>OY856338.1:40052500-41518250 GCA_963693475.1 Ectropis crepuscularia
AGATGAGGAGTTAAAGTACGTATAGTAGCTACGACAAAATAAAATATAGTAATTCAGTGCCCCCTAAATATAGTGAGCTACTATCTTAACACCAATTTAAGAAAAACTAATAAATAAATATTAAATATTGGTGGACAATTCACACACAACACCATCTGACCCCAAGCTAAGCAAAGCTTGTATGATAGCGGCCAGATAGCTGATATAATACTTATATAGTTTTAAATACATAGTTATTAAACATAGAAACACCGAGACACAGTGCAAACATTTGAATTCATCACACAAATATTTGTACTGGGTGGGAATCGAACCCACGACCCTCGGCTTCGCAGGCAGATCTACTACCAACTAAGCCACGAGGCCAGTCGTTTATTATTTTCCGTTTAGGGTTAAGCGGGAAATGTCTGATTTATTGCTTATAGCCGGGTCACACAGAGGCAAACCGATAGCGATAGCGATCCGATAGCATAGCGATCCGATACCGAGTATGGCATCGCGCCCGCTTGCTGTGTGTCAGGTTGGATACAAATTCGAACATTACAAAAAATCCCGTCTCGGATCGCTATCGCTATCGGATCGCCTCTGTGTGACCCGGCCTTTAATGCAACATTGATTTGCACAAACAATGCTTACTGCAGCGAACCCCTGGTGAGTCGTCACTTTAATAGCTATCTAAGAACGTCTACGGGTCAAATCCGAACCCATCACTGAAAATGCATCAAATTTGGACTAGTACTTTTGGAGAACAAATGTTGCCAACATTGATTTCCACAAAAAATGTTTAATGCAGAGTTATAGTGAGTTGTTGCCATAATACCTATCTACCAATCAAACCTAAGCCTATCACTGAAAACGGCCCTCACTCTCGCACACTCGGCGGTTCTGATTTCACCCGAACTTTCATATCCGAGCGTAACGATGAGATTCATTCATAGCCCACGATGTGATGTGAAAAATGTCGAAAATCAGTGTGTGGTGCCCAAAAAAAAGATTTCACTTCAAAAAACGTTTTCGAGAATACGTAGAAAACCCCTGTTATTTCTCAAAGAGATTTACACTTTAATTTAAATATTATAAAACCAATAAATCAGACATTTCTCGCGTAATCGTACACGGAAAATAATAAACGACTTAATCCGCTAAGGCGAACCGGGTTTTCTCAAATGAATACCATCAAGACAGGAGGGGCAGAAGTATTGTTTATTAATCTAAAAGGGCCATCGAAGATGAAAAGACAGATCTATGAATAGAGTAAGACAAATTAAAAAAAAACGATGCATATTGTGAAATAAACCGCCATAATACAGGACGTCTACTCTCTTTCTACGAAAAACGTAATTTCGATTTTCGACGTTTCTACTTCGATCCGTCGTTTCGTCCGTTTAAATTTTCTAAGCCTACTCAAATTAGAGTAGACTAGTATCTTAGAACATTTAAACGTCAAACAATGTTCGATCCGACGAAACGAAGTAGAACAGAAGTAGAAACTTCGTGAGTTTATTTCGAAATTACGTGTTTCGTAGAAAGAGAGTAGACGTCAAGGAATACAGTTACGAACTGTGTGTCTAGTTTGAAGGGTACTATAGCAACTCCAAATACGAGACATTTCTCAACAGAGACACTAAAACTGAGCTAGATTATTCATTAGCGCTTAACAATTAATTATTTATAAAGTTGGGATAATAATTATTTAGAACTTTCGATATCATATAGATTTCGACAGGTATAATTCGATATAGACGGTACATTTACCAAAATAATGTTTTCACAATGTTTGTCTGTCCGTCCGTTTTTTCCGGCTAATCCGGCAAAATGGCTGGACTGATTAGACGATTAGACTTTCACTACCATAACAGGCTACTCTAACTTGAGGAAAATAGTTAGGGTTTTGTAAGATATACAAAAAACCGATAAAACGCGTGTGAAGCCGCGGGTACAGCTAGTCTAAAATAAGACTGTTCAACTCTGAATTCCAAGAGGCCATTGCCTCTTTGAATAGCCATGGGTCAGGGCCTAAGCTGTCTGTGGTTAGAGCTGCAGAGTGAGGAACCTCATGATGATGCATGCTGTGATGACCACCGCGTGTGTCTGATCGTTTGTATCATTGTGACCGAAGTTGTGGTGCACTAGTGAAGTGTTGGTGCGCTACTGAAGCGGTGGTGCACTAGTAAAGTGGTGGTGCGCTACTGAAGTGGTGGTGCACTAGTGAAGTGGTGGTGTACTAGTGAAGTAGTGTTCCACTAGTGAAGTGGTGATACACTAGTGAAGTGGTGTTCCACTAGTAAAGTGGTGGTGTGCTAGGGTAGTGGTAGTGCACTAGTGAAGTTGTGGTAGTCTAGTAAAGTTGTAGTGCACTAGTGAACTAGTGGTGCACTAGTAAAGTGGTGGTGGCCTAGGAAAGTGGTGGTGTACTAGTGTAGTTGTGCTGGCTTAGTGAAGTGGTGCTGCACTGATGAAACGGTGGTGCACTAGTGAAGGGGTGGTGCGCCAGTGACGTGGTGGCCTAGTAAAGTGGTGGCGCACTAGTGAAGTTGTGGTGCACTACTACTGAAGTGGTGGTGTTCTAGTGAAGTTGTGGTACACTAGTGAAGCGGCGTTACACTAGTAAAGTTGTGGTGGCTTAGTGAAGTGGTACTACACTAGTGAAGTGGTGGTGCACTAGTGAAGTGGTGGTTCACTAGTGAAGTGGTGGTGCACTAGTGAAGTGGTGTTGGACTAGTAAAGTGGTGGTGCACTAGTGAAGTGGTGGTTCACTAGTGAAGTGGTGTTGCACTAGTAAAGTGGTGGTGCACTAGTGAAGTGGTGTTGCACTAGTAAAGTGGTGGTGCACTAGGGTAGTGGTGGTGGACTAGTGAAGTTGTGGTAGCCTAGTAAAGTTGTAGTGCACTAGTGAACTGGTGGTGCACTAGTAAAGTGGTGATGGCCTAGGGAGGTGGTGGTGCACTAGTGAAGTTGGGGTAGCCTAGGGAACTGGTGGTGGACTAGCCTGTGAATTCCAAGTTGGCCAAATCTGGCCTCCGATTTTTATGATGTTGCGGCGTGAGCAGATTGGCTAGTGAAGTTATGGTAGCCTAATGAAGTGGTGTTGGCCTAATGTCATGTATGGATTATAAATATATCCTGTGTATAATACGACAATATAAAATTATAATGTACATGTGAAATGTGAAATTAACAAAAAATGGCTATGTAGTTAATTTATACGCTGTAGAAGTAGGAGCGAGAGGTATACCAGCAAAATCTCTCTATAACCTGCTTAAAGACCTTGGATTGTCCAGAAGTGCAGTAAGTTCTATACTAGAACGAGTATCTAAAGCTGCACTAGTAGGATCATATCGGATTTGGCTGGGCAGGGAGAGAAATACGAGTAGTGAAGGTGAGTGTTGACGTACGTCAATGTAAGGGGCCCCTTTTAAACCTACAGCCCGAGTCACAAGTCTTGGGGTCTATTCGAGATTTCTCTCTCTGCCACACGATGGACCCGGCACCCGCACGGTGAATCCATGGAATGCTAAGAAGTACGTCTCTCTAGAATTTAAAATAAAGTGGCCAAGTGCGAGTTGGACTCGCACAGGAAGGGTTCCGTTGCAGCAAGTAACATAATATACATAGTACACATAGTTCTTGTAGTTCGTTGTAACTTTGATCGAAGTTTCAATAATAGTGTATTTATGACGTACTAAAAAAAACTACTTATCAGATCGAGTTCAAACTAATTTTCGTTGGTAGTTTACATGGTAATGTACATCATATATTTTTTTTAGATTTTTCATTCTCTTACTTTAGAAGTTAGAGGGGGGGACACACACATTTTACCACTTTGGAAGTGTCTCTCGCGCAAATTATTCAGTGTAGACGAAAATGATCTTAGAAACCTCAACATCATTTTTAAAGACCTATCGATAGACACCCCACGCGTGTAGGTTTGATGAAAAAAACTTTTTAAATTTTCAGTTCTCAGTATGGGGGGCAACCCTAATTTTTTTTTTTTATATTTTTTTTGTTCAAATCTTAATGCGGTTTACAGAATACATCTACTCACCAAGTTTCAACAGTGTAGTTCTCATAGTTTCGGCAAAAAGTGGCTGTGACATACGGACAGACAGACAGACAGACAGACAGACAGACAGACATGACGAATCTATAAGGGTTCCGTTTTTACGTTTTACGGAACCCTAAAAACGGTCATTTTTTTCTATCCTACTGATTCGATCAATTATAATTCTTCTTAATAATATTTTCTATTAATTACCATATAAATTAGGATTACCGATGATGTTTTCACTTCTGCCGTGTGTACTAAGCGCGCATACTTTTTTTCTATACGTTTGCCTCCTCTACGAATAATCGACGTTGACCCGATAAACGAATTGAATTGTTTTGCAAAAAAACATTTAGTAATTTACAATTCATATAGTATTTATGTGTAAGATATGTATTACTGCCAGCATTCTGAGTTCCTTTGCAGTAGCAAGCAAGGGTAGATCACGTCACGTTGGAAGATTTTTTTTACATTTTTATTTTTATTATTTTTTAGTTTATTTTATTTAAACATTTTAGACTTTATCACCATTGTGAAATAAACCGCCATAATACAGGACGTCTACTCTCTTTCTACGAAAAACGTAATTTCGATTTTCGACGTTTCTACTTCGATCCGTCGTTTCGTCCGTTTAAATTTTCTAAGCCTACTCAAATTAGAGTAGACTAGTATCTTAGAACATTTAAACGTCAAACAATGTTCGATCCGACGAAACGAAGTAGAGCAGAAGTAGAAACTTCGTGAGTTTATTTCGAAATTACGTGTTTCGTAGAAAGAGTAGACGTCAAGGAATACAGTTACGAACTGTGTGTCTAGTTTGAAGGGTACTATAGCAACTCCAAATACGAGACATTTCTCAACAGAGACACTAAAACTGAGCTAGATTATTCATTAGCGCTTAACAATTAATTATTTATAAAGTTGGGATAATAATTATTTAGAACTTTCGATATCATATAGATTTCGACAGGTATAATTCGATATAGACGGTACATTTACCAAAATAATGTTTTCACAATGTTTGTCTGTCCGTCCGTTTTTTCCGGCTAATCCGGCAAAACGGCTGGACTGATTAGACGATTAGACTTTCACTACCATAACAACAGGCTACTCTAACTTGAGGAAAATAATTAGGGTTTTGTAAGATACACAAAAAACCGATAAAACGCGTGTGAAGCCGCGGGTAAAGCTAGTCTAAAATAAAACTGTTCAGCTCTGAATTCCAAAAGGCAATGGGCCATGGGGCAGGGCCTAAGCTGTCTGTGGTTAGAGCTGCAGAGTGAGGAACCTCATGATGATGCATGCTGTGATGACCACCGCGTGTGTCTGATCGTTTGTATAATTGTGACCGAAGTTGTGGTGCACTAGTGAATTGGTTGTGCACTAGTGAAGTGGTGGTGCACTAGTGAAGTGGTGGTGCACTAGTGAAGTGGTGGTGCACTAGTGAAGTGGTGGAGCGCTACTGAAGTGGTGGTGCACTAGTGAAGAGGTGGTGTACTAGTGTAGTGGTGTTCCACTAGTGAAGTGGTGATGCACTAGTGAAGTGCTGTTCCACTAGTAAAGTGGTGGTGTGCTAGGGTAGTGGTGGTGCACTAGTGAAGTTGTGGTAGTCTAGTAAAGTTGTAGTGCACTAGTGAACTAGTGGTGCACTAGTAAAGTGGTGTTGGCCTAGGAAAGTGGTGGTGTACTAGTGAAGTTGTGGTGGCTTAGTGAAGTGGTGCTGCACTGATGAAACGGTGGTGCACTAGTGAAGGGGTGGTGCGCCAGTGACGTGGTGGCCTAGTAAAGTGGTGGCGCACTAGTGAAGTTGTGGTGCATTAGTGAAGTGGTGGTGTTCTAGTGAAGTTGTGGTACACTAGTGAAGCAGCGGTGCACTAGTAAAGTTGTGGTGGCTTAGTGAAGTGGTACTACACTAGTGAAGTGGAAGTGCACTAGTGAAGTGGTGGTTCACTAGTGAAGTGGTGGTGCACTAGTGAAGTGGTGTTGCACTAGTAAAGTGGTGGTGCACTAGTGAAGTGGTGTTGCACTAGTAAAGTGGTGGTGCACTAGGGTAATGGTGGTGCACTAGTGAAGTTGTGGTAGCCTAGTAAAGTTGTAGTGAACTAGTGGTGCACTAGTAAAGTGGTGATGGCCTAGGGAGGTGGTGGTGGACTAGGCTGTGAATTCCAAGTTGGCCAAATCTGGCCTCCGATTTTTATGACGTTGCGACGTGAGCAGATTGGCTAGTGAAGTTATGGTAGCCTAATGAAGTGGTGTTGGCCTAATGTCATGTATGGATTATAAATATATCCTGTGTATAATACGACAATATAAAATTATAATGTTATAGAATTTAAAAAAACTGTCATTTTTTTCTATCCTACTGATTCGATCAATTATAATTCTTCTTAATAATATTTTCTATTAATTACCATATAAATTAGGATTACCGATGATGTTTTCACTTCTGCCGTGTGTACTAAGCGCGCATACTTTTTTTCTATACGTTTGCCTCCTCTACGAATAATCGACGTTGACCCGATAAACGAATTGAATTGTTTTGCAAAAAAACATTTAGTAATTTACAATTCATATAGTATTTATGTGTAAGATATGTATTACTGCCAGCATTCTGAGTTCCTTTGCAGTAGCAAGCAAGGGTAGATCACGTCACGTTGGAAGATTTTTTTTACATTTTTATTTTTATTATTTTTTAGTTTAAACATTTAATATAAACATTTTAGACTTTATCACCATTTCGCCTGATATTAAGTGACGATGCGGTTTAGAATGGAGCGTGCCTACTCAGAAGGACCCTATTCATTTTCGATATGAGGACACCAAAATTGTAACCATCGGGATAAAGCCACTCAGGCAACTCATTCTGCAGCCTAGACGTTCTTATCACAAAAGTAGAGTTTAACTCAAAGTTTGTTAAAATTAAAACAAATTTATTTTTCTGCTCATTATCCAAGTATCAGTTTCTTCAGCTGCGTTGATAACTTCTTAGTGAGGGATAATCAAAACGACTTGCATCACCAGCATGCAAATTTCGCAGCGTAAACATTTTAACTAGCTAACCCGGCAAACATTGTTTTGCCATATAAATTATTAATACAAATTTTAAAAATCTATCATTGGTAACCCTAAACTTTAATAATAAAAATAAATGTTCATTTTTATAAAACAATTTTAGATTTGCCATAAGGTCCGGGAAATTTTAATCGAAATAGAGTGAAAAACATTTACAAAAAAGACGATAGATTATTGATCAGTTATCGAACGGGATGAAAAATGATTAAATTACTAAAATGGCTATTAAAAAATTGGGGTTGGTGATAAAAGGGTAAAAATTTAGGGTTTTATGTATTTATTATTGCCACATAATAAAAAAAAAAAAAAAGTTGTCCGATAATTAATTTAAAAAAAAATGCGGTGAACAACCCTTATAACTTAGAGTTACCAAAAATAGATACTTAGTAGCCGATTCTCAGAATTTGCATATAAAATTTGGGAAAAATCAGTAAAGCCGTTTCGGAGGAGTAATTTAAGTAATATTGTGACACGAGAATTTTATTTATAAGATGAGAATTTTATATATAAGACGAGATTTTTTTATTGTGACACGAGAATTTTGTTTATAAGATAAACTATTGACAGACTTTTCGCCTTTCGAACACTCGTTCAAATCTGCTTTAGGCAAAACAAGTAATCAAAATCGTTTGTTTTGGAACCACGATGCTGCAACAACCTACAGATAGAAACACATACAAATACATCCTACTATGACGAGCACATTGCACTGCACAAGGTAATTATTTGGACTTTTCTTGTTCAAATAGCTACGTGAAATTGAGTCCAATGATATTTATCAAAAATGATATTTGGTCCAGTGTCTCAATTTAATTTGAAATTGAAGTTATTTTTTTTCAATGATAATAAATAATTTGTCACTGACACCAATTTCAAGCTTCCTTTGTTGTACAAAATGAATAAAAAGAGTTTCTAATAACCCAAAAGCTGTACCTATCAAACACTCACGTGAAAAGCAAGTCGTAAATACTCAATCATACTTAATCAAATACTAACCTCAGATAAAGATGGATTCCTTGGATTAGGAAAGAGCACAAACACTGTTAGTTGAAATTAATTGTTTTGAAACTAAGAGTCGACGTTTTGTGGGCGAAGTTCGAACGAACACTTACGAAGTTTCGCGATACCAGCACAGTGGTTTGGGCGAGCGACCGAACGCTAGGGCGGATGGAATCACACTGAGATTGAGATGGTTTTGCTACCTCTGTGCGTTCAGTTAATCCCAGTGTTCCTGTGAAAGCTAGCAATTTATGCGAAATTATATTTCATTGTTTAACTAGCTCCGCCCCGCGATGTATCCCGTGGTTTGACAATATAACTTAAAAATGGCTTACAAAGTTTTAATGTCATTCGAATACGAGTATAAATCAGAAGAAAAACATATCTACACTGGTCTATATAGATCAGTGCCGAGTAAAAAGTGATAAAAATAATAGTACAATGAAATCCATTGTAGAAGGAAGAACATATGGCAAAAATGATAGGAAAAATATTTTACGGGAAATCTGAGGTCGGGAAGCGGAAGCGGATTGGTCCGTTTTAAAGATGAAAAACGGTTGATATCGATTTCCGGCAAAATTACAAGTCATGTGGAAGAAAGTTGTAGGTAATAAGAATAAAAGATATGAACTATTATTTTAACACTAGGTTTTTGGTTTTAATTTTTTCTCTCATACAAGAAAACAAAAATTAGTCCCGAAATTTTAATCTAAACGCGTTTCATACCAATATGTATAATAAAAAAACTTATTCTTGTTTATTTCGTTGCATTTTTTGAGAACAATTATCAAAATAATGTATTATTTTACATAATCAGAAAGCAGAGAGAGAGAGAGAGAGAACAGCGACAAACAAAGAGCTCACTGACATTTTAAAAAATGTAGAATTTTGGACGTGAGATTTTGCGATTGAAAATTAGGGAGCTTTTTCGATATTGAGTCAATTGAGGGTGAAAAATACAATAATTATAATTTTCTATTTATTTTATTTAAAATTTTACCGGCAATATCACCGTCATGTTAAATGCTGGTTTGTGTTTTTTGGCAATAAACGATTTATTTATTTATTTTTTGTCACTGGTACTAATTTGAGGCTCCTTTGTTGTAAGATTTAAGGATAATATTAGGATTAAGATAAGATTTAATTGGCGGGCTTAGACAGATTTTTCGTGGGCTGTAAATTGAATTCTAGCATTACGCTCGGGTCTGATAAGAAATCTTCGGGTAAACTCGGGACCATGGCCATTGGCCGTCTAGAAATGCGACAGCCAATGGGAAATGCTGACGCATTTCTAGATGGCCATGCCATGATGGCCAGGCCACGCCTTCCGTTTACACCTCTGTAGTTTCCAAAGTAAGCTATCGAATTCTGAGTTTTAAGTTTTCACTTATATCGGCAGTAGTTCCTATAACTGCCAATTTATTTTTTCATAGAAATTAAATTTTATTTGTCACTGATACCAATTGATACCATTCCGATATCCTAAAAGCTATAAATAAAACAAAGCAAGTCCTAAATATTCAATAATACTTAATCAAATAACTTACCTTAAAGAGAGCCAAAATTTCTTGGTTGAGAAGAAAACACTCGCGAGCACTGTTAGTTAAAGTAAATTGTTCTGAAATTAAGAATCTATGCTTTTTCAGCAAAGTTCGAACATTTACCAAAGTTCCGCGATACTGTGAGAGCGCTATAGGCAAGCGACTGAACGCTAGGGCGGATGGGCTCGCACTGAGAAGGTGTTGCTTCCTCCGGTCTCCGCTTCAGTTTAGACCGTATAAGTAGGTATACCTACATATATAGTACTAGCATAAAGCCCTCCGATTGCACCCGCGTAGTTTCTAAAGTAAGCTACGAAAACTTTTAACTCCGAATTTGCAATAAATAAATAAAGTTTTCACTTCTATCGTCTTTTTTTTTATTTTTTTTTATTTAAATTTTACAGCTCCAAAGACTCCGGGGTCCGTGATCTTTGTCAATCGTTTTCTTTCACTTGTCGTATTCTTGTCACTTCTATCGTCAGTTCCTATGACTGCCAATTTTTGTTTACAATTTATTTTTGTTGTGTTGTTTTGTCTACAGACAGATGTTTCGTTCTAGCGTCACGCTCGGGAATGATAAGAAATCTTTGGGTAAACTCGGAACCATATTCATTGGCCATCTAAAAATGCGTTAGTATTTTCCATTGTCAACTAGAAATGCGTCAGTATTTTTTCCCATTGGCTATCAAGAGATGCTACAGGATTTCAAGATTGCCATCAGGTTTCACACGCGTAGTTTTCAAAGTTTTCAAATTCTGAATTATAATTTTTCACTTCTATCGGCAGTTCCTATGACTGCCAATTTGTTTGTTGCGTCGTTCCACTATAATCTATTGCTTTCAAATGCTCGTGGTCTGTACTCTCTTCTTGTGTGAGAATGCCCCGAGTCCCATTAGTGCGATCGTCGAAGGAGCTGTTTATGTTTTTCACTTGTTTTAAGGTAGTAGATTTACTTAAATCAATTTTGGCAATATCACCATCATGTTAAATGTTCTGTGTTGTGTTTTTTGGCAAGAAACGATTTATTTAATTATTTTTGTCACTGGTACTAATTTGAGGCTCCTTTGTTGTAAGATTTAAAGATAATATTAGGATTAAGATAAGATTTAATTCACTTTCAAATACCTTGATCTCTCAGTGATAGTTTCCTTTGAAATTTGGTCCAGTTTCTTAGTTAAATTTTAAATTGAAGTCGGTTTTTATTTTCATAGAAAATAATTTTTATTTGTCACTGATACCAATCCCAAGCTTCCTTTGTTGTTTAAAAAGTCATTCCAATATCCTAAAAGCTATGTATAAATAAAACAAAACAAGTCCTAAATATTCAATAATACTTAATCAAATACTTACATTAAGACCATCTTAATTTCTTGGTTTAGAAGAAAACACTCCCGATCTCGCGAACACTCTAAGTTAAAGTAAATTGTACTGAAATTAAGAGTCTATACTTTGTGAGCAATGTTCGAACATTTACCAAAGTAACGCGATACTGTGAGAGCACTATGGGCAAGCGACTGAATCCTAGGACGGACAGACTCTCACTGAGATGATTTTTCTACCTCCGGTCTTCGGTTCAGTCTAGAACGTAGGTATCGGTAGGTAGGTATACCTACGTAGTGCAAGCATAAAGCTAGCGATATTACCTTCGTGTATTCAACCTACGCCCTGCGGTGTAGCGCGCAGTTTTAATAATATTAAGACATTTGACATGTAGGAATTATTTTTTAAACTTAGAGTTTATAAAAAAAAAATCACGTTAACTGAAGTTCACGTGTAATATAATATGTTTTAATAACAACATGATGAAATACGTAAACATGAGCGGAGGGGTTCTTCTTCTGAAAATTACTAATTGAATATGCGCTGTTTAACAAAAGTTTGTACAAATGTGATGTTCTATTATTTTCTACTTTTTTGTTAATGCCAGGATAACTTGATGGCCAACAAGGTTTCAGTGTAGTAATCAAGTTGTAGTATACAAATCAAAAACCTTAAATTTAAATTTCTAGCTTCTAGCTTTACGAGACGTATCACGCAGCTATTGGAACATGAAGAAGTCGAATCATACGCTAGCACTGCACTGCGCTCGTCACGCAGACATTAAAGTTGTTATATCTCTAGGCCCTGTAATTTCTCTGGAAACATTGTTCTTCAAACCGGAACACAGTGATATTTAGACAGATTTTTGTTTTTTTGCAAACTTTCGTCCC
The DNA here is from genome assembly GCA_963693475.1 of Ectropis crepuscularia. NCBI lineage: Eukaryota > Metazoa > Arthropoda > Insecta > Lepidoptera > Geometridae > Ectropis > Ectropis crepuscularia. Next base: position 40,064,368 of record OY856338.1, read on the forward strand.
GTATTTTGAACTTTTGCGATCGTTTCATTTTAAAAAGTAGCCTATATATTTTTTCAGGTTCTATACTATTTCTGTACCTTACAGTCAGAGTCGTCGTCAGAGACAGAGTTGTCGGAGACGTCTGTGGCACGCCAAAAGAAGTTTTCACTTAAAAAATGTTACCATAGAAATTACGGGGTATAGAAACGAGCGCAGTGCAGTGCTTATGTTTTGGACACTATGTTTCAGTACCTGCGTGACACTGTACTGTTTTTGGCAGGCATGTTTCTTACAATCAGACATATATTCTATTCGTCCCGTCACTCTATACTACACAAAACTTAATATTTATGGATGTTAACGATTTCAATCTCTTCAAATAACGAGTATCTAGGATACACACAGTATGTGAACTACTTACTGGGTTCCTTTGGTCTAAGGAAGTAAAATAGGTTGTTATTAAAGCAGCACAGGCATTAGCCTTATAAAGTTGACAATAGGGACTTGTGAAAGGTTTCAAAGTGTTTTGCAAAACTTGGAGCAAGGGGGGTGCCTTTAGTGCAAGTTTGTATAATCGACCATTGGAAACATAGTTTTGTTTGTTTGTATAGCATTTCCAAAGTGCTTCTATTTAACCCACAGAAATCTAAATAATTACCTTATTATTTAGACTTCTGTGATTTAACCTCTATATTTAAAAAACTAGAAAAATATGTAGGTTTGGAACGAAATGCTGTCCGACGATTCAAAATCGCTCAGTAAGCTGTGGAAAGAGTTATGCTTGGAGTATCTCTGAGGGATTGTATTTGTAATGAGGTCATCCGTCAAAGAACTATGTAGAGTCAACGAACATAGCTCAGCGGCAGTGGGCTGGTCATATCTGTCGTGGAACCGATAACCGTTGGGGTAGACGGGTTCTGGAGTGGAGATCACGAATCGGCAAACGTAGTGTATGACGTTGAGACTAGATGGAGTGATACATTACGAAAACGGTGGCTGTTGGAAACATAAAGCCGAGGATCTGGCTGAGGCGTATTATTGGAGAGGCCTATATCTAGCATTGGACGAATGTCGGCTGGTTATAATGATGCTGAACGAAACACACTAAGGATACACACATTAATAATATCTATCAATTAATCACTATATCAATTTTCTGTAGTGGTAGGACTCTTAGCAGAGTCCGCCTGGGGAAGTACCACACTTATGTCAATTGCCAAGCAGTAATGTGCCAACATTACTGTGTGTTCCGGTTTGAAGGGCAATGATTCCAAAGAAATTACAGGGCTTAGAGATATAACAACTTAGATATCTGGGTGACGAGCGCAGTGCGGTGCTAGGTAATGATTTTGGCTCTTCATGTTCCAACAGCTGCGTGTCACTGTGCTGTTATGTGAGAGGCACGTTGTTTACCATCAGGCACATGTCCTGCTCGTCACGTCACTCTTTTTTTTTTTTAAATACACGTATTATAAACGAGGCATGTGGTAGTTGTCCTTTCGTCATCCTCAACAGCCCACTAAATGTTCCCACTGCTGGGACTTGGGGTCTTCTCTCGCATCTCGCAAGGAGAGAGTTAAGGCCATAATCCACCATGCTGGCCCAGTGCGGGTTGGTGGATGACACATGACTTCAACAGATTCTAGGTACATGTCGGTTTCCTCACGATGTTTTCCTTCACCGTTTTTAAGTTAGCGGGATTACGCACATGACTTCGTACAGACAGTGATGCGTGTGGGGTTTGAACCCGGGGTCTCCGGATCGGCAGTCGCCGTTCTCTCGACTAGACCAACCGTAACTTACTAGACCAACCGTAACTTACTAGACCAACCGTAACTTACTAGACCAACCGTAACTTATTAGACCAACCGTAACTTACTAGACCAACCGTAACTTACTAGACCAACTGTAACTTACTAGACCAACCGTAACTTACTAGACCAACCGTAACTTACTAGACCAACCGTAACTTACTAGACCAACCGTAACTTACTAGACCAACCGTAACTTACTAGACCAACCGTAACTTACTAGACCAACCATAACTTACTAGACCAGCTGTAACTTACTAGACCAACCGTAACTTACTAGACCAACCGTAACTTACTAGACCAACCGTAACTTACTAGACCAATCGTAAATTACTAGACCAACCGTAACTTACTAGACCAACCGTAACTTACTAGACCAACCGTAACTTACTAGACCAACCGTAACTTACTAGACCAACCGTAACTTACTAGACCAACCGTAACTTACTAGACCAACCGTAATTTACTAGACCAACCGTAACTTACTAGACCAACCGTAACTTACTAGACCAACCGTAACTTACTAGACCAACCGTAACTTACTAGACCAACCGTAACTTACTAGACCAACCGTAACTTACTAGACCAACCGTAACTTACTAGACCAACCGTAACTTACTAGACCAACCGTAACTTACTAGACCAACCGTAACTAACTAGACCAACCGTAACTTACTAGACCAACCGTAGCTTACTAGACCAACCGTAACTTACTAGACCAACCGTAACTTACTAGACCAACCGTAGCTTACTAGACCAACCGTAACTTACTAGACCAACCGTAACTTACTAGACCAACCGTAACTAACTAGACCAACCGTAACTTACTAGACCAACCGTAGCTTACTAGACCAACCGTAACTTACTAGACCAACCGTAACTTACTAGACCAACCGTAGCTTACTAGACCAACCGTAACTTACTAGACCAACCGTAACTTACTAGACCAACCGTAACTTACTAGACCAACCGTAACTTACTAGACCAACCGTAACTTACTAGACCAACCGTAACTAACTAGACCAACCGTAACTTACTAGACCAACCGTAGCTTACTAGACCAACCGTAACTTACTAGACCAACCGTAACTTACTAGACCAACCGTAACTTACTAGACCAACCGTAACTTACTAGACCAACCGTAACTTACTAGACCAACCGTAACTTACTAGACCAACCGTAACTAACTAGACCAACCGTAACTTACTAGACCAACCGTAGCTTACTAGACCAACCGTAACTTACTAGACCAACCGTATCTTACTAGACCAACCGTAGCTTACTAGACCAACCGTAACTTACTAGACCAACCGTAACTTACTAGACCAACCGTAACTAACTAGACCAACCGTAACTTACTAGACCAACCGTAGCTTACTAGACCAACCGTAACTTACTAGACCAACCGTAACTTACTAGACCAACCGTAGCTTACTAGACCAACCGTAACTTACTAGACCAACCGTAACTTACTAGACCAACCGTAACTTACTAGACCAACCGTAACTTACTAGACCAACCGTAACTAACTAGACCAACCGTAACTTACTAGACCAACCGTAGCTTACTAGACCAACCGTAACTTACTAGACCAACCGTAACTTACTAGACCAACCGTAACTTACTAGACCAACCGTAACTTACTAGACCAACCGTAACTTACTAGACCAACCGTAACTAACTAGACCAACCGTAACTTACTAGACCAACCGTAGCTTACTAGACCAACCGTAACTTACTAGACCAACCGTAACTTACTAGACCAACCGTAGCTTACTAGACCAACCGTAACTTACTAGACCAACCGTAACTTAGTTGTCCTTAAATATTTTTTTTCAACTAACCTACACGTGTGGGGTGTCTATCGATAGGTCTTCAAAAATGATGTTGAGGTTTCTAATATAATTTTTGTCAACACTGAATAATTTGCGCGAGAGACGATTCCAAAGTGGTAAAATGTGTGTGGGGGGGACACACTCTAACTAAAGTAAGAGAATAAAAAAACTAAAAAATATATATGATGTTCATTACCAAGCAAACTACCAACGAAAATTAGTTTGAACTCGATCTGATGAGTAGTTTTTTTTAGTACATCATAAATACACTATTATTAAAACTTCGATCAAAGTTACAACGAACTAAAAAAACTATGTGTACCTACTATGTATATTATGTTACTTGCTGCAACGTAACCCTTCATGGGCGAGTCCAACTCGCACTTGGCCACTTTATTTTATAGAAGTCTATGACAGTTTGCCTGCGATAGCTTCAATTGTCAACCAAACTCATAGCAAGCCAAACAAAAAAATTGCCAGAGATATGGATATTAGTACAAAAGCAAAATAGTACAGAAGCAATACAATTTGCAAAAAAAGCCTAATTTTAATATTTACTAGCGGTCTGCCCCAGCTTCGGCCGTAGTTAATAATATTTAGTCTGCGTAGCACTCAGAGCTTACGTTGGTACATATCCAATTTTGAAAGAATTTTTTAATTCGGTCCAGTAGTTACGGCTTTTACTGCCGTGCAGCAAATTCTCACCTATCTCATCTCCAAGCCTGCCGTTAGGAGCTACGTTTCAAAAGGATTTAAAGTGTCATCTGGCTTGCGTTTGGCGTGATATTGGACGTTTCTGGCTCGGTCACTATGGCTTTAAGGCTGGTTTCAGTGTCAAGCCGACCGCACCCTGACCGTCGGCGCCGACAGCTAAAATGCGTTTTGTTTAAAGTTTTATAGGCTTACACTTGACTGCCATTTCACCTGATGTTAAGCGACGATGCGATCTACGATGGAGGGTACTTACCTAGAAGAAACCGATTCACTCTCGATTTTAAGACGCTTAGATTGTGAAATGCACTCAGGCAACGTATTCCACAGCCTATACGTATGAATTTCTAGGAAGCTTTTTAGAATAACGAGTAGCTGGCCACCGTCTACGCCGATAGATTCTTGGCCGTACCTAACCATCGGCGCCGACGTGCGACGATTAGCGTGCAGTCGGCTTGATTCTAAAACCAGCTTAGACTACAATCAGCCTTAGGGGAGCGAGTACACTTGATTTGCAAAACGGTGCGCGCATCCGAACCCTCTAGCGTGCAACTTTTCAATCCGTTATTCAGGGTTTTATTCGCATGGAAATGTTAATTACAGCAAAGAGTTGCTTGTTATTAAGAAAGTGTTTTGTAATAAATTACAAATTTGGCTGGCCTGTTGGTAACTTTACCAACGCCGCTAACTTAAAAAAAACGGTGAAGGAAAACATCGTGAGGAAACCGACATATACCTAGAACCTTTCAAAACCTTCCCGTGGAAGTCATGTGTCGAACACCAACCACCACTGAACCACCATGGTGGATTATGACCCTAACTCACTCTTTGTGTGAGAAGGCCCCGAGTCCCAGCAGTGGGAACATTTAGTGGGCTGCTTATGATCCTACTGGTGATTTTTAAGATTCGCTTGTCAGTATGTCAGTAGAAAGTAAGTAGAAAGAAATGTACTGCCTTGCTTATCTTCTTACTTTTGGGATTTTCACTTTCAATCCAAGCAAATAAAGTAACATAAAACAACTGATATTTTAATTTTTATATTTAGATTTGCAAAAAAAAATGATTATTAGAAACATGTTTTTTATTTAAAGTTGTTAATTGTTGCTAACAAGATCTGCAGCATTCAGCATGATGTGCTAGAAGGGAATACAAGCAATATTTGATACGTTTGCTTGATTTCTGTTCTGTGATTGCTACCATAAAAACTCACCTTCATGGTGCAGTTGCAAGTTCTCCAAGTTCTATACAATTTATGATAATGACATCACACATATTTTGATGTTGTCTAAAGTTGATGGTTGTCTAATTACCTGCGAACAAAAATTACTACAGAACAATAATTTTAAGCAATAACACCAAAATTACACAGATATCTTTAAAATCAAAATTAAAAAATAGATTCTCAGAAAAGCTCTAGTTTTTATCGGTAAGGTACCTGAATATAGGTACCTATATAAAATAAAGTAAAGTAAAATTTGATTGGCTATTAAAATGAATACGTTACGGCTGGTCTAGTCGGGAGAACGACGCCTGCCGATCCGGAGACCCCGGGTTCAAACCCCACCACGCACCACTGTCTTTTCGAAGTCATGTGCGTAATGCCGCTAACTTAAAACGGTGAAGTAAAACATCGCGAGGAAACCGACATGTACCTAGAATCTTTCGAAGTCATGTGTCATCCACTAACCCGAACTGGGCCAGCGTGGTGAATTATGGCCTTAACTCTCTCCTTGCGAGAGAAGGCCCCAAGTCCCAGCAGTGGGAATGTTTAGTAGGCTGTTGATGATGATGATTAAAATGAATAAAATTCACAAGACAACTGATCCTTTGCTATGACACTTGTACAATGGATCCTAAACTAGGAAAATACTATATTTTACACCTACATGATGACATAATATTGTTTTAAGCTAATATGGTTGTATTTCATTTTGAATATAATTTGGCTGTCATCGTGAGTGAATCAATTTCTTCTTAGTAAGCACCATCTATCGTAGACCGCGTCTATTCCTCAAATGCATTATAGATTAACTTAACAATGTCAGTCATAGAAACTGCCGATAGAAATGAAAATTTGTTACTTAGTAATGCAGTTGTAAATAGCTACATACCTACATATTGTAGTGGTAGGACTCTTGGCAGAGTCCGCTTGGGGAAGGACCACACCTTTGCCAAATATTCTACCGCCAAGCAGTAATGTGCAAACATTACTGTGTTTTGGTCTGAAGGACAATGTTTCCAGTGAAATTACAGGGCTTAGAGATATAACAACTTAGATCTCTGGGTGACGAGCGCAGTGCAGTGCTAGGTAATGATTTGGAATCTTCATGTTCCAATAGCTGCGTGTCACTGTGTTGTTATGTGGCAGGCATGTTGCTTACCATCAGGCACATGACCTGCTCGTCTCGTCACTCTATATTTAAAAATATATATATATATGATGTAAGACAAATATTATAAGATTTTCACACAAAACGCGACTCAAGAACCGCATTTCTACCGCCTAACTCTCCTGCTTTCTGATATGCTTTGATTTGTGACGTCATCTCCCAATTTGATAACTGAAAGCAGATGTAGTTGTCTGCTTTCATCGGCGAAAGCCGAAAGCAGAGAGCAGGAGAGTTAGTTAGGCAGTAAACCTGGATCTGCATGGCCTAATACCACCTTGCTCTTTCTTCTATCAGACTTCTCAAAAAGCGACATCGTTTCATGGTTGATGTTCCAAAAACACGAACGAAGAGATTTCATTCCACGTTTGTGACTAGAACGTCAAGGTTGTGGAAGACATTGCCTGAGTGGGTTTTCCCCGATAGTTACAATCTTGGTGTCTTCAAATCGACAGTGAATCGGTTTTTGCTAGGTAAGCACGCTCCGTCGTAGATTGCATCGTCGCTTAACATCAGGCGAGGACAATGGCCCAATAAAGAGGCTAGGTGCGGAAAAGGCCCCGCTAAACTAACTAACTAACATCAGGCGAGATGGTGATCAAGTGCGAACCTATTATATTTAAAAAAAACATCTGCCACTTTCGTAGAATGCGTCTCGCTCCGCCTCTCCGCCATTATTCCTATCCTAGTCCGCTACGCTGCCATGTTGCTACGCCGATACCGCCGCCGACAATCGACTTTAGCATGTCAGTGACGCAATGCCATAAGATTTCCCCCATCCAAAGAGTCCTCAACGAGTCTAGAAATATTCTCATTTGCATCATTGCTTACAACATTGCATAGTGCTACTCTTTGCCATATATACGGATGCTCTATGCCACAGATACGGATCCTGTAGAATTATTGAAGTGAAAACCTCTTATGGCGCACCGCAGACAGTGTTTTCGCGGGCCGTGAATTGAATTCTAGCGTCACGCTCGGGAATAATAAGCAATCTTCGGGTAAACTCGGGACCATGGACATTGGCTATCTAGAAACGAGGATTTCCCATTGGTCATCTAGAAATGCGTCAGCATGCTCATGATAACGCCCTCCGGTTTCATCTGCGTAGTTTCCAAAGTAAGCTATCAAATTCTGAGTTACAAGTTTTCACTTCTATCGGCAGTTCCTATGACTGCGGATTTTTTTTATACAAGTTGTTCCTATTTTAGACGTAGATTTTTTTGTTTTCGAACAATATCAGTGATTTGTAATGTGCTACAAGACATTATGTAAGCTTGCTAATTTATTCTGAACCTAAATTGTATCATAAAATGTACCTACTAGTAATTATGCAATAAATAAAATAAATATTTTCATTTGCATCATGACTTAGGATGTAACAGTCTTACCTATAAAGTAACTATTCACTCTTTATTTTGAAGACACCAGACCTGGGTTGTATCACAGAATTGTTGGGTAACACAGAATAGAAAGTGTTGCAAAATAGGCCTTTGTAAAACAAACCCTTCTACTCGTTACCAACGGACGAAAATAGATCTAAACCGCAATGGTTTTAAAAAACGTTTTCAACCTTTTTAATAAGGTCGTAGCGGTGACAATACCTTGTCATAAATTACCAAGTATTGTTACGATTCTGTGAAATTTCAATGTGTTGTTCGTTGTTGTTTACTATTTTTCGAAACCACATTAAACTGTTATTTAATTGTGAAAACATTCCGTGTATTTAGTTTAATAAATTCGCTATAACCTGTTTTATTTTATCGCGGTTTTAGGCGACCAAAATGTCGGCTTCTTTGGACTCATCGTTGGATCCTATGGAAGAGATCCGGTTTCGCAAAAAGCACGGTGCCTTATGGACGGAGCTGGTGAAGGACACGCACTTCACTTTCGATGAACTAGAACGTAAGGGTATTTTATTGTTGTCGAAGGACTAAACTCACGAATCACGAATGCTGGTAACAGTAAAATACTACAGGAGTATGATTCTGAGTATAAAATATCAAAATATTAGTATGAAAGCATTTACATTTTAGATTTATTTTATCAGAAACATATAAAGCTTTTCATAAAAACATAAAAACGAATACATAAAACAATTTATTTTCTATACAAATACTCAATTTTTCAAAATTATAACAATTTTTTAACGTTGGGTACAAAGAAAGGTCCGTGTAAAATGAAATAAAAAAACAATACAAAATAAGTGTAGATCGTCTTATAGCTTCTTTTAATAGCTTTATGATAAAGTAATTCAAAGCAGTCTAGATATAACTAATCTATCATTAGACATAAAATAATTCGCAAGGAGCGAAAGCCGTGCTCACGCGCGTACGTTTGCCGATCTGGGAGTGTTCCGAATTTGCGCGCCGATGTTGCCTTAGAAGGGAATACCACAATACATTATTGGCACAAAAATACAATTTTCAAGAATTACACATAAAATATGAATACGTTAATAGCACAAAATGTGTTGTTATTACTAGAAGTGATATCTTCCAGTTTATCTTTGTGATACTAAAATACTTAAACTACTTTTATACAAAAAAAATTAACCGACTTCATAACCACAATTGACATGTGACCGTTTTTCCTTTGTTTCTCAACGAATCTGGATGAAACTTAAGTTGAACTGGACTAACCACATCACGCGTGATTTGGCCGTGAATTAAAAAACACTTATTTTTATCTGCGTACCGCCAATAAAAATAATTTGAACACATGCCTTTTCACAGATGTGAGCAATATATGTGAGGGAAAATTAAATAGTTATTTTTTAATACTTTCGTTACGATTTCTTCATTTTAAACCTTTCTTGGAGAAATCCAATTCTAAGCAAAAAATATACCATACCATATATGCATATTTCAAAATTAATCAAATGGCCTAGCTGAAGCTGAGTTTCGATTTTTTGTCGTACTGAGAATATATTAAAAAAAAACTATTTTAGTATAAGTATACATTTATTTTATGCTGAGTACGGCGGTGAGCGGTACCCGGCGCTCATGACCAAATGCAACATCAGAGATGCTGACGATGTTCTGGCAGCCCGGGCCGCTTGGAGATACCCTTTTTAAACTTTTCCTTTGTAAATACTTCGAAGAAATCTTCGGAGGGAGAAAATTTCATATCCTTTATAGATTAATAAAATATTAAGAATTAACTACGGGATTTTCAAGATACTAGCAGCATGTTATTATTATTTTAGGTAGCGTTAATAAGGTACAGGTATTATGTATAAATCAGAGACGTGAACTCCTAAAATTTGAACAATACGTGCGGGGCCTTCTCGTGCAAGGAGAGAGACAAGGCCATAATCCACCACGCTGGCCCAGTGTGAGTTGAAGAATGACACACGACCTCGAAAGATTCTAGGTCCATGTTAGCTTCCTCGCGATGTTTTCCTTAACCTTCTTAAGTTAGCGGCTTTACGCACATGACTTCGAAAAGACAGTGGTTCGCGCGGGGTTTGAGCGCGGTGTCTCAGCCGCAACTTCTTGACGCTGCAAAAAGCAAGTACAGCAGACAAACGACCTTGCCGCCGACGATGCGACGTCGTACAAAAATCAGTGCGGAGATCTGGCCATTAGGGGTATGTCAAATGAAATAACAATCAAAAAAAAAATTTTTTTATGGATTTTTTTTTTGATATATATTGACTAATTATATATATAGTGCCGGTTTCCATTATTCCAGTAAGCAATCCAGCGCTGGATTCGGTCGCTGGACTGGAATCATGTAAACGGGGTATTATTCCAGTAAGCAATCCAGCGCTGGATTCGGTCGCTGGACTGGAATAATGTAAACGGGGTATAATGTAAAGCGGCACTGAAAATTGGCACTGGATTGATGCTTTCCAGTGCCGGTTTCTATTTTTCCTGTAAGCAATCCAGCGCTGGATTCGATCGCTGGACTGGAATAATGTAAACGGGGTATAATAATAAACCAAAATATACGTGTATTAATAATTACAATCCTAAAAAAAACTACATTACCTACAATGATGATAAATGTTTTTTTCTACCGCCAAGCAGTAATGTGCAAACATTACTGTGTTCCGGTTTGAAGGGCAATGTTTCCAGAGAAATTACAGGGCTTAGAGATATAACAACTTAGATGGGTGACGAGCACAGTGCAGTGCTTGGTAATGATTTGGACTATCATGTTCCAATAGCTGCGTGTTACTGTGCTGTTATGTGGCAGGCATGTTGCTTACCATCAGGCACATGACCTGCTCGCCTCGTCACTCCATGCTATAAAAAAAAAAGTGACAACAACACTATGCTACATACTTTACCAATTACTTTCACTAAGCAGATCTTAAATATCCATAGACCAATGAAAAAAGTCTACAGACAATCAAGATGATCAAGCGCACTACCAGACGAAAGCGTGCCCAACATTCTGGCGGCATCAACACGCTGAATGGCAATGCTTATACGTAGGGTCAAATGAACGCTAGCATTTTGGTCACACATCGGTCGACTATTTCACTGAGCACTTAGTTACTTACCACTTAGCAAGTGCTTGGAAAGGCTTTTGAAAATGAGCTTCCGTTCCCCACGGGCCCAATGTCTCTACACTAAATGGCTTAAATATGTAACCATTTCCGAGGTTCGCATACCCTCAAAATCATGGTGGGCTAGTTTCAAGATGTTTCGAGGAATTATATAACATCTGCAAACATTATATTTCAATATCTGGCCGCCATCATACAAGCTTTGCTTAGTTTGGGGTCAGATGGTGTTGTGTGTGAATTGACCACCAATTTTTTTTTTTTTTTGAATCCGTACTGAGCCAGCGTAATGGATCACGGCCCTGAATCTCTCCTTGTGAGACACCGGCTCGAGCCCTAACACTGAAAATATAAAGCGGCCATCTTCTCACGGATCACGTAGCTATCCAACGGTGAAATAATTTTTGATATCGGTTCAGTAGTTCCTTAGATTAGTATTGATATCTAACAGTAATGGTTTCAAATAATTGGTTTTCGAGGGCTATGTTCTAAACCTACTCTGATTAGAGTATGCTTAGAACATTTAAACGTCAAACAAAGTTGTATCGGACGAAACGAAGCAGAACGAGAGCAGGAAAGTCTCGAGTTTTTTTTCGAAATTACGTTTTCGTAGAATTAGAGTATAGACGTCCTGTATTGAAAATAGACTGTTAAACACATTACCGCTCCTTTGCGTCGCGCAGTCGGGTAAAAAAGCGTACTTTGAAAAATCATTCTGTCATTATCTTAAACTTTTCATGTTCCGATACCGAAACATATAAGTTTGGTAATATGTACACATGAATCGAGTCCCGGTATAGAGGCATTGAATCTGGTGGCCGTTGAAAACGTCTGACCGTAACGTAGAACGTCAGATCGGCCTATTTGGCGTATTATAAATATGTAGTGTATGTTATATGTAGAGTATACTCTTGGCAGAGTCCGCCTGGGGAAGTATCACACTTTTGCCAGTTATTCAACTACTAAGCAGTAATGTGCAAACATTACTGTGTTCCGGTTTGAAGGGCAATGTTTCTAGAGAAATTACTGGGCTTAGAGATATAACACCTTAGATCTCTGGGTGACGAGCGCAGCGCAGTGCTAGGTAATGATTTGGACTCCTCATGTTCCAATAGCTGTGCGTCACTGTGCTGTTATGTGGCAGGCATGTTGCTTACCAACAGGCACATGGCCTGCTCGTCTCGTCACTCTTTAATATAAAAAAACTAGCTGACCCCGCAAACGTTGTTTTGCCTTAGTGAACAACCCTTGTCACTTAGGGGTATGAAAAATAGCTAGTAGCTTATTCTCATACCTACAGAATATGCATATAAAATTTGGTTAAAATCAGTAAAGCCGTTTCGGAGGAGTAAGGAAACAAACACTGTGACACGAGAATTTTATATATAAGATATATAAAAATATGGGAGAGGCCTATGTCCAGAAGTGGATGAACACGGGTTATGAAGATGATGATTGCGGAAAGAAATGTTTTACATGTTTTTACTCGTATGTACGCCGGTATTGAGGTACAGTGTTAGAGACACAGGACGTCTACTCAAATTCTACGAAAACGTAATTTCGAAAAAAAATCTCGCGACTTTCCTGCTCTCGTTCTAATTCGTTTCGTCCGATACAACATTTTTTGACGTTTAAATGTTCTAAGCATACTCTAATTAGAGTAGGTTTAGAATATTTAAACGGATAAAACGACGAATCGAAGTAGAATCGGAGTTGCAAAGTCGCGAGATTATTTCGAAATTACGTTTTCGTAGAAAGAGAGTAGACGCTCTGGTCAGAACACACCGGTAACGGGACGTGAACCCTAGGTTTTAACAACAATACAGGCTACATCGTGCCTTTGTGTTTACTAGACAACAACAGTATTATATTTCTTAGATTTAATTAAAACTAGAAAAAGCTTGTACTAATAAATATTTTTCTGAGACTGTCAAAAATTGCACTACCTATATTTTGTCGTTTAATTCACTGTTGCAGAGGTTATGGTGATATTTTTCAAAATACAAAAGCGTGATGAGAAGTGTGCTGCGTCCGATCTCATATCAAGGTGGGTCTCACATAAAGCTAGTAAAATCAGTGTATTATAATTCGACACAATATGTGACATCCACAGAGTTTTTCAAACATGTACTACGTTATATAGAGTTAGAACAAACGCTTTACACCGAAAACACGGGTCTGATCACTCTTGTCTTGTCGCTCTTGTGGAAGCGTCATGCTTTTGTCGCGGCACATCACTATGTCGCCATTGCTAACATACACCCCATCTGCTTATGATTGGTACAAAGGAATCGTGCGGAAAACCCTGATCCATTTACTTATTATTTATCTAAGTTGACATCATACAAACTCAAACAAAGTGGACAAACAAAATTGAAGTTTTATTTAAATTACAACCTTTTTTAGCTGCTTTGCGCAGTTTTTGGTAGCGGAAAATATTATGGGTTTGCGTACCGACATGCTAATGCAGCGTAGCGTTGGAGCTAAATGGCAATTCTATTCGAATTATTGATTTTTCTTTCTTTGAGTTTAAAGTCGAAACGTTTTCTTCTAGAACACCAGGTGCTCTAGATTATGACTCCCAGCGGCATTGCTGTTGCTCTCTCTCTCTTACTTTCGCGTCACAGCAATAAAATTTCATTTCCATCGCTTTACGTTGCTTCACTTCACTTTATCATTATTTAGCAAGCTAAGTCATAAGAAAATTGCTCATTAGCCTAGACTTTCCAAATTCGGCTAGATTGTAATAAATATTATATTAGTCACCAAGTTCGTTGGTGAATGATTATTAAATAATAATAAAAAACTTCACTTTATTTCCTTTCACTTCAATTTGCTTCACTTCATTTCACTCCACTTCACTTCACTTTATCTACCTCATTTCACTTCACTTTGTTTCACTTCATGAAGCTTCCTTGACACCTATAAAAATTGTGTTAATGTCTTTCAGAGCCCATTTCCGCGACGTCCTCCATACAGGCATGGGTATGACGGATGCCTACATGATGGAAAGGGTGATGGTCGCTCTGGACCGCGGAACTTCACCCTATGTCACCATGAGCACCTTCGCTAAAGCCATGTCGCTGTACTTACGAGGCACACTGGAGGAGAAGATTACTTACGCATTCACTGTAAGTAGTCTTGCAATAAAAAAATAAATTTGGTGTAATTATAACACCAAGGTCTTTTCTCTAATTCATTGAAGATAATAGAGTGAGATCCCAGGGCCACCAGACGTCACGTATTTTCTGATGAACGAAATGTGGACGATCGAGTAGAGTTAGTACGTACTAAGCACACGCTAACCCGCTAACTTGTTTAGACGGCCAATTTTGAGTTATGGGGTCATGAAGGTACATAAAAACATTACTTACTTAACTTATCTGATGACTGATTTTCACAAGTGTCTGGGAGTATTGGGGCCTTATTTTTAAGGATTTTGCCTATAACATACGTGAATATCAGTCATCAGAAAATAAGGTAAGTAAGTGATGTTTTGATGTACCTTCATGACCCTATATCTCAAAATTGGCCGTCCAAACAAGTAAGTGGGTTAGAATGTGTTCTTAGTACGTACTAACTCTATTCAATCGTCCACATATCGTTTGTCAGAAAATACGTGACGTCTGGCGGCTCTGGAATCTTGGACTATAAAGCAACACCATTGAGATAATATGTGACTAGTGGGTTATTCGTGCCTAGATGTATGACCCCACTTCGCAACATTCAAATTAACAACCCAGTCCGTGGTCCAGTGTTGCACTTGATCTAGATCCTTCCGGAGACGACCAGAAATGACCAGTGGGTTTGCAAAAAAAAAATCCATCATCAGCGAAGAAAGCAGATTGGCTTTCAATTAGATCAATTATGGATATCCCAAAAAGTTGCGGAGCAGTCACCGATCCTTGAGGCACACCACTGGACACGTTCCTGTGCTGTGTCGGGACTCGAACTTGAAAAGTTCTTCCAGTCAAGTAATGCTTGACTGGACTGGATTGCCATTTCAGTAGCCCCTGCCGCGTATGCCATAATAGTCTAATTTCACCAAGAGACAGTCATATACATATCAGATATTTTATCTCCATGTCCTGTAATTTGAATGGAAACATTGCCCTTCAAACCGTAAATAAGTGATGTTTTCATATTACGGCTTGGTGGTAGAAAAACTGACAAAGTTGATGTGATACTTCGCCAGTTGGACTCAACAAAGATTCCTACCACTACAAAAAAGTCCTCAGTTTTTACTTTAAAAAAATATTATGTCATTACAGTGTTACGATTTGTTAGGCGAGGCTCAGCTTAGAAGAGAAACAATGTACCAGCTGATGAAGAAGAGTTTGGCAAAGGCATCTAGAGACGACGACGTCGAGGAAGCTGTCAAGGTAGGGTACCCATCCGCGTAACTAAAACTGTCATAGCATTGTTATTGCGCTCTCTTTTCTTTTCTCTTGAAATGATAAAGACAGCAATAGCAAAGCCATAGCCGATTTAGTTGGACGGTAAAAGGGTCCGGTCTCCCCGGATTTATCCTAGTTTAAAGAGAGTCCGGGGAGCGTCCGGGCTAGACTTCACTGATTATGCTATTATAGTCCTACTAGCGGCCCGTTCCGGCTTCGCTCGGATGATAATCTAGGCCCTGTCTGCAGCGCCATATTATATACGGCTTATTTGTGAATCTAAACCACCCTCGAATCCACTTGTACACACACAAAAAAATCATACAAATCGGTCCCGCCGTTTAGGAGGTTCACTGTCAAATGATTAAATTACTAAAATGGCTATTAAAAAACATGTGTTGGTGATGAAAGGGTAAACATTTAGATTTGTAAGTTTGTATGTATCTTTAATGCCACATTATAAAAAAAAAAAAATTGTTCAAAAATAAAATAAAAATTAGGGTAAACAACCCTTATCACTTAAGGGTATGAAAAATAGATAGCAGCCGATTCTCAGACCTACTGAATCAGTAAAAATCAGTAAAGCCGTTTCGGAGGAGTAAGGTAACTAACACTGTGACACGAAAATTGTATATACGAGTATAAGATGATAGGCGGGTCTACTATCTAAATCTGCTTTGGCTTTGGTCTTGCTGTCACGATCATTTCAAGCGAAAAGAAATGAGAGAGCAATATCAGAGCTGAGACAGTTTTAGTAAGGCGGTTGACTCTCCGGTTCAAAAGTTTAAAATCTTGGGCCGCCCACAGCACACACACCGGCCCTGCACACCGCGATCAACCGACGAACCAACTCACTAAATTCTTAACAATATTATGATAAAAGATTAAAATCTTTAAAATCTGAAAATACATGACAATGTGATTTATAACAGTTTCAATTATTTTAATCACACTTATTTTTTTAATAAAGAGTGACGAGACGAGCAGGACATGTGCCTGATGGTAAGCAACATGCCTGCCACGCAGCTATTGGAACATGAAGAGTCCAAATCATTACCTAGCACTGTACTGCGCTCGTCACTCAGAGATCTAAGTTGTTATATCTCTAAGCCCTGTAATTTTTCTGGAAACATTGCCCTTCAAACCGGAACACATTACTGCTTGGCGGTAGCTTGTAGCTTGAAGCTGTGCTCATATCGTATTAGTGATATGGTATTATGTGTTCTTAGCAGGATACGAGGATTTTACCCTCCTGCACGATTTTAGGTATAATTCACTCTAGATGTAGATTAAACCTTTTATAATCATTGTGTAAAAAATAAAAAATACATAAAAATGTTCTGGATATTACGTTGTTTCTTTTTACTGGTTCAGATTTTGATATACAAGCGTGTATCAAAATCTTTATGGCTCTCTTTATTAACTAAATATATTTTTTTAAAGTTGATAACAAAGATTTGAAAGCTATTGTGGAAGCGGATCTATCGCAAACCACGTCCGAGTGACGAACCACCACTGACGAACGCGCGGCGACTGCTGTAAATAAATAAATAAATATCGGTGGACAATTCACACACAACACCATCTGACCCCAAACTAAGCAAAGCTTGTATGATGGCGGCCAGATAGCTGATATAATACTTATATAGTTTTAAATACATACTTATTATACATAGAAACACCCTGTGTTACTGTTACTCAACCGGCACAATAATGAAGGGATTTTAAATCGAATAATTACCTGTGATGAAAAATGGATCATGTAGGTATAATAATCGGAAACGCTTATCGCAATAGCTGAACCCTGGCGAATCAGCCAAATCCTGCCCCAAGCGAAAAAAAGACTCAAAAAAAAGACTTGTGAGCATTTAGCGATGTTATTCACTACAGCTTTCTTTAATCTGGCCAGAC
The DNA here is from genome assembly GCA_963693475.1 of Ectropis crepuscularia. Lineage (NCBI taxonomy): Eukaryota > Metazoa > Arthropoda > Insecta > Lepidoptera > Geometridae > Ectropis > Ectropis crepuscularia. The sequence continues at coordinate 40,081,916 of OY856338.1, forward strand.
GATTACGGAGGATGTCTATTGTATGCTGTAACAACCAAGGCTGGTCAATCGGTCTTGGCCACTGCTGTTTCAAGACAAAGCTAGACCACACACTGCACAACAGACAGCTACCATATATTAGAGGAGTTTAAATTGGAATGTTTAAGACATCCACCGTACTTCCAGAACCTTGCTCTTACAGATTACCATTTTTTCGAAATTTAGATAACTTCTTGCAAAGAAAAAAATCAACTTTGATGAGGCAGTTCAAAACGCCTTTAAAGATTATATTGATTCCCGTCCGAATTTCATTTTTAGTAAAAGGATGAATGAACTACATAATATGAGATGGCAAAAGTCCATAGATAGCGATGGTACATACTTTGATTAAATACATTACATTATACATTACAAATTAATACATTACATTTAAAAAAACTCAACTTTATGTTCCTCGCTTACAAAACACCGATTTCGTATGTAAAGGACCTATAAAATAGGAGCTATAAATAACGCGTCACGCGTAACGATTAACTCCTAATTTTAATCAAATTTGCACACCGTGTGCAGTTTGACCCAACTTGAAAGATAGGTTTAGTTTTTATTTCGATGAATGGTATTTTAATGACAATATCCCAGCTAAACCAGAACGAGTCGCTAATTATACGCCTATTATACGTCTTCTGTTTGTCACAGGAGCTTGTGGACATAATCCTGAAACGAATGGACGTGGATCTGGATGGAGTGATCAGCGCAACTGACTTCCGAACGTCTGTGCTGAAGACTCCTCAGCTCCTAGAACTACTGGGGTACTGCTTCCCGGAAAGGCCTAACATTTATTCCTTTATTGCCACCTGGTGTCCGACTTGGGGGAAGATGTGATGAAACTACAGTTCCGCCGTTGTGATATCACTGAATTAAATCAAACGTGTATCTTACAAAAACTACTCTTACGTAACAGGTATTTTGCTAGTACTCTTTACAGTCCGCTTGGGGAATTACAACATCAGCTATGTTTCCAGGAAAATTACAGGGCATGAAGATATATTATTTTTTATATATTTGGGTGACGAGTGCAGAGCAGTAGGTACTGTTCCAATAGTTGTGACACTGCGCTGCTATGGACAGGCTTGTTGCTTACATTCTTAGGCACAATTCCCTCTCACTGTCACACTGTAGGTACCTTTTTTTTTTAATATAGAGTGACGAGACGAGCAGTACATGTGACTGATGGTACGCAACATGCCTGCCACTTAACAGCACAGTGACACGCAGCTATTGGAACATGAAGAGTCCAAATCAATACCTAGCACTGCACTGCGCTTGTAACCCAGAGATCTAAGATGTTATATCTCTAAGCCCTGTAATTTCTCTGGAAATATTGCCTTTCAAACCGGAACACAGTAATGTTTGTACATTACTGCTTGGCGGTAGGATAACTGACAAAAGGTGTGATACTTCCCCTGGCGGACTCTGCCAGGAGGCCTACCACTACTAAAAAAACAGTAGGTATAACGGAATCTTCTAAATCTAAAGTGTACTATGTATATCTGTAATAGGAAACAAAAACTGTATCAAATTAGTTTTAAGCGTCAGATATGCGCATTTGTCATAGATTTTTTCAATCTCATTCATTCGGATAAAATGTATCATTAAAAAAGTCATTTTGAACAGTGATGAAAAATTGATTCAAAAATATCACAAAAGATGACGCCTCCACTTAATTACAAATTTAAGATGTGACTATGTTCTATCAATATCAATTGGGCAAACTCACGTACCTATTAGCCAAATTTAATTTGTGAATTAGACATTTTTGTTTCGGCGTGGCTGTCTATAGTGCGTCTCACGGAGATGTGTAGAAAACCAAAACAAAGGTGATACCATAACATAAACATCGTTTAATCTTAGTAACTTTGTAAAACTATCTTAAATTCAACTTTATTGCGATCTTAAATGCAATATACTTGCATTTGTATTGATCAAATAATTCTATACATTCTTATTATAAAAGTTATAGAAAGTAATGGTAGGATGATAGAAATATTATTTAAAGTACTAGCAATTTGATCTGTGTTTCTCAACCAAAGTAGAGGGAACCTTCGGCCCCTCTACCACCTAACTAAATCAGCTATGGTTTTGCTATTGCGGTCTCTATAATTTCAAACGAAAATAAAAGAGACAGCAATATCAAAGCTAAGACAGTTTTCGTTAGGCAGTAGATCCCTTGGCCGTGAAGCTCGATCCTATGACCACCTTTAGCATCAATCAAATGTTCAGCAAATGCAGATTTTTGTTTCTGGTGATTTTTTACAGCGGCGATGGGTTCATTGTTCCGAGTCCCAGCAGTGGGAACATTTAGTTGACTGTTTATATATTATGTATTTTATATGTAGGTATATATATTTAACCTTACTATGTGACGAAAATTTAAAAGGGCAAGCAATTAAGCGTAGGTACTGCAAATTATTTTGTAAAACAAAGGTTGAGAAATACTGGTCTGTTTATTGAGAGTGACATTGATTTGTTCACATTTTATTCACCGATACTTGGAACGGAGTATAGCGTTATTGATTCTGCATTCACTTTTAATCATCAATACACGTAAAGACGGCGAAGTTATAGGACAATCTGTTGATCTCTCGAAATTAATTTCAAAGTAACGTTGCAAATAGTTGATGTTTTCCTCTGAAAACGGCTGCTAGTAAATTTCAGGTCAATAAACAATTTATTGCAAAACACGTAGGTACGACTGTTTTGATTGCACCTCCCATTAGCGCCATCTGTTCGAAATTTATAAAACCATTTCGTCGAAAGCCCTCGTCTAGGTGCTTACGGAAGCATGTCTCTTCTATCGCTTATGTGAAACCCGAGATTACATCAATGAGAAGTTTGTAAACTCTTCAATGATCTCGGTTAAAGCCCTAAAGGGTGTTAATTTGACCGGTCAAATACAATTCGTCAGGTGACGTCATGGAAAAATTATGTTTTACTAGCGGCCCGTTCCGGCTTCGCTGGATACATATTGTCATAAAAAGACCAATCGAAATAAAAACTATCATATCTCTTATAAGTTGGATCCAATTACATATACGTAGTTGTCTACTATGCTGAATATCGGTTCACTTGGTGAAGAGTTCACTGGAAATGACACTGTAATTTTATATATAAAAAGAAACCTAAATTAAAACTATCATATTTCCCAAGTTGGACTAAATTACACATAAATACCAACTTTCGTGAATACCGGTTGAATTGGTTTCACTGGGAACATAAACCATGAAACAGGATTTTTATATTTTAGGATGGAAAAATTAATGATTAACGCCATCTATGGCAAAACTAAGAACTATCTGAGACAGGTCAGTAGCAATAGCAAACACCTCATTAATTTTTTGAGACATTGTTCATTATGGACCTGGAATTTGGACTTTGTCTGAAATAAAGTGTTTATTACATATATTATGTATTATGGCATATTAAGCGACCCACTTATATTCCCATTGCTGCGATTCGAGCCGTCTTTCACAAAAGAGTCAAGGCCATAATACACAACGTCAACTCAACGTCTGGTCAAGTGCGAGTTGGCGGATGACTAGGGTTGCCATCCGTCCGTGTTTCCCCGGATTTGTGGCCACCCACAGCTCACGCACTGGGCCTGCACGCCTCGATCAACCGACGAACCAACTCACTAAATTGTTACTAAAATGACAACTAAGTAAATTTAATTTTTAGGGGCTCAAGATACATAAAAAGACATGTCCGAGGCACAGTAAATACATAATTAAATACATAATTCTTTACTGTGTCCGAGGTCTAGGCTCTAAAATACACACAGAGACGCAGTTTATTACCAATTTCAAGGTGCTCAGGGTACATCTGTTTGTTTATATAGATGAATTTCTGTAGTATTTCCCCTTGCTTAACGGGCAATAAATTTTGACTTCAACTTTTACTAGATACCTACTTAACTATTGTGTATACATTTTCAGTTCACAATTTTACAAACTCGCAAGTATGACGTAGACACTGTCGTAAAGAGTCTCCCTCACACACTGCTGACTCCCGTGCAAGCCAGACGATATGAACTTGGTTGAACTAGGGTAACTTTGAAAATTGTGGTATAATGATACGGGTTACAAGGTGACACACAAACGGTATGCGACTTTTTTTTTTTAAATAAAGAGTGACGAGACGAGCAGGGCATGTGCCTGATGGTAAGCAACATGCCTGCCACATAACATCACAGTGGCAAGCAGCTATTGGAACATGAAGAGTCCAAATCATTACCTGGCACTGCACTGCGGTCGTCACCCAGAGATCTATGTCGTTCTATCTCTAAGCCCTGTAATTTCACTGGAAACATTGCCCTTCAAACCGGAACACACAATAATGTTTGCACATTACTGCTTGGTGGTAGACTAACTGGCAAATAACTTAAAGCTGAACTTATCTATTGTATGACTGGACACAATGTTTGACCCAAAGCTAACGCGCACGACCCACTCCACTGCTCAGCCGCCGCTACGACGCTACGCCGCTACATTAGTAGGTACCTACAACCCATAGGATATCTGCTACCAAAAAATTGCTAAAAGAGGCAAAAAAAATTGAATGCACAGATTTTCTTTCATAGATTTGGTACTGAAATAACCTTGTGAATAAGTTAAAGCTATTTTATTTACACATACCTATTTTTTCGTTTAATCAAATTATTAATTATCGACAAAATATAGGTACTTAAATCATCTTTTAGAGTTTGGGGGGACTAGACTTGTGACGTCACGTCTACATAAAAGTCGCACATGGACATGACGTCATTCGAAACTTCTAAGCTCTTAACTAAAAAATAAAGTAGCCAAGTGCGAGTTGGACTCGCCCATGAAGAGTTCCGTTCCAGCAAGTAACATAATATACATAGTACACATAGTTCTTGTAGTTCGTTGTAACTTTGATCGAAGTTTTAATATAGTGTATTTATGACGTACTAAAAAAAAACTACTTATCAGATCGAGTTCAAACTAATTTTCGTTGGTAGTTTTCATGGTAATGTACATCATATATTTTTTTTAGTTTTTTCATTCTCTTACTTTAGAAGTTAGAGGGGGGGACACACATTTTACCACTTTGGAAGCGTCTCTCGCGCAAGTTATTCAGTGTAGACAATAATTATATTAGAAACCTCAACATCATTTTTTAAGACCTATCGATAGACATCCCACATGTGTAGGTTTGATGAAAAAAAAATTTTTGAGCTTCAGTTCTCAGTATGGGGGGCACCCCTAATTTTTTTTTTTTTTTTAAACTTTTGTAAAAACCTTAGTGCGGTTCACAGAATACATCTACTTACCAAGTTTCAACAGTGTAGTTCTCATAGTTTCGGCAAAAAGTGGCTGTGATATACGGACGGACAGACAGACAGACATGACGAATCTATAAGGGTTCCGTTTTTACGTTTTACGGAACCCTAAAAATATCTTTTCATCATTTTTTGTTTGTGAAACAAAAGAAAAACAATTTGTGCAATATTTTTTAATAATCTAACTGATGTAGGTAGCTACTAATTAGTTTTCTTATTCATCATACCAATTTTATTGTAATGAACCTCGTATCATACTTACTACATAAATACCCATGATATACGAAAACACCCAGTTACTTAATCTAGTTAAATCATTGAGGAGTTATCATAGGAGGACGCAAGACTTGCTTCAAAGGAGGCTTGCTAACAATTTTTTTCACATTACTTCGCAGGGCGCGGAGGAACGTATATTTCACACATTTGTAAACTTGAACTCACACAAAAGCAACAATAGTACAGTCGAGGTAGACGTAAAACTAGCCTGAAATAGAAACAAATCCGGGGAGCGATTTTTTTTTATGAAACGTCGGGGAGGGTTGTTGGAAGTATAAATCTCGATTTTCTAACTTATCCCGGTAGAGGGTTTGCCACCATCTTGTTTTAAAGTTTTTGTAAAATAACTCGTTCATTTTCAACTTTAGAGCAAAAATGATGGTCACCAAAGTTGTTGGAAATTTAATTTCTCACAAGTTTGCTACATATAGTTTTTACGCTACGATCAATATTTGCAGAGTTATACTATCAAGTTTATCCAAAAAATCGTAATGGGTGCAATTTTATTTTCTTCAACTTTGGTTCTCGCACATTTTTTACTTATTTTATTTTTAGTATTTGTTGTTACAGCGGCAATAGAAATACATCATCTGTGAAAATTTCAACTGTCTAGCTATCACCGTTCTTGAGATACAGTCTGGTGACAGACGGACGGACGGACAGACGGATGGACAGCCAAGTCTCAGTAATAGGGTTCCGTTTTTACCCTTTGGGTATATGAAGCAAACTTGTGAGAAATTAAATTTCCAACAATTTTGGTGACCATCATTTTTGCTCTAAAGTTGAATATGAACGAGTTATTTCACAAAAACTTTAAAACAAGATGGCGGCGAACCCTCTACCGGGATTAGTTCGAAAATCGAGATTTATACGTCCAACAACCCTCCCCGACGTTTCATAAAAAAAAATCGCTCCCCGGATTTTTTTCTATTTCAATGTCTGCCCCGACCGTGCTACAAATCTATGTTTGTACTATGACAAATGTTACACACCTAAATAAAACATGCACACATCTACGAAACGCCTAATAAAACGTGACCATTTTCGACAATAAAGCTGACATTTGACACTAATATGGACACTAAAGGGGTATGTTAGAACTAGGGTCGTCCTCTAAGTATAGCTCTGGTCTAAGTCTAGAGTCTATAGGTCTGGTCTGGAGAGTTAAGTTGCGCCTGTCCAGCTAATCCTAGCTGTGGGAAAATTTTGTGGACTGTTTATCCTTTAAGCTAGTTAAGAATACCCTTTGTGTCGAGCCCCGTTATAAATAAATACGAACTCATAGCCGTGTTCGCATTTACAAAACAATTATTTGTTTAAAATTGATCTTAGCCGCTGTTAAATGGTTGAAATAGTTATAAAGGGTTAGAAACTGGGTCGTGCCGGGCGGAAGTTTGAGTTTCACGTCCATGCTCTTACGAGTAGGTAGGTACAGCTGTTTGGGAACAGGTATAGTGAAAGCGAACGTTTTAAGCAAACTGAACTTGTAGTATTTTTTTTATAAATATCCTATAAAATTAGGTATAATAAATGTGAAAGTTTGCATGATTTTTGCTCGATAACATCGTAACGGGAGAACGGGTTCGATTGAAATTAGTAAGACAGTCAGATTAGATAATAATGTTTAGTATGATTATAAAAATAGGCATACAGATAAATATATATTCACGTGATTTACAATTATTAATGCCAAGGTTCATAAGATATGTTGTAATTATGTCTTAATAAATCTTAATTATGGTCGTAAATGTAACAACTATATTATGTTACGGGAAAAGCAACTGCGCAAGTGGTGGGGGGCGCTGCTGGTATCTATACCCATACTTAATTTTATAGAGCTGAAGAGTTTGTTTGTTTGAACGCTATGATCTCGGGAACTACTGGTTCCCATTGAAAGATTCTTTTTCTATTGGATAGTCCATTTATCGACGAAGGATTTAAGGCTACAAAACATTACGTTATTATTATTAGGAGCGGAGCATGAATGAAGAATGTAACAAAAACGGGGACAAATTTTTCCTCTTTGAGAGCTTTCGTACCGTGCGTTGACATGACAGCATGACTGAGTATAAGATATTATCTATTCTATGGTATAAGATTGCGTCATTATAAACCTTTGCTAATAAAATGTGTTCTGAATCTGAGTTGGTACGACCAATTTTCGACAGATGGCGTAGCAGGTAGCTGAAGCGGTTTTTGTTTGAACGTAATATTCTGAGGAGTTACTGACCCGATTCCAAAAATTCTTTCTCCGTTGGATATGTACGGGACCCTTAAATGCTACTTTAGGTTATAAGTATATGTAGCACGGGTGAAGTCAGGGAAGACATCTAGTTAGTTACGTGAAGCAAAAACTTTGCATCCCTTTTTACGAAAATGGTGCAGACGGAAGAGCATGAAATTTCCCACAATAGTTTCAGAGGCGGGTTATCTTTAAGGTGCGTCCCCCAGCAAAACGAGTTTTTTGTCCAGTTTTCAGAGCTATCTACTCATTAGCCAAAACAAATATGAACTGGTAAAAAATACATTAAATTTCTACAACTTCTTGGCTTCAAAATGCTAGTTTTATTTTTTTGGTAATGGACTTATTGTTTACATAATCGCCTCTCAACGAAACCATGAAAAAATTAAATACCTAATTGTAATTATCATGCATCTCCTCGGAAAACCTCCATTATTTTGATTTTGTACTTACACCAACGGATAGACAATTCCATTACGAACATTTTGGTAGAAATATTTTTTTCAAAAGACCACAATCTGATTTTATAAATATATTCTAAAAATTAAGCGTAAAACAGCGGTAAATCCAAAGACGTCAAATGTAAAAAACACACAAAGGCTGCTCAGAGACCTGATAAAAAATCATAAATATTTACATGTGTTGGTGACTAGTGTAATGATTCGGATTATAATATCGTCTTGTATCACATTCACGCACAGAACATGCCATAATATAAATAATTTAATAAAATCGTCTGCAATCCAAGGATTAATTAAAAAATACACGATTTTCACCGCGACGAAATCAGACTGTTACGTTCGGGTATACTAAAATATTGTAATGACGTTACTTCATTCTCTTTCTCTTCTTCTCTCGAGCGATTTCCACTTGAAAATGATTTCTCGCTCACTCGCTTTGTTGATCTTTTTGCGTAGCAAAAAAAATTCTTCATCTATGGGCAAATCCTACTGTTTCTCTCTTGCTCTTTCTTGCGGTGTGCGATAAGGTAAGAAACACTCAAGGTCATTTGCTCGGGGTACGCCCTTAAGGCAAACTTACCTGTCCTTAAAGGATGCGTGGTTATAAAGGAGCGCGCCAAGCAGAATAGTAAAACAAACCAAAAAAATCTATACTAATACTAGCTGACCCCGCAAACGTTGTTTTGCCATATAAATAAAGGTATGAAAAATAGCTAGTAGCCGATTCTCAGACCTACTGAATATGCATATAAATTTTGGTTAAAATCAGTAAAGCCGTTTCGGAGGAGTAAGGAAACAAACACTGTGACACGAGAATCTTATATATAAAATTCTCGTGTCACAGTGTTTGTTTCCTTACTCCTCCGAAACGGCTTTACTGATTTTAACCAAATTTTATATGCATATTCTGTAGGTATGAGAATCGGCTACTAGCTATAGCCCTAAGTGACAAGGGTTGTTCACTAAGGCAAAACAACGTTTGCGGGGTCAGCTAGTTTTATATATAAGAGATTGTAAAGCTGAAGAGTTTGATTCTTTGTTGAACGCTAGGATCTCGGGAACTACTCTTTTTTTTTTTTAGTATGGAGTGACGAGACGATCAGGACATGTGGCTGGTGGTAAGCAACATGCCTGCCACATAACATCACAGTGACACACAACTATTGGAACATGAAACGTCCAAATCATTACCCACCCAGCACTGCACTGCGCTCGTCACTCAGAGATCTAAGTTGTTACAGTCCGCGAGGTATAAGCTGAGCTTTGCATTAGTGTGAGTGATCACCAAAAGTACAGTCAGACGCAGGACGCTGTGACCATGTTCTCTTAATAAGGTGTTTCTTCAAACCAGAAGTGCTGCCATCTGAATATGATTTTGATGAAGTGTGAGTGGTGTCAATATATGTTTCATCGGTATAAACGATAGGCCTGCCCTGAATTCGGTATTCGGAAATTTTAAGTAAATAAGTTATACGTAGGTGACGGATCTCATGCTTTTCCATTAAAATTTTTCTGTTATTCTCTGTCCTTGACCATTTGAATCCTAAAACAGATACTTCTTTTCGCAATGACCATATTGATCCTGGATAGTTAATGTCAGCTTGTTGTATGAGTTTGTTGTCTGACTGTACTTTTGGTAATAGATGCGTATGCATGTGATCACTCACACTAATGCAAAGCTCAGCTTATACCTCGCGGACTGTACCCTCTAAGCCCTGTAATTTTTTCTACCTATACTTAGTATTAAAATTTTCGCGTTTTGAACTCATAAAAACAGCAACGCTGCGCTGCTGGAACTTTGAGGTAGGTACTTAATTAAATAATATTTATGATTGTGATTAAATGAAGTGTTATGTTTACAATAGTGACAAGTTTGCGGATTCGTGCGTTAGAGTGTGTATTGTATTTAAATTATCGGCATTACGCACATACGTAACGAAGAACGAAAATACAGTGAGCGTGGGATTCAAACCCTCCGGTGGGCTCCGGATCAATCGCCGTTTTCCCGACTATACCTATCAGTGTTCGACAAATCAGTTATTTTTCTTAACTGTTATAATGACGCAGGTCTATAAATCTTCAAAAAATAAAATAATGAGTATCGTTCTTTTGTAGAGCTTAGCTCTTTACCTATGTCTTAATCTTTCTTTAGGAATGGAAAGCCGATTGATTTAAGATTTAAAATAATGAGGTATTCAGAAAGAGGCTTTAAGACATTGGTTTGATTGTCGCAGTGAGGCCACGGAGATCAGTCTCAAGCGAGGTCACTGTGGATTATCTTGGAGATATTTGTTTATGGTTCAACGGGATTTTTTTTATTGAAAAAAAGGGGAAAGAGAAGACAGTTCTTATTTTTCAAATTCCTCCTAGAGCCTAGAAAAACCCTCATTACAATTTTAATTTTAAGCGTAATATAACTACTTCTACCTGCCATATTATTAATTACGTAAATTACTGATTTCATTATTTTATTAGTAATTACTTGTTTCTGTACAACGCGGTCAGCTCTAAGACCATTGTAATAAATCGTTGGACTATCTGGGTGCCCAAAATACAGGCGCAGCCTAGTTTGGGACCCACCGGGAAAAAATGTGGAGCTATTTTGTCAACAGTATTTGTATTGTCTAATTTGTAATCTACGTGTATATTTCTGGAAATAAATGAATTTTAATTTGTTTTAATTTTTATTTTTATTTTATCAAAACAAGACACTACCTTGACTTGGTTAGAAAAAAGTGTCGGTCTGGGGCACAGATTACAGAAATAAAGTGGTCTGGGGTATGAACTGTCAATAAATACAAGTGAAAACTTAACTTTAAAATTATAAAAAAGTTATGTTTCTTTCGACGTTTGTGACATCCAAGTAATTCAAAGAGACAAAAGTGAGATTATGTCCTGTTCGGTAATACGGCAGTCAATGTTTGATTCTCTCACTAAATGGACAAAACTACAGATGAAATATTGATGTAACTTGTGACTCCATCTAGTGTCGAGTAGAATAAAATAGTTTTTGAATAAAGTTGCCGATAGGTTGCACCACTTACGTTGTTGAGATAAGAGAGATTTTCACTCTTTCTAACCCTGTGTACCTATTCTGTGGCATCTTCAGCAGTTATTACGCGGGGTCTACCACCGAACAAAAACTGTCTTAGCTTTGATGTTTCTCTGTCTTTTTCTTTTCGTTTGAAATGATAGAGAAGGCAATAGGTAGGCTGATTTAGGTAGTTACAAAAAAATTGGCAGTCATAGGAACTGCCGATAGAAGTGAAAACTTATAACTCAGAATTTGATAACTTTGTAAACTACACGGGTGTAACCGGAAGGTGTGGCCTGATCATCAGGGCTTGACCATCTAGAAATGCACCAGCATTTCCCATTGGCTGACGCATTTCTAGATGGCCATGCCACGCCCTTTTAGCATTTCCCATTGGATGACGCATTGAGATAGCCAATGGCTATGGTCCCGAGTTTACCGGAAGATTTCTTATCATACCTGAGCGTTACGCTAGAATCCAATTCACAGCCGACGAAATAACTGTCTAGGCGCGCCTAAAGAAATTTTCACTTCAAAAAATCATTCAAATTGGTCCAGCCGTTTAGAAGTTCACTTACAACGAAAAGCGGCATTGATTTATATATTCATAGATATACGTAGAGTAACGTGCGGCTGAATGATTTAGTTACATGTCCAAGAAAAAAATAAAAACAAATTTTACGCGAGTTGGAAATAGTGTTTGATTCGCTTCAGTATTTGCTTATTTATTTTGTAGGTATTTTTAACCAAAACGTTTTTTGCAATGGATGTGAAATGCAAATTTAATATTTCGTGACAGGTTCCATTAAATGTGGTAAGTAGGTCTAGTCTAGGCCTACGTAGAAGTCAATGTCGCGATAAAAAAAAACATAATTAATTAAACTTTTTTTTTTTTTTTAATATTGGTGGACAATTCATACACAACACCATCTGACCCCAAACTAAGCAAAGCTTGTGTGATGGCGGCCAGATAGCTGATAGGTATAATACTTATATAGTTTTAAATACATACTTATTATACATAGAAACACCCAGACACAGTGCAAACATTTGAATTCATCACACAAATATTTGCACTGGGTGGGAATCGAACCCACGACCCTCGGCTTCGCAGGCAGAGCTAGTACCAACTAAGCCACGAGGCCAGTCAGGCCAGGCCACAAACATACTAAACTCAGGGACACAACAGCGAAGAGCAGTTGACTATATTATCTTTCGCGCTCTAGCATCCCGAGTTCACTCGAAAATATCTTATCATACGCGAACCCGTGCGTGACGCTAGAATTCAATTCACCGCCCACGAAAAATCTATCTAGACGCGCCAAAAGAGGTTTTCACTTCAATAACATATATATTCTCTTTGTATTTATATTCTTTGATTAAAACTCTCGAAAAAAAAAATGTGTGATCGGTAACGTCAAATGTTTGACTGGAAACAGTTTATATGAGAAAATGAAATTGTTGTTTTTACCATAGATGAAGAATTTTTTTTGCTACGCAAAAAGATCAACAAAGCGAGTGAGCGAGAAATCCTTTTCAAGTGGAAATTGCTCGAGAGAAGAAGAGAAAGTGAATGAAGTAACGTAATGACGTTACATTATTTTAGTATACCCGAACGTAACAGTCTGATTTCGTCGCGGTGAAATATCGTGTATTTTTTAATTAATCCTTGGATTGCAGACGATTTTATTAAATTATTTATATTAGGGCATGTTCTGTGCGTGAATGTGATACAAGACGATATTATAATCCGAATCATTACACTAGTCACCAACACATGTAAATATGATTTTTTATCAGGTCTCCGAGCAGCCTTTGTGTGTCTTTTACATTTGACGTCTTTGGTTTTTACTATCTTCTTCGCAATTTTTCAATATTTTCTCACCGTTTAAACCTTCCCTTAGCTACGTCAAACATTTCAAAACCAAAATCAGCCAAATCGGCCCAGCCGTTGTCGAGTTTTAAGAGACCCACGAACAGCAATTCATTTGTACATATATGTAGATAAGATTATAGAACTTTGAATAAAAAAATAATCCATTTATTTTTCTTTGCCCTGGTATAAAGCTTAAAGTAATAAAAAACTCTGCTCCTGCCTGTGATAAGAGCCTACTAATGAGGGAACACCGACTGATGGTTTGTTTGTTCAAATGTTCTCACGCGTTACCACTTGCACACTCAACACATACTTACAACATACATTTTACGTATGTAGGTATATTTATTATTTACACAGAGAGCTTGGTCCTCACATCTTCAGACACACACACAACCTCACCCTAATACACATACACCCTCTCACACACACGCACACATACGCTCCCACAAATACATATATGTGAGTAGGCGCCTGAGCTTTAGCTTACTAATGTTTTTTTGATAGAGATACCTACTACGTATCTAAAATGAAACCGTTTGTAATAATAATAATTAATAAATTTAGTGTAAATTCTCTGTAAATTACGCTGAATTTATGTAAACCTAACAGAGGAATACCAAGATACCGGCCTAGCCGAGTTTGGGTTCCACTTTCTATTCGGCAAATTGTAAAGATCGTTTGACTTAATAATGATTTATTCTTTATCTTATAAAATCTACTACTAAAACCTGAGCGTAATATAAATACCTGCCGGCTAACGCCAGGCATTTTAATTAGTGCGAGTGCGAGTGCGAGCGAGAAATCGCGACTGATTAGTGCAGATGTGTAGTGCGATTACTGTCCAATTCCGTTTAGTAGCTGTATTTAGTTCATTGAAGTGCCAGCCGTCGTTTCCAGCCAGAGTTTCGTATAAATGTACAATTTACTCGTCAATCACAAAAAGAGCATTATTGCATACAAAGAGTAGGTTTAAATTTTTTTTAATAAAACTGAACATTTCATTGTACGATAATAATTATCGTACAGATAAGCGTCTAACATTTAATATTTAATACTAGCGGCCCGTTCCGGCTTCGCTCGGACATAACCTAGACACTGTATGCAGCGCCATCTGCCGGGCTTAATTGTGAATTTAAACCATCTTCGAATACACACACAAAAAAAAACATTCAAATCGGTCCCGTCGTTTAGGAGTTCACTGTCAAATGATTAAATTACTAAAATGGCTATAAAAAAAACAGGGGTTGTTGATAAAAGGGTATTACAAATTTATGGTTGTATGTATTTTTTAACGCCAAATTATAAAAAAATTGACCAAAAATTTAAAAAAAATGTTTGGGGTGAACAACCCTTGTCACTTAGGGGTATGAAAAATAGCTAGTAGCCGATTCTCATACCTACAGAATATGCATATAAAATTTGGTTAAAATCAGTAAAGTCGTTTCGGAGGAGTAAGGAAACAAACACTGTGACACGAGAATTTTATATATAAGAAGATATACGTATTTATTACAATTGTAATGTTTGACCAATGTCAGTCTTTTACAATGAAAGTTGTCGATAAGACACAACGCAAAACAGCCACTTGCTGTCTGCGTTCACGAGCAGCCAACACACTACGAAACACATTACGCGTCAGAGATGTCGTAGACCTCCCTTCGCGGCAAGAGTATCGTTGGTTTTTAAAAGTCGTAAGTTGTAGTGGCAGGACTCTTAGCAGAGTCCGCCCGGGGAAGTGCCCAACCTTTGCCAGTTATTCTACCGCCAAGCAGTAATGTGCAAATATTACTGTGTTCCGGTTTGAAGGACAATGTTTCCAGAGAAATTACAGGGCTTAGAGATATAAAATCTTAGATCTCTGGACATCACCCAGAGACGCAGTGCATTACCTTGCGTAATGCACTACTACTACACACTACTCTTCATGTTCCAATAGCTGCGTGTCACTGTGCTGTTATGTGGCAGGCATATTGCTTACCATCAGGCACATGTCCTGCTCGTCTCGTCACTCTCTATTTGAAAAAAAGATCATTATTCTCAACACTTCTAATTGAAAGATCGATTTTACAGAATGTACAAAATTTTAAATCTTCATCATCTTTACTGCCAGGTCTCAGCCACAGAATAGATAATTGTCTCACCCAAGAAATATAAATATATGTAGGTGTAATATATGTATTCCGCTCACCTACATATGTAGGTGAGCGAAATTTTATAACCCGTTTCCAAGTAAATACCCACGCAGTATGCAAACACAATCAATGTCTACTAAAAGTTTCTATTCGCTATAAAATCTGTAGCGCACATTAAAAATCTGTATAAATACGGAGAAATCTGTATGTATGGCAACGCTGTCTGACGCTACATGCTAAACAGTGCTGTCCAGACGTGTTTTGTGGCAGGCAAGCTGCGAGTGAAGGGGAAGGAAAAGCGCGCCGGAGGAGGCTACTCGCAAAAAATAAAACACGCTTCTAATCACTTCACTACGCAAGTTACTACACACTTGCACTAATCAATCGGTGTCCACACGTGTTTGCTACTAATCACTAAACACCTGCACTAATCACTCGCACTCGCACTAATCAAAATGCAAACAGGCCTTTACGTGAAGCAGTGTCATCGACACAAGAAACTACGCCCCTGTCTGTGCTCACCGACCCGCATGCCCAGCGAGGCGACTGTGGGCAAAACCTTCCTTTCCCAATACTTATATCATTTATTTGTTCCGAAAAAACAAAAACTTACTTCAATTTAAAATTAAATTCAGAAACTCGACCAAATTTCATATTTTACTGTAGATATCATTACGTCATCCAGATAAATGAAAGACAATTTTGGTTTTTTATTGATATTCTAAAAACCACCACACGGGTTTTGATAAAATGTATATGTGATCATCTCTGTACTTTAAAAAAAAATATTTGTCCAAGTCCCTGAACAATGCCCACTACCAATACTGCCTAATGCTAAATCTACCGAACAAAAAAAGCACCATCAATATCGATTCACAATTGGCGGAACTATCTCGTAAGGCGTAGGTATACGCAAAGACAAGAATACGTACAACCGAATGGAGAAACTCATCTTATTGAGAATTGAGAAATTTTTGATGTCGATTGAAAATGCTATTCTTGGCCGAGGTGGCAGCTATGGTTACGGCAGGGTAAGGGTTGCTAAGAATTCCCGGGCTATGGGAGAGCTCTATTGGGTCAGGGTCGTTTGTCGAGTGCGACAAGTGGCCCCGTGACTTTGATCCAGCCCAGGCCGAAGAAATCAGTATAGGTTTTAGTCGCTAATGATACCACTTCTCGTCCTATCGAGCGATACACCCGCCGTGTCCTTCCACGGTAAACGGAACGTAAAAGCATTTCCACCACACCAAAAAAAAAAATCGGTGAAAATAGGAAGTTTTTTTTCAAACTTTTATAGGTTTACACTTGACCGCCATCTTGCCTGATGTTAAGCGACGATGCGGTCTACGATGGAGCGTGTTTACCTAGAAAAAACCGATTCACTCTCGATTTGAAGACACAAAGATTGTAACTAACGGGAAATACCCACTCATCGTATTCCACAGCCTTGACGTTCTTATCACAAAAGCAGAGTCAAATCTCTTCGTTCGTGTTTTTGGAACATCAACCATGAAACGATGTCGCTTTTTCGAGCTGCGAGCATTCCGATAGAAAAAAGGGCAAGGTGGTATCAGATCGTGCAAATCAGGCGCACACTCTCCGAAGTGTATCCGATAAAATGGGAGAGGTCTAGTGCCTAGGATGTCAAGCAGTGGTAACGAAATGTATTCATAATTAGGTAACCTAATTATTTTAAAAGACATAATTTTGCAGATCTGTTTAAATTATAATAACTAATTCTACGTATTTAAATGATGGATCATTGACACTCAATAACGTTGCAACTTAATTGGTTTTTTTTAAAATTATTTATTTTCGTTTAAAACTATTTTAGGCTCACTTAAAAATATTATATTACACTAGCAGTCCACCCGGCTTCGCCTGTAGTATGTAGTATACGTATAGCATACTCATAAAGCACTCAAGGATCACGTATATGTATATTTTCAACGGTGAAAAATTTTTGAAAACGGTCGAATAGTTCCTGGTATTAGTGCGTTCAAACCTCTTCAGCTTAGCTAGCTTAGCTTTAGCTTTTAAGAGTTAACTTACAGATAATATAGATCCATAGTTATTTGTGTGCCTTAAGGTCTGGAACGGCTTGAATGATTTGATTAATTATGTTCTGCAATAAATATTTGTGGAAGTTCAAAGAAGGTATTATACCGTAAGAAACATAAATATTTAGTCACGGAAAATACAAGCAACAAATTAAATTTCCAATACAAAATGTTCCGAGACGTGAAACATTTTTGATGTTCTTAGTCTGTTTATTGCCACTTGGTTGACAAAATAAATATTTAAAGCAGCGTTGAGAAATAAGTCTCTTTCACAGCTGTAATAAGAGGTACGATATCTTGGTTTAATTTCTTGAAATATTAAACAGTTTTGTTTCATAAATAAAATAGAAAAACGGCAACGGTTAACGGTGTTGTATTAAATGAAAAAATAAATAAAAAAATAGGACCTTATTTTTCTCATCTATCAATCACGGAAATGATCCAATTTAGGGTCACTGACACGCATGACTTTTGTAGTATTCGTATCATAGTATTTACATGTTATTCTAGGTCAAAGTCACACGAGTCACGACCACCCAACCGTGACTCCCGCCTATCCTCAAGTTACTTGAAAAACAAAAGGAATAATCTCTTACATTTCTCTAGTTACGTGTCGATCGGTGTCAAGTTCAGAGTTGATGAAATATACTAGTGAAATGTTACAGGTGTAGTGATCTTTTTGGGAGTAAAATAAAATGCCGCGTTTCTTTTGGTGTATCGGACACTGCACAAGTTTTAAAACGAAGTGAGGTGACAGAGGTGTATGCCTGGTTGAAAAAGCCTGTATCGATCATGGTGGTGGAAATTATTGGAACAAATAATAAATAACTGTAAGTACAACTAGTTTGATAAATTAGTGATTGTTGGACGTAGCTGTTTACAACTTTTTGCATATTTATGCCAAAAACACGTTATTTTTAGCCCTATCTTAAATATTGGTGGACATTTCACACACAACACCATCTGACCCCAAACTAAGCAAAGCTTGTATGATGGCGGCCAGATAGCTGATATAATACTTGTATAGTTTTAAATACATACTTATTTATTATACATAGAAACACACAGATCTTGCGAGTAAAGATTAAACTAACTAAACTAAACGTACTTGTGTCGGTCCAAGCCCATGAAATTATGAAGGAAAAGTATTACATAATTTAAAATTATAAAAAGTAGGTAGGTCGTTTTGCATGCAGGCGCGCGCGGTTGTCGTAGTACCGGGCGAATAGCCGTCGCAGGTAGGTCAAAACAGAGATATTCATATAGCTGTGGAAAAGAGAATACTACGACGTCATTTTTCATTGATAATGACGTCGTAGTGTTCTGTTTACAAACATGACCAATTGACCATACTTTTAAAGCCGGGTCACACAGGGGTGGGAAGCCCCGAGAAAACGATCGCGATCCGGGACGGGATTTTTAGTAATTTTCGAATTTGTACGCAACCTGACACATAGCAAGCGGGCGCGATCCGGCGCGATGCGATCTCCCGCGCGACAGGATCGGGATGACAAACAGGAGATCGCTTCGTGGGAAGGAAGCGCCGCAACGCGGGGCGGGCAGCCGGCGCGAGCGCTGTATTCTACGGTAGTCAGTACAAACCGGCACAAAGGGTTAAATCCGGGTCACACAGAGGCGAGAGTCGCGAGAAAGCGATCCGATAGCGATCCAGTGCGAAGCGATAGCAGTCCGGACCACGTCACACTGGGCTACCATCCGCAGCCCGCGGCGGGAAGCTGGAGAGAACACAACCGGTGTGACACCAAAAGCGATCAAATTGTTGTGCACATGTTATATTTAAGATCGTATTTGTAAAAAATACTTTAAGACAGTTTCATAAAAATATTTCGATTTTTATGTTACAAGCCGGGCACACAGAGGCGAGAACCGCGAGAAAGCGATCATGATCCGGGACGCGAATTTTTGTAATATTCGAATTTGTTTGCGACTTGAATCGAACATAAAAAACTGATTAAATTAGCTAAGGCAACACCCATGTCTTTGTCATACTATAGACATAAACTGAAAATACGTTGTTGGGGCACTTAATGTTAACTTATGTTGTAACTAATGAGTCAAGTGACGATGATGACATTGAAAGGGAGCTTAGAGCACTTGCTTGTCCGGGGAAATATGATTGCACGTAGGTTTGCCCGCTGCTCGAGGGATGTAAAAGTCACTGTGTTTAAAGCTTACTGTCAGTCATTTTACTCGAGCAGCCTGTGGATAAAGCATACTCGTCGGACGGCCAGTACTCTACGTGTACAATATAATGACATATTTAGGATGCTGATGCGGCTGCCTCGTTTTTGTAGCGCATCACAGATGTTTGCGGAGGCGCGTACTAACGACTTTCATGCAGTCATTCGAAAAAAAGTCTCATCCATATGGCGGCGGGATCGAGGCAGTTGTAACAGTATCCTTCAGATGATGGTATCACATACGGACTATCCCATCCAGTACAGATGGATGCGAGTCCTGATGGGCCATAAACTGTAAGAGGATGGGTGGACGAGCATTACAGGTCACCCAACAATTATTTGATTTTTCTGTAGTATGTTTTCTTTTGTGTTTGTTTTATTTTTCATAAATGTTGTGTAATTGTAATTTTATTAGTGCTGAATATTAATACCTGACATGGTTGTATTGTAATTAATATGGAATGACATGACATTCTGAAATAAATGATTTGTTTTGATTAGTATGTACCATCAATACTACCCACACAGTGTGGAAAATTCCATATCGTTCTATGGAACGACATTTGTCTTTCCTCGGTCTTACGTTTCCAACCGCCACGCCACCAGCTCTTTCGTTTATCGTTTCTCCATCTAGTCTCAGGGCGTCCTACACTATGTTTACAGATTCGTGGTCTCCACTCCAGAACCCGTCTACCCCGACGGTTATCTGCGACAGATGTGTCAGGCCCACTGTCACTTCAGCTTGCTAATACGCTGAGCTTCGGTTACCTTAGTTGTCTGACGAATTACTTAATGCAAATGTAATCCCTCAGAAAAACTCCAAGTATAGCTCGCTGAGAGACTTACGTACCATTTTGATTGCCAGTGTCCACGTTTCAACACCGTAGGTCAAAACTTAATAAATTGAATGTAATACTTCCCAAATGACTTGTGAAACTTATTTTACAATTGTGCTGACTCTACTGCGCCCAACATGAAAAGAAAATGCGGTTGTAGTAAATGAATGTAAGGTCGTGAACAATTTGATCGCTTTTAGTGTCACACCGGCTGTGTTCTCGCTACCTTCCCGCCGCGGGCTGCGCGCGGTAGCCTGTGTGACGTGGTACGGACCGCTATCACTTCGCACTGGATCGCTATCGGATCGCTTTCTTGCGGTTCTCGCCTCTGTGTGACCCGGCTTTACGGCTTCACCTTTGTTTTGGTTTTCTACACTTCCACCTCCGTGAAACTCACTATATCGCACGATTACGTTGTAAAAAAATACTCGTGAGATCGGATCGCGATCGCTCTGCGATCGCTTTGCCCTGTGTGACAGCTTGTACTGGCTACCGTAGAATACAGCACCCGTGCCAGCCGGCCGTCCCGCGCTGCGGTGCGTTCTTCCTGCGAAGCGATCTACTGTTTTTCGTCCGGATCCTGTCGCGCGGGAGATAGCATCGCGCCCGCTTGCTGTTTGTCAGGTTACATACAAATTCGACTATTACAAAAATTCCCGTCCCGGATCGCGATCGCTTTCTCGCTCGCTCCCGCCCCTGTGTGACCCGGCTTTAAAGCGATCGCTTAGCGGTCGCGATCCGATCTCACGAATTGTCTTTTTTTACAACTTAAATATGCGATAATTCCATTTTAATTATGAATCGAAACGAAATACTGATTGAATTAGTTAGGCAACACCCATGTCTACATCATGCTATAGAAAGAAACTGAAAATATGTTTTTGATACAATAGTTATTTGTTATACAAGAGTGCAAAGTGGCTTTTTAACCGCGTGCTCAATTTTGATGACCGAGCAAGCGAAGGATTCTAAAGTTGAATCACGAGCGTAGCGAGGGATTCAAAAATTAGAATCCTGAGCGTAGCAAGGGAATCAAAAGAGCACAAGATGAAAAATCTTTGCACTCGAGTGTAACACGTAATTTTTCATCCCCCCCTAGCGAGGAAATTACTAAACGCTTTGCTCATTTTCAGTTTCAGTCGATTCTGCGTTAAATAAACTTCTTGGTCGCTAGAATCACTTATTATTATATGGTATTTCGGGTTTTCACTTGTATTCAATTTTATAAGTTTTAAACTTAAGTTTATTTAGCCATGGTTTTAACAATAACAATATGACGTGAAAGTATGGAGAGTTGACCGATTGAGGTAAGGAGTTTCATGTGTACATGAAAAAGTGTCCGCCCAAATGCATTAAATTATAGTAGCGCTAAATTTGCATCAGGGTACATTTTAAAGGAAATTAATAAACGTACTATTCAGAATTCATGAAAGAAAAATATTGGCAGTCATAGGCACTGCCGATAGAAGTGGTAACTTATAACTCAGAATTTGATTTTTACTTTGGAAACTACGCGTGTGAAACCGGAGGGCGTGACTATGAGCATGGCCATCTAGAAATGCAGACACATTTTTAAATGGCCAATGGGAAAGGCTGAGGCATTTCTAGATGGCCATTGGCTATGGTCCCAAGTTTACCCGAAGATTTCTTATCATTTCCGAGCGTGACGCTAGAATTAAATTGACAGCCCACGAAAAATCTGTCTTTGGCGCGCCAAAAGAAGTTTTGACATCAAAATATATTGTACCTACATGTTTTCTCAAAATAGTAATTATTTATTTGATGTTATATTTACTACATTATTTTGTACTGCACAAGTAGTTGAAATTATCTATTAGTTACTATTTTAGTAGTCAATAATATTTAGTTATTTAACTCGGCAACTCGGCATACTTCAATTCGATTACAATTGATTCATTCATAGCATTTCAAAATGTTTTGCCATTTGAAATAACATTCTTTACCTCTATCCTCCATACGTGAAAAGAAAATTGCGCGCAAAACATTTAAAAAAAGTACACCAAAGAGGTTCCGAGTATGAGTTTTTAACAAATTAAAAATAAATGTATGATGAATTCGGCACCAAGGAGGTAGAAATAAATAGGTTAAATTATGTTTTGAATTCAAAACCTCAGTACACACGATGTTCTAAATTCAAATTTACTTTAACCTCTAGAGGGTAAAAACGACTTTTGCGCCCTGATATCGAGGAGCAAAAGTACTCTTTCCGAGCTGGTGGGATGAAAAAATAATTTGATCCATTGTAGATGGGGCACTTAATTTGTACCTACGTACATGTTTGCCATCAATACCTACTACCCACACAGTTTGGAAAATTCCAAATCGTTCTATGGACAATTTCAGACTCTCGCCATAATAATATATTTTCTGTAGGTGTGGGTAAATATGGTGTGGGTATATTGGATGTCATCATCATCATCATCAGCCCGTGTTCGTCCACTGCTGGACATAGGACTCTCCTATAATACGCCACTCAGCCCTATCCTCGGTCTTACGTTTCTAACCGCCACTAGCCGTCTTTCATATATCGTCACTCCATCTAGTCTCAGGGCGTCTTAAGGTACAAGTTCGCACCGCGACCGTGACGCGAGACCGCGACCGGAGACCGCGACCAGAGACCTAGACAGGCACTTGACACTATGAAATTGTATGGGCGCCAGTTCGCGCCGCGACTGCGACCGCGACCTGTCTCGGTCTCCTGTCGCGGTCTCAGCGCGAACTGGCGCCCATAGAATTCCATAGTGTCAAGTGCCTGTCACGGTCTCCGGTCACGGTCTCCTGTCTCGGTCTCCGGTCACGGTCTCAGCGCGAACTTGTACTTTTACACTACGTTTACCAATTCGTGGTCTCCACTCCAGAACCCGTCTACCCCAATGGTTTTCAGGTCTGTGACAGATGCATTTGGCTCATTGCCACTTCAGCATGCTAATACGCTGAGCTATGTCGGTCACCTTAGTTCTCTGACGAATTACTTCATTGCAAATGTAATCCCTCAGAGAAACTCAGTGTTCATTGATAGTTCGCTAAGAACAGTCACGTCGCGAAATCCGCGGGTGAAAAAGAGTCGACTCATCTAAACAAACGCCGCCGCGTCGCGTCGCCGAGCGCTGTACGAGTGTCGACTATGACCTAGATTCCGTACCGCGATGCCCTGTGGCTAAGTTTGCATTTTTATTGTTAAGGCGAAGTCATACTTGACTTCAATAA
The DNA here is from genome assembly GCA_963693475.1 of Ectropis crepuscularia. Classification (NCBI taxonomy): domain Eukaryota; kingdom Metazoa; phylum Arthropoda; class Insecta; order Lepidoptera; family Geometridae; genus Ectropis; species Ectropis crepuscularia. The sequence goes on from OY856338.1 coordinate 40,105,603, forward strand.
TTAATCATGGCTGGCTCAAGTACCAGTCATATTACATTAAAAACAGAAACTGAGCGCATGCTGTATTCTCGTTACCGCGAAGAAATGGCAGAGCGAGAAAAATTTGAAAATGTGGTAAGAACCTTACAGAAGGAAATTGAAAAGCTCCAAGAGCAAGTTAAAACTTTAACGATAGAAAAAGTCGACAAAAGTAACGATCGTACGGAAGAATGTTCTTCTCAGCAAGTAGATTACTGTACGGATGAAGAAGAACTAGCCAAAGAAACTGAGTGGGTAAGAGCATTATCTAGGAAAAAAAAAAGAAAATTGAACACTTCACCAATTCCTATTACTCCGTCACCGCAAAAAAAAGATAGCAGCAGTACAGTTGCTCCTAAAAAAGTACCACAACCACCACCTATAATAATAGACGGTGTTAAGGACTATCAAACTTTCTTTGATAACCTCTCACATAAACAACCAGGAGACTCCTTCCAGGTTAAAATGTTACATGGAGATAGCGTCAAGGTTAACGCTTTTAACGAAAATGCCTATAGAGCTATTATTAACTTCTTAGACGAAAAAAATTTGCTATGGCATTCTTATGAAAACAAGCAAGAGAGACCCATTAGAGTTATGGCTAAACAGTTGCATTCAACTTGCAAGCCAAACAGAATTACTGAAGACTTGAAAGAAAAGGGCTTTAAGATTGAGAATGTAGTGAACAAACTGAGGTGGAAAAATAAAGAACCGCTCAACATGTTTGTGCTTACATTCTCTAAAGATCAAGACATTAAGAAAATTTATGAAATTAAGTCTATACTGGGGTGCAAAGTTGAAATTCAGGCTTTGAGAACAACAAAACTTGTTCCACAGTGTAAGAGATGTCAAGCATACGGACATACACAGAAGTACTGTGCAAAGGAACCAAGATGTGTCAAATGTACTGGCAAACATCTAACTATAGACTGCAAGAAACAAGCAGAAGAAAAACCAAAATGTGTACATTGCGGCGCTCCACATCCTGCTAACTATAGAGGTTGTATAGTAGCCAAAGAATTTCAAAGCATTAAAAATAAAAACATCAAAAAAGTAACTGCCACGGCTCCACGTTCGCAACAACTAACTAATAAAGTTGATAACAACACTAATCCAAGGAACGCAAAGATCCAAGGTACTAATAATAAAACTTCATTTGCCCAAGTAGTTTCTACCAATACCCACCATGTAACAGCAAATGATAGTGACAAAAAATTAGACCAGATCCTCAAACTAATGAACTCGTTTGATGAACGATTAAAGAAATTAGAAAATAGCAAGAATTGTGCCATATCCAGGAATAAGTAATGGCTAATTTAAAGATTATGACTTGGAATTCCAATGGGCTATTGCAACATCAAAACGAGTTACAATTAGTCCTAGACACAAAAAACATTGACATATGCTTGATATCAGAAACACATTTCACTAAACAGTGCTATGTAACATTCAGAGGTTACAAAGTTTACCATGCGCTGCATCCTGATAATACTGCAAAAGGTGGAAGTGCAGTCATTATCAAAGAAAATTTATTTCATTATGAAGAATACAGGCATGAAGAAAGAGAAATACAATCCGCAGCCGTCTGTGTGAAAACCAAGCTATACACCCTCACAGTAGCGTCAATCTACTGTCCACCAAAGCATGCATTAAAAAAGGAGCAATATATAAATTACTTAAACCATTTTAATAACCGATATATCATTGGAGGAGATTTCAATGCTAAAAATCTATATTGGGGCTCTCGACTTACGAATACTAAAGGAAAAGAACTTTTGTCTGCAATACAGCTAGTTAATGGTGACACAATTTCCAGTGGCCATCCATCTTACTGGCCTACTGACCCAAAGAAAAAACCTGATTTAATAGATTTTTTCATATACAATAATATATCAAGAAACTACATCAATACGGAACATTGCTTTGATTTGAGCTCAGATCATTCCCCTGTAATCTTAACTGTTAGCGATAAATTCGTATATAGAGAAAATAGTCTGAGTCTAGTTAATAAGAATACAGACTGGGAAAGCTTCCAAAAAAATTTAGATGAAGTAATAAACTTAAATGTTCCACTCAAAACACCGGAACAATTAGATACAGAAGTCGAAAAGTTTGTGGAAAACATCCAACAAATAGCCTGGAAAAATACACCAACTCTCAAAAAGAGAGCAAATGGTACTAGTTATCCTATGGAAATTAAGCAGTTAATAGCTAAAAAAAGGAAACAAAGAAAAAAATGGCAAATGACACGTTTCCCAGGTGACAAAACCTTATTAAACAAACTAACAAAAGAACTTCAAGCGAGGATTAAAACTTACAAGGATGAATACATGAATACTTACCTTCGACAACTATCCAGCGACCACAACTCAGACTATTCTCTTTGGAAAGCCACAAAAAGCATGAAACGGCCAATAACCCATATTCCTCCCATTAAAGAAGAAAACGGGAAATGGGCTATTAGTAACGAACAAAAAGCCAAAACATTTGCGCGTCATCTTGAAAACATCTTCAAACCTAACGAAGAAAACAATATGAGTAACTTAGATAATACGGACAATGTATTACAAGATAATATAGATATAAAGTTAGTTACACCAAAGGAAGTTTACAAAGAAATAAAACTGAAAATTAGTTTAAAAAAGTCTCCAGGATATGATCTTATTACAGGAATGGTCCTGCGATATCTCCCACGTAAAGCAGTTGTTAAACTTACCACACTCATCAATGCTGCTTTTAGATTAAAGTATGTTCCTGATCTGTGGAAAGTAGCCGAAGTCATAATGATAAAAAAGCCAGGGAAACCTCCGAATGAAGCCACGTCTTATAGGCCAATCTCTCTGCTCCCTGTGATGTCTAAATTGTTTGAAAAATTACTACTAAAAAGATTAAAACCTATAATTGAAAGTAAAAATCTCATACCGAGCTACCAGTTTGGATTTAGAGAGAAGCACTCTACTATAGATCAGGTTCATAGAATCACTAACATAATAGAACGAGCCCTAGAAGAAAAGAAAGTTTGTACCACAATATTTTTAGACGTGGCACAGGCTTTTGATAAAGTGTGGCATGAAGGGCTAACACACAAACTAAAATTAATGTTACCCAAGCAATTCTCAGATATATTACAATCGTATATATCAAATAGAGTATTTCGAATAAAACAAGACGACGCCTATTCCGAACTCAAGGAAATCAAAGCTGGAGTACCACAAGGAAGTGTATTAGGTCCCATCTTATACCTGTTATATACTTGTGATATACCAACACTAGAAAATACTACTATTGCGACATTCGCAGATGACACTGCGATTTTGGCACTAGGTGACAATCATGCAGAAGCTACAGAGATGGTGCAATCCGCAATTAATAAAGTCTATGACTGGACGAAAAAATGGCGCATCAAACTGAATGAATCTAAAAGCGTTCATATAGATTTCACAAATAAAAAAGTAAAATATCATCAAGTTTTCATAAACGATCAACCTATACCTTATGAAAACAAAGCTAAATACCTAGGTATGACTCTTGACGCGAAGCTACGCTGGAAGGTTCACGTCAAGAAGAAAAGAGAGGAATTAGCGATACGCTACAAAAATATGTATTGGCTACTTGGAAGAAAATCTGTGTTGTCAGTACATAACAAGATCTTATTGTATAAACAAGTCCTAATGCCAGTATGGACATATGGTATACAGTTGTGGGGCTGTACCAAACCAAGCAATATTGAAATTGTACAAAGATTTCAGAACAAAGTGCTAAGGGACATTGTCAACGCTCCCTGGTATATAAGAAATGCTGACATTCATCGAGACCTAAAGATGGATTCTGTTAGTGAAGTGATACGTAAATATGCAGAAGCTCACGAACAAAGACTTCATTACCATGTTAATGTCGAGGCAATCCAGCTCCTTGACAACACTGAGTTAGTGCGGAGGCTTAAACGGACAAAACCATTTGAGTTGACGTAGTGCAAATTAAATTAATACCTGTGTTCAAAGTGCAGTGTTAGTGCAATTTAGATTTATAAATATTAAATACAAAGTACACATGAACGATGTGACTTCGCCTTAATAGAGACAATAAGAAAAGTGCTTATGGACACAATCTTACAATTATTATTATTTAGCAAACTAAGTCATAATAAAATTACTCATTAGCCTAGACTTTCCGAATTAGGCTAGATTGTAATAAATATATTAGTCACCAAGTTGGTTGGTGAATAATTATTAAATAAAAAAAAAAAAAAAAAAAAAAAAAAAGTGCCTGTCACGGTCTCCGGTCACGGTCTCCTGTCTCGGTCTCCGGTCACGGTCTCAGCGCGAACTTGTACTTTTACACTACGTTTACCAATTCGTGGTCTCCACTCCAGAACCCGTCTACCCCAATGGTTTTCAGGTCTGTGACAGATGCATTTGGCTCATTGCCACTTCAGCATGCTAATACGCTGAGCTATGTCGGTCACCTTAGTTCTCTGACGAATTACTTCATTGCAAATGTAATCCCTCAGAGAAACTCCAAGTATAGCCCTTTCCATAGTTTGCTGAACGACTTTGAGCTTACGTACCACTTTGACTGTCAGTGTCGCCGTTTCAGCACCGTAGGTCAAAACTTAATAAATTGGATGTAATACTTCCCAAATCACATGTGAAACTTGTTTTGCAATTTTGTGCTGACTGTACTACGGCCGAAACGATAGGAAAATGCGATTTTAGTAAATGACTGAAAGGTCGTGAACGATATGCAGGTTTTTTGTGAATTTCAACTGGTCACAGATTCTCTAATATTGAGTTTAAATTAAGAAATTAATTAATTAAGAGTAAACTTATTGCACAGTTACAATGTGCTATGTTACCTACATAGCCTATTAAAATTTTGCTAGTTAAAAAAAAAATAACGTTGTGCCTTTGCTGTGTACCTATTTGTATAAATAAAATTGCTTAGTTTGGGGTCAGATGGTGTTGTGTGTGAATTGTCCACCAATATTTATTTATTTATATGTGAGCCGGGAATAAATAATTTATTAAAAAATCTTATTTGACACCCTCGCGGAACGCACGGAGGCAGGTCGCGGGGCGCATGCGGCCCGCGGGCTGCGCGTTGCCGACCCCTGGTATTATAGAGTGTTGAGACGAGCAGGGCATGTGCCTGATGGTGAGCAACATGCCAACCACATAACAGCACAGTGACACGCAGCTATTGGAACTGCACTGCGCTTATCACCCAGATATCTAAGATATTATATTTTTAAGCCCTGTACTTTCTTTGTAATAGTAATAATTAGTAATTAATCATTAATCAGACCCCGCGATTTTACGTGTGCAGTTAGTTCCTCTTCCCGTTATTTTGCCGTGGCAAAAAATAGCTATTCTGTTATACCAGACTACATTTTTTTTTTCCACTCCACAGACTCCGGGGTTCCCGTGACCTTTGTCACTTGGGTTCTCTTTTTTAACATAGTTCGAGGATTAAAAGGAAAAAGGAGGGAGTTGGGAACATTTTAAACTGAATTCTAGTGCTAGTCCGATTTCGTCTCTTGAGCCGATCACTATCGGTTGGGATTTCGCTAGCAATCGACTCGACATCGTCATTTGGTGTTTTCTCCGCCTTCCGAATCAGAGCCCCCACCCACCACGGCCGCATTTCTGTCCCTGATAGCCATTTGCAAATTGATCTCTCTGATAGTCTTCGGTGGTGTAGCCACAGATATGATAATATACAGATTAAATATGATTTGCCTACCTTTTAGTCCTTTAATTTCTCTGGAAACGTTGACCTTCCAACTGAAACAAAATAAAATCTGCTTAGAAAACGTAATATAATAAATGTCCCGTGTTTTAAATCTTAAAACAAAAAGTTTCAGTCTTAATATAATATAATAATATAATATATAATATAAATATTGGTGGACAATTCACACACAACACCATCTGACCCCAAACTAAGCAAAGCTTGTATGATGGCGGCCAGATAACTGATAATAATTAATAGCCGTTATTCCTGGACTTAGTATTTTCTAATGAATTTCCTTTTAAATGTTTTTCAGAGCAGACGTTAGATGGGAAAAAACATCTATTTCTAGAATAATGTTGTCAGTTCTCTACATTAATTACGACGGCCTGCAGTTAATTTTATCTATTTGAAAATAATGTAGAAATGAGAAAATCAGATTTAATTAGTGTTTTGTCTTCAACCCACACGCTTCTAACAGCTGTCTGTCTCTTTATCGAGAAATGTTTAGTGTAATTATTACCTATTAGATTTTTCTTTTTTATTTGGAATTAGTCACAACAATTTCTTGTAAATGTAATTAGTTGAGAAAATGGTTTTAGTTTTTATTTTGTTATTTTACTTAAGTAAATGTTTGTTGTCCAGGCTGTCACAAAAGTTTGATAAATATTTCCTACGAATTCCAAAACAATAGGTACCTAAGGCGTATGCAGACTTGTGCTTTATTCGGTACCGCGCGAAAACTACCACACGGATTTCTTTTCACGGAGTTCACGGATAAATTGTATGAAGTTCTATAACTGTACCAAAAGTAGTGGTACTAGCAAACTCGTTTAGGGAGGTGGTATTTATTTATTTATTTGTATTTCAGCTAACCAAAACAGGAAACATAACTTGAAGGAAATTGTCAAAATAAGCGAAAAAATCAAGGAAGGAATAAGGCGTCATCAAAAAATTAATTATCTACAAACATTCGAAAAGACATCTCGAAGACAGGAGGTGTCAAAAAAGCTCTAAAAGACCTGCCTGATAATGGCAAAGAATGGATGGTCAAAATGAAAAAATCGAAAACTACGGTTACAAAAAGAAAGGACGTCAAATCAATTCTACCTAGCAACTGAATTCTATTCGATCTCTATATAAAGATCAACAGCCCACTAAATGTTCCCACTGCTGGGACTCGGGGCCTTCTCTCGCAAGGAGAGAGTTAAGGCCATAACGAAACGACAGTGGTGCGTGTGGGGTTTGAATCCGGGGTCTCCGGATCGGGAGGCGCCGTTCTTCCGACTAGACCGTATACTTTATACAATATTTACAACAATAATTTATATATGTACATATAAATTGTTGTTGTAAAAATATTAGATCATTACATGATTATGAAATTGGTATTTTGTCGTACTGGCTGGCCACTTTGATCTCAAATATCACCTCTTTGGTTAAACCGAATTTATGCAACTATTTACTCACGCGTGTTTTGAAATTCGTAATTTTTACCAATCTGTCTTTTTGTTCTTGCTAAATCTCTGAAACAGCTGGACCAATTTTTACGGGACACACAGACGGAAACTTAGTGTTGATGTTATACGGAGTAATTTAGGCTACTTTTCAAAAAAAAAAAAAAAAACATAGTACTTCGAAAGCAAAATTGAAACAATATTGAACGGGTAAAATACTTTCCATAAATGCGGCGGTCGGCGGTATGCAATTCACAGCTAGTCTACATTATTTAGTATATTTATATTAGTTGTAAAATATTTTGTTGTACGAAGCTTTATTACATGGGTAGCTTTGCTTAGTTTGGGATTAGATGGTGTGTGTGCGAAATGTCCACCAATATTTATTTTATATTATTTTTACTATTTTATTTTACTATTTAACTATCAAAATTTCCTATCTATACTAATATTATAAAGCTGAAGAGTTTGTTTGATTGTTTGTTTGTTTGTTTGAACGCAAGGATCTCGAGGACTACTGGTCCGAATTGAAAGGTTCTTTCTCTGTTGGATAGTCCATTTATCGAGGAAGGCTATAGGCTATTTAACATTACGCTACTATCAACGGGAACGAAGCATGAATGAAAAATGTAACAAAAACGGGAAATAATTTTGCTTTTTGAGAGTTTTCGTTGCGTGACAGCATGTGTCATTCGTCAAAGGTTCGTGAAAGGTTGCGTCATTAGAAGCTAAGGTAACCGAATTTGTTCAAAATTTGAATTGGTACGATGAATTTTAGATAGATGGCGTAGCAACGCGCGCGCGATTCAGCTAGTTCTAAATATAAATAAGTCAGATTCTTAGGTTGTAATTGGCAGTTGATGTGGAACAAAGGACTCAAAATCATTTACCATTGTTGGCACCGTCTTTCTGCAGTAGATACGGACCGGTGCTAATAGCTTCCTAATTAGGGCACGTATTCCGGAATTTCGCAATACCGGATATTATAATTCCAGAATTGGAACACAACATCGCTATAACGATGTCGATATGTTGCCTATTAACTTCTTTTTGAACGCAACAATGACGCATACCCACATAGGACACCCATTCCCACACACAGTGCCCACATATCCACACCGTCGTATTCTCAGCTCTTGCAAAAAAATCTATTGTTCAGTTGTTATTTTTTCCAAGTATTTATTCATCCTATCGTCAATCGTGGCGTGGGTTCCATCGTGGCTATAATGCTGCAAAACGGCTCGAAGAATTAATGATGTGTATGGCGGGGGTGTCACTAATAAAGAGACAGTTTGTTTTTGGTACCTACGTTTTAATTCTAGAAATTTCGACCTGCAGAACCAGCCCTGTGGATGGCTGGAGACCAAAGTCGCTAATGAAGAATTGAAGGCTACAGTGGAAGCGGATCCATCGCAAACCACGTCAGAGTTAGCTGTACGCTGCGGTGCTAGTGATAAAGCTGTTTTAATCACCTTGAATTAAATTGGGAAGATTGCAAAATTTGAGGCGTGGATATTTCATTAAAATATGAGTGCAGGAAACCGACAAACGCGCGCGACTGATGTGTTACTTTACTCAACCGGCACAATATTGAAGGGATTTTAAATCGAAGCATTACCTTTGATGAAAAGTGGATCCTGTAAAATACGTTGCGCTGGGAGCCTTACTTGAAATGTATCAGTTACAAACTGTTTGGGGGATCTTCAAGGCGACTCCGCATTGTTTTACCCACTGCTAAATCAAGTTGCGCCAGCAGCATATCTTCTTCTTCCCATCCTGGACTACGCAGACGTTTGCTATCTTGATCTCAGAGCAGATCAGCTAGATAAACATGAAGGCCTCCAAAATTATTGCATAAGATTTATATGTTTTAAACACATATGTTATATTTTCATGTAAAATCATATTCAAAGTTGGTATTTCCAGACGTTTTTTTATCAAGGGTTACGTCAACACTGTGTTCAGTTTTTTCATGAATGACATTACTATTGATCCTCGATTCATACATGCTATACTGACAACAGAAGTCCCACTACTGGACTGTCCTTTTTAGTAGCTACTTGTGGTTATTTAACCCTTGAATAGAAGCCTGAAATTGATAGTGATTCCTCAAGATCTGCTGAGAGGGAACCGGGTTTTCAAGGACTTTCTGTCTAGTTGCTGGACTTGCATTGCCAATAAAGTTCATCATACATCCTCAATGCCACTCCTGAAATCATCTCGAGTAACAAAGTATATTTTTTCAGACCCACTGTTAGCGGGAAAAAAATAATCTTCATTTTTCAAAAGTGACGCAACTTTGTCCGAATTTACGTATCTAGAGGACGCCATTGCATTTTATTTCCAACAAATAACAATATTTGATATGTCACATTAGAGAAAACATAGCGATAAGCAAAGAATAGTACATTGTTCACCGAGAGGAGAAAGTGACCGATTACCGTCGAGGGTGTCGTTTGAAGCCCGAGCCGTAGGCGAGGGCTTTAAAACACCCGAGATCGGGAATCGCACTTTCTTTCGAGTGATACATAGTGCTTTATACTACACCTACGAGGAAAATACATTTTATTTTACTTTTCTACGAAAACTGAATCCTCAAACAACACACAAATTGAAAATGGCGCCAATGGCCTCTGCAATTTTCACATGTTCTTTTTTCAAATTGTTTGACACCATCCAACACTCAGCTAGTGGCCAGTGTCATTTTGCGAACTTGGAGATGAAAACTCACTGTAAAAACTTTTTGGCTTTTGATATTTAGGTTACCAGCTCATAGTCTTACCCAAAATTAAAAAAGAAAAACCATGTAAGAAATGGATTTTCATACACTTTTCTCTCCCGCTCAGATGCGTTTTCTCGCCGCATATTTGTTTGATATGCAATGACGTACTTTCTACCGTGCATTTGATAAAGTATCAAGGTACTTTCCGAACAGGTGTAGTATAAAACAATAATTTTACATATTTATAATAATTGCAAAACTTACACAAAGCCCAAACATACGTTAGATTGACGTGCATCATTGTGATTACAACAAAGTGACGGAACTTAGCGAAGCGACACAACCGTCTCCTGTTTGGTCTTGACAGGTACTAAGTTGGTTCGAGAAGTCGTTATGATTCAACCATGCGTCCAGAAAATATAACGATATTTTGTCGGAGTGTACGTCAAAATGACGTACATTGGGCTTCTAGGGTTAAGATAGTTATATTATTGAAGTGAAAACCTCTTTTAGCGCCCCACACAGAATTTTTCGTCATGTTATATGTGAATATCGTAACGTTTGGAAATAAAAGATTCAATCCGGTGAACTCGAGACCGCAGACTGTGCCCGAGCGAGAAATATAGGCAGCTGCTGCTTACACTATGTTTACTGTATAAAAAAAATATTTTTAACTATTAAAATTATGGTTTTCACTTTTCACTACTAGTTGTTTCTTATTTTAGTTTTCGCTACTGTCGCGTGGTCTTAAGCACACACATTATTTTTTTATTAGTGGCCGTTGCCACTAGGTATTTTAAAATTCTGTAGGTATGCTAGATTTCCAAAAAAATTAAGCGAACGAAAACGACGACGAAGAAACGACTGGATCGAAATAGCTAAAAATTGTAATTGTGAAAACAATTGGATCAGTTCAGTGTCAGTGTGTCGTTCGAAGTGAACTAAGCATTTCGAAATTAATGTCATATATGGCAATACCTAAATGCTCTAAGGTTGCGCGGTAGGACCAGCAAAACGATTAAGAAATTAAATAATTTTATTGATTGCGTGTTTTTTGTGGTGTAAATTTGGTTAACGTGGCAACCCAAAATTCACTCCACACATGAATATCCGTCGCCATTTTGGGTCATTTGAGTGCCTCAGTTGTGTCGTAGGATTGGCTCTGTCCGACTTTTTTTAAACGTCCTTGTTGTTTTAGCACAGAATTTTAAAAACATTACTATTACATCAAAAATAAGTACTAGAGTTGCAATTATCTCTATTACAACTGTATTGTATTTGATTAATGTGATTTTTGTATAAATTTAAGAACATTTAAAAAAAATCATTACTGATTTGATTATCAAATATGAAAATCTCGTTGCAATATATCTTGCAAATAAAACAGCGTCGCACGTCGCATCTTTTGCCAAACATGTTATCTGATGAGGAAAACCTACAGGAATCTTTGGATAGCGAAACTGAAAGCGACATTGAACATAAAACCTAGCATCACATTGAAATTTGGACATGGAAGAAAATTAGAGTGACTGAGGTTCTTCACGTAATTACTCTTGTCAGTGAGGTGTTACATGTAGGTAGCTAATTATATTATCGAGACTCAATACTGAAATGCCGTCATTTTATAGGAAATTAAGGCATGAAAACTGTTGAATCTTATTTGATAGAAAGAAGTACACGCAATTTTACTTACAAAGGCTGAGGAGAGATAAGCTTGATGATAAACCTAATTCTGTCGTATTTTTTTACTTATAGGTAGGTGGATACTGGATACCATGAGTGTGAACGGTAGGAAAATAGAAAAACTACTTTTATTTTTCTAAAAATGAGAAAAATACTTGTGCTTTAAGCATGTAATGTATTGTTGTAGAAGTTGTATGGCCTCTCAAGAAGAGTGATTTTTGAGGAAATTTATATTTGTTTTTTTTTGGTAGAGAGGATTATATTTTGATTGAGGATTGAGGAGAGGATATATATTTTTATTTATTTTCTAACAGTTTGCAATGTCTTGAAATTAAAAAATGCTGATTCAAATCGAAAAACCAATATTTATTTTTGTTAACATATACGTAAAACGTAGTATTTTTTAGTGTCGGAAAAAAAATTGTTTTATAAGTTAATATAAACCTGAGACGAACTGTGTTTTTGAGTTTTATTGTCAAAAATATGCTTATTTTTAAACTTCAAGTAACTAAAAGTGGAATATCTAGTTAAAAGTTGGTCAAATCTTGGGTTGAAAACCCCGGTTTGAGAGACCGGCGTCACCAATGTTGTTAGAGAAATTGACGTCACCAATGGCGGGTTAAAAAACAAGTGAGCGCAATTTTTTTTCGAAAATTAATTAACATCAATTTAGTTAAAATTACTTGCGGCCACTTATGACTCGCAACCTATTGTCAATGTATTCTCCTATACTAATCATAAATGTTTGTTCAAATGTGAATTGGATTAACTACGCGATGAACGTAGAGATTCTGCAGCCGAATCTTAGACCATTAGATCTATTATGTCAATATATTATTTGGTATTTTAGTTTTTAATATAAATTGTATTGTTTAATTGTAGAAGTATCAACCACTTTTTGTTTTGTACTTCCATCCTCCTAATTCTGAAATCTCTAATTCTATCCTTCGGTTGCTTGTAAGAGATCTCTTTTAGTGATAAAGTCAGAAATTGCTACTTTATTTTATTTTGCTACAAGTAACTTTTGTTTAATAGTTAAATTAAATATTTATATTAAAATTACAACTATACATTCAATTAAAAGTTTTTAAAACTTACAAAGCAATTGTTTAAAATTTTCGGTTACTTACGTTTACAAGCCAATCAAATTATAGGTACCTATTATGCGTCTAATTACCGCAGCTAACAAAAACGCTTTTAATTTTGCAACGGCTTAATTAATTTATATTAAACGTTACTAAAATATTTCTGACTAATTCAACTTTCAAACAAACGCAAGGAAACAAAATCTCGTCTTCCGATCGGGAGCTACGATGCCACAGACACACACACACAAAACAAGCACATCAAACAAATAATAGCCCGTATTTTTTGCGTCTGGGTTTAAAAATAGTGCTGTTGACATAGGAGTAGAAGTGTCCTGCTGTCTAATTGTTTGCTTCTTTCTGGGGTGCATAATAAAGTGTGTTTGTCTGTCAGTCTATCGAAGTAAAACGACAGTCTAATAAAAAAAAAATTGGCAGTCATAGGAACTGCCGATAAAAGTGAAAACTTATAACTCAGAATTTAATAGCTTACCTTGGAAACTACACGGGTGTAACCGGAGATCGTGGCCTCGCCATCTTGGCATAGCCATCTAGAAATGCGTCAGCATTTCCCATTGGCTGATGCGTTTCTAGATGGCCATGTCATGATGGCCTGTCCACGCCCTTTCCGCATTTCTCATTGGCTGACGTATTTCTAGATGGCCAATAGCCACGGTCCCGAGTTTACCCGAAGCTTTTTTTCATACGCGAGCGTGACGAATGAATCCAATTCACAGCCCACAAAAAATCTGTCTAGGCGTGCCTAAAGAAGTTTCCACTTCAATATAGACATTGAATTCAACGTTCCATTAAAAAACACAATTATTCAGAATGAAATGGGGGATTTTTTAGAACGGATCTATCAATCTGATAGTTCTCAGCTTCGACAAGCCAACCTATTTTAACTGAACCTATTTTTTTGAACTAACTCTGACAGAGAGTATCTCTCTACCTAGTCTGTGTCTGACAGGTAAATCTGCTTGCGTTATGACAATGCCGCATCAAATAAATGCAAAACCAAAGACGTCGTATTAGAACAAGAGCCCGTGAACCCCAGACCTTCGTTATTTTATAAAAGCTGAAAACTTGTCAGCGCATGCTCCTAACACAGGTAACGATGGACCATTATGAAGTTTGGGTCATCCTGGCTTTGGCAAATAAATGGTACTAAGGCCCCAAGTCCCAGCAGTGGGAACTTTTAGTGGGCTGCTTATGATAATTAGGCTGCTAATTGTTACCCAAATATTATGTTTAAAAATAAGCGCGCATATTATGGCGCAAGTAGAATTACAATTGCATGAACATTAACACAACATGGGTGTCTGGCAAGTGCTTACCACGATGTTAAGTGTCTAGCAATTATTGGTGTAATTTTTAATAATATTCTGAAGGTATTACCAAAATATCAGACTTTATAATTTGACAAATTCAGATCGGTACACCTTTAGTACCGTTTATCTGCCAAAGCCAGGATGATCCAAACTTCATCATGGGCCATCGTTCTTTACTGTGTTGGGAGCATACTCTGACAAACGTTCAGCTTTTATAAAATAACGAAGGTCTGGGGTGCATGGGCTCTTGGTCTATATGTAAAAGACGCACAAAGGCAGCTCGGAGAACTGATAAAAAAACATATATACATGTGTTGGTGACTAGTGTTGTCAACAATGCGGTTTTACATTGTCGATTGTTTCAGTTGGCAGGCCTTTTTGTACAGGGAGCAATCACATCTTGTGAGCAAACGGTGGTAGGTACGTCACGTGCACTAGTGCCACCAACAGAAATAGATCACGTACATACATATACATATCCTCAAGGACTTGGATCAAAATAAATCGCGCAAATATAAGAGTGTATTTTGTAATTAATCATTATTTGATATCCATTAGTTTACGTAATAGGTACAATAATGCTTATGATCGCATGATAGAAGTGAAAACTTAATCTGATTTTTGTATTATGTCGTATTATCACAGTATCTATAAAGAAAAGTGGAAAAAAATAGCTTGTAAATGTAACGTGTTAGTGTGAAACAGAAGCATAGCTACGAGAGAAATGTAAGTATGAAAAAGTAAATAAAATAGCCTTTATAGCTGTTTCTTTTCTTATGACTAATTGACAGATGCCTACTTCCTAAAAACTAAATTAATTCAATCTATTATAACTTAAATTATCGGCAACTGGATGTTTGTGTGTAACAGCTTGTCTGTCGACAAAGGCCTCCTCTAATGATTTCCACGAATTTCTGTCTCTTGCTAAACGGGTCCATACCGGACCAGCTATTTTTCTGAAGTCATCTTCCCATCTTTTGGTTTGTCTACTTTTATTTCTTTTGCTATCTCTTGGATACCATTCTGTGACTGATTTAGTCCATTTTTCTTTAGTTTCTCTTAACATATGTCCCGTCCAACGCCATTTAAGCTGTCTGTTTTATTTATATAAGTTTTAATTTAAAAGTGCACACACAGCTTGTGTGTGCACTTTTATTTTACCCCTTGGATTTGAAATTTGTGCAGTATTCCACTAGTCCAGCCCTTTCATTTGGAGAGTAGTGAAAAAAAACTTATTGTAGATTTGTAGTGGCGGCCATCTTGGATTTGAAATTTGGCATAGTGCTTAGTATTTGACCAGTCAAACCCTTTCATGTGATACTCATATTGAGGGAGGTTGTGAAAAAAATATTTTATCCGCCATTTTGTAGAGGCCGCCATCTTGAATCAATATTAACCAAACAAAGCTAAGAACCACAGGAAGGAAACCAGCTTTCGAATAAAAAAGCTGCATCGGTTGATCTGTTTGACTCGGTGACACAAACATACATCGAAGTCAAATATATAAAAGCGAAAGGAATCTCAGAAACTACAAATGCTGGGAATTCTGAAATCTGAAATTCTGAATATGAATCTGGAGGTCCCTTTTAGTACGTAGGCGCTCGCTAAGACGGGGTTTTGCGCAACTCAACCCCTTAGAGGGTGAAACAAGGGATGAGCGGTTGTATGAAAATTCGTGCTTTTCAAAATTATCAATTTTGTACCTAGACACTTGACACGAAGCAATTCAATGTTTGTTCTAGCAATTTTGTAATTTCGAAATGTACGGGGGTGAAATTGGAGTTGAAATGGGGGATGAATGCCAACATTGAAGATCCCAACCGTTAAAGATAAAACCATGAAACTCTGTAATTAGATACTTGACACGAAGTAAACGAATGTGTGTTCTATCAATTTTGTAATTTCGAACTGAACGGGTGTGAAATTGGGGTTGAAAGTGGGGATGGATGTCAAAATGAAAGTTCCCAGCTGTTGAAGATAAAATCATGAAACTCTGTTTAAAGCCTCTTGACGCGAAGCAAACGAATGTTTGTTTTAGCAATTTTGTAATTTCGAACTGTACAGGGGTGACATTGGGGTTGAAATGGGGGATGAATGGCAACATGGAAGATCCCAACCGTTGAAGATAAAACCATGAAACTCATAATATAATATACACTTGCCACGAAGCAAACGAATATCTGTTCTAGCAATTTTATAATTTCAAACTCTATAGGGATGAAATTAGGATTTAAATAGGGGGATGAATGTCAACATGGAAGTTCCCAACCGTGAAAGATAAAACCATGAAACTCTGTAAATGAATACTTGACACGAAGTAAACGAATGTTTGTTCTTTCAATTCTGTAATTTCGAACTGTACGGGTGTGAAATTGGGGTTGAAAGGGGGGATGAATGTCAACATGGAAGTTCCCAACCGTTGAAGATAAAACCATGAAACTCTGTAATTAGATACTTGACACGAAGTAAACGAATGTTTGTTCCATCAATTTTGTAATTTCGAACTGTAAAGGGGTGAAATTGGGGTTGAAAGGGGGGATGAATGTCAATATGAAAGTTCCCAACCGTTGAAGATAAAACCATGAAACTCTGAATATTTATTTGCAAACACATAAATGTTTGTGCTAGCAATTTTGTAATTTCGAACTGTACGGGGATAAAATTAGGGTGAAATGTATGTCAATATGGAAGTTCCTAATCGTTGAACATAAAACTATGAAACTCTTTATAAAGGCACTTGGCACGAAGCTAATAAATGTTTGTTCTAGCAATTTTATAATTTCGAACTATATGACTATAGGATGATTGGTTCCCGATAAAAAGAGGAGTAAGACAAGGTGACCCTCTATCACCATTGTTGTTTCTAGCAATACTGGAATTAATAATTAGTCAACTCAATTGGAAGGGTCGGGGTATTTAGATTAAAGATGCCTACCTAAGCCACCTAAGGTTTGCAGATGACTTGGTCATCCTATCTGAAACAGGACAAGAAATCCAATATATGATAGATTCACTTAATAATGCCAGCAAACTAGCAGGTTTGGAAATGAACTTGTCCAAAACAATGTTGATGACTAACAGCGAAAAGAGAACAGTATACGTTGATAGAGAGCCTCTAAAATATACAGAAAACTACATATACCTGGGTAAACAAATTAGCTTACACCACAATAGTAACGATCAAGAATTAGAACGCAGGACACAGCTTACCTGGAATAAATACTGGGTACTGAAATACATATTCAAAAGCAACATGCCAATCAAAATTAAAACTTAAGTACTGAACTCGTGCCTGATACCGTGCCTCACATATGCTTGCCAAAGATGGAAATTCAACAAAAAAACGAAGGATAAAATAATTACATGTCAGAGGGGTATAGAGCGCAGTATGCTGAATATTAGAAAGATGCAAAAAATAAGACACACCAAAATTAGAAACATAACCAAGGCAAAGGATGGATTAGAACACGCTCAGTCGCTAAAATGGAGGTGGGCCGGACGTGTGGCGCGTCTACGTGACAAGAGATGGACGAAAACGGTGACCACATGGGCCGCCCCATTCTTGTGCGCCCATTCTTCCACAGGGAAGAAGAAAGAGAGGAAGACCTGTGGCTAGTTGGGAAGACGACATCAAAAAAAGAGTTGGCCCCAACTGGATTCAAGTAGCGCAATCTAGGGAGGACTGGCTATCTTTGGAGGAGGCCTTCACCTACAGAGGAATTCTTACAGAATAAACAATAATAGTATAAATAGTATAGGATTAAGGAAAAACTAACCCAAGTAAATTTAGGAACCAAAAATAATTACTAACAAAACTAATAATTGCATGTAAGTAAACTAACTTAATCTAATCTTAATCTCACTCATTGTTTTATAAGCTGTAAGAAATAAAGGCTTTTTATTTATATTATTTATTATGGGGATGAAATTGGAGTTGAAATGAGGAACGAATGTCTCTTACGCTTTTACACCTAAACAACTGAACCGATTTTGATGAAATTGTATGAGGGTATAAAAATAGGTACTGCCTGAGTTACCTTAGTATTTATTCCGTGCGGACGAAGTCGCGGGTAACAGCTAGTATAATATATAACACTCCTCTTTTTGGTCGGGGGTTAAAAACAGTTAGCAAACTGTTCTAATTGGGATGACGACTAGGTCAAACATATACCATTCTAATTAGCCCGTCTAAGTTACCTAGACTATAGGTTCCAGAGTGGGGGGTTGTCACGTCACTTCTTAATAAAAAGACGTGATGTCACTCGAAACTTCAAAGCACTATATCTTCGTAATTTTATAACAAAATAAACTATTTTGACTTCAACATTTTTTTCGATAGCTGTCACACAGGAGTCGCGAATTTTGTGGAAAATTTCGGATAATTGTGCCTTAACGGGCATTGTTTGCGCGAAATATCACGTATTTGTGTTGTTACTAGGTGGTGATATAATTTAATACGGCGGGAGGTTTTTATTTTGGACTTTTCTGGTTTTCAAATAAATTTTGACGTCCATCATGGACGCTAAAAATCCAATTCCTCCTGTTCCTCCGGATATTTTCACGACATCATCTGCTGGTGCTAAACGTCGAGCTACCGATGTTTCTGACCAAACAGTAGCGAAGAAAACAATTGTTAACCATGATTTATCTAACGCCTCAATGCAAAATGTATACATTCACCCTTCCCTTGTAATAGGTATCAAACAGTACACCGATTTGGACAAAGGGCCATTCGTGGTTCACATTTCCCGCTCAGACCCTGATCTTGCTACTGACGCCTCAATAAGAATTATTAAGTTTGGCCAGTTGCTGTGTAAAAATAACGTTCCTAATATTAAAAATGGTAAAAAAAGTGGGACGAAACAAAGTTTCCGTGGAGTTCACTTCGAGCGAAGCAGCAAATTGTTTCTTAGATAATCCCATTTTGGAAGCCAACAAATTTGTAGGATCCATTCCAAACTACAATATTACTAAAATGGGTATTGTACGTCACGTCCCCATCGACCTGTCGATGGACGAGTTTGCGAATTCCCTTGTAGTCCCCAATGGATGTGGTATCCCGCTTAAAACTCGCAGACTTAACAGGAAAGTAATTACCGAAGGAATACCCTCCTGGATCCCTACCCAAACTGTGGTTATAACCTTCCAAGGTCAATCCCTTCCCCAAAGGATTTTCCTCTTCCATACTTCCCTACAGGTAGAGTCTTATCAATTTCCTACCATACAATGCCTTAACTGTTGTCGTTTTGGCCATATTAAATCTCAGTGCCGCTCGAAGCCCAGATGTTTTCGATGTGCTCAGCCACATACTGGTGACTCATGCAATGTCGAGGAGACAGATGTCAGGTGTCTGCATTGTTTAGGGCATCATTTCGCTAGCAACAAGAGTTGGCCTGAGCAGGGCAGACAAAAGGCTGTTAAAATCCTGATGTCGCAAGAAAATTTATCTTATGATGAAGCTTCCCATCGTTATCCAAGATCAAGCCGGCCATATGCAGAAGTTGTTCAATCATCTTCATTGCCCTCATCACTCACCCCATCATCTTCCTTCCCCAGCCAATCCCAATCATCTTCTAGTAGCTACAAAAAAACTGTGTTTACCTCTCCCCGCCCTAGAGCTCCATTGTCCAAGTCGTTTGACAGATCAGCTCATGCCTCCATAACTGCGGAAGAGCCCTCTGTCCTTCCAAACGGGTTTGCTTTATCTCAATCTTCTTCCATCCCCCAGGATCATAGCATTCTGGATGCCCTTCTTTCTACTCTTATTACTTACTATTATCTCCCAGTATAATTTCAACCTACCGTCCCACGTTGCCCAAAATCTTTCCCAGATCTCATTGATTACCAAATATGGACCAAGTCGTTCTACAATGGAACGCAAGAAGCCTTCGTCCCAAGAAATTTAGCCTTCTTCACTTGAATAAAAAGTTTAACCCAGCAGTCATTGCCATCTCGGAGACATGGCTGGTCCCTGGTTCTCGATTTCGAGTGCCTGGTTACTCTTGCCTCCGGGATGACAGGGCTGACGGGTATTCCGGTTGCGCCTTATTTGTAAAACATTCTCTCCCTTTTTCTCAAATCTTCCTCCCTCCCTCTCTCCCCAACATTAATATCGTAGCTGCTAAAGTAGAGAATATCACCTATGTTTCCATCTACATAGCTCATCTTCATTGTTCCATGATCGCCGATATTCTCTTCCTTCTCTGGGCAATCCAGCCTCCCATGATTGTGATGGGTGATTTTAATGCCCACCACACTTCGTGGGGCTGCAGTGCCGATGATGATTTTGCTCTTTCTCTTCTTGATATTTTCGATGATTTAAACCTTTGTATCATCAACAATGGTTCTCCCACCCGTAAAGTGTCACCTACCCAAAATCCTAATAGTGCGGTTGACCTCACCATCTGTTCTCCTCCTTTAGATTCTGTTCTTTCTTGGCAAGTTCTTCCTCACACATATGGCAGTGATCACTTTCCAATATCCATCTTCTTTTCTAACAGAGCTCTTCCTGCTCATAACTTCAACCCCCTACTTAAATACCGGCTATCTAACCCTAACTGGTCATCCTACTCTTTAGCCCTTGAAAACAGAATAGAGTCCTTTCCTTCATCTAGCAACATGCCCATGCCCAACAAAATGCCCTGCATAATTATCAAAATTTCGTGGACGCCATTTCCTCGAGTGCTGATGAAAATTTCCCTACTAAAAAACCATTTAATTTTAAGGTGTCTACTCCTTGGTGGGACGCTGAGTGTACAGCTGCTGCTAAGGAACGTAAGGAGGCTGAAAAAACCTACAAGAATTCAATGACTATGGAGAACTTCCTTGAGTACCAACATATTGCTGCCAGAGCCACTAGGTTGTTCAAAAAGAAAAAGAAACAAGGTTGGATAAATTTCTGTCATAGTTTGTCTCCTAGGACTCCATCTTCTTTGGTTTGGAAGCAAGTCAAACGTTACCGAGGTTCATTCCGTCCAGACACTTCATCTAGTGTTGACCCTAGTGCTTGGATTGAGGATTTTACTAATAAGATAACTCCTCCTTTTGTTCCTAATATAGATTGTTTTCCCTCCATTTCATGCCCTCTTCCATCTTTACATAATCTGGATTCCTCATTTTCCTCATATTCCCTGCTCATGACATGCTCTCAGGTCGGACGCCCAACACTTTATTCGTTTCGATAAGGCGGAGGTCCTGGCACGGGAGAAGTTCTTCGTACCCCGTAAGGTCAGGGAGGCCATTGAAATTGATAAGCGTCCTACTTTTAATAGAGATGGAGGATGGCATGTGCCGCCCGCTTGGAAGCCGTGCCTACATAGTACTCGGCATTGTGTTCGTAATACGAGTGAAGACACAGTGAGCTCAGTGTGCTGCAACGTTCCCGACTCGCTCACCAGCGACGAAGAGTTCGGGAGTATTCCTGCGCAACCCTCTCGCACCCCCTCACCTGCACCCCCGCAACAGCCAATGACCTTGCGTGCGCGCTGCGCGGCAGCCCGCAGTGCCAAACGGGAAGCCATCGAGCGCGAACACTCTCCTTGAAAAAGGCCGCCGGACGCGGCCGAAACTCGAGTCGGATTGACCGACCTCATTACACGTGAGTTACTCGTTTACCTAATCAATATTATTAACACCTTTTTTTTAGTATTAAAATTAACGTGGTTGTTACACATATTGATTAGGTAAAACGGGTAACTCACGTGTAATGAGGTCGGTCAATCCGACTCGAGTTTCGGCCGCGTCCGGCGGCCTTTTTCAAGGAGAGTGTACGCGCTCGATGGCTTCCCGTTTGGCACTGCGAGCTGCCGCACGGCGCGCACGCAAGGTCAGCGGCTGTTGCGGGGGTGCAGGTGAGGGGGTGCGAGAGGGTTGCGCAGGAATACTACCGAACTCTTCGTCGCTGGTGAGCGAGTCGGGAACGTTGCAGCACACTGAGCTCACTGTGTCTTCACTCGTATTACGAACACCATGCCGAGTACTATGTAGGCACGGCTTCCAAGCGGGCGGCACATGCCATCCTCCATCTCTATTAAAGGTAGGACGCTTATCAATTTCAATGGCCTCCCTGACCTTACGGGGTACAAAGAACTTCTCCCGTGCCAGGACCTCCGCCTTATCGAAACGAATAAAGTGTTGGGCGTCCGACCTGAGAGCATGTTCCGCCACCGCAGAGCCGTTAACATCTACATTTTTCATTGCACGTATGTGCTCGGCGAGTCTTGTGGACACATTTCTCCGTGTTTCTCCTACGTAACTTTTGCCACAATCGCAAGGAATCATGTACACTCCCGGTACACCCAAAGGGTCTCTGTCTTTTGGAGAACGTACCATTTGCCTTAGCTGCGTGAGCGGACGAAAAATTGTCTTGATGCATTATCTACGGCGTAACAAGTTTCCAATATTATCCGTCACTCCTTTAATATATGGCAGGTACGTGGGTGACCTCTCCACCGAAGCGTGTAATTGATATATTGCGGTTTACGCTAACTAAAGGCTACTTCGTGTGGAAGGGGGACCACTACTTACAAATTGAAGGTGTAGCTATGGGTTCTCCCATTGCCCCGGTCGTAGCTAACATCTTTATGGAGTGGTTCGAAGAGGAAGCAATATTAAGCTCGCCATATAAGCCGAGACATTGGTGGCGTTATGTAGACGATGTGTTTGCCGTTGTACACAGGGACCAGATTGACCCTTTGTTGTCACATCTAAATAGTATTCACCCGAATATTGCCGTAACGGTGGAACGTGAACGGAATAAAACTCTGCCTTTTCTGGATGTGTTAGTGATGCGAGAAACTACTGGACGATTATCACACACGATCTACCGTAAGCCGACACACACAGACAGATATCTAAATGCTGATTCACACCACCATCTAGCACACCTAGCTTCGATACCACGCACGCTGATCAACAGGGAGTTGAGACTATGTGATCAACAACATCTAAACACGGAATTAGACCATCTAAAAGGTGTGCTCAAACGCAACGGGTTCAACTGGAAACAAGGGTGGCGTGCGGCGAATACATCGTCGAGGACGCGACCAGCTTCGGTGGAGAGGTCACCCACGTACCTGCCATATATTAAAGGAGTGACGGATAATATTGGAAACTTGTTACGCCGTAGATATTGCATCAAGACAATTTTTCGTCCGCTCACGCAGCCGAGCCGGCCGAAACTCGAGTCGGATTGACCGACCTCATTACACGTGAGTTACCCGTTTACCTAATCAATATTATTAACACCTTTTTTGAATTTGGTATAGTCCCACCTGCATGGAAGTCCCAAATTGTCATCCCTATTTTGAAGCCTGGGAAAGATCCGTCCAACTCTCATAATTATAGGCCAATAGCTCTATCTTCTGCCCTTGCAAAAATTACAGAGCATCTGATAAAAAATAGACTAGAGTGGTTCTCAGAACATAATAACCTTCTTGCTAAGACACAATACGGGTTTAGAAAAGGTATGAGCACTATGGACAGTCTTAGCATCTTGACTACAGACATTCGTACTTCGATAATTAAAAAGGAGTATTTGGTTGGAGTATTTCTGGATATTGAAGCAGCATACGATAGCGTAATTCTTCCAGTGCTCAGGAGAAAACTTTCACAGGCAGGTGTCCCTCAGAAATTGGTTCGTTTCGTATACAATATGTTGGCCGAAAGAACAATAGCCATTAAGACTCCCAACTTTATAATGTCTGCTAGAAAAGTGTGGAAGGGTTTAGCCCAAGGCTCGGTGTTTAGCCCTATATTGTATAGCCTGTACACCCATGACCTGGATCTGTCAGTATTGTCTTTTTGCGAGATACTTCAGTACGCTGATGATATAACCTTATATTATTCAAGTAATTCCTTTGAAAAAGCTGTCAATCAATTGAATATCGCTCTGGAACATCTCATGAACTGGTTATCTCCGCATGGTTTTGCCTTAGCAGCCTCTATATGCAAGGTAGTGGTGTTCACTAATAAAAGGATTGTCCCTCCGGCTTTGATTACAATCAACAATGAGACGATTCCTGAGGATCTAAAAGTCAAATTCTTGGGTGTTTGGTTGGACCGGAAGTTATCAGGTATTCCCCATTTTAAATTTGTCAACAAAAAATGTGAAAAAAACATTAATGTTTTACGGTCCTTATCTGGCGTGTGGTGGGGTGCTCACCCATTCACACAAAAATTAATGTACAATGCCTTAGTACGGAGTCATATGGATTACGGTTCATTTCTCCTAGATCCAGGAAACAAAGCAGGCCTAAAAAAACTAGATAAAGTACAAGCTAAATCATTGCGAATTATTCTCGGGGCTATGAGATCGTCACCTATAAACGCCATGCAAGTTGAATGTTGTGACCCTCCTCTATATCTCAGGCGTCAATTTCTATGCGACTCGTTCCTCATCAAACTGGCCCAACAGAAAGAGCATAGCTTGCTGCTCAAATTAGAATATCTAGCTTCTCTTTATCACCCCCAACGCTTATTCGACGATGACGTGCCATGCCTGCTTCGTAGCTTCGTTTTCCTATATCGTCTTCCTCGCCCACTTTTTCAGGTTTCCATGTTACCCCTTATTCTACGCCTTTTGATGCACTTACTCTCCTTCCCACCAACATCATTTTATACTTTGGGATTGACAGAAACTCGATGGAAGCTAACAAAGTTTTCTGTCACAAAATTCAGACGGAATACAAAGATTGGAACAAAATCTTTACTGATGCTTCCAAATCTCCCTTTTGCCCTGTTGGTGCGCTGTATGGATACCTTATACTAATATTATATTGAGTTTTAAATGTCCCTCTGTATCTTCAGTTTTTACGGGAGAAGCTATTGCTATCTTAGAATCACTCCTATTTATAATATCGCACAACCTAAACAATTCTATAATTCTAACAGACTCTAAGAGCTGCCTTCAAGCTATTCTTGCCAACCCTTTTCGTTCAAAAACCAAATTTCCTATAATCCTCAAAATCCGAGAAGCCCGTTTAGAATGCCTCTCTCATAATATCAATGTAGTACTGGCCTTGATTCCTGGTCACACAGGTATATTGGGCAATGAACGTGCTGATGCATGTGCTAGTGAGGCAGTTCAGTCCGGTCTTTCTACATACTCTCAAATCCATGCTCATGACTTATGTACCATCCTTAAACCAATGCTACGCAAATGTTGGTCTCAAAAATGGTTCATGTTCAATTCAGGTATCTAGAATCGAGAAAGGTAAATTCTATGGTGACATCCAGCCTGAAATTCCTCACAAACCTTGGTTTTTCAAGTATTTAAAAGCAAATAAAGCGACTACTTCTGTGATTTGCCGTTTACGTCTCAATCACTCTTGTACACCTGTCTTCCTGGCCAAACTTAGGATTAGGAATCATTCATTATGCGATTGCGGTTTAGACGAAGGAAATGTGAACCATATTTTTTTTTAGTTGTCCCTTAATGCAGTATTCATTACATGATTTTATTCCCTCTGATATTCCTCGTCCCACCTCCGTTAAATGCCTACTGTCCCTTGTAGACACCCCCTTTGTTTATATATTATGTAACTATATTAAAAGCAATAGGATTAATTTGTAATATTTGTACTTGTGTATATTTTTATGCTAAATATGTGTACATTATATTATTTGTAAATTATATTTGTTTATGTCTGTTATTAGCTTTAATTTTTTGCGACCTAGTAAAACATAAAGTACGTGATAAATCCCCTCTACTGTACAATATTCCTATTACTGGTCCCTATCTCTTTGTTTGACGGCCTATCATTTAACGTGACATTGGCGGAATTGTGAGACTAATCCACATAGAGCCATTAAAAAAAAAAAAACTATTTTATGCAAAAATTAAACCGACTTCAAAACCACAAGTAGGCACTCAAAAGCGAAAAATAAATTGATGTAGGTAATTATAATTTTAAGCGCTACTCACTCATCGATTTGAATTCGGTGGCAGTCTAGTCCAAAAGTTAATAGATAGATGTAGGTACGTATTAAGTAGGCATAGATTATTGAAACATATAAACAAGCAATTAAACATGAGTATTTATAGCCCTGAACTTTTTTGTAGTGGAAGGACTCTTTGCAGAGTCCGGCCGAGGAAGTACCACACCTTTGTCAGTGGCCTCGTGGCTTAGTTGGTAGTAGCTGTGCCTGCAAAGCCGAGGGTCGTGGGTTCGATTACCACCCAGTGCGAATATTTTTGTGATGAATTCAAATGTTCGCACTGTGTTTGGGTGTTTCTATGTATAATAAGTATGTATTTAAAACTATATAAGTATCATATCAGCTATCTGGCCGCCATCAAACAAGCTTTGCTTAGTTAGTGGGGTCAGATGGTGTTGTGTGTGAATTGTCCACCAATATTTATTTATTATGTACGTATTTATTTCCTTTCTTAAGCCTAAGTTTTTACAATATTCATATATAAAACAACATAAAAACATTATAAAACACTAAACCTAGTTTGCCGCCAGCAGCGAGGCAGGGCCCAAGCTACCGGTGGTTAGGGCTGCAGAGTGAGGAACCTCCTGACGATGATTATTTATTTATTATTAGTTATTCTACCGCTAAGCTGTAATGTGCAACATTCACGGTGTCCCGGTTTGAAGTGCAATTAACCAGTGAAATTACAGGGCATAGAGATAAAACATCTTAAATCTCTGGGTGACGAGCGCAGTGCAGTACTAGGTAACTATTTGGACTCTTCGTATTCCAATAGCTGCGTGTCACTGTGCTGTTATGTGGCAGGCTTGTCGCTTACCATCAGGCACATGTACTGCGCGTCTCGGCACTTTATTCCATAAAAAAAACTACGCGGGAGCTGCTAGTATCCCACAATTTATAATTCTATTGTAGATCTGAAATATCCTAAAATAAATAAAAATCAGTTAAAAAAATTGAAACTTGCGCGTAACGAAATACATTCATGGGTATTCGTATTCCTTTCGTCTCGTTAGGCAGGTACTCGATCGTTAGAAGAGTACTCGTTACTCGATGCTGAATGCACCCGGCTTGCAATAGATTCGTTTGGAAGCAACCGTGGTTCTGACAGCATGCCAAACTTATAAATCTGTCGAAGATTCGATAAACCAAATTTTCGTAAAATTTATCGACAGTACGACCAAATTTTCTGTAGGATTGAGCGATGGCGTAAAGATTGAAAAGTGTGGCCACCTATTATTATATATCCACATGTGGAGCCAAACTGTGGATCCAAGTGGAGGGAACCCTATAAAATTAGATGGCTTGTTTATGAAGACCTTAGGTTATTGGGGAGCAGAAGCTAAAGGGTTTTCCTCAGAGTTAGGGTGCAGGCTCAGGGAGAATACGGGTGACTCCCGCTCCGATGGCTGTCGTCGTCATGTTGTCGAACCCGACATACCTCACCATGGTGGGGATAAGTAAATGTATTTCCCCTACATAAAAAAGAAAAGGTTATAATGACAAAGCCTTAAAATATAGACACATGTTGTTACGGAATTCGACGCACGTCAGCGCAGGCAACGAAATCTCTCAAAAGGATACTTTTCCCGATTTTGTTAGATTTTTCATTCGTGCTCCGCTTCTATTGATAGTAGCGTAATGTGATATAGCCTTCGTCGATAAATGAACTATCGAACAGAAAAATAGATATTCAATTCGGACCAGTAGTTTCCGAGATCCTAGCGTTCAAACAAACAAACTCTTCAATTTTATAATCTTATATATAAAATTCTCGTGTCACAGTGTTTGTTTCCTTACTCCTCCGAAACGGCTTTACTGATTTTTACCAAATTTTATATGCATATTCAGTAGGTCTGAGAATCGGCTACTAGCTATTTTTCATACCCCTGAGTGTTTTTTTTTTTTGGTATTTTTTTTTTTGTTTTTTTTTTATAATGTGGCGTTAAAAATACATATAACCCTAAATTTTTACCCTTTTATCACTAACCCCTGTTTTTTTATAGCCATTTTAGTAATTTAATCATTTGACAGTGAACTCCTAAACGACGGGACCAATTTGAATGTTTTTTTTTGTGTGTGTATTCGAAGATGGTTTAAATTCACAAATAAGCCCGGCAGATGGCGCTGCAGACAGTGTCTAGGTTATGTCCGAGCGAAGCCGGAACGGGCCGCTAGTATTATATACATACTAGCTGACCCCGCAAACGTTGTTTTGCCTTAGTGAACAACCCTTGTCACTTAGGGGTATGAAAAATAGCTAGTAGCCGATTCTCATACCTACAGAATATGCATATAAAATTTGGTTAAAATCAGTAAAGCCGTTTCGGAGGAGTAAGGAAACAAACACTGTGACACGAGAATTTTATATATAAGATATACATTATAGTATGTTTAGATGTAGATTCTCAATTTGACCTAAGATTTTAACAATAAACAAAAGAGTATCTATGCATGTGTGGCAAATGCATGGTGGTGTGTGTAATGTTTTGTAGTGATTTAATGTATTTTTATACATACAAAAAAAATTAAAACCATTATGCACTCCTTCTCTGGATAAAGTATAAATGTGCGAACTTTCATACTCCTCCGTACGCGCAATTATGGTAAAAAGGATACAAAGTTTTTGCTTCACGTTTTTATCCTGTTTATTGTCAGATGTGCCGATTAAATTCAAAACTTACAAGTTAGAATTTAAGTAATACTAAACAGTACTAATGTCGCACATGTCTCCTGTATAACTTATATACGGACATTATTACATTGCTGACGCGAATTCACAAGATATAACCTATCTAAACCTTGCCGAAGTAACTATTTTCTGATGTGTGATTTACATCTGTAACTAATAACTATATTCCAGCAATAAAGAATTTGATTTAATTTAAAACGTGTTTAAGCGTCGCAGCCTGACATTGGCATGTCGATGACGCAAACCTATATATATGATTTTCTTCTGGCAAAAGTGTTCAACGCGGATAAAACTGTTCACTCAAGAAGTAAAACGTTTTGCCAGGGCTATACTAAAATTAGCCAGTTTTAATTCTAAATGAAATCTTTATTTCACGCTAGATTTGGAGATTGGCAGGCTGAGTGGCGTGGGCTGCTTCGGGCTTTCGCGTAGAGATGCTAAGAGGCTTCAACGTCGTTCCGGGAATTTGCAACTTCCGATTAATATTCCTCCTATATCTTTAATTGGGATGATGATTGGGTCACAAATGTACCTTTCTAATTTGGTCGTTTGCTAGATTATGGGAATATACACCGTTATTTTTTTAGTTGTATTAGCAAAATTTTAACAGGCTATGTAGACAAAATAGCACATTGTTACTGTGCAATAATTTTACTGTTAAACTCAATATTAAAGAATCTGTGACCATTTGAAATATACAAAAATCCTGCCTTAAAGTATGGTCAATAAGTCGTGTACGTAAACAAAACACTACGACGTCATCTTATACCTTTAAACGAGCAATTCTTGTACCTATATAAATATGTATATACTAGCTGACCCCGCAAACGTTGTTTTGCCATTTAAATAAAGGTATGAAAAATAGCTAGTAGCCGATTCTCAGACCTACTGAATATGCATATAAATTTTGGTTAAAATCAGTAAAGCCGTTTCGGAGGAGTAAGGAAACAAACACTGTGACACGAGAATTTTATATATCGACGGCAACAAAGAGCAAAAAGACATCTGCATTTTGCCGAAATTAACTTTTTTGGATATTTCAATTCAGAATTCTTTATTTTATCTGCTGAAATTTTTTTTTCATAATAAATGACATTTTTTAAGCTTATTTTGTGGCGTAAATAAAGACATTTACACTATTTTTTACAAAGTAACGAAGTACTCCCGGACATCTACAATTATCCGTATGTACGACGTACAATTCAGCAAGCCCCTTACTTATAAACAAAGACATCAGTTACGTGACCGTTTTGTCTTCGGCATCGGGCGGTTGACTTTTTTTAAACATACAGCTAATACGTCAACAAATCATTTTTCTGCCTTCATAATAGTATACCAAAATTGTGTTTAAAGTAGTGTTTGAGAAATAAATAATAGGAGAACTAAATTATTGTTAAGTTTGGCGAAAAATAGAAAGCAAAGTGGTATTTGCAGTTGTGAAGATCTCTTAAATTTAATAAATAACGAACACATTGAAGAATTAAATGAAGGTAGATTAATTTACGAATTTAAGTGAAACATAACTTAAATTTTAGTAAAATGTACCAAGAATGGACTAATGAAAATCATATCCAGGACAAAGTCAATACACTTAGACAATATCGGGACGTAGTGAACTCACATTTAAACATAGATTTTTATTCCTAAAAAGGATACACGCGATATCTTTACCGTTAATGCTAATAAACCTAATACATAGGAATCTAATATTGATTTCTTAAATTATATAAGAAATAAGCATATTGCTAGATCACTTTAGGTGCAGGATAAAAATATCGCACAGTGTAAGACGACTGAAGTTTAAGTCACAACATTTGATTTCCAAAACATTGTTTTAACCCCTCACGGTGAAACTAGTTCCTTTTACTATAAGCGCAATACTGATACTATTTAATTTTACAATATTTGACATGGGCCACAAAAAAGGACTATGCTATATGTGGGATGAGACGACTGCAAAACGAGGGTCTAATGAAGTGTGCAGCTGCTTATACAATTATATAGCCTAATGCATATAAGGGAATCAAAACCTATGGTCTGATAATTGTGGCGGCCAGAATCGAAACCGCTCAGTATTTTTAATGTACTTGCATGCTGCTAAAACATTTAAGGTTCACATTTGCCACAGATTCTTAGAAAAAGACCACACTCAGCAGGAGGGTGACAGCATGTATGCCCCCCTCATTGAACGATCTTCCAAAAGGAAAAAGATTTATAAGCCTCAAGAATGGTATACTTGTGTTAGATGGTGCAAAGTAAGTGGTAAACCTTATGAAGTAATAGAAGAGTCTAAAGAGGACATTTCCGACTTCAAATCGGACACGAAACAACAATATACATGGATCAAAAAATATAATAATGAAATGGTTAAATGGAATCAAGTCAGAGAGGTAAAAGTAGACCCAAACGAGCCATCTGTTATTAATTACAAATATTATTTAAGTGAGATTCAGTCTTTGAAAATAGATTGCTGCCATCGAGCAAGTAATAGGAACAGGCAAACTAATATTGCACCACTAAAACTTACTTCCAATGATACCTAATAACATCAGCTAAATATAAAGATTCAATTAGTCTTTTAGTAGTCCCAGAATTTAATTCATCCAAAATATCATAATTTTTATAAAAGAATAAAGCATACGACATAGACCTGACGAAGAAAACTGAAGAAAAATGCTGGTTTTTTTAATTTTACTTTTAGTATTTTTAAGAAACGTTGATTAGTTATCATTAACATGGTGTCATTGAAGTAATTACTTATGATATGATTGAAATAATAAGCTAACTAATTGATAAAAAAGTCTGTTTTATAACTGTTAATGTTTATAGTTTTGTAAAGTGGTTTAATATTATAAAATTAAGCTTAGTTTAACTGTTATAACAGTATCACTCCAGTTCCTTTCTTTGATTATTTTGTTGAGTGTTGAATTATTGAAAATAGAAGAACCCATTTGTTGTTAATTTTGTGTAAAATATTGTAATGAAAATAAGCTTTGAATCGTGAATCCATTTCTTTTGTTCGATCATAGCTTGTTTAATTAATAATTGATTGTTCGTCTTATTATTTTTAAAGAAAGTTATCATCCTAAAATATTATTTCTCTGCAAAACTTGCATTTTTGTTACTTTGTGATGTGCTCATAACAATTAAAAAATAATCACGTAAATTAAATTATACTATTGAACTCCAAAACATCCACATATGATTAGTATACCTGCAATATCAATGTCTGTACCATAAAAAAAATCCGAAGCAATTTGAGACAACTGCAATATTTTAGAGGTTATCATAGTCACGCATGATTTTTTGTCGTAGTTAGATAGATATTACAAGAAATATCAGTAATAACGTCTTTTAAAAGAGAAAATGTTTGAAAATTAGTAATTAAAAAGTCCTACGTAGAAAAGAACATATGTCAGTTGACTCGTGTTACTCATTTATGTGTGCGGTGTAGAAAAATACATCTACAGTAATTCGAAAAAAAAAACAATAATTTGTTAAACGAATATCACTATCTGCTGCGAAATATTATCTAAATTACTTATTCCAAATTTGAAGAACCTAGCATTCTTATAGTAAAAGTTATCAAACTTTCTCCTTAAAAACGCTCTCCTGGAAACTAACGATTTTGTAGATATCCGTTTGCTCTTTGCTGCCGTCGATATAAGATATATAGAATCTGAATCTCAGAAACGGCTCGACGGATTTTCTTGAAATTATGTATGCAGGAGATTTCGGGGACGATAAATCGATCTAACTAGGTCTTATTAAAAAAAACGCATATTATGCGCGTTTTTAGACAATGAAAAACTGTCATATTAGACATGAGAATGTGAAGGTAAATTTCGCCGCGTGACGCGACAGCATAATTAGCTCAGACGGGAAGTCGGGCGCTCACGTCTAATCGCCTTTCACTTCTGGGAGCCTGGTACTTGTGCCTATCGAGGCGCTCTCTAAACGCGTTGTCGCCCCCGCACTTGACGCAACCCCGCACCTGACGCACCCCCTCCCGCCACCCGCTCAACCAGTTGTGAGCCTGAGTTCAACATACATTGGACGGAAAGCGAATTCGTTTGAATGCGTCGATAGGACCAGCGGTGTAAGACCTCTCCGCCCCGTATCGCGTGGTTTTAGATTGTACTACGTCTTATTGTTGCACTCCTGGTGCATTGAGTCCAATACACTACAATGCCTAAGGTGAATCGTTCCCCACCGCCACCGTCACCAACAAGCTATTCTGTCGGCCTCAAGGTACCACCAATGCCACCATTGAAATCTTCTTCAGACTCGGATCTAAATAAGGATTTTGATGCCAATATTACTTTACGGAATAGGAATACTAATAAGGAAATATTGAAACAGATGCATGACATGTTGGAGTCTTTCCGGGAAACAATGGTGACTCGATTTGATATTATTGAAAGTCAAAATAATGATCTTAAAGAGACAGCTGATTTCTTATCAAAGCAAAATAACGACTTACTGGTGCGGATAAAAACACTAGAACTAAACAAGAAGGAAGATATGAATTATATTAAGTCATTAGAGGAGAAGTGTGAGTTCCTTGAAGGAAGATATTGCATGTCACGGATTGAAATAAGGAATGTACCCGTTACCAAAGCCGAATCGAAGACTGAATTATGCAAAATAGTGGAAAAGTTTTCTTCTATTGTGAAAGTATCTTTATCTCAGAACGAGTTAAAAGACATTTACCGACCGCAAACAAAGGGAGACTCTAGTAGACCTATAGTTGTCGACTTTGTAACGGTCATAAAAAAAGAAGAGTTCCTTTCAGCGGTTAAGGTGTACAATAAGAGCCAAGATAGGGAACATAAACTTAATTCAGGTATGCTGAAAATAAATGTCCCTACCAAACCGATCTTTATTTCTGAGTATTTGACATACAAACAAAGAAAAATTTTTTACTTATCACGAATGTTTGCGAAAGATAATAATTTCTCCTTCTGTTGGACATCGCGTGGTATAACGTACCTAAAAAAAACCGAAGGCTCAAAGTACTTCCGAGTTGAGTCAGAAGAGGATCTGAGCAAATGTAAAATCTGACTAATATATGCTGCGATTTTTTATTGTCTGGTTAAATGCGACCTAAATTTAACACAATTTTTTAATTATTGTTATATTCTTTTTATTTTGTTTTTGTTAATTGGAATAGCACATGTTATAATTACACATAAATACACTCATAATGCAATATACTTACTTATCATAATACTTTTTGTACACAGCATCACACAACAAATACACATGTTATCTGTTATACACAATTATATTTACACACATTACACTCAACAAAATTTTCATAATACATTGTTTCCGGGCGCTTCGCTTGAACCCGCACCCACACACCTCTCTTCTGTCTCTTATACCTATTTAATACTGTCACAAACGTATGCACCAATTTTGAGTTGTACTTTAGATAATGGATAAGCTAGATATGATTAATGACATTGATATGCTATCAGTGGCAAACGCCTATGAATGTGAACCTAGAAACTGTCATAAATATTTAAATACGAACTCGCCTAGTTTAAAGATACTTACGCAAAACATTAGGAGCATTGGTGAGGCGACTCGTTTTAGTGATTTCATTCTTCTTTTATCTCACATTAATATCGACTTTGACATAATAATATTAACGGAGTGTTGGCTTTCGTGTTGCTCACAAGTACCTAAATTAAATGGATACAATTCCACAGTAACTAATTTAAACCGATTTCAAAATGACGGAGTTGTTGTCTACTACAAATATAACTTGAATATCAATATACAGGAACCAACAACTGTCCGATGCAATTGTCTTATAATAAAAACAGATAAAATTGTCATTATGGCTATATATCGTCCACATGCTTATGATAAAACTAAGGGTACCAAACAAGACAATATTGATGCTTTTCTGGATGAGCTTGAAGTAATCACCGAAAAATATAGTTCATACAGAGATAGAGTACTCATTGGTGACATAAATATAAACATTATTGAAAGTGGTAACCATAACGCTGATAGGTACCAGAATATTCTAGCATTTCATGGACTTATTGCTGGTCATTGTTACGTCACTCGAGATGCTGGAAACTCCTGTCTAGATCATGTTTTCCTTAATACTAAATATAGATCAAATATTGTTGTTATTGATAGCTCAATTACGGATCACAAGGCAGTAATGTTGGATATTGGTTTGGACTTATCTGAAAAAAGACCAATCTCTCCAAATACAAGGGTCGATTATGACGCAGTGGCCAAAGATATTGAATTGAGTAATTTGGAGCCTATTTTTCTAAGTGAAAACCCTTCGTATGGGATTTACTTTTTAATTAGCACCTTCCAAGAAAGCATTAAAAAACATACTTCAAAAAAAAGACTCCCTAAACGAAAAATTGTACTAAAGCCCTGGATGACCCAAGGCCTATTGCGATGCCAACGTAACAAAGATAATCTACACAGAAAGCTCAGAAATGACCCTAACAATAATGTGATAAAAACTACGTACTCCCGTTATAAAATTTTTTATTTCAATTTAATTAAGCAGATAAAAAGGCAATATGAAAAGGAACAAGTAGATAAGGCAGGGAAGAATCCAAAACTTTTGTGGAGGGCTATTAAGTCAATAATTTCTAGTCCTAATAAGAACAACTCTTTACAATTATTAGGTGATGAAAATAAACAGGTACAAGTGAATAAAATTAATCAGCACTTTGTTAATGTAGGTAAAAGTTTAGCAGAAAACATATTAAATAACTCTGAATCTGATACCTCCACTACTAAATCTTTTCAAAATTCAATGAACTCTATGGTTATGACTGAGACAGACGCCAAAGAAATTGACGTATTGATTTGCGGTTTAAAAAATGAATGTTCGATAGGATGGGATGGGATACCAAATAAATTGCTAAAGCAGGTGAGACATGTCATCATTCCTGCACTTGTCCATATATTTAATCTTTGTCTGACCCAAGGCATTTTCCCCTCGTTATTAAAAAAGGCTGTTATTATACCGATCCATAAGTCGGGGCATGGAGATTGTGTCAAGAATTATAGGCCAATTTCAATTTTACCTTCTATTTCCAAGTTACTGGAGAAAATCCTTAATAATAGGCTTGTTAGCTATCTGGAAAAGTCTAAAATTCTCTCTGAGAACCAGTACGGATTTCGTTTAGGTAGATCTACTACCGACGCTGTCCTCCAACTAACTAATTTTGTTACTAATAATCTTGACAACAGTAAAAAAGTAATTGCGATCTTTTTGGACCTGGCAAAGGCTTTTGACACCGTCTCCATACCCCTACTATTAAAAAGGCTTCAGGAGGTTGGAGTACGTGGGCAATCGTTAAAGATTTTCACAGATTATCTATCTGATAGATATCAGTGTGTTAAGATTGGGGAGTATATTAGTGCCGATCTTCCAGTGACATTTGGAGTGCCGCAGGGTAGTATACTCGGTCCAACATTATTTTTGATTTATGTAAATACTTTATGTAATCTCCAAATCAATGGCCGAGTGCTATCCTACGCGGACGACACAGTTCTTCTCTTTCAAGGTCAATGTTGGGATGACACATTTGAGACTGCACAAATTGGTCTAAACAGTGTCTGCGATTGGTTAAAGGCTAATATTTTAACTTTAAATAGTGATAAAACCAAATACATAACATTTTCAATATTAGATTCTAAACAACCACCTGATGGTCATTTAATTCCACATGCATCAG
The DNA here is from genome assembly GCA_963693475.1 of Ectropis crepuscularia. Taxonomy (NCBI): domain Eukaryota; kingdom Metazoa; phylum Arthropoda; class Insecta; order Lepidoptera; family Geometridae; genus Ectropis; species Ectropis crepuscularia. The sequence goes on from OY856338.1 coordinate 40,141,985, forward strand.
GTTGCTCACTAACAGAACAATGTTCTTGTCATGCTCTGGAAAGATGTAAACAGCTTAAATATTTAGGAGTTCTCATTGATCGAAATTACAAATTTGGTCCTCACATTAGTCATATTGCAGGCAGAGTGAGAAAGTTAATGTATGTATTCAAAAATATTAGACATGTACTACAGCCACAATTGATGAAACGTGTTTATCAAGCTCTTTGTGAGAGTTTGCTCTCTTATTGCATCTCATCATGGGGTGGCTCATAAGTCTAGGATGAAAACGCTTGAAGTGGCGCAGAGAGCATTACTTAAGGTTAGCATCTTTAAACCTATTCGATTCCCTACATCAAAATTATTTGACACGTGTGATGTACTCACAGTAAGACAACTCTTTGTGTTGGCAGCGATACTTAAACAACATGAGGTAGTTCCAACAAGTAGGAGGCTGGAGTTTAAGGAAAATCCTCAACGTACAAAGAGGAGACAAGATGATGTCTACAAATTGCCTAGACTTAAAACTAGCTATGGTAAACATTTTTTACAATATTTGGGTCCCTATCTTTATAATGTAGCCAGTAAAACAATAGATATTAAGGATATAAATAGGTATGAATGCAAACGCAAATTACTTGTTTGGCTTAAAGGAAAAAAATATGAAGAGACTGAAGCGTTACTAGAGATTGTGACTTATTAAAATAGGTAAACAAAACTATACAAATAATAAACCTAATAATATTTAATTCAACCAAATACACACAAATTCATTTTAGCGCGCTCGCTCACACATACACACACACCCTCACACACACACACACACACACACCCTCACATACACACCCTCACGCACAAACACACACCCTCTCTCATACGCGCATCTCGCGTACTGATATCATACATACTTTTTTGTTCTTTTAGTTTTTACTTTTATATCCATTCAATGTGTTTATTTAGGCGAAAATCGAAATTATATATAAAATTATAAAACTAAGTATCAATTGTAAGGGTGGAGCATACTACTCATCCTAAGTCTACAGGGCTTTGCCCTTTTATTAGGGAGTAAGTTTACTCCAGTATTAACTTGTGCCAATGTTTTAAACACTATTCACGTAAGTTAAAGTGTACCTCTTTTATGAATAAACTTTTTATTATTATTATTATTTATTATTATAGCGGTCACGAATTAGTAGCTCCGGGTTCAAATCCAGACGGGTTCTCTTTTTTTTTCAATTCGTTTTTTTAAGAAAATCTATTTCTTGGAGTCTTTTATCTGTAGGTATCTAAGTATATTTAGTATTTAAGAGTGCGCCTAAAGCCAGGAAAAAAACATATTACACCCGCGCGACGCGTTTCTTAATGTGATGTACATAAAGTCGAGAATAGCATGACACAGTTTGGAGGAAAAATCAATATTTAATCAGGAGTCCATTTTTGACCAAGTTTTATTTAATTACTCAATAACTAAACATAAATTTAAAAAAGTGTTCGGTTACTTTACTAGAACGTACAAATAGGAATTTTATTACTAAAAAATAATGTGGGATCATCGCTGATAATTTCGAGTACTCGAATTAAAACGGGTTTTTTCGGTGTCATTTTTATTTTTTTATTGTAAAAAACTGTGATCTATTTTTAAAATTCTATTCGGTTATTGTGCTTCTTCTTGATTGTACCCACACGTCAATATTTTTTTGTCATAGTTTTTAGTTTCTTAACTTCAGTGAGCGGCGTCGAAAATGTCCTTTTTTCGTTTTCTGGCTTTAGGCGCCCCCTTAAACCGAGCAAAGCTCGGTCACCCAGGTACTTATCAATGAAATGACTATGAAAAAAATGACGTCCTAGTGTTCTCTTTTGCACAGCTGTTTGCATCTCTCTCACTCTGTTCTGGCCTACAGATAGTGTAATTCACGAAGACGCGCCCCACTATCCTCCTAACCGTTTATAGTATAATATGTGTGCAAGCTTCCGTCAATGTTAACACTCACACATGTCAACCGATAACACTCAGTTATCGGTACACACTAATTACCTATGAATGCACACGCACACTACAATGACTGGTTGAATGGTTCGCGACTGACGCTCGGAGCAAACGCGATCCCCTAAACCAAAAATTGGTGGGGCGCGTCTTCGTGGATTGCACTATCTATACCTGTGAGGCTTTTTGCCCGGCACTACTTACCTACTTTTAATAATATCAAATTATGTAATACTTTTCCTTCATAATTTCATAGGCCGTGGCACCGTTACGGCACAATTACTTTTAGTTTAGTTAGTTTATTCTTTACTCGCAAGATAGGGTTAAAAAATAACATGTTTTTGGCATATATATGCACAAAGTTGTAAACAGATACTTACAACAATCACTAATTTACTAAACTTTTTGTACAGTTGGGAGGGTGATCGTGACTCGTGACCTTGACCATGAATACCCTACCTGGACAAGTTTAACGAGGCTCTAAAGATGAGAGTACATTCACTAAATATTACTTTGCACAACCTCATCTCCAACAGATCTCGCGAATTTTTATTTTTTGACTTGAACAATGCGTCAAATGACATTATTTACACAATGCAACCAATAAATAGAAATAAAAAAATACAATTAGCTAAGCTCATCTTTTTGGCCCTCTTAAATGATTTAGATGGACAAAATGTTAAAAGAGGTAATGTAGTTATTACGTTACCTACTGAACATACTTTATATAACAGTAGTTTAAACTACAACACATGACAATAGGAAGGACTTACTATGTTACGTCAAAACGTAAACATCTTCGAGCTCTTCCTTGCGATAAAAGTAGTAATAAAAAACTTAGTAATAATTTAAATGTATTGTACCAAAATATAAATAGATTGTTGGGAAAATTATTGGAATTGGAAATGTACTTAGAAAGCGCTAATCATGATGTACTATGCTTCACAGAAACTTAGCTGTCTAAATCTACATTAAATTTTAGTCTTCCTAACTATATTATAGGTAGCATTTTTTATAGAAGCAAAAGTAAAGGAGGAGGATGCATAATATTTGTGAAAGATTCGGTCACATTTAAAAAACGAAGAGACTTAGAAAAGCTAAGTGAAGAATGTAATTGTGAATTAGCATGCGTAGAGCTAGACCATCATGTAATTTTATGTGTATATAAACCACCAAGCGCTGTTTTTGAAACATTTTTAACTGTTCTGGAGGAGGCTGTTTGTCGTATCACTAAAAAATGGAAGCCTATAGTAATGTGTGGAGATTTTAACATTGACATACTTAAGGATTCAACCTCTAAGAATAAAATAAAAATCTTGTGTCAGTCATTTAATCTCGTGGAGGTATTCTTTGAACCGACTAGAGTTGCCACAACAAAGATAAGTACAACTGCTACGTGTATTGATAATATATACGTTAACTGTAAACACACAGACAGTAAAATCCCAGATCGCTTAAGATCAGACCACAGAGGATTAAGTATCACCTTACCTACTAACACACAAAAAGATGAGGTGAAGATAATGACATGACCTATCACACAGGATCGCATAGAATCGCTTAAAATCTCAATTGACAAATATTTTCTCAATTTTAATTCTGACATAATATTTAATAATCCTGATTATAGTTATAATGATTTCTTTAATATGCTGCAAAATGAATATAATACTATATTTAAAACTAAAGTAATTAATGTTAACAGTAAACCCAAATTTGCCGATTGGGCTACTCCTGGACTGTTTATTAGTCGTAATATCTTATACAATCTATACGAGCTAAAGACATTTTGTTTTGACATAGCTACTAAAAACTATATACAGCGGTATTCGAACATCTTTAAAAAGGCATGTGCTCATGCCAAATCCATATTTATCAGAGATAAGCTAAGAAATTCCGAAAATATTGTCAAATCTACTTGGAACATTATTAACACAGAGTCAGGTAGATCTCAAAAACAGGAAAAATGCACTAAACTGAAAGTATGCGATAAAGTAATAATAGACAAAACACAAATTTCTGACACTTTTGAGACATACTTTGTTGACATACCAATTGCGACAACCAAACATTTGACATGTACACCATCACTAGCGGAAGATATTTTAAAAAATAATGTTGACGTTCCAACCGCTACGTTTTCATTTAATGATATTACGTCACATACTATTTTGAATGCTTTCAAAGAAGTTAAAGCTAAAAAAACGGAAGACTTATGGGGACTATCTGTTAAAGTTATTCGAACTGTTATTGGCAATATAGCCCCTTACCTTGCTACCTTGCATTAGGAGGGGTATTTTTCCAAATTTAATGAAACATAGCAGGGTAGTACCACTTTTTAAGGCTGGTGCTAAAACTGATCCAGGCAACTATAGGCCGGTCTCGATACTACCCTCTATTAGTAAAATATTTGAAAAAATAATGTTAAACCAACTTTCTTCATTTTTCCACAGGCATGAATTGTTAGACAATCATCAGTTTGGTTTTATCAAAGGCAGGTCCACTACTGACGCAGGACTTTTACTAACTAAATATATTTTAGAAGCTTGGGAAGACCGTCACGACGCAATTGGCGTGTTTTGCGATTTATCTAAGGCCTTTGACTGTGTCCGTTATAAGACTCTACTGAACAAATTGTCTTTCTATGGAGTTCAAGGCACTGCCTTGAATCTTATTGGTTCCTATTTAACAGAGCGCATACAGGTAGTAGATGTAGATGGAACTAAATCTAAAGGAGCTCCACTATCCATAGGAGTGCCCCAAGGATCCATTCTTGGCCCTTTTCTATTCTTGGTCTACATAAATGATCTCCCAAGAACTATTATGAAACAATCAAACGCCAAAATTGTTCTATTTGCCGATGACACTTCTATTATATTCAAAATACAGAGGGGTGTCTCTGACTTTTTAGAGATAAACAAAATATTGAAGATTCTTTCTAACTGGTTTGATGTCAACAATTTGGTATTGAATCCTAGTAAGACAAAGTGTATTAGGTTTGCTCTTCCAAACGTACAAAATAATATTAAAATAAAGTTGAGATTGAAAGAAGAATATATTGAGACAGTCGAATCAACAGTGTTTCTAGGTATCACTGTGGATTCTAAGCTACAGTGGGGGCAGCATATTCATAAGCTAGCCGATAAGCTTAGCTCGGCGGCTCATGCAATTCGACAGATTAGAAAGATATCAGATGTGGCGACTGCTAGATTGGTATATTATGGATATTTTCACAGTGTACTGTCATATGGCATTATACTGTGGGGATCAGCAGCAGACAGAAATACCATTTTTGTTCTGCAGAAAAGGGCTATTCGCTCCATATACATGTTAGGCCCACAAAAATCATTAAGGGAGCTTTTTAAAAACATAAACATCTTAACCACTCCATCGCTATACATCTATGAGTGTATAATGTACGCTAGAAAAAATCTACGCAGCGATTTAAGGAAATCGGACTCCTCACATTACAAACACAAACTGAACTACCCCAAATGCAGGCTTCATAAAACAGATGTCTCATTCATCAGAAACAGTGTACGATATTATAATGCCGTTCCAGAACAGGTGTTGAATCTTAATGAAAGGAAATTTAAAAATGAAATAAAAAGATACCTAATCAGTAAGGCTTATTATACTGACAAATTATTTCTTAATGACAGCAAAAATTGGCAAAAACAATTATCAAATTTATAATACAACGTGACCACACCCTTACAGACATGACATTTTTAATTCATTTTCATGAGATATTTATTGATTATTTTTATATTGTATTATAATGACAAAGCCCCTTTACAGCCGCTATTTATTTAATATTTACTGACAAGGCCATTTTACAGCCGCTTAATTAAATGTGATTTGATATAATTTAATTTAAAAGTGATTGTATATGTATTTGATATTTTGTAAAATTATTAACGTTACCAAGTGTATCATAGATGCCTAAGGTTCGAAATAAATGAATTGAATTGAATTGAATAACATGCAAAAACTACGATACGAATACTACAAAACTCATGCATGTCAGTGACCAGATTGGATAATTTCCGTGAAATTTTTCTTTTTTTTTCTTTCTTTTCTTTTTTTCTGTTTTGTCAAATTATAAAAAAAATGAAAAGGACATAAATGGAGGATTGTGATGTTTTTTTTCAATAAAAAGTGACGAGACGAGCAGGACATGTGCCTGATGGTAAGCAACATGCCTGCCACATAACAGCACAGTGACACGCAGCTATTGGAATATGAAGAGTCCAAATCATTACCTAACACTGCACTGCGCTCGTCACCCAGATATCTTAGATATTATATCTCTAAGCCCCATAATTTCTCTGGAAACATTGCCCTTCGAACCAGAATACAGTAATGTTTGCACACTACTGCTTGGCGGTAGAATAATTGGCAAAAGTGTGGTATTGGTAGTGATGTAATTTGTTCCAAATAATTTCCACCACCATTATTGATACATACACGCTCTTTTATTCACATTGGTTTTACCTAGTGGTGAATACTACTCAGGCCCCTCACTTTGTTTTAAAACTTGTGGAGCGTCCGATTTTCTAAAATAATCACGGTGATATAATTTCATTCCCAAAAAAAATCACGGTAACATTTTACTAGTATATTTACCGCACACAAAGTAGGTACTTATGGATTATTTACTGACCTTGACCGCGATCGACACGTTACTGGGGAAACGCAGGTAAGTGATTATTAAATTTGTTTTATTAATTAATTTTGGAAGTACTACTCGTCGCTTGCGGTGTTACCGCGGTAGGGGTGATCGTTGGAACACTTCTCTATGGGTGGAAGTGTAAATAAATAATAGGTACTGATACGTAAACTACAACATATTTACATGCGTACCTATATGATGTCAGTGATCATAAATCAGATAAATTAAAGATAGATCGCTATTAGCGATAAGATCGCCTTTTGTGCCCAAAATGTTTTGATGTTATTTTTAATCAATGGTTTTTGAAATGTTTTGTGATATAATAAAGTGTTTTGTGTTAAATTCCGAGATTTTTTCTTTCATCTCATTTTCCTGTTTATTTAGCAGGTTGTGTTCAGTTACAGCGGTAAAAACAACACGGTTAAAATTTTGGTAATAAAAAAAACGGTTTATATAAACTGGCATGCATTGTTATAACATCTTTTTATTCAAATTTTATTTATTTTCTAAATGCGCTAAGCAAAAGAAGGATACCCACGTCACAGGTCAGCCCAGTGTAGGATCCAGTGTTCACTGACTTATTTATAACTTTATTTCTTTTATTGTATCTACATGTGATAATTAAGTTAGTGATTGTAAGTTACTTAAGATTTTATGCGCTAATAAACAATAGTTATTTGTTGTACAAGAGTGCAAAGTGGCTTTTTAACCGCGTGGTTAATTTTGATGACCCAGCAAGCGAAGGATTCTAAAGTTGAATCACGAGCGTAGCGAGGGATTAAAAAATTAGAATCCTGAGCGTAGCAAGGGAATCAAAAGGGCACAAGGTGAAAAATCTTTGCACTCGAGTGCAACACGTAATTTTTCATCCCTTACTTTAGCGAGGAAATTACTAAACGCTTTGCGCATTTTCAGTTTCAGTCAATTCTGTTGGCGTCAAATAAACTTCTTGGTCGCTAGAATCACTTATTATTATGGTATTTCGGTTTTTAACTTGTATTCAATTTTACTTTTGTTAACCTAAGTTTTAAACTTTAACTTTATTTAGCCATGGTTTAAACAATAACAATACGATGTGAAAACACTGAGAGTTGACCGATTGAGGTAAGGAGTTTCATTTGTGTACATGAAAAAGTGTCCGCCCAAATGCATTAAATTATAGTAGCGCAAAATTTGCATCATGGTACATTTTAAAGGAAATAAATAAACGTACTATTCAGAATTCATGAAAAAGTTATTGACAGTGATAGGCACTGCCGATAGAAATGGTAACTTACGTATGGTAACTTATAACTCAACATAAATTTGATTGCTTAGTTTAGAAACTACGCGTGTGAAACCGGAGGGCGTGGCTATGAGCATGGTAATCTAGAAATGCTGACGCATTTTTAAATGGCCAATGGGAAAGGCTGAGGCATTCCTAGATGGCCAATGGCTATGGTCCCGAGTTTACCCGAAGATTTCTTATCATTCCCGAGAGTAACGCTAGAATTCAATTGACAGCCCACGAAAAATCTGTCTTTGGCGCGCCAAAAGAAGTTTTGACTTCAAAATATATTGTACCAACATGTTTTCTCAAAATAGTGATTATTTATTTGATGTTATATTAACTACCTACATTATTTTATACTGCACAAGTAGTTGAAATTATCTATTAGTTAATATTTTAGTAGTCAATTATATTTAATTATTTAACTCGACAGCTCGGCATATTTCAATTCGATTACAATAAAATTGATTCGTTCATATCATTTTAAAATGTTCCGCCATTTGAAATAACATTCTTTACCTCTATCCTCCATACGCGAAAAGAAAATTGCGCGCAAAACATAAAAAAAAAAACTACACCAAGGAGGTTTCGAGTATGAGTTTTTAACAAATTAAAAATAAATGAATGATGAATTCGGCACCAAGGAGGTAGAAATAAATAGGTTAAATTATGTTTTGAATTCAAAACCTCAGTACACACGATGTTCTAAATTCAAATTTACTTTACCCTCTAGCGGGTAAAGTAAATTTGAATTTAGAACATCGCGTGTGATCGCGTGTACAGAGGTTTTAAATCGAAAACATAATTTAACCTTTTTATTTCTACCTCCTTGGTGCCGAATTCATCATCATTTTTTTTTAATTCGTTAAATCAGACTCGGAACCTCTTTGGTGTACTTTTTTTTTAATTCTTTGTTCGCAATTTTCTCTTCACAGAGATAAGGAATGTTATTTCAAATGGCAGAACATTTTAAAATGCTATGAAATAATCAATTGTTTTCAAATTGAAGTATGCCGATTTAATAATTAAATATTATTGACGACTAAAATATTAACTAATAGATAATTTCAACTACTTGTGCAGTACAAAATAATGTAGTAAATATAACATCAAATAAATAATTACTATTTTAAGAAAACATGCAGCTACAATTGCTATATTTTGAAGTAAACATTTCTTTTGGCGCGCCAAAGACATATTTTTCGTAGGCTGTATTCTAGCGTCACGCTCGGGAACGATAATAAATCTTAGGGTAAACGTGGGACCATGGCCATTGGCCATCTAGAAATGCAATGGGAAAAGTTGGCACCTTTCCCATTGGCCATCAGCATTTCTAAATAGCAATGCTCATAGCCACGCCTTCTGGTTTCACCCGCGTAGTTTCCAAAGTAAGCAATCAAATTCTGAGTTATAAGTTTTAACTTCTTTAGGCAGTGCCTATGACTGCCTGTTTTTTTTTCACGAATTCTAAATGGTAATGTTTATTTATTTCCTTTAAAATATACCCTGATGCTAGCTTAGCGCTACTATAATGTAATGCATTTGTCCGCCCGGACACTTTTTCATGTACTCAGATGAAACTCCTTACCTCAATCGCTGAACTCTCCATATTTTGACATCATATTGTTATACCCGGTCTACATTATTCCAGTCCAGCGGCCAAATCCAGCGCTGGATTACTTACTGGAATAATGTAAACCGGCACTGGAAAGCATCAATCCAGTGCCAATACATTCCAGTGCCGGCTTACATTATTCCAGTAAGCAATCCAGCGCTGGATTCGATCGCTGGACTGGAATAATGTAAACGGGGAATTATTGTTAAAACCATGGTTAAATAAACTCAAAGTTAAAAATAGGAAAATTAAATACAAGTGAAAATTCGAAATACCTAAGTGATTTTAACGACCAAGAAGTTTATTTGACACCAACAGAATTGACTGAAATTGAAAATGCGCAAAGCATTTACCTAGTAATTTCCTCGCTAAAAGCCGGGTCACACAGAGGCGATCCGATAGCGATAGCGATCCGATAGCGATCCGGATCGTATCCGAGTATGGGATCGCGCCCGCTTGCTGTGTGTCAGGTTGCATACAAATTCGAACATCCCGTCTCGGATCGCTATCGCTATCGCTATCGGATCGCCTCTGTGTGACCCGGCTTTAAGGTGAGATGAAAAATTACGTGTTGCACTCGAGTGCAAAGATTTTTCACCTTGTGCCCTTTTGATTCCCTTACTACGCTCAGTCATCAAAATTGAGCACGCGGTTAAAAAGCCACTTTGCACTCATGTACAACAAATAACTATTTCACTACAAAAATTCCGGTTCGTACAAATAAAACTCGGTAACATCCCTACTACCGTGTATTCGCTTCAGATGACGCAGGCTGAATGATCGATTTTAGTCTTCGGTACACGATAAACTGTTCACCTCGCATTTGAATCCCTATTGAAGGTACAGCTGGTCTAATCGGGTGAACGGCGACTGCCGATCCGTACACCCCGGGTTTGAAACCACGCGCACCACTGTCTTTTCAAAGTCATGTGCGTAATGCCGCTAACATAAAACGCTGAATCGTAGGGAAACCGACATGTACCTAGAATCTTTCGAATTCATGTGTCATCCACCAACCTGCACTGAGCCAGCGTGGTAGATTATGGCCTTGACTCTCTCCTTGCGAGAGACGGCCCCGAGTCCCAGCAGTGGGAACATTAAGTGGGCTGTTTATGCTTATATATTCCTATGCATTTATGCCCCCACATTCCTTGTTGCAACAACTAGCAAATAAAGCCTCGAATAAAGGTTGGAAAACTCAACTATCAACTTAACAACAAAGAAGAGTTTTTCAAAGGGCATTGCTTTTATTCACAAAACTAAATTCCACTAACACTCTCCAGTCCAATGAACTAAAATTTAAAGCTTTCATTGCGACGTGTCCGACAAACTTTCTAATGCGAAAAGTTTCGACGCTGCAGCGTTTCCTAATGTCCTTTTCCCAGAGTTGTCAAAATAACGTCACTATGACTCTCCGTACATACGAATTGGGTTTATTGAATTAAAAGTAAAAAGCGGCCAAGTGCGAGTTCGATTCGCCCATGAAGAGTTCCGTAGCAGCAAGTAACATAATACATAAGTTCTTGAAGTTCGTTGTAACTTTGATCGAAGTTTTAATAATACCATAGAATAGATAATATAGATAGAACGGACACTCCCCACCCCCCGCCAATTTCAAGCTTCCTCCCCCTCGCGGACGCGAGGCGGACTCAACGAAGGGTTATTATATCGGACGATAATTTTCTATGAGAATACGATCATGATGCTGTATTATTTAACAAAATGGTACCAAATTTTTCATTTATTATACGAGGTCCGAGGTCAGGGTACGATTTGGGCCATGTCCTTTGATGTTTCTTGTTTTTGGTAGATCATAGTTTTGAAATATGAAAACAAAACTAAAATTTACTTTCGTTTATTTTTGTTCAAGTTTTTTATGATTGTCGTTGAAATTTGGTCAAGTAAGTTTCTGAATTTAATTTGAAATTAAAACTGATTTTTGTTTATTCGGCGCAAATAAATTATTAAGTAATGACTTCAACCTTAAAATGTGATTTGAGTATAAAAAACGCACTTACTATTCTCACAATATTTAAAGTTTTATGCGATCCTTACTATAATGCGAATAAATAAATCACTATTTTATTTATCAACATACAAAAGTAATATTTTTTAAGCAATTAGGAATAAATTAAACCCGGAACTAGCAACATTACCTAACCTAACCTATCCCAATTCGTAGTTTGTTTACAAAATTTAATTGGAGTTTTGAGTTGAAAAATCATGTTGTTGTTCATTACTGTGCTGACATGAGATGTAAATAATTAGTTTGTGCAGTGTATGATACTCTGATATACCTAGTGAACTGTGATAACGCCTTTTAAAATGCAACTTATGAACGTTGTTGTACGTAATCTAATGTTCTGTGACTAGCCTACCTATAATGAAATACGCAATATGTGGAGTGATTAATTAATATATTGTCAGAATAAAGTTTTCTCTTTGGGTAAGTGTACTTAACTAAAAATCAATTCGTACATGGTTCCTTTATTATCTCCTGTGTTGTTTTAAATCTTCTCCCTTCTGGTTGTTGATGAAAGTTATATTTACCTACATTAAAGATCAAACACTTAATAGGTAAGATTGTAAGCCACTTAACACAGGCAAGTGAACTCACGGGTCACAGCTATTCCATAAAATTATTTAGTAATCCTAGATGACACGCACACATGCGTAAATGTGTTTGAACGACATATGCGTAGTTGTGTGAGTGTAGGTATGTCGACTTCACCGTTTGTTTGGAGTTTAGGCCGAGTGTCCGGGGTGTGATAATACCGTATTTATGACGTATTAAAAAAAACGACTTACTAGATCGAGTTCAAACCAACTTTCGGCTTACATGGTACATCATGTATGTTTTGTAGTTTATCATTCTTAAGTTACAGGGGGGGGGGGGGCACATTTTGCCACTTTGGAAGTGTGTCTCTGACATTAGAAACCGCAATATCATTTTTGAAGACCTATTCATAGAAAAAACGCACGTATGTGATTGATGAAAAAAAATTTGAGCTTCAGTTCTGAGTAAATGGGGCATCCCCAAAATCGATTGTTTTTTTATATTATTGTGTTAAAATCTTAATGCGATTCACATAATACATCGACTTACCAAGATTCAACAGTATGGTTCTTATAGTTTCGGCAAAAAGTGGCTGTGACATATGGATGGACAGACAGACAGACAGCCAGACATGACGAATCTATAAGGGTTCCGTTTTTAAGTTTTACGGAACCCTAAAAAAAGTTAATACAAAAATTTGAGAACTTGTCCGACAAAAATCATTTTATGATGTATGATATGATGATAAAAAATCTTATCAACCTAAAAATATATTATATATATTATATAATTTTATCAACCAAAAAATGTGGATATTACGTCACTATGACTCCCGGTATATACTTTTATTTTTTGAAATTTGTTTAATGAAATTCATTTAAAAATAGTGATCGACTTGTCCGACAAACATCATGCTGCGTATGCCACCACCCCGATAATGTCGATATGACGTCATTGTGTCTCCACGTACAAGTACATACATGTCGGTTAAAAAATATTATTAGAAAGTTTTCCGGACTCGTCACAAAGAAGGTACCCACATAGTTTTACATTTGTTTATGCCAGTAAAAATTAAGTTCGTCGTCGACGTCGTTTCTCAGGTGGAGCGCGGGAAAAAATGGTGGAAAAACAGGTGTTAGGTTACGTAATTGCAATGTTTACGCTTCGCCTTATGAAGTGTAAGTGTACTTGAACTTTTTGGAACCTATAAATCTAAAGCAGTTTTCACATCAAAAATCCTACTAAAATTATAAATGCGCCGGTTTAGGACGTTTAGTGACGATGGCCATCCATCGTATTTATTACTCATGTTTGTAATAATTAACGGAAATAGATGAAATTTTATACATTGATAGAAAATAGTCTGGAATAACACAAAGGCAAATTTTTATCCCGGAAAAAACACGGGATCGTGAACTACGTGGTACTACTACTACTACTACTAAAGCCGCGAGACTAAAACAATACCTAGGGTTTGTTATCACCCCAACGCATTGGGGAGAAATTGGAATACGAAAATATAGGTGGTGGTTGAAAGTACATACATAATATGTGTGTTTTTGAAGTGAAAACTTCTTTAGGCGCGCTATGGACAGAATTTTCGTGGGCTGTGAAATGGATTTATGATCACGTGATCATCACGCTCGGATATGATAAGAAATTTCGGGTAAGCTCGGGATGCTAGAGCGAGAAAGATAATGTGGTCAACAAACGTGCCAGACCGAGAAAGATAATTGTTAGAGGAGGACATGGGACAATAGATACTCTCTCTCTCTCTCGCTGCTCGCTACCGGTTACCAGTGTTGACACTTTAGCGACTTTGTCGCTGAAACTGGCGAATTTTTAAAACCTTTTAGCGGATTTAGACGACGTGTTACCGACAAAGGGGAATATACTAGTGTAGTGTAGAAGGTTGGAGAAGGAAAAAGCTTATGTATTCTTCCAGACTGTTATTCCCTTAATAATTCAATCAAAACCGGCGACTTTGTTTCATAACTATTTGGCGACAAGCTCAAAATCATAGTGGCAACACTGACGGCTACCAACTACAAAATACTTTTCTTTGGGCGGGAAAACACGACGGGTGCTTTATAATTTTCACAATCAAATTAATTAGTTTTGCTGTGTAAATATTTCGTTTCTTTCGTGTAAATATTTAGTTTTGTATATAGTCAATAGTATAAATAAATATGAGCGTCGCTAGCGACGGGGGTGACCCCGTCGAACAGACAAGAAAAAGAAAACTATTGAAGCCAAATCCAAGTGAAAATGTTTCTTACAAACTATTTAGAAAACCCCTTTATAAGAGAAAGAGACTATTCCCAGAAAATCGTAGTGGAGAATGTGTAGTGTATGTACAATCGACGGAACAGGAGAAAGTCGGTAACAAAAATCCTATTACACTCACTAACCTTTTTGCGGACAATGTTAGGGGCATCATAAGGGTGCACCGTGTGAATGCATACAAAGTTGGAGTAACTTTTAAAAAGCCGGCCCCGGCCAACAACTTTTATAACATTTATGGTTAGTAAAAAAAGAGTCCACTCCTTTTTTACTAACCATAAATGTGTATACAATCTGGGTATACAAATAAGTACTGCCTGAGTAACCTTAGTATTTATTTCGCGCGGACTAAGTCGCGGGTAACAGCTACTTTGTATATAAATAAAATTTCAATAAATATTTACTCTAATTTCTGGCTTGTTTTACTCATTTATTCAACTAATACGATCCATAATAGGTATTTTATTATAATACGACATACCTACCTAATACAAAAATCAGCTAATGAAGTTTTCACTTCTGCCGTGTGGTCTTAAGCACACACTTTTTTTTTTTATATCAGTTTTTGTACCTCTTTCGCTACCTTCTTTTAACTGAGGTTTATTGTAATTATTTTCAGAAACAACATTAATTACCGCAACAATCTAATTGTTTACCTACAGTAAAATTATCAATATTTTAGAATTTATCAACGCTTAAATGATTAAAATTGCTCTGCTGTAAAGTTGTGGTTTTAGAAATATCGCATTGTTCTTGTAAAGAGGCGATATAATGTGACCGTAATAGCACAGTAGAAAGAAAATACTACTTTGATAGACTGTGGTAAAAGGTATGTATGTTCGAATATTCGTATCATAATACAGAGCAGGCTTACATTTTTGTTTTTCTGTGTGCTCGTGGCTGCGCAGCCTCCTCTGATATTCCTTTTCAGATGTTTTTTTTTTTTTGTTTTTATGCATAGGTTTCCCACGATGATAACGAATTTTACGAAGTATAATTTTTAACACCGGCTGTTTAATTGGCCATTTTTATCGAATTAACTAATGTTTGAACCCTACTGACGGCGTTCGTAACGACACTTGTGATAGACAGGTTTCGAAGACAAATGCGTTGGCGGCAACTAACAATTTCAATGGGTACGATACAACGGTAGATCTAGGTACGTAGCTTTTAATGAATTAAGAGACGTGTTGAGGTTAAAAGCCATCACTGAAGCAACAATAGATGTCTGTTGTAGCACTCTGGAGGGAAAGATGATACATATTATTGTACCTTGAACACAATGCATGCATCTGTAATACGATCTTTCGATAATAGCCTTAATGCACCGTGAAGATTTTATACATAATTATGCTATTTTATACTATTTTGCTATTAGCTTACAATAGCATATTATGCTATTTTGACATATTACATGAAAACAAAAGGCATGGAGTCAGTGACGTCAATAGGGCGGCGCCATGGGACCCAGACACAGGGCTTTGACTCTGGGAGATGCAAGAATGGCTAGACCAGGCAGTACCTACTATTATTTCGCCGGCTTGCTCCTGATAAGTTCCCGCGTCGCCCTTGGTAATCGATCTCAACACATTCGTACCTACGAATACATCCCAGTATCTATATAAATGAGACAAAACGTACCGCTCCTTTTTTTTGGCCGCGCACCAGTGTATCCATACTATCCACTAGAGGTACACTTGACTCGCATCCTGTCGTGACGCGTCACTGGAACCAAATGTGGTGGTTTGGACGTCTCCCATGGCAAGGGCAGATCGAGTCACGGGCGAATGAGATAGCGGTCCCAAGACTGCTCCCAACCCACGGCTGGAAAAACCTGTATGGGGTTTTATCAGTAAGGGTACCATATCCGTACGTAATGTCGATCCCGACATATCCCACTATGTCAATGCGTGACCATGAGCTCCAAGCCTTGCGGTCCAAGCGATGCGGTCAGGGGGGAGTTGCACGGCGTAGACGGTGCTGGTGCGACTGAGACGTGCCACGTGCCGAAATGTTTGGTGGTATACACCGAGGTCGTCGAGGAGATACCCCGGCTGAAGAGAAATACCTGTATAACGGTACTCCGCTCTCCCTGCCCACTGCGGCCTTGCATGGTCGCCAAAGTATGATGGCGAACGCGGTGGGGCTGTAGGGGAAGCAGAGTGCCAGTATATCGGTGAGCTGCTGTCCCCGTCTTCTTCAGCCGGATGATGGTAGGTGATGAGGCTGAGTATTTGACCCACCAGCAGTCAGTCAGTATTGTGCAAACATTACTGTATTCCAGTTAGAAGGACAATGTTTCGAGGCAGTGATTTGAAAGCTTTATGTCAAAGTAAATGCGAGGTATTGTGCGTTCCTGGGCAGGCCTGTTGATTTCCATCAGGCGCATGTCTTGCTCGTCTTGTCATTCTATCTTATCACAAGTTATATACTTAATTTAAACAGGCTAGTTGACTAGAGACACACTTATGACCCCAAAAGTTTAAAGCTTTATCAGACAAGGAGACTATAAAGGGGTCGTCATTAATTAAGTGAGATAATATTATATAATTTTTCGGGGATCAAAACCGGCCGAATCTACCTCCTATCTAGGTGAATGGTGAGATTTCATGCGACCCTCCGTTTTGCCTTGGTGAGATTTCGTGATATTTTGCTCGACCTTCCCTTTTAATTTCACGTGAGAGTTTGCGAATCTCTTACTAATGTTATAAATGCGAAAGTTTGGAATGTTGTTACTCAGTCACGTCGGAACGGTTCAATGGAACAGGCTGAAATTTCGAACGCTGTTAGAATATAGTCTAAAATGGCACATAGGCTACTTTTTATCACGGGCAAATGACGGGAACGAAAACTGCGTGGGTAATACCGCAGGGAGCTGCTAGTTATTCATACGTCATCTTTCTTGCCGTGTTTAGGCCGATTTACATCAGACGAGCGAATGTTCATTCTATCCCCACTGTATCAAATTCATTTGGTGTAAACAAACGAAGAGCATTCTTTCGTTGTTTTGTTTGCGTTCGCAAAGATTCTATGGAATTTATAACATGGAAAACGCTAAGAACGATCTTTCGTTTACACTAAAAGATCGAGAAAGAATGCTCTTGTTCCAGCTCTAGCTCTATGTTCGTTCAGTTTAAATCGGCCTTTTGACAAAAGCGAGCCCGGTAAGAAGCGCTTGTGTGCGAACATGTCTCGCAAAACCAAGTTTGGTCCAAATATCCTGCTAGAAGACGTACAATGCAATAGGTGGAAAAGTAGGTGTAGGAATACTTCGGGCGGGTCTTATTTATGAGACATTTTGTATCTAGGAATATATGCTTGGCTTCGAAGCTTGATTAACAAATCATAAAATAAAAGTGGTCAATTGCGAGTCGGACTCGCCCATTAAAGGTTCCATAGCAGCAAGTAAGTAAGCAGTAGCATAATATAAAAATTCTTGTAGTTTGTTGTAACTTTGGTCGGTGTTTTAATAATACTCCATTTATGACGATTACAAATAAACTGCTAACTAGATCTTGTTCAAACCAATTTTCCGTGGAAATTTGCAAGGTAATGTACATCATACTTTTTACACTTTACTTGAACAGGACACACACACACACACACATTTTACCAGTTTGGATGAGTCTCTCGCGCATCAGTAGAAATAATTATTTTTAAAATTTCAATATAATTTTTAAAGACCTATCCATAGTACTACCTATACACACATACCTACCTATACATAGTATCCTGAGTACGAAGACCGCCTAGCAGATTTTAATTTAGACAGTCTATTACAAAGACGCCATATCACTGATTTGTGTTTACTTCATAAGATTGCGAACGGGTCACTGGGTAATGAATTGGTTGCCGCTGTCAATTATTCGACTCGTAAAATATCGGTCCGCAGACCTACTCGTGGGCTTTTTGATATTCCACCTACCAAAAACAATGTGGGGCGTAATAATCCACTGTATCGCATGTGTGATCTATATAACAATAGGTATCTGTTCCGACAAATGTGATGATCTCGATCTTTTATCATAATTTTAATCGCTTCAAAGCATTGCTGTACTCTTCGGATATTTAATTATTATACCTATCAGATACGTCCTAAGATGAAATCATCGCATAACAATCATTGAATTTTTTCTTTGAAAATATTTTTATAAGTTGTCGTTGTCTTATTGTAATATTTGTTGTCAATGCCGTGTACGACATTTAGGTGAACAAATTTATACAGTTAAGTTTATCATAAGTAGTCTATTTAAGTTTCAATTTGTTTATTGTTATCGTACCAATAAAATAAAAATAAAATAAATAAATACATACACTTAAGGTTTAATTAATTTTTTTTTGAGTTTTCGTTCTAAGTATGGGGCACCCCAAAATGTATTGTTTTTATTTTCTATTTTTGTGTAAAAATCTTAATGCGGTTCACAGAATACATCTGCGTACCAAGTTTCAACAGTATAGATAGTTCTTATAATTTCGGAAAAATGTGGCTGAGACCTACAGACGGACAGACAGACATGACGAATTTATAAGGGTCCTGTTTTTTGCCATTTGGCTACGGAACCCTAAAAACACGTTCAAAGATTCCGTTCCATATATTCATAGATACGAGTACATAGGTACATACCAAAATAATAAGAGCGTGTCAAAAAAAATACAGATAGATGATGCCAATATAAGTAAAACTTATACCTAACTATTCAACACCACTACTGTTGCACAAAACGTCACCTGTATAGCTGCAGATAAGCAGCTTTTTTGCATGTCGGTGACGCAAAGTTACAAGATTTCACCATTCGATTCACCATAAAAACTCAAAATTGATTTGTCATACACGCATACAGAGAGAGTGAGACGGCAAACATATAACACCGGGCCGTTTTAGCGGGGGGTTTATTAATGGACATCACGTAAGCAGGTAAGCTCGTAAACAATGCCCGAATACGAAACAATTCATTTAAAGTGCTCTGTGCTAACACAGAGCTAAAACGTTGACAGAGTGAGATCAGAGTGAAGCTGCTCGGCGGATTTAAAATCACTCAGCCTGCTAAGTGGCGGGCTATGCTCGCTCTCTCTGAAGCTCTCTCTGAAGCTTACAATTTGACAATTACGGCAAACAATTAATATTACCGTTATAGTTACACAATACAATACAAAACTTTTTATTATACCACAAAAACAAACATCAATTAAACTTAGGATCGTAACATTTTGGACACAAAAGGTTATTTTATCGCTAATAGCGATTTCTTACAGATTACCTTTTGAGTAATAGGACTTGGATAGTTTATCAAATCAGCAAGCTAATACTTAAATAAAATAAAACATTAATTAAAAAATATTTTTAAAAACAAGCTTTTACGAAACTTTTTGAATGCAATCAAACCCACCCTTAGATTAAGAATAAGTAAAAATAGATCAGGTTTTTCCGCACGGTTCCCTTGTACCAATCGTAAGCAGATGAGGTGTATGTTAGCTATGGCAACAGAGTGATGTGCCGCGACAAAAGTATGACACTTCTACAAGACCGATCAGACCCCTGCTTTCGGTGTAAAGCTTTTGTTCTACAGCAACTCGGTATGTAGTAGGTATATATTATATCTTTGAACCCACCATTTTATTAAAGTCTAAAATGTATATTGACAGAAATAAAAGCTTGTCGCGAGATCAAAAGCATACCTTAGACATCGACTATGAATCACTTAATCAAAATTTTTCGTCAAATATTAACGACAGAACGACATTACCAATTAGATTGACAGCTGAAACACACATGGCTTAAAGCCGGGTCACACAGAGGCAATCCGATAGCGATAGCGATCCGATAGCGAGACGGGATTTTTTGTAATGTTCGAATTTGTATGCAACCTGACACACAGCAAGCGGGCGCGATCCCATACTCGGTATCGGATCGCTATCGCTATCGGATCGCTATCGCTACCGGATCGCCTCTGTGTGACCCGGCCTTTAGAGTCTAAAATATCATATCGGCTAATAAGTCTATCACCTATTAAATAATTAGGTAAGTATCAGATCACGCACATCAGCTACATACCTACTCTTCGTAATGTATCCTATAGAAATCCTACAAACTTAACACTGCGGCTATGTTCGATACTCCACAACCTTACTACGAGTATGTTTGATGTCGCTAAAAATATAAAATAATATGAAGTTGCTCAACTCGAATAAATATATTATTGTGTGGAAAAACAAATTCACTCGGTTTGTGTAATGGCCCATCCAAATATTTTTAGGTAAGTAGGTACTACTAATGTACTAATAAGGTTGCAAGATCAACGTACGCGAACGAATATATAATTAATAATAAAGCACAGGGGCAAACATTTAAGCACCAAGGAATCGATTCACGCCGAGAATGATTTTCATACGGACAACTTGGTATATGTTGCACTATCAAGAGCATCAAGGTTACAGAGATAACCAATTTATTTCACATTAAATTACATACATTCGATCACAAGAAAGAAAACTAATTAAGCATACAGTATACACAGTACTTTTAAGTACTTGAAAATATCTGTAGATTCCAGTACTTTTATCTAGCGTTCCTTTATTGTTTTTCTACAGTTCTCTTACGGAACATAGCTTTTTAAAGCAATTGATATTTTAGTAGGGATTTTCCTCAAATAGACGCGGGTGAAACCGTGCGGCACAGCTAGTTCTATTATACGAATAACTTTGTTAATTAAGGCTTTGTCCCTATAAAAAAAAGTTTTATAATTATACCAAATACCCATTTCAAACAATGCAGGGACCAACGTTTAAATAATATTAAAGCTTAAAAAAGCTGAAATAGCGTTTGAACCATTTACAAAAGAAATACCTACTCAAAGATAATGGAAAATCAGAAGAAATAATTTACATAGGTATCAGAATTTCCTCAAAAAACCTATTTACTCGTTAACGGATTCATTTTCTACGTAGCCTATGGTAATGTTTTCATTTGACCGCGTTAGATGGCGTTTCGATCAGACCGGCCGTGGCTGAATCGCGCAATCATGTTTTTGGGAAACATAAGCTTGGCGTGGAAACCTGTTTTGACAACCACTGTTAAACATGTATATTTCATTTAAAAGAAGTTTTTGTAAAACGTTGTTATGCTATAAGCAAAACGTTTGAGAGATTTAGAATATAAGTGCATTTCGGCATATCGGAGTAGGAGCTACGTATTGTCCTGGAAAAATATGGAATTACTTGGAGAGGAAATATCAAGTTGGCACGGCTGATCGGATCGGAATAAAAATTTAGAAATTATAACACAGATAGATTATAATCTGAAAAAGTAAATAGGCTACTTATAAGGCTGACTACTTACGAGTATTATTTATACCAGCAACAATGTAGTTCTTTAATAATATAATCTTCTTATATATAAAATTCTCGTGTCACAGTGTTTGTTTCCTTACTCCTCCGAAACGGCTTTACTGATTTTAACCAAATTTTATATGCATATTCTGTAGGTATGAGAATCGGCTACTAGCTATTTTTCATACCCCTAAGTGACAAGGGTTGTTCACTAAGGCAAAACAACGTTTGCGGGGTCAGCTAGTAATAATATATAATATAAGCCTTTTATTTCCAAAAATCTTAAATAACATACAATATATACTTATTTACTAAAAAAAAAATATCTATATATTTATATACATACATTTTTTTTAAAATCTATTTATTTACACTTTTTTTTCTAGTAGGTATTCCGGTATTGGAACCCTTGTTAGGGTATAGGCCTCCTCCAGCTCATTCTAGGTATCTCTTTCTTTTGCTTTTATTATCCAGTCTGTCCCTGCTGCAGCCAAGATATCGTCTGACCATCTTTTTCTCGGGCGACCTGATCTTCGTTTTCCGTAAGGTCCTTTCCATTTCGTAATTCCTAACGTCCATCTTTTATCTGTATAACGTGCTAGGTGACCAGCCCATCGCCACTTTCTTGCTAAAGCAAAGTGCAGGGCATCTATTACTTTCGTTTTTTGTCTAATGTTTTCACTTTTTATTCTGTGTCTTCTTCTTATCTTTAGCACGCTTCTCTCCATTGCCCTTTGACATGTGACCAATTTGGTTTTTATTTTGTTACTGTAGGTCCACGTCTGGCAACCATCAGTGTTTTAGGCGTTAAAACGTAACAGACAGACAGATAGAGTTACTTTCACATTTATAATACAGTTAGCAGCGCCCCGCGGTTTCTCATGCGTAATTCTCGGTCCCGTTATTATTATTTTTTTTTTTTTATGAAAAGCATATGTGTTCTTCGAGACTACAATCTAACTGTATTCTAAATTTCAGCCCGACCCGTTCAAACGTTACGACGTGATTGAGCAACAAACATCCAAATATTCAAACGTATGGAAAGATTTCGCCAGCGTGTAACGTTTGAACATTGAGAGTGTCTTTGTTTTATCTACAATGCATTGTTGTAGAACAAAGGACAATGTCCATTTTTGACCCGCCAAAATAGTTGTCGTGTAGACATATGAGTTAAATATTTAAAAATCAGTGATTTTTGTTGTACTCACGTGCGAAGTTATAAAATTTTCTAACATTGCAAAATAAAATAATTTGCATTTGTTTAAATTAAACCTTCCATTTACCAACAAAGCTGAATTGGAAAATATTGCATTAACGAAACGGTACCTGCGTTTCGTTTTAGTGATCCGCGTTAGATTGAAATTGAATATGGATGTTATGTACATCAATTTCTTTCACAATGTCGTTTATTTACTACTTTTACATGTTTAAATAACGATATATATAAATACGACGACAAAGAAACTATCAAAGCTTTTTTTGGTAATGTAAACGAGGACTTTTCAATTTTTTTTACATATGACGTCTTTGCAAAAATCAATGTCAAATTGTCAAAACAAAAAAAAGTAAACAAGCAAAATATGGTTTTCTTCTTGTTTAAATTGGTTTTAACAAAAATGGGAATTATGTGGTTCAGTGTTCCTTATTACTTACATAATTGTGGTAATAATTACATAAAACCATATATTGTTGTGATGGCTTGCTTGTGTTGTCTGATGGAATCCCTCGATTGTTATGGACCTTCTAAGGCCACTGTCTCGAATACCAAAATAATGAAATATTTATATCACAATTAAGATATTTCCTTCTGTGACAATATTTCTGTTCAAATGAAGTATTCATACTCTACAGGAAATTCGAGGATAGCGCTAACTTGCTACAAAACCTATGCAATTACCAATTTTAAAATCCTGAGTTGCTTTTAGAAGACAGACACAAGTTGACTACTGCTGAAGCAAATATAATAGATATAATATGTATATTTTAATTGAAAATGACAGGGACAACCAGCAGAGGCCATCTTTCAGTACTGCTGTACTTGCATTGCAGAGTTCTTCGTGAGATTTCTAGGATGGCCAGACACCAGGACCACATAAATCCACGAGCAGGGTATTTCGGCTATGCAGTAGTTTTGGGCTATTAAATATATAACATTATTATTAAATATAAATATATATGATCGCAAACAATATACTTTATTTATCCTCTCTCCTCTCTTGCATTGGTTTGAATATACTCGTAGATTCAGTAGAACGATATCGGTGAACAGTATTATCTACACTGATTTAAGTATTTTTTTAGGAAACAATGATAGGGTAAGCGAGACATGTGCTTGATGGTAAGCAAGAAAACATGCTTGCCTATAACTAGACACACTGTCTTGTGTCATACATTATTGGAACATGAAGACAAGTCCAAATCATCAGACCTAGCCCTGCAGTCAGTTAGTTTATGCCTTGTGTAGCCTATGATAATTCCATCTGAGAACTATTTTATGGTAATCAGTTGGTAGTGAGAAGTACTATTATTCCTATTTAGTCTGATAAGAAATATGTTTTGAAAGAGAATACCATAGTTCTTTCTTTTCTGTTCTAATCGGAAAGAAAACATAATTTTAATGTATTTTGACAGTAAACATAACCTTACTTTTGGTTTAACTGTAACTCATTTTTGGTATTTAGGAAATGAAAAACACCAACAGCAGACGTTTTTATAAGCACAATCCTAATTAGACACTATTCATCTGTACGCACTTTCAGCATCAAAAAAAGTATGACAGGTTTTTCAATGTATGGGACGTGGGCTTAGAGTAAGGAATACAATATAGAGTTACAAAGTTCCTGACTGCTATAGTGCTTCTCGTTCTTTCAATTTCAATTCAATTTTCAATTCAATACTCAAAAGGTATTGCCATAAAGAAAATATTCCACTGGATAAGGGTAGTGCTACGATAGTTGTACGAATTCAGCCCGTGTTCTATCCATTCTAAAATTACATTTCAAAAAGAGGTTTCATGTATATAATGTATATATGTAATATAAATAAAATAGGAGGGAGAATAATCAAAAACTGGACAATAAAACATTTAATTCAAATTGTACTTTACATTCAATATTATAATAATATAGTTTGATTGACAAATTTAGGTATACCATTTAGTAGCAGCTAGCCCAGACTTGACACAGGTAACTCGGAATTTACGTATAGAACAAACATTTTACTTTTTCAATATTCGAAGCCCTTGTTTTAGTAGAGATACTACTATTAGATGTTGTGGTAATTCAGGATAATTGATTTATTTTGTACTTCATGAAAAATATTGCGTTATTATTCACACAATGTTTATCATATTCTTCAGAGTGTCACATCTGAAAAATGATAATTAATTTGGATGAATAAAACAATCAAAATGATTACTAGAAATGTAGTGATGAATTCAAGTTGCGTAATTGGAATTGCAAAAGGGTTAAATCAGAGGTGAAAATTTGTATGAATTATCTTTTTTTAGAGCTTCATCATCAACAGCCCACTAAATGTTCCCACTGCTGGGTCTCGGGCCTTCTCTCGCAAGGAGAGAGTTAAGGCCATAATCCACCACGCTGGCCCAGTGCGGGTTGGTGGATGACACACTACTTCGAAAGATTCTAGGTACATGTCGGTGTCCTCACGATGTTTTCCTTCGCCGTTTTAGGTTAGCGGCATTATGCACATGACTTTGAAAAGAGTGGTGCATGTCGGGTTTGAACCTGGGGTATCCGGATCGGCAGGCGCTGTTCTCTGGACTAGACCAGCCGTAACTTTTAGAGCTTAGTACTTCATAATCTACTCACACAATGGACCTACTTTTAACTAAAAGCATCATTCGTTCTCATTAGAATGGGACAGGGTCTGTAAAGGATAGTGTAAGTTAATTGGAGTTTGATGCAATTGCCACTCCAGAAAACAAGAGTTGCAATGTCAGTGGGAGAAGAAACAGAAATTGAAGCGTAGGGATTGGTAACGGAAAAAAAACTGGCAGTCATAGAGACTGACGATAGAACTGAAAATGTATAACTCAGTACTTGACAGCACACTTTGGAAACTACGCAGGTGAAACCGGAGGGCGCTTCTGGTTTGGAATAAATCTTTAAAGCATTGTCATCTAAATAAGCCTTCTCTCAAGTCAATTGGCTATCTAGACTAAAGATGTGTAATGGTAACCATGGTAACACGCCATGACCATCTAAAAATGTTTACGCATTTGTGGCCATAGCTCCGAGTTCACCCGAAGATTTATTTCATTCCCAAGCATGATGTTTGACCTCAATTCACGGCCCACGAAAAATCTGTATGTAATGCGCCAAAGGAAGTTTCCACTTCAAAAACTAACGAATGCGAATCCGCAGGCAAAATCTAGTACCTATTATTAGTAAACGGCCAGTAAATAAACTGTCAATTATGTACCGACTTGTATATTTCGTGGGTGAATTTGTAAGAAATAACTGGTCACACTTTTTTTGTTTGTTTTGTTGTATAGGTTATGTTTACATTTTATATATTTTGCAAATTTTGGCCTAGATGCAGCCGTTATGGTATAAATTTTAGTCATTTTGATATCTAGAATGCATCATTATCAATTTTCATCAAGTGGGCATTTGAAAATATTGTCTACTTACGAGTAAAATGAGATTCCATTGATTTTTCTTCACTTTCACATTTCACTGCGGATGTTTTAGCTCAAAACACAGCAAACACACATTGTTAATATAAACACAAATGACTTACAAGTCTTTCACAAACACGTTTCAAATATTATTATAATAAACATAGATGAATTAAATCAATAAAAATCAGAGTCCAAGCTTTGAACAGACTTTTGTTTGGGAACCGGGTGTCAGATTTGAAAGCTTAGCCAGAGAAAAACCCGGCCACGGTGATAAGGACGTAAAATCAGTATCTCTTTCTCTCTTTTTCACAAGTAATAAGTAATTAGAGTGTCTCGTTCCCGCAAGTTGTGACGTCACTTATTGTGCCCCCCTGGACGTGGGCATTGTCCTTTGATTAGGTACTTCAAATGACACAAACTTCAAATATAACACGTGCTGTCACAGACTTCAGCGACCAAAGAGAATGTAAATTCACGGAACTAAAGCTCTCGAAGAGAAATATTTTTTCCCCTTTTCGTTACATTCTTCCTTCATACTTCGTACCTATTATTAATAGGTACGAAGTTAATAGGTAATGTTCTAATAAAAGAACATTACAACTGAAGAGTCGGGATCCATTATTATTCGACATACAATGTAATTGTTCTATGGATCCCGACTGTTCAGTTGTAATGTTCTTTTATAACATATTTGCTCGTAAAGGGTCTCTTATTGGACCAATTTCTGTGTCGTAATGTATCTTATTACGCACTAGTGCTGTAATGTGTAATGTAAAACGCACGGTTTCAAAATGCTCCGTCCACAGACTAGGTAGAGAGATGTGCTCCGTCTAAAACGAACGGTACCTTTTTAAATTTTAGTAAAGAGTTTTTATGTCAGAAAAGTGTGGTCAACATTTTATGAACAAAATTAACTTTGAGAGGTAAAATATAATAAAGAATTATTAAATTCGTTAATTTAATTAATTTAGACCATAAATTACTTTAATTTTTCTGTAACAAAACACAAAAATATTAATTTACTTTATTATTAATGGCATACCGGCTGGTTCTGAGCCGTTGCTTTAAAAAAAAAGGCGCCGATGCGCGCGCATTGCTAATCTGTGATCCATTGTGATTATTTACTCTGTGCTGTGATCTGTGATCAAGTAAATATTATTCCGCGCGTTTTTTTTCGCTGTATTGTTTTTATTTGAAAATGTCGTCAGAGTTTTGTTTATTTCCTCGCAAATATGTTATAAAACGTCGTATGACATACGTGCGCTTTGATAATTACAGCCTCTGCTAATTATAGCTCTCGCCTTCGGCTCGAGCTAGCAATAAAGCCTCGGCTGTAATTATCAACTTACCGCACTTATATCATAATGTACTATTATTAGAAAATATTGTATATATTTCAACAGTATTAATACAATAACATATTATAGAATTCTAGACCACCAGAAATCTAAATGCTTGTTTTATTCTTTTCAGTTTTTTTTAGTATGCGAGAAGGTAGTTTGGTTCACTTTTTACGCAGTCGGGTTTTTGAGTTTTTAAATTATGTATTTTTTTGAATACTTTTTAGTTATGAACAATGTTGTGAATGTTAATATGCTCAACATAATAATATGCATCTTTTAGTTGTTGACCAAATGTCTTCGTTTCTACTGATATAATATGTAGGATTTTCGCATATAATTCATATTTATAGTTTTGTGTTAGTTTAGGTTTTTGATTGACGTTGAGTACCTACTAAATCGTTTGAAGTTGGAGATGGGCGACCGAGGCGGAGCAATCCGAGAGCCGTTCCGTGGTCCCACTATCAGCGGCAGAGTTGAAACCCCATAGAGGTTTATTAGTAGATAGGGGCACCATATCCATACATGATATAGAGTGCAACATAACTTGGCTGTGTCTCCCGGGCGGGGCAGTAGGGTATGCGTAAATACATTTCCTGCACGTACGAAAAAAAGGTAGTCCAATATACCTACTAGCATAGATCGTAGAACGCAAGATGGGCCCCATCCCAAACTTCACGTCGCACGCAATCATGTCAACGTTGGGAAGAGTGAGCTCACTCTTTCCGTTCTAGTCGGTTGCAGGACGCGGTGGACGCCGGACGTTTTTACCTATCATTATTCGGTGTCAACAACCAAAATAAGTAGAACCACAGCAAATCTCGCCGCTAGCAATTATAGGGGTCAAGTAGATTGGTTGTTTGTAAACAACTTACGATACATACAGGGACGCAGTTTATTACCAATTTCAAGGTGCTCAGGGCACATCTATTGATTTATATCGATGCCTACTAGATACATTAGTATATAATGTCCATCCACATTCACACGTACAGTTAGTTATACGAAGTTTTCTGCTACCTAAAAACCTATAAATGTGAGAATGGTTGTTACTCAACTTTAAATCGATATACATCCTAAACGGTCAGTCGAATCGAAAAACATTGAGAGAAAGCTAAACATTATTTTGAAATACCTATTCAACGATACCCCTCTTGACATATTTTGGTGATTTTAATTTTTTTTATTTGGACAACATGGCGTCCTGAAGCCGCCATATTGGACTCACACTAATGTCATGTCTTTAGTGTCACTCGCCAGATTAAGAGAAATCGATTGACGTGTGAATCATAAAAATCGGCCCAGGCGTTTGGTCTGTATAGTGCCTCAAAGGAACATACAAACATACATACATACATAGACTGTTAAACACATTACCACTCCTTTGCGTCGCGCAGTCGGGTAAAAAGGTAGTCCAATATACCTACTAGTATAGATCGTAGAACCCAAGATGGGCCCCATCCAAAACTTTACGGCGCACGCAATCATGTCAACGTTGGGAAGAGTGAGCTCACTCTTTCCGTTCTAGTCGGTTGCAAGATGCGGTGGACGCCGGACGTTTTTACCTATCATTATTCGGTGTCAACAACCAAAATAAGTAGAACCACAGCAAATCTCGCCG
Organism: Ectropis crepuscularia; assembly: GCA_963693475.1. Taxonomy (NCBI): domain Eukaryota; kingdom Metazoa; phylum Arthropoda; class Insecta; order Lepidoptera; family Geometridae; genus Ectropis; species Ectropis crepuscularia. The sequence continues at coordinate 40,171,279 of OY856338.1, forward strand.
CTAGCGATTATAAGGGTCAAGTAGATTGGTTGTTTGTAAACCACTTACGATACATACAGAGACGCAGTTTATTACCAATTTCAAGGTGCTCAGGGCACATCTATTGATTTATATCGATGCCTACTAGATACATTAGTATATAATGTCCATCCACATTCACACGTACAGTTAGTTATACGAAGATTTCTGCTACCTTAAAACCTATAAATGTGAGAATAGTTGTTACTCAACTTTAAATCGATATACATCCTAAACGGTCAGTCAAATCGAAAAACATTGAGGGAAAGCTAAACATTATTTTTAAATACCTATTCAACGATACCCCTCTTGACATATTTTGGTGATTTTCATTTTTTTAATTTGGACAATATGGCGTCCTGAATCCGCCATATTGGATTTACACTAATGTCATTAGTGTCACTCGCCAGATTAAGAGGAATCGATTGACGTGTGAATCATAAAAATCGGCCCAGGCGTTTGGTCTGTATAGTGCTTCAATATATATTGTATTGTCTGTATATGTCTGTATAGAACATACAAACATACATAGACTGTTAAACACATTACCACTCCTTTGCGTCGCGCAGTCGGGTAAAAAGTGTCGCAGCGTTTGAGAACACTAGCATTTTTGCGCGCAAAGCATCGTACAGCTGGAAATCGCTATCCTCGTCTGACTAGTGATGTTACGGGCTAGCTCTCTTTCACTCCATTTTTAAGATTTGTCATATTTAACAGCCAGCAACCCTTACTTGCGGCCAGATTTAATTAACAACCGTATATCATGTTAAAACAGAAAAAAATTGCTTTAATTTGATTTATAGATCATAAATGTACATTATGAACGTATAAAAACACCAAAATATTAGCTGTTTACAACTGGTTGCGAAGTAGTTGCGGCCGCGTGTGCATCGGCACCCATCGATTTTTGAATTATTTACATACATTACCTACATGGTATATACTTACGGATGATATTTTATTTAAAAAACAAGTGAACGAAATTGTATTTCGAAAATTAGTTAACACTAATTTAATTAAAATTACGTGCGGCCACTTATAGACTGGCAACCTATGATCAATGTATTCTCATAATCATAAATGTATGTTTTTTTTTTTTTTTTGTTGTTCCACCTGTACTTCCCCCATTGTCACGATGAACATTTGCACAGCAATTTTCTGTTTGTTACACATATCGGCCAGATGTATAGATCTGCCTTTTATAATACACGAGTAAATAAAGTTAAAGGACATCACATCAAAGCACCAGGTTAGTACGGTTTTTTTTTCTTTTATTCTTTTTCTTTGTTTTTTTTTGTCTGTAATACATATGTATTTATGTATATACTTTGTTTTTTTTCTTTTCATTTTTTTTTTTTTTTTTTTTCTTCTGTAAATATACTTAGCTTAAATTGTTAGTATAGTTAAGATATTATCAATTAAAGTAACGTTATTGGTATGTATTTATATAACTTTACAAGCCCCAAAATGAATTTTACATGTTGGTATAACATGCTAGTATTCATTATTGGTGATGAACAGGTTTTTCTAGAAGGTGAGCAAATATTACCTGATATGCTGCACACCTTCACTTTTCTACTTTTATTTATCCATCTATATATTTTTTATTAAATCTTATAAACATGGCTTGGTTAATCTACTTCTTCTTCTTCATCGTGTTCTTCATTACTGAAGGTCGTGCCTTTCTTGATATGCCTTTACCGAGACGGTGACAAGGTCTTTCCATCCTGCTCTATCTTCGGCTTGTCTCATGGCCGTCGGTAAAGTGAGTCCCGTCACGTCTTTTATTTGGTCTGCCCAACGGATTGGTGAGCGGCCCCGTCGCCTTTTACCATCGATCTTACCCACAACAACCAATTTATCTAAGTTGTCAGGTTGTCTCCTGGCGATATGACCAAAGTAACCTAGTACTCTTTGGTAACAGATAGTGGACATTCTGGTTTTGATCTTCAGTTGATCGAGAATCGATTTATTGGTTCTTTTTGCAGTCCACGGTATACGCAACATTCTCCTCCAACACCACATCTCAAAGGCCTCGATCTTTTTTCGATCAGCTACTGAGATAGACCAAGATTCGGAGCCGTACATAAATATTGAGAAGACCAAATCTACTATACGGTTAATCTACTATACTATCGGATATCTATATGGTTGCAATATATTCATAAATATATCTTACATATAGTTTTCACACAATTACTAAACTTTTACAACTTTTAGGAGTGGCGTATATTTACATTCGTGTCTTAGAATGTATCTATTTCCCAAACTTACAAAATCAAATCCATTAAAACAAATATGTACAACACAACATATTCTAGCATCACATTAGCATATTTATGTTACATAATACATATTACTTATTCCTTTTAAAAAAAAAAAAAAATTATGTTCAAATGTGAATTTGATTAAATACGCGATGAACGTAGAGATGTTGCAGCCGGATCTTAGACCATTATAATGTAGTAATGTTTTAGTACATACTTTATTTTGTCAATCTTGTTTCGGTCTTTGTAGTGTTTATCTGTTGTTTATTTTAGTCGTTTTTTTTAAATTATTTATTTTTATTTATTTTCTTTCACAAACAAAAAGTAACGAAGATACAGTCCTTAGAAGTTTCGAGTGACGTCACGTTATGGTTCGATTTTTACGAGAGTGACGTCACAGCTCCCCACTCCGGAAGTTTAATGATCTATAATACTCTATAGCTTTGTAAATTTTTGATAATTTTATAAAACAATAAATACTTGTCCCATATTTTACCATAATCTACCTGACGAACTGATTGGAATGGTATATTTTTGATCCTATCGTCAACCCAATTGGTTTTACGCAATAAATAATTAGTTTTGTTGTTAGTACATTTAACAGAAGCCTTGGTTCCGTATCGTCAATGGTAGTACTAGAATAAGCACGTTCCAAAAAAGTTATAAAACAAACTTTTGTTTGTTGTTTGTCCAAAATTAGTGCCGTTAGGGCTCGTTGGACAGTCCGTCTAGGAAAGCACCAAACATTTGCCAGTTATTCTGCCGCCAAGCAGTAAAACATCACTGTGATGGGGTTTGAAATGCAATGTTTCCAGTGAATTTACAAGGCTTAAAAATAAATTTTCTTACATCTCTGTCTGATGAGCGCAGTGCAGTGCTAGGTTATGATTTGGACTCTTCATGGTCCAATAGCTACGTGACAGTTATGACATGTTGCTTACTATCAGATATAGGTATGTTCTGCTCATCCCCTCACTCTTTAATATTTAAAAACAAATAAGTTCTTGGTATAATTATATAAATTTTAAACAAAACAAAAATAAAAATAAACAAATTACATTATGTTGGGCGGCAGGCGGCATCCATTTATATGAAAATGTATGGGTCCCGCCTGCCACCAAACATAATGTAATTTATTTAACTTAGACTTTCAGCTTATAATGTAGTAATGTTTTAGTACATACTTTATTTTGTCAATCTTGTTTCGGTCTTTGTAGTGTTTTTCTTGTCTGTTGTTTTTTAGTCGGGTTTTTTTTTAAATTATTTATTTTATTAAAAGTATAAGTTTAACGGTCTTTAAGGAAAGAAAAATCGTAATTCATTGTAATCGTGGTTGTGTAATAGTAATAATGCATGTTCCGTAAACATCGATTAATTTGTGACATATTTAGTCAGTAGCAAAAATAATATTATCATTGTTAATTATCAGAAAATTATTTTTGTTCGGAACAGTTATCTAAATAAGCAAATACATTATACCAAAATAAAAAATTAAAAAAACGAACAAATATCCAATACCTAATTATGAAAGCAATTTTCACAGACAGTTCAGAAGGTCTACTACGAAAACAACCTCCGAATAATCGGATCTAACCGACAGCTGTCCCAATAATCGGTAAGGTCATTAAATGCTTGTGGAGTGAGGCTTACGACACAAAAACTGTCAAATCTATGTCGATCGGGATTCGAAATGAACGAAACGCCCGATCCGATCAACCGACTGATTGTGTTTCGTGGTAAGAAACGTCCATAAGTTCGGCCGATATATCGTTTATCGGACTTCGTAGTAGACCTGCTGTTTTGTCAAGAAAAAAATTAAATGCGTGTCTTCTGTCAACCCTTTCAGTTGCAGTCGCTCATAGATTGCTACCATATATGAACCACTTCTTTCGTCATGAATTCTGACACAGTCATGCAAGTTAGCAAGCAGTGGTTTTCTTTCTGACAATTCGGCGAAGCCACGTAAGTATCCTAATTTGTATTTTTATTTTTAATTTGTGTGGTGTAAATAGCTTTTGATATGCGTGTTCCATACTGTTAATTATTCTGTAACTATTTGTACACGGCTCGGAAAAAAAACGATGACGAAAACGCGATTGAAGACATTGCAATTAATTGTACCTCTATGTATTATACTAACGACAATAGGACATACCTCGTAGTAAATGTATATGTTACGGAAATGCAAACCTTTTTATCTTTTTTGCTACGTTGAACTATTAAGTAGCGGAACAAAATTTAAAAATTAATAAAAATTGGTTGATACTTCACACACAACACCACTTGACCCCAAACTAAGCAAAGCTAGTACTATGGACGCCAGATACTTAGCTGATTTAATACTTACATAGATTAAATACATGCCTACACACCTATACACAGAATAAATACTTACGCATTTATCATACAAAGATTTCCACTGGGTGGGAATCAAACCCACAACCGTCCGCCCGCCACAATACCCGCCTTCGCAGGCAGATTTTCTACCAACTAAGCTAGCCAGCAACGAGGTCAGTCAAATCGACATGAATACATTGAATTCTATCCAGTGACAATTGGTAAACCGATACCATTCAAGTTTTAAGGTACAAGTTCGCGCCGCGACCGCGACGCGAGACCAAGACCGGAGACCGCGACCGGAGACCAAGACAGGCACTTGACACTATGGAATTGTATGGACGCCAGTTCGCGCTGAGACCGCGACAGGAGACCGAGACAGGTCGCGGTCGCGGTCGCGGTCGCGGCGCGAACTTGTACCTTTAGGCATCCCTAACGCGGTGTTTTGAATTTTACAAGTGACTTTGGCATGAAATCATATGTTATGATGGGGTAGAGTGAAGCGCGGAGTGCAAAAGTGTCGCGTGAAATTTTTAGCTCATGACATAAACTTTTCTAAGTGCTAAGTCACCGGTCGTATCCAAAATCAGGATTGAATGACTTTGACGTACTTTCATTGCTGCGCAGAATTATTCATTTCTTCATTTATTTGCTAACGAGATGAGACCCGCGGTTTCATCCGCGTCTATTTGAGGAAAATTCCTACTAAAATATACATTGCTTTAAAAAGCTATGATCGCTAGGTAAACGTACTGGGATATACTAAAATGTGTTTTATAGTATAGGTATTTTAAAGTACTTCTGTGTATACGATATTTTTAGTTTTTTATTACTTCCGGTAGAAGAACAAATTGGTTATCTATGCAACTTGATGATCTTGATAACGCAACAGATACCTAAGTAGTTGTCCAGATGAAAAACCGTCTTGGCGTGAATCGATTCCTAGACGCTTAAATGTTTGCCCCTGTGCTTTGGTAATAGTTACAGTAAACGACTCCTTAACGGGAACTTGTATTATTTTGAAACTAAAAAGCAAATGGTGCCATTTTATGTGGAGTTGATGCATTAACATACCATTCCGCTTGAAGGGAATGGTTGATTTGTGTCAGATTCGACATGAGTGGTGCCCCTATCGACTAAAACTTTTGCCACACCTTTGCCAGGAACACGGGTATGCTCTCGCACTCTTCTGCGAACCTGCCGCGGGATAATGCACGCCGTGATCACCTCGGTAACCAACCGCCTCGTCGGTGCCAGACATGCTCACGTCTAGACACCCTTTGTAGGGGGGGGGGGGGGTTGGTGTTAGGTCTCAGTGGGGTAAGTTTCTTGCCAGGTTACTTTCCCCAGGAAATGCTGAGCACGCCACAGCGCACGTCGTCCAGGCATGTGAAGCTGGACTACTAGACCATCAAGCGCGCACCGACAAGTCCTTCATACTACGTCCTCGCCATCGCCCGACTGCCGACACGGTTGGGCGATGGACCCACACTTCCATCATGTGGGTCGTCCCTCCCGGGCAATGCTACAGTCTTGTACGAGCTTCGCATACTACATCTGCCTCGCGACTGTAGTAGCAAAAGTATGAAGGGCGACAGCGAATCTTCGGCGCTATAACCGAACTCGAATTTGGCTAGGGGAGATAACCCCAAACTCTAAATCACCCTCATGAACATGAAGCAGAAAGGAAAAACAAATCCCCAGGTGGGTCCCGGCCAAGCCGGGGAATCCCATGCCCTCGCGGCGAGTTCCCAACGTAATATGGGGGGGAACACCCAACTGCCTATTGTTACCGCGCCTACAACGCGGTCGGCTGCTTTAGCGCCCACGACCCCGGCTGCGACTTCCGCGCCACTCACTACGACAACACACAGTGTACCAACCACGAGTGCCTGGCAACAGAACCTCGTTCGGAACAGCGTCACTAACAACCCCGACAATGACAAAGACAGCGCCCATCTCTCAAGTCTTGGTGGCGAACTTCGCGCGCTGGCAGTCCAGCGCGACAGGGTCGATGCCAAGCTGAGAGACGCGGACCCTGGGACGGCAACGGACAACGGCTCTGGTGGTTCTGCTTCTATCTCTTCACATGAAGTACGCCTGCTTAAACAAAAGCGCGGAAAGATCATGGCAAGAGAACGAGAACTCAGCGACCGAGTGCACAAAATACGCGAAGGCGATAGCCAGCGCGGTGTGCAAGCGGCCGCTGATAAAGGTGACCGCGACCAGCTGCAAGTACGCGAAGGGACTACCCAGCGCGAAAAGCAGCCGGACGCGGAAGTGCATGAGCGGGGACTGACACGCGAAGGGGCAACCCAGCGCGAGACGTCACTGCCTGCACCAGAACAAGCCGGAAACGTGGAACGGAACCGTCCTGGCACACACACTACCCACGACCGACCCCGCATCAGGAAAAGAGGGAAGCGGGCCGGAGCCTCACACAAGGCGATCTCGGTAAACCACCCTCTACGCACCTCAGAGCCACGACCCGGGACCAGTGGTACGGCGAAGAGAGTGCGACCTGATGACACGGCTTCACCGAGTACACTACAGGGGGACCCCAAACGCTTGAGAACCCAGTCAGCACAAGGGGAGCGGAGAACCTATGCGCGAGCCACGAAGGACATTCCGGCGCGGCTTGCAGTAGCTATCTGCTTCTCACCCCCGTCTAGAGACATGACACTCGACGAGGCCATCCACATCAAGGACACACTGGAGGGCCTAGTAATGGACTCGGACTTCAATACACCACTCCCGGCCTTCCGCGGTTATCCACGGATAGCGGACGGTACCGTGCAGATGTGGTGTGAGGACGACTACGCCCTAACTTGGCTCACACAGAACGCACCAAAAATCATACTCCCTGACACCAACATGACGCTGACGGTCATGAGACAATCCGACGTACCTACACGTGTCCGAGCTGCGCTCTTCGTGCCCAAATACAAGGGGGACATAGCGCGACTCCAGGGTCTTCTGAAACGTCAGAACACCTGGTACGACATCGACAGGTGGTCCCTATACAGAGCGACAGCTGTCGGTGGTGATAACCACGGGACTTATCTGACCCTGGGTATCCCACCTGATGAAGCCGAAAAAGTCCTGGGGCGGGAACGACGTGTATCGTACCTCCTTGGATCAATATACGTTCGCTTCTACCCTAGTACCCAACCCACAGACACGCAAACCAAAGACACAGACACTACACCAACACAACCCGCAACACAAACTGATGACGAGGACATAAAGACACTAGAAGAGGATATGGCCAGAGCAGCAATGGCCGACGCGGATGCCGCACCACCGACATCGTCTGGGTGGATGGACCAACTGCTCGCCTCGTAGCCCAATGATGACCGACGTGGGGAGGGGGAGGGAGGAGAACTTTCCGATGGATCCGTCTCCTGCTAACCCCGCCCCATCGCCGTCATCATCCACACACATTCCCCTCGAAGTCATACAGACAAACCTCCAGCACAGCCAGACTGCCACGGCCAGCTTACGCAGAGCGCTGGAGATAAACCCTCATACCATTGCCCTGATCCAAGAGCCGTGGATCAGGAAAAACAGAGTGTGCGGCCTCAACAACATCGGAGGTAAGCTCATTCTGGACACGCACAACACTGACGCACCACGAACCTGTGTATTCATACCCCAGGACATACCGACCACGACACTCACCCAATTCTGTTCCAGAGATCTGACAGCTGTCAGGCTTCAAACCAGAGACGACACACCAGACATCGTACTTGCCTCCGTCTACATGCCAGGAGAGAGCGACGACATACCACCAAAAGAGATGTCTGACCTGGTGCACCACTGTAAGAGCACCAACATGGAGCTGATCATCTGCACAGACTCAAACGCTCACCACCCACTGTGGGGCAGTGAGGAACCCAACACCAGAGGAGAGGTATTATGCACATATTTATTCTCCACTAACCTTAACATTATCAACCGCGGTTCAGAACCCACTTGGGTCACACGCCGTAGTCAAACAATTATAGACCTAACCTTAGCTACCGAAAAAGCAACTGAACTAATTTCAAAGTGGCGCGTATCTAATGAACCTTCTTGTTCAGACCACAGAAGAATTCGTTTCAAATTACTAGCCACAACAAATAAACCTACACCAAAACGAAATCCGCGTCGAACCAACATACCAAAATACAAACACCTTTTAACACTATTACTGGACGAACACTTAACACCTTCTAACTTAACAGATCACATACAAATAGAAGAAACCATTACAAAACTCTCAAACTCTATAATCGAAGCGTATCAGACATGCTGCAAACTAAAAGGACCTAACACCAAAGGTAAGAGAAACCGCTGGTGGAATGCTGAATTAAGTAAACTCAGAAATACACTACGCAAACAATTTAACAAAGCCAAAAACTCAAGACTCACCGAAGACTGGGACTTATATAAAGAAACACTGCACACTTTCAAAAAACAAACCAGAGCCGCCAAAAGAACAGCATGGCGAAATTTCTGTGAAGACATCGAATCAAACAACGAAGCTGCACGGGTAAGGAAGATCCTATCAACTGATAAGGATCGCACCCTTGGCGTGCTGAAAAAACCTGATAACTCCTATACAATGACAGACCATGACACCAGCAAAGTCCTTCTTGATACTCATTTCCCAGATTGTGTCCTCTCCGGGGACAGAACATGGGCAAGTGAATCGGTATGGACACCTACTGATCAAGACAGGTTCATAGCTAACACTATAGTAACAGAAAACCGGATAAAATGGGCAGTCAAAACTTTTCAACCATACAAATCTGCAGGCCTAGATGGAATCTTCCCAGCTTTATTACAATGGGGTTTGGATTCCTTAACACCATGGCTGGTGAGAGTATATCGAGCCTGCATAGCGCATAGATATGTACCACAAGCATGGCGCGAGGTGAAAGTCATTTTCATCCCCAAACCAGGCAAACCTGATTACACTCAACCAAAAGCTCACAGACCTATAAGCTTGACATCATTTCTGCTGAAAACTCTTGAAAGACTCTGCGATCGCTACATCCGCGACGGACCACTAAAAGAAAGACCACTTCACAAACAACAACACGCATATACTACAGGCAAATCAACAGAAACTGCGCTACACAGTGTAGTTTCAAAGATTGAATGCGCTGTGGACCACAAATGCTCATCCTTGGCGGTCTTCATTGACATTGAAGGCGCTTTCGACAAAACTACTTTCCATAATATCAGTACGGCCCTAGAGGGACACGGTGTAAACCCAACACTAGGTGGGTGGATCACCAACATGCTCAAACTAAGGGCTGTACAAGTCACGGTGAATGACACCACAAAGGCCATTGTGGCGAGAGGCTGCCCTCAAGGAGGCGTTCTCTCTCCACTACTATGGAACCTTGTTGTGAACAGCCTCATCAAACGGCTTAATGACCAAGGCTTCTTCACAGTAGGATACGCTGACGATATAACAATAATAATAAATGGCACCCACGAAAACACCCTATGTGATCTCATGCGCCAAGCCTTAAAAATAGTAGAGAACTGGTGCAACGAATATCAACTAGCGGTAAACCCAAACAAAACTGAACTTATTCTCTTCACAAAAAAAAGGAAATTAGCACCACTACGGCTACCACGTTTCTTTGACATGACCCTAACCCTCTCAACCGAGACCAAATACCTGGGCATATATTTGGACAAGCAGCTGAGTTGGGCAAAACACATAGATTACATCACAACAAAAGCCAGCATATCCATGTGGCAATGCAAACGCCTTCTTGGAAAGAACTGGGGCATCAGCCCCAAAATTACTCACTGGCTATACACCACAGTCATTAGACCCATCATTACATATGGCTCTTTAGTCTGGTGGCCCAGGACAGACCTAATCACAGCCCAACAAAATCCTGAAAAACTGCAGAGGCTAGCTTGCGTAGCCATCACCGGTAGCATGAGAACTGCACCCACTGCCGCCCTGCAGGCAATGCTCGGACTGCCACCCCTACATCTTATTGTGCAGGAGGAGGCAGCACTAGCAGCTCTTAGACTCAGCATAGCTGGCACTCTAGGTAAAGACCCCAGAATTAGACACACACGGATAAAGAGGATATCACTAAATGGCAACCCATGGTATCCTCACCCAATGACAGAATCCCGAAAACATACTGTCTGGAAAAGCACTACCAAATACAACTCACCGAAGAACAGCATGACTGCTCTGGCCCAGAGGAGCTAAGAATCTATACTGATGGATCGAAGACAAGCTCTGGTACAGGCGCTGGAGTTTTCTCGAATGACCTGAACATAAATATCTCCAGCCCCTTGGGAATGCTAAACACCGTCTATCAGGCGGAATGCGTGGGCATTATCCGGGCGGCACATGCCATAGAAACTAGGCAGGTCAAGGATATGCACATTCGCATAGTCTCCGACAGCGCCTCAGTCCTCCAATCCTTAAACAAACGAAACTTCACCTCCGGATTAATGCTTGAGTGCCATAGGGCACTGGAGCGAGCTGCAGTGCCTTATGGTAATAAAATAACGCTGCAATGGATAAAAGGACACAGTGGATCACTGGGCAATGATGCGGCTGAAGAAACGGTGGCGCATGTGTTACTCGAATGCACAGACGTCGCCGAAATACGTAAAGTAACCCTAGGATCACCGAGATCCCTAGTGGATGCACTGAGGAGACTGGGAAGTCTAATCTGCTTCTGGAGGGATTTGGGCTGGATGGAATAACAGCCCATGGTTCACGTACAATGGTCCAAGTCAGGGACTAAGTGCGGAAACCTTACCCACTAGAAGTAGTGGGTAAAACAAAAAACTTGAACTTGACACCCTTTGTATCCCGCGGCGGGCCAAATGCTCGGCCTCATCACCTACCATCATCCGGCTGAAGAGGACGGGGAGAGCAGCTCACCGATATACCGGCACTCTTCATCCCCTACAGCCCCACCGCGTCCACCATCATACGTTGGCAACCACGCAAGGCCGCAGTGGGTAGGGAGAGCGGCGCACCGTTATACCGGTATTCCTCTTCAACCGGGGTCTACGGCCACGGTTCATCGCGGCACGTCTCAGTCGTACCGCGCAACTCCCCTGTGACCGAATTGCTTGGACCGCAAGGTTTGGAGCCCATGGTCATGCATTGACAGAGTGGGATATGTCGGGATCGATATTATATACGGATATGGTACCCTTACCGATCAAATCCCATACCTACAACAGGGTTTTCCGACCGTGGGTTGGCAGCAGTCTCGGGACCGCTATGGCATTTGACCATGACTCGATCTGCCAATGCCGCCGCCTTTTGCGGGGACACTTCATGGGAGACATCCGAACCACCGCATTTGGTTCCAGTGATGCATTAAAAACCAGCGACACGTCACGACCTCGGGAAACCGATATCCTTAGGTATGGTACCGGACCGCCCTAAGCGTCCGACACCCCAGACCTTCCCGTGGAAACAGGACGCGAGTCAAGTGCACCTTTAGGATCGCTCCCATGTCCACATTCACGTCATTGGATGAGTGACAGGTAATGGCCTTTCCTCGCTTCTACAACTCACACGACCTCTCACTGTTGAGCGTCTTGGCTAAGATCGTCGAGTTCGAGAGGTTCACCCTCACGACCGCGGCCGCGGTTCCGCCTCTGTGGCTACATCGCCTCGAGGAACCTGAGCTGGAAGACAACGCTAAGAAACATCACTGGACTGGACTGGACACTGGGCCACGTGCCCACAATGAAGTGGTCTATTGTTATGTTACGGAGTTGTTTAAAACTACGATATTTCCTAAAATATTCATTAAAATCAAATAACATCAAGGGCAAATTTGTTCAAAATGATATATTCGTCATAAATAAATAATGTATTTGTTCAGATAAATATTAACATCATGTTTAAAAAAATACCTCCGCTAACAATGCATTCTTTTTCTCCTTCTTTTTTCTAATGGCTTCCATTCGGTAATAGAAGGTACGTATCACCGCAATTTTGCCAACGTCCAGCGTTTGAACATTGAGAGCTTTGTTCTATATGTTACTCATTGGAGTATGATTCTTCATTCAGGTGATCAGTCTTCTTCAGATAATCTTGAGCTTGATTATCGAAAACCCCTTTGGAGTAAAATTGAGGTAGCGTGGTTCTTTCTTCAAGTACTTCTAATGTACCTACAATTATTGTATGTGAATAGTTGTTTTGGTGTAGAGGCATAAAAACTACCGGACAAATTTAATATAAACAACATTACACAATATAAGATTAAAGAGATTTTTAATTTACATGTAATAAAGTGGCCAAGTGCGAGTTGGACTCGCCCATGAAGGGTTCCGTTGCAACAAGTAACATAATATACATAGTACACATAGTTCTTGTAGTTCGTTGTAACTTTGATCGAAGTTTCAATAATAGTGTATTTATGACGTACTAAAAAAAACTACTCATCAGATCGAGTTCAAACTAATTTTCGTTACGGAACCCTAAAAATGTAAAATGTAAATGTAAATGAAAAAATGTAAAGCATTATCGCAAATTTGTTTACCTAAAATGACGCAACCTTCAAATCTGTGACACGTGACTTCAAAAGTCTATGACACGTACTGTCACAGACTTCAACCCACGCCAAGGAGAATGGTACACGCAGCTAAAGCTTTCAAAGAGAAATATTTTTCCCCGTTTGTGTTACATTGTTCAACCCCCCCAATCTTTTCTCCGCAATAAAAAGTAGCCTATGTCCTTTCTCGGAGTCTAGTCTTTCTATATACCAAATTTCATTAAAATCGATTCACTGGTTTAGACGGTAAATCCTAACAGACAGACAGACAGAGTTACTTTCGCATTTATAATATTATTAGTATATTAGTGTTAGTATTAGTATATTAGTAAGGATTGCCCAGTTTTCCAGTAGAGTTGCAGCATGCACACAAGTCTAGTGACGATATGAGTATTTCCGCTCATACGTTGAAATTTTCAAATTTTGTGGAAGGGAGAGTTCATTTTAAGAATGGTTAAGACTATACATCAAAGAGTTTCCATACTTTATCTAAGCTATACATAATTATTAAACAAAGAATCACGCAGACACATAACAAATATTTTGAAATGAAACGAAACGAAATGAAATAATAAATATACTAAGCATTCACAAACGTTTGAATTTGCATTACATTACAAGTTAATACAGATTAGTACCGATCATAATTTATATTCTTAACACAAATATTTGCACTGGGTAGGAACTGAGAATCGAACCTATGATCTACGGCTCTCTAGGCAGACTTACTACCAACTGGCTACTAGGAAAGCCAGAGTGGTAATGGATTAAGCACATATATACAGTACCTAAAGCGCTGAGCTAAGACAGTGTATTGTCAAGTATAGAGTGTAAAGGTAGCGTTTCGCGCCGCGACCGCGACGCGAGACCGCGACCGGAGACTGCGACCGGAGACCAAGACAGGCACTTGAGACTAAGGAATTGTATGGGGGCCAGTTCGCGCCGCGACCGCGACCGCGACCTGTCTCGGTCTCCTGTCGCGGTCTCAGCGCGAACTGGCGTCCATACAATTCTATAGTTTCAAGTGCCTGTCGCGGTCTCCGGTCGCGGTCTCGCGTCGCGGTCGCGGCGCGAACTTGTACCTTTAGATAGCTTTCGCAAGTAAAGCAACTGATCTGTATGTTCTAATACCACCTAGCCCTTTTTGAAGTGAAAACTTCATTTGGCGCGCCACCGACAGATATTTCGTGGGCTGAGTATAGAATTCTAGCGTCACGCTCAGGAATAATCAGAAATCTTTAAGTAAACTCGGGACCATGGCCATGCTCATAGCCAAGCCCTCCGGTTTCACCCACATAGTTTCTAAACTCAGCTATTCTGCAGGTCTACTACGAAGTTTGATAAACGATGTATCGGCCGAACTTATGGACGTTTCTTACCACGAAACACAATCAGTCGGTTGATCGGATCGGGCGTTTCGTTCATTTCGAATTCCGACCGACATAAATTTGACAGTTTTTGTGTCGTAAACCTTACTCCGAAAGCATTTAATTACCTTACCGATTATTCGGACAGCTGTCGGTCGGATCCGATTATACGGAGGTTGTTTTCGTAGTAGACCTGTTGAGTTGTAAGTTTTCACTTCTATCAGCAGCTACTAATTTCCTATGACTGTCATATTTTTTTCTATACAACTTCTAATTTCAAAGACTAGAACGAAAGTTGACTCTAATTTTGTGAAAATAAAGTCTAAGCTGTGAAATACATAGCCTAAGTAGCACGCCTCATCATAGTCCGCATCGTTGCTTAACATCAGATGAGATACGATCAAGTGTAAACCCGTACAATTAAAATAAAAAAAGTTTCAAGAGTGAATCGGTTTCTATTAGGTAAACACACCTCATCGTTGACCGCATCTCCGGTTAAGTGTAAACCTATAAAAGTTAAAAAAAAACAACAGCAACGATTTAATGTGAAAAGCAAAAGATCCCATCACCCATCGTCTAGCAATCTATAGATTACATCTACGTTCAATAGCGGGAGATGATTAAAATAAAGTAAAAATTCCTAAAACAACAAAAAATTACCGAACAAAATAAAAATTATGAAGCTTCAGCCGATAATCTCTGGTAAAGTAATTTAAATATACATAGTTACTCAACGTCGTCTAATTAATTGAGATTAAGCTTTTCATAGAACTCTGAAGCCAATATCAAATAAATGACGAGAGCGAAAGAAAATTCAATTCACTTAAGTAGATACGGGTGGATACGACTCCTTAAATATCGACACGCAAGTAGGTACGTATACCTTCGATGTTTATACTACACGGTATTTATTGTATGTCTACGTATATGAAGTTATGTGGGAATTGCTTGGAATAGAAGCAGTATGGCCAGTTACGTGACTAGCCTTTCCTAACAGTTCGTGTGAACTTCCAACATTGCACTATTGATTTTATTAATTACTAGCAGCGCCCCGCGGGGCTAACCGTGCAGTTCCCGTTCTCGATATTTTCCCGTAAATAACAGTAGTGTTGTAGTGGTAGGACTATTAGCAGAGTCCGCCTGGGGAAGTACCACACATTTACCAGTTATTCTACCGCCAAGCAGTAATGTGCAAACATTACTGTGTTCCGGTTTGAAGGGCAATGTTTCCAGAGAAATTACAGGGCTTAGAATAACAACTTAGATATCTGGGTGACGGGCGCAGTGCGGTGCTAGGTAATGATTTGGGCTCTTCATGTTCTAATAGCTGCGTGTCACTGTGCTGTTATGTGGCAGGCATGTTGCTCAAAAAAAAAAAAAATTTGTAACCTATGCGCTATTCCAGACTATTTAACTATTTATTACCTCACAGTGTACGAAAATTTCAACTCGATCTGACGGATTTTCGGACAAACTCTGCTTCCTATTGGTCATACAGATATATAAACCCTTACTGGTTATACGGCGCCGTTAGATGAGACATGTGTGAGTAAGCTTAGACAAAATTAATTTCAAATTGCTTATTTTAGCGTTTACATACATATCCTTCACGTGTTCCAGATATCTTGACTTTGGTAAGTATATTTTAATGGGAGTACCGTGTGATCTCATCTGACTTAACACATGTAGAAATAGGATGACACACTGGCACAGGCGAAGACGCAGACGTGGACACAGAAGCGGATGCAGACACAAACACACACTCTACTGTTTTGCCACTACAACACTAAGTAGTAGTACTGCCAAACAGTAATGTTTGCGCATTACTGTGTTCCGGTTTGAAGGGCAATGTTTCCAGAGAAATTACTAGACTTAGTATGTAATATCTTAGATCTCTAGATGACGATCGCAGTGCAGTGCTAGGTAATGATTTGGTCTCTTCGTATTCCAATAGCTCCGTGTCACTGTACTGTAATGTGGCAGGCATGTTGCTTACCATCAGGTACATGTCCTGCTCGTCTCGTCACTCTATAGTATAAAAAAAAGTCAGCACGCTTCCATCGCCACCAACCGCCACCCATACCACAACGGTGACGCGAACTAATAGGATATTCCCCTAACAGAAAATGCTCAACACTGCCAAAGAAGTTTTCACTTAAAATGTAAATCTTAGTACAACTATTCAGCGTAAACCTGTAACACAGGAAATTGAATCTTAAAATATATGCGATATAAACATCCAAGTAATGTAATTTTGTTTTCTACAAACAGTGAATCGGTTTATTCTAGAAAAGCACACTCCATCATGGACCTTATCGTTACTTACAACCAGGCGCGTAGGCTAAACGAAACTCTGTGCAATTTTATAGTAAAGTTATCGTAATAAATAAGTAATGTATTCTCTTCAAAAAAACAAAAACTGACAATAATTTAAAATTAAATTTAAAAACACAACCAAATTTCGTATGAAGCCATCACTAAGTCTAGTGAAAGTACATTTTAGTTTTTTGTTCATTTTTAAAAAACCACCGCACCGTTCGTGCTTACAAAATTTACAAAAATATCGAATCATCATCTCTACGTAGTATAAAACAAAGTCACTTCCAGCGTCTCTCCGTCCCTATTTATGCATATATTATTTTTAAAACCACCAAACAGATTATGATGCGGGATTTAATAGATAAAATAATTCAAGAGGAAAGTTTATTTGTATAATACGTCCGTAAAATAGTAGATAAACACTGATAATTTTAAAGGTTTCATATCCAAGGTCATAAATAAACACGTTTTTGTCGCTTACACTGCAAACGATGGCTGAACCCTATGAGCTAGATCAAAATAATAAACAGCAGTATTGTACCCCTTCAAAAGGTTTACATAAAAGTCTGCATTAGTATATGTTTATGTATTTGGAATAACCCACAATAACCATTTTTAGGGTTCCGTAAAACGTAAAAACGGAACCCTTATAGATTCGTCATGTCTGTCTGTCTGTCTGTCTGTCTGTCTGTCTGTCTGTCTGTCCGTCCGTATGTCACAGCCACTTTTTGCCGAAACTATGAGAACTACAGTGTGGAAACTTGGTGAGTAGATGTATTCTGTGAACCGCATTAAGATTTTTACAAAAGAAATTAAAAAAAATAAAAATTAGAGTTGCCCCTCATACTGAGAACTGAAACTCAAAAATTTTTTTTTCATCTATCCTACACGTGTGGGGTGTCTATCGATAGGTCTTTAAAAATGATGTTGAGGTTTCTAATATAGTTTTTGTCTACACTGAATAGTTTGCGCGAGAGACACTTCCAAAGTGGTAAAATTTGTGTCCCCCCCCCCTCTAACTTCTAAAGTAAGAGAATGAAAAATCTAAAAAAAATATATGATGTACATCACCATGAAAACTACCAACGAAAATTAGTTTGAACTCGATCTGATGAGTAGTTTTTTTTTAGTACGTCATAAATACACTATTATTAAAACTTCGATCAAAGTTACAACGAACTATGTGTACTATGTATATTATGTTACTTGCTGCAACGGAACCCTTCATGGGCGAGTCCAACTCGCACTTGGCTACTTTATTTAATGTGTATTTAGTATCAGCATTGCACCCGCGCGAAACCGGGGGCGGGTCGCTAGTACTACATATTTAACTATGTCCTATCGTGTGAACGCTCTTTGACATTTTGAGGGGCTCAAATATCATGTTCTATAGCCTAATATTTCGATTTTGCTGCTCCCGGTATTATTTTTATCTCAATAAAAATTCTAAAGAAAATACTTTTTAACAAATTTCATACGAACGTAATAATACTTTATACATCGAACCATTCTTGGGGTAAATAAATACTATTAAATTTAATCATTACACGTTATTAAATTGTTATGCTTAAGTAATATTAAACCAACAAACACACTAAATATCCCCATTTTTTTTTGCTGAGATAGGATTTAACAGTGTCAACATACAATCGACTTTCTCATCTTTGTATATATTGTTGCTGGGGTATGTTTCAATTATGGTAATGTACGTATTCATATAATACTTTGCTTGTGGATTTCGTATGGATACCCGATCATTAGAATACGAAATAATTTGTATCTATGGACACTGAATTTAACGAAATTATAATTTACGTACTCTTTGGCCATATGATACACCTTTTGTTTGTAACTACATAAATAAAGTTAGTGAATTAATGTAGACGTTGACACTGACACCAATATTTCAATATTTTCACAAATTCCACAATATATAAGAGATGTGTATGCTGATTTTGTTTGCTGTAGCTTTGTGAATGACTTTAAGGGGATATTGTCGCTAAGAATTTAAAGTTAAAGATATACAAATGTATACAAGTATTATCATTATTTATAGTATTTTAAAATTAAAAACTAAATTTTTAACAATAATATTAAGGTGATATTGTCGCTTTCGCTTTCTTACATGAAGGGTAGTCTGAGTCTGAGATTGCATATACTTATTTAGTAATGTTATGTTATTGTAATTACTGTTTTGAGGAAATATACTTTTGTGTAAGATTTCCTTTGACGCAGCATTTAAAAGAGAATCCAAGATAGTATAATATTATTCTTAATTTATGTAAACATTCTGAGATTGCATATTCGCTGTAATGCTATGTATTAACTGTTTTTGCGTAATTGTATTTTTTTGCGGAAGATTTTCTTTGGCATTTAAGTTTTAAAGATAATATTATGATATTGGGTATTCTTAAATTAAATATGCATATATTTTGCGCCGGGAGCAGTTAGGGGTGGTGGGTTATACGGAGATTAGTTTTTTAATTAATAAAATATTTGTAGGGTTCATTTATTTCTGTCATTCAAAATTCACTATATTATTGTTACATTACATTATATGTACATATTATTTTTAATTTTCATTACAATTTCAATCAGATTTAAATTGACTTGTTTTATATTGAATTGTCCACCACCAATTTTTATTTATTTATTTATATCAGAATAAGGTTTTAGACAAACCCCCCTATACATCACAAGTTGTCTATCTTTGACTATTAGTAAAATTAAATTATTTTTGACATAAACAAATACAAAACATGTAAGTGGGTACAAACATATCTTGTACATCAAACTGTAATGTGATGAGTCTGTGTAGTGGCGTTCATACAACCTAATTTTTGTAATTATAGTATATGTATGTGAATGTTACTTCCATGACAATAAATAATTTTCCATTATATTATGTTATATTCCATTGCTGTGACTTAATGCCTTCTCTTGCAAGGAAAGAGCCAAGGCCATAATCCACCACGATGGCCCAGCGCGAGATGGTGAGACATAACCTTGAACGATTATCGGTACATGTCGGTTTCTTCACGATGTTTTCCGTCGCTATTTCGCTTTGGCATTACGCTCATATCTACGAAAAGACTAAATTGGGTGTGGGATTTGAACCAGCTTTGCATCGGCAGTTACCGTTCTCTTTACTAGATTAGCCCTACCTTACTGAACCAGCCAGTAACTTAAACAGGTACTAATGTTAAAGAGGTAATATCGATAAATATACTTTCACAGAATGCAAACCAAAAGTCTCTAAATGGATAGTTTCGCTAACCGGTGACAAAGTGGAAAGACTTGTCACCCACACAGAGAGAAATATTCCCACCGACTAACGTAATTTCTCAACAACCATACATATAACACACACACACATACACCCTCAAACACACCCTACAAAGTCACACTCCTACTCAAACACTTGGGTAGTGCAATATAATCATTTCCGTCAATGTAGGTTTAAAACAACTAACGCGTCCCAAATACATAGTAATAGGACTGTATAATAATGTTTTTTTTATCATTTATAGGTTTACACTTGACCAACATCTCGCCTGATGTTAAGCGACGATGCGGTCTAAGATGGAGCGTGCTTACCTAGAAGAGACCGATTCACTCTCGATTTGAAGACACCAAGATTATAATCATCGGGAAAAACCCACTCAAGCAACTCATTCCACAGTCTAGACGTTCTTATCACAAAAGTAGAGTCAAACCTCTTTGTCCGTGTCTTTGGAACATCAACCATGAAACGATGCCGCTTCTTCGAGCTACGAGAAGTCCGATAGAAAAAAGGGCTAGGTGGTATTAGATCATGCAGATCAGATGTAGGTAAAGATATGTATAAAGATCTAGCTGAGACTATTCTTGTGCCTGAATCAATAGTGTACTTGATGTACTAACAGCTTTAATTGACGCTACCTTACAGCGATAAATATCAGAGTGATGTGTAATAATTAAGTTAGCTGATGTATTCAATTCCATTTGACGTTAATTTATAATACGAGTAATATTACTCGTATTATGAATTCATATATATGAATTCAAATATTGTACCATTCCTATCACTTTTTATTTTACTTATTAATTTTTAATTAGAATAACTAACAAACTGTACCCAATTTAAATTGTTTCATATTTGTTTTTAATGTATAGTTGGGTTATTATTTATTATATTGGAAAGCTAATTTTAAATAAGATTAAACAATATTTATAAATATGTCAATTACCATTGTTAAGATCAATTACAGTAAAATTAGAAACAGCAAAATTAAATTCAAAAGTAAAATTTAGGATAAATTTTTTTTTACAAAAATGGAAAAGAAAACTATATATAACTGTATCTATCTAAACAGATCTGATCCTGGACACCTCGACCTTGAATATATAAAGACGCTTATATGTTAGCATAGCAGGCCAACGCCAGCAAATATTTTGACCAAAACATTTAGAACTGGATCCAAACGATTTCAAACGAAAGAAAATATAAAAAGATTATGGGCGATTTGAGTTCGGGAAGGGTAAAAGGATTAGCTTTTAAGGGTCGAAAACGGTTTACCGCCATTTCCGGGAAAACTACAACTTCATCGAGATAGAACATATAGAAAAGTTAATATCTTTTTCGATTTTTAATACCAAAAATTTTGTGCAAAATTTTAGTTGCAAAAAAATATTTGAATTTTTATTCCTAATTTTGATTGTATAGAAAAAGTACATAAATGTCGGTTTGGTCGTATTGCTTCGAGAAAAGAATTGTATGTGCCACTGTAAATTTGTCGACACCGTCAGATTATAATTATTAAAATAGCGCTTTATAATTTCACGGTAGGTTAGGTTAGTAATGGGGTGCGTAGCTCGGGAACCTCCACGTGGTGCACCCTGGGCATCACACAACAACTTGCCTCGGTGGCACCTTGTTGTGTGATGGCGAATCCCGACCGGCTGGGAACTTCCACACGCGCTCCTCAGCCCCTTGAACAGTGCGTGTAGAGGTTGGGTAGAGGGGCTGGAAGACTTGGGAAGGTTACTTGTCCCATGTATCACCCAAGTAACCTTCCTATAAATTCCTAAGTCTTCCAGATGAGGGTCTTCTACGAGCGCTCTAATTACCAGTGTGCTCAGTGGAAAGATTAGGGCTGAAATGCGGCCATGGAGATGGAACCGCGGCTATCTTTACCCGCGGTAGTGAGGGTTATTCATGAAATTATTTTTAATTTGATAATACTAATGTATGTAAATATGTAACAATGGATTATTGCAAATCTGTTTACTTAAAATGACTCAACCTTCAAATCTGTGACACGTGTCTTACTTCAGCCCACGCCAAGGAGAATGGCACACGCAGCTAAAGCTCTCAAAGAGAAATATTTTCCCCGTTTTTGTTACATTGTTCAACCCCCCCCCAACCCTTTCTCGGGGTCTAGTCTATCTGTATACCAAATTTCATCAAAATCGGGTTACTGGTTTAGACGGTAAATCGTAACAGACAGACAGATAGACTTACTTTCGCATTTATAATATTAGTATGGATTTAAGTATTCATTGATATTATTTGGTCAAGAATAAGTTATTACTATTATTGTAAACAAACCAAGCAATAGCTAGTGCCGGCATGCTTAAGATTAGTTATATGAATTAAGTTACATATTAATGATGATGGTTTATTTTATTGAAGTATAAGTACATTATTTGGTCATGATAATAATTTATTTTATAATAATTTATTATTTCAAAAATATTATTATATTTAATAACTCGGCACCTGCACGTTGAAGCCCTAAGACACAAGTTTGTGCTTATTTTAGGGTTCGTTAACAATCCTCATTTGTGTACACTAAGTAACCAAACGATTGTGTCACATCTTTATATTTATATAAATTGTGTTTACTTTTTCCTGGTGTTCTGTTAATAAATTATCTCCTATCTTATTATATTTTCAATCATCTTGCAATCGACGTAAACTCGTAGCTTCATTCTATGAATTTTTCATCTTTCTTCTCGTTCAATTGCGTCAGCATTATAATTTTAAAGTTATTTTAAATTTCTTCACTTCCTGACTTTTCTTGTAAATATTGCTCCTGCTTCAGCAGAATCCTTTGACGCTCCAAGACTAATCAGACTGATATAACTATGTTTTTGCCAGGGTCGTACTCAGGGCAAACGATAAGAAACTTCCGGTAATATAAAGATTGTCTTTAAATAAAGAATACCACTCAAATTGGAGGTATTAATATACACATAAATTCACTTCATAATCACGCTCTTAGGACTCGGGGGATTCATTAACTAGGAAAAAAGCCATAGCATAGCATAAACAGCCCACTAAATGTTCCGACTTCTGGGACTCGGGGCCTTCTTCCGCAAGGAGAGACTCAAGGCCATCAAATTAGCATATTATATAACCAAACTACTATTTTATCAATATGTTGTAGATTGGTAGACTTACTCGTAGATTGGTAGACGACTCGCTTACGACGTAGCACTCTTCACAGTCTACGGCGTAGCTCCCATCAACGCCTGCTCTTTACTTTATACCTTTAAAAACATATTATATAAATTATAAATAAATAAATAAATATTGGTGGACAATTCACACTCAACACCATCTGACCCCAAACTAAGCAAAGCTTGTATGATGGCGGCCATATAGCTGATATAATACTTGTATAGTTTTAAATACATACTTATTATACATAGAAACACCCAGACACAGTGCAAACATTTGAATTCATCATACAAATATTTGCTCTGGGTGGGAATCGAACCCACGACCCTCGGCTTCGCAGGCAGAGCTACTACCAACTAAGCCACGAGGCCAATCAATATGTATTTTTAACAAAGTCCAAGTTTACACTTGACCGTCATCTCGCCTGATGTTAAGCGACGATGCGGTTTACGTTGGAGCGTGCTTATTTAAATGAAACCGCACCTCTCTTGATGTGAAGACACCAATTTGAAGATATTCTGTGAAATAAAATCAGGATAGTTATTATATATATTTCAATAACCTTAAATGTTTAAAATTAATTGAAACATTCAATGTCGTATCTGGCCTTTCAACGAAAACAGTTGTACATATTTTTTTCTTGTATTAATTTGTTTGTTTGTACCACGTTTACAATTTACCAACTTAAGATCCCCCTCTCTGCAATAAACACAACATACTAAAACAACATACAACACAACATTTCCCTCCCGCCTCCCTCAGTATGTCCACTTTTTTTTACCTACAACTTGGTTGCCAGACGCTCGGATGTCCTCATTGGCTCATTTTTCGATTTTAAGAAGAAATTGAAACAGTGGTTGGCTTCCTGGACATATTCACAAACCGAACAACTTCTTTCATTTGGTGAATTGATAGAGGAGAACGTTTTTTCGTCACAGACTTAACTTCAACAATCTCAGGGAAATACCAAACACACACACACCCTCACACACACAGACACACCCTCTCATCCTAACCCACCCTCAGGGAAATACCAAACACACACACACCCTCACACACACAGACACACCCTCTCATCCTAACCCACCCTCACACACATACATCCTCTCTCACACACACACACACCCTCACATACACCCTCTAATAGATATCCAAACGTGCACACTCGCACCTTATGTAAACTACGAGTATTATGATATCTCATTCATTCAAGTACATGAAGACTGCTGTAATTAAAGATTTGAATTTAATTAATTAATTTAATAATTGTGTTATTTTTCTTTTTTTTTCTTTATTGTGTGCCTCGTCCGAATACAAGCCGATCGCAAACTGTTTTTGGTAATTGGATGAAGGGTGCCCAAAATACAGGCCGTGCCTAGTTTGGAACCCATACCATGATATTATTTTTTGTATGTAAACTTAGTCAAGAGTAAATTTATAATTGTAATTTTATATGGCAAATAACTATTTTTTACTTACTTTACTTAAAAAGATACATCGAAATCGGTTCCCGCCTTAGGTAATTGGGAATTAGGTTGTTCATTACTCTAGAGCACTACTAAACGATTTACTCGCGAACATTATGCATGAAATTGCATTAAAATATCGGCAGCTCACTTCGCCCACGTAAATATCGCATGATTCTGAAACTAGTATATTATCAAAGCTTACGTAAGCAAGGAATCTGTTATTTTGTCTGGTGTAAAAGTCAAATCATAATCATAATTAATTCCATAAAAAAAAATATCACACAATAATGTCATATATAAAAAAATACTAACTTTTCTTTTAAAATAAAGAGTGACGAGACGAGCAGTACATGTGCCTGATGGTAAGCAACATGCCTGCCACATAACGGCACAGTGACACGCAGCTATTGGAACATGAAGAATCCAAATCTTTACCTAGCACTGCACTGCGCTCGCCACCCAGAGATCTAAGTTGTTATATCACTAAGCCCTTTAATTTATCTGGAAACGTTGCCCTTCAAACCGGAACACAGTAATGTTTGCACATTACTGCTTGGCGGTAGAATAACTGGAAAAGGTGTGGTACTTACCCAGGCGGACTCTGCCAAGAGTCCTACCACTACTAACTTATTGTTATCTTGTTGTAGTCTATGATTAATCGTAGTATATATTCACATTTCTTTTCTTAAATCTAAGTTTTTACAATATTTATACAAAAGAACATAAAAACATTATAAAAACTTAAACCTAGTTTGCCGCCAGCAGCGGGGCAGGGCCCAAGCTACCGGTGGTTAGGGCTGCAGAGTGAGGAACCTCCTGACGATGCGCGCTGTGTCAAGGATAACCGCCTTCTGCATCTGACCCCTGACCCAACAGTCTAGGGAAAGTCTCTTAAGATGTTGGTCGAGACTTTTCGCTATAAGGCCGTTTGCCGTAGTATATATTATTATTAATTAGACCACAGATGATGAGAGTACATTTTTACGATGTGCACGGTCTCAGTTACGAAAAACTGACTTCCTTCTTATAAATAAATAAATAGTAGTGGACAATTCACACACAGCACTATCTGACCCCAAACTAACCAAAGCTTGTACGATGGCCGCCAGATAGCTGATATAATACTTATATAGTGTTAAATACATACTTATTATACATAGAAACACCCAGACACAGTGCAAACATTTGAATTTATCACATAAATATTTGCACTGGGTGGGAATCGAACCCACGACCCTCGGCTTCGCAGGCAGAGGTACTACCCACTAAGCCACGAGGCCAGTTATAGTCCTGAAGTTAGCTAATAGTCAACATATTAGTAAACATTGCAACTTACATCAGGCAAATACTTCTTGCGTTATAGTACATTATGATATAAGTGCGGTAAGTTGATAATTACAGCCGAGGCTTTATTGCTAGCTCGAGCCGAAGGCGAGAGCTATAATTAGCAGAGGCTGTAATTATCAAAGCGCACGTATGTCATACGACGTTTTATAACATATTTGCGAGGAAATAAACAAAACTCTGACGACATTTTCAAATAAAAACAATACAGCGAAAAAAAAGGCGCGGAATAATATTTACTTGATCACAGATCACAGCACAGTAAGTAATCACTATGGATCACAGATTAGCAATGCGCGCGCATCGGCGCCTTTTTTTTTTAAGCAACGGCACAGAACCAGCCGGTATGCCATTAGTTAATAAAATAAATTAATATTTTTGTGTTTTGTTACAGAAAAATTAAAGTAATTTATGATCAAAATTAATTAAATTAACGAATTAAATAACTCTTGATTATATTTTACCTCTCAAAGTTAATTTTATTCATAAAATGTTGACCACACTTTTCTAACATAAAAACTCTTTACTAAGATTTAAAAAGGTACCGTTCGTTTTAGACTGAGCATATCTCTCTACCTAGTCTGTGAACGGAGCATTTTGAAACCGTGCGTTTTACATTACACATTGCACAAGTGCGTAATAAGATACATTACGATACAGAAATTGGTCCAATAAGAGACCCTTTACGAGCAAATATGGTATAAAATATATTGTTTATTTTATGGTTGAACTTAGAATTCTTAACACGAAGGATAAAGAGTAGAACTATTCTTACTGCACAACGTATACGTAATTATACTTTTTTACAAATTACGTCCTTGTTATAATATTGGAGGTAACTGAATAAAAACACAGCGCTGTTATATCTATTTATAACCGCGTTCTGTTTTAAATAAACTTAATTTTCAGTAAATGTTGACTGCAGTATTCATCGCTCCCTCTACCTCCCCTCGTCCATGGCTGGCGAAGTTATAAATAGGCTACTCTATGCGATTTTACAAATCGTTTAGACTCAAAGTGTATTCATATTAAAACCATCCCAAAGGCTAATGTCTTATCTTATACCTTTAAACGAGCAATTCTTGATTTAGCTGGGTTTCATTTTTAGGGTTCCGTAAAACGTAAAAACGGTACCGTTTTAGATTCGACATGTCTGTCTATCTGTCTGTCTGTCCGTCTGTATGTCACAGCCAGTTTTTGCCGAAACTATGAGAACGACACTATTGAAACTTGGTAAGTAGATGTATTCTGTGAACCGCATTAAGATTTTTACAAAACAAAGAGAAAAAAAATTAGGGTTGCCCCCCATACTTAGAACTGAAACCCAATTTTTTTTTTTCATCAAACCTACACGTGTGGGGTGTCTATCGATAGGTCTTCAAAAATGAAATTGAGTTTTCTATATAGTTTTTGTCTACACTGAATAATTTGCGCGAGAGACACTTCCAAAGTGGTAAAATGTGTGTGTCTGTCTAACTTCTAAAATAAGACAATGAAAAAACTAAAAAAAATATATATGGTGTACATTACCATGTCAACTACCAACGAAAGTTGGTTTGAACTCGATCTGATGAGTAGATTTTTTTTATTCGTCATAAATACATTATTCTGTTGGGTGTACTTATCATAAGGGGGGATTTGCCAATAATCACCCTGCTTGGCAAGCTACTGGGTGATCGCAGTATTATTGGTGTAAAACTTCAGGTAAATGCTGCTGCCCATCACCTGGTTTATCCCTTAGTCGCCTTTTACGACATCCACGGGAGGAGAGGAAGGGGTCTTATTCTACCGCCGGAGCCCCCACGGCCAACGCCACGGCCACGCGGGAAGTCGGTGGATGGAGGCGGCACAAGACCGGTCATTTTGGAAATCATTGGGGGAGGCCTATGTCCAGCAGTGGACGTCTGCAGGCTGCAGATGAGATGATGATGAAATACATTATTATTAAAACTTCGATCAAAGTTACAACGAACTAAAAAAAACTATGTGTACTATGTATATTATGTTACCTGCTGCAACGGAACCTTTCATGGGCGAGTCCAACTCGCACTTGGCCACTTTATTAAGAAACGTATTGTATACGCGTTTTTAGACAATGAAAAACTGTTACATTAGACATTAGAATGCGACGGTAAATTTCGCCGCCACGCGCGTCAGTATAATAGTTCAGGTGGTTAGTTGGCTGGGCACAAAACGGTAGATCCGCGTTCGAATCCAGACGGCTGCTTGATTTTTTTTCAAGTTCATGTTTTTTTCATATTTGATAATATAAATATTTATTATTGAAAATCTATTATACTGGGAGCCCTTTATCTGTAGGCATCAAAGTATACTCAGTGTTTAAACCGAACAAAGCTCGGTCACCCAGGTACTGTAGTTTAGATAGATAGATAGATTAACTCATTATTGCACTTAATTTCAAAGATAAATAAAAGTTACATAACAAAACAAAATAAAGTAGCAATTGGCGGCCTTATCACTAAAAGTTTAATGAGAGATGTAGAAGGAATTCAAAGTGTCAATTTTAATAATTCTAAAGAAAGAGTGTTATGCTTCATGCTAGTTCATTCTTCTAAAAAGAGACTTCAAAAACGGAAGAGATTTCCAACTCAGTTGTTTTTTGTTTGTATGTAACTCGATAGCTCCGCTAATTGGAAATTCATTTTGACGATTATTTTTTAAGTTTAATAGGTTTTCACAGGTGTAAATCGAAATCAGTCGTCGTTTTTGCTGAAATAAGTATTAACAGAAATCTAAAATTGCTTGCTTCACTGTTTCATTGCTACAGTGTATTAAGTTAACTTTTACAAAAATATTAAACTATTTCGATTGTCTGAATTTACTTTAAATCTGAAGTCGGTTTCTGGTTTTTCGGAGAAAATTAAATTACTAATAGTACGCTTACTAAAAAGTAGTTCTTAAAAATCCAACAAGTGTAACTGTTTGCTTGCGTAAGTACATACACAATTTATAAAAGATACAGTTTAAGTATCGTTTTTAAGCTATCGCGATTTGTACACATAATGTTAATATTTAACCGACAGAAGACTGAAGTCTTCTCGTGGCCACG
Organism: Ectropis crepuscularia; assembly: GCA_963693475.1. Lineage (NCBI taxonomy): Eukaryota > Metazoa > Arthropoda > Insecta > Lepidoptera > Geometridae > Ectropis > Ectropis crepuscularia. The sequence continues at coordinate 40,200,467 of OY856338.1, forward strand.
GCGGTTGTAACTCAGCCGAAACTAGTCGAGGTAATTAAACAAAGATTTATATCGTGGTTAAGCCCCGTACAGAATTTGCCAAAATTAAGTTGGAACTACGTATTTTCAGTCCGTCTCTGTGTCTTCACAAACTTACTCTAATAATGGCGAGGTAAAAAGTATGGCGAGGTAAGTTGGAATGAGGTCGAGAAACTTGTCGCCCGGGCACCAGCCCTGATGGAACGCGAAGACCTTCATAATAAAAACGTACCATGATAAAAATTGAAATGATTTTTTTTTATTGCGCACCACAATTTGTTTTGTCGCTGTGAATTCAGCTCAAGCTTCGCGTTCGTAAATAAGAAATCTTCGGGTAAACACGGTACCATAACCATTGGCCATTTAGAAATGCGTCAACGTTTCTAGATTGTCATGGTCCCTCCAGTTTCACCTGCATAGTTTCCAAAGTAAGCTATCAAATTCTGAGTTACAAGTTTTCACTTCTATCGGCAGTTCCTATGACTGCCAATATTTTTACCAGCGTCGTAGAAAGTAGTATATTTCAAACTATAATCTAATCGTTTTCCAAATTTCAGTTTCCCAATCCGTCCGCTAGAGAAAGACCACGCCTTTGCCAGCATTTTTATCGGCATGCGGTAATGCGCAAACATCATTATTGCGTTTCAGTTTGAAGGGAAATATTTTCAGATAAATAATAGGTCAATGAGATGAATCATGTTTAATGTATATGGGTGACAAACGCATTGATTATAATTTATGTATTTGCCCTGTAAAGTAAGATTCTTCCCTTCTATCATACTACATAGGTCTCCTGGTGGTTCATTTACTACGTAAGTTTTGTTCACGGGCATGTAGTCTATATTTTAAAGTACACTAGCGGCTGGTTACGGCTAGGCTCAGAAATTGTCATATTAAGAAATAAAAACTATCCTATCTCTCAAGTTGGACCAGACTGCTCACATTGTGCCAATTTCATTTCAAATCAGTTAAGTAGTTTAGGAATCCATCGCGGACAAACATCGTGACAGGAAATTTATATGTATGAAGATGTATGTATATTGTATATATTAAGGTGTAAGTTAAGTTAAGATTTATAAATTGGAATTGGTGAATTAGTGAATGTTTTATTTCTGATACGCTATCTACGCCCAAACTTGAACTTAAATCTAGAAAACATTTGAACATTTATGTATTTGAGAGTTTTTCAGAGAATTGAAGAAAAGAACTTATGTAACATAACGCCATTTATTTAACAGGAAAAAACAAAAACCCGACTTCGGTTTCAAATTAAATTCAGACACTCGACTAAATTTTATAAGAATCTATACCTATTATCGTCTAAAATCACGAAAACAATTTTTAATTTTTTGTGCAAATTTGAAAAACCACCACTTTCGATAAAATGTATATAATTATATCTACCGAACAAAAAAAAAACGATTCACAATAGGGGACTGGGTCAAAAATACACCATCCTAATGAGTCCGTCAGCTAGATCATGGAAAAATATTGGAAACGTATTTTTTGTTTTTTCATAATATTAAAAATCGTCAAAGATATAGACCATCAAACTTGGAGAGTGGGGGGGGGGGGGCGCGACGTCACTCGTGAATAAAAATCGTACGTCACACGAAACTTCGAAGCGCTGTATCTTCGTCATTTTTTGTTACTGAAACAAAAGAAAAAATACGTGTACAATATTTTTTGGCAATCTAACTGACGGACTACTTAGTTTTTTTTAGGATTGTACCCTGTTGGCGACGCTATCGCGTAACATATTATTATGTAGGTACATACAAAAAAACAACTGAATTGAGAACCTCCTCCTTTTTTGGAGTCAGTTAAAAATAAAATAAATAATACAATAATATAATCGTAGATTATATTATTTGATGATAATATTTATCAGGACTGTGTGTTTAATTTTTAAATTCAATTTTCTTTGCGCAATTTTTATAGACCAACTATTTCAAATTTTATGCCGTAATTTATAAAAACAGATACCGGAAAAATACTGGTATATATTTTATGAAAAATCGACATATTTCATTTGTTTTACCGAGGTTTTGTACGTTTAAGTATATAGATTACACTAAATTTTTTTCAAATAATTATTTAATACTGTAAAAACAATATTTTAGATGATATGCCGGTTTTTAGACTCCGCATCTATGCCGTAGCGACCTCGCGGAGTTCTTTCAGCTTTAAAAAAAGTGTATAAATAATAAAGATAGAGTTCTAGGAGTTAAACATTTATACTGGAAAGTTTTTCTTCTTTTAGATTTTTTTTTCAAAATATCTATAGTATCATTAGTCATGAAGTTATTAAGGAATAACCAAACTAAACTACCTAACTAAATACCTTCGTTTTGTAAGCTTAGTTAATAATTATCGCATTTTTTTATGTGCTAAAAAACCCTTAAAACATTTTTTTAGACGTCATTGCAAATCGAATGAGGTATCACACATGTATCTAGGAGCTTTATATCTATTTTGCACGTTTTTGAACTTGTTGACTAGACTACATTACCCAATCAAAATTCTGCTTTTAAATAATTTCGTTTTCTATAATTTTGAATAGTTTTTTAATTTCTTACAAGAGCTATGGCAATTGACATTACATGAACCAATTTAAAATAAAATGAAGTATTCGTATATAAATATAACTAGCTGACCCCGCAAACGCTGTTTTGCCATATAAATAAAGATATGAAAAATAGCTAGTAGCCGATTCTCAGACCTACTGAATATGCATATAAATTTTGGTTAAAATCAGTAAAGCCGTTTCGGAGGAGTAAGGAAACAAACACTGTGACACGAGAATTTTATATATAAGAAGGTTAAGTGGCCAAGTGCGAGTAGGACTCGCCTATGAAGGGTTCCATAGCAGCAAGTAACAAAATATAAAAAATCTTGTAGTTCGTTGTAACTTTGACCGATGTTTTCATAATAATGTATTTATCAAGATTACGAAAAAAAAACTAGCTCTTCTTCAAACCAATTTTCGGTGGAAGTTTGCATGGTAATAATGTGCATCGTAAATTTTGTTTAGTTTTGTCATTCTCTAATTTCAGAAGTTACAGGGGGGGCACAAATTTTACCTCTTTGGAAGAGTCTCTCGCGCAAACTATTCAATTTAGAAAAAATAAAGCCAAACCTCAATATTATTTTTAAAGACCTATCCATACATACCATACAAGTAAGGTGGTGATGAAAAAAAAATCGAGTTTCAGTTCTAAGTACGGGGCACCCCCAAAATTTATTGTTATAGTACCTACTAAAAAATCTTTATGCAGTTAAGTAAGTAAATAGTAAGTAAATTTATTTATTACCAATAACCGCATACAAGAATCTTATAAAATAAACACATGAGACTAAATTAAAGTACATTTAAATACATATTACAAAGATTCTCCCAGTCTTGACCATTGGCCCCACACTAGGCACTGTGGCCCGTGTTGTGGTAACCGGTTCACACAATACATCTACTTACCAAGTTTCAACAGCATAGTTCTTATGATTTCGGAAAAAAGTGGCCGTGACATACGGACAGAGAGACATGACGAATCTATAAAAGTCGCGTAAATGTTCGCTTTAGCTGTGTAGCGCCGTAGCGCCGTAGCGTCGCAGCAGTGGCGAAGCAGCGTAGCATACCTACGCGTTAAACGATTTAAGATTGGTTGAATGAAACCTTGGGAGTCAACGTTACCTATATGCGTAATAATAGTACATCTGTGGTATTAAGGCAACGTATTCTGCAACGTTAGTCATACTTCATTCTAATAAGTTTTCACTTCTGTTGGTTCGATAGGTATTGTTCACAACACCCCCCTATTTCCCTCTTCTTCTCCTAATCCAAGTACTATGTCGAAAGAAAATATAATTGTTATGACCAAGGTCATAAAGGACCAAGGTCATAAAGGAGCCCGGAGTCTGAGGAGTGGCTAAATTAAATTTAAAAAAATATATAGTTATTGACTGTTATTTTTTTTTTTCAAAGATAGATTTTACACTTATTTGCCTGATTGAAGGGACTGGTGATTTTTTAGAAATTTGAAAGTTTAGCTGAATTAATAGAGATGTTCAAACCAGACTTATTAGAAATACGTTTAGTTTTTAGATTATAATTATCTACAACGAAAAAAAAACAAATAATTCATAACGCCATTTCTGTTTTGAGCTAATGTCAAACCCAAACTGTGTAATATTTTATGGTTGTGTCAAATTATGTTTTCTTGAAACGTTAGAACAGTTATTATTAAATCACACAGAACTTTACCTAATCCTATGAAATACCAGGTAAAACAGAGCGTATTTATTTTGCCGAATTTCATAAATTACTAACATTTTAAAACATCAAGAGATGCTTAGAAATACTACGAAAAACTTAACCATTAATTGTAGCTTTGAGTTTGAATAATAAGCTTAAATACTACATTGTTTAAATTTATTAAATTCCATTTCTTGCGATGATACTTTTTAGGCTCATACTCTTAAATTCGTCTGTAATTACAAAGGTATTGAATCAAATGATTACAGAATTTATATCACAGGTTAGTGTTATTTTTTTTTTTATCGTAATTACTAAGGGACCCAAGGAGCGTAGGGATATAAATGAGTCGGCAACATTTTCTATCTGAGCGGAACATTCGGTACCTAAGTACAGAATCGCAAGAGGAGTTGAAATTCGGCGCGCCAGTCCTTCGCGTCTTTCACCCGTGAATGCCCGCTAAGAGCCGAAATTTCTCACGGGCGCTATAGGGTGGGTCGTTGGTCTAGTACAAAAATATAAAATAATATTTTAGTTAGGCCGGTATTTCTTTTTCAGGTGGTGTGTAAACTCATCGTGTGTAGGGGAGGGTGTTCAGGTAAATTGTTTATCGATGTGTGAAAGCGACTCGAAGTGTCATCGGGGTAGGCAGAAGAAAGTAAGGTGGCGGTGGAGGGGGTCGGCGGCGCGGGAGGGGGGGCTTGCGCGGGTCTGGCTCCAAACGTCGGAGTCGGAACCAGCTTGCTCTGTGTCCCTCGGATCGCCTCCCTAGTCGGACGCTTGCGAGGACCTCTCTAGTTATCGCGCGCGCTCGCGGATTACTTTTCACTCCTTCTCTCGCCATCACAGAATTTTCTCTCAACTATTTCCAAACTTTCGAAAGAAATTTAATTGCGGGTCGGCCGTTGCGACAACCAGCGCTTTCGGTAAGTGTCATTTTAATGTTAGATTTATGGGCGCGTAAAAGTTTGCGGCTGGTCGCGCCGGGCGAGGCAACAGGTATAGTATTTGGCGGACGATACCTCCCTTTTACTTTCGACTAAGTCGTCGTAATCCCGACCTGGCCCGCCATTTTATCTCGGGACGCCGCAGCCACCTTCGACGATGAGGTATGGATATGAACTTTGAAACGTCCCATCGAGCAATATTTTTGGAAGCGACGATAACATCATTTTATGGCGTATTTAAGGACCGTTCAACACTACGAGTGGCTCGTCAAAATGTCAATGAGATACTTCAAGTAACGGGGATGTACATTAATATCCAAAACCTTTTATGTTTGTGATATTCGTGTATTGATGAAACAGTTGTATTGTTAGTGTTTTTTTTTTCTAAATTACAATGGTGCAGAAATTATTATTCGTATTCTATTTTCAATAGAATTTTACAAGGGACGGGTTCTTCATTCGATTTTCTACCGTAGTTTTTCCTTTTTGGTAAGTAAATTCGATCGTTTACAATCCATTTTGGATCGTCTTTGGTTTTTTAAAATTCGTTTTTAAATATGAACATACGTTTATTTAATAATAATACATTTCTCGGAAATTAATGAAATCCGGCTTCAATTTAAAATAAAACTTAGACTATTTATATATTTTTTTTAAATCTACGAATACCTACGTCGCTTCGTTTGTGTAAAAGTAAGCAAAATTTATTTATTTTTAAATTGTTTAAATTTTGAAAACCATTCAGCAATAAAATTTAAATGGATTAAAGAGGTCGTTCTCTGAAGAATTATTTCCCATATTAAAAGAATTTTCAAAATCGATAAACAGTTGATGGAGCTATCGCGTTACAATCGAAAATTTGGAAGTCGTTTAAAAATAATCTCGACTATTCTGTTAATTTATCACTTCTTTCTAATTTATATGCGGTAGTCTGAAAAATTCTAAGTCAGATATTGATCTATCAAATTAATTTTAATTAGATAAAAACTACTTAATTTTTTTATCAATTTTAAAAAATATAATCGATTTAAAAAAAAAAACCAGAAACCAACTTCAAATTAAAATCATATTCTTACATTCGACCAAAATTCATAATAATCTATCACCATAATATATCGTTGAAATTCATGGAAGCAAATTTTAGGTTTTGTTCATATTTCAATAACAGCAACACCGATTTTGATAAAATTTTATATGGGCTCACCTCTGAACATCTACGAAACAATACAGAACCATCAAAAATGATTTACAATTGGCGGCGCAATCATACATACACATAACATAGGCGCGTAACATACACAAAAAAAAATTGGCAGTCATAGGAACTGCCGATAGAAGTGAAAACTTATAACTCAGAATCTGATAACTTACTTTGGAAACTACACGGGTGTAACCGGAGGGTGTGGCCTGGTCATCATGGCATGAGCATCTAGAAATGCACCAGCATTTCCCATTGGCTGACGCATTTCTAGACGGCCATGCCATGATGGGCAAGCCACGCCCTTAAAGCATTTCCCATTGGATGACGCATTTCTAGATAGCCAATGGCTATGGCCCCGAGTTTACCCGAAGATTTCTTATCATATCTGAGCGTGACGCCAGAATTCATTTCACAGCCCACGAAAAATCTGTCTAGGCGCTCCTAAAGAAGTTTTCTCTTCAAAAACATACAACCAAATTGATAATCTCTTCCGAAAATAATGGAGATGGTTCTCAATTTGGTTCTATGATTTTTGAAGTGAAAACTTCTTTAGGCGCGCCTAGACAGATTTTTCGTAGGCTGTGAATTGAATTCATTCGTCACGCTCGGATATGATAAGAAAGCTTCGGGTAACTCGGGACCATGGCTATTGGCCATCTAGAAATACGTCAGCCAATGGGAAATGCTGAAAGGGCGTGGACAGGCCATCATGGCATCTAGAAACGCATCAGCCAATGGGAAATGCTGACGCATTTCTAGATGGCCATGCCAAAATGGCGAGGACACGCCTTCCGGTTACACCCGTGTAGTTTCCAAGGTAAGCTATCAAATTCTAAGTTTTAAGTTTTCTCTTCTATCGGCAGTTCCTATGACTGCCAATTTTTTTTTTACGTAGGTTTGCTACGCGATAGCTCCACAAATTGTGAATTGATTATGTTTTTTTTTGTTTGGTGATAATAAATATAGGTCAGAGATGGTCTCAGATTAATTTTATCAAACGACGGTTTTTTGAAATATCAACCAAAAAATTATTATAAGCTTACCTTTACCTGGACGACGCATTCGAAGATTTCACAAAGAAATATGAAATTTAGTCGAATGTCCGATTTTATAATTCAAATGAAGACTATTATTAGATTTTTTTTTAAAAATTGGCCGTCAATGTCCGTTGTAATTTTTTTTCCAAAACACATTGAAAGTCGACACAAAACAGTTGCAATTCACGATAAAATTCGAATTCGCATTCCCTTTTGTACCATCTTGTCCCGTTTTGCGAAGACAATGTATCTATTAACCGAGTTATTCTTCCGAGAATGATCAATATTAAATCTGCCCATTATAACTTGTGTATTTCATACACAATGGAATTTCCGCAGAAAAGGGTCCATTGATTAAAATCCAGACAATTTTGAGACGCAAACGTTTCATTTGTTTTCATTGACAAGCAAGTTTTGGAAACCGGGAGTGCGTCAACAGGCTTGCCGTAAAGTTTACGTTGTCGCCTCGACTTCTGTTTAACATTTTAAAGCTTTTCAAAATTTATCATGCATTTTAATTCTTATTTTTTGATTATTAAGTTTGGCTGAGCTATCGCGTAAAATACATTTAAAAAAATATATACAACCGAATTAAGAAACCTCCCATCCTCAACTGAACTGGTAAAATATTTTTGAAACTATTATTTAATTGTGTATTTAAAAAATGTAAGTAAAGCCTAGATAAAATATTTTTTTCCATTATTTAAAACAATCCTTCGTAGGTACTGGTATGATCTTAGAGCAAGCTTTGTACTACTGATCGGATTTAATGTCCGTCATCCAATACTCTAAGGGCTGGATCAACTATTCAACTGTTATATACTTACTCTAATCTCCGTATTCCATAACTATGAACAAGCTGTTTCAAAATCAGATTTAGATATTTATAAATAAACTAGCGGCCCGTTCCGGCTTCGCTCGGATTTCGTAAAAGGGCTATTAATCGAAAAAGAAACTATCCTATCTCTCAAGTTGGACCAGACTGCTCACGGTGTGCCAATTTAATTTAAAATCGGTTAAGTAGTTAAGGAATCCATCGCGGACAAACATCGTGACAGGAGATTTATATAGATTAAGATAAAATATATTTATTGTTCCCAAATAAAGTACAGTTCTTTACGTTAACAGATTGCATATCAAGATATGAGATACAGATAATATGAGGTACAGCGGGCCCCAAACTAGGCAAAGCCTGTATTTTGTAATTTCGTTTTAATTTGTTGCGTTTATTAATATAAATATAATATTTCTTATCAAATGAAAATAATTATCTTACCAATATTAATAATTAATGGGAATTCGGAACAGAACACGTGGAATAAATAATACATTGGCTTTTATACTTGGAAAATCATGGGAACTCAAATAAAGTGGGAAAACTGCGGCGCGGCTATTGCTCGTAATAAATATAATTGGGCATTTTCCGGATGCAATATACCTCTCCAAGGCAGTTCTTTATTCATAACTGTACAATTAAATAAAATGTCACTCAGTAAAAATACAAAACTAAGAACATAGTAATGGTATACATTTTTAAAGACTAGAATGAAATTTCATTGTGATTAATAATAATTATAATTGCTTAAGAATGATGGCTTGAATAATGGCTTAAGAAAGGAAATAAATACGTTAATTATAATTAATTAAATAATAATTATTATAATCATCTAAATAAATGTAATACAAAATGTATTGTTCTTGAAAAAAAACTAAAAAATTAAGAAATAGAATAAATTACTAAATCATCAAAATATTTTTTTTTGTATGATCTTAATACCCAATGTTATTATTTGTTTTACAATTTTATCGCAGCTTTACGATCACTCTCTATGAACACTATTTGAACGCTATAAATATAAAAAAAATTAGGGAAAAGTTAGCGTTTTAATACATGTGTCGAGTTTACTTTGAATGTATGGAGTATACAAATTGTAACGAATTTACTTTGTGGCGAATCGCCTATGACCCTTCTTAATTACGTAATTTTTTCTAAATTTCTCTTTTAAAATGAGACTTTGGCACCACTTTGACGAAATTTAGAATTATCTTAGACACTGGGTATATGGCGTCCATAAACTCCTGGTTTTGAAAAAAAATATGCAAACAATTTTATTACCAGCCAGCAATAATCACAGCCAAAACATAGAAAAGAAAACAAAGAAAAAAGGAAAAATATAACATGTATTTATCAAACGAACACCTACAACAGAATAATTACTTAATTGGAGCTTCCGCTCTGGGGTAGGCCTGTATCACGGAAGCCGATACGACTTATGCTACATCATTACTCAGCTATAAAAATACACAGGTGTTTATTGATAAAAATATATTTTGTCTAACTAAATGATTAGATAGATAGGATGATTAGACTCCGTATCCTACTAATATTATAAATGTCAATGTATAGATGTTTGTTGCTCAATCACGTCCTAACGTATGAACGGATCGGGCTGAAATTTGGAACACAGATAGATTATAGTCTGGAAGAACACATAGGCTACTTTTTATCCCGAAAAAAAAAACGACGGGAACGGGAACTTCGAGGGTAACACTGCGGGGCGCTGGTAGTTGTGACAAAAACCTACAAACAGATATATTACAGTCAACATTTGAACTAGCGCCACAAGCTGCTGCCTTATTGCTGAGAGCAATATTTTCCATACAACCAGCTCATAGAAAACTCGCCTACAAACAAGATTATGCCCATGAAGATGTAATTTTTCATTAAACTGTTTAAATCTATACTCCAATACCATTATTATAAAACTGAAGAGCGTTTTTGTTTGAACGCTGTAATCGCAGGAACTACTGGGCTGAAATTAAACATTCTTTCAACGTTGGATATTTATGTACGTGAGTCCTGAGTGATATAGGCTGTTTATGTAACTGGGTCGATAAGAACTAAATACAAGTAATAATAAACCTTTAATTTAAAATTATGCATAAATCTAACCAAGAATAAGAATTATTTTCTCTTACAAAACCAATAAAAGCGGTCAAGTGGGAGTCGGACTCGCCCATGAAGGGTTCCGAATCGGCAAGTAACATAATACTTAAGTTCTTGTAGTACGTTGTAACTTTGATCTATGATGTTTTAATAAAAGTATTTATGACGAACCAAAATATTTACTGTGCTTTGTAATTATTTTGTATGAAAATTTCGGTTTGCTTGGTAATGTACATCATTTATTTTTTTAAATTTTATCATTCTTTTATGCCGCCCCCCCTTCCCTCTACGTTTTAAGAATCCCAAAAAACCGACTTGAATTGAAAATTCAATTCAGACACTTAATTTTATAACAAGCTAAGGCTAAGTCATCCAGATACACGTAAGAAATTTAATTTTTTGTTCACATTTCTAAAACCACCAAACCAATTTCGATCAAATATGTATAGGTATGGTAATTCTAACAAACAAAAACGATCAAACATCTCATATATATAGAGATATATTTAATTTATATATATAGATATATAAATATTTATAGTATAGGTATTTCTGGGTGACGAGCGCAGTCCAGTGCTAGGCAATGATTTGGATACTTCATTTTCCAATAGTTGCGTGTCACTGTGCTGTTACGTGGCAGGCATGTTGCTTATCATCAGGCATATGTCCTGCTCGTCTCGTCACTTTATAGTATTTAAAAAAAAAATGTGGAAAAATTCGCTTCAGGCACTTTCGTAACCGACTGATTCGTAACCAGCTACGAAAAAACATTTTTTTTCTGTGTTTTGTAACTAGTTACCAATAAAAACTTATTTTCCGTTTTCATTACCTATGAAAAATTAAACCAAGACTATCTCATTTTTTTGAATCGAATGAAACAGAACTCGTCTTCGCATTTGTCGAGATGCAACGAGATCGCTTTCATGCGATGTACTGATTTGTAAAATTAAATAATTAACCCATAACTCTGGTTTCATTAATGATGTATTGTTATCACATGTTCAAACAATTCTATTTGTTGTGACATGCAATTTAATACTAACTTTAACATTTGCACGTATTTAAAAATAAACAAATAAATATTTGTGGACACTTCACACACAACACCATCTGACCCCAAACTAAGCAAAGCTTGTATGATAGCGGCCAGATAGCTGATATAATACTTATTTAGTTTAAATACATACCTACTTATTATACATAGAAACACCCAGACACAGTGCAAACATTTGAATTCATCACACAAATATTTGCACTGGGTGGGAATCGAACCCACGACCCTCGGCTTCGCAGGCAGAGCTACTACCAACGTACCAACTAAGCCTTAAGTTTTCAATAATTTATTAAATTTGTCGGATATTTAATTATTGCCGTATAGAGAAACAATATTTTGCGCTGTCACTGAAACACAAAAATCAGCTTTAGTTCAGAATGAAACTCACTCGACAATGCTGTTTTCATTATGTCAAGAAAATATTCCTTTTGTACTATGATTATCATGAAAATGGCAAATAGCCAGTGTATTGGCCAGATAGCTGATAAATTATTTTTATAAATTGTTTTTAAACTCAGGATGTCACCATCAGCTCTTAGCTTTGTGCTCACAGGGCCACCACGGAAGTATACAATTTCTAAAAAAAAAAAATTTGAAATTCGTTCCACAATTGGCGGAAAAATCGGTGAACATACTCATATGAGTATGTTCAACGATTTTTCCGTTTTATTGTAGAAAAAAAATACAGTCGAACACATTAACTCCTCCTTTGTTGAAGTCGGTAAAAAACACCAAAGTCATTGAGCCAATCTGTTAATCACGTATTTTTTTTTAGTTTAATCTCAGTTGTCCCAGTTGTGGCAAAGGTCTCCCCCAATTCCCTCCACTTTATCCGGTCCTGAGCTACCATCGATAACGTAAGAGGGGGATTTTCATACAAAATAAAATAAGCAGTTATTCATGTCTATGAAACCGACACACATGTAGACTTCCAATAGATTGTGTATGATATTCATCTAGTAACTCGAATCACCAATACATCAAGAGTACAGTAGAGCTTTGCATCGTCAAGTTAGAGCTCACGTTCTACCATTACTGCAATATCCGTGTGAATACTCGTTGCGACTGTAACAGTTTAATCTGGTTTCTGCGGATAATACCGAACACGTCGTCAAACATATTCGTGTCGCTACCAATGTCTCGATATCTCGGCATATATGGTGAGCTCAAGATTAGCTTCCTCTCATTGATAACATACTCATCAATGATATAACAGCTATTCAGGTAATGTACTGTGCAATATTAGTCCTGTTTAATTCAGAGAGTTTTGTGAAGTCCAGTATGTATAATATGTAGTGCTCAGTAGGGTATGTTTTTGTATGCTTTGAAAGTATTATTCCCTAGCATCGCTCCGCGGTATCACCTGCGTAATTACCGATCCCGCAATTTTCCCAGGATGAAAGTAACCTTCTATGTTACTTATAATACCTCCCTGAAAATGTGTACAAAGTTTCATGATGATTGGTTCAGTAGTTTTTGCTTGAAAGCGTAACAAATAAACTTAAATTCACATAATATTGTATCAACTATCTGGCTCTTATAATACAAGCTATGTTTAGTTTGAGGCTACTTACCTTAGTGTGAAGAAAACAAAACGTACTAAATTATTACTATTTACACAAGAATTACTTTAGTACAAAAAAAATCAAATCGATTTCGGTATGATCCAAAATATTAGCATTGCCATTCAGCGTAGAAATACCGCCAGCATGCTAGGCACGGCTTGACCATCTTGATCCAAGCCTTCATTAGTTTATGAATATTTCAAAACAGCTTAGGGTGAGTAGTCAATTAGGTAAATAGTGTGGTGTAGTTATCTTTGTAATTTGGTATCGTAAATAAATTATCTGCCCGTTAAATAAAGTGTGATTGCAAAAAAAGATAAGTTAATTAAATGATGGTATGGTTATTTTATAAATCTCTTCATTTAGAGATTTCCAGATTATAGGATTGCAGAAATGTTGCTGCTTGAAGAGTGTTCGTTCTTAAACATCTTTGCTGTTAAGATTGTGAAAGCGCTTTCAAAAAGCTCTTTGCGATGTCCCAGAACATTTACCTAGAAAAGGAAAATCTTTTCTATTTACAAAGTTATAAAACTAAAAGGCAAAGGTGGTATCGGTTTGTGCATCTCTTTAGCGCACTCAACAACCTGCCACTTTGAAACCAGTGTGATTTATAACTTATTCGAGTCTCTCCTTTTACTATAGATGGCACAGATAAAGAAACACAGACATTGTAAACTAATAATACTTAGTCATATTTTTTCATGTCAAGTATATCAATTAAATACACTTACTACATAATTTTGAGTGATATAAAAATAGTTATGAAATGCATTCATTTTTTATTTTTTTAACTTTTATAGGTTTACACTTGACCGCCATCTCGCCTGATGTTAAGCGACGATGCGGTCTACGATGGAGCGTGTTTACCTAGAAAAAAAACATTTAAAAAAATATTTTTTTGCGTTATTATTATTATTATTACAACTATATACATATTCAACCTATTAAATCATAGAGAAGGTAAACTTAACATTTTTAATGAATTTGGTAAAAGACATTCACAGTACCCTTTTTGTATCATATTATTGAAGATAGAATTGTTGAAGATTTTAGTCAATGTCAGAGTGATCTATTCATATATGTACAATTTAAACGTCAAATAATATTTGTCATTTCGGTCTGGAATGATGCTGATAATTTTTCAACACATTGTTAATTTAACAAACTCGTTTTTTTAATTTACAAGATAAATAAGACTAAAAAATGTTGAGTATCGTCTGCGGCGCACAGTCCAAACTACCGGTGGTTAGGGCTATCGACTGAGCAACCTCTTGACGATGCATGCCGTGTCCAGGATGACTGCCTTTTGAATCTGAACCTTGACCTAACCATCTGACGAAAGTGACTTCAGATGTAGGTCAAAGCTTTTCTATATAAACCACTTAATGAAAATAACTATCGGGACTTTGAAAGAGGAATCAACATCCGACGCGGCGGTGACCTCGTGAGAAGCTTGTCCTTCTCTGCTTTCAAGAGATACTCGTCAAGTAGATGTTTATTTCTATTTCTATCAATTATAACGTTTTATAATATTTAAATATTAAAACAATTTCAACCTACCTCTACATAGATCGGCACCGCAGCGAGCCAGGCCCTGGCTACCGTAAGTTAAGGCTGCAGAGTAAGAAGCTTCTTAGCAAGTCCTACTTATCGTAAACCTATTAATCCTCATTATTTTATTGTTATGAACATAATAAAACAAATTTTATTATTTTAGTATGAAAACTTACGTGGTTGTTACACTTTTTAAACCAAACATGAGTAACCCGTGTATTTATTTAATTTTTTTATTTTTATTATTTAAATAAACTTTTAAAATGAAAGTAAAATAAATAGACTACAGGCCCGTGAACAAACTATGTAGAATGATAAAAGGGTATAAACTAATAAGATTCAGCACTCGAAACTTGTAAACTGTCCAACTGAGTGCAGGTGAAGGGGGAGTTTTGCAACTCTGGACCTTTTCTTCGCATTATTTTTGTACTGTGTTGTAGGTTGCGCAGGACCGCTCGTTGTGGAAATCTAGGGGGGCCTATGTTCAACAGTGGACGTCTTGCGCCTGATGATGATGATGAAGTAACCTAATAAGTACATACATTCTTGTAGTTCGTTGTAACTTAGCGCGATGTTTTAATTATAGTATATTTATGACGTATTAAAAAAAAACTACTTACTAGATCGAGTTCAAACCAACTTAAGTTACAGGGCTCCCCTGTACACACTTTGGAAGTGTCTCTCGCGCAAATAATTCAGTATAAAAAAATATATTAGAAAAAACTCAACATCAATTTTGAAGATCTATCTAAATACACACCAAACATAGAGGTATATTAAAAAAAATATAAGTTTCAGCTCTAAGTATGGGGCACCTCCAAAATTTATTATTTTTATATTATATTTAATGCGGTTCACAGAATACATAATATACTTACCAAGTTTCAACAGTAGTTCTTATTTTTTTCGGAAAATAGTGGTTGTGACATATAGACAGAGGGACAGACAGACGTGACGAATCTATAAGTGTTCCGTTTTTTGCCATTTGGCTACGGAACCGTAATAACTGACACAAAGCGCGCTTATAGCTTTATTTATTAAAAAAAAAACACATTGTATACACAAAACACGTTAAAGGTTATATTTATAAATGAAGTTAAACGCTACTAAAATGTTAGGTAACTTCGTCTCAACACAGCCAGCAGCTAAATTATTCACTGAGTACCGGAACTTCGGCGAAATATACAATGTTAGCCAAGTGACAGCTGCTTACTTAGCCCTGACGGGGTTGCGGTGAGGCCTTAATTGGAGAATAGACGATACATACCACCGTTATCCATGTTTCGACCACAATTTCTATTATAACAAATTATATTGAAAATGTATTTATTGTACATTTATTATTTATGTATTTTATTATTAGTAAAATTATTTTTTATCTCTATGTCATTTATATATAGTATAATTAATATATATTGTAAACCGCACCACTGCCCATAATCTTACTAATCTAATTTCTTTACGAATCAAATGTTATCTGGAAGATATCGCTTTTAGCGATAAGATCGCCTTTTGTGCCCATTATGTTCTGTTATTTAATGTTGTGTTACTTATTGTCAACTTTGTTTGTGGTGCCAATAAAGTGTTTTGTATTGTAATTTCGGAAATTATATTCTACTAAACTCAGTATCCTAAACTATGATATAAATGTTTCACATAAACATACATTTTAATGCTTGTCAAGGGCATGCATATCAAGAACATTGAGTAATTGTACATTACCCTGTAACTCATTTAGTACGGATACTTTTTGTGTTTAATTATTTAAATAAATATAAATCCTGCGCCATGAAACTTTTTTCCAGTGAACTGTTTACCAAGTTAAGTGATTTTGACGCAAGTTGACATTTATGTGTAATTTGGCCCAGGTTGAGAGGTAGGGTTAACCGCTCCTGATCGCATGTTTTTACTACAAATTATCTTATATATAAAATTCTCGTGTCACAGTGTTTGTTTCCTTACTCCTCCGAAACGGCTTTACTGATTTTAACCAAATTTTATATGCATATTCTGTAGGTATGAGAATCGGCTACTAGCTATTTTTCATACCCCTAAGTGACAAGGGTTGTTCACTAAGGCAAAACAACGTTTGCGGGGTCAGCTAGTTTATTATAAATATATGGTATAACCTGAGCGAAGGCGGAACTATTCATTCTATAATAGTACTTAGCATAACACTGGTCAACACAATTTTCTTACCAGACAGTTACTTACTTATAATATCTTCCTCATATATTAATAAATAATAATATATAAAATATCTTCCGATCCTTATTTAATCACCATGATATTTGTTTTGACAATTCTCTATTTCAACATTGATTGCTTTGAACTTGACCGCCATCTCTCCTGATGTTAAACGACGATGCGGTCTACGGTAGAGCGTGCTTACGTAGAAGAGTACGGTCAAGTGTATTACTGTTAAAAAAATCCCAATTATTGTTTAAAAACACGTCTTAGCTGGGATACACAGTGTTATAAAGGAATCAGGATAATTAGTTTACAAAGAACCATCGGTCATAGCAACATAGAGAAGAACAATCGAATTGAGGCCCTCTTTCTTTTGATGTAGGTTCGAAATTGCTTTCGTCTTGCAAAATTGGATTCGTAACAATGACTTGTGTTTGTCGAATTGTGTCAAGGTGCTTCAAATATTCTTTTGACCTACTTTGTATGATTTGCAGTCGGTTTTCCAGCCTAATTTTTATATTACCGGAGGATACGAGTAACAGCCGCCCGTGCCTTGGTCTGCAAAAGAAAAAAACTAAAGTTTTTATAAAATAATCTATAACAGTTGGCTTCAAAGAATGTCTACTGCCTACCGAGATTAGGCAAGCGGAAATAGCTCAGGGGCCTACTAATTTAATCTAAATAATTGTACTTACACATGCGTAGATCTTAACTTAAGCCTTTCCATGTGTTAACCATACTCACTATACTCAACGCGTACTGTTTCTCGTACGATGGCTAGTGCTAGGGAACCTCGGACGATGTGATCTCTACTGGAACTGGGATTAGTAGGGGAGATCGAGGAACGATCTAGCTTCCTCATAGAGGGTACCTTGCGGGGAGGATAAAGCGCCTGCTATAAATAGACTTGCAGCCTGTAAGTAGACCTACTAAACATTTTTATTTTAATTATTGTCTGATGTCTGAATAACTATAGCTTTTCCTTTTCAACATGGAAGCTTTGAGTTCCGCATTGAAGGTCCACTTGGATGTTAATAGTAATGTATCTAGATCTATTCATTACATCAATAAAAAATAAACAAAACCGAGATGTTGAATAAAGAAGAAAGTTATAAGTATTCAATTCTTTGTTTGCGTATATGGGTAGGTATTTACAGATGTAAATATGTAAAAGAGAGCTGCATATTCAGTACCAATTGAAGTTTTACTTTAACGTCGTTATTTGATAATTATAATATCTTGTGTAAGGTTGTATACCCAGTGTGCTTACCTAGAAGAAACCGATTAATACATACGAAATATACTAAGAGTTTAACCATCAGGAAAAATCCACCTAATAGTAACCACTGTAAAACAAGCACAAGCAGAGGTAGTTTATTTTATATAATGTGTAGGTACGCTAATGAAATGTATTTAATTACAAAAATATTATTAAGTAAACCTGTTGCTTTAAATTTTAGCATAAACCTAAGTATTTTGACTTGTTATCATAAATAATGATCAAAATATACCCATCTCAACATTCCTAGCACTATAAACATCTCTTGACTTCAAAGTAACACAATATACCGCCGCGCTACTTTGATATCAACAAGTAGGCATCCGTATTCCCGGCCTTATTACTTATACAAATAAGGTGCAATGTCGAACTCGAGAGGAAAAATAATTAATCACAATTTCATTTCAGCAACGTTTACTTTTTACACGTTTTGCCGAAGATTTTATAATGGCGTCCATTTTATTAAATTATCATCCGTTTTATTAAACTAGGCGTGCGTTTTTATTTAACGAGGGACGGACGAAGCGGGTCACGTTCTTGATGATTAGTAGCCTGCCAATAACAATAATACCAGAAAGACCAAGAAGAGTTCAAATCATGATTTAACACCACTCATGCCCGAGCTACACTAGGCTAGTTTTGACGTGACAACGTCTTATAAATTGGTTTGCCGGGTGACACTTCAAGAAACTGCGTTACTCTCCGCTCACGTTATGCGCTCACAATGAGAGCGAGTGAGAGGGACGCGTGCCTTTCACTTTTTATGTCTGTCTCTCTCGCTCTTAGGCGGGCTAACCACTCAAAGTCGTTGTCACGTAAAACTTTCGCCCGTATACCGACTTTACAGGCAACCAATTTTTTCAAGGTAATGTTAGCAAGCTAGTTCTTCTAGTTTCGTGTAGACAACGCTACTTTTATCTACACGAAGCTAAACGTACTAGCTTGGTAGCTTGCTATCCTACCTTGAAAAACTAGCCTCGTGTAGCACAGATCATCAGAGATGTAAAGCTCTATTTATCTCCTTGCCATCTAATGTATCTTGTTTTTATTTGCATTTGATGACCTCTACTGAATTTTATAAGTACCAAACGTTAAAGTTTTTAAATGAATTTGCTTATTTATATCGTCCAATACCAACGTCTAGGGAACTAACGTCTTCACGATTGTGAGTCAGCGAGTCACACGATCTAGCCACGGACCTACCACGGCATACGATTATTATTTAATTTCCAACAAAAAAAAAATATATTTGGACCGAAATTCCTTACGGCAGGATTTTGCTGTGCGACCGAACTGAAAAAAACGTAAGACTGAACCGTAAGAATAAATAAAATATATAGGTATCGGAAGTGACGTAAAAACTGCCCATGACTAGTGTTGCCAACTTAAATTTACAGATGATGACACCATAAATAATAAAAAGAAGCAATATTTTTGCAATTTGTGTTGCTTTTGTATTATCCAAAGGAACTTTATTCCTACCTGGTGTACCATGACACCACATCCTTTTTTCTGAGATGATATCCTACTTAAAAAAAAATTAACACATACTTATGATTCATGGAAACATCCAGACACAGAACGAACATCAAAAAGCAAAATGTAATCAAATATTGTATACATTAATATTTGTATAATGTTGACAATATTCTTAATAAGAGAACCTATTTTAGGTTTAATTCAGACACCTAATGCTTAACGCTCAGTTCCCCTTTGAACTGATCACAGAAATTGTGAAAACACCGATCCCAGTAAATATTGAAGCAAAATATTACCAAGAAAATAATATTTCATTTTCGTATTCAATTGTCATACAAGCTTTAGAAAATAAACTTAAAGGTGGATCGACAAGAAAGCGTAAGTAATATACCTATTATGATAATATTAGAACGGGACTTTGTGTTTTCAGTTTTAAAGAAGCTTATGTGTTCGAACTCACCACGACACGAGTAAATTGTATTTGAAGGACTGTCTTTTTCTAAGAAGAGAAACATGACTCTCCATACTTAGCACATGCCATGATGTTGAGGGCACGCCCTTTCAGCATTTCCCATTGGCTGACGCATTTCTAGATGCCCAATCGCCAAGGACCCGAGTTTACCCGAAGATTTTTTATCATACCCGAGCGTGACGCTAGAAATCAATTTACACCCCACGAAAAATCTGTCAAGGCGCGCCCAAAGAAGTTTTCACTTCAAAAATTGTACAACAGAATTTAGAGCCTCCTGCTTTTTCGATGTCGGTTAAAATATTGCTAGTTGTGTATTTATAGGTAATATACTTCAGTGAGTTTCGATCGTTGGGGAGCAAGAAGACAATAGAAGCACCTCTGTGTTCGCGCGACAAACAATTCTGAATACCAAGATATTCTACTCGTGTAAGCTTATTAAACAATAACTTTATCGTAACTGAATAAAGTATCACAGGGGTTTTGGCCGTTTTTTCGCCGCGTAGGTGTTTCATTGAAACACACACAGACTACTTTGCTTTTATTTTCCTGAAACAGTAAAACGACTTCTCGTGAAAATCTGTTGTTTGTCTCTTTGTAAAAAAACATTTGTTTGTGTATGATAATGTAAATCTCGTGTATAGGTAATACTATCAACATCAACAGCCCACTAAACGTTCCCACTGCTGGGACTCGGGGCCTTCTCTCGCAAGGAGAGAGTTAAGGCCATAATCCACCACGCTGGTCCAGTGCGGGTTGGTGGATGACACATGACTTCGAAAGATTCTAGGTACATGTCGGTTTCCTCACGATGTTTTCCTTCGCCGTTTTAAGTTAGCGGCATTACGCACATGACTTCGAAAAGACAGTGGTGCGTGTGGGGCTTGAACCCGGGGTCTCCGGATCGGCAGGCGCCGTTCTCCTGACTAGACCAGCCGTAACTTCTAGCCGTAGGTAATACTATAATATAAATGTATTATTGCTATTTATTGCACAGGCACATAGATACAAATACAAATTTTTATTGATAATAGAAAATTACGAGTCAGATAGAACAGCAACAGCAAATACTAGCTACTATACATATATATTACTAGCAGAGCCCCGCGGTGTTACCCGCGAAGTTCCCGTTCCCGTTGTTTTTCCGAGATAAAAAGTAGCCGATGTGTTCTTCCTGACTATAATCTATCTGTGTTCTAAATTTCAGTCCGATCTGTACATACGTTAGGACGTGATTGAGCAACAAACATCCAAATATCCAAACATCCATACATTGACATTTATAATATTATTATATAAATATATATATTAGTACGATTTGAGATATCTACTTTTTGCTTTCCCCGGGTTGGTCTATTATTAGTTCCAGTATCCGGGTGGGCGCTGCTGACATTTTAAGACATTATTAATACATTACGTTCTGTTTACACTTAAATGCTAATAATAAATCATTTGTTTTTGTAGAAATAAATACTCTCTTCCTCTATTGTTTTACTGGCCGAGTTTTTTCATAGATTAATTAATTACAGAATGGATCTCTAAACAAATATAAACAGTAAAGAGAGCAATTTTATATAGCAAAAAGAAAAATGTGTCAGAAGCGAATCTTACTTACTATTTAATTCAGAAAAGATTTTATTTTATCAATAGAAGATAATAAACGATAGATACTATAAAGATATACTTAAAGTAGTGTCTGTGCGTCTATCTTTCTGTCTGTGCCACCGTAGAGCTCAAACGGATGGACCGATTTCGATTCGGTTTTTTTATTCGAAGGTTAGTTTCCGTACGGTGCTTTTTAGCTATGTTTGGTTAACATCGATTCAAGATGGCCGCCTCTACAAAATGGTGAATAAAATATGTTTTTACAACTTTTTTAAAATGGGTAACAAATGAAATGGCTTGACTAGTAGAATGTGTACATATTACAAATCCAAGATAGTTGGGGGTATTTAAAAGTCCTTATTTTTTTCTTGTTGGTTCATACTCTAGAAGAGGAAAATACTCATACTGGGCAGGGTTACGGTGCAGTTGTGGGGTATCGTTACTATCCAAGAAGCTCAGGATCTGACGTACATCACCATCACAACCAAGGCTAAGTTGAAGTTGCATTAATTTGTCCCGCATGCAGTCGGGATTTCTTCTTGGTTCACTAGGGCTTTCATTTATTACACGGCCGATACCGAGGACGATGCGATTAGATTTTCATGATGTTATCTGCGCCACCATGTGCAATCAGGGACTGTAACTTCACAGTAACAGACAAAAATAAACAATCGTAAGAAAGTGCTCAATTAATACGTGTCGTTTAGAAATAAGAATATGCTCAGGAGCATTCACGCTCATCAACAAAGGTTCCTTTTTGCGTTAGCGTCGCCTTTTTCTTTCTTAGAAAATGATCAAGGGGAGTGATAGCTGCTGTACGCTTCACACTCGTTATCGTATGCTGTTTGCGGGAAACTGGTCAGCTCGTATCCTACTAATATTAGGAATGTCAATGTTCCATACGTTTGGTAGATTCTTGCTCAATCACATAGTAACGTATGAATGGATCGGGCTGAAATTTGGAATACAGGTAGATTATTTGATTTAGTCTGGAAGAACACATAGTCTTTTTATCACAAAATAACGGGAAGAGGAAGTACGCGAGTAACTAGTGGCGCTGCCTATTTCTGGTTTCCAAATAAAACAAGTATCGTACAGACCATAATATAAAAATTATGGACTCCGGAGTTCATGGCATTCGATACATATTTCAATAGCCAAGTCAATCACCTCCTGAAAAACAGGAAAATACTTTGAAAAGTCAGGGTCACTCAACAAAATTGAAAAGCCGAAATAAGCGGCTTTGCGCATTCAATGCTCTCCCCTATTGCGATATGTCGTGAGGTTCAGACTTTTAACTTTCTATTTAGCAGCAACACACACAACGTTCACTTTCTCTCACTATGAAGAATTCAAGGTACCTAATGCTTTGTTAGCTGACATTTGCGGACTAGCTTTGATAAATATTCATTGAAAATGTTGAAAACATATTTTTCAATGCCACTGTGTACGAGCTGGTGTTGACAGGTACGAGCCTTGGGAAAGGATTAAACCGAGTACTCGTGCTTGGAAGTCTATGAAGTTTTTGTACTTCATTTAAAAGCCTACTTCAGGGTCCCACTGCTAGGAAAATTAAATTATTGCACAAGATATACAAGTATCTTGTGCAATTTGAAAAGGAAAACAAAGGATCATGCTTATTACTTGTACTTGGAAGTCTATGAAATTATTGTACTTCATTTAAAAGCCCGCTTCAGGGTTCCACTGCTAGGACTTAAAGACAATTAAATTATTGTACAAGTTACACAGGTACCGACCTTGGCAAAAGATCATACCTATTACTTGTACTTGGAAGTCTATGAAATTATTGTACTTCATTGAAAAGCCCGCTTCAGGGTTCCACTGCTAGGACTTAAAGACAATTAAATTATTGTACAAGATGCACAGGTACCGACCTTGGCAAAGGATCATACCTATTACTTGTACTTGGAAGTCTATGAAGTTTTTGTACTTCATTCCCCACTGCTAGGACTCAGGGCTTTAGATTAATCATCTTATACAATTGAGTGACAGGACGAGAAAGTCATATGGTTGATGGTAAGCAACAAGCCCTAACATCACACTGTCCTGCAGTTCTTGCATCATGAAGAATCACAATTCTTTCCTCGCACTGTACTGCGCTCGGCACCCAGAAATCAAAGATGTTATATCTCATTGACCTGTAACTTCTCTGGAAACATTGGCCTTCAATGCGAACCACAGTGATGTGTGTATGTTATTGCTTGGCTGCTGAATAACTTGCAAAGGTACTTCCCCAAGCGATCCCTGCAAAGAGTCCTACCACTAGTAAGTTGACTTAATTACATGTTATTTCAAATTACTTTTGAAATACCTTTTGCTATGTTATAGACGGTTGGTTTGGTTCTGAAACATGAAACATGAAACATTAGGTTAAATACCCTAAAAAAATATATTTTGTTAAGATTAAAGCGATATTTAGTTTAGCAACGGTGTTGAAGAAGGTGGTTTTAGGTCTATAAATTCACTCGCCTACCTTTCACCTTTATCGTATAGATCTCTCGGGTTGACGTTTTGCGATAGATGGTATATTTGCGAGTTTCGAATAATTGTGAGCGTAGTTCGTGCTTAACAAGAATTACCCTAACATAGGTTCATTTTTGAATTATTTTTATTTCATACTCAAGAAGAGAAAGCCAGCCAGGGTTATGGAGGAAACGTAGGGTCCCGCATCCTTACTATCCATGAGGCTCAGGGAGTGACGTCCGAGTCAGTAATCGTCATCAAGATGAAGGTCAGTAATCGTCATCAATTAAAGCTGCATGAGAGTGTTTCGCACGCGGTCGTCGCTCTGTCTCGGCAAACTGGGGCCTCGTTTGCTGAAAGTTAGTTACACTGCAACATCACAATGGAAATCAGAAATATTGAAAACTGAACCCTAATTTATAAATATATGGTCTCAATTTCGTCATTTAGTCGAAATGGAACATAAACTTGCCCTTGGCCGCCAACTCGCTAGCTTAGATATTCCACGATAAAATTTATGACAAAAATAAATATTAATTTTATTTTGTATCGGGAAACATCCACTTGGAGGATAGGGTACAATCCTCAAAAAAATTAAGTAGCCCGTTAGTTAGATTGCCAAAAAATATTGTACACGTATATTTTCTTTTGTTTCACAAACAAAAAATTACGCAGATACAGCGCTTCAAAGTTTCGTGTGACGTCACTTGTGAGTACGTTTTTTACTCACGAGTGACGTCGCGACCCCCCAGTCTCGAAGTTTCATGGTCTATATCTTTGACGATTTTTAATATTATGAAAAAACAAAAAATACGTGTCCAATATTTTTCCATGATCTAGCTGACGGACTAATTAAGTTGGTGTATTTTTGACCCAGTCCGGTACCCTATTATAAGAAGAGTGAAATAATGAATAGTCATTGAGGTTCGATAACGGACTTAGTTGGAAGCGAATGAAATAATAGTAATGTGATGCCGCATTACTATTTATACATTATAATATATTAAGCAATATTAATCTGTTCTCATTTTGACTAGAGACTTTAACAAACAATTTTTGCTTCACATATTACAAGTAACACATCGATTTCAGAGTTCTTTTTGTTTTATACTATTCCAAACAGTATTCCCATTATTTATGAAGGCCGATTTACATCAGACGAGCGAATGCTCATTCTATCCCCACTGTATCAAATTCATTTGACGTAAACAAACGTAGAACATTCTTTCGTTGTTTTGTATGCGTTCGCAAAGATTCTATGGAATATCTAAAATGGAAAACGCTAAGAACGATCTTTCGTTTACACTAAAAGATCGAGAAAGAATGCTCTTGTTCCAGCTCTAGCTCTATGTTCGTTCAGTTTAAATCGGCCTTTACGTAATGTTTTTGTTCTATTCTCACAAAATTATGTATTCATTATATTATCAATCATTGTTTTAGTATTGCACTTTGTTAATTAATTCTTACTCTCATCGCATGTGTGACTAAGATAGCACCATTTCGAAATCCCATACGTGTTTGAGTGTAAGATCAAAATACACAGGTGGTTATCGGTAAAGGACAAATTAATCTTTGAACTCGAGTAATATTCGACTGATCAATACTTGTGACGGGAGACAGTGTAGGTAATCTTCTTCAGATTTGATGAAACGTGGACCACGGTAGCTGTCACTACAATAGTGGCAAGTTCAAGTTTTGTTTTACCCACTACTTCTAGTGAGTAAGGTTTCCGCACTTAGTCCTTGATTTGGACCATTGTACGTTGACCATGGGCTGTTATTCCATCCAGCCCAATTCCTTCCAGAAGCAGATTAGACTTCCCAGTCTCCTCAGTGTGTCCACAAGGGATCTCGGTGATCCTAGGGTTACTTCTCGTATTTCGGCGACGTTTGTGCATTCGAGTAGCACATGTGCTACCGTTTCTTCAGCCGCCATGCACGCCCTGCATAGAGGACTGTCTGTGACACCTATTGTGTGAAAGTGTTTATTGAGTGAGCAGTGTCCGGTGATGGTCCCTACCACCAGGCGCAGGCTTTTTCTGTCCAGCCGCAGAAGGCGCTTGGGCAGTCAATTGTCTAGAGGCGGCATTGCCATCTTTGATTGCCCGCAGCCTGGTGTCAAGGTCCACCATCTCTCTGCCTGTGTGTGTGTTCGTTCCTGTAGCCATCTACGTAGCTGATTAAATGGGATTGGCACGATGGGTTCGGGACCGAAGACCGTCATGTTTGATCCCCTTCTGGCTAGTTCGTCAGCCGCATCGTTGCCCAGTGATCCACTGTGTCCCTTTATCCATTGCAGTGTTATTTTATTACCATATGGTACTGCAGCTCGCTCCAGTGCTTTATGGCATTCAAGTATTAGTCCGGAGGTGAAGTTTTGTTTGTTTAAGGATTGGAGGACTGAGGCGCTATCGGAGACTATGTGAATATGCATATCCTTGACCTGCCTAGTTTCTATGGCATGTGCCCCCCGGATAATGCCTATGCATTCCGCCTGATAGACGGTGTTCAGCATTCCCAGGGGACTGGAGATATTTATGTTCAAGTCATTCGAGAAGACTCCAGAGCCTGTACCAGAGCTTGTTTTCGATCCATCAATATAGATTCTTAGCTCTATTGGGCCAGAGCAGTCATGTTGCTCTTCTGTGAGTTGTATTTGGTAGTGTTTTTCCAGACAGTATGTTTTCGGGATTCTGTCATTGGGTGAGGATACCATGGGTTGCCGTTTAGTGATATCCTCTTTTATCCGTGTGTGTCTAATTCTGGGATCTTTACTTAGAGTGCCGGCTATGTTGAGTCTAAGGGCAGCTAGTGCCGCCTCCTCTTGCACAATAAAATGTAGAGGTGGTAGTCCGAGCATTGCCTGCAGAGCGGCAGTGGGTGCAGTTCTCATGCTACCAGTTATGGCTACACAAGCTAGCCTCTGCAGTTTTTCAAGATTTTGTTGGGCTGTGATTAGGTCTGTTCTGGCAATAGTGGCATTTACATATACGTACAAACGTACATACTCGTATTTATTTACATTCAGGCTTGTCTGTTGTTGGGAAATGGAGGTACTTTCTGATTTACTATGATACTGACAAATATTTTTGTAGTAACTTCTTTGGTCGAGCACTTTTTTGTAGCGGGAAGTTGTATAGATTTGCGTCACCGACACGCTGTTCTGGTGAAAAGTCCGCGAGAAGTTTTTTTTTTTAATGAAAAGTGACGAGACGAGCTTGACATGTGCCTGATGGTAAACAACATGCCTGCCACATAACAGCATAGTGACACGCAGCTATTGGAACATGAAGAGTCCAAATCATTACCTAGCACTGCACTGCGCTCGTCACCCAGAGATCTAAGATGTTATATCTCTAAGCCTAGTAGTTTCTCTGGAAACATTGCCCTTCAAAACGGAACACAATAATGTATGCACATTACTGCTTGGCGGTAGAACAACTGGCAAAGGTGTGGTACTTCCCCAGGCGGACTCTGCCATGAGTCCTACCACTACGTGCGCGTCAAACGCTTTTAATATGAGAAATGTTGTAGGTTCGCATCACAACATGCGTAACTGCAGCCTATCTGTAGCTATAGGTGACGTATTAGCTACATAAGTGCTGTGTAATACTAACATTCTAAGTCATAAATTTTTACTTCTGTCAGCAGATTTATTTGCCAAATTCAAAATTATATTTATTTTATTTGTTTGTTTCCATGTTACTTTCTTTGCTATACCTACCTAATATTAACTGCACTATCGCTGAAGACTCCGGGTAGAATAACATTGGAAAGATTAAACAATACCTAGAATCCTTTATCTTAAATAAATAAAGGTTCTTATCCATTATTTATTTATTGCGTTCATTAAAAGCATTCATTGAAGTAAGCGCAGTTGAATGCAGCCGAGGTATGAATGCGAAGGACTATTAGGAAGCTATTAGCCCCGGTCCGCATCGACTGCAGAAAGACGCTTCAAACAATGGTAAATGATTAAATTTCGACTCTATTGTTCCACATCAACTGTCAAATTACAACCCGAGTAATTTCGTGATCATCATGAGATGTTTTTAACAGTGAATAGGGAATTTTGATAGTTAACGTAATAGAGCTCTGTACAACAATACATTTTACATCTATTTTAATGTAGACTAGCGCTGACCCGGTGAATTTCGTACCGCCATATTTATTTAGAGTGTTTTACCCGCTCAACATTGTTTCAATGTTGCTTTCGTGGTACTTTGTTTTTTATTTATAAAATAAAAGTAGCCTAAATTACTCCTTATAACATCAGCTGTCTGTGAAATTCTTCTATAAATTGGCCCAACTGTTTCAGAAATTTAGCAAGAACGAAAAGACAGACTGACTTAAAATAATAAAAGAATGATTTTATTTATCTTAGCATCGTATACACCTATTTTCATATGCATTTAAATAGTGAAAAGCTAACAATTAGGAATTAATAACAGACAATAACATTTAATGTTATTTAAATGTGTGTACTAACAACGCCCAGAACTGTAAGCCGCAGTTCATTCAAACTATTAAATTTCATAATTATTAAATAAATATTGATAGACATTTCACACACAACTCCATCTGACCCCAAACTAAGCAAATATTGTACTATGGAAGCCAGATAGCTGGTATAGTACTTATATAATTATAAATACATACTTATTATACATAGAAAAACACAGACACAAAACAAATAGTATGCATCACACACATATTTGCACTGGCTGAGAATCAAACCCGCGACCACGAGTTACGGGTTTGCAGACAGACTTACTACCTACTAAGCCATTAGTGAATATGTTTCTCCAAATAATTATGTATTTTTAAATAATAGTAAAAGTTTAAGTTACCCCTTATACTCATCAGCAATCGGCCCGTGAAAATCTCTTTTATGTACCGTAGGTACCGTATATATTTTAAGTATATTCATTTTATTGAAAAGTAGTTTGTTTGATATTACAAACATACACTACGATTTTATTTTAGTGTATAGATACAAACCTACTCAATATGAATATAAATGTACGCAATCATGATTTAATAATACGGCATACAATTGACGAAAATATTTCAATAAACAGCGTAGGGAAGCCTTTGCGATGTAGTAACTGGGTGAAATTTAATTTCTGCGCGACATTGGTTCACTTGTTGAATGGTTGAGAGGGAACAGGCGATGAAGCTTTTACCAACGATGTATTTGCTAGTAGACATCGAATCTTGCTTTTTATTACACAGCAAAGTCTCAGTACTACGCCACACGTAAATTTATGTGACACCTTTGTTCGAATAAGACTTCAAAATATTGAGCATTTCCGCAAAGTTTCTGGCTTATTGGATTCTTTTCAGACTGTGTGCACCTGCTGACGTCCATGACCTAATATCACCACATTTCTTTCGGTCCGCTCGGTCAGCTCAAAAAAGCGACAACAATTTTTTTGGTGTCAACCTAAAAAAAACAAAGAGGTTTGACTCAAATTTTGTAATAGGAACGTCGAGGCTGCGGAAAGCGTTTGCCCGAGTGGGTTCTTTAACAATGCTTACAATCAAAGTGTTTTCAAGTCGAGAGTGAATAGGTTTCTTCTGAGTAAGCGCGATTCATCCTAGACTGCATGGATTGTTACTTAATATCAGTTAGGTCAGGTAAGTAAGGCGGTCGTGCAAACTTATTGTTATTAAAAAAAGGTTTCCCTGTAAACATTATACATAGAAATGAATCGAAACATTGGAAAGTTGTTCCGCTATTTCATTAATTAAAAATAATCATAAAACTCCAGAATATCGTTAAAAGTTGGCTTGATAAAGGCACATACCATGAAGATTTCACCAGCAGCTAATTTTCTGGTAAAAATATTGATGTACCCATTTATAAAAAATAGATTTTTCTTTTGTATAAAAAAGTTACAAGGCAGTAATGCAGCTCGGAATCTGACACCACTATTGAAATGAATTCTGTATGACGTAAATGTATTTACGGATAATTCACAGTTTAATTTGAAATTAATATTATCAATACAGAATAATTATTTAACATTATCATTAACTAGCTGCCTTGAACTGCTCGTTGCTTCATTTATTTTATGTTAAATTTGTGCTAATAAATCGTCTACAAATCTGTCTACAAAGCGTATGGTGTCTACCGGGTAGGTATTCGTTGGCTTTTCCCTCTTTGTATCTACTTATAGATATGGTTACATTTACATTATGTTATATTGAGGAGCTGAGTACATTCTGAAGATGCTACAATACATTAAGGTATACCATTCAAGTATTGGAGTGTGAATAACCCGAGCAAAGGAAAACTTTTCACCGATTTAATAGTATTTTGACACTAAATATCTGAAATGAAAAGGATATTTATTTCATACAAAATAGAGAATAAATAAATAAATAAATATTGGTGGACAATTCACACACAACACCATCTGACCCCAAACTAAGCAAAGCTTGTATGATGGCGGCCATATAGCTGATATAATACTTATATAGTTTTAAATACATACTTATTATACATAGAAACACCCAGACACAGTGCAAACATTTGAATTCATCACACAAATATTTGCACTGGGTGGGAATCGAACCCACGACCCTCGGCTTCGCAGGCAGAGCTACTACCAACTAAGCCACGAGGCCAGTCATAATATTCTTCTATATATAAAAAAATCAATGCCACTTTTCGTTGTTATTGAACTCCTCCTAAACAGCTGGACCGATCTGAATTATTTTTTTTGTATACGTTTGGATAGGGCCCTGGAAGGTTTACATTCACAAATCAGATGGCAGATGGCGCTGCAGTTGATATCTAGGTTATCATTACAAGACAATTACTACAATAAGATAAACATAAGTACTTAATTAATATCTTGGAATTCGTACGTCAGAATAGAAGGCCTGAAAAATAAATAAAGAATGTAAGAAAATAAAAACTAAAACAATTATCTCAACTAATGAAGCAATGAAATTGAAATACGAGTGGTTATTGTTGTGATTAATTCGTAAAAGGTCTCAACAATAATGTTATATTTATTGATAACGAGACAGAAATAAGAAGCGTGTATGTATGTGGGTTGTAGAAAAAAAACTAATTAATTGCGATTGTCTCATTCCTACATTATCAAATAGAAATCCCTGGGGCATCGTAATGCAATAAACTCCTTACATTACTCTAGAAATAGAAATTTTTCTATCTATCATCTGCAGAGAATGAATTTATTGGAAATTCTTTAGAAAATACTCAGTCGAGGAATACCGACTATTAACTGAGAATGTAATTTAATCAAGAATTTGATCAGGAGACGTTTTTAGACTCTTTTTCTTTCTTTAATAACAAATCCAAATTACAATAAACACTTTTCGCTTCATCTTGCTTCGCTTGACATAGATATTCGTCAGTTTTATTGCGCATAGGTCTATATTTCACCATTATCTGACCTGATGGTAAGCGACGGTATAGTCGAAGATGACGCACTTTGACCTAGAGTTTACCTATTCACTCTGAACTCGACAAGTTCTAGATTGTATCTGTCAGGAAATCATGCGGCCGGGCACTCCGAGGCGTATGAGGAAAGCGGACACAAATCGTGTGGTTACGAATTTAGGGAATATTAACAATGCAGTAACTATTCATTAACTTAGTATTGAAATATATTTATTACTAATGGTATTCGAGTTATACATAAAATAATTACAAGTAGAATACGTTTATTTCAGGAAAAGTAACATATTAAATTTTTTAAATAAAATTGAAATATAACTCAAATACATTCCAGTAGTACAACTTCCTCTTAATATAAATGTCGGAGAACCATTAATTCTCATTGACATCAGTGCCTTATCATGGCATTTTATTATAGAAATCCTTATCGTGGACGTCTTATGGGTTATCTGGGTCCTATGGGTATGGTTATAAATGAAAATCCTCGTAGCTTTGACAGTTTTATATTGAACTTGATACAATCAAAGTAACAGTAAAATTAACGAGCAGCGTGTTCGATGATTCCTTTACCTATTTTAGCGTTTCAACTCTATTAACACATTTAACATGAACTGCTGGCTCAACTCTGTCTACAGGTGGTCTACAGCTTGAACTCTCAAAATTACTGCAAAAAGACAACTCCTCGATTCTCTGTCTACAATTCGAGCAAAATATGGCGTCACCACGACTACGCTCAAGACATAACCTCTGCTCGACATTTAAATTTGATTCTAGAATGTAAGGTTCAGAACATTCAAAGAGGTTACACATTAAACTAGTACATGAAGTTTACAAACAAAATATTGCATTAAGCGTAGATTTCTCCGATTTACATGTCTATTTTCGAGTTGCATTCTTCCATGCTATAAAATTGGGCTACGACATGAAGCTCTCCAAACATTTTAAAATGCCGTTTTCTGTACTTTCCAACTCACCCCAGAAAGAAGCGATTTGGGAGCTGATGACAGCAAAAATATCCGGAACCCGCTCATCATGCCTGATAATATGCTGTGTCTAATAAATGTAGTAGTCTCTTTCTCTAGTCGTAGGACTCTTTGCACAGTCAGCCTGGGGAAGTATCCCACCTTTGCCGGTTATTTTTCCACCAAGCAGTAGTGTGAAAACATCGCTGTGTTCTGATCACAGAAATCACAGGGAATATATTTAATTTGAATATCTTTTACCTCTGGGCGACGAGCCCAGTACTAGTACCTAGTGCTAGTTCATGATTTGGATGATTCATGTTACAATAGCCACGTGTCACTGCACTGTTATGGGCGCCTGCCCACGTTGCTTACCGTCAGGCACATGTCCTGCTTGTCTTGTATACTCCATATGATAAAAAAAAATATTTTATCAAAATTAATTTAACGTTAGCAGATTTATTGCTTCAGGGAGAAACTAGATATCAAACAGCCGTCTGCTGTTGACTTTATTATACCTGAAGTTTCCTTTGATGCATTATGATAATAAAAGTTTATTTAAATTATTTTAGTTTTCATATTTGTTCGAGAAACAATATTTCACTTTCATAAATTTATATAAGCGACATTTATTTCAATATACTGAAGAGATACGGGATGAGGAAGACATGCCCCTGATGGAAAGTAGCACGCCTGTCAATAATAGCCACAGTATTACATTGCTGTGTGAATATGAATCCAAATTACTGACAGGTTATCGCAGTGCAATATACGGTTTTGCTACCAGTGTATTTACTAGTATTTACCTGTGTTTCGCACCAGCTTTTATTGAGAGTCGATATCATTGCTATTTGTTCTTACTAATTACAATTAACACTCAAGTTTTCCATTTCCAGCTTCGCCCTTGGTACATAATAAATATATTTTGAGATTACGTACTTTTTTGGATATCCAACGGTGATAGAAGTTTTGAAATCGGTTCAGTGGTTCCTGAGATTAGCGCGTTCAAACACATCACCCAATTCATGTACCTATATTATTAGTACATATAGAGAATAGATTCTCTGACTTTAGGAATATCTCAACTAAACCGAGATTAAGTATTATGATGTTACTTTTATTAATTTATCATCTATTGGTTTTTATAATCAATCATTATTTATTCCGTTATTTATGGGACATTTAGTAAACACTATTTTTAACTGGATAAAATGAGATAAAAAGCGGGCTTTAACATAGTTGCTTTTAATATAAAGGATATTGTCGTAACAATTTGTTTATCCAACTAATGGCGTTTCTAATATCTGATTATAATTGAATTGCTCATTATAACCGAATTTCTATTTAAACCAATCTTTTATCGTAAAGAAAAACTAAAACAGCCGACAAGAAAGTAGACCGTTCGTTGTTGTCCTTTAAAAGAGAGTTGAAAAGTATCATTTACAACGCCAATAAAGAGAATGGGTAGTATTCGGTTTACGGGGCCACATAAACAGATATTTACTAGCTCGTGCTTTGAAAAAGGATCTTTTTGAACGACGCCGACGGTGGCCCCAAGAAATGTATTTCGATTTTCAAGAGCGGATTCAGATTAGTGTATTTTTTCTGCGCGTGCATGGCCGTTTTGGCATAGGCACGTTACACATCATCAGCAGCCCACTAAACGTTCCCACTGCTGGGACTCGAGGCCTTCTCTCGCAAGGAGAAAGTTAAGGCCATAATCCATCACGCTGGCCCAGTGCGGGTTGGT
Source organism: Ectropis crepuscularia (assembly GCA_963693475.1). Lineage (NCBI taxonomy): Eukaryota > Metazoa > Arthropoda > Insecta > Lepidoptera > Geometridae > Ectropis > Ectropis crepuscularia. Next base: position 40,234,694 of record OY856338.1, read on the forward strand.
AGATGACACATGACTTCGAAAGATTCTAGGTACATGTCGGTTTCCTCACGATGTTTTCCTTCACCGTTTTAAGTTAGCGGCATTACGCACATGACTTCGAAAAGACAGTGGTGCGTGTGGGGTTTGAACCCGGGGTCTCCGGATCGGCAGTCGCCGTTCTCCCGACTAGACCAGCCGTAACTTAGGCACGCGCGCTACAATATCTACGCACTTCGACAAACCGGACTGGCATCACAGTGCATATTTTGGCCTGTCTGTTTAAATTTATAATGGTATCACATCAGTATCAATGTGGATTTTGACGAAAAAATATCACTATTCCGGCTAGAGCTTAAACGAGCTTATGTAGAAGCGCGACAGAGGAGGTCGTACGACTTGCACGTATAGCAAAAGGCACACCTAAACACGCCTACAACCGCTTTCAAAAACAAACATAAATATACACGCGTAAACGCCAGTCTGAAACCGCTCTAACTCTAAACGTTACCAGTACAGAGAAGGCACTCAATGTGGCAGTAGCAGATATTCTCAAGATTTGTACTAAGCGCTTTTCGAATGTACGTTTTACTCACTACCCGACGCAAAGCAGTGGAATACACTACCCGACTCTGCGTTTACCGATAGGTAAGTACTACCTGGAACCTGGCGTTTTCAAGCGTAAAGTAAACAGCTAACCTTCTTGGTAAACGTGTCACATCCTAGGTGTGATATTTCTTAACAGCAAGCAAATAGCAGTCAGACGTTCTTATCACGTCATCAAAGATTTCACAAAAGTAAAGACATTTTTGAAGTGAAAACTTCTTTAGGCACGCCTAGACAGATTTTTCGTGGGCTGTGAATTGAATTCTAGCGTCACGCTCGGGTTTGATAAGACATCTTCGGGTAAACTCGTTGCCATGGCTATTCGCCATCTAGAAATACGTCAGCCAATGGGAAATGCTGAAAGTGCGTGGCCTGGCTATCATGGCATGGCCATTTAGAAATGCACCAGCCAATGGGAAATAGTGATGCATTTCTAGATGGCCATGCCATGATGGCCAAGCCACGCCATCCGGTTACATCCGTGTAGTTTCCAAGGTAAGCTATCAAATTCTGAGTTATACGTTTTCACTTCTATCGGCAGCTCCTATGACTGCCAATTTTTTTTATTTTATTTAGAGCGCATGATTAGTTGTGAGAGACCTTGTGAGAGAGATATCACACCAAGTCTCAGCTGTGCAAAAATTGTCTATCTAAGTTATCATAAAAACTGCCTATCTTGTCAATTTGAAGTTGCATCTTGTGGATCTATTATGATTATTGAGCATAATTCAAAAATCATAGGTTTGACTTTGACCGGCATTATTGATAATTATCAAGCAACGGTACGATCTGGTATGGAGGTTTTTCTTTTTATTATTTTATTTAAACACATCAACGCCTCAAAACACCCTATATTACGTTAGTTAAACATAGTTCGATTCGCACTGAGAACCATTAAAGGTTTAACCCTTGGTGTACGAGGTGACTAAAAATCCCTTCGCATACGAGGTGGGGTATGACATACCTCACCTACGAAAGATGTCATAAAACAAGAATGTTTCAATTATTTGAGTGTTTCATTTATGAAATAATATTTATACATTGTAATCAACAGGTTTAAGAAACAAATCGAAGTCATTCTTTATTTTTATAAATTTTATCAATAAAAGAATAGAAACGTACCTAACTATTTCGAGTTTTAAGAATAAAATATATCTGACTTTGTCAGTTGAGACATTCTCTCTATAAATTGATATTTGTATCAATGAATGTTATTATAGAACACTAAACAAATAATAAAAGACAAAAAAATCGTCAACTATGCTACCTATTTTTTAAAAATGCGCCAAACTTGGTGGAGTGGCTGACGCCTATGCGCACTTAACACACAAGTTACTAGCACACAACAGTCACCGGACCAAAGTAATGGTGACAATCGACGTGGGAATGCCGTATCTCAAACTACTCGGAATACGTACTCCCGCGGTCTCATAGTTTTCAAATAATTTCGAATTTTTCAGGACTGGGGTATGTCAAACCCCACCTAGTACACCGAGGGTTAAACACGAGATATTGCGGAGAAGTTGAGTTTGACCTTTGTAATCGCAATTAAAACAAAATCCACCAAATCGTTCGGAGTCTAAAAGAGGCACTTCGAGATGATCGTGTAAATACCCAGATCAATGAAGTATCACACCTTTAATAATACACACAAAGATGAAATTTCTTTGGCTCGTTTTTTACAAATAAAATAGAAACGACATCTTTAGTCCCCAATTCTCAAATTACAGCAGTTATAGTATTACAAAGTTTACATTTGTGTAGGTATGTAATCGTATCTAATTTTACTTTATTTAAGACACAATATGTAAATACTATATTTTGTAGTGATAAGACTCCCGAAGGGTGTGCCCGGGAACTCCCACATAATTGTCAGTAACACACTACTGCCAAACAAAAACATTGCCTTGTTGAAAAGCAATGTTTCCAGATAAGTTATATAATACTAGAAGCGCCCCGCGGTGTTACCAGCGAAGTTCCCTTTCCCGTTGTTCCCGTTGTTTTTCCGGAAAAGTAGCCTATGTGTTCTTCCAGACTATAATCTATATGTGTTCCAAATTTCAGCCTGATACGTTCATACGTTAGGAGGTTAGGACGTGATTGAGCAACAAACATCCAAACATTCATACATTCACATTTCTAATATTAACAGGATTAATAGGATAGCGAGTTAGTTTTTGGTAATTAAAAGTCACGGAATAAGCAAGGTACTCGTATGCTCCTGATGGTAAGCAACATACCTCAAACAACACTGCCAACACATCTATTTGAACATGAAGAGTCCAAATCGCTACCTACCACAGCACTGCGCTTGTCGACAGGAGATATAAAACGAATAGTCCGTTTCCGCGGTAATTTTGTAGTGTTAGGACTCTTGGCAGAGTCCGCCTGGGGAAGGACCACACCTTTGCCAGTTATTCTACCGCCAAGCAGTAATGTGCAAACATTACTGTGTTCCGGTTTGAAGGGCAATGTTTCCAGATAAATTACAGGGCTTAGAGATAATAAAACAACTTAGATCTCTGGGTGACGAGCGCAGTGCAGTGCTAGGTAATGATTTGGACTCTTCATGTTCCAATAGCTGCGTGTCACTGTGCTGTTATGTGGCAGGCATGTTGCTTACCATCAAGCACATGTCATGCTAGCCTCGTCACTCGTTACTTAAAAAAAAAAAAATACTATACATATTACTACCAGCGTCCCACTGGTTTAACCACGTTGTTGCCTTACCCATATTTTTTCCGCAATAAAAAGTACCCCATGCGCTATTCCACACTATAAATCTGACTACGTTTCATATTTCAACGAATCGCCGTTCATAAAATCCGACGTATTCAATTTGAATTCCATTTACAAACAGAAACGAATTTACAAATTTTACATTCACACTACTGGTAAGTAATTATGCCCATATCCGCTTTAGATACAATAGTGCATGTAGCAGTATTTCGTGGAATATTTGAAAGCATTCAATACGCAACATTTGATCAAAATTTCGATTTTGATACATACTGGTAAACCATTAGGTCTATTGAAATGTATGAACAAAAACGGCAATGCAGTACTAACATTATTTCTCAATAGAAGCGGGATAATGAAATAAATTGGTACCTAATTTATGTTTTTGCCTTATATTGCGGCAAAACAGTGTTACTAGTGTGCAATTAATACTTGTCAGTAGTTTGGGTTCATATGCAAATAACAGTGTAATAATGGGGCCGTTATGGACAGGAATGTTGCTTTCGATCAGGGACATGTCTTCCTCATCCCGTTTCTCTTCAGTATATTGAAATAAATGTCGCTTATAAAAGTTTATGAAACATTGTTTCTCGAGCAAATATGAAAACTAAAATAATTTTAATAAACATTTATTATAATAATGCATCAAACGAAACTTCAGGTATAATAAAGTCAACAGCTGACGGCTGTTTGATATTAGGGTTCTCCCTGAAGCAATAAATCTGCTAACGTTGAATTAATATAATAAAATAGTTGTTTTATAGCAGTATAGTATATAAGTGACGAGCAGGACATGTGTCTGATGGTAAGCAACATGGCTACCCATAACAGCACAGTGACACACAGCTATTGGAATATGAAGAGAAGAATATAAGAATGAAAAAAAAAATCTTCTATTCTCAACCCTTGCGAGTAAAATAGTTCCCATCAGCATTCATTATCGTAACATGTGCATCTACTTAATAATAACAGCAGTACAACAATCTTTATGCGATCCATGTTACGCTTCCGAAAACCACGTCCAACACGGCTGACTACCGTTGAAGGTATGGTTACCCTAACCAACGGTTTGCCGCACGAATTCGCATTGCAGCAAGTACCTCCGATGCGGCGTCGCATCGCATCGTATCGCAGTTTTGTGTGGGAGCCCTAATTCTCCTGCTTTCTGCTATGCTTTCATTTGTAACGTCATCGGTCAATTCGATAACGCCGATGACAGCAGACAACTACATCTGTTTTCAAATCCACTGCATACGGAAAGCAGATGTAGTTGTCTGCTTTCATTCTGCAGTGCCAAATTGGCCGATGATGTCACAAACCAAAGCATAGCAGATAGAGTATAAGTTAGGCGGTAGACCAGAGGGTTGGATGATGCCACATGACCTCGAAATATTCTAGAACCATGTTTTATTAGATAGATTATCTCACGATGTTTTTTTTCATCAAGTTAGCGGTTACAACCAGTCGGATAAAAAAACGTGCAAGGCGATATTTGATCACATTATAGATCAGCTGTACACTCTTCGAAGTGCAAACGCTAAGAAACTTAGTCGTCATTTGAAGCTAGAGTGTGCTGGATCGTGTTAAATATTTTTTTGAACTGGGTGGGAATCGTACCCACGACATTTGCCCCTGCGGTTAGTTTTGCTGAACAATGAGACCAGTCTGCAAAAAATGACAAAGTACATTTCATAATCTCATCCGATGATGGAAATAATCGGATGATGGATACAAAAGCATTCCACCACTACAATGTTATCTATTCTACGACGCGACGTTAGCTAAATAAACTCAAACATTTTGATCACGCAACGCATTGGCCAAGCGCTCAGAAACATTTTAGAAAATACGACGAGCTTCCGATCCTTCAATAATAATTAAGGTGTATAATAAATAATATTGCTGTATTTATATTGTGCCCTACGCGCCAAGAATGCATGATTCAGGAATTCATTCCATCGCGCTCGTTTACTTATTAATAGATTGAGAGCTCGAGACCGTGAGACCGTGATCATTTTCACTAAGTTTTTAGAAATAACCTTCGTATATTTGAAATAAAAAAGTATTTAGCTATGTTGTGCATTTTTGTTAGGAGGAAAACATTATGAGTTCGCGTCATCAACGTGCTAATGTTTTGGTTTTTTTTTTTAAATAAAGATTGGACGAGACGAACAAGACATGTGCCTGATTGTAAGCAACATGCCTAACACCACAGTGACACGCAGCTATTGTAACATGAAGAGTCCAAATCATTACCTAGCACTGCACTGCGCTCGTCCCCCAGAGCTCTAAGATGTATCTCTAAGCCCTGTAATTTCACTGGAAACATTGCCCCTCAAACCGGAACACAGTAATGTTTGCACATTGGTTTGCACTGCTTGGCGGTAGAATAACTGAAAAAAAAATACAAAGGTGTGGTACTTCCCCAGGCGTATTCTGCTAAGAGTCCTACCACTACACTGTAGTACTAATTAAGCGTATTATGAAATGTAAGTAGTTTAATGTGCACCGTAGGAGCGGCGGCGAAGCAGTGCATTAAAAAAAATGAATGAAATAAAATGAGTTTACGTCATATCGTATATCTCTATCTACGCAACATTAGTACTGTTTAATATAGTAGGGGAGCCCAAGCGGGGATTTCGGGATTTACTTCAGCGCGGCAGATTAATATACCTACAGGTGGATACTTTGTACCCGGTTAAGTAATGATGATGATCAGTTAAATAGTTTTCGCGTGAAAGCGGAACAAACATACTTACATTCCTATCCCTAACATTAAATGTGTATATACATATGTGCAGTAATACTTTTGCACACACACTCTATATAGAGTCCTACCAATACTGAATTTTAAAAACTTGCATCAATTTATTTCTATGCCCATTGGGCGGTCTATTTCTGTGTCTTTCAGTTTCATATACGTATGTGTTTAAAGCTATATAAGTGCTAGCAGCGCCCCGCGGTGTTACCCGTTCCCGTCGTTCCCGTTGTTTTTTCGGGATAAAAAGCATACGTTTTCTTCTAGTCTATGATCTACATTTGCTTCAAATTTCAACCCGATCCGTTTGTACGTTACGACGTGAAAGAGCAACAAAAAGCCGTATATTGACACTTATAATTTTAGTAGGATTAATTTATGTTGCCACCGTGGGTTGCCATATGAGTTAAATGTGAATTTACATAATGTTGTAAAATTAATTGTATTTTAAGTATTCCTTGACCTGAACTATTTTGACTTATTTACATTAATTGTTATATACTTCAAAAACTGATTAGTCACGTTAAATAATAAAAAAATACAACAATATTGTCGTTTTCTTTTTAAGCGGGATGTAGGATTAATAGATTCGATGAGATAGAAAAAAATGCTTTCAATTGTTTTTTTTTTCTTTTTAGTCTGGAGTGGCGCGACGAGCGGCACCCCTGTCTGATGGTAAGCAGCCCGCTTGCCCTGCATTCAAACCTCTGCTTCATTCATATACTCATATGTTGCTGTTTTAAGGAATGCTGCTGTAGATATATGTATTATGGCAGTGTGGTAGGACTTTTTGCAGAGTCCACTGGGCATTACCAAATCTTTGCCAGTCATTCTACGGCCAAGCAATACTGTGCACACATTATTGTGTTCCGATTTGAAGCGCAATGTTTGCAGTGAAATTATATTTACATATTAGTGAAATAAAACATCTTATTTATATCTCGGCACAAGCACAGTGCAGTGCTAAGTATTGATTTGGACTTTTCATGTTCCAATAGCCGTGTTACTGAGCTGTTTTGGGCTGGCATTTTGAATTAACGTTCAAGCCGCACACTCCAAGATCTTTTTCGCTATGAGGGCCAAACTTCACATCTGTCCACTATCACTATTGTAAGAAAAATAATTCGGTTGTTGTCAAAAAATGTAAACTTTAAAACTTTGCAGGAAAACTTTTTTAGTTTTGTGTCTGTTCACCCCGTATTACGATAATCACAGTTTTTGTCTAATAAATTACTTTGACTTAAGTACGTAGTATACATATTATGTATAATAATAGTAACAATAAAAACAATTCTAAATGATTAACAATAAAAACTAAGCTCTATATTTAGTAACTAGATATTACCCGCGACTTTGTCCTTGCGAAATATATATTATGATAGCTGAAGCTGTATTTGCACTCCAATTAAATGTATGCTCACTAAAACAGCGTAAATTCAAACATTATTTAACAACATTTTATATATATACATTTTATATTCATTAAAATCGGTTTTGTAGTTTAGGTGATTAGGTGAGGTTTACGATTTTTTTTCATAATTTATAAATTTTTAATAACATACATGCACTCGAGACAGACTGGATTACGTATTTTTTTCGTATTTATGACTAGTTTCAAAATATTATAAACTAGCTTTAGCCTGTGGATTCGCTCGCGTTCAGTTAGGTTTTTTATCGTAGATTCCTACTTTGATAGCATGAGCGTCGAATAATTATCGTTAAAATTTAATAATTTAAATAATTATTGTTTATAATAAATAGCCCTAATAGCCCAATCTCGATAATTACTTACACCAAAAAAAATTTAGTAGGACCCATTGTTAAACGAGAATATGACAAAAATGAACGGAAAAATAATTTACTGACGACCTGAGGCCGGGAAGTGGAAAAGAGGGTATGTTTTATGAGTAAAAATGTCTTATCTCGATTTCCGGCAAAACCATTTTTGCCATAAACTCAACGTTTAAGCGAAAAAATAAATAAATACCTAACGATGTTGTTGGTTTTTAAATTTTTTTTGCTCATAAATTGACTCTAACTTCGTCGCAACCAGGCATGTAATGACACCTATAATAATTAAACTGTGACTTTTTCATCAGGTACTATTACTCACAAGTGAGATATAGTTTTTTATTGGTTGAGTTTCTGTAAAAAAGTTTCTATGCAAAAAAGATCGTATTTAATAGAACAAATGAATTAATGTAGCTATTGCTTGCTCACTTCATGCAATTTCGTCTTTAAAAAAACAATTTGAACTTGTATGTGCCATAAAATAAAACATTGACTCAAATATAACCTTTGGTTTACAAAAACCAAATAAAAAAAAACTGAATCCACATTTTGTAAGTGGCTAATCCAAATCCAAACGCTATCCAAAGCAAAAAAAATTTTTTTTTGTCAGTGATTTAGTTGCACGCGCATAATAATGACAACAGATTATTTTTTCCCGCCAAAAAAAAAAACCATAACTCTTTTTCACTGTTGAAATGATTTTTTATAGTTATTTTATTCTTTTAAGTGTGTTGAAAAACGTCGTATGGTACACGTGTGTATTGATGATTACCGTCTTCGGCTTTCTTAAGGCCCTCGCCTTCAGCTCAGGTCGAAATGACGCCCCAGCGGTAACCACCAAAATTATACATTTATAGCATAATCTACTATTATCTCATACAAAAAACAAAACATATTCACAAAATGTAGGAAAAACTTGCCTTTTTGTGTCCCAAATAAGTTGTTTTATCTTTTGATTTAATTAATAATGTTTTTCGTAACAAAAAATCACCATAATTTTCAATCGAAAAAACCTCGCGACAAAATATCAGCTTTTTCAATAAAGCTGGTCGGTTTTTTGATCGTTTAAATATTTTCTTTTGAAATGTTAATATTAAATTAAAATGTTGGATGTAAAAAAAAATACACTACAATGGCAAATGTTTTTAGAAAATGTAAAGTAAAAAAAATTGTTCTATTTTGATTATTTCGGTATGAAACGCATTTGGGTTGAAGTTTTTTAAATCATGTAATATTGCAATTCAAAGGTACATAACAAGTTTGACTTGAGCATACAAATTATTGGGATGTTGTATGGTTTAAGAGATTCTATAGTGTTAATGTTTAACTCACTTTTTGTCAGTCTATTGATTAATGCAAATAAGATTTTTAACCGTAATAGGTTTACGAGTAGGTACACTTGACCGTAAAGTCAAAATGAAATTTTAAGTTTTTAGCCTTAAGGGTTTGGGTTTTCATTATTTTTTCGGGTTAAAATGTAGCCTGTGTGTTCTACCAGACTATATTCAATCAATGTTCCAAATTTCAGCCCGATCCGTTGAGACGTTACGACGTGATTGAGCAACAAACATCTAATAACCAAACATCCGGCATTGCCATTTACAATATTACATAGTAGGATACAAAACGTGAATCCCCTATTTTATCTTCTTAGCTCTTAATCAAAAGTTTCACACACTGTCAATCCTTATTTCACCCTTTGGGGGTTGAGTTTTGAGAAATCCTTCCTTAGTGGTTGCTTCCGTCATAAAAGAAATACGTGTACGAAAATTTAAGTACGTCCTAAGGGGTTGTCTTGTGCATTAATATAAATCCTTCATCCACTATTTTACCCTCTTAGGGGTTGAAATTTGGAAAACAGTTTACTATATAACTCTTTATTTTAGGCGCACTCAATTTCTACGAAATTTAATGTAAATAATTATGTCCAAGGAACAAAATATTTCATACAAACTTTCATCCCTTATTTCGTCTTGAAAGGTTGAATTTTGAAATGCGCGATAATACTGGCCTCTTATTTTTAGCCGAACCCTATTTATACGAAATTTCATGGAAATATGTCTAAGGAATAAATTCATACAAACTTTCATCCCCTATTTCATCCCTCTAGGGTTTGAATTTTGAAGAATCCTATCATAGTAGATGCTTACGTCATAAAAAATACGTGTAAAAATAAGTTTCTTGCTCTACCGGTTTGGGCTATGCGTTGATCTATGCTTTAATATAAATATAGATTTACAAAGATCTGTACCAAGCCATACCAATAAATCACTTAAAAAGTATATCTAAACAGTGGAATGTCTTCAAGTCGACTCCACTTTAATCCACTCTGCTCCAATCCACTCTACTTGGCATGACTCAACTCCACTCTTATTCAATCTACTAAAATCAACCCTAATCCATACACTCCACTCGCCTCCTTTCCCCACCACTCTCTTCTTCTTCCCTTTACTTCACTCTACTTCTTTCTACTCTGCTCCAATCCACTCCACTCTCCTCTGCTGCACTCCACTCCATTTCACTCAATTTAATGCGCTGCATAGTTACTTTTTTCTGTAGTTAGCAACAAAAAATTGTTTCTACACAAAAACGCCTATTAAAGAGCGTAGATGTAATTTTCAATCAATCGAAAAAACCTCGCGACAAAATATCAGCTTTTTCAATAAAGCTGGTCGGTTTTTTGATCGTTTAAATATTTTCTTTTGAAATGTTAATATTAAATTAAAATGTTGGATGTAAAAAAAAATACACTACAATGGCAAATGTTTTTAGAAAATGTAAAGTAAAAAAAATTGTTCTATTTTGATTATTTCGGTATGAAACGCATTTGGGTTGAAGTTTTTTAAATCATGTAATATTGCAATTCAAAGGTACATAACAAGTTTGACTTGAGCATACAAATTATTGGGATGTTGTATGGTTTAAGAGATTCTATAGTGTTAATGTTTAACTCACTTTTTGTCAGTCTATTGATTAATGCAAATAAGATTTTTAACCGTAATAGGTTTACGAGTAGGTACACTTGACCGTAAAGTCAAAATGAAATTTTAAGTTTTTAGCCTTAAGGGTTTGGGTTTTCATTATTTTTTCGGGTTAAAATGTAGCCTGTGTGTTCTACCAGACTATATTCAATCAATGTTCCAAATTTCAGCCCGATCCGTTGAGACGTTACGACGTGATTGAGCAACAAACATCTAATAACCAAACATCCGGCATTGCCATTTACAATATTACATAGTAGGATACAAAACGTGAATCCCCTATTTTATCTTCTTAGCTCTTAATCAAAAGTTTCACACACTGTCAATCCTTATTTCACCCTTTGGGGGTTGAGTTTTGAGAAATCCTTCCTTAGTGGTTGCTTCCGTCATAAAAGAAATACGTGTACGAAAATTTAAGTACGTCCTAAGGGGTTGTCTTGTGCATTAATATAAATCCTTCATCCACTATTTTACCCTCTTAGGGGTTGAAATTTGGAAAACAGTTTACTATATAACTCTTTATTTTAGGCGCACTCAATTTCTACGAAATTTAATGTAAATAATTATGTCCAAGGAACAAAATATTTCATACAAACTTTCATCCCTTATTTCGTCTTGAAAGGTTGAATTTTGAAATGCGCGATAATACTGGCCTCTTATTTTTAGCCGAACCCTATTTATACGAAATTTCATGGAAATATGTCTAAGGAATAAATTCATACAAACTTTCATCCCCTATTTCATCCCTCTAGGGTTTGAATTTTGAAGAATCCTATCATAGTAGATGCTTACGTCATAAAAAATACGTGTAAAAATAAGTTTCTTGCTCTACCGGTTTGGGCTATGCGTTGATCTATGCTTTAATATAAATATAGATTTACAAAGATCTGTACCAAGCCATACCAATAAATCACTTAAAAAGTATATCTAAACAGTGGAATGTCTTCAAGTCGACTCCACTTTAATCCACTCTGCTCCAATCCACTCTACTTGGCATGACTCAACTCCACTCTTATTCAATCTACTAAAATCAACCCTAATCCATACACTCCACTCGCCTCCTTTCCCCACCACTCTCTTCTTCTTCCCTTTACTTCACTCTACTTCTTTCTACTCTGCTCCAATCCACTCCACTCTCCTCTGCTGCACTCCACTCCATTTCACTCAATTTAATGCGCTGCATAGTTACTTTTTTCTGTAGTTAGCAACAAAAAATTGTTTCTACACAAAAACGCCTATTAAAGAGCGTAGATGTAATTTTCAACCGTCTAACTGTTACAATAGAGTTTTAAGCTTAGTTACCTCACTCGCTCGTGAGTGCTCTAAAAGTTTAAGTAAGAAGCTCTATGTAACTTTGTTTTGATATTAAAAGTGTACGTGTACGTGTACCTGTTCATTAAGAACTAATTTACTAAAGCCTTGGTGGCTCCGTTGCGAGAAAGCCCAATTTCACAAGCCTGAGTTTAAATCCCTTCTACGCCTTTGCAATTTTTTTTCAAATGCAGATGAGTAAGTTCAACAACAAAATATTTTATGACTTTTCAGTCCGGTAAAGCATTAAGTAAAGAAACTAAATTACAATGAGAACTACACTATAGATACTACATAACTAGCTAACTACTTATATCAATAACGTCCAAATGATCCATAGACCAATGAAAGTTGAAAGATAATCAAGATGTCCAGAAGCACTTGCAGTCGGAAGAATGCCTAGCATGCTGGCGGTATTATCGCGTCGACCAAAAGCTCGTAAAGGTTTTTGAAAAGTGAAAGTATTTTATTAATTAATGTACAATTTACACGTCACTTAATACAAAATAAAAACAAAAGGTAGAGCATACAAATTGTCATCATCATCATCCCAGCGTTAAATCCCGGGTACATCCCAAGCTTTCGCTTCGGAGCCCGGGGTCCACTTTCCTTCTTCTACTTTTCCACTTCGCACGATCATTGGCATCCCTCACTGTGCCGTCCGTCAAGCCAGCCACTCTTGGGCCTTCCCCTACTACCGGGTCTCGGCGGAGGCGGCATGGCCATGCAGACATTTGTTTACCACATGGCTTATCGGTCTACGTAAAACGTGGCCGTACCAACGCAAGCGACTCTCTTGCATTTTGTCTGCTATGTCACGAACATGAAGGCTGCCGCGGATGCGAGAGTTCCCGATGCGGTCCTTCCTCGTCACTCCACACATCCAACGCAGCATATTCATCTCCGTGACGCGTAACTCTTGCTTATGTCGTTCAAGCATCGGCCAAGTTTCACTGCCATACAAAAAATCAGGCCTAATGATGGATTTATAGACCAGTCCTTTCAACTTAACCGGCATTTTGGGGTCATAGATGACACCAGTCACCTCACGCCATTTAGCCCATGCGTGCTTTGACGTCGCAATCAATGTCCCCGGACGCGTGGAGTACAGATCACAAGTATTTATGTAAACTGGTCCAACTACTCAACCTTGTCTTCGCCTATGCGGACTGACGTGGAATCTATAGTATTGCAGGCCAAGAACTTAGTCTTCGCCACATTTAGTTTAAGACCACCATTTTCAAGCGACTGTTCGACTCATCCACGCACCGCTCCAATCGCCCCCTGTCTGAATCCGCCAGCGCGACATCATCACCATACATTAAAAACAACGGGGGTTGCTCATGGATATCTCTGATACTGGTTGACACTTCGTCTAATATCACGATGAACATGAAAGAGCTAAGGACGGAGTCTTGTTGAACTCCAACAGTAATAGGGAACGGTTGAGAGTCACCAACAGCAGTCCGCACCAGAGAATCGGAATCGCGGTACATGTCTCTGATGGTTTCAAAATAAGTTTCTGGTACCTCTTTGGACCTCAGTGCCCACCAGATCATCTCACAAGGAACACAGTCGAAGGCCTTCTCCGTATCTAAGAACAGAAAATCCAGAGGCGTATTCTTCTTTCTTTATCTCTCCATGATAGTCCTTAGGACAAAAACAGGATCCATGGTTCCTTGACCAGGGCGAAACCCACACTGACACTCGGAGACAGTACACTCCTGTCAAATCCGGGAGTCAACTATCCGCTCAAAGAGCTTCATGGTGTGGGACATTACTTTGATACCGCGATAGTTTTCACACTCCTGCACTGAACCCCTGCCCTTAAAAACTGGAGTAATAATACTCAGTCTCCACTGGCTGGGGATATTTCTAGTGAGGAGTATGCGGTTAAACAGGTGTGTTAAAATGCCCACACCATAAGAACCCATCGCTTTCCAGGCTTCGATGGGGACTCCATCAGTTCCGACAGCTTTCCGGTTCTTCATGTGGCAAAGAGCTCTGTGGATTTCTTCAGGCTTTATCGGCGGTACAAATCCTTGGTTAGGAGGGAGGTCCGGTGATTCAAAATGTGACCAAAATTAACATGCAAAAATCTTGTTAAAATTATAAAACAAATAAAAACTATATGCTAGCATCGTAGTAGAGATTGTAATAAATAACCATGTGCTAGCGTAATTAATTGTCTCATAGTGTTTTTTGTATAAAATAATGTTTCATTGTACTAACCTACTGGGGGGGGCAAACAATAAAACACTTCATCAGATGTTTTGTCACCCGGACAACCATGATAGTGATTTATATAAAATAATTTACTCGTATGTTTGCTTATTATTAAGATAAATGGGATATATGCCAACAAACTACTTAATTTTCTTAACTTCTTAATTGACCCATTTACATTACAACAGCGTTACGACTAATAAACGGCCACTGCCCATTCGGAGCCCCCTGGGTTCAAATCCCACTCTGTATTTTCAGTCATGGGCGTAATGTTGCTAACTTAAAACGCTGAAAAAAATCATCGTGAGGACACCGACATGTACCTAGAATCATTCGAGGTCATGTGTCATTTCGCCAATTCGCACTTGGCCAACGCGGTGGTATGTGTTCTTGACTCTCTTCTTGCGACAGACTGCCCCGAGTCCCAGTGGGTGCATACATATAGTGGGTTGCTTATGGTATGATTTTACATTACAAGAAAATTAATTTATTATGCATTAAATCAAATGTCTACCTAAGTGGAGGTTATCTGGTGGACACACAGAAATCTAAATAATAAGGTACCTTATTATCTAGATTTATGTGGGTGGACACAATCTGAGATCATATTTTTTTTAAATAGTGAATGTACTTTAAAAAAGCGTTTCATAGTAGACCGCATCATAGCTTTACATCGAGCAAGATGGCGGTGGACTTTAGACCAAGCAAAATGGTATTACGTCGTGGAAACCGGTTCGTTTCGTCATCGATTGCAATGTGGAAATTGCTTGAATAAATTTCCATGCAAAGGGTTTGTTTATAGTACTTCGTTCCTTACATTCAATAAAGTAAATTGGTCCGTTTAAGTTGAATTCCTGAATTGTATAAAATATTGGCTTACTTATAAAGCTGTACCTACCTGGGTGACCGAGCTTTGCTCGGTTTAAACACTGAGTTTACTTAGATACCTATAGATAATGGGGCCCAGTAATAGATTTTCTAAAAAAAAAAAGAAAAGAAAAAAGAACTTGAAAAATAGAGAATCCATCTGAATTCGAACCCGGGTCTATTACTTCATGACCGCCCAACATATCGACTGAGCTATTATATTGTCGCACAGTCCCGCGAAATTTACCGTCGCATTCTAATGTCAACGTAACAGTTTTTCATTGTCTAAAAAAATATGCATAAAATGCGTCTTTTAAAAATAAAACCTAGTTGCATCGATTTATCGTCCCCAAAACCCCCTGCATACATAATTTCATGAAAATCGTTCGAGCCGTTTCCGAGATTCAGATTATATATTTATAAATATATTGAATTGCTCGTTTAAAAGTATAAGATATAACATAAGCATTAAGCAGCCTACTACATTTTTAGCAGCCTTTAGTAGTGGTAGGACTCTTAGCAGAGTCCGCCTGGAGAAGTACCACACCTTTGCCAGTTATTCTACCGCCAAGCCGTGATGTGCAAACATTACCGTCGTGTTGCAGTTTGAAAGGCAATGTTTCCAGAGAAATTACAGGGCTTAGAGATAGATAACACCTTAGGTCTCTGGGTGACAAGCGCAGTGCAGTGCCAGGTAATGACTTGGACTCTTCATGTTCCAATAACTGCCTGTCACTGTGCTGTTATATGGCAGGCATGTTGCTTTCCATCAGGCAAATGTCCTGATCGCCTCCTCACTTTTTATTTGAAAAAAAATACACAGCGGGGACTCGGGGCTTCTCTCACAAAGAGGGAGACATGCAGTAGTCCACCACGCTGTTCAAATGCGGTTTGGCGTATGACGTATGGCCTCGAAAGATTCAAGGAACATATCGGTTTCCTCACGTTGCTATCCTTCACAGTTTATTACGTGATCAAGGCTTAGGGTAATTAGTAGCAGTGTTTCCATACTCATATAAATAAATAAAAATTGGCAAAATAGTCTGCCAATATAATTGACTTATAACTCATAATTTGATAGCTTACTGTCCAAACATCGTACTCATAAGCTCGGGCCCAATGACCATGGTTCAGAAATACCCGAAAATTTCTTATCATTCCCGAGCGTGACGCTAGAATTCAATTCACAACCCACCAAAGATCTTTCTGTGGCGCGCCAAAAGAACTTTTCACTTCAAAAATTGGCAATCATTAGAAATGATAGATTAGAGACTGCCCATAGAAGTGATAACTTTTAACTTGGAATTCGATAGCTCAATCAACATTGCATGGAAGTTCGTCAATGGTGAAGAAAACTGTAAAATTTTGCAACTAGACAATTGATATCCAATATTTGGTGTGCAATAAATGTGAAAGTAACTCTGTTTGTCTGTCTGTTACGCTTGAGCGTCTACCACTGAACAGATTTTGATGAAATTTTATAAAAGTGTTTTTATGTAAGCGGTTTTAGTAAACGTACAAATACTGCCTCAGTTACCTTTTATATTTATTTCGCCCGGACGAAGTCGCAGGTAGTATCTAGCTATTATATGTATCAACAAAAGGATAACTAAGCGTCACTGAGATGCTACCACTTAAAAGTGTACAAAATGCTTTAAGGCGATGTGGTAAGGTCTATTTTACTCGGATAGTGTACATATCGTAACTTATGTACAAAATCAACTATCCCAGATAAAAATAGGTCTTATTATTAGGAGAAAAGCCACTCCGGGTAAAATAAATAACTTTCTGATTTCGGAGTGTTTCGTGGCTCAGATTTTTAGGTACATTTGCTGGGAATTGTTTTTCTGTGGTACTTTAATAGTTAGGAATTTAGAGGTTATATTTATATTACTCAAAATCACTCTCGTTGATGTATCAATTATTCAAAAGCCGAAGCTGAGTTCAGGGAACAAAAAATACTTATCTTTGAATTTCTGAGGACAAAAGTTACAAAGCTTTTTGCCTTTATTTGTTACTTATCTCTATAGTAAGTGGAAGTAAAGTAAAAATAATAGTTCACAAATGACACTGTTCCGGGTTACAAAAACATTTTTAGAAATTTGTATCTTCTTTATAACCTCAACAGAGTGCTCGCTCAGAGTGTCGCTGGCAAAAAGAGCAGTCTTCATTCTAATTGTCTAGTGACAAAAAGATTGAGTAGTGAAAAAAAGATAGAAGCCACCACGGAACCCTGAGTAGCGAAAGTTACGACTCGATGAGATATTCTTGCAGTATGCGAACAAGATATTATAACTTCTCAATTTAAATCATTTAATTCTAAAGAACACTTCGTATTCGGAACGAAGTGATCCGACATAGCTCAACGCATTGGCAAACTGAAATGACAATGGGCCGGCCATATCTGTCGCAGAACCGATAACCGTTGGAGTAGACAGACGTGTGCTTGAGTAGAGACCACGAATTGGTAAACGTAGTGTAGGACACCCTGAGACTAGATGGAGTCACGATATACGGAAGACAGCAGGCAGTGGATGGCGACGTATAGCCGAAGATAGGGCTGAGTGGCGAGTCATGGGAGAGGCCCATGTCCAGCAGTGGACTAAGATAGGCTGATGATGATGAAAGAACACTTGGCACCGTCAATTACAATTAGAGATAAAAAAATCTGTGTACATTACAAAATAATACCAAAAAATTATATCGCATACGAACTAAATCTGTAAGGAGTTGTCATAGTGAAAATACGAATTATCCGAATATATAATATGTATATACAATATCTACAGACTATAAATAAGTATTCCATTTTGTTTTACATGAATGTCCACTAATATTTTAGCATATTCAATTTCGACATATTCCTTTTCCATACATTACTGTTCTTTATAAAATCAACTACAGTCCAATAATAGGCTTTGCTCATTAGGGTAACTTTTTATATTTGTTGGATATTGTATCAGTTGATAAATATAACAAACATCCTTTCTTCAAAAACCTTCGAGATGTCACGTCGGCATCGTGAAAACCCGTGCACTAAAACTACAACTGTGGACTTCTAGTTTAGTTTGTGGCTAGTCATAGGTTATTTGAGGAATATCCACCAATGTTTATTTATTTCATATATTATTTATAGGTATCCACTTGAGCGCCATTTCACTTGAAGTTAAACGACGATGCAGTATACGATGGAGCGTGCTTACCTAAAGGAAACCGATCCACTTGCGACTTGAATATCTTGTTAAGATGGTTACCATCATCGGTAAAAATTCAAACAGCCCAGACGTGTTTACTCGAAACGCGTCTTCTCGTGACCACGGTCGTTGTAGCGCTGCCGAAACGTGGATATAATTGAATAATAATTTAGATCGAGATTAATTCCTGTTTAATGTTGAGTCAAACCTCCTCGTTCGAGTCTTGAACGTCCACTATGAAATGACAGTAACACAGACAATTAAGTTGGTAAAAAAGTGTAGGTCGCAACCTGAACATAGTCGGAATGGGTAATTTATTATTAAATTTTGAAAGATATGTGGAATCACTGACATCCACGAACCATCGCGCACGCGTGCACTTTAGGGAACTTGGATTATCTTATACCTTTAAACGAGCAATTCTTGTACCTATATAAATATCTTATACCTTTAAACGAGCAATTCTTGTACCTATATAAATATGTATAATGTATATATATATAGAATCTGAATCTCGGAAACGGCTGGAACGATTGTCATGAAATTTTGTATGCAGGGGGACGGTAAATCGATCTAGCTAGGTTTTATTCAAAGAAAACGTCAATTTAGGGGCTTTTTCAGGCAATGAAAATACTCATACAATGTCATTAGAATACGATAACAAATTTCATCGCGTTGATTAACGTCTGATTAGCGCAACCGAGGGATACTCGCTTTAGAAATTACGAGGCCTCGGTTCGAATCTCGCTGACTGTTACTCTCAATTTTCTTTTTGTGCTTTTATTTTTGAGAAAAACTATTATAAAAGGGCTCCCCCCTGGTCGTATTTAATTTGTAGCTAAGTATTTTCTAACAAAAAAACGAAAAAAAATCCTCTGCACAAACTGACTGTTGTACTATGAGTATTTGGTTTGAGGCTAGACCAATACTAATAATCAATTATTCGCAATTCAAATAATACTTTAAAACAGGAGAAGGTTCTCAATTCCGTTGTATATAATATTCTGGTACGTATCTTACGCGATAGCTCCGCTATTTTAAATTTTTTGGTACAAAATACTTGAGAGGTGACCCCATATAAATTTTATGGAAATCGGTGTGGCGGTTTCCTAATGGTCCACGTAGACATTCATAGCTTCTTATAAAATTTAGTCGTGTGTTTGAATTTTATTTTAAATTGAAGGCATTTTTTTACTTTAATAGGTTTACACTTGACCGCCATCTCGCCTGATGCTAAGCGACGATGCGGTCTACGATGGAGCGTGTTTACCTAGAAAAAAACCGAATCACTCTAGATTTGAAGACACATAGGTTGTAGCCATCGGGAAATACCCACTCAGGCAACGTATTTCCATAGCCTAGACGTTCTTATCACAAAAGTAGAGTCAAGTCTCTTCGTTCGTGTCTTTGAAACATCAACCATGAAACGATGTTGCTTTATGGAGCTACAAATATTCCGATAGAAAAAAGGACAATGTGGGATATGATCATGCAAATCAATCGCACTCTCGCCGAAATGAATACGATAAAAAACCGAAAGACCGCGGAAAGCGACTTTGTTTTATACTATGTAGTGATATTTCGTTAGTACCTACGTAATTCGTATCTGCCTAAATATAATTTCACAAAAAAAACCGAGCAAAGCTCGGTCAACCAGGTACTTTAAGTTTAATAAAACACTAATAGAAACACTATATGGCCAATGATTTATAGAACTGTACACCTACAGAAGTAGCTATAGTACATAAACCGTTTTTAAAACTAACTAACAGTTTTTTTATTTATTTAAAGTAGCTACCACACAGACTCCAGAGTCCGTGATTTTTGTCATTTAAATTCTTTATTTTTACATATTTCTTGGATTAGGAGAAGAAGAGGAAAACATGGGGGAGTTGGGAACATTTTAAACCTAATTCTAGTGCTCGTCTGTTAAGTCGATCACTACCGGTTGGGATTCCGCTAGTAATCGACTCAACATCGTAATTTGCCTAAGCCGCCTCCTCCCGGCCCAGAGCCTCCTAACTAACTCACAGTTCTTTTGTAAATACATTTTCCAGCTATAAAGTATTATTTTATTTCAGGACCGTATAGCGGAGGGGGGCGTGGCCCTGTTTTCGGCTTTGAAGCCGATAAGAACCGACTGGGGCATGGCTGGGATCATATCGAAGTTGAAGAATGTGGCGACGACGCAAAAAGCCCCGCCGTTGGAAGCCAACCCCATCATGCAGTACTTCGATGTGGGCAACGCTTGCAGTACAGCTGGTCCTGGTCTGGCTTGGAGGGTGCACGACGCCCTTAGGAAGTCTGATGGAAAGGTCAGTGGATTTAATTTTTAAAACTTCTGGCGCAAAAACAACGACGTGTTATGAAATGAAATGAAAATTTATTGTCGTTATAACAAACGGTGCTAATCAATTCGATCAATGTCTCAGTATTATAAGTTTGACGTATATGTGCGTGTGCCTATCTGTGGCATCGTAGTTCTCAAACAAATGAACCGTTTCAGATGTTGTTGTTTTTTATTTAAAAGGTGAATGGTCGGGAGTGTTCCTATGTTTGATAATAATCAGTCCAAGATGGCCGCTGCTGCAAAATGGCGGATTACATATTTCATCACCACTATTTCAAACGAAAAGGCTTGACTAGTATAATGCAAATGAAAACGATTGACTAGTAGAAACACTATGATAAATTCTAAATTCAAAATACCCACAACTGCCACTTAATGGAGATTGAAATTTAAGATTTTAAAGAACGACTTGAAACACAATTGAAAGAAATTAACTTACATAACAAATTATACACTTTAACAATGTTTAATCAGAGATGGTCGGGATTAACTCCAATTTTTTATTTTGTTCTATTACAATTAATTAACGTTTATATATTTATTTACAAAATGTACACAAACTAATCTAGAAGACCAGTGCCAGTGGGAATCGTGCCCAAGATGCTGGCCCCGTTGCCACGTTGAATGGCGATACTTATTCGCTGAGCAAAATAAAGGCCTGCATTTTGGTCACGAGTTGCATCACAAAGACTTTCGGATAAGTCTTTAACGTACCAACAACTTTGCGAGTGTTGTCGTTTCAAATTTGTATTAGGAAAGCATATGGTAACATACTAAAATACTTTTGAGAGTCGATCTCAGATTGTACCACACCTTTGCCAGTTGTTCTATCGCCAAGCAGTAATATTCTGATATTACTATATTCGGATTTAACGGACAACATTTCCCGAAAAATTCCGGGGCTCAGAAATAAATTATTTTTAAATAGCTCTGAATGACGAGCGCAATGCAGTGCTAGGGTTTTAACCTTTTAAGTTTAACATCGTGGCACTGTGCTACTATGGGCGCCTGCGCATGTAACACGCCTGTATTGCTTGCAGTCAGACGCATAACGCTCTATATATAAATATTCCGAAAGCTGCCGCCAAACTTTAGGTAGGTATTTGAAGCAAATTGAAAACTTGCCACATACCTCTCCTATTTAATTACGTCACTTCGTCGTCTTACTTACTGCACGTCCGTGCAGACCTGGTTCTGTTGGAGTTTAGTTGGAGGCTGGTGAGTAACGGGGCAAAATGAACTCCTCAATTTAGATCACCTGCCAGGTAGAAAGTCCCACCAAATTATGTCTTTTTGAGAATCCCTATTTTTACCCTTTTATTTATTTTATGTAACTATGTTTTTATATACTTACCAGATTAACATTTCTCATTGCTTCAAGTACAGTATTTATAGATTTTGCAAAACTTTTTGTAGTGGTAGGACTCTTAGCAGAGTGCGCCTGGGGAAGTACCACACCTTTGTCAATTATTCTACCGCCAAGCAGTAATGTGCAAACATTACTGTGTTCCGGTTTGAAGGGCAATGTTTCCAGTGAAATTACAGGGCTTAGAGATATAGCAACTTAGATCTCTGGGTGACGAGCGCAGTGCGGTGCTAGGTAATGATTTTGGCTCTTCATATTCCAATAGCTGCGTGTCACTGTGCTGTTATGTGGCAGGCATGGTGCTTACCATCAGGCACATGTCCTGCTCGTCTCGTCACACTTTATTTAAAAAAAAAAATTCTGTACTTCTGGCAATTTTTAGCCTCGACTTAATCACCTGGCATTTTTTTTTATTCTTTAGTCAATTAACTACAACGTGCAAAAATGTCATATTACCTCAAATAAAATTAATTGTTTATTTTTTGTATATGTGCTTAAGGATGCATTTTGCCCCGCTACTCATCAGCCAGGTCTGCAGCTCTATGTCAGGGTATAATAGAAGAAATATGTGACAAGTTTTCAGCTAAGCTTCAAATACCTGCTCAAAATTTTGTCTCAGCAATCAGAATAAAGGACAAAAGGTATTTAAATCATTCTCCAACGCGGCTATTTTCTGCTAGCCGACAGAGATAAAACATTTTTCATTTTCGCAACTGAAACGACGGGATTTTAAAAGTTTACCATTTATGTTGCCTTAAAAATATATTATTGTTATCCAATCGCTGTACGTAAGAAAAATATTATTTCTCCAGTTACATGGGGTAAAATCAACATACAATACAAGGGTGTGTGGGATATTAATATTTTTACAAAACAAAACCAGGAACTTATTATCTGAGTCCCACGTTTAACTGCCGGAAGCGTGTGCTGTGTTGGTGGCATTGAAATGTAAGCTCAAAAAAGTTTAAACTCCTCCTAGTTTGAACTTTTTAACACATAAGAGAATTTTTTTAATACATAAAAGTAACGAGACTAGCAGGACATGTTTGTGTCTGATATTAAGCAACATAACAACACAGTAGCACGCAGCTATTGGAACATGAAGAGTTCAAATCATTACCTAGCACTGCACTCGTCTCACCTGTAACGTAAGATAATTTATCTTCATGCCCTGTAAATATTGTATTGTTTTATCTAATACATTTAAACGATAAATTATTTTATATACCTCTCTCGTTCGGAAGATTCAGGCTGAATGTAGAAAATGGTTCAAACATGTTCATGAAATTTAGAATACAAAGGCTTTAGAATGCGACAAATCGTCCTAGCTAGGTTTGAGTTTTAGAAAATTCTCTTTTATCCGTGTTTAAACAGAGTTACACTCGGTCATCCAGGTACCATATAGGGTTACTATCAACGAAACTGAAAGAAACGATGAAATAATACTGTACTGCGCTCGTCACCCAGATATGTACCTAAGATTATTTATCTCAGCGCCCTGTAATTTTTATGGAAATGTTGCCCTTCAAACCTGAACGCGATGTATTTGCACATTATCGTTTGGTGATATCATTAGCAAAGGTACTTCCCCACGCAGTAGTTACTACACGCTTATAATTATGATGATGTAATTCTCAAAAAACAAAAGATTTTTTTTAACATTTGGAGTCCAGCACTCTACGTGCTACCTACAATCTGCCCACTGTTGAGCTTCCCGGCCAGCACGCTGGCCTAGTGCATGTTGATGGATCGTGATCCACCTCATAGTTATTGTTCTAATTAATCTTTGAGGCACAATTTTGAAGCTATGACTACGCTACGCCGTCCAGACAAATGCAAGCAAATTTCAGTTCCTTCGAACCACTATACAGACCAAACACCTGGGCCGATTTTTATGATTCATATGTCAATCGATTCCTCTTAATCTGGTGAGTGACACCAAAGACATGGCATTAGTATAAATCCGATATGGCGGCTACCGGACGCCATATTGACCAAATGAAAGTCACCAAACTATGTCAAGAAGGGTATCGTTAAATAGGTATTTAAAAATAATTTTTAGCTTTCTCTCAACGTTTTTAGATTTCGCTGACCGTTTAGGGTGTGTATTGATTTAAAGTTGCGTGACAACCATTCTCACATTAAAAGTCGGGTCACACTGACGCCTCCCGCCGCGACAAAGCGATAGCGACGCGGGACGATATTTTTTGTAATGTTCGAATTTGTATGCAACCTGTCACACAGCTAGCGATAGCGATACGATACGATACGCTCTCCCGCGCGACAAGATTCGGACGACAAACAGAAGATCGCTTTGCGATAATATCGCGCCGCAGCGCGAGACGGGCGGCGGGCGCGGGCGCTGTGTTCTACGGCAGTCGGTACAAGCTGTCACACAGGGAAAGCGATAGCGTAGCGATACCGTAGCGATAGCGATACGATATCACGAGTTGTATTTTTTTACAACGTACTCGTGCGATATAGTGCGTTTCACGGAGATGTGTAGAAAACCGAAACAAAGGTGATGCCGTAACATAAAAATTGATCTATTTTTATGAAACTTTCACAAATATATGATCCGAGCAATATTTGGATTTACGGATTTGTACTGATCAAATAATTAATATCTAATAAATAATACTAGTTGGTGGGTTGATAGAAATAATATTATTTTTTATACTTTTTCCAGAATATTACTTCATAGTGTTATGAACAGTTTCGTGTAGTGCGAGGACAATTCGAACGAAATTTATATTATAAAGCTGAAGAGTTTGTTTGTTGGAACGCAAGGATCTCTGGAACGGCTGGACCGAATTGAAAGATTATTTCTTTGTAGGATAGTAAAAGCTATTTATGTATGACGTCACAGATAACTCTATGGCGACTCCGCCGACTCCACTAACCTAGAATCCAAATACATATCATAATATGAATGTAATATCATTTCGGGTTTTGAAAAAAGTTTAAGTTAAAGTAATTATTGGTAAAATTACCTCAAGCAAATACATAGACGTTCTTTGGTGCCAATGCCACGTCTCCAATTGGTGTCGAGCTTTAATATATAAGGTCTTACAAGGTCATGCAATTCATCAAAAGTGGTTTGACTCATGTGAAAATACGTAAAAAATCGGTCCTCGTATGAACGCAGCTCTTTACACAAATGGTGGTACTCTCCAAACATATCTCGTTTCATATTTATGTCGTGAACCCAAATCCTTTTGGGTTTGCGTTATCCTTTTGGGTTTGCGTTGTTTGCGTTTTTTCTTTTGGTACATTGCTAATAAAAGAAGAATTTCTTCTTTGTCGCTGTCGGACAAGATGTATAACGTGAATATCGCTTTTGGTGTCACACCGGCTACGTTATCGCTACCTTCGCCGCCCGCGGCGGGAAGGTCGCCCTGTGTGACGTGGTACGTACCGCTATCGCTTCGTATCGCTATCGCTACCGGATCGCTATCGCTGTCGGATCGCTGTGTGTGACCCGGCTTTTATAGGGTTTTAGTTAGCAGAAAACTTCGTATAACTAACAGTACGTGTGAATGTGGGTGGACATTATATACTAAAGTATCTAGTAGATAAAAATTGGACTATCTTTTTTTCGTACGTGCAGGAAATGTATTTACGCGTACCCTACCGCCCCGCCCGGGAGACACGGCCGGGTTATATTGCACTCTGTACCATTTATGAATATGGTGCCCCTATCTACTAAAATCTCCATGGGGTTTCAACTCTGCCGCTGATGGTGGAAACACGGAACAGCTCTAGGATTGCTCCGCCTCGGTCGCCCATCTCCAACTTCAACCGCTTTAGTACTCAACTTCAGTCTAAAATCTATAATTATATAGGTAACACACACACAACTATATGAATTACATGCAGTAAAAAAACTTACATATTATATCAGTAAAAACGAAGACATCTGGTCAAAAACCAAAAGATGCATATTTTATTTTGTTGAGCATAATAACATTTACACCAATGTTCATAACTAAAAAGTATAAAAAAAAGTTTTTTTTATTGGAATATATTTTATATAATTCAATAACATAAAATAGAATTCTAGACCACCAGAAATATAAGTGCTTGTTTCATTCTTTTCGGTTTTTTTAAGTATGTAAGTACGTAGTTTGGTGCACTTTTTACGCAGTCGGGTTTTTGAGTTTTTAAATTATGTATTTATTAAGTCAGTTCAAAATAAACTAAATTTATTGTAACTTTATATTTCTGGCACAAAAAAGCACAGTTTCACGTAAAAGAGCACGATTTGAAACAGCATGCACCGAGAGCAGTGAGTCGAGTTATTCCTGCTACGTAAGCGGTTAAGCCTTTCATCCCCCGTTGCGGCTGAATGCTCCCTCGGAATGTATTCCAATTTGAAAATCGCATTCCGCATCTTAAGGCTGGTAAGAATACTATATGTATAGGATAATTATCATTTATAGTAGTTCGGTTTCACTAGCGTAGTACCCAATCTCGTTGTTTTCCCGGGATAAAAAGTAGCATATGTTTTATTTTACACTGTAAAATTATCTATACATGTCTCAAATTTCGTCAAGGGTCTTGACGAAATTTGAGACATGTATAGTACGGTAGTTTTATCTTTCAAAATGTTGGTGGTGGTTTGTAATTTATTTACCGTCACGCAAAACTGACACACTTAAGTTTAGGTAGTCAATATTTTAGTTGAATACTTTTTTGCGTTGTAAAATATAATCTATTGCACGTTAAAAATGTACTCTTGTTGTCCCCACGAGTATTTCTGGAACGACAGCCAGATGAAATTCTCTTAAGCCGAACGGCATTTGTGTCTGTAAAGGTCAAGGGCAAGTTCGCTTCTATTTTCCTGTAGTTATTTTACTGTCAGATGCAAGTTTCAATTATAACAGCAGATAGTTCATTATTTACCCAGCAAAATCAGTTAGACTAACTTGGAGCTTCAGAGAAGGTTAACTAGAAGAATACAGGTAATTACAGTGAACATTAACGCAAGCGCTTGTAGGCCTTGTTGCGAGAATATCCGATTGAGGTGAGGTTTATTTACAAAGCGATATTGTTTCATGGTTGACCTTTCAAAAACTCGAACGAAGAGGTTTGACTCTACTTGAGTGATAACGTTTAGCTTTGGAATGTTTAGCCCGAGTGGATTTTCCCCACAGAAATCTAAACCACCTTATTAGTTAGATTTCTGTGTTTTTCCGATGTTTGATCTCTCCTTGAAGACACTAAGATTGTTGATTGTATTAACTCGAGACACAACGGAATTTTGAGATAAATTCTATTAATTTGTTTTATAGTCCAGTAACTTTATACATTACCAGTATGCGTTAAATGCGGTTGATCTGATTTTTTGCAGACTTGTTTATAGTACTCTACTAGTCAAGCCCTTTCATTTGATACCCACATTGAGGTAGATTGTGATGAAATATTTGGTCCACCATTTGGTGGAGGCGGCCATTTTGAATCGATATTAACCAAAAATAGCTCAAAACATCAACACTAAAATGTATCTTCAAATAAAAAACCGCATCTAAATCGGCCCATGCGTTTGAGCTCTACGGTGCCATAGACAGATACACACACAGACAGATACACAGAGAGACAGACCTGTGTGTGTCTGTCTGATAGATAGGCATACTTCGACGTCTAACTTATAACACCTCATTTTTTGATCGGGGGTTAAAAACCGCAGTAACTGTGCCATAAAGTAGTCAAGTAGGAGTTAAAACATTGCAAAAAATTGCAAAGTACGAAAAAAATTATAAACTTTGAAAAACTTATTCTCAGAAACTATTGGGTTTACAGAGACAATTCTAGTGTCATATTGTAGCAAATTGTGTCTGTTTTATAAACGTTTTGAGAAAGTTTTTTCAAAAATTAGTTGTTTAGGGTCATAATCGCCAAAACTTGAAAAATAAACGATTGTTTCGCGGTTTTTTCGATTTTTGACAAAGTTGCGTTCGCCGCTCGAGGTCACAAACTTGGATTAATCATTAGACCAACATCATAAACAAGTCTGCAAAAAATAAGATCTACCGGATTTAACGCATACTACTCCATACTTTCAGGCGACAAAGTTACTGGACTATTACTAGTATATAGTTTTTTTATTCTGCTGCTGCGAAAAATTTTAAGTTTATAAATATTCACTTATGATTTGTTTTGTCAAAACTACCCGCAAAATTTTTGAGGGTAGATTCAATTTTTTTTTTTTTTTCAAATAAAGAGTCATTGACTGAACGAGACGTGACCAAAACCCCTATGGGTTCCGCGCAAAGTTTTAAGAAGAGTTGGTCGTAAGTTCAAAAAAAGGTTTTCAATTCAATTTAAATTACTTATTCAAACCATTATTTCAAAAGAACACTTGGTAACGTCACTTACAATTAAATTATACATTAATAGTTATTCTGTGTACAATAATAAAATAACATCAAAAAATAATTTTAAAATGTTTGTCTTCAAGAGGGTGAAATAAGGGATGAAAATTTGTATGAAACTTTTTATTCCTTGGACATATTTTACATAATGACTATACAATTGACATAATCAAGCTATTAATCCACCACGCTGGCTAAGGGCGGGTTGGCGGATGGTATGTCCTTGATATACATAATATCTTGTAGAAGTATGTCGTGTACTTGAAAGACTCCCGTATAGTGGCGATGGTGATCTTTTTTCTTCACTGTTAAATCCATTAGTAAAGACAAACGCAAACTCAAACTTAATGTTACAAATGGAATTCCAATCCACGATTGCAGGGCACCGTGCTTTTTTAATCGCGACCGATTAGATTGGACCCCATCCCAAAAACGACGACCTAAACGTTTCTCTCTCTTTTCGTGTTCATGAATAAGTGTGTCTGCATATGATGGCACAGATACGCTCCAAAACGGTTGAACTAATTTTACTTTTGGTTTTGTTTCAAAGGTAAATTTGTCGGTAGTGTTTTGAGCTATGTTTCATAAATAATGGTTCAGCCGTTTCAAAATTATCAGCTCTTTATTTAGCCACGGTAGAAACCTCAGATGCATATTAGGTATTAGCTATATACTTTACTTGCAAACGTACGTGTGACCTCAAATTGGAAACAGCTGCGTAGGGGATTTTATACATTTTAAACTTAATGTTTACTTTTGAATTTTACCTATCCTACCATCCAAGGCGACGAAGTCTTAAAAAAATCATTGCAAGTGTATACTGAAGTCAGACCAAAATGGAACAATTGTTTTATCAGAATACATTGGCATTGTTTAAAATCTTTTTTTTTTTGACTTTCAATTCAGAATACTGAATAATTTAATAAGTAGTATATTAAAAGGATCATGAATTTACCGCCACTTTTCGAGAATTTACTCACAGGATACGCAAATACACTGTAGATTTGTGTATCTAAAAATAAGTCAACTGAAATCAGATAATATATTAACTTGCACTAAATTCCAGTTTGGCAAGTCGTTCAGAATATCTCACACTACTACACATTAGAGTCCATTAGACTTTGCCAAGAGTCCTATAATTATTATAGTAGACTGTGCCTGTCACTGATCCTATGACAAAACTGCCCGGACAACCGATAGTTAGATAATGGAGATCTATTATTCAATTAACGTCCTCGCTCGGTCCGTGTCTATTTAATAGCATCAACATTGTGCTCGGATAAAATTCAGCCTTTTCACGGTGACAATAACCGACGCAATTCATGGCCGGTGCAGATGAAAGCTGCCCTTGAACGAGAATAGTTTGATACATTTGTTGCGGCACGTTCGAAAATCTCTACTTATGTTATCAACGCGAAAGTTTAAAGGAATATGTGGGTGTATGTTTGTTATTGTTTTACACAAAAACTAGTGAAGGGATTGGTATGAAATTTGATAGGTAGGTACCTATATTGATATGTAGGTAATGGTCTGGAATAACGCATAGAAAATCACAAAATAAAACGCAAGAAATAGGACATGCGGCAAAAACTATAGAACAGATACATAAATAAATAAATAATACACACAACACCATCTAGCCCTAAACTAAGCAAAGCTTGTACTTTGGGACCCAGATAGCTGATATAACACTTGTATATTTTTAAATACATACTTATCCTACATAGAAAACACCCACCGAAAACACATATCGTGTTAGTGTGCATTGGACCCCACACTACGATGACCTGTGTCGGTGGAATCCATGATCTTTCTTTAACATTTGTTGAACCAATAGTATTAAAAAAACAATATTAACAAGTTCCTTAAAAAGAAATAATATCGCATTTATAATACGCGTCCCACGTTTTCACCCGCATAGTTTTTGTTTCGATAATTTTACCGCAATCAAAAGTAGTTTATGTATTAAATTTGCCAAATTCCTTTTAATTAATTAATTATTAATTACAATGTCAAATTAATACAATTTAAAATTAAATAAATATTTTATTTTTTTCATTATTTCTAATGTTTTAAAATTAAAAATTATTTTTTTATAAAAACTTATAGACAAATTTTTAATTTTTTATTAAAATTAAAATTATTTATAATAAATGAATTATTTAAAATATTTTTTATTAACAATATATATTTTTTTTTTAAATAAAATTTATTATTATAAAAATTTAAAATCTAGATTCTAGATAGTCTATATCTGTATCAAATGTAATCAAGATTCATTAAGTAGTTTTTGCTTGAAACAATAACAGCAACCAAATGGCCATAGATACAAACTTTCACCACTAAAATATTATTACGACTATGTGTTGTTCTAGACGTGCTATGTTTGTGTTCCGCATTATATCAGCTGTCAGTTGCATGCAAGTTCATGACCATCGATCCTGTTGTGGCGTCGGCCGCAATCAAACTACCGCAACCTTGGCAGCCGCCGGCCGCCGCCAAACGCTCGGTTCATTTGTCACTATATTAAATACAATACAGGTAACTTTTACGCGGCAGTGCCATAAAATATATTGTTCTATTTTTGTAGTGAATATTCTCTAGCCACGTATAACACTTTTTTAGAAGAGGAAAATCTTAGGGGTTCGCGGCACTAACATGCGAATGTAGCAGCGTAGCGTCGAAACGACGGCGAAGCAGAAAAGAAAGTGCGCGTTAAACGCTTTTTTGGTGGGTGTAATCTTGTGAGTTGAGACCTATATGCATAATAACTAATGAACTGATATTAGGATAGCAAGAGCAAGCTGGTCATAGCGATCCAGAAGCTAGTCTTAAAAAAATGGGTTCTACCACCGCAGACCCCACGCTGCTCAAATACATCTTAAACGTTGATCTTAAAAAGGTTGCTAATAGGTGGACGCTACGAGGCGTCTTGTTCTGGCTACGAGCCGGTTTACCCCATTACGAGCCAAATCGCTCCAGGTACGAGCCATAATACACCAGCTACGACCCAGTTTACCCCAGAACACAAAGAGCCAAACAAAACCTAACTACTTACACTAAGCACATCTGAGTTATCCTTAGATCGATGAAGGCCTGAAAATTACCCGAGAATCTACCTCCTAACTAAAACTGTCTTAGCTTTGATTTTGTTCGTGTTTTGTACTTTTCGCTTGAAATTAAAAAAAAACAGAGACAGCAAAGCCAATGCAGATTTAGTTAGGGCGTAGACCCGCGGCGCTTTCATGCTGCTTTATATTGTTCTCAGTCATTCATGGAAATCTTTTTACTAACAAAACGTAGGTATCATCTTATGGATAAATATATAGTGAGTACGTTTAACTGACGGGACAGTGTAATTAATCTTCTAATCGTAGATCCTAATTAGAATCGGGAAAAATACTGGGTCAAAAATATACTGTTCTAATTAGTCGGCCAGGTAGATTATGAAACAATATGGGACACGTATTTTTTTTTGTTTTATTCAATTACTAACAATATTTCGGGCGCTAGCCACGAATAACTAACGCCTGAAGGATTACTATGTTCTAGTATGGACAACAGTCCCATATGTAATCCCACATATCCCAATGCCATAGAATATGCAAACGATGGGTTGCTATATTTTTCCGGTTCCGGTCTAAACAGGTACATCGATACTAGCATTTAGCAACGGTTTTATTATTGAATTGAAATTAAATAAAATGAAAGATTATTTTATTATGAACACGGTGGTATAGGGTTGCCTGCGAAAAATCGGTTCCGATTTCCGGTTGCCGAATTTTTAAAAGTAAAATATTGCTGCGAGCTTGGCAGTAGATCTCGGAAACTATAAACTTTAGTGCAAAAATTATTGACGTTTTATTTTTTTTATTTTTTTTAGTTTGATTAAATTTTGCATCTTTGTGGCCTGAAAACTTTTCTGTGTCATGTACCGTTTACGATTTATGACCCATTTAATGAACCGGTTTTTCTGTTGCAGCAGGTAACAGTTGAAATATTAGATTAATCAATAAAACGCTTCAGACCTTCTTTAATGGTCAGTTTTTATTCTACAACTTTCTAACTATCGATCTTACGGATCGATAGAAAAAAACTCTATTATTATTTTAAATATTATTATATTATGATGCAAACAGTAACGTGCTAGCAATGTTGTGCTCCGGTTTCAAGGGCAGTGTTACCAAAAAAGGTAGAAATAAAGTGGCCAAGTGCGAGTTGGACTCGCCTATGAAGGGTTCCGTTGCAGCAAGTAACATAATATACATAGTACACATATAGTTCTTGTAGTTCGTTGCATGGTAATGTACATCTTATATTTTTTTTAGTTTTTTCATTCTCTTACTTTAGAAGTTAGAGGGAGGGGACACAAATTTTACCACTTTGGAAGTGTCTTTCGCGCAAATTACTCATCGTAGACAAAACTTATTTTAGAAACCTCAACATCATTTTTGAAGACCTATCGATAAACAATCCACACGTGTAGGTTTGATAAAAAAAAATTGAGATTCAGTTCTCAGTATGGGGGCAGCCCTAATTATTTTTTTTTTTTTTTTTTTGTAAAAATCTTAGTGCGGTTCACAGAATACATCTACTTACCGAGTTTCAATACTGTAGTTCTCATAGTTTCGGCAAAAAGTGACTGTGACATACGGACGGACAGACAGACAGACATGACGAATCTATAAGGGTTCCGTTTTTACGTTTTACGGAACCCTAAAAAGGAGAAACTACGGGGCTAAAATATCAATCATCATATTTCTATGGGTGACAAACGCAGTGAAGAGCTAGTTGTAGGTAAGTAGTGATTTGGATTTTTCAAGTTTAATAAGTAGCTGCGTGATACTGTACTGGTTTGTGCAGGCGTGTTGCTTCAAAGCTGTTCCGGGACATAGTTAGCTCTGTAACATTGAAAATATTGTCAGACCACCTAAAAAGACTTTAGATTGTAAACTTACCAAATCTACCGTAGTGTTATAATCTCACCCATCTTATTATAAACTGATGACATTCACAATTTTACATTGACAAATACATCTAAGGCGTGACAAGCGCAGTGCAGTGCTTGGACTCTTTTGGACTCTTCATGTTTTAATAGCAACATAACACGTTATAGATTGGGGTGTTGCTTACCATCTCCTGCTCGTCCTGTCACTCTCTACTAGAAAAACGTCCTATTATAATATCAATAATATAGATAATAATCCTAACCACTGAATTGTAATGTGCTCGTCACCCAGAGCTATAAGATCAAATTAACAAATAAATTATTTCTTGATGAAAAAGAAGAAGAGCAAAGGAAAGTTCAATGTCAATATCAATTTGGCAATCAATTTCCCCTTACGATCCCCGCACAACCCACCCCAGACTGCTCCCGGCGCAAAGGTGCCCATGACACTCGCCGCGTTTCCACGTTAAAAAGCAATAACCAACCTTTGCTCCGAAATAAGTTAATAAATTATTTATTGCTTGGATTTATCTCTTTGCCTTGTTATAGGCATGAAGTCTAAAAGAACTAATTAGTCCGTCAGTTAGGTTGTTAAAAAATATTGTACTTATACGTAATTTTTTACAAACGAAAATTGACGAAGCAACTAATTTTTTTTTTGTCCCTTATTTAAAATATTATTTTCTGTTCTGTTCATGTCGGTACATTTCTTAAGAAGACATGAGGTCACAATTCCCCTTTCTGGAAGTTGGATGATTCAAAACCTTGTCGATTTTTAATAATGTTATACCTAAAACAAAAAATACATGTCGCAATTTTTTTTCATAATTTACGTGACGAACTGAATTGAATGGTATATTTTTCACCCAGTCATTACCCCAATCGTTCTAGAAACAAAGTGTAAAACAATAACATAACAATAATCAGAAGCAGAGTAATTTCGACCTCCAACAGTTAATCTACATAAGGCAGTCACATAGCTGCAAGAGATTGCGTATTTCCCGAGGGAAGGTCCAGGGACACAAGTCCACATTACCGGGAATTACCATCATACAACGCTAAAGTTAGGCTAGCTTTATTAAAACAGTACTTGCATCCCACGCTTTCACCCGCTTAGTTCTCGATTCCTTTATTTTCCCGAGGTAAAAAAACGAAACGAAAATCGGTTCGTCCATTCAGAAGCTACTACGCCACGGGCACGGAAAATGTATAAATCTCGTCGTTTTTGCATTGGGGGTTAAAAGTTAGCATAAAAGTTATTTCAGACTTTTTTAACCAACTTTAAGGGAGGAAGGAAGTTCTCAATTCAATTGTATTTATTTGTAAGTATGTTTGAGTAGTGCTTATAATAAGTATTTTATTAATTTTTACTTTTGAGTGCCAACTTTTTGTCCAACTGTGTCTTTTCGGATCTAACCCCTACGCTACTTTTATTTAAGAAAAAATACTCGTACTATAGCTTAAGCATCTAAGGTACTGAAATAACAAAATAACTAAATGTTTAAATAAACTCAAAAGGCATAGCAATAATTTTGTTTTCGCAAAAACAAAACTCGGGCTTAATTTCAACTTAAACTTTAAGTAACCTCTAAACTCGACTAAATTTTGTGTGTAATGATTCTTCAAAATCCGTATAATCGATTATGACAACGTTATCATAATCAATCAACCAAACAAAAAATAATCATTCATCAATCAAGAACCAAACAAAATCGATTCACAATTGGTGGAGCTCTCGAGTAACAAACAAACAAAAAAAGAAAAAAAATACATGCAACAGAATCGAGAACCTCCACCTAAGTAAGAAGCACAGGAAGCGAGGAAATGAGTAGAAACGGTAGACTCGTAAACGTCGGGCGTCCGACCACAATGAAGCACATTCAAGGCAATCGAAGCTTCCGGAAGTCGGTCGCAGCTAGGGCTGTGCCGCGACATAATGAAACTTAAATCAGCACATATAATAGATATTTAACAGTACAGCACAAAATATGTTAACCAATCAAACATTTTGTTTGCATCAGAACTTATACATATGTATATATATCATGTGATAATAGTTAGGTTATTTTTACAAAAATAGGTACGGGTGAACTAATACCAAGTTAATTTCTAAAGAAATTTTGTAGGATTCCCAGATAAAAAGAATATGTCCTATCTCAGAATATGAAATTAAATTACTTAACTACTCTGTAATATTTACAATACCTACATGTTCAAATCGCAAAAGTTTAAAAATAATATCTATCTAATCTAATAATCTCTACGCGAGCAGTTCTTGTATGTAACATATACTCGTAGAATCTGAATGTCGGAAACGGCTCGAACGACCTTCATGAAATTTAGTGTGCAGGTCGTTTCGGGAGCGATAAATCGATCTAGCTAGTTTTCTTTTTTAGATAACTACGGCTTTTGCGCGTTTTTAGACAATGAAACACTGTTAGGTTTGCATTAGAATGTCTTTAATTTAAGTCAAACAATGAGCAACTTCGTATGGTGCAGAAACAAAATTTTAATTGCGACATAAAAATGAATAGTGTACAAATACTTGCATACTTACCTATTTATACTGTACAGTACAGTCAGTCCAGGAATTTTTAGCGGGTGACAACCCTAGTTCATGCAAATTCTTGCCTGCTGCGGAGATTTTTTAGCAAAAGGAAAGTAAGGAATATATAGGAAATAGTGAAAGTAGGAGTTGTAAATTATAGATCCGACTTGATTTAGAATACTAATGTGGATGTGTTAATTTGACCCCAGTTATATTTATTTGTATGTCTATTTAATGGGTTTTGAAAACTCTTCGACTGTACTCAGTTGGACAACTTACAAGTGACGGCATAGTGCTGAATCTTATTACTTCATACCCTTCTATCATCCTACATAGGTCTCCTGGTGGTTCGTTTACTACGTAAATTTTGTTGATAAATAATGTACGCACAATTAATACCGGTTTTAATTTAAAATTAAATTCAGACACTTGACAAAATTTTATATTCATAAGAAGCTATGATTACAACATCTAGGTATACAAAAGCATATTTTAGTTTATTGTTGATATTTCAAAATCCACCTATTTCAATAAAATGCTGATGTATGACTGAAGACTAAGGATATCTACACTACAAAGCTCAACGTATTAGCAAGCTGAAGTGGTTGTTAGCTGGTCATATCCTTCATAGACCAGGGCAGAAGCCTTCAAAAATGGTAATAAATGAAAAAATAATACACTAGGATGAAATCCATTAGAAAAGTAGGGGAAAATGATAAAAATGAAAGGAAAAATAAATTACGGTTCATCCGAGTTCGGAAAAAAGGAGGGGTGAGTTTTAAAGGTTAAAAAAAATAAAGTGGCCAAGTTCAAGTTGGACTCGCCCTTGAAGGGTTCCGTTGCAGCAAGTAACATAATATACATAGTACATATAGTTCATGTAGCTCGTTGTAACTTTGATCAAAGTTTCAATAATAGTGTATTTATGACGTACCAAAAAAAACTACTCATCAGATCGAGTTCAAACCAATTTTCGTTGGTAGTTTACATAGTAACTAGCGGCCCGTTCCGGCTTCGCTCGGATCATAATCTAGACACTGTCTGCAGCGCCATCTGCCGGGCTTATTTGTGAATCTAAACCATCCTCGAATCCACACACAAACAATCAATGTACACACACAAAAAAAAACATTCAAATTGGTCCCGCCGTTTAGGAGGCGTTCACTGTCAAATGATAAAATTACTAAAATGGCTATTAAAAAATAGGGGTTCGTGATAAAAGGGTAAAAATTTAGGGTTGTATGTATTTGTTAACGCCACATTATAAAAAAATAAAAACAAAAAAATTGTCCGAAAATTAAAAAAAAATATTTTTGGCGTGAACAACCCTTATCACTTAGGGGTATAAAAAATAGCTAGTAGCCGATTCTCATACCTACAGAATATGCATATAAAATTTGGTTAAAATCAGTAAAGCCGTTTCGGAGGAGTAAGGAAACAAACACTGTGACACGAGAATTTTATATGTAAGAAGATGGACATCATACATTTTTTTTAGGTTTATCTTTCTCTTACTTTAGAAGTTAGAGGGGCGCGGATACACATTTTACCACTTTGGAAGTGTCTCTGGCGCAAATTATTCAGTGTAGACAAAAATGATTTTAGAAACCTCAACATCATTTTTGAAGACCTATCGATAGACACCCAACACGTGTAGGTTTGATGAAAAAAAAAATTTTGAGTTTCAGTTCTCAGTATGGGGGGCAACCAAAATTTTTCTTTTTTTAAATTTTTTTTGTTCAAATCTTAATGCGGTTTACAGAATACATCTACTTACCAAGTTTCAACAGTGTAGTTCTCATAGTTTCGGCAAAAAGTGGCTGTGACATACGGACGGACAGACAGATATGACGAATCTATAAGGGTTCCATTTTTACGTTTTACGGAACCCTAAAAATGGTTTATCTTGATTTTCGGCAAAACTACAAGTCCTATGGAAAAAAAGTTAAACGGCGAAGTTGTAAGTAATAAAAAGATCTACAACTTTTGTTTTACAATTTTTTCACATAACCTCAAAATTTAGGTGAAAAATTCACATAATCTAGTTTGTGGTTCTATATTTTTCTTTTTCAAAAAAAAATTATCTACGAAATTTCGTGAAAACCTTCCTTATTACGTCCCAAATACACGATTGTTTATTATTGGATTTTGCGATTATGTTTTTTTCCATAGAACTTGAAGTATTGCCTGAAAACAGGATAATCCATTTTTACCCTTAAAACTCACCCCCGTCCCTTTTTCCGAACTCGGATTGACATTTTTATCATATTTCCCACCTTTTTTTTCGTATCAAAAGTTATCGACCCTGGTCTATCATAGGATCGCAAGTCGTCGGCTTATACGAGTACGTATCGCAAAGTGGAAACGGCTTTCAGCGAGCGTAGCGAACAACTAAGCTCGATTGAGCGACGATATACCTACGTAAAGCAACAGACAGTGGCTGGAAAAGAAAATATACAAATCGATAATCTGTTAAAAATATGTGATCCGCCATTTCATGGCACCAGCCATCTTGGATAGATTTTCGTTAAACGTAACTAAAGGCACACCAATTCACTCTTGAAACAAAAAAAAAACAACACACACACACACACACTGAGAGAGTGAGAGACGTTAAACTTAAAAGAACCCGTTAGGGGTTGAAAATAAAAGTAGGTTTGTTCATTTTTACGTAATTTCCGGAACCACGAAGCCTGTTTAAACAAACAATTATCCTGATTTCTATTATTCTACTCATGGATATGTATATATTTTTATGTGAACCAAGTCAGGACGGCTCCAGTTTTGATAAGAACCCTTTGAAGCATACACAAAAAAATGTCTCCAAGGTAATCCAGAGTGACCTCGCTTGAAACTGATCTCCGTGGCCTCACTGTGACTATCAAAGTATTGTCTTTGAGCCTCTTTCTAAATACCTCATTATTTCTAATCAATCGGTTCTCCATGAATGAAAGAATATACAGAAACAGTTAAGCTCTACATAAACCCATGTTCATTACTGAATATTAGGAAGATAAAAAGATCTAAAGATTGTCTTTGAGCCTCTGTTTAAACACTTATAGACTACAGGCCCGTGAACAAAATTTACGGGTCAAATGAACCACCAGGAGACCTATGTAGGATGATAGAAGGGTGTAAAGTAATAAGATTCAGCACTATACCGTCACTTGTAAGCTGTCCAACTGAGAGTGATTGAAGAGGGGGGGTTTTGCAACCCTCTACAATTTCTCCTTGTCGCATGATTTTTGTACGGCATTGCGAAATAATGGATTAGAACAGGTATTGAAACTGTATGGAACCAATGCCGTACTTAATCAAATTACCAAATTTGCTCTGTAAATTACTCGTACTCTGTAATTTTTTCCGGCAAACTAATAATTAACAATTTAAAATTTATTATTTTTATAGTTTCAATACGTCTTTTAATCTATTATTCCGCAACGGCGTACAAAAATAATGCGACAAGGAGAAATAATCCAGAATTGCAACCCCCCCTCTTCAATTGCACTCAGTTGGACAGCTTACAAGTGACGGCATAGTGCTGAATCTTATTACTTTATACCCTTCTATCATCCTACATAGGTCTCCTGGTGGTTCATTTGACCCGTAAATTTTGTTCACGGGCCTGTAGTCTATTAATTATTTTAATCAATCGGTTCTCCATTCCCAATGACAGAATAAACAGAAATGGCCTAGCTCTGCGTAAAACCATGTCCATAAAATAGTATTTAGAAAACAAAATGATCTACTTTATAACGCAGCGAGTGTCCTGGGCACGTTCGGGCAGCGTTAGTGCCCGGTGGTCTCTTCGACCTAATTTGATGTGTATTTTTGAAGTGAAAACTTCTTTAGGCGCGCAATAGACAGAATTGTTGTGGGCTGTGAAATGGATTCATCAATCGTCACGCTTGGATATGATAATGGATCGGATCGGATATGAAATCTTCGGGTAAACTCGGTAAAAACGGCCAGGTACCAGGGCAACAGAAACAGTAAAGAGTTTCGATTACCTACCTCCAACAGCCCAGCGTTTATCTCCAGATACCAGGACAACAGAAATATAAAAGAGTTGCGTTTGCCCCTAGGTACCAGTACCAGGGCAACAGCAGGTTTTCACTTCTATCGGCAGTTCCTATGACTGCCAATTTTTTTTTTCTATTTATAGAACTTATTGTAATCTATTATATATTATAGATATGTATTCGCTTTTATATGTAGTACTAGTGGCCCGTTCTGGTTTTGCTCGTATAATAACCTAGATACCAACTATAGCTCCATCTGCCGGCCTGATTTGTGAATCTAACCATCCAGGGCCCTACCCAAACGTACACAAAAAAAAAATCATTCAAATCGGTCCAGCCGTGTAGGAGGAGTTGAAGCCCTGTAATTTCTTTGAAAACATTGCCCTTCAAATCGGAATACAGTTATGTTTGCACATTACTGCTAGGTGGTAGAAGGAACTGGCAAAAGAAATACACTATACACATATATTATACACTCTAGCGTATAATATCTTGGATCTCTGGGTGACAAGTCCTGTGCAGGGCTAGGTAATGATTTGGACTCTTCATGTTCCAATAACTGCGTGTCATTGTGCTGTTATGTCGCAGGCATGTTGCTTACTATCAGGCATATATGCTACACGTCTCGTATATCTTGATTAAAAAAAAAAAAAATGTGACACAAAATCGTTCGAAAGTTATAAGAATGCGTACATTTCAGCTATAAGTATTATTCATTAGCTTCAGCCCGCGGTTTTATCCGTACAGCTTCTTTTCCCGTAATTTTCTCATGATTAAAACCCAATCTGCTATTCGAGACTATAATCTAACTTAATTCCAGATTTGAACGTAATCTGTTCACCCGTTCCGACGTGATTGAGCAATAAACATCCAAACTATCGCATTAGTAACATTAGTTTGGGCTTAGTAAGACATCGATTAAATCAACTAGGACTAAGTAATTCACCTATAATTGTATGCAAGTAATTCACCTAAGTAGGTAACCACCACAGTAACGTACAGTACAAACAATGAACTCTCAATCTCCTTAATGACAAACACACTCGACCAACAGTAGCATTGCGGTTTGTCCTTGAACACGGATGCCCTTGACTTGTGAAATGGAAACTGCAGCGTCTGGTCAGCTCATTGATAAATGTCGCTTCGCCCATTATCGGAATTGGACCGGACAATTCAATAAAATATGAAACCCGTGCAGCCGGGAGACTCAGTTAATCAAACAAACACAAACAACTAACAGAACGGTGATTTTAACCGCGCGTTTCTCTTTTCCGTTATTTTTTCAGGATATAAAGAGTGTGCTATTGTTTTTTTATTTCGCAACTCCACAGACTCCGCTGCGTCCGTGACCGTTGTCATTTGGGTTCTTTTTGTAGTGACAAATTCTTTAGGCGCGCCTAGACAGATTTTTCGTGGGCTGTGAATTGAATTCATTCGTCACGCTCGGGTATGATAAGAAAGTTTCGGGTTAACTCGGTACCATGGCTATTGGACATCTAGAAATACGTCAGCCAATGGGAAATGCCGAAAGAGCGTGGACAGGCCATCATGGCATGGTCATCTAGAAACGCATCAGCCAATGGGAAATGTTGACGCATTTCTAGATGGTCATACCAAGATGGCGAGGCCACGCCCTCCGGTTACACCCGTGTAGTTTCCAAGGTAAGTTTTCAAATTCTTAGTTATAAGTTTTCACTTCTATCGGCAGTTCCTATGACTGCCAATTTTTTTTTTACATTTATCTTGGATTGGTTATAGAAAAGGAGGAAAAATGGGGGAGTACGAAAACGTTTTTATACTGATTCTAGTGAGTCCGATTTTTCTAAATCCTCCTCCCGGCCCAGAGCTTCTACTAGGACCGCATTTCTGTCCCTGATGGCCAGATGAGATAGTTATTTTAGACTGTAATCAAACTGTGTTCTAAATTTAAAACCAATCCATTTCGACGTACTGGTTTGTTTGCGCAACGTTCAAACTTCGACCTTTATAATATTTTTTTAATCTGCGGCCCGTTCCGGCTTGGTCGGGAAGTGGGGTGGGTGATGATTGGTTCAAAAAATACTATTCGAATTAGTTCGTTGGGCAGATTATGGGACACAGATCTTTTAAAGACTTCAAAAAATGAGAAGGTTCTCAGTTCGATGTTTTGTATGTACTATGTATGCTTACAGCTTTTTTTTATAACTATAATAGTTTCGCACTTGACCACCATCTCGCCTGATGTTAAGCGATGATGCGATCTACGATAGAGCGTGCTTACCTAGAAGAAACCGATTCACTCTCGATTCCAAGACACCAAGATTGTAACTATCGGGGAAAACCAAAACTCAGGCAACGCATTCCACAACCTAGACGTTCTTATCACAAACGAGGAGTCAAATCTCTTTTTTGAGATGCGAGAAGTCCGAAAGGGCCAGGTGGTATTAGATCATTGATGCACACTTTTCACTCCACTTCGGAGAGTGTGCAACTGATCTGCATGATCATTTTATTTAGGTAGATAATTTTATATTTATTCATTTATTGCACTTCATTTAAAATATAAACAAAAGTTACATAACAAAGCAGAATAAAGTAGCAATTGGCGTCCTTATCACTAAAATCTCTTCCAGGCAACCGTAAGCTTTATGGTTCTTATTTGTTTGGTAATTCATCGTAGTTTAGAGGTACCGTTAAATTGTATCGAAATCGGAGTAGCAGTTCTAAAAATATCAACAAAAAAAAAACATTTTAATTAATTTATCTGGACGAGCCGACGTAACGTAAATGATAGTTTTTTGTGGAATTTGATCGAGTGTCTGAATTTAAGTAATTTTAAATTGAAAACGGTTGTGTTTTAATACCTTACCCGTTTTATATTTTTAGTTTAAAGTGACAAGACGAGCAGGAAATGTGCCTATTTTTCTATTTGTTTAAACGGATAGAGGCTTTAAAAAACTAAAATACAATACAAATACGTACCTAACCATTTACACTAATCACATCTGAATTATACATGGACCAATCTACAAATGAATCTAGAGATCAAGATATTCCAGTCCACTACCATTCAGAAGCATGCCGAGCATGCTGGCAGCGTTACCACGCTGAATAGCGATGCTTATACGTTGGGCCAAATAAACGTCAGCATTTTGGTCACGCGTCGCATCGACCAATCGTTTGGAAAGGCTTTTGAAAACGAGTGAATGTCCCTGTTAAATCGTCAATCGTGACTGTATTATATATCGCAGTAAGCTCACCGTTTCCCTCGTTCAGTAGGTGTAATACCTATAGCTTTGCGACTTACACCGTATAATCTAACTAATCGGTCCCCTCGCGACAAAAATTTCGTACCTCGTGTTTCTCTGACGTCGCCTGAAGATTTAATAAAATATCAATTTATCTAACGCCATTTCCAATTTAGACTTTTCTCGTTTACGTCTCAACTTACTTAGCACAGACGGTCGTAACTTCTCCGTAAGTATTTCAAAATATTTACTTACTTGAGATGTGTTTTGAAAAACTTTTTTTAATTGCTTACTATTTTAACCGTAGACGAAAAAAGAGAAGTTGTATAAGATCTGGCCAGTGGTTAGTGGCGCTTTTTTTTATTAGAGAGTGATAGAATAATTTAGATCGTGATTAAGTATTTCAATTAATTTCAAATCGCGAAAGTTTTAAAAAAGACAGATAGAGTGACAAGACGAGCTTGACGTCTACTTGATGGTCAGCAACACGATTTCCTATAACTCCGTAGCACCACGAAGGTATTTGAACATAAATAATAAACCCGGAGATACAAGAAGATTTACCCCTTTGCCTGCAATTTCTCTAGCAACATTGCCCATCAAACTGGAATGCAATAATATGAGCGGTAATCCGGTAGAAGCGAGCTAAAGTGTGGTGCTTCCCCAAGCAGGCTTTACAAAGGATTCTATCGCTACAAAAACTAACGTTTCTGAAGGAAAATAGTAATATTGAGACGGCTTTTTCATTTGTGTATATCAGCCTATGTTATAACGTTCGCTTCTAAAGATGTAAACTCTTTAAAAGAACATCATCAACATCAACAGCCCACTAAATGTTCCCACTGCTGGGACGCGGGGCCTTCTCTCGCAAGGAGAGAGTTAAGGCCATAATCCACCACGCTGGCCCAGTGCGGG
Source organism: Ectropis crepuscularia (assembly GCA_963693475.1). Lineage (NCBI taxonomy): Eukaryota > Metazoa > Arthropoda > Insecta > Lepidoptera > Geometridae > Ectropis > Ectropis crepuscularia. The sequence continues at coordinate 40,278,893 of OY856338.1, forward strand.
TTGGTGGATGACACATGACTTCGAAAGATTCTAGGTACATGTCGGTTTCCTCACGATGTTTTCTTTCAACGTTTTAAGTTAGCGGTATTACGCACATGACTTCGCAAAGACAGTGGTGCGTGTGGGGTTTGAACCCGGGATCTCCGGATCGGCAGGCAGGTTTAAAATAAAATCATGAGGTCTACGCTTCCTCTTTCTACTGGCCGTCTTTAGTAAGTTGTCGCTCTGCGTACCTGTACGTCTACGATGTTCAATACGTAGACATCATTGTGAAACTCATCAAACTTATTCATTAATACCTAAAAATATTTTTTCAGTACTTCAGTTCTTTCACGAGGAGATAATATAATATACACAACATGCTCTCAAAGCGTGGTTAGATCTCACATGTAAACTCCTACTTATAAAATATTATAAATGTCAATTGTATGTATGTTTGGATGTTTGTTACTCAATCACGTCCTAACGTATGAACGGATCGGGCTGAAATTTGGAACACAGATAGATTATAGTCTGGAAGAACACATAGGCTATCTTTTTATCTCGGAAAACAACGGGAACGAGAACTTCGCGGGTAACACCGCGGGGCACTGCTAGTATATTATAAAGGTGTTCGCAAAATGTATATCTTGGAACTTGTAGATTTCATCACCGTTAAAATCGATACTTATGATTCATACCAAACTGTTTGGGTACTCTTTCGGCATGCGTACAACCATAGGGTGCAACACGTCGTAGCCTCGTTGTTCATATTTGTTTGTTTGACTTGTAAACAAGGTTTACCAATACATATTATGAATACTAGCAGCCATATGTATTGGTAAAGCTCGCTCGGGTTATGTCTTAAAATAAACAAATTACTATTTGCAATAAACAATGTAACAAAAAAATAAAAAATAAAACAAACTTGAGAGATGACAGCTCAATTTGTAGGCGCAGTCTACAAATTGAGCTGTCATCTCTCAAGTTGGACTAAATTTGGCAAAAATGCCAAGTTTCGTGAGTATTGGTTGTCTTGAACAAGAAGTTTTTTTTTTTTAAAAGAGGCGTTACGAGCAGGTCATGTGCCTGATGGTAAGCAATGTGCCTGCCACATTACAGCACAGTGACACGGAGCTATTGAAACATGAAGAGTCCAAATCATTACCTAGCACTGCACTGCGCTCGTCACCCAGAGATCTAAGATGTTATATCTCTAAGCCCTGTAATTTCTCTGGAAACATTGCCCTTCAAACCGGAACACAGTAATGTTTGCACATCACTGCTTGGCGGTAGAATAACTGGCAAAAGTGTGGTACTTCCCCAGGCGGACTCTGCCAAGAGTCCTACCAATACAAGAATCAAAGAATAAGATCTAGAGGTTACCTACTGGGAACAAACATCCTGACACTGGACTGTAATTTATTAGAATGAATATAAAAAATTGGCAGTCATAGGAACTGCCGATAGAAGTGAAAAATTATAACTCAGAATTGATAGCTTACTTTGGAAACTACACGGGTGTGACCGGAGGGTGTGGCCTGGTCAACATGGCATGACCATCTAGAAATGCACCAGCATTTCCCATTGGCTGACGCATTTCTAGATGGCCATGCCATGATGGGCAGGCCACGCCCTTTTAGCATTTCCTATTGGATGACGCATTTCTAGATAGCCAATGGCTATGGTCCCGAGTTTACCCGAAGATTTCTTATCATATCCGAGCGTGACGCTAGAATTCATTTCACAGCCCACGAAAAATTTGTCTAGGCGCGCCAAAAGAAGTTTTCACTTCAAAAAGCGGGTTTCGGACTTATAACTCGACGTTTGTGTAATCGGACGATTTTTCCATCGAACCAGCACGTTTTAGCATCTCAAGGTGATCAGCCGCGAAAATATTACTCATTTTGAGGCTGAGCCTTTACAAACCGCTCCGTTTCCCATCAATTCTGTCAGGCTCAGTACTCGGATTCAATACAAAGGATAATCTCGTGAGCTTGGTAGTTTATTCAGGTATATTGAATCCAAATAGGTTTTTTCAATAAATCCGGTAAAAGAATTTGTTACTCAGGATTCTATTTTTACACAGGTCGTTATACGAGTTGGGAGAAATATTATGTCTTACTAAAATTCAGAAACAATATTTATTTTAATAGTCGCTGGAGGCGGTGGTAATAGATGGAGCAGAGTTTTGTTCTGATGGTGTCCAAATCAAGGTAACGAATAGATAGATATATTAACTCTTTATTTCACTTCATTTTAAAAGTAAAATACGCAAAAAACTTATATCCTAAATAACGAAGTAGTCATTGGTGACTTTATCACTTAAGAGCGATTTCTTTCAGGCAACCGTAGGATGGAAAAAGTAAATACGTAATTGACCTTTTCGTACCGGCGGGAGCCCAAGCCGCGGGACCTCCTAGTGTTTTGAAACTTGCTCACTACCCAACTATCCACCACGCTGCATACAGTAAAACACTTACTGGTACAGGTGGCTTCGAACCAACTACTCGTTAGGCCACCACGGTTTTTTAAATGTGTTCCAATGTTTGTCTAATATTTATTTAATGTCTTTAAACTACGTTTTTCTAAGAACAATTTGGTTTCTTTGGTATCCCTCAGTTCCTTAGTATGAGTGAAACCTCCCATCTTTAGGTCGTTTATCCATGTCCCTACGCTATCATACGCTAAATTAATTGTTTTCCGATCATCCTGTACGTCAATATTTTAGTAAAAATATTTTTTTTACCAACGTTGAAATACGTCGGGAACATTGATCTCACTAGTAAATCTATCGGAAAGAAAATTCCCAATAATGTTATTGCTATATTATTTCGTAGGACCACTGGAAATAAACTAAGGGTATTGAACAAGGAAGTTTTATATAAACTGGAAGGTGTGTACGGTTGATTGACCCTAGGTCCGATAATGAGTGAGAGTTTTATCTCTGTCTCTGATGTTCGGTGACCTCTCCAGGTAGTCGAGCGTGGTTGGCTTGTACATCTCATTACTCCACTTACCAACCAGCGCTTCTACCGCCTAACTAAATCGGCTATCGCTTTGCTAATGCTATCTCTATCATTTCAAGCGAAAGGATTAGAGAGATAAATATCAAAGCTATGACATTTTTCGTTCGGCGGTAGACCCCCGGGTATGGAGCATAAAGCATGTTAAAACGTAGACCGATTGTCTACATATTTTTTAATTGTAAAGAGACTTCTGGGAGCTACCAGCCTCAGACGCCAAGTACTGATTGTGTGCTGCCGCAGTAGATACCGGGCTCTACAAACCCAAATTTACTTACTACGCTTAGCTTTATTTTTCTATATTTATTCACCATGTTAACTTGGATCCTAATACCTATTATACTAAACAGCCCACTAAATGTTCCCACTGCTGGGACTCGGGTCCTTCTCTCGCAAGGAGAGGGTCAAGGCCATAATCCACCACGCTAGCCTAGTGCAGGTTGGTGAATGACACATAACTTCGAAAGATCTCCGGATCAGCAGGCGCCGTTCTCCCGACTAGACCAGCCGTAGCTTATTATAATCTATCCTAATTTATCATATACGAGTATTCACTTATAATACTATACTTAACTAATGTGCAACTATACGCATATATGTACGTAGATCGTATGCGAAAGTGTTACATATAAGTTACCTTAATCACTTACCGTTCTCAATGCGTACTACAATCTCGAACGGCGACAGGCGCAAGGACACTTGAGATTCGACTGCCTAAGGTAGGCCTGAACCTTACAGCCCAAATAATCATCTAACTAATCACTATTTTTCAGTAATCGTCTATGTTAAGTGTTTTGTATTGTACCATTCAATACAAGCGTTAAAGACATTGTATGGACGACTTCTACATATGTTTAAAACTTCTTTGGCTTTTAGTGATCTTATTTTAATGGTAAAAATAATAATACTTACAACATATGGTACGTTATTTCTATGAGAACCATATATTTCAAATCGATACTTTTTGAATCGATTATATTTCATAACGGAGGATAATTGGTGGTGGAAAATTCACACACGTATGGAATGTATTGCCTAATTGTAGTTCTCTTTGCTCAGTCAGGCTGGAGAAGTACCACACTGTTCCCAATTATTTTACGAACGAATAGTACTGTGCAAATATTACTGTGTTCCGGTTTGCAAGGTATTTTTTCTAGGTAATGTATTTTACATGGCAAAGAGATATCTGTGAGCCACGAGCGCAATGCAGTGCCAGGCAGTGAGTAATTTTTATGTTCAATTAGTAGTGTGTAGTTATGAACCAGCGTGTTGATTACAATCACATGTATACTACCTAATAAGAAAATGACTTTAATTGGGACTACTGACAGAAGTATCAGCTTGAGGCTCTGGAATCGATCGAGAGGCATGCTAAAAGGCTCATAGGCCATAACAATAATACTCTTGTGCGAAAAAGACTGCAAAGTCTTGAACATCGCCGAATAATTGCTAGCTTATCGGTTTTTTTATCGGATACACTTCAGAGATTGTGCAACTGATCTGCATGATCTACTACCACCTTGCCCTTTTTTGTATCGGACTTCGCGTAGCTCGAATAGGCAGCATCGTTTCATCGTTGATGTTCTAAAGACACGAACGAAGAGGTTTGACTTTACTTTTGTGATAAGTACGTCTAGACTGTGGAATGAGTTGCCTAAGGGGGTTTTTCCCGATGGTTAATATCTTGGTCTTCAAATCGAGAGTAAACCGGTTTCTTCTAGGTAAGCACGTTCCATCATAGACCGCATCGTCGCTTAACATCAGGCGAGATGTCGGTCAATTGTGAACCTATAATTGTAAAAAAAAATTGGCAGTCATAGGAACTGCCGATAGAAGTGAAAACTTATAACTCAGAATTTGATAGCTTATACTTTGGATACTTTGGAAACTACACGTCTGTAACCGGAGGGCGTGGCCTGGGCATCATGGCATGGCCATCTCGAAATGCGTCAGCATTTCCTGTTGGCTGATGCATTTCTAGATGGCCATGGCATGATGCCGAGGCCACGCCCTTTCAGCATTTCCCATTGGCTGACGCATTTCTAAATGACCAATAGCCATGGTCCCGAGTTTACCCGAAGATTTCTTATCATATCCGAGCGTGACATCACACAGCCCACGAAATATCTGTCTAGGCGCGCCTAAAGAAGTTTTTACTTCAAAAACATATATTACGAGTACGATATAGCTGTATTAGCTTTATTCTTCAAGAAAATGAAAAGAGCTACATAACAATAAACGAGCGAAGGATCGACAAAGCCGCTTTGAAAGGATATCAATACGGTATAGTGATAGCACTAAGCCCAAGTTATTCGAAATAAAGTGCACTTTAGAATGCAATTCACGAATATTGTCGTGAGAATTTCTCAAAGGAGTCCGATATTTCAAAACGAATTTACAACGATTCGAAATAAGATTCCTGTGCTCATTTCCCTACTTACGTCTTTTCTTTCTGTCTTTGAGTAACAATAAATAATTTGTCTGAGGTTTCTCTTCGTTGGAACTCAGAACAACGCAAAACAACTCTTTAGTGTTTTTAGGGTTCCGTAAAACGTAAAAACGGAACCCTTATAGATTCGTCATGTCTGTCTGTCTGTCTGTCTGTCCGTCCGTATGTCACAGCCACTTTTTGCCGAAACTATGAGAACTACACTATTGAAACTTGGTAAGTAGATGTATTCTGTAAACCGCATTAAGATTAAAAAAAAAAAAAAATAGGGTTGCTCCCCATACTTAGAACTGAAACTCAAAAACTTTTTTTTCATCAAACCCACACGTGTGGGATGTCTATCGATAGGTCTTCAAAAATAATGTTGAGGTTTCTAATATAGTTTTTGTCTTCACTGAATAGTTTGCGCGAGAGACACTTCCAAATTGGTAAAATGTGTGTCGCCCCCCCTCTAACTTCTAAAATAAGAGAATTAAAAAACTAAAAAATATATATGATGTACAATTACCATGCAAACCACCAACAAAAATTGGTTTGAACTCGATCTGATGAGTAGTTTTTTTGAAGTGAAAACTTCTTTAGGCGTGCCTAGATAGATTTTTCGTAGGCTGTGAATTGAATTCATTCGTGACGCTCGGGTATGATACGAAAGCTTCGGGTAAACTTGGGACCATGGCTATTGGCCATCTAGAAATACGTCAGCCAATGGGAAATGCTGAAAGGGCGTAGACAGGCCATCATTGCAAGGCCATCTAGAAACGCATCAGCCAATGGGAAATGCTCATGCATTTCTAGATGGTCATGCCAAGATGGCGAGGCTACGCCCTCCGGTTACACCCGTGTAGTTTCCAAGGTAAGCTATCAAATTCTGAGTTTTAAGTTTTCACTACTATCGGCAGTTCCTATGACTGCCAATTTTTTTTTTAAACCAAGTAATGGGTCATTTAAGTGTCTGTTATAAAACACCTACTCGAGCCACGTGTTCTATTGCTCACATCTGAACTACTGATCCGATTTGAATGAAACTTCGCACAGAAATATTCTAAAAAAACCTTAAGACTATAAAGTACTTTTTAACGCGAATGTTTTTTTTTTTTATAGTGGATGAAAGTTTAAATGAAAATCTTGTTATTTGTGAAGCTAGAAGCGTGAAACTTATTTCTTAGGGTTTTTATCTTACTAATATTATAAATGTTGAAATTTGGATCTTCCTTGCTCAATCACATCGGAACGTTTGAACGGGTCGGGTTGAATTATAGAATTATAGAACACATATTAGATACAGTCTGGGATAACACATAGGCTACATTTTAGGGATGTTTTATCTCGGAAAAATAACGGGAACGAAAACTAAGCAGGTAAAGCCACAGAGCACTGCTAGTTAGATATAAATATATACAGCATTAAATTTTAAAAAAAATTACCCATGTATCATATTTGACGGAAATAAATCATCGCGTAAAACTGATAAGCCGCGAATTACACCACGGGGTGCAGCTAGTAATGTAAATGTACTTTATTCCCGTGTGTTACGGTCTATAATTGAATAGAACGAAGTCAGAGTGTATAGTCAACCTACCATAATTATAGGACGTAACGAATTAGTTTTCGGCACGTCGTATCAAATTATGATAGGTTGACTGTCCTACTAATAATATGAATGCGAAAGTTTGCAGTGTTCGATATTTGTTGCTCAATCACATCGGAATGACTAAACGGATCGTTTTGAAGTTTGGATCACAGCTAGTTTACAGTTTGCTTTAGCCTATGAGATACTTTTAATTACGGTAAAATATAGGGAACGGTATCAGCGCGTGTAATACCGCGGGGCTCTACAATTCATTAATAAACATTAATTTCTCTCATCAAGAAAACATAAATTTGTTCCATAATATTTCACTACTAAAGTGGACAAGAATCCCAATTAATTTTGGTATTATAAAGTTGAGATATAATTAAATACTTAGTAAGTTCGTTGAGTAATCCCCAAGTTAGATAACTTGAAAAGCGATACTTCGACCTCCGATAAGAAGTCAGAAGTTGAAACGGCTAAGCACGAATTGACCGGCGCAAGCTCATTACTTCATTCTAAAGTAATAACTTTATAGTAGATTATGATATAGGTGTGTAATTTATTTTATGAGCAAGTGTATCGAAAAATAATTTTTCATCTCACCACCTCGGAAAGATAATTTTTGCTCTTTGATCTGAGTGCAAAAGTCGTGTTAATCCTCTAGAAAGTAAAGTAAATTTAAATTTAGAACATCTTGTGCACGAAGTTCGTGAATTCAAAACATCGTCAAGCATATCTACTTCAACCTCCTTGGTGCATAATTGCTCGTAAAAGATTTTTTAATTTGTTACAAACTCAGACTCAGAACCTCCTTGGTGTACAAATACTTACCCAAAAATTAGCGCCAATTCTCAGGAATACAAAATCTATAGAGCGTGTCACTTCAGCACGAACATTGTAATATACCCTGACATGGAAATAACGGCACGTGGCCAAAATGGGAACTAACCCCGTTGTCAACCAGGGTTGCCGATGCCCGACTTCCCGATACCCACCGGATTGTTTTCCTGACAATGTCATCTACGTGCCATTATTTCGTGGTACGTCTATATGTTATCTTGAGGCTTGAGATGCTCACTGAGAGCATTCACGTGTAATGTAACAGTTATTGATTCGAATTTGAGCATTACATTATAATACTCATCATCATCATCAACAGCCCACTAAACGTTCCCACTGCTGGGACTCAGGGCCTTTTCTCGCAAGGAGAGAGTTAAGGCCATAATCCACCACGGTTCTAGGTACATGTCGGTTTCCTCACGATGTTTTCCTTCACCGTTTTAAGTTAGCGGCATTACGCACATGACTTCGAAAAGACAGTGGTGCGTGTGGGGTTTGAACCCGGGGTCTCTGGATCGGCAGTCGCCGTTCTCCCGACTAGACCAGCTGTAACTTATAATACTATACTAAATTATAATACTATTCACATGTAAATATATTATCATAGATTTTAGTTTTCGAGCGTTCATGGGTGATGTAGCTGATTCCATAATGACGATTTCAGACGAAGGGAACGTTGTGCTTAAAAACTATTAATTCCAGATTGTTATTTACGTAAAGAAAAATGTATATAGTTATGTACGCACGCAAAAAATTAATAGTTCTTTATTTCTCATGCTAAGAAGTCTATTTTCAATCATTGAATAGATAAATATTATTTTCAAGACAGAAGTATTACCCTGAATTTAGTTACAATGTTAATTAAAATATAGACAAGCTAAATTCAGCGTCTCCGTTTTTCGAACGAACGAACGATTGTTTGTTGTGTGTTTCAGTAGCTCTATGTATAATAAGATGGAGCGCCTATAATATTGTTCGTACCTTTGAGACGGGTCGGCTAAGTACCAGCTGGAGAATTTGAAATCGATCGAGAGATGCGCCAATTGGCTCGTAGGCACAACACATCTGATCGAAAACGACTTCAAAGTCTTGAACATGGCGGCAAAATCTGCTACCTTGTCGATTTTTCATCGGATACATATTAGAGGGTGTGCTACTGATCTGCGTCATCTAATACCACTTTTTCCTTTTATCTATTGGACAGCTCGTAGCCTCAAAAAGTGACATCGTTTTATAATTGACGTGACAAAGAATCGAACGAAGTTCGACACCACTTTTGTGATAAGAACCTCTAACGTTATTTATGTTTATGACGTTATTTACCTCTTTATTCAATCGATTGCTATTTTAAGCAACCGTTAGTAATAAAATCGAAATTTGCGGAGTAACCTTATTTCCAATTAAATAATACCAGTGGAGCGTTAATTCCCTATCAGCGTTCCACCAGTGAGATCGGCTTAGCCGCCAAATGGTTTCAGCCTACCTGGCGTCATGCGAAAAAGTTTGCAAAAAAATAAACTCTAGTTTAAACAGCACTAAAGTAGGGACAAGATAATAGGCCACTTTTGACAGATGTCAGTTTTATATTCATAGTGAGGTGACCTGCTTAAAAACATCGATTAAATGAATGAATCGAATGAATCGATACAGACTTGAAACATATGTGAATTTTAAAAATGATCATGCGAATCCCTGTCCCATTATTATTTTTTCTTTCATAAATTAAAGGAGCAAAATAAGACAAGTACCTACGTAATTTAACAAAAAATTGCTTTTATTCACTTGAACTATCGGAACTGCTATCTTCATCACTGCTGTCAGCACTCAGAGATATTATTAATTCATTTTCACTAATATTGTCTATTCTCACATCTCGTTCAAAATCTTGTAAAATTATTTTCTTTGTCTTCTCCACGACTTTTCGCCAGTCTTCTGTATGACTTCTGCACATGCAGTTTGTAGCAGAGTCATCATTTTAGCAGTACTGAAGGGTGGTTCAGTATTGTTCCGCGCTGCATGACCCTTTATTTGTGCCCAAATAAGCTCGATGGCGTTATACTGACAATGGTAGGGAGGCAATCGAATAACTTCGTGTCCATGCTCTAGGGCTAGTTCATCGATTACATAGCGGAGCTTGGACGGCTTAGTTGCTTTTACCAGATTTAACAACTCAACTTTTAATAAAGTTGGACTTGCCTCCACACCATTTCTTACCAGCCACGAGACAATTTCTTGCTTTTTATTTGCTTGAGTTGGTGGTTTATCAACTTGTACAGAATGATACGGAGCATTGTCCATTATAATTTTCGATGGGTTTTCTAAGCTGACTAACAGCTTCTCAAACCACTCTTTAAAAACATCAAAGTTCATTTCCTCATGGTAATCTGTTGTAGTTTTAGAGGCGAATGCGAGGAGGCAGTCTGGAATAAAACCTTGAGAAGCTGATCCCGCGTGACATATAATAAGTCGGGCTCCTTTTCCCGATGGAACTTTTGAGGTGGAGGCCGCTGTATCATCGGTCCATGTCCGCGCAACCGTATGGTTCGCATTCAACCATGTTTTGTCAATAAACACGACATTGTCCCAATCCGTAATTTTATTAACCTGACGTAAGAATGTTATTCTCTTCAAAATAATATCGTAGCGTTCTAGCAGGATTTTCCGCTTGTCGGATTTTTTAAATCTAAAGCCAATCGATTTCAAAACCTTTGACAGAGACGATTTGCCTCCAAAAAATAAGCCTGCGCCTTTTAACGAACTCAATAGCTTTTCCCGTGTAGGATATTCTTTTCTCGAGTAATATCCATAAATGTGGTTGCGAATTGCAGCAGCATCAAAATTATCAACGTCAACAATTTTCTTGTCCCTCTTTCGTTTTTTCGGTGTACGTAAAGTATTATCTTCTGAGCCTGATGGTCCGTATTTCTCTTTCAGAATTTGAGTTACTGTCTTCTCCCCTATTCCCAATGCTTCGGCAACGCGTTCTCTCGGTGGTTTCAATGATAAAAGAGGCCCATCGTTAACTGATTCACGTCCAAAATAATTGTACAATTTCAGCACTAGTTCGCGAGATTGACTGTTTAGAGTTTTCCCCCGTTTCGACATAGTAAGACTGTAATGTTTTTCTTGTTTAATAATCGTTAAGCAATCGGAGTCCAATTTATAGCCAGGTAAACGTAGTCAGTAAGATCAGTTCAATGAAAAAGCCGGATCAGAAGAAAATAACAGAGAGCACACCAAAAACGCACAGTCACTTCGCACAACAACAAAAGACTGCGTCATCATCATGTTATGGCGACATGACATGCGTCATCGACAGGCACTGGTGTTGCCAGCAACATCCACCTAAATTGCATCCAACATCAATGACCTTTCTATTTAGTTATTTTTTTGTATTTTTATAGTTAGTTAAAAGAATAATAAATATGTATAATTAGGTTTTATTATAATCACAACGTGGTGATTTTTCTTCACAAGTAATCATTGCATTCGATTCAACTTACAATCCTATCAGCTTTCGATTTTTAGAGTAACATCCCTAGTGTTTAAAAAGAAAAAGGGTTGACTGACGCAACATTGTAACGACGTTCAGTTCTTTAGATCAGAAATTGTTTATTATGTTTAGAATGGTTTATTAGTGAAAGCAAATCGTAAAATTACTCGTATCGGTCATTATTACAATAAATATGTAAACGTAATTGAAAAAAGTTAAGCAATTGTGCAGTTCTTATTTTATGCCCGCCGTTACAAGGTTACGTTGTTGAATTTTGATGAAATGTCAAAAGTGGCCTATTATCTTGTCCCTACTATAAGTTGCACAATTTGTCATTTATATATAGCTACACATATAGTATTTATTTTTACGCATTTGAATGACGCTAACTCATAATATTTAATTCAACCATAATAAGTCTAACGTGCACTACTCCAACACTACGTCACCATTTTTTGTTTCACTAGATTTAAGAATTTATCTTTTTGTTTATTTATTTTTGTTTTTGTGTTATGAACAATAAAGTGTTTCTATCTATATATCAAATCACATTAGCGTGTCGGTGACCGACTCCATAAGATATTCCGCTATTAAAAAGCGCTTTGAACATTTTCTAATAGCAGAATAACGGTTTTAACAGTATTAATACCTACCCAAATTTTGCTACCAGATCTCAAAATACAACGTTTGTAATAATTTTACCTCTGAATCGTATTTAGCGAAAATGAACGCTGACGCAGATAGCATTAAAATAATTATTATTTTTGATTTAGTTAGTAATATTTAAAGCCGCTCTCGTCCAACCTTAATTCAAAGAGTTAATCTGTATATAAAATTGTTCTCACTTATTCAATTTAAATACTGCCAATGGAACTAACAGCAAATTACAACATAAAGCTTAACAGAGGATTAACTTGTACTTGTTAATGTACGGCCCTCACTACTGCACTCAAATGTTTTAAATAAATTACTGACCCTATTATTTTGAGATTTATAAAGAGATTATTGAATTTGTATGCTTTTATTGTTGTGATTATTATTGATCCTTCTTTTTATGGTAGTTTCGGGCCAATTAGTGAACGTAAGACTTTGCAGGATTTTGGTATCTACAATTTCATAAGCCAAGTCTAATTCTTGCTTTTTTACTCCGTTGGCCATTTCGCGTGTTACCTACCTTTGAACATAAATATATCTTGGTACCTATCCAATCCAATATACATTGAAAATGTAACTTTGTAATCCTATACATTTAGATGCGATTACAAAGTTATTAATGCAGTTAGTGTATCTAGAAAACCGGACGGAAATTACAATAAAAAAAAACATTTTAGTTTTACCTTGACCAATTTAGTTTTACACTAAACACTAACTGTATTCTAAGTTTGAAGTTTCTATGTCTGATAAAAGTGCTTTAGAGGTTTGATGATCGGTCAGCCAGTTAATGACAATATTAAGAAATATTTACTACCTAGTTACAACTCTGAAAATACTGAGATATATTTACTAGTTACAACTCTGAAAATACTGGTTCAAAAAATAAATGTACAGTGTTCATAGAGTACCTGTTCGGTTACTGAAAATTCAGGCCACTCATTTTATTCAGAAAATCTATACTGATATTATAAAGAGGAAAGATTTGTACCTATTTTTGTATGTTTGTAATGAATAGGCTCCGAAACTACTGGACCGATTTCAAAAATTATTTCCCCTTTGGAAAGCTACATTATTCCCGAGTAACATAGGCTACGGCAGATGGCGCTGCAGTTGATATCTAGGTTATTATTCGAGCGAAGCCGGAGCGGGCCGCTAGTAAGTTATAAATCGAAAATGGGCTGAACTGCTTCGAGAATAGGTTGGTACGAGGGTGCCACTTGTTTGCTCGACTTGCTGTATCTATTTCATTAGTTCTTTTAGTTTCGTTCTCAGTTACATTCTAGGGTATTTCTCGAATCTTCGAATGTTCAAACGAGTCTATTATTTAAGGAGGAGGTTCTCTATTACGATGTACGTCATTTTGCATGTATGTATTGCGATGCGGCGATAGCTCCGCTAATTGTGAATCGATTTTAATAATTCTTTATCGTTTGGTGGAAAATATTTCAGATGTGCTCCCATAATTTTTTTATTGAATTCAGTGTGGCGGGTTTTGATATATCAACAAAAAAACTAAAATTTGCTTTAATATATCTGGATGACATAGTCATAGCTTCTTATAAAATTTTGTTGTGTGTCAAATTTAATTTCAAAAAGTCAATATTTGTTTTTTTTTTTCAAATAAAATTATTTACTATATAATTGAATTATAAAAGTATAAACATTAGTGAACAAGAATTTCGAAAGACAGATGTTAAGAAACATCAATATAAAGCTAAAGAGTTTATTTATTTGAACACGTTAATCTCTCCTGTGGTTACTGGACCGATTTCAAATATTATTTCACGGTTGGATATGTACGTAGTATAGGCCATACAGTACGTATACCACGGGTAAACCCGGGAGCCAGACCGCTAGTTATAAATAAAACGCTAAAGATATCGAAGTTATCCGTCAAGTGATGCCATTTGAAACAAAGTCGATTAAAATTAGGTTACACACAACAACAACTTATTAAACAACTTATTACAACGAACTAGTATCACTTTTCAATGGAATAATGTATGAAGTAAAACGGGACTTCTCATATAATTATGGAATGAAAGAGTCCTGTGTTTTCTGGGTCATCGTTTAGGAACGAAAGGAGTTGTTATTGTTTGAATAAGTAATAGGGAAGACAGTTGAAAGTTATTTTAAAGAGTATTTATGTGTGTACCTGTGTACTGTGTATAAGGGATAATTTTATGGGTGTATGTCACCCGTATGTTAATGTAGTGGCGTAACGTTGGCGGAGCAACGGAGTGGTACATGCACGTTAAATGTTTATTAATTGTTTTTGTTATTAATGATATCGTGTGAGTTCTCGTCACTAACATGGGTAATAGGAGTATATTTGTGTACAGGTAACGTATTGTTTAACATTAGTGCTATTATTTAATATTAAAATTCTAAATTTTCTCTTCTATCGGCAGCCCCAGTCCCTCTCTCTTTTTTTACTAAAATATATGATCTCCACGGACTTCAAGGTTCATGAATTTTTACACATCTTATAATGTACATCACTTGTACGACATTTGTCAGATAAGAAATACGAACTTTGTTTTTTTGACGTCACAACGTCTTATAATTCGATGAAGCCGGCTGCACGCCCGCAAAACATGACGTCATGTGCCGTTAACGCCGTTACCTCGCCGCCGGCGTTACCTCGCTCTAAGACGTAGTTAAAGTTGTCACGTTCAACTAACGTCAGTAACCCGACTTTACAGACAACCATTTTTTTCTCATTTCCTGTCTTTAGAAAATTACCCCCATCACCCTTCGCCGGCCCAGCGCCTCCGTGACGGCCACTTATTAACTACTAGCTGAATAGTGCGCACGTTGCTACGCCATCTATCGAAAGTTGGTCGTACCAATTCAAATTTGAGAACAAATTTGGTTACCTTAAATTCTAATGCCGCAAGCTTTTAAAAGATAGACACATGCTGTCACGCAACGAAAGCTCTCAAAAAGCAAAACTTTTTCCCCGTTTTTGTTACATTTTTCATTCATACTCCGTTTCTGTTGATATTAGAGTAATGTTAAATAGCCTATAATAGCCTTCCTCGATAAATGGACTATCCAACAGAAAAATAATCTGATAATTCATACCAGTAGTTCCCGAGATCCTAGCGTTCAAACAAACAAACAAACTCTTCGGGTTTATAATATTAGTATAGATGGTAGGTTTGCATTTCACGATGAGGTTAACGATGGAGCGTGCTTACCTACATTCCAAAAACTTAATTTACCTATTATTAAACCACTAGCTGTTACCCGCGACTTCGTACGCGCGAAATAAATACTAAGGTAACTCAGGCAGTACCACCTATTTGTATACCCAGACACATTTACGGTTACTAAAAACAGCTTATAATAAAAAAAAAATACACAATTTCATCAAAATTGGTTCAGATGTTTAGATATGAAAGCGTAAGAGACATTCGTATCTCATTTCAACTCCAATTTCATCTACAAACAGTTCGAAATTACAAAAATGCTAGAACAAACATTTTTATGCTTCGTGTCAAATGCCTATATACAGAGTTTCATGGTTTTATCTTCAATGATTGAGAATGGAAACTTTCATATTGACATTCATCCCCCATTTCAACCCCAATTTCACCCCCGTACAGTTGGAAATTACGAAATTGATACAACAAACATTCGTTTGCTTCGTGTAAGTGTCTATTATGCATAGTTTCATGGTTTTATCTTCAACGGTTGAGAACTTCCAAATTGTAAATTCATCCCCCATTTCAACCTCAATTTCACCCTCGTACAGTTCAAAATTAACATAATTGATAGAACAAACATTTAATTGCTTCGTGCCAACTGTCTAGATACAAAATTTGATGACTTTGAAAATGACGTATTTTCATACAACCGTTTATCCCATGTTTCACCCTCTTAGGGGTTGAATTTCGCAAAACCCCGTCTTAGCGAGCGCCTACGTGCTAAAAGGGACCTCCATGCAAAATTTCAGATTCCTAGCATTTGTAGTTTCTGAGATTCCTTGATGAGTGACCTTTCGCTTTTATATATATAGATTACAATTCTTTCCCGCAATAAAAAAGTAAACTATGTATTATTCCAGACTATAACCTATTTGTGTTTAATATTTTAATCCGAGCCGCCCCAACGTGATTGAGCAACAAACATCAAAACTTTCCCAAATATTTCCATTACGTTACAATTATTTCTGCCGACTAGTTTTCGTAGTACAGGCTATGTTTAGTTTCCGGCCTAGTAGGTAAGTGTTATGTTTGGAACGTCCACCGATAATTGTTTGATAGAGCAATTACATTCTCAGAAATGCAGTAGAATTTGCAGAGCCGCCACAGAATGTTCATAGATAATAGCGAATTCTCAGAGCTGCCACAGAATTTTCAAGGACAATACAGATATCTCACAGATACATCGGTATCAGAACCTACAATGTTAGCTAAGCCGGTTCCTTTATACCTAGTATCCGATGCGTTTACATAATCTCAGATAAATGCATACATTAAATTTAACATAAGAGCAATACAAAATATTTGTTCTGGTTCTTTCTTTGCTTAGCCATATTATTAATGATAATGACATTACTAATTCAGTCATATTACAATAATATTGTATAAAAATAATTCAATCATTACATTCATGCTAATTTCACCGTATGATTATTGTTCCGTATAATCGGGCAACATTAAAAATCATAGCGGATCTATGGTTTTGACAGCCGGCTGTGAAGTGACGTTGTCTGTTTTTTCGCTGGAACGAAACGACGCGTTTTATATAACCTGGTTTGCTTTTCTGGATAAAAGTGTAATATTGTGCGGGAATACATTGTTAACATTAATAATCGCTACGGGATTAGTGCTGGACTATTTTGTGAAGTGCGCTACCGGATTGGCCCCTTCTAAACCGCTGGACCGGTTGAATACTGCTGGAACGGGAAGTCTACGGAATTTGTCTGGTTTGGTGTTTCCTTATTCCCTGTTGATCCCGTTCCCCTTCTTCCTGACAACCAAACTGGACTTTGGACGACGCCGGGAGCAGTAATTGGGTGAGTAGTTTTAGGTACCCTGTTTGCAACTAAGGAGTAAATGTTAAAATCGGTATAACGGCATTAATTTGTTTTTAAGGCCTGCTTATGGGCCCCAGGTCGATATTTCGGGATAAATATTAAACATTTTTTGGTAGCAGGAGCGCGGTTAGCCGTAAATACTCCCTTTTTGTTTTAATTTTCTGGCAAAATATACCGGGTAGGCCGAATATTTGGGGGTTCCCAGTGTATAATTTCTCCCCAAACTGTCGGGAAATTAGTATTAAGTGGTATCCGGTTTTTTAGGTTGCGGATATATTTGTTGTGACATTGTCCGAACTTTAGGTTGATTTAAAATTTAAATTTAAATTTAAAATGGCTTCGGATTTGGCCAACCAGCTCCGGTGGTTCGAATCCTTGCAAGGATTGGTCGGCCGGAGAGACCGGGAGGAGGCGCTGCTAAACAGGGCAGAACAGCTCGACAGGCGCCTGGAGGTCGCTGAGAGGAGCGCAGGATCGCTGCGGGATGCAAAGCCGTCTCCACCTGAGGAGCAGATGGAGAGGATCGAGGCGGACATGCGGCGCATCCTGGATGTGTACGACGAGGTCTCCGAAAGGGTTCGCCAGCTGGAGAGGTCTCGTCAGGGAAGGGCGAGCTCGGGACCCGTCATCAGGGATGCGGGCTCGGGTGTAGTGGGACGCCTTCCCACTCTGGACTTGCCCAGGTTTACAGGGAACCTGCGGGAGTGGAGCGGCTTCCGGAGCATGTTCGCCTCTCTCGTGGACTCACGCAAGGACTTGACGAGGGCGGAGAAGCTGGCCTATCTCCGCACGTCACTGGAGGGTGAGGCACTCTCCCTGGTCCAGCACCTGGAGCTGGACGACGACAACTTCGGCACGGCGATGGAGTTGCTGGAAACGAGGTTTCAAAACCCTCGGCTCCTCGCCGACGCTCACGTGTCCCAAATACTGGGGCTGCCGAAGGTGACTGAGAGGTCTCAGTTGCGGCCGCTAATCCTCACGCCCGTGAAGGTGGCGTACAACGCCTTGCGCAGCTTGGGACTGCCAGTAGAACACTGGTCGTTCCTGCTGGTCCACATCCTGCTGGGCAAGGTGCCGCTGGAGTTGCGCGCCCGGTTCGAGCGGGAAAGGGGCCTTCACGGCGACCCGAAGGTCTTCCCCACGTTTGAGGAGCTACTTCGGGTCCTGGAGTGGGAGGCGAGGATGGCAGAGTCGGCGCCTCAGGAGGCACCGCCCGTCGCGTCAGCTCGTGGCCCTGCCGGAACAGGACCGCGACCTACCAATTCCCGCACTCAGGGTGCGGTGAAGCGGACGGCGACGGTGACGAGTGCGTCGGAGCAGGAGTGCCCGAACTGTGGCCAGCTTCACGCGCTGGTGCAGTGTCCGGCCCTGCTTGCGCGGACGACCTCCGAACGACGAGGGATCGTTCGGCGGTTGCGTCGGTGCTACGGGTGCCTGGGGGGTCATCTGTACAATGACTGCCCCACGGCACGGCCGTGTCCTGGGTGTGGGGGACCACACCATCAGCTCTTGTGCGTCAGGAGCAATGGTGCTGGTCGACAGCCCTCAGGGAGGGGGCCCTCCACGGGCGGGGGCGCTCCCACGCAGAGCCACGCATTGTACAACAATGAAGTGGCTACAGCGTGGAGCACACCCCCTCCACCCCAACCCACGGCAGCACCGGGCAGCCCAACAAGGGGCGTCTTACACGCGGCTCGGTCACCGACCTCACAGCCCGCGCGGACGCGGGCGAACTGGAGAGGTGGAGGGGTGATACCGGAGTCACCACGGGGGCCACCTCCCCAGCGTTATCCTTCTCCGCCGCTGGATCCGCGATTAATGCAATGGAGGGCGTACACGCCTCCCCTCCATGAATATCCGAGGCTGGACTACCACCCGCCCTACTTTCGATATGGCAGGGCGGCCGGATATGCCCCCCCTCCGATGGCCCTTTGCACTCGGCAGCCATACTGGGCTGGGCCCGGTAGTCCGACGGGTTCGGACGGGCCTCGGAGGGATTGACTAGCCTCCGTTCCCTTGGCACAGGATCAACCGGTGGTCCTGCTGCCCACCCTCTGGTTAAGGGTTTGGGGTCCAAGAGGCGACTACGTCCGGATACGAGCGCTCTTGGACACAGGGTCCCAGGGGTGCATTTTAACAACCCGGGTTGCTCATCGCCTGGGCCTGGCTAGGTTTCCGTCACCGACTCCGTTGCGAGGAGTCGGGAACACAGAGGTGCGGTTGGCTGGACAGACCCGCCTCTCCTTCTCGTCCGTACATTCATATTCGGAAAGGATTGCGGTCAGGGCCACCGTCATGGATTCGGTTGTCGGTTGGCTTCCTCAGGCGGACATAGATCCGGATCTTTTGTCCTGTACTAAGGGTCTCAGGTTGGCGGATCCCCGCTTCGGGATGGCGGGTCCGGTAGACCTTTTGTTGGGTTCTGATGTACTGGGTTACATCATGAACGGCAAGCCTAGACTGCTGGATCAGTCTTCGCTGATGGCGCTGCCCACCATCTACGGGAACGCCATTTTGGGAATGGTGGATGAGTGGCAGCAGTCGAATCAGGCTTCTTTTACGGGAACGGCCCTCGCTCAGATCATGCAGAGGTTCTGGGAGATCGAAGAGCCGCCTACCGTGTCTCGGCTGGATCCCGAGCACGTGGCGTGTGAGAACTTTTATCAGGCTCACACTCGGAGAATGGTTTCTGGGCGATTGGAGACTAGGCTGCCTTTCCGGGATAACCCCCCGCGTCTGGGCCAGTCTCGATCATTGGCCGAGAAAAGGCTCAGGTCCATGGAGCGACGCATGGCTCGAGATCCTGTACTTCGGGAAAAGTACATCGAGTTCATGAGGGAGTATGAGGCACTGGGCCACATGTCTCCGGCTCGCGACGACTGGTCGACCATGGACCACTACTTTTTGCCTCATCACGCCGTTTTGAAGGCGTCGACGGGCAAACTCAGGACGGTGTTCGATGGATCCGCTCCGACTTCGACAGGAGTGTCACTGAACCAGTGCCTCCACGCTGGACCGAAGCTACATCGGGATATTGTAGACATCATCCTGAATTTCCGTAGGCATCAGGTGGTGTTGGGAGCGGACATCCGTATGATGTTCCGACAAACGGTCATACACCCCGAGGACAGGAGGTTCCAGTTGATCCTCTGGCGGGAAAGTCCTCAGGACCCTATGATGGTGTATGAGTTGAACACCAACACCTATGGGTTGAGATCAAGCCCCTTCATTGCGATCCGCTCACTGCTGGAGTTGGCGGAGCAAGAACGGGCTCGGTACCCACGTGCAGCTGCAGTTCTGGAGCGCGACCTGTACGTGGACGACGTTTGCACTGGCGCGCAGACGGTGGAGGAAGCTCTGTTGCTCCGGGATGAGCTTACAGAGCTTCTCGCATCTGGAGGCTATGAGCTTCGGAAATGGCTCTCTAACGACCCCAACGTCCTGGCTGGTATCCCGGACGATCACCAGCAGGATCCGGGGCTCTTCGAGGAAGGTGACGATCCGCACGGGATTGCGGTTCTGGGCATGCAGTATCAACCGGTTGCTGACATCTTCACCTTTCGGGTGGCACTGGAAGCCACACGCGCGTGGACAAAACGGACGGTTTTGTCCACCATCGCCAGGATGTTTGATCCAAACGGTTGGATCAGTCCGGTTCTGTTCGCAGCCAAGTGTCTGTTACAGCGACTTTGGACTCTGAAGGTCTCATGGGACGACCCCCTGGTCGGAGACTCGCTTAACATTTGGCTTCGTTTAATATCTGACCTCGAAACGGTCAATCGAGTGGCGTTGCCCCGTCGCATTCTGCCACCAGGCTGTAGCCGGATCAGCCTGCACGGGTTCTGTGATGCGTCCGAGCTGGGCTATGCCGCATCTGTGTACTTGCGTACAGTTGACGCTGGAGGCCACGTCAATGTCACGCTCTTATTGGGGAAGAGCAAGGTAGCTCCTATCAGGACACGACTCACCATTCCGAAACTGGAATTGAGCGGAGCCACATTACTTGCTCGGCTGCTCAAGCATGTATATCAGGAACTGTCCACCTCGATAGACATCCGGAATGTCTATGCGTGGTCAGACAGTCAGGTCGTGCTTGCCTGGTTGAGAGCAGCCCCTCACACTTTGGAGACCTTTGTGGGAAATCGGGTTTCCCAAATCCAAAACATTGGACTGGACATGGTTTGGAGACATGTCCCGGGTGAGTTGAACCCCGCTGACTGTGCTTCGCGCGGCTGTTCCGCGCCGGAGCTAGTTGATCACCCCTTATGGTGGGGTCCGGACTGGCTGCGGGAGCCAGAAGCTTCCTGGCCAGCTCTCGGCGCGGACTCGGAGCGAGCGGAGCTGCCCGGAGTCCGCGTGCATGCGATTGTGGCGGAAGTGCCCCCAGACCCTGACTGGTTGACGGGTCGTTACAGCAAGCTGGATAAGTTGTTGGGGGTAACTAGCTGGATTAAACGCTTCATCCACAACTGTCGTCACCCTCGTCAGAGGAGGAGTGACCAGATCGCCACTGTGGAGGAGCGTCGGAGTTCCTTGCTGCACCTCATTCGGCTGGTGCAGGGTGAGAGGTTTCCGACGGAACTTGAGGCGCTGCGCTGCGGACGCGCTCGCTTGAAGGGTGCGGTCGCCAAGTTGAACCCTTTCACAGATCAGGATGGTCTTCTGCGCGTAGGAGGTCGGCTCCGGAAAGCCAACCTGCCGTACGGCAGCAGGCACCCCCTGTTGCTACCGAAAGGAGGTCCTCTGGTGGACCTGCTGATCACCGATCGGCATATCGGTAACGCGCACGCTGGATGTGGCGCGCTTCTCGCTGTGTTGCAGCGTGAATTCTGGATCTTGTCGGCTCGCAGGGCGGTCCGAAAGGTGCTGTTTAGATGTGTCCCTTGTTATAGGCTCAAGGCGTCTACCATGCAGCCCATGATGGGAGATCTTCCTCCGGATAGGATTTCTCCCTCGAGGCCGTTCGACGGGGTCGGAACGGACTTCGCTGGGCCCTTCTCGGTCAAGTCATCGACGTTGCGTAACGCCAAGGTCGTTAAAGCCTACCTGTGCGTCTTTGTGTGTTTGGCCACCAAAGCAGTCCACCTGGAGCTGGTCTCTGCGCTGTCTACGGAGGCCTTTGTCGCGGCGCTGGATCGCTTTGTAGCGCGAAGAGGAGTACCCTCTTTAATACGTTCGGACAATGGCACAAATTATCGAGGGGCGGCGAATTATTTACGCGAAGTTAATAATTTTTTAAATTCTGGTAATAATAGTTTAAGTCTGGCTCTCGCCCAGCGGGGAATCAGCTGGCAATTTAGTGTGCCAGCCTGTCCTCACTGGGGAGGAATTTTTGAGGCTGCGGTGAAGTCTGCTAAAACTCATCTCCGCCGTGTCATCGGGGAGACCGTGTTAACTTGGGAAGAGTTAGTCACGGTACTATGCCGCGTGGAGGCAGTGCTTAATTCCCGTCCTCTCTGTCCAATCTCGCCTGACCCTAACGATCTAGAAGTCTTGACGCCGGGTCACTTCTTGATCGGTCAGCCCTTAACCGCGTTGCCGGAGTATCCCTGGAAGGATGAGCGGCCCGGACGCCTGTCCCGTTTTCAGTTATTGCAGCAAATAAGTCAAGACTTCTGGAGGCGCTGGTCGGCCGAGTACTTGCATCTGTTGCAACAACGGGTAAAATGGACAGATAGGACGGAGGCCCCTCGGGAAGGGGACTTAGTATTATTAAAGGAGGCAAATTTGGCCCCCCTACTCTGGCGTAGGGGACGTATTTTAAAATTGATATCTGGTACTGATGGCACACCCCGCGTGGCGGAGATTCTGATTTCTGGTTCCAGACTTCAGCGCGCGGTGTCCTCTCTGGCACGCTTGCCCCTTTATTAGATAAACGTGTTTTCAAGGTTAAAATTTTATTTAATTTTAATACTATTTTTGATAAAGTTTTTTTTTGGTTTGATTTCCACTTTCGGGTCAAAGTTGGGAATTTTGTTTTTATTTGGGGTCCGGATACTGCTAAATACTAGTTGCTAAATACTGGTTTTCTAAAATTGAACAGGAGTTCAATTGGTCGGGGGTTTTGTTCCGTATAATCGGGCAACATTAAAAATCATAGCGGATCTATGGTTTTGACAGCCGGCTGTGAAGTGACGTTGTCTGTTTTTTCGCTGGAACGAAACGACGCGTTTTATATAACCTGGTTTGCTTTTCTGGATAAAAGTGTAATATTGTGCGGGAATACATTGTTAACATTAATAATCGCTACGGGATTAGTGCTGGACTATTTTGTGAAGTGCGCTACCGGATTGGCCCCTTCTAAACCGCTGGACCGGTTGAATACTGCTGGAACGGGAAGTCTACGGAATTTGTCTGGTTTGGTGTTTCCTTATTCCCTGTTGATCCCGTTCCCCTTCTTCCTGACAACCAAACTGGACTTTGGACGACGCCGGGAGCAGTAATTGGGTGAGTAGTTTTAGGTACCCTGTTTGCAACTAAGGAGTAAATGTTAAAATCGGTATAACGGCATTAATTTGTTTTTAAGGCCTGCTTATGGGCCCCAGGTCGATATTTCGGGATAAATATTAAACAATTATACTTATCCTTTTACGCTGTCTCATAATTAATTTGTGAAATAAGGGTAGTTTCACATTTATTAACCCTTCCAAATCGGGGGTACTAAACACTCAAAAATCAAAAATAAACGAAAGGGTTTGAGCCACGCGCATTTCTGCGCGCGGCGTGCGCACCATGCGCATTATTTTATACCTAGTGATCGATTAGTTCGATCTAGGATGCTTTGAGCTACTTTATCATAAAGCTATTGAAATAAGCTACAAAACGATATATAATTGTTCTGTATTATATTTTTACTTAATTTTACACAGATTTTTCTTTCCACCCGAAGTCGAAAAAAGTTACACTTTTGAAAAAGTGGGTGTTTGTAAAGAAAGTATATTGTTTTATGTATAGGTTGTTATGATTTTTATAAACAGTGATATCTACCCCTTATAAATCGAAACTAAAAAGTATATGCTTTCATACTTATATTTTGATATTTTCGGCTTTGAAAATACCTAACAGAACAAAAATTGCGTGCCGTTTCGGACCGGTTTTTTAAAACATTTCGTGTGGTACGATTTAGGTATTTAGGCCTTATATTTATATACCGATCGATAGAAAATATATTCAGGAATCTTATTAAAATACTAGTAGAACCGATAATTAAAATAATCTATACTCAATTAGGCAAAATGTGAGGAACGACAATTGAAAAATCGCCGCCATTTTCGTAAGCCATATGGCTCATTCCGATCTAAGGTGACAAAAATCTAAAACACAATTTTTAGTGATTATACGTAAAACATATATCTAAAGGGCCCTAAAATGTATTAAAATAAGCCACTTACCAAAATATAATCACCAAACACACAAATTTACACAAATAATCACCACTTCACTGAACTACGTCGTAAATCACGCGCGGGTGTCATGGCGCCCGGACCGGCCGCTTTATACTGCCGTTATTCCGAGAAATTTGTTTCAAGTGGATGCCGTTATCGGGCTCATTTTGAAGCTCTATCCAATAGGTCTTATGTGAATAAAACAGTTATGGGAAAATAAACCTTTGCCTGAACAAAATAAGGTCCGAAAGCAGAAAAAAATTTTGTGAGTCATATGTCTTATCCGATCTCTAGCGCGCAAAAATTTGTGAGTCATATGACTCCATCCGATTTTAAGAGGTTAAATTGAAAACTTTTCACTTCTTGACCATATTTGTACATACCGCCATAACAATTTGTTTACAAAACTGTGCAACATTAAATAAACAGTTACCCGTATCACTGGTTACACCTAGCATAGGTAACTGGGTGTCAATTTCAAAAATAGCAAATAGTTCTTACATGCTGGTATTGGTGAAATATCTATATAATTATGTTGTAATGTCTAATTGTATTTGGTGTGTGTTTTGTCAATAAGGATTATATTATATTATTTTAGGTATTTCTATCTATAGGTACTAATACTATAAAGTAACAGAGGTTTTTTGCTTGAACTCGCTATTCTACCGCTAAGCAGAACTTGCAAACATCATTGTTTTCCGGTCCGACGGGCAATGTTTCCAGAAAAATATTTTAGGGCATAGATATAGATCATCTAATACCACTGAGTGACAAGCGCAGTGCAGTGCTAGGTAATTATACGGACTCTTCGTGTTCCAATAGCTGAGGGACATTGTGCTGTTACTAGTAGGTGTGTTGTTTACCATCAGGTACACATTCTGGTTATTACACTGATTTAAAAAAAAGAAAAAAGGTATTATTAGTTAAATTACCTACTTGAGGATTTAAGGAAGATGAATAAATTATTTGAAATGTTGTGGTCTTGGATTTAATTCCTCTAAACGGCGCCGACTTATAAAGGATAGAGAAGGGTTCTCTGAAGGACCTCCCCCTCTACTCCCTTTCCAAATTCGAGCTCAGAGTTTAGAACTGATAGCTATTCTGTGATACTGACAGTATATAAATACATTGCTGTTGACATGATTACATTTTTTTTAAACTTTTATAGGTTTACACTTGACCGCCATCTCGCCTGATGTAAAGCGTCGATGCGGTCTACGATGGAGCGTGTTTACCTAGAAGAAACCGATTCACTCTCGATTTGAAGACACCAAGATAGCTATCAGGGAAACCCCACTCGGGCAACTCATTCCACAGCCTAGACGTTCTTATCACAAAAGACTAATGCATTACCGTCTCCTGTTTGAAGGGCAAGGGCAACGTTTTTAGAAAAATTGAGTGTTTTCAGGCTGCATATAGATATGTAAAGAAGAGATTTCGTCTAATGCGATGGCAAAATGTTATAAAATTGCTCCAATAAACAATAGTTAAACAATAGTGCAACTTTTTTTTACCCAAAGCATATTCAAAACTTGTTCAAAACTGTGTTTAAGAAATCTGTTTATAAAGAGACTAGCTGACCCCGCAAACGTTGTTTTGCCTTAGTGAACAACCCTTGTCACTTAGGGGTATGAAAAATAGCTAGTAGCCGATTCTCATACCTACAGAATATGCATATAAAATTTGGTTAAAATCAGTAAAGCCGTTTCGGAGGAGTAAGGAAACAAACACTGTGACACGAGAATTTTATATATAAGATAAATAAAATGAATAAAATGATAAATAAAAAAAGGTTAAACGTAGTGTGTAAAGGTTATATGTGTTTGTTCAAATGAAATCCATATCATTAATTACTCATTCGTATGCTACAATCTCACAGAAAGACACGCACAACAAAGACGTTATTGAAGTGAAAACTTCTTTAGGCGCGTCTAGACAAATTTTTCGTGGGGTGTAAACTGAATTCTACCGTCACGCTCGGGTATGATAAGAAATCTTCGGGTAAACTCGGGACCTTGGCGATTGGGCATCTAGAAATGCGTCAGCCATTGGGAAATGCTGAAAGGGCGTGGCCTCGCCATTATGGCATGGCTATTTAGAAATGCTTGAGCCAATGGGAAATGCTGACGCATTTCCAGATGACCATGCCATGATGGCGAGGCCACACCCTCCAGTTACACCCGTGTAGTTTCCAAGGTAAGCTATCAAATTCTGAGTTATAAGTTTTCACTTCTGGCCTCGTGGCTTAGTAGTTGGTAGTAGCTCTGCCTGCGAAGCTGAGGGTCGTGGGTTCGATTCCCACCCAGTGCAAATATTTGTGTGATGAATTCAAATGTTTGCACTGTGTCTGGGTGTTTCTATGTATAATAAGTATGTATTTACAACTATATATATAAGTATAATATCAGCTATCTGGCCGCCATCATACAAGCTTTGCTTAGTTTGGGGTCAGGTGGTGTTGTGTGTGAATTGTCCACCAACATTTATTTTACTTCTATCGGCAGTTCCTATGACTGCCAATTTTGTATAAAACCTCGTTTTTTCGTTAAAAAAATCCCTTAAGCGTGTAAAATCAGGTTAAGGTCATGAAGTTCATTCGAGCCAAGCCACAGTCGTAAGTCAAAAGAAATTTAGCATTTTTAACTCTGCACATTATAAGAGGACAGATTGAATTATTACGCGGCGGTCCAAGCCGAGAGAGTAATTTAATATTCCGAGTTAATTTTGCAACACCGAGGAGATTTTCATATAACGAAAGCTGTTTTCATAGCTGACTCGTAATAAGCTAAAGTTTCATCAATAACTAAATTCTAACTAACTAAATTACCACATAGCTTATCCCTGTTGTACCTTCTTTAATAACGGTAAACGTCTTTAGATGAAAGAAAAAGAAATTGGGAATCATGGACTGCAGATAAAAATGAAATGTTTTATTAAAAATTATGGTATTAAACAACGCTTTAATTGCACAATATCACCTACAGCAATCGATTTACTGGCATTTATTACTAGACGCGGACGCACAAGATATATCCCATCCAATTTTATTTAAACTCGTCCGAGAGGAGAGAGAGATCCTGCTCCACCACCGCCTTAACGCTACGCTACATTAGCATAATCGTGAACATGACGTGAAACCATAGTGGACTAAGAGCCCATGAACCCCAGACCTTCGTTATTTTATAAAAGCTGAAAGTTTGTCAGCGTATACTCCCAATACAGGTAAGAATGATGACCCATTATGAAGTTTGGGTCATCCTGGCTTTGGCAGATAAACGGTACTAAAGGTGTACCCAATCTGTTCTGTGGGTGTACCTATGACAAACCGATCTAAATTTGTCAAATTATAAAGTCTGATATTTTGGTTAAACCTTCAGAATGTTATTAAAAATCACACCAATAATTGCCAGACACTTAACATCGTGGTAAACACTAGCCAGACGCCCACGTTGTGTTAATGTCCAAGCAATTATAATTCTACTTGCGTCATAATATGCGCGCTGATTCTTATACATAATACTTGGGTAACAATTAGCAGCCTAATTATCATAAGCAGCCCACTAAAAGTTCCCACTGCTGGGACTCGACGCCTTAGTACCGTTTATCTGCCAAAACCAGGATGACCCAAACTTCAAAATGGTCCATCGTTCTTACCTGAGTTAGGAGCATGCGCTGACAAGTTTTCAGCTTTTATAAAATAACGAAGGTCTGGGGTTCACGGGCTCTTGCTCTATAGGGTTTTCCCTACAAAAGCTCTGAATGCGGGTAAAAAAGCTTACGTTTTTGGATGTATAATATTAGCAGGGATTAGAAGCGATTGTGGTACCTAATCCGACTACAACATATAAACTTAGTCTAAATGTAAGAAACGTGGAGACACATCAACTTTTAACGTAAATTTTAACGTGTTACAATCGTTGAACATCTTTCTTATTTCAGTGTAAATAAGCTATATTACGATATCGAAAAACGGCTTACTTACACTTTCAAAGTGAGAGCGTCTCAACTGTGGAATGCGTATGACCATCATACGATGGCCTGATTGGGTATTCCTTGATTGAGAGCGAATGATTTCTTCTGTGAAATTGCGTTCCATCGTAAACCACATCCTTGTTTAATATCGACTGAAATAGAGAACAATCGAATAACTATTTTCGATTAAAAAAAATAGAAAAGGATATGAAGAAACGAACACAAAGAACAGAAGCCCGAGAACGAAACGATAAGTCGATAATATTTCCTTTCTTCCATTCTCTACGGAGTTCTGAGACCGAATTTATTTCTTATTTTATTGTTTGGTTTTAGTCAATGTCAATCTGACATCCTACTAATATTATAAATGTGAATCTTTGTTATTCGATCACGTTGGGACATCTAAACGATTCGGACTGAAATTTAGAACATAGTTACATAATGGTCTAGAAGTCTAGATAGTTTAGAATAATAGCACATAAACCTATGTTAAAGTTTTAAGTAAACATATTTTTCTGTAATTTTGTAATGGAAAAATAACGAGAACGGGGATTGCGATGGTAAAACCTTGAGGTAGTTGTTATTACTGATAAGATACGTACTTGACATCTAAACGTTACCTCGATACCCGAGAATCAGATTCAGTTCCGTAACGTACTCCGGATTTCCTCAAAAGCACTCGTATTTCAGCCTTCATTTGCGACGGTATTTCCGCCTCGAGACCCGGAAATTGTTTTCTATACTTGATTTTAAAGTTTATTGAAATTTATTTTATAAAGTCAAAACCAAAGTAGTTATTTCTAATATTGTACAACATATATTTAAAGTTAATACACCGGCAGCTCACGTGGGATATAGACAGTCTAGTCCGACTAAGTTTCGCCCGCGTCCGGCGAGTACCAAACGAGAAGCGGTTACGCGCTTGCACTCTCCTAGAAAAAGGACGCCGGACGCGGCCGAAACTTTGTAGAACTAGATAGACCACATATGAGTTACCCGGGTATTAAATTAGATGTTTGAGTTTTTGTTGCTCAATCACGTCGGAACGACTGGTTGATATTAGGAACACACTACTCGTAGTAGGTATATTTATGTCAGTAGTATCTACCCATCAACTACCGACCGCAACGACTTCAAATAAATGAGTGAGTAGCGTTTTATAATAATTAAATTATCAGTTTATTTTTCGCTTTTGAGTGTCTATTTATGGTTTTGAAGTCGGTTTATTTTTTTGTAGAAAATAGTTTATGTTACACTTTTAAGAGCAAAACAAATTTTAATTAATACAATTTCGTGTTGACTTGATCGAATTTAATAACTTTTGTGAAATCTACAACCATGTAGTAATCCTGACAAAATTGTAGGCAAATTTTATTTTTTTCTTTATATTTCAAAAACCACCACACCGATTTCGATAAAATTCATATGGGATCATTCGGGAAGTATACCCATCAGAAAACAAGAAAAAAAAATTTGAATCGGTTCAGGCGCTCTCGAGAAATCAGGTAACATATTATAAATGTACTAATACTAATATTATAAAATGTCAAAGTATGGATGTTTGTTGTTCAATCACGCCGTAACGTATGAACGGATCGGACTGAAATTTGGAATACAGTTAGATTATAGTCTGGAAGAACACATAGGCTACTTTTTATCCCGGGAAAATAACGGGAACGAAGGGAACGGGAACTACGCGGGTGAAACCGCGGATCACAGCTAGTAAAAAATAAAAAATAAACATGATGGTCGAATTGATAACCTCCTCCTTTTTGGAAGTCGGTTAAAAATAAATATGGTTGGACATTCAATTTGTTAATGACATCAATTTTGAGCGTGTTTTTGTGTTTTTTAACAAAATCAGATAATAAAATACCAGCCCAACCATACGTTATCTTTCATGTCGTGATCATAGCTTCTTACACGTCAACATTTCTAATTTTAACTTAATACTTGAAGTATGAGTATTATTATGCCAATTAACAGATCGTGTCATGGTCTTATTTCTTGTGAGGCTTACATTCAGAGGCTTAGCTACAAAAAACGAGGTCAACGTGTGTTAATTATAATTAATATTAGATTTTCTGCGCAACAATAGTTTTTACTCTCTTCGTGGAATTACATAATACAAAAAACGTTGATTTCCGGGTTGCCATAAAGTTGTAACAATGACAGAATTTAGTCACAAAAGTTGCCTTTAATAACATGCAGTAACAGCGGTACATATATTAATAGCATGGATATATTTTATACAATGGTATTTATCAATTTATAGCGGCTTAAGTTACGGTATCTGGGGGTCTACCGCCGAACGAAAAATGTCATAGCTTTGAAGTTTCTCTCTCTTTTCTTTTGGCTTGAAATGATAGAGACAGCATTAGCAAAGCGATAGCCGATTTAGTTAGGCGGTAGTAGCGCTGGTCTGTCGGGAAAACGGTGACTGCCAATCTGGAGCCTCTTATTCGAATCCCACACCCACCACTGTCTCTTTGAATTCATATTGACTCGCCTCGTAGCTTAGTTGGTAGTAACTCTGCCTGCGAAGCCGAGGGTCGTGGGTTCGAGTCGCATACAGTGCAAATATTTGTATGATGAACGAATTCAGCGCTGGATTGCTTACTGGAATAATGGAAACCGGCACTGGAAAGCATCAATCCAGTGCCAATGCATTCCAGTGCCGGTTTACATTATTCCAGTAAGCAATCCAGCGCTGGATTCGACCGCTGGACTGGAATAATGTAAACGGGGTATTAGGTAATAGAAATGCCATAACTCTCAAATTACTTGCAAAACGCTTGTCGCCACATTTCCCCTACCCCCGTGGTCACTACTACATGCGCGTACCATTCAAATATAGATCCACTCACACACGAACAGCTGCACATTAAGAATCTTGGTCTGTGATTGCATCACACACATCCATAAACGCTTATCAGTGAACCTACTAAGACATTGAAAAATAAACAATTTTTCACATATACTCTAACAAAATTTCAAACATATCGATATTTCAAAATACGGTCCAATTTTAACCTTCAATAAAGGTTATGATTAATTTAATTAATTAGGTGTATTGTAATACACCTAATTAGTGACTACAACAAAGTCAATATTATGACTATAAAATAAGTGAGTCACACGGGGTATACTACTGTTTTGAAAACTGAACCATGTCATTCTGACTACACATGGGTATTGGTATAGTTCAAGAACAAAGGTTGTTGTATATTTTGTATGAAGACTAATAAAGTCTTAAAAATAAAAGCTTACAATAGCTTAATACTGCCTCAGTTACCTTAATATTTATTTTGCACAGACGAACAATCGCGGGTTATAGCTAGTATGTATATACTTTTGTTAATAATTTATGAATTATGAAGTAATGTTTATCGCGAATTAAAAAATATTATGTGTACGCGTATGGGTGTTACTGTGTACAGTTGTACTACTTGTGTTTTTTATCGATATATTATGTTAATTTATCGATAAAAAATGCAAAATTTTAAATAAAAATTTCATCGTTCATTTTTGCCCAAGTAAAATTGGACCGTCACAGCACTAACTCACGATCGCTACCTGCGGCTGTACCATGGAAGATTAGAGGTTCCCGAGGCGGTGACGCCCCACTGGTTTCTGGTGCGTCACTGGAGCCAACTGCGGGGGCTTCGTCACTCCGCGAGGCGGGCCCGCAAGGGTGGGATAATTGCAAGTTGTGGAAGAACTTTCACAATTCTTTGTGCTGCATAACACAAGTTTTAAAGATTTTTTTTATTTTTTATTTTAAAGACGCCTTTTTTGAAGACGCCTGCCGGTTCGAAGAAGACTAAACTACAACTCTGCTCGAGTGAGAGAGAGAGAGCTAGTGGCCTACAAGTCACCTGTGCGGCGACAATGTCACGCGGTCATGCGACTTCTAGTACCTTATTATTTAGATTTATGTGCGTGTAACATACCATTTAAAACAATTGTTTCGAGCTAATACATGTTTAATGTAATGGTTACTTGTTATTATTTATTCAAAAAATCGACCGTAGTCCCGCACACATTGCTACGTAACTCCGTCTTAAGAAGTTTAGGGTTTCGTGCACCCCGTGGGATCCATCCATTTGGCCGGAGTTAAAAGCCAGTGTCACTCTCTGGCTCTCCTAACACATAAAAATCTCGTGGATAAAACTGATTGCTTTGTTCTTACGCTCATATAACAAAGGAGACGGCTCATTTCTGCCCCACGTCGTTTCAAGTTTAGGTACTTAATTAGCCCCGGAGACCTAAACAAGTTATTTAATTAAAATAACATATAATTAAATAATTCAAACTGTACATTCAATACTAACCTGCCAAGCGGGGATTGCAAATTGGTGATTTAAAAGTACCTGAATGACTATGTATAAGTAATTTTGTATTATGGTACTGTAGTTCCATAAAACCAAACTAGATGGCGTTGTACGGCGCTAAAACACGCTTGCGAAGTTTTTGTGAATTTAAATAAGCCTGTTAAGGTTTAGTTCGTAATTTGTCTTCGGGTTTATCTTCGGGTTCGGGGTTCTGGCCCAATTTGAACATTCTTATTATTTGTACCTATGTGTACTTGTGTACAGATTATAGTCAAAGTCAGCCATGTTATTCTCTTTTATTGTTTAGTTGAAGTTTACGTACAGTAAGAATTCGTTCGAAAATCGATTCGCTCGAAACTCACACAACACATGGAATTTCTTTAATTTTCCAAAGGTTTCGTATTTTTTTTGTGGTTTGGCCGAATCTCCGGTCCTTCTCTGTGTGTTGAGTCGACATTATTTTGAGCACAGTACCTAAGTCGCAAAGTAATGAATTTACTACCTTCTTTTAGTAGTAAGTACATAATCACGTTCTTGATTACCTACTTGCGTCGTTATTTTTTTTCAATGTTTTAGTTGATATCTTTCAAACCCCGCTATGCAGGAAAAAAACATAAACGGTTCCTCAATATATATTAAAAATCCTATACAATGATCCAATTTTGGTCAAGTCTCTTGCACTTTTTCTGTGGGGCAAATGCCCATGGAAAATGGGCCGTCTCCTTTATAACTCTTGCGTTTTTGCTTTGGATATCGGAATAGGTTAGCTTTTAATGACGTGATGGAAAGCGATAAGTTAATATAAGATGGACCATGCCTACGTTGGAGTCCTAAAAAGTTTATGTTGGTGTTTTTGTGGAATTTGTAAGACTTTCTTTTTACATTCAAGTTGTCGATTCTGTTAACGATCCCGGAGTGCCACTATTTCCACAGTTTCAAAAACATTGTTTGACAAAACATCACTTTAAAACCAATCGTGTAATATTCATTTCAAAAACTTTACAGTATAAAATGTTTTAATTTACAAACAAAGTTTAGCGTAATATGTATACCAAGAATATCTTACTTACATCAACAAATGTTTGGGAAACGTTTCATTTGGACAATACACCGGAAGACATTTTGTTTTTTGCTAATTTTTTATTTCATAAATTATTTATTTTACAAATTTAACATTTGCCAAAATGAAATTTGAAACAAATATTTTGAAAGTACCCGTTAATCTGTCCGTGTAAGCTATCGATTATAATTTGGTTCTTTAATTGACTTTTGACAACCTGTCCAATTAGGGTCTATCACTGAGATTTGACTCCGAGTGGGCTCCCGCCAGAAGCTCTGCGGTCAGCCCTGAGTGTCGTTTCTATGGAGAAATGCCGAGTATGGACTCGGCCTGCGTTTCAGAACGGAGATCGCTGTCACGCTTCGCTAGCCACCTCCCACCCTTCAGACCCCTTAACCTCGCATGGCTCGCTCCATTCAGGACCTCCCTTGAGCTTCTGGCTCCCACATTTTTTATATACACTCTAGGGGCAGTAGCGACAAGACTAGGTGGAATCGGGGTGCTCCGAGTTGGATCTGGGTCCAAAGTAACCTAACCGGTCCGATTTGGATACTTAGTAATTCAAATATTACAATGAAGGTTTTATGCAATTTAATAAATGTTTGTTTTATAAATTGAGTTGCTTGCCAAACAACACATTATAAAAAAATAGGTGGTTAATAAATAAATAATTGTTTTGAAGTCGGTTTATTTTTTTGTAGAAAATAGTTTATGTTACACTTTTAAGAGCAAAACAAATTTTAATTAATACAATTTCGTGTTGACTTGATCGAATTTAATAACTTTTGTGAAATCTACAACCATGTAGTAATCCTGACAAAATTGTAGGCAAATTTTATTTTTTTCTTTATATTTCAAAAACCACCACACCGATTTCGATAAAATTCATATGGGATCATTCGGGAAGTATACCCATCAGAAAACAAGAAAAAAAAATTTGAATCGGTTCAGGCGCTCTCGAGAAATCAGGTAACATATTATAAATGTACTAATACTAATATTATAAAATGTCAAAGTATGGATGTTTGTTGTTCAATCACGCCGTAACGTATGAACGGATCGGACTGAAATTTGGAATACAGTTAGATTATAGTCTGGAAGAACACATAGGCTACTTTTTATCCCGGGAAAATAACGGGAACGAAGGGAACGGGAACTACGCGGGTGAAACCGCGGATCACAGCTAGTAAAAAATAAAAAATAAACATGATGGTCGAATTGATAACCTCCTCCTTTTTGGAAGTCGGTTAAAAATAAATATGGTTGGACATTCAATTTGTTAATGACATCAATTTTGAGCGTGTTTTTGTGTTTTTTAACAAAATCAGATAATAAAATACCAGCCCAACCATACGTTATCTTTCATGTCGTGATCATAGCTTCTTACACGTCAACATTTCTAATTTTAACTTAATACTTGAAGTATGAGTATTATTATGCCAATTAACAGATCGTGTCATGGTCTTATTTCTTGTGAGGCTTACATTCAGAGGCTTAGCTACAAAAAACGAGGTCAACGTGTGTTAATTATAATTAATATTAGATTTTCTGCGCAACAATAGTTTTTACTCTCTTCGTGGAATTACATAATACAAAAAACGTTGATTTCCGGGTTGCCATAAAGTTGTAACAATGACAGAATTTAGTCACAAAAGTTGCCTTTAATAACATGCAGTAACAGCGGTACATATATTAATAGCATGGATATATTTTATACAATGGTATTTATCAATTTATAGCGGCTTAAGTTACGGTATCTGGGGGTCTACCGCCGAACGAAAAATGTCATAGCTTTGAAGTTTCTCTCTCTTTTCTTTTGGCTTGAAATGATAGAGACAGCATTAGCAAAGCGATAGCCGATTTAGTTAGGCGGTAGTAGCGCTGGTCTGTCGGGAAAACGGTGACTGCCAATCTGGAGCCTCTTATTCGAATCCCACACCCACCACTGTCTCTTTGAATTCATATTGACTCGCCTCGTAGCTTAGTTGGTAGTAACTCTGCCTGCGAAGCCGAGGGTCGTGGGTTCGAGTCGCATACAGTGCAAATATTTGTATGATGAACGAATTCAGCGCTGGATTGCTTACTGGAATAATGGAAACCGGCACTGGAAAGCATCAATCCAGTGCCAATGCATTCCAGTGCCGGTTTACATTATTCCAGTAAGCAATCCAGCGCTGGATTCGACCGCTGGACTGGAATAATGTAAACGGGGTATTAGGTAATAGAAATGCCATAACTCTCAAATTACTATTTCCACAGTTTCAAAAACATTGTTTGACAAAACATCACTTTAAAACCAATCGTGTAATATTCATTTCAAAAACTTTACAGTATAAAATGTTTTAATTTACAAACAAAGTTTAGCGTAATATGTATACCAAGAATATCTTACTTACATCAACAAATGTTTGGGAAACGTTTCATTTGGACAATACACCGGAAGACATTTTGTTTTTTGCTAATTTTTTATTTCATAAATTATTTATTTTACAAATTTAACATTTGCCAAAATGAAATTTGAAACAAATATTTTGAAAGTACCCGTTAATCTGTCCGTGTAAGCTATCGATTATAATTTGGTTCTTTAATTGACTTTTGACAACCTGTCCAATTAGGGTCTATCACTGAGATTTGACTCCGAGTGGGCTCCCGCCAGAAGCTCTGCGGTCAGCCCTGAGTGTCGTTTCTATGGAGAAATGCCGAGTATGGACTCGGCCTGCGTTTCAGAACGGAGATCGCTGTCACGCTTCGCTAGCCACCTCCCACCCTTCAGACCCCTTAACCTCGCATGGCTCGCTCCATTCAGGACCTCCCTTGAGCTTCTGGCTCCCACATTTTTTATATACACTCTAGGGGCAGTAGCGACAAGACTAGGTGGAATCGGGGTGCTCCGAGTTGGATCTGGGTCCAAAGTAACCTAACCGGTCCGATTTGGATACTTAGTAATTCAAATATTACAATGAAGGTTTTATGCAATTTAATAAATGTTTGTTTTATAAATTGAGTTGCTTGCCAAACAACACATTATAAAAAAATAGGTGGTTAATAAATAAATAATTGTTTTTAAACTTTAATTTGTTAGTTAACAAAATTATTACCATAATAATTTGTCAAATAATACGTTACAGAATGAAAGTTTCTCAAATAATTATTATGAGATAAAAAACAATTTGTTAAATATTTGTTTAGACAATAATCATTTTACTACCGATGAGTTTGTCTGACGTTTGTTTTCACGTGTCGATTTGTGTAAAAAGTTTGTGAAAAGAACGGTTACCGTGTCATGTCTCGTGTGTATGTGTGTGCGTGTGTGTGTGTGTGTGTGTGAGGGTGTGTGAGAGTGTGTGTTTTGTACATAGGACATTTGACACTAACTTAAGTCTAGCTTACTGTACTGCCGTGATGCGTAGATTAATGTGGCAAATAGTCAAACAAGAAACAGCCTCTCGAACAGCACTTTTTCCTTCCTCACAGTTGTTCCTAAAACGCAAATGCAATTGTTTCATGAAAAACTTTACGCTTTAATTATACTATAAAATTCTCCTAATAGTATCGAAAAATTCCAAGGAAAGGGGATGTTTAATTACGCCCGCTAACTCGTATTTATCTCATAATCGAGTGAAAATAATACCGTGATAAAAACAGCTACTAAAAGTTTTATTACAAAGTTGTTCTCTTCAAAATTTATTTACCTTGTTTTAGGCAGACATTAATGAACCCACTTTTATGCTCGGTTAAGTAGAAAATATACTACTATTATATTATTACGTAGAGAGACATTTATCTTATACCTTTAAACGAGCAATTCTTGTATTCATTATGTATATTATACACACAGAATCTGAATCTCAGAAACGGCGAAAGATTTTCATGAAATTATGTATGCAGGGGGTTTCGGGGACGATAAATCGATCTAGCTAGGTTTAATTTTTAAGAAACGTATTTTATGCGGGTTTTTAGACAATGAAAAACTGTTACATTAGACATTAGAATGTAAATTTTGCCGCCACGCGCGTCAGTATAATAGCTCAGGCACAGATCAGAAAATAGTTACTTGTTCAGGTGGGAAAGTCGGTCACGAAACGGTAAATCCGGGTTCGAATCCAGACGGCTGCTTGTTTTTTTCAAGTTGTTTTTTTTATATTTTACATTATATTTTTTTTTATATCATATTTAAGTTTTTATGAGAAAATATATTACTGGGAGCCCTTTATCTGTAGGTATCTAAGTATACTCAGTGTTTAAACCGACCAAAGCTCGGTCACCCAAGTACTAATACCTACCTACGCGTTATGAGATACTTTTACAATATGGTAGCAACGATGTCGGTAATTCTACTAATATTATAAATTAAGAGTGGCTCTCGGTTTTACCTAAGTAGCTTCCTATTCCGTAATTTTAAAGTAATAAAAATAGCCCATACGCTGGAATCTAATAGTTTTCTACATTTCAATCAAACCTGTTCTATCGTTGCAACGCGATTGCAAACAAACAAATTTTCACGTCTATAATACTTGGTTTACATTATTCCAGTCCAGCGATCGAATCCAGCGCTGGATTGCTTACTGGAATCATGGAAACCGGCACTGGATAGCATAAATCCAGTGCCAATGCTTTCCAGTGCCGGTTGACATTATACCTCGTTTACATTATTCCAGTCCAGCGACCGAATCCAGCGATGGATTGCTTACTGGAGTAATGTAAACTGTCACTGGAAAGCATCAATCTAGTGCCAATGCATTCCAGTGCCAGTTTACATTATAACGGTTCACATTATTCCAGTAAGCAATCCAGCGCTGGATTCGGCTGCTGGACTGGAATAATGTAAACCGGGTATAATATTATTAGAATTTGAAAGTATGAATGTTTTTAAGAGTATGATTATCGATGAAAATCCGGTTTAGTTAGGCGGCAGATTTAGGGCAGATTTAGGCGGTGGGTTAGCGGCTCAAATCCTACGGAGGTCAAAAATCATGTGCTGGTTTTTATTGATTTTTATGTACCTAATGAATACTATATACATTTATGTAGACATATTTACATTATAAAGTATATGTGTTTTACGGTCAATTTGTGTATGTTTTATTTTTCGTTTGGGCTATAATATTACTTACAATGATTTATTTTAGTTGCACCACTGCCAAATCTTATAAATAGATTCCTTAAGAACCAAAAGGTTATCTAGAAGAGATTGCTGAAGCAACAAGATCACCTTTTATGCCTATAGTGTTTTATTGTTCTATATGTTACATCTTTTAGCTTTATTTGTATTCTAATAAAGTGTTTTGAATTGTTGAGTGCAATCAAATAACGACAGTAAGTAATTTTAGACGTTTGAGACAAAAATAAGGTAAAATCGGACCGAAAACAAGTTTTGTGTAAAAGCGGTAAATATATAAATACATTGAAACCAATTTATCATGGAAATGAACGAATCCTGACGTATACCTCAAGGTTATGAGATCACGAACACATCCGGTAACTTTTGTGAACATGGTTTTCCTGTTATCGCTGGCTCCTTATTCTCTGAATGCCATATTCTAAAACTTGATTCAAAATATTACGATATGATTATGTCAATACACAATAGAAAAATACATAAAAGAGTGATATCTTCAAAAATCAAATTGGTCCGCGGTCGTCCATCCCTCGCCTAAAAGTGCCCATTAAACTTACGGCATTCCCAAGCTGTATTGCTGGGGAGTATGTTTTGAGGAAGAAATTGATGGGTTTACTTTGAAGTAGACCCAACGCAGTAACAAAAGCCTTTACCTCCGAGCCCCGTGTATTATTATAATCAGCCACTTTTATTCTGAAGACTAGGTTATTACAATATTTACAAACAGTTCGTTTATTTTCTGAGAAGAAAACAAAAACCGACTTCAATTTGAAATTAAATCAGAAAATAGCTTGGTTATGGGTTGGCAGGTGATGTGTTCACGAGAAATATTTTATTTGAAACATGTCGTTTACTGAAACCGCTTTTTTCATCATTAAATCAGTCGTAATATCAAATTTGTACGTCTTACTTAACAAAATATTCAGAACGACACGATATTTTCAAATAAAACACATATTTTCGTTCTGTCTTAAAGTAGCATGCTAGGATCACACGTTTTCCGTAAGGAATACAAAGAATAAGAGCCTACTTACTCCCTTTTGCACCCTTAATATTTAAATGACACTTTTGGCACAAGAGTGGTTCTATATTTTCACATCTGTTTTTGTTACATAAATAAGAAAATAATTCATTTTTTTAGACAAGATCAGTAAGCTAGCATAAATACTAAATCCAGAAGTGAGAATTGTTTGCTTCTTACTTGTTTCTAAACTTGATTTTAATAGGGTACAATCCTCAAAAAAACTAAGTAGCCCGTTAGTTAGATTGCCGAGCAATGGCGGTATAACCATACACCCGACTGGGCAACCGGTAGGAAGAGGCTACGGTGACCTTGGGGTCTAATTAACCCCTGAAATATCTGGTGCAGAAGGCAAGGGGAAACCACTGCACTATTTTCCCAAGAAAGTCGTCATGAAAATACAAACTAAGATAATGAGATGGCCATGCGATCCGCTTAGCAACCGGCGCCGTACTGTGTCCGGGACAGACGGTGGGAAATTGGATACCGGCCGTGCGGATGTGGGAGACCGGGCAACGCACGGCAACCATACTACTGGAATCTCCGTTAAGATGCGACAAATTCAGAAGATAGGAACGTGGAATGTGCGCGGCTTACTACAGCCGGGGAAGCTTAAGATCTTGGAAAAAGAGATAACCAGATGTGAACTGAACATCTGTGGCCTCAGTGAAACTCATTGGAAAGGCAACGGTCATTTCCTCACCGACACACACGCCATTTACTTTTCTGGCAATGACACCAGCAGCAGCAATGGCGTAGCCTTCCTTCTTCCAAAACACATGAGGAACTGCGTGATGGGGTATGAGCCAGTCAGCGATCGAGTGCTGAGTATCAAGCTCAAGGCGTCGCCAGTAAATCTCAACATAATACAGGTTTATGCCCCCATTGCCAGTGCAAAGGATGAGGACGTGGAAAGCTTCTACCTGGAACTGGAAAATACAGTAAGAAAGGTTTCAAGTAGAGAAATCCTCCTGATTTTGGGTGATTTTAATGCAAAGATTGGGACAGACTCCTACCAACTGAGTCATGGCGTGGGGAAGTTTGGATTGGGTCAGCGCAATGAAAGGGGTGAGCGTCTGGTGCAGTTTGCATCTGATCATAATCTGGTTATATCAAACAGCTTCTTCCAGAACCACCCAAGGCGACTTTGGACCTGGATATCACCTGGTGGTCAGTATCGTAACCAAATCGACTACATTCTGATTGGGTCACGATGGAAGACGTCAATCAGAAATACTCACACTCTACCTGGAGCCGACTGTGGGTCAGACCATCAGCTCCTAGTCTCCAAAGTCCAGCTAAAACTAAAAGCAGCCAGAAAGCTCGAAAAACACCAAAGGCTCGAAGTTAAGAACAACTCAAAGTTTATAGCAGCACTCGAACAAAACTGGACTCAATGGGCAGATGCAGACCCAGACACAGAAACATCGGATCAACTATGGGATAGAGCTAAAAATCTGATAAAGATCGCTGTCAAAGAGTCTGAACCACCTATGGAGATTCGCAAGCGACAACATTGGATGAGCGACACCACTCTAGCACTTGTCGAGGAAAGGCGGAGAAAGAAAACTCTGGGAGCTGACGTGCGAACTCTGAATGAGCTGTCTAGACGGATCCAAAATGCATGCAGACGGGAACGTAACACCCATCTTCAGAACATTTGCAAAGAAGTAGAAGCCCACGCCGATAAGTATGAAACCAGAGATCTGCATCGAAAGATTCGCTCCATCACAAAAACCGTCACTTCTAGAACATGGGCTATTGAAAACTCTTGCGGTGAAACCGTGACTACAATAGACGAGGTCTCTGAGACATGGAGGGAATATTGTCAGTCACTATTTCGGGACCCTCAATCACAATGTTTCACCCCTACGGAACCTACGAGCGAAGACATAGAACCAGACATTCTAAAAGATGAAATAAGAGCCGCAATCAAACATCTGAAGAATGGAAAGGCCACAGGTAGAGACGAAATCCCGATTGAAACTGTTAAAGCCTCGGGAGAGCATGGCGTCCAGATCTTTCAAGCCCTGTGCAATAAAATATGGCAGACAGGGACATGGCCGCAAGAATGGGCTCGAGTTTGGATTGAAAATTAACCGCAGCAAGACAAAAATGATGATTGTCGATCGTGCCAATAACAACTCGCCGGAAATCACTCAAATAGCAAACTGCGATGTGGTCCAATCATACATTTACCTGGGAGCGTTGATTGCCAATGGCGGTGGATGCGTAGATGAAATAAAGAGGCGTATGGCAATCACAAGATCTGCCATGGACAAACTTAAAAGGGTATGGAGGAATCGCAACATAACTAAAGCCACAAAAACTCGGCTCGTCAGATCATTAGTGTTCCCCATATTCCTTTAAGCCGCGGAGACGTGGACCCTGCGAGAAAGTGAGAAGAGAAAGATAGATGCTCTCGAAATGTGGTGCTGGAGGAGAATGCTTGGTGTGTCGTGGACTGAATTTCGCACAAATCTCTCGATACGTCAAGAACTCGGCATAAAGCAGTGTCTATCGTCTGTGGTCAAAGCTCGCATATTAACATTCTTTGGGCACGTGTCTCGGCGCGGCGATACATCTGTCGAGCGCCTGGTAGTACAGGGAAAGGTCGAAGGTACCCGAGCACGCGGTAGATCACCGATGAGGTGGACGGACCAGATTAGGGCCGCGGTGGATGATCCTTTGCACGTGTGCACCAGGAAGGCGGCTACTAGGAGTGAATGGCGGCGAATTGTGAAGCGGGTCATTGACGAAGGAAAATGACGACCACGACCACTCTGCCAAGAGTGTACCGACTAAGAAGGAAGTTAGATTGCCAAAAAATATTTTACACGTATTCTTTCTTTTGTTTCACAAACAAAAAATGACGAAGATACAGCGCTTCGAAGTTTCGTGTGACGTCACTTGTGAGTACGATTTTTACTCACGAGTGACGTCGCGACCCCCCACTCTCGAAGTTTGATGGTCTACGAGTATATCTTTGACGATTTTTAATATTAAGAAAAAATAAAAACTACGTTTCCAATATTTTTCCATGATCTAGCTGACGGAGTAATCAGGATGGTGTATTTTTGACCCAGTACATATTATCTATTCTATGCCAGTACCCTATTCAGTCATACTAACCTTGCTTCTGATTTGAGTCACTAAATTTAGGCAAATATAATATACCTTGATATTATACACATTTTATACAGATATTCCCGAGAAACGTCGCTCATCATTTATTGAAACTCAGAAAAACATAGATCGCACATTATTGCTCAACGGCAGAATCCTATTGGTATTAAAAATAAACGGCAAAGCTTGGATGTTTGTTGCTCTATCACGTCGCGACGGCTGAACGGATTGAATTGAAATTTGGAACACAAATCGTTTTTCTTTTTGTAGTATAGAGTGACAAGACGAGCAGGACATGTACCTGATGGTAAACAACATGCCTGCCTATAACAGCACAGTGACAATGACTCGCATTGACTATGCCTTGTAATTTCACTGGAAACATTTCTCTTCAAACTGGAACAGAGTTAGTTAATGTTATACAATCAAATTCCGCCTTCTTTCCACTATCGGACAAAATAAACAGGACCTAAGCGTCGCGTCGTGGGAACATGATGGATATTCACAAAATCCATACTAAGCGCGTCCACGTTCATCATACGCATCAGAAAACTGGGGCATTCACTTTTTGGGTCCGTAGTTTCCATCGGAACAATCTTCTAAGTAAATAAAACAAAAAGTAGCCAAGTGCGAGTTGGACTCGCCCATGAAGGGTTCCGTTCCAGCAAGTAACATAATATACATAGTACACATAGTTCTTGTAGTTCGTTGTAACTTTGATCGAAGTTTTAATAATAGTGTACTTATGACGTACTAAAAAAAAAACTACTCATCAGATCGAGTTCAAACTAATTTTCGTTGGTAGTTTTCATGGTAATGTACATCATATATTTTTTTTAGTTTTTTCATTCTCTTACTTTAGAAGTTAGAGGGGGGGGGGACACACATTTTACTACTTTGGAAGCGTCTCTCGCGCAAGTTATTCAGTGTAGACAAAAATTATATTAGAAACCTCAACATCATTTTTTAAGACCTATCGATAGACACCCCACACGTGTGGGTTTGATGAAAAAAAAAATTTTGAGCTTCAGTTCTCAGTATGGGGGGCACCCCTAATTTTTGTTTTTTTTTTAAACTTTTGTAAAAATCTTAATGCGGTTCACAGAATACATCTACTTACCAAGTTTCAACAGTGTAGTTCTCATAGTTTCGGCAAAAAGTGGCTGTGACATACGGACGGACAGACAGACAGACAGACAGACAGACATGACGAATCTATAAGGGTTCCGTTGTTACGTTTTACGGAACCCTAAAAACTATTATTTTTTTCTACTCTCCTTCGGCATGTTACGGCACTGAGTGGTTTCAGGTGATTCACAGTAAAATGACAGACCTGTCCCAAGGTAGTTTAAAAAGTTTAGTAAAAACGAGTTTAGTAAAATTGGGTAATAGGGTTTTCGCTTCAAAATGTAACTGACGGAGAGAGCTGAATTTTTGTCATCACAAAATTGGTTGTCTCAAATTTAACTGTACGATGGTCATCGTATCATCATTTCGCATCGTATCATCGTATCGTGTCATCGATCGTATATGTGTCAATTGTTTACAATTGTATCTTACTTTTACTACCACCCCTTTCTAACTCGCTGAAACGATAAAGTTTGGTCCATAAAGCAGTATAATCTGTTTTTGAACCTAGTGAAACTTGGGTTCATTCAACTGTTTCAGAAAGACTGTTATTATTAATTAGATTTTTTTTGCGCCAAAATTTTGTGATTGCATCCAATCATGCCTGCGCCGATTACCATCGCCAAGTTACAAAGAAGCCTCATCGCTTCTTTGAAAACTTTATGTATTGTGTTCTTGACCTATTGGACCCGAACAGAATAACATATTAACCGGTATTTTCCTTATAATGTTTTCTCA
Organism: Ectropis crepuscularia; assembly: GCA_963693475.1. NCBI lineage: Eukaryota > Metazoa > Arthropoda > Insecta > Lepidoptera > Geometridae > Ectropis > Ectropis crepuscularia. Next base: position 40,323,837 of record OY856338.1, read on the forward strand.
TGTAAAGTAGGTCAAATAAATCAATCATGTCGAAAAGTTTTGTAAGCTAAACCTATCTAAGGAGTGATGCATCACTGTCCGCGTAAATATAGCTATTACAGGAATAGCATATAGATTTTAATGAAGTAATATTCTGAATTGAAATGTATTTCATATTCTATATTTTTGAAGTGTAAACTTCTTTTGGCGTTTCACACATACACAGATTTCTCGTGAGCTGTGAATGAAGCTCAGCGTCACGATCATCAAATAAAATAAATGTTCGGGTAAACTCGGGACCTAACGCATTTCTAGACGGCCACGCTTAGAAGACTAATCTAGATGGCCATGCTTTTGGAAGAGTTAACTATCTAGAGGACCATGCTTTGAAAGGTTACTCCAGACTAGCGGCGCGTAGTTTCCAAAGTGAGCTATCAAATTCTGAGTTATAAGCAATTTACCTATAAGCACTACACTATACTACATAACTAACTACTTCGATACTCTACCCACATGTTCTGAGTTTCCATGGACCAATGTAGGACTTAAGTTAGTGTTAGAATTAAGACTAAGATTACGCGTGCTGGCGGTATTACCACGCTGAATGGTATGGCTTATACTTTAGGCCAAATATACGCCAGCGTTTTGGTCACACTTTCCGTCGATCAAGCGCTTCATGTTCTTGGTTATTATTTTCATAATATATCGTAAAATGCTTGCGGACCAATATGTGTCGAAAACCCTCACACAACGATAGTCTTAAACTAAGCAAAACTCGTATAGTTCTAATATATATATGGCTATTATCGACTTACACCTCTGAAGGCCGATTTACATCAGACGAGCGTATTTTCATTCTATCCCCACTGTATCAAATTCATTCGGTGTAAACAAATGTAGAGCATTCTTTCGTTGTTTTGTTTGCGTTCACAAAGATTCTATGGAATATATAATATGGAAAACGCTAAGAACGATGTTTCGTTTAAGGCCGATTTAAACTGAACGAGCATAGAGCTAGAGCTGGAACAAGAGCATTTTTTCTCGATCTTTTAGTGTAAACGAAAGATCGTGAAAGAATGCTCTTGTTCCAGCTCTAGCTCTATGTTCGTTTAGTTTAAATCGGCCTTGACAAACACAGAAGTTTGTAGGCAGTAATATTTTCGAATTGATTAATATTTATTTATACTGATATACCAAAGGCTAACTAAAGGCTATTTTCGCGAAGGTATTCTCGTTGATAAAGCAGCGAATACAACCAAGTTTATACAAGCAAGTTTCAAATAATTTAGATACTTGGACTTATAAAGGTTTATATTAAAACAGGCGGCAGTCTGTACTCAATTTGGTAGGTGTTTATTAAATTTGCCCGAGTTTACAATATAGAACCCCGTGGGAGCGTGCCGCGGGGTCGTCAAATAAAAATATTAATTCATTTTGTAAAAATCGTCCACATTTGCTCCGAAAATGGATTGGTACATGCATAATTCTGGAACATTTGTTAAGGGCTTTGCTCGACAGCCAATAAAAATAGTAGAGTAAGTAGTTTTGTTTTTTATATTTATATATATAGGTAAGTCAGTTAAAAGAACGAGCAGGATACGTGCCTAACAGTAAGTAACACGCCTGCCAATAATAACTTAGTGCCACGCAGCTATTGGAGCATGAAGAGTCCTAACCATTACCTACAACTGCGCTGCACTCGTCACCTTAAGATAAAAAATTACTACTTTACATCTAAGCCCTAGTCCTAATCTGGTCTAGTCGGGAGAACGGCGACTGCCGATCCGGAGACCCCGGGTTCAAACCCCACACGCACCACTGTCTTTTCGAAGTCATGTGCGTAATGCCGCTAACTTAAAACGGTGAAGGAAAACATCGCGAGGAAACCGACATGCACCTAGGATCTTTCGAAGTCATGTGTCATCCATCAACCCGCACTGGGCCAGCGTGATGGATTATGGCCTTAACTCTCTCCGTGCGAGAGAAGGCCCCGAGTCCCAGCAGTGGGAGTTTAGTGGGCTGTTGATGTGTGATGTGATCTAAGCTCTATTATTTACCTGGGAAAATTTCCATCCGAACCGGAACACAAACGTTTGCATATTTACTGCTTGTAGACTACAGGCCCGTAAACAAAATTTACGTAGTAAACGAATCTTATTACTATATACCTTTCTACCATCGTACATAGGTCTCCTGGTGGTTCGTTTACTACGTAAATTTTGTTCACGGGCCTGTAGTCTATTACTCTTTGTGTGGTACTCTTTCTGGCGGACTCTGCAAAGAGCTCCACTATTACGAATGATTAGCAAAAAGGACATGCACTGGTATTGATAGCATTTTGTGTAAATATTGTAACTATTTTTTTACAGCGATTCAAATGAACCTTGGCGTTCATAAAAAACCGTAGTGGCCTAGTGCCTGAAATATCAAATTTCACAATCGTAAGGTTGTAGCTTCAATTTCCACCAGCACCTCGAACTGTTCCAACGTGATTGAGCAGCAAACATCCAAAATTTCGAGTTAATAATATAAATAGAATAGACTTTGATTTAGATACGATACTATATGTATTTTCGCAGTGCGGCTTTGTATCTTATGCCAAATTAACATGTGCGGCAAATTGAACAGATGCCATTTGGGCGCTGTCACCGGCGGCTATATTGAAATTGATACGATTCGAGAAAATACGATAATGGACGACCCACACGCGTCCGTGCCGTGCCCGGGCGTAACCGTGCAATCTTTGAGACCTGTTGCAAGCTGATCAGGTATAATCTGAACAGTGATATTTTCACACCACTGTGTTTTTTTATCACATCCCAACGGGTTTCAAATTTGTAACACAGATTAAAGTTAATAGCACATAGCATAAACAGCCGCCCACTAAATGTTTCCACTGCTGGGACTCGGGGCCTTGTCTCGCAAGCAGAGAGTCAAGGCCATAATCCACCACGCAGGCTCAGTGCGGGTTGGTGGATAACACATGACTTCGAAGGATTCTAGGTACATGTCGGTTTCCTCACAATGTTTTCCTTCACCATTTTAAGTGAGTGGCAGCACATTGGTTACTATTTATCCCAAGAAAATGATGAGAATGGAAACGATAAGTTTCGCGGACAAGATTCGTTAGATATAAGTATCCTTTGTAGAGGCAAAAAAATTATGTAGTTCGCCATTTTGTGATTTGAAATTTGTTATACTGTATAGTACTCTACTAGTCAATCCCTTTCATTTGATACGCATATTGAGGTAGATTGTGATGAAATATTTGGTCAGCCATTTGGTGGACGCGGCCATCTTGAATCGATATTAACCAAAAATAGCTCAAAACATCAACACAAAAATAAAAAAACCGCATCGAAATCGGCCCATCCGTTTCAGCTCTACGGTGCCATAGACAGATACATAAACAGCCAGATACACATAGAGACAGATCTGTATGTGTGTCTGTCTGATAGTCAGACAGACTTCGACGTCAAATTTACAACACCTCTTTTTTTTTGGTCGGGGGTTAAAAACCGCAGTAACTGTGCCATAAAGTAGTGGTCAAGTAGGAGTTAAAATATTGCTAAAAATTGCGAAGTACGAAAAAATTATAAACTTTGAAATACTTATTCTCAGAAACTATTGGGTGTACAGAGACAATTCTAGTATCATATTGTAGAAAATTTGGTTTACTTTATAAACGCTATAGGAAAGTTTTAACAAAAACTAGTCGTTTAAGGTAATAATCGCCAAAGGACAATGCCCATTTTTGACCCGCTAAAATAGTTGTCGTGTAGACATATGAGTTATATATTAAAAAATTTGTGATTTTTTGTTGTACTCGTGTGCGAAGTTATATAACTTTCTAACATTCCAAAATAAAATAATTTGCATTTGTTTAAATTAAACCTACCATTTACCAACAAAGCTGACTTGTAAAATATTGCAATAACGAAACGGTACCTGCGTTTCGTTTTAGTGATCCGCGTTAGATTGAAATTGAAAATGGATATTATGTATATCAATTTCTTTCACAATGTCGTTTATTTACTACTTTTACATATTTAAATAACGATATATATAAATACGGCGACAAAGAAACTATCAAAGCTTTTTTTGGTAATGTAAACGAGGAAAAAGGTGGCATGCAATTTTCACCAAATCCAAATTGGTCAAAGATCAATGTCAAATTGACAAATCAAAAAAAAGTAAACAAGCAAAATGCATGGTTTTCTTCCTATAGTGCTCGCAGTATAAGTCTGCGCGCGACTGGTGGCGTACTCAATGTTGCCAGGTCAAGCTAATAGGTTCCCTTCCCGTTCATTGGGAAATTACAACTTCATAAAACAGGTACGGGAAGGGATTTTTCAGGGAAGCAATATAACTAACTATTTATAAATTATAGGACAACTGAGATTAGAACGAATGTCTCGAAATAATGAACGCCGTTACAGTGCTGGTTCAGTGCAGTTTGGTTTAGTATGACCAAGTATCATTGGTACAGGTTAATGACTGTCTGAGTCTCTTTCCACCAGGAGAACTTTATTTTAGTTAATTACATCATAAAAAATCTGTCATTTTCAACCTACACCAACAACGAAATAATGATAATTTAATTTAAACTTGGAAATCTTTTATTGAGACCATAAATAACACTATTTGAAAATTTGGCGTATGAATGCTCTTTGAAGGATCATCTTATTTTTCAATAGGGTTAAGATCACGATGGATCACAGCGGTAACCGCAAAACTTCTTGTCCATGTCCTTTTAACAGTCATTCTACTTAGTATTGTGGGTTTTCTTTGTGACTCTTTATTAGATACATTGTAGCCTCTTTAGTCTGAGTGCAGTTGTATGATGCGTTATCCTTTACCACGTAATTGTACGTTCTGAAACGCCTATTATAAAACATACAGTAATTAATACGGAGTAAATGATTACAGAGCTTGGAGGAAGCTAAAAAAATTAAGTGAAATTTCTTTTGACGCACCGCCCACATGTTTTCGCTTCGGTGGTAAATGGAGCTGACGCTGTTAGGTGAAAGGGTCGATCGGGTGAATGTAGGACCGCCGAGTGTACCCGAGCGAGAAAGATACACTCAGCTGATCTTTACTGCTGTGTGACTGTGTTTCCTATTTTGATTTGTATGTTATGAAAAAAAATACTTTTATTAATATAACTTGTTTCTCACATTCGGTCTTAAGCACTCACATTTTTTCCCACGGTTATTGATTGACTTTGGTGATAAAACAATCAAACCTCAAAAATAAAAATACGCCTCAGCTTAAAAATACGCCGATAAAAAGGTGGAGATTTGATTCCTATGGTATCCCTACATATTAGTTGTCAAATAGCTCTGCGTTTGGAAAACTGCACTTTTGGCCTGTTATTGTATCGTTCTTCTTCACAACCACGATTGATTTTCAAGAACCAGCCTCGGCCAGCACTTTTAATCACTTTCGGCATAATAAAAGCTAATAATTACTTTGGAAATTAATAAATACACCAAACGTAAACAAACTTTTGTCAACTGACGTAAACAAGAAGTTGACGGCCTGTCAATTAGTTCCATATTTTGCTACGCGCAGAGTTATATTGCGAGCACTCTAACTTTGGTTTTCTTCTTGTTTAAATTGGTTTTAACAAAACTGGGAATTATGTGATTCAGTGCTCCTTATTACTTACATAATTGTGGTAATAATTACATAAAACCATATATATCCTTGTGTTGTCTGATGGAAACGCTCGATTGTTATGGACCTCCTAAGGCCACTGTCTTGAATACCAAGATAATGAAATATTTATATCACAATGAAGATATTCCCTTCTGTGACAATATTTCTATGCAAATGAAGTATTCATACTCTACAGGAAATTCGGGGAGAGCGCTAACTTGCTACAAAACATTTGCAATTACTAATTTTAAAACCCTGACTTGCTTATAGAAGACAGACACAAGCTGACTACTGCTGAAGCAAATAGAATATATATAATATGTATATTTTAATTGAAAATGATAAGGACAGCCAGCAGAGGCCATCTTACAGTATTGCTGTACTTGCATTGCAGAGTTCTTCGTGAGATTTCTAGGATGGCCAGACAGCAGGACCACATATGTAGTAGTTTTGGGCTATTAAATATTGTTTCACATTATTATCAAATGAGAAATATATATAGTATAATCGCAAACAATATATTTTATTTATCCTCTCTCCTTTATTGCATTGGTTTGAACCACAGAAATCTAAATAATAAGGTACTAGAAGTCGCATGACCGCGTGACATTGTCGCCGCACAGGTGACTTGTAGGCCACCAGTGCTCGAATTATAGTTTAGTCTTGTTCGAACCGGCAGGCGTGAATCATCTTTGAAACTTGTGTTATGGAGCATAAACAACTGTGGAAGTTCTTCCACAACTTGCAATTATACCAATAATGAGATTACATTTCACTGATAGGTATTTTATTTTATTTTAATTGCATTTTTTAATAAAATAAACGGAGCCCAATGATTCACTATGATAGTTATAAATTTTTGGTGTGATCGTCATTTTGCATACCATTGCTGCATACATTAATTAACATCTAAAGTGGTACATGCATAAACAGCAATGTAATGTAAAATTAAAGATATCGTCATAACCTCTAATCTTCCATGGTACAACCGCAGGTAGCGATTGTGAGTTAGTGCTGTGACGGTCCAATTTTACTTGCCCAAAAATAAACGATGAAAATTTTATTTTAAATTTTACATAGTTTTATCGATAAAGTAACATAATAAATCGATAAAAAAAATTGTACGCAATTAACATTACACCCGTACGTACAATCTTTTAATTCGCGGTAAACATTACTTCATAATTCATTAATTATTAACAAAAGTATATACATACTGGCTATAACGCGCGATTGTTCGTCCGTGCAAAATAAATATTAAAATAACTGAGGCAGTATTTATCTATTGTAAGCTTTTATTCTTAAGACTTTATTAGTTTTCATACAAAATCAGCGAGCAACACGGAAGGGAGTAGGCATACACAGCGTTTCCCCTCTGTCAAAGTACAAGTCCGCGTGGACCATGGAGTTTGATAATATACTGTGGCGTGGAATACACTGAGGGCGGGGCTAGATTTGTGAATGGTGCTTTATTTTTTATGTGTTAGTGATTTGGCTGTGTGAGTATGGTCGGCAATGGATCGGTACAGGTATGTTTTGTATGTAATAGTGCGACTTTACGCTAGTGTGCAACTTTCCCCTCCCGCAAGAAATGACAGAAAGATTTGAACAATATTTTTTAGCTAAGGCTACTTCCCTTCCGTGCTTGCGCGGAAGATCGAGTTGCTCGATGTACAAAATATTCAACAACCTTTGTTCTTCAACTATACCTAAGCCCATGTGGTGTCAGAATTACATAGTTCAGTGATCGAAACAATAGTATACCCCATGTGACGCACTTATTTTATAGGTAGGCATATTGACTTTGTTGTAGTGTAATACACCTAATTAATGAAATCAATAATAACCTTTATCGAATGTTAAAATTGGACCGTACTTTGAAATATCGATATGTTTTAATTTTTGTCAAGCACTAGCGTATATGTGAAAAATTGTTAATTTTTCAATGTATTAGTAGGTTCACTGATAAGCGTTTATGGATGTGTGTGGTGCAATCACAGACCCAGGTTGATAATGTGCACCTGTTGCTGTGTGAGTGAATTTGTATTGGAATAGTACGCGCATGTAGTAGTGACCGCGGGGGTAGGAGAAATGTGGCGACAAGCGTTTTGCAAGTAATTTGAGAGTTATGCCATTTCTATTACCTTATTATTTAGATTTCTGTGGTTTGAACATAGATTCAGTAGAAAGATATCGGTGAACAGTATTATCTACACTGATTTAAGTATTTTTTTAGTAAACAATGATAGGATGAGTGAGACATGTGCCTAACATATAACAAGACAGTGCCATAAATTATTAGAACATGCACTGCGCTTAGTTAGTAGCCTTATGTAGCCTATGATAATTCCATCCGAGATCTATTTTATGGTAATCAGTTGGTAGTTAGAAGTACTATTATTCCTATTTATTCTCATAAAAAATATGTTTTGAAAGACAATACCATAGTTCTTTCTTTTCTTTTCTGTTCTAATCCAAAAGAAAACATAATTCTAAAATATTTTGACAGTAAACATAACCTTACTTTTCGTTTAACTGTAACTCATTTTTGGTATTTAGGAAATGAAAAACACCAACAGTAGACGTTTATAGAAGCATTAACAATCCTAATTAGATACTATTCATCTCTATACACTTTCAGAATCAAAAAAAGTTGGCCAGGTTTTTCAATGTATGGGACGTGGGCATTGTCCTTTTAAAAATAAACGATTTTTTTCGCGGTTTTTTCGATTTTTGACAAAATTGCGTTCGTCGCTCGAGGTCACAAACTTTGGATAATCATTAGGCCAACATCATAAACAAGTCTGCAAAAAATCAGATCTACCGGATTTAACGCATCCTACTCCATACTTTAAGGCGACTAAGTTACTGCACTATTAGGAATTTGAAAAATAGCTAGTAGCCAATTCTCAGAGCTATTCATTATGCATATAAAATTTGGTATAATTCAGTAAAGCCGTTTCGGAGGAGTAAGGTAAGTAACACTGTGACACGAGAATTTTATAAATAAGAAGATTATACCTATTATACCACGTCGGTTAGTTGCTCGGTATTACTGTACCGTATTTGAACAGTATTTAGTGCACACAAAACATTCTTACAGTATTTACTTATACGGTATGAAAACAACGAGAACGCAAAGCTAGAAATGTTTATTCTGTTACTCGAAGGAGCGCACTGGCGGTGGTTAAATAAATATTGTTTTACAATTATTTATGTAAATAAATGAACAAATGTTTGTCGACATAATGCAGTCACACAACTTTAAATCTAACTCCAAACTAAGCAAAGCTTACTGGATCTTATATAATAGAGGTACACAAATAATTCTAGTAATAAATATAAATGCGTAAATAAATTTTATCGCGTAACCCAAAAATCAGGTAATTTATTCATAAGATCGGTAGGGCGAGAATTGGGCCTTGACTTCGCTCGTAGCTGTAGCTGGGGTGACGCTTGTTGCGTAGCCACCTGTAGCATGTAGATCGCTACAAGTGTCTGTAGCTCTTGTACCGTAGCTCGTAGCTAAACTGTTTTGTTGAATGGAAAATATCTTTTACTTATACTACTACTAAACTATCCCTCTGTTTAGCGGATGTTTAGTGTTTATGCACTTCATTCAGCGCATCATTTATCGAGCATCAACGAGCGGGAGCGCTCTTGGCACAAAGAGTTCGGATGCATTTAGACCGGGCAAATACACTCTTTTATTGCAAATTAACGATTTTATATAATTTGTAGTACAAAAGTTAACGTATTCAATTTACTTATCATCCCCTTAAAAGGATCCAGGCTGATTACCAATAACCCTGTATACTGTAATAATCATCATCATCATCAGCCGCAAGACGTCCACTGCTGAACATAGGCCTCCCCCCTAGATTTCCACAACGAACGGTCCTGCGCAACCTGCAACCAGCGGTTTCCAGCGACCTTTGTGAGGTCATCTGTCCATCTAGTGGGAGGTCGTCCAACACTGCGTCTTCCGGTTCGTGGTCGCCACTCGAGAACCTTTCTTCCTTGTCGGTTGTCAGTTCTGCGAGCGATGTGGCCTGCCCATTGCCACTTCAGCTTGCTTACTCTTTGAGCTATGTCGGCCACTTTCGTTCTTTTGCGAATATCCTCATTACGGATTCTGTCGCGTAGAGACTCCAAGCATAGCTCTCTCCATAGCTCGCTGTGTGACTTTGAGCTTTATTATGAGGCCCACAGTTATGGACCACGTCTCAGTTCATAATACATGGGGTGTTTTATAACCCGGAATAATTACGAAAACCGGAACTATACGGATAAAGCCGCGGGCCGCAGATAGTTTAAAATACATACGTACGTTACTTAGAAGAAACAGAAAATCAAAAGTCTATTCCACTTATATTATAAATGTCTTTGTATCCATGAAAAATAACGGGTACGCGGGTAAAACAGTGTGGCACTGCTAGTAATAAATAAATATTGCTGTACATTTTTCACACAACACTATCTAACCCAAAATTAAGCAAAGCCTATGGGAGCCTATGGGAGCCTATTTCGGTAGTGGTAGGACTCTTAGCAGAGTCCGCCTGGGGAAGTACCACACCTTTGCCAAATATTCTACCGCCAAGCAGTAAATGTGCAAACATTACTGTGTTCCGGTTTGAAGGGCAATGATTTCAGAGAAATTACAGGGCTTAGAGACATAATGTCTTAGATCTCTGGGTGACGAGCGCAGTGCAGTGCTAGGTAATGATTTGGACTATCATGTTCCAATAGCTGCGTGTTACTGTGCTGTTATGTGGCAGGCATGTTGCTTACCATCAGGAGACCTGCTCGTCTCGTCACTCTATGCTATAAAAGAAAAAAAAAAAAAGCCAGATAGCTGATATAATACTTATGTAATAATAACCTACATACATATTATACACAGAACAAATACTCGCACTGTTGGGATTTGTTACCTCCTCTCATGAGGTGAGAGTCAAATGCGGGTTGACAGATAAGACATGTCCAGGCAGGCGAGGCCTGCGAGAGGGAGATCAACGGGGGGCATGACCCACCCCAAAATCTTAGACGTTAATTAAAAAAAAATTAACAACACATCTGCTCATAGTCGGAAGGACTGATTGCATGCTAAAATTATTTAAAAAAAAAAAACTTACAAAATACCGAATAGTACAAAGGCTATTTTTAACCACAGGAAAGCAACTGGAATGACAACTACGAGGGTAAATTTGCGGAGAGTTACTAGTCTGTGATATTATTGTTGAATACCCGCGAAATTTGCAGCTGCGACCGCGCCTGTCCAAAGACATCTTTCTTATAACACGCCGGCTACTATAACTTTAGTTGACTACACTGACCAAGACTGAGTTGACAAAAATGTCACACATCACAAAGCTGTTTCCAAAAAACACACACTTAGAAAAAAAATTGGCAGTCATGGGAACTGCCGATAGAAGTGAAAACTTATAACTCATATTTGATAGCTTACTTTGGAAACTACACGGGTGTAACCGGAGGGCGTGGCCTGGCTATCATGGCATGTCCATCTAGAAATGCGTCAGCATTTCCCATTGGCTCACGCATTTCTAGATGGCCATGCCATGATGCCCAGGCCATGCTCTTTCAGCATTTTTCATTGACTAATGCATTTCTAGATGGCCAATGGCCATGGTCCCGAGTTTACCCGAAGATTTCTTATCATTCCCGAGCGTGACGATAGAATTAAATTCACACCCCACGAAAAACCTGTCTAGGCGCGCCTAAAGAAGTTTTCACTTCAAAAATCAGGTGCCTTGCTGTTAGAACACAAACATGCTTTCTTTTCTGGCACGGTTTATATCTAGCTAGACTTTTCAAAACAAATAATGTAGGTCATCTTTCATTGGAAAGGTCAGCGGTGCCCTGATAGCACCGACCTTGAATCGGTTCGTTCTAAACACAGCGGATCGCTTTATGACCCGAATTAATTAAATCCCCGAAATAAAAGCGATAGAGTTCGCAAAGCGACACTACGTCTCTGCGGAGGCCAAGTAAGTCTACCTCTTTGGTAAACGCGGGTTTGTCAGCAATCCCAATACCTCCAATTCTCTTGTGATTATCAACAACATATTATTATCTAACCAACTTCCAAAAAAGATCTCAGTTCGGTTGTTTGTTTTTTGTTATGCAATAGTTGCGCCACATGTGAATTTAATTTTAAAAGTTTCATATTTGTTTGGTAAATTATAGTTCAGAAATGGTCCCATATTAGTTTTATCAAAATCGGTGTGGTGGTTTTTTATATAAATATGTATATTAACAAAAAACTATAAATTACTTTCATTTACCTAGACGACTAAGTGGTAGTTTTTATCAAAAATTATCGAGTGTATGAATTTAATTTTAAATTGAAGTCGGTTTTTGCTTATTCGCAGATAAAAAACTATTTCTAATCTACTTACATATATTATATCAAAATGCTGTAAGAGGCGGTTAAGTTATATCGGATTTGTCGCCACGATCGGACATGGTGTCAAATTACAGACCGACCAATCATAATACTGAACGTAATGCGTGTGATAAAATGTTTACTATCTTTATATGACATTGAGAAAATCCATTCATAATCCGCCAGTTTTAATTTAGGGAAACTTCCGTTCTTGATGAATGGGATCTAAAGCCACCTTGTTCTTTTTTCTATCAAAATGCTCGTAGAGTCATCCATCAAGGTGACATCGTTTCATAGTTTACGTTCCGACGATGCAAGGTTTCACTCATTTTTATAACAAAAACTTCTTGTCTGCGGAATGTGTTGTCTGAGTGGATTTTTCTTCAAATAGGGTTTGAAGACTTTAACTTTTGAGGATTGTCCTCAAAAAAACTAAGTAGCCCGTTAGTTAGATTGCCAAAAAATATTGTACATGTATTTATTCTTTTGTTTCACAAACAAGAAATGACGAAGATACAGCCCTTCGAAGTTTCATGTGACGTCACTTGTAAGTACGATTTTTACTCACGAGTGACGTCGCGACCCCCCACTCTCGAAGTTTGATGGTCTATATCTTTGACGATTTTTAATATTATGAAAAAAACAAAAAATACGTGTCCAATATTTTTCCATGATCTAGCTGACGGACTAATTAGGATTGTGTATTTTTGACCAAGTCCGGTCCAGACTTGGGAGGGAATCGGTTTTCTTGTTTCTAAGCACGTTATATCTCCAACCGCATCATCGCTTAACATTAAACGAGACGGCAGGCAAGCGCAAAGCTATCATAAATAAAAATTAAAACCAAAAAAATAATTCAGTTCTAAAAACGGGATTCCGCTTTTAGATCAATTCAATTGTTCATTTTCCTCGTCAAAAAAACGAATTGGACGCCGAAAGTATCCATTAAGATCCAGTTTCATCGTCACTGGATTTGGCAGATTTTATTAGTCAACGGCTTTATCACAATATACGGATTAAAAATGGCATAATTTTATCGCTAAACCCAAAAATCAGGTAATTTATTCATAAGATCGGTAGGGCGAGAATTGGGACTTGACTTCGCTCGTAGCTGTAGCTGGGGTGACGCTTGTTGCGTAGCCACCTGTAGCATGTAGACCGCTACAAGTGTCCGTAGCTCGTAGCTAAAATGTTTTGTTGAATGAAAATATCTTTTACATTGGATTTTTTTTGAGATGAGATAAACTATTGAACTTTTGACACTGTTACGGTTACCGACACCTTTGTATATAAGTCTGGTCTTATTTTGTGTATATAAAAATACACATGAGATGAAATGAAATTTTACTAGGCACTAGCTGTTACCCGCGACTTCGTCCGCACGGAATAAATACTAAGGTAACTCAGGCAGTACCTATTTGTATACCCAGACACATTTACGGTTACTAAAAACAGAGCTTATAATAAAATAATTTGATACAATCTCATCAAAATCGGTTCAGTTCTTTTAGGTGTGAAAGTGTAAGAGACACTCGTTCCCCATTTCAACTCCAATTTCACCCCCATACAGTTTGAAATTACAAAATTACTAGAACAAACATTCGTTTGCTTCGTGTAAAATGGCTATACTCTGTATGAGTTTCATGGTTTTACCTTCAAGTATTGGGAACTTCCATATTGACATTAATTTCCCATTTTAACCCCAATTTCACCCCCGTACAGTTTGAAAATACAAAATTGATAGGACAAACATTTAATTGCTTCGTGTCAAGTGTCTAGATACAAAGCTAAGCTAAGCAAACGTGCTAAAAAGGACCTCCATGCAAACTTTCAGATTCCTAGCATTTGTAGTTTCTGAGATTCCTTGATGATCGCTTTTATACACATAATATATAGATTAACAAACATTTGAAGATCACAAATTAGTACAGATTATCTATCCTTGATAAGTAATTCAGATTGAGAAGCATTGTTACCCAAGCTAGGATTAAACCTGTGTTATGGCGTAACAATACCCTCCTCCGGACGCGATAAATGTAAATACTATTTTAAAAAGCTAAATTTTATCTTACTTTAAATCTAATTATACAAAAAAATATTTAAAAACTAACTAATAAATAATTGATTAAGGAAAAACAAAATATAATTATCACAAATAAAAGAGCTGGGTGAGCATGATGAATGTGTGTGTGTGTGTGTGAGATTGAGTAGGTACGTTGTTGTGTATGTGTGCGTGCGAATATGTGTGTGTAAGGGTGTGTGTATGTGTGTATACGCGCGTGTGTGTGTTTGTGTGCATGGTGATATTGGAATGTCAATCTTCCTGTCACAGACTTTCAATTAGGATACTTTCAATTTGCATCATAGATACATATGCAAGTTAGCATTTTTTTTAGTTGGGTAAAAACAATTTAACTCTCGTAATTGTTACCGTTACCAAAACGAGTAGTTTACAAATATTGTGTTTCCATTTTTGTCAGCACTACCGCAGTGCTACTACTTATTAATTAAAAAAAAATAATAGACAAACTGTAGAGGTAGATGAAAAAACGCACCGCTACCAGAAAACAACAACCATCGTAATTCGGTTACGTCATGGAAAAATACGACAAAATTTAACAAAGAAAACCATGAAATAACAATGAGTGAAAGGTTACACGCGTAGAAGAAGACTGAAAAAAATAATCGAAAAACAGCGTGAATGGGGAACATGAAGGGTGAGTGCTGAGTACTGGAGGCGTGGAAAAAAACGTACCTAAAAATAAACGCCACATTATAGCGATAGGTTTGCTCCCACCGTCCAATCCTTTAATATATTTTACCTATATACATTACACATAGACGCGCATTTATTTTAAATTAACATTAAGATTCTTATTACAATACAATATATTTATTAATAACTCCAATGTTACATGTCATTTAATTATTTTTTTACAAAATATGGTTCATCTAATTGCTTAGACATTTCAATTAAAATTATACATTCATATAATCCGCAACTGTGTATACATATTATTTCAGTTAATGTCTTTATTAATTTTCTTGTAACTTAATAAAGATGTCATCATAGTTATAAAATAATGACTCTGATAGCCACTTTCTTAGTTTGGCTTTAAACGCAGCGGCGTAAGAATGGCGGGGCCCAGCACATAAACCGACTTCTCCGACTTCGCGAGTCTGTGCTTTGGCGCAACAAGTTGGTTTTGCCTCTTGTTGCTCCGCTAAAACCTCGTCTGATGTGACCCTCTCTTTTGAAATATTATAAGTGCAGCGATTCGCTTTTTATGTGAAATAATCACAGCATTTTGTTATAGAAGATAATTATGTTCATTTAAATATCTTATTTAATGATTTTTTAAATGTATTCGTATAATTTAATTCACACATTTTATTAACGTAGTATTAACCTGACGTTACAATCCTTACTAAATTGTTGACTAGCTAATCTCAGGGTATCGGTTTGTTGTGATGGTGTTTGCGCGTATTGTTAAAACTGACTATATTTATTTTCCTTAAAGGCCGGTTTGCATTTTGATTAGTGCGAGTGTGAAAGCGAGTGCGATTGCGAGTGCGAGTGAGTAATCGTGACTGATTACTATACACTCGCAATAATCAATCGGTGTCCACACGTGTTTGCTACTAATCACTCAACACCTGCACTACTCACTCGCACTCGTACTAATCAAAATGAAAATAGGCCTTAACGCGTTAAAATAAAAATAATTTAAAAAAGGTTTTGTATTTCATCAATTGAGTTAGTAATATATTAACAAGTATTGATGTTTGATTACTAGTTATTTATTATTTAATAAATTACACGGTTGCGAAACGCACAATCTATCCACCACGAACTGTTCGACCCACAGAAATCTAAATATTATTATTTACATTTCTGTGGTACAACCTGACTTAAACTTTGTCTTTCTGTTTTCGACATTACAAACGTTGAACATTTCTGTAGTGATTTTCATTAAGTAAAAAAATACAGAGGTTTCGCTTCACGTTAGGCTTGAGTGCATGTTTGAGTAACAGCTGGTATTTGCGCGGATGAGTGCAAACTACTCTATCGGCGTTCGACAAACATAGCCGGATACTCTAACTGTATGAGCAATATCCTAATGGGATGCTAGGCTGAAACTTAAAACGCGAAGCGCTCTGGGTTTATAAATGGTTTAATTACGTACATACCACGGGTGGAATGTGTAGGGGCAGGCGACGATCACAATTAAGAGACGTGTTAACTATTTAGTTCACGGTTTATTGTGAACTCATAACAAATTATATTAACACTATACCAGCACCGTTATAAAACCAAAATGATTATATCTGTTTGAATGTTTATAGCATAATTAGCATAGCATAAGTGGGCTCTTAACTTTCTTACTGCTAGGACTCGGGGCCTTCTGTCCTAAGGAGAGAGCCGAAGCCATAATTCACAATGGCTCAGTGTGTATTGGATGACGCAACACCTCGAAACATTCTTGAAACGTGACGGTTTCCTTACGATGTTTTTCTTTACCGTTAAAGCTAGTGGTGATGATGGGACGGAATTGGATCCTACGAACGTACAATTGTGCATCACAAGTTCTATACCATATGCCATAATGCTTTATTTGCAAATGGCGCTTGATAGCAATTTTTTTTTTAATAATACTAGCAGCGTCCCAAAGTTTCACTCGCGCAGTTCCCGTTAATTTTCCGTGATTCCATACAATAATCTAACGGCGTCCCAAATTTTTAAACCGATGTTCAGACGGGATCGAGCAAAAAACATTCAAACTTTCGGATTTATAATATTATTAGTAGGATCGTATCTTTTCATCTACCAACTGTGAAACTGGCTTGTTTTCTATTATTATAATTATTGCCAGTTATTCTACCACCAAGCAGTAATGTGCCAACATTACTGTGTTCCGGTTTGATGGGCAATGTTTCCAGAGAAATTACAGGGCTTAGAGATATCACAATTTAGATCTCTGGGTGACGAGCGCAGAGCGGTGCTAGGTAATGATCTGGGCTCTTCATGTTCAAATAGCTGCGTGTCACTGTACTGTTATGCGGCAGGCATATTGCTTACCATCAGGCACATGTCCTGCTCGTCTCGTCACTCTTTATTAAAAAAAAACATAAAGAGCTTGTACAACAGTTAAGTTTAAAAGTTATATTATATTATCAGTTCCCCGCGGTTTCCGCAGATTCCGTTCCCGTTAATTTCACGTGATAAAAAGTAACCTATGTGTTATTCCAGATTATAATCTGTGTCCCAAATTTCGGATATTATTAAGCAAAAAACATCTGAGCTTCCAAACTTTCGCATTAACTATATTAGTCGGATTCTGAAAGAGATTGCAGATCCAAAATTAAGTTTGACATTGACATTTACATAACGTACAGTGCATTAATGTAGAGACGTTCGATTTCTTATTAACAGTATGAATGAGTCTAGATCTATTCTGTAACAAGTTCAAAGTTTCTAGATTTGTCAAAGTAAAATTGTTTCTGTATGTTTCTTGGTAGAGTGAGGATAAACTTTGTAAATTAGGTGAGGAGCGAAACATCTCAAGTTTATAATTTTCTTCAGTGTAGTTTGCACTCACTTACTTTAAGGTACGGACGCCTTGCGATTGTAAGATTTCTCGCAATCTCAAGATTAAATTTGTCCCCGTGGCTTCAGCCATTACATAAATCATATTTTCAAGTTTTATTTCCTATCTTTCTGTGCATATTTGTATTTTGATGTAGTACTGTAGTACTCATAGTTTATTGAAATAAAATAGGTGATAACTAACCCACTTGTAACCGTATTACAAATGGGTTAGCGTGTAGTGGTTAGGCTCTTTGCAGTGTTATCCTGTAAGCACCACACCTTTGCCAGTCATTCTACCGCCAAGCAGTAGTATGCCAATATTACTGTTTTACGGTTTGAAGGGCAATGTTTCCAGAAAAAATACTGGGCTGAGAGATAAAACACCGTATATCTCCGAGTGACGGATGACCTTATATTAGCGCAGTGCTAGATAATGATTTGGACCCTTCATGTTCCAAGAGCTGCGTGTCGCTGGGCTGGTAAGAAGAATCTGGTCCTCTACAAATTCTCTTGCATTTTTTATATTGCGCGTTTCTTTTATGAATAAAGAACAACATTGGATTGGAACCAGTCGGAAGTAAGATAAAATAATGTGACTTGTGCGGTTTTAAATTAAAAGAAAATCAAAGCAGACGTATAATAAACATAATAATTAAAACAAATTCAATTAAACGGAAATGTTTCACATTTTAAGTCACGCGAATGATTTCAAGCAAAGCAAATACCCAATGTGTATTTCTTTTGTGGTTTTAGTAGTGGTAGGACACTTGGCAGAGTCCACCTGGGGAAGTACCACACCTTTGCCAGTTATTCTACCACCGTACTATGTATGCGTTACTATGTTCCGGTTTGAAGGGCAATGTTTCCAAAGAAATTACAGGGCTTAGAGATATAATATCTTAGATCTCTGGGTAACGAGCGCAGTGCAGTGCTAGGTAATGATTTGGACTTATGTTCCAATAGCTGCGTGCCACTGTGTTGTTTATGGCAGGCATGTTGCTTACTATCAGGCACATGTCCTGCTCGTCTCGTCACTCTGTATTAAAAAAAAAGTGTACCGCAGTTAACAAATTAGCTATAAGCTTCGAAACGGCTAAACCGATTTAGATTAATCTTTGCATTTGAGATCAAAGTGGCCAGTACGAAAAAGCACCAATTTCATATTATGTAAGGACTTAAAATTTAAGAAATTAAATTAAGTAGTTGTATTGTCCTGTCAATCACAAACATAGATAATAATTAGTTCAAATAAGCACGAATTTTTAACACGCTCGTATTTTCACAATGTTTTTATTGCTAAGCTACTGATTTTGGCTTATTTGTAAAATATTAATGATCGAAATAGTTGTTGTGGGTTGGTTAAATATAAACAATTAAATAAGTATTATATCAGCTGTCTTGTTCCGATAGCTATGCATTATTTGAGACAATATGGTGTTGTGTGAGAAATGTCTAGCAATAATTATTTGATAGGGCATGATTTAGTATAATAAAATTAAAATTGATATTACGAGTAAACACGTTTGTCAATTTGTTTATCACCATGTCTCGATTCACTAGATGCTATAGGCTGGAGAGCATTGCAAGTCATCAAACAAAAGCCCAGCCAAAAGGTTATCTAAAATTTGCTAAATACAGTATAATATATTAAACATGCAAAGTTTACTTTGTGCTTTTTGTGTATAACTGTTTCATATTTTATCAAATTAATTTAATGCTGGAAGATTTATTGCTTCAGGGAGAAACCTGATATGAAGCCGTCTGGTGTTGACTCTGTCAAACCTGAAGAATTCTTTGAGGCATACATTGTGTTGTGATTATTAAAGTTTTCAAATATACGAGAAATAATATATCTTGCGGCATGTTCGTTCTGGAAATGTTTATAATAGACTGACGGTATGACCAAGAGCCGTGGCTGATGGTGAACTCATCATTATCATCAGCCTTAGTCCACTGCTAGACATAAACCTCTCCCATGGCTTACCACTCAGCTCTATCCTTATCTTTACACTAGCTGAATCGTGCGCGCGTTGCTACGCCATCTATCGAAAATTGGTCGTACTAGTTAAAATTTTGAACAAATTCGGTTTCATTAGGTTCTAATGACGCAATCATTAAGAATTAGACACATGTCTGTCAACAGAAAAATAATCTTTAACTTCGGAGCAGTAGTTCTCGAGATCCTTTCATTCAAACAAACAAACGAAGTCTTTAGCTTTATAATATTAGTATAAATTACCATCCACTGCATGATATATTCCATATGTCGTCACTCAATCTAGTCTCAGGGTGTCCTACACTACATTTGCCGAATCGCAGTCTCCAATCGAGAATACTATCTACTCCAACGGTTATCGGTTCTGCGAGAACACGCCTACTATCTTTTATGAATTCCTATAAAAAAGAGATCTGTATTTTAAGCTCCTTAAATATTAAGGAAAAAGTTATTTTATTTAACGGGCTTACGTTTGTCGTGAGCTTACGATTTAAATACCATTTTAGAAATGTAAAATTTCGGTATTCAAAATGGAAGGCGTTTACGACATCACACGAACTGAAGAAACTGGATTAAGCTTCAGTCAGATTTTGCAAAGTGGTCGTTATTACTACTAACACTAATAATTCGTTTATTATTATTATTACTGTCCATACATCTGAAAAATACAAGAAAGAAACTGCTTATTAGCCGCTTACCGAGTTAAGCGATTTGCTAAGTCAAAGACGAACCTTTTCTAGTGCAGGTTTGTTGTTGTTTTTCTTCAACTCTTGATTAATGGATGTGGATTAGCCTCACAATTCTGCCAATGTCACGTAAAAAGAAATACCGTCAAACGAGTAAATCGAGGCCAGTAATAGGAGTATTGTGCTGTGGTGCAGGGAGTTTTATGTATTACTCGGATACAAAATGTTCATGCTAATTACAAACATATACACTAATATTATAAATTTCCAAGGTTAGATGTTTGGGTGTTTAGATGTTTGGGTGTTTGGATGTTTGTTTAAATCACGTCGTAGCGTTTGAACAGATCGAGTTGAAATTTGGAACACAGTTATGTTACAATCTGTACTATAATCTGTTTAAAGTACATATAGGTTACCTTAATTCTGAGCAGTTAGACGATTACCGTGACCTGTCGCGTGAACAGGTGTTCGACGTCTGTGCCGCTCTGATCTCTGATTATAATATGCTAGTGGTGGGCATATATCGCTCCAATCTCACGAACGTAAACGAGTTCCTCCCTTTGTTTGACGCATTACTGAGCAAGATAAATAACGAGCATTACAATGCTATAATCGTAGGCGACACTAATATCGACTACGCTGTAGACTCGTTATCTCGAAAGAAACTCGGGGATATACTAGTAGCCCATAACTTCACCCAGTGTGTAAACTCGCCGACTCGTGTCGCCGGCACGAGTTCTACCATAATTGACCATGTGTATACGAATTTACCTCCCGAACGAGTAAACACAAATACAGTGGTATCGAACGTCGGCGACCACTACGGCATACGCGCCTGTATTCCTCATATCGTTAAGCCGCGTACGCCACAGCACATACAGCGCCGCGTCATAACACAATCTCGTACTCGTGACTTTGTGTCGGCGGTGGGAAATGTCGACTGGGCCTCACTACTCGTGAAGCATACTGACTGTAATCTGCTCGCTGATAGTATAATTAATATTATAATGGGAAAGTTCTATGTATTCTTCCCTATGAGATATTTACCTGTGACTAAACCAAATTCTGATTGGATTACGAATGATTTAATTAATTTAAAATATTTAATATCTGACATTAACAAATTAAAAATGCAATTCCCGTTAAATGATGACATTAAAATATTAAATGAAGATTTTAATCGGACATATAATATCAAATTGACTTATACTAAAAGAAAGTATTATGATGAACGAATAAAACATAGAAGTTCAAATAAATGTAAAACGATGTGGTCAATCGTTAATAGGGAGGCGGGACGGGCGTCGCGCTGTAAAGTAGACTTTATGGAACTGCTTAGCAAGGATGACGGCCTCACGTTTGCGAATAAGTTTGAGATCGTTAACTTTGTTAATGATAATTATCTGACGGCTGGTGTCCGAGCCGGCGCCACACCCCGGACACTCGGCCTAAACTCCAAACAAACGGTGCAGTGGACTTACCTACTCTCCACACAACAACGCAGATGTTGTTCGCACATATTTACGCATGTGTGCGTGTCGGCTAGGGTTACTGAATTATTTTATGGAATAGTTAGATGTGACCCGTGAGTTAACCTGCCAGTGTTAAGTGGCCTACAATCTTACCGAGTGTTGGATCTTTTTTTGGAGAAAATTCAAACCAAAAAAGTAAAAAGTATTACCTACCTATTGGTTTTTAGTAGGGACACATTTGAGACTTACCCAAGGAAAAAACTTTGTTCTGACCAAATATTAATCACTCCACACACACACACATACCTATTTCATTGTAAATCTCAAAACATTGAATTAGATAAAATTACGTGCATACGTTGGTTGCATTTTGTAATCTACGTATAACGCGCATTGTAATACAGTTCACTCAAATCATACACTAAGTTACAATGCACACACGAATTAGGTATTCACATCTAATACGGCAGCGAACAGTACAAGTATTTAATATGGTTTTGCAACTCATATTAAAGTTTGTAAACATGAAACTATATAATATTATACTTATACGCGCGAAATGCAACAAATCGGCAGAATCAGCTGTTGTACCTTGTGTTGCCAGTTCCGGATTTAATTTTTTTCCGAATTGGTTCAAGAATCACTTATTTTATGTCAAATGGCGAATTACATAATATTCACATTTGTTGGAAGGAACGCATAAAATTTTAAATGTTGCGAATAGTGTAGTGATAGTGTATCTATATTCAAAGCATACTATACAATTAAAGTATATCGCCTGACATGAAAAACTAGAAGTAGAACAAGTGAAGCTGTATAAGTCAAACATAAGAGCCAATGTCAATGTCAATCAATGTCAATGTCAATGTCAATGTCAATGCCAAAGTCAAAGCTTAAAATAACTTAAGAAGTTTTATTTTTAACCGACTTTGAAAAAGGAGGAAGTTCTCAAATACATTTTTATTTTTTTGTATGAATGTTACGGTATAGCTTCGCCAATTGTGAATAGATTTTGCTAGATCTTTTTTATTGTTTGATAAGATGATTGTTCCAAGGTTTCCATTCCAGTTCCATGCGATTTTGGATTGAAATCGGTGTGGCAGTTCTCGCAATTACAACAAAAATAACTTGAATTTAATTTAACTGAACGACGCTATTGTAGATATCACAGAAATTATAAAATGTAGTCTAGTGTCTGTTTTAATTTTAAATTGATGTCAGTTTTTGTATTTTCGGTAAAAACTTTATTATTAGCATATAAATAATTGTAGTTATTATTACATAGTACTCAATTTTTCCAGTCACTTGTTTATTGACACGCCTGTTACAAAAACCAATTAATAGACCTTTAGTGAGTCTCTATATCAAACCTAAACTACACTAAATTTACTAAGCATAACTGAATTATCCATATACCAATGAAATATATCGACGATTTACAAATAATCAATTAAGTCTAGCCTGCTATCAAATGGAACTATAGGTTTAGTATTTCTGAACGTACATAAAATTACATACAGTCTTTCCTCTCCTCCTAACTAACCTCTTTCCTTTTTTTGTCGGTTTTTATAACCAACAGCAGTCAATGTATCCTCTTACTTGTTTATTGACACGGCTGTTACGATATCTTAAATAAGGAATTGAACTGTACTGAAACCGTATATTCAGTGTTCACTATTGACGGACATATCCATGGACGCACATAAAACTACATATAGTCTAATATAGAACCTTTTTCTTTTTTTGCGTCGTTTGAACGCTAAAAAATAATCACGCACCAAGAAATCTGAATTGCAGCAATCGTAGTAAATAAATCCACTAAATTAGTAACACTAGTGATTTTGTAAATTGTAAACTTATCAAAACACAGTAGAAAAACGATTCAATCCTAGTATATTATAGAAATTCTTATGAAATTAAAAATCTGTTATTCTTGTCTTCGTTTAACAGATGAAAAATTTGGTACCTATAACACAGCAACACAGCATCATGGTCGTATTCTCATAGAAAATTGTCGTCCGATATAACCCTTCGTTGAGTGCTTCTCGCGTTCTTGCGGGGTAGGAAGCTTGAAACTGGCGGGGGGTGGGGAGTGTCCGTTCTATCTGTATTATCTATTCTATGCCGGCGCCCCCGTCGCGCGAGTAGGGGAGTGTTTGTCGGTTCTCCGTCGCAGTATGCCGTACAACAATTGCACTTTGTACTTGAAACCTTTCACTTTTGATGAGGTTATCAAGATCATCAACATAGATATTTCTCCAAAGAGAACGACAGACTGCTATGAATTGTCTATGTCATTGTTACGCGATATATCACACATAATAGCTCCCGTGTTAGTTGAACTTTTTAATCGGTGCATACGATATAGCAAGTACCCTCAAGCGCTAAAAAACGTAAAAATATTACCCGTTTACAAGGGTAAGGGAGACAAATCTGTTATAAAAAATTATAGGCCTATTTCTATAATCCCAGTATTGGCAAAGGTACTCGAAGTAGGTATAAATAATAGACTCATTCGGTTTTTTGATAGTTGCAGCGTTTTCACGGACCGTCAGTATGCATATCGTTCGGGCAGGTCTACCACGGCGTTGGTCCGGGAATTCATCAGGAATGTGTTGCAGGGACGTGAAAAAAAGCACCAAGTCGCGGCAATTTGCTGTGATTTATCTCGCGCTTTTGATACAGCGGACCGCAGCTTGATTAAGGCTAAACTCGAACATTACGGTGTCCGAGGGCCGGCTGAAGACTTTATGGCAGACTTTGTCACTGACCGACGCCAGAGGGTCTTCGGTGACTCAGGCAAAGTCCAGTCAGATGAGGGTATCCCAGACCTGGGAGTCCCGCAAGGATCATGCCTGTCAAACACGACATTTACACTCCTGATGAACGACCTACCTGGATCAGTGAATGACGCCGAGGTGTACATGTTTGCGGATGATGTTGCAGCTCTCGTGATTGCGCATGATTTAACAACTTTGAGAAACAAGCTTGCAATAGCTGCGCGGCAGCTACGGGAATGGTTCGGGATGAATGGGTTCGCTCTCAACCTAGAGAAAACCTGTTACATCCATTTTGATCTAGGAAACAAACCACAGAAATCCTTGGCGTTGGCAGTTGGAGACGTTACCTTGCGGCAGGTCCCTTCGGTGAAGCTCCTTGGTTTTCATGTGGATCGGGCGTTGAAATGGGACATCCACATAGACGCATTGTGTACTCGGCTGAGCCAAATGTGTTTTGCCCTCGGACGAGTTGCCGCTTCAGCCCCCAGACATGCCGTCCTTTCTTGTTATTTCGCCACAGTTCATTCCCTGCTTACGTATGGAACTGAGCTGTGGGGTGAGGCGGCTGAATCAGACCGGGCTTTCATTCTCCAAAAGAGGGCTATTCGCACTATTGTTGGAGTAAAATGGGATGTGTCTGCTAAGCCATACTTCGCAGACCTCAGAATACTAACGGTACCTTCCATCTTTATATACCAGGCCTGTTTGTTTACGCGACGTAACATGGACCAATTTGAAAAATTTGGAGCTTCTCGTGATCAGAGTACGTTGAGACACAGAGGCAGACTGATGATACCTAATCATGCGCTCGCCAAATCTGCAAAGTCGGTTTTCGTACGCGGTGTAACGTTGTACAACCACCTACCGGAGTGCATAAAGAGTGCAGCTTCAGATAATTCTTTTAAAACAAGATTAAGGGTTCTTTTGGAAGGAAAAGCGTTCTACTCCACAAAAGAATTTTTAAATGAGAAATATGTGACAAATAAATAACTAAATATTATGTACTTTTAATGTACCCTATATTTTTTTAATGTGACTTGTAAATTTAATTAATCAATAAAAATCTGTATCTGTATCTGTATCTGTATCCCGGGAAAATAACGGGAACAGAAAGAACCACGGGGTGCTGCTAGTATTCAAATATCATGCAATTCCCATAAAATTATTCACAAGTACAAATATTACATTAAATCTTATAATTTATCTTTTTATAATTATTTAAAATATAAACAAAGGGATGTTTATAAGGGGTAGCATGCATTTAACGGAGGACGAGGAATACTCGTCATTTTCAGCTGTTCCTTAAGGCTGGTTTGTATTTTGATTAGTGCGACTGCGAGTGCGAGTGCGATTGCAAATGCGAGTGAGTAATCGCGGCTGATTACTATGCACTCGCGATAATCAAGCGGTGTCTACACGTCATTGGTACTAATCACTCAACACCTGCACTATTCACTCGCACTCGG
Source organism: Ectropis crepuscularia (assembly GCA_963693475.1). NCBI lineage: Eukaryota > Metazoa > Arthropoda > Insecta > Lepidoptera > Geometridae > Ectropis > Ectropis crepuscularia. The sequence goes on from OY856338.1 coordinate 40,349,873, forward strand.
CCTAATCAAAATGAAAACAGGCCTTTGATGAAGAATGCATTAAGAAACAGCTGAAAAAAAAAGTGTCACATTTCCTTCGTCAAAACCGCAATCGCATTATGAGTGATTCCTAATCCTAAGTTTGGTCAGGAAGACGGGTGTACACGAGTGATTCAGACTTATGTTCCTGAATCAAATTTGTTGGTTTTGTTCAAAATGATATATCCCAATATTATATAATTATAATTTACTAGCGGCCCGTTACCCCTTACAATTTAACAAACACACAAACTTTACTTCTTTATAATATTAGTATAGAAGTATAGATTGTCCCCGAAAAAACAAAAACCGTCTCCAATTAAAAGTATATTCAGAGGCTCAACTAAATTTTATAAGAAGCTATCAGTGAGTCATCGAGGTACTCGTATATGAAAGTTAATTTAGTTTTTTGTTCATGTTTCAAAAATCAACCCACCGATTTCGTTACAATTTTTTTATTTTTTATTAAAGAGTGACGAGACGAGCAGGACATGTGCCTGATGGTAAGCAACATACCTGCCACATAACAGCACTAGTGACACGCAGCTATTGGAACATGAAGAGTCCAAATCATTACCTAGCACTGCACTGCGCTCGTCACCCAGAGATCTAAGTTGTTATTTCTCTAAGCCCTGTAATTTCTCTGGAAACATCGCCCTTCAAACCGGAACACAGTAGTGTTTGCACATTACTGCTTGGCGGTAGAATAATTGGCAAAGGTGTGGCCCTTCCCCAGGCGGACTCTGCCAAGAGTCCTACCACTACTAAACTTATATGGGACCACCGCTGAACTGTTATTCACAAATCAAATTTGATTCACAATTAGTGGAGCTATCGCGTAACATACATACATAGAAAGAGGTCGATTAAAAATATTTTTCGTATTTTAAATGTCGTTTCTAGACCTTGGCCTGGGCTGCTCGGCTCAGCGATGTTTATCAAGGGCATTGAAAGGCAAAGTGAACTGTAAGCGCGAGCAAGCTAATTGGATGCCTCTATCGATATCTATTTTCTATTTAAACTAGACCTTGAAATACGGGGCTACTCAGAAAGTGTATGCTATTACGAAAAAATGCATTCTCTTGAAGTTTCTTCGATACAATTTCACACAACATCATCTAGCCCAAAGCGTAAAGTTCACTAGTATAGCAGACTATATAAATCAACTTATATAATACATATTATAGCTACTATAATTTTAAATAGATATTTGTGGTGCTAAAAACACCCAGAGAGAGAGAACAAACATTAATGACACAAATATTTTTGTCCCGGTTAAGAATCGAACCCATGGCCATTCAACTAAGGCACTTTTTCACACAACACCATCATTCCAGTTCAAACTTAGCAAATCGTGTACCATAGTGTACCCGTTGTGCGTTGCCCTGTATATCGTGATCCTTAGCGCTCCTGTTAGCTCAAGCGGGAATTCTGATTGCCCCCTCTCAAAGTTATACTCCAAGGTGCCAAGTTATTAGCAGACTAACAACGTCGTTTGAGAAGCGAATGTGACACTATTAGTGGTTTGGTAGTTGAGTTTAGTAATGACGTTGTTTGTGGTTGCTTCTAGATGTTAGGGCTGATGGTTAACCTACTGCCTAATTAATTAGTAACCTGAATAATGAAATCTCAATTTACATGACAATGTCCATAAGGTTGAAAATACAAAAGATTATCGAGTGCATCTCTCTCACAAGGTCACGGAAGCTAACTCACATTATGGGACCTGAAGTTTATAACACTCTTCCCAAAATAGTTATATCTGCCCCAAGTTTCGGCAGCTTCAAAAACAAATTAAAGTGCTGGCTTATCGATCATACTTTTTATAGTTACACCGAATTTTTAGAGAGTGATGGCAAAGTCCTATAAAAATGTATACAAAAATTTGACATGGGTCAGTACAATTGTTATAAAAACATATTATACTCACATAATGCTTGACAGTTTTCTGTACAATAATTATTATAATACAGTAAAGTAGTCATTTCAAACTTTGAAAATGTATACAATTTGTATGCTCTTTCTTTTGTTTTAATTTTTTATTTATTGACGTGTAAATTGTACATTTATGAATAAAGTACTTTGACTTTGACTTAAGTCAGTGTTCATATAATTATCTATGGATAATCATCATTATCTGGTACATAATGTAGAAGTACGCAGGTACGTTACTTAAGCAACTAAGTTTACGTTCCTTTTGCTTAGACTTAAGGGCTTCTCTCACAATCACAATCAAAGTCATAACCCACCACGATGTCCAAGTGTGAGTAGGTGGACGACGCCTGTCTTAGACAAGTCTCTACTTTGGAACATGCCGAATTCCTGCGATGCTCTCCTTCACTTTTAAGTCAGTTAATGCTAAAAAACACATTTTCACTTAGAAAAATACTGAGAAGTGCAAACGGAATATTAACTTACGGCCTCAGGATTATGAGTCAGATGTTTTCACACTAGACCACACCGCTTGCGAAAGTGGTGTCGCGACTCTGCTGCCAACCCACGGCTGGAGAAACCTATGAGGGGCTTAGCCAGTAGGGGTAGTACCATAGAATAGATATGGTAGTACGGTAGTAGTACCACTTTAAGTAGTGTCGAGTCCGATACACCCGCACGGTGGATGGTACCTACCTAAAAGCATTATACACAAAAAACAACTTAAATCGTTTTTTTTTATCGCGGATAGGTCCGCGTTTGACCACCAACATACCTGATGATAATTCTGACCATGAACCTCTCAGGAAACAATAAGGCCGGCAACTTGTTGTCCGCCTGGGGTAGTACCACACCTTTGCCAGTTATTCTACCGCCAAATAGTCATGTGCAAACATTACTGTGTTCCGGTTTGAAAGGCAATGTTTCCAGAGCAATTACAGGCTTTGCGATATAATATCATAGATCTCTGGGTGACGAGCCCAGTGCAGTGCTAGGTAATAATTTGGACTTTCATCTTCCAATGGCAGCGTGTCACTATGCTGTTATGTGACAGGCATGTTGCTTACCATCAGGCACGTGCCCTGCGTCTCGTCACTCTATACTATATAATTAAACAACTTCATTCTATAAATCTCGATCTAATAATTTTGTCACTGTTCTATAATAACAAAGCTTATCTTCTAGAACGGCGCGAGACCGCCGGTGGTCCTTTTTATAAAACCGAAAATTTTTACATTCTAAACCGAAGTTCTGGTGGACAGAGTCTATATTTATTTAACTTTTTGCAAGTTAGTTTAAGTTTAATTAATGGGTTAAAGTAACATAAAACATTTTTGTCTGCAGGAATGCTCCGTGTTCATGCTGGAAAAGTGTTTAGCCGAGAAGATGTATAAGCCGACTAAACAGAAGAAAGACAAAGATCTGATGATAGATTGCATCCGCAACACCGTTCTGATGCTCGATCGTGTTCGTCACCCGAAGATGTTGCAAGTCATCCATACGCTGGAAGAAGGCGCTACGACCATCGCATTTGCTACTGAACCAATCCTCGCCAGTCTACACGACATACTCACTTGGCAGGTAAGAAGAACAACCCTACTAATATTTACAAATTATACTTATTATTCTTAATAAATGAGATTTATATATTACTAGCTGAACGCGCGCGCGTTGCTACGCCATCTATCGAAAATTGGTGGTACCAATTCAAATTTTGTTCAAATTCGGTTACTTTAGGTTCTAATGACGCAACCTTTAACATATGACAAATGCTGTCACGCAACGAATGCTCTCTAAAAGCAATATTTTTTCCCCGCTTTTGTTACATTTTTCATTCATGCTCGGCTCCTGTTGATAGTAGCGTAATGTTAAATACCCTATAGCCTTCCAACTACAAAGAAAGAATCTTTCAATTCGGACCAGTAGTTCCAGAGATCCTTGCGTTCAAACAAACAAACATACAAACAAACAAACAAACTCTTCAGCTTTATAATATTAGTATAGATATATTATTCTTAATAAATGAGAAGACAAACAAAAACTCGTAGACTACAGGTCCATGAACAAAATTTTGAGTTATATGAACCACCAGGAGACCTGTGTAGGATGATAGAAGGGTATAAAATAATAAGATTCGGCACTATGACGTCACTTATAAGCTGTCCAACTGAGTACAGATGAAGATATGGGCTTGCAACCCTCGATTATTTCTCCTTGTTGCATGACTTTTGTACGGTATTGCGTAATAATGGATTAGAAGAGGTCTCCTAATGGTTCACTTGACCTATAAATTTTGTTGACGGGTTTTGTATAGTTATGTAATAGTATACGTAATGCGTCTGACAGTGAGATTGCTAAAAAAATTGTACACGTATTTTTTCTTTTGTTTCACAAACAAAAAGTTACGTAGAGAACGTGCTTAGAAGGTTCCAGTGACGTCACTAAGCTTGTGGGTACGATTTTTACCCACAAACGACGTCACGAAGCCCCACTCTGGAAATTTGATGACATCTTAGTCTATTTTTAAAATTAATTTATAATCACAAAAAATACGTATCCCATATTTTTCTATGATTTACCTGACGGACTAATCAGAAAGGTTTAATTTTGAATTTGTATATAGGCCTCTCCCATGGCTGACCACTCAGTCCCATCCTCAGCTAATATACGTCTTCGTCAACTGCCAGCTATCCTATATCGTCACTCTACCTAGTCTACCTGCGGTTTTACTCGCGTAGTTTAGGATCCCGTCATTTTTTCGTGTTAAAAAGTAGTGAATGTGATCGAGCAACAAACATCTAAACCGCATTTAAAATATTAGTGAAATGCGAAATTTTGTTTGTAAAATCAAGGCCATAATCTACCACGCTGGTCCAGTGCGGGTTGGTGGATGACACATGACCTCGAAAGTTTCTAGGTACATGTCGGTTTCCTCACTATGATTTCCTTCACCGTTATAAGTTACGTACATGAGTTCGAAAAGACAGTTTTGCGCGTGGGATTTGAACTTGGGGCTCCGGTTCGGCAGTCGCCGTTCTCCCGACTAGACCAGCTGTAACTTTTTTGTTTTTTCAATTCAATTCAATTCTTTATTGGTCTGTATTTATTAAATGTTCTCTAATTTTCACCAGGTAAGGTATACAGACAAACATTCTTAAAAAAATAATCTAATATAAATCTAATTCCATCTAATTTTCAACTTAGGTCAAATTATGTAGTTAATTAAAATATCAAAATTATACAAAGTCAAATTATAAAATATCAACATAAGAGGTATCAGATAAGTATATTAATTATTATTTATCCAGTTAAACTAAGTCATTGCATTGCATTCATAAAAATATAAAACGATTAAAAAAGCACTAGCCCTTCACCTTGTCAAATTTGTCCAACAAAAAGTTATCAACACTGTAGTATGCTTTCTGGATTAAAAATGTATTTAATCGGATTTTAAAAGCATTAATGTCCTGCTTCTGTCTAATATTCTGGGGTATTTTGTTGTATATTATTGGGGCCATACAAAACACACTTTTGTGTAATAATGTTGTCCGGGATGGTACTATTTGTAACATCACGTTTGCTTCCGACAGGACACGCTTTAAAGAGCTCAGGATTCGATTTAACGAAGACAGCAACTTCACTTATGTATAAACAAGACAGAGTGAGGATATTGAGTTGAGTAAAATGCTCTTTACAAGATTATCTTTGTTTCAACCCGCAAATTGATCGTATACAGCGTTTTTGCGCTCTAAATATCCGAAGTTGATCCGTGGAATTGCCCAAAAACATTATTCCGTACCTCAGTATCAATCCCACATGCCCGTGATATGATGTCAATAGCGCGGGCTCATTTACGACCTTACGCAATTGAAGGAGCGCATATACAAATTGATGAAATTGTTTTGACAATCCTTCTATATGACATTTCCATGTCAGCTTACTATCTATTGTCAATCCCAAAAACCGCGTGACTTGGACCTCCGTTACGTCTTTCCCCCTATATTTAATGTCAAAGTTTAAAAGATCATTATGTTTCATTTTGAAATGCGTTAAGTGAGTTTTATTAAAAATTAAATTTAAATTATTGTCATCAATTCCAAAAGGGATCCAATTATTAAAAGATGATATTTTTACGTCAAGTTGAAGCTCTTTAACATTGTCATTTATGAATAAAACATTGCTATCGTCTGCACATAATGTCATGTGATGTTTGGGAATATTTAGAAATTCCTTAATATAAAATAAAAATAACAATGGACCCAAAAGTCAACTTGAACTTGAAACTTGATATAGGCTTATTACTTTTTCAAGCACTGAAGGAGTCTGGATGACATTTGAAGACATTTGGATAGAAATTAGTCTGATAGATAGAAGTAAATCAAAGAAGCAATTTAAAATTTTTGGTGTCGTGTTTTGTTACGGCTAATCTCTGAACATAGATTAATAGGTTTTTCACTGGCAGATAGCTGATGTTATAAAGAGCACCTTAGCTTAATTTTTTTCTGAAAAATAAAAGTAAAACTTTCGGTAAAACTAAATAAATAAATATGACATGCAATAGTTTAGGTAAGCTACGGGTTACAACTCGAGGTAACTTCTAAATACTTCCAAAAGATGTTTTATGAGTTTCACACAACACTACCATCCATTCTGATTGTAATAAAACCAGGAAATCGTTATTTTTCGCAAAAAAACGCATTTTTCTATATTATTTGCATCGCTTTTCAACTGCCAAATAACAAAGTTTCACACTTTTTTTTCATCTAAACGAATGAAAAGTGAAATTGGATTTCACTGCGCAACCAAATTGAATATAATGTGTGACTTAAACCGTAAGAAAAACAAATAACGGGAGTGATGCGTAAAAACTGCACGTCACCAGTGTTTCCAAATTTACTATTGAGATGATCTTACTGTAAATAATAAAATTAAGTTTTTTTTTGCAAATCGTGCCTGTTTCTATTTTACCCGAAGGAACTTCGTTCGTATCTGGTGTCTCATGACACCACATCGAAATTAATATTTAAAAAAATAAAAATAAAAAATTGGCAGTCATAGGAACTGCCGATAGAAGTGAAAACTTATAACTCAGAATTTGATAGCTTACCTTGGAAACTACACGGGTGTAACCGAAAGACGTGGCCTCGCCATCTTGGCATGGCCATCTAGAAATGCGTCAGCATTTCCCATTGGCTGATGCGTTTCTAGATGGCCATGCCAAGATGGCCTGTCCACGCCCTTTCAGAATTTCCCATTGGCTGACGTATTTCTAGATGGCCAATAGCCATGGTCCCGAGTTTACCCGAAGCTTTCTTATTATACCCGAACGTGACGAATGAATTCAATTCATTCGTCACGTCAGCCCACAAAAAAACTGTCTAGGCACGCCTAAAGAAGTTTTCACTTCAAAAATATTTAACTAGGTACCTTCAACAAAAACTCTATCTACGAAGCAAACTTGAAACTTTGTTTGAAATAGAAGTAAACTAATTTGAACCGCATTTTAAACGACGCGACGTCTTGTTTCAAAATTTAAGATAATAATTAATTAATTTAATCTACGACTTCTTAGGGACAAAGGAAATTATCGCGTGAATATTTTACAATAAACTAGGGTCGCTGAGTACTACCCCATTATTATGTCATGAATTATTTCGCGGTTTGCTAAATGCTCGAACCCGCAAGCAAACCCTACGGTGGAAACGGTAATGGGCTAAATCACACTCGTTGGGGTGGATTTAGTTTAAACATCTCGAAAATCAATATTGAAACTTTGATTAACACCAGCAATTCGCTCCGGCTCCGCCTGTGGTACACATACAATATAGCCTCAGGGATTACGTACATTTCAAACGGTAAATGAGTTTTTGAAATCGATCCAGTAATTCCTGAGATAAGAGCGTTCAAACAAATAAACTCTTCAGTTTAATACTATTAGTAGATATTGTTAAAAATAAGCACAATTTCAAATTCATGATTACATAAATTCTACCCATTTATTCACATCACTTGGTAAGGTCACATTTTACAATTTTTAAGAATTAAATTCTAGATTAAGCTACTGACTAACTACTTAATTCATAGATTTAAATTTCATTCATTTTCTTATTAATTTTTTATATAATTTTAACTTTATTTTGCGCCTTTAAGGACACACAAGCCAAGCGCAAACTATTTTGTTAACTGGATGTAGGGCGCCCAAAATACAGGCTTTGCCTAGTTTGGGGTCCATTGTAAAAGCCACATAGCGGAGGACATCACTTTTCTTTGTAAACCTGCTTTGAAATATGTTTTACTGTAATTCTTTTACGGCAAATAAAATTTTACTTTACTTTACTTTACTTTACTTATATTCTATCTTATATTTAAAATTCTCGTGTCACAGTGTTAGTTACCTTACTCCTTCGAAACGGATTTACTGATTTTTACCAAATTTTATATGCATATTCAGTAGGTCTGAGAATCGGCTACTAGTTATTTTTTATACTTATCCCTAAGTGATAAGGCTTGTTCTCCCCTAAATTTTGTTTTATAATTTTTGGACGAATTTTTGTTTTTATTTATTTATAATGTGCCATTAAAAAATGCATACAACCCTATATGTTTACCCTTTTAGCACTAACCCCTATTTTAATAGCCATTTTAGTAATTTAATAATTTTTCATCCCCCTCGAAACTAATCAATTTTTGTCTTTTTTGCTAATGTTTTTCACTCTATTTCGAATAAAATTTCCCGAATAAGATTTTTTTATTATTAAAGTTTAGGGTTGCCATGGATGGTTTAGATTCACAAATTAGCCCGGCAGATGGCACTGCAGTTGGTATCTAGGTTATTATCCGAGCGAAGCCGGAACGGGCCGCTTGTATTTATATATATAAACTTTTCATTCATTCGTTTTTCAATTTTTAATGATATGTTTACCTGCCATACTCAATCAAATTTCGACATTATTGGTCAAATTAAATTTCTCAATCCGTTATGAACGTACTCCGTACTCCGTACTTAATGAATACATAAAAATAAAATAATAAATATGTAAAGCGTTTGTAAAAAGGCTTTGTTAAGTAAATTATGCAGATGTATAGGAGCTTTCTCAGTGAACATGTTTTATATGAAGAAGAAATATTTATATCTAAATTCGCAATATTGTCGTAGCATAAACAACCCATTTTTAATGTCTGCTACTGAGAGTCGGGGGTTTTTTAAATAGGGATAGAGTCAAGGTCATAATCCACTGCGCTGCGCTGACTAAATGTGGGTTGGCGGATGACGTCTTTCGTAATACTTGTTTGTTTCCTCACGATGTTTTCCGTCACTGTCAAAGGCAGTGCGAAGATTACTTGAAAGGTTAACTATAAGTTAAATGTATAAGTATGAGTACATATATTTAATTACTTATGAGATAGATTTTGCGAATACTTCAATGGTATTAAATATTGTACTTTGGTTTTTAAAAACAATAAAATTATGCTACATATAATTTAAAACAATGTATGATATTCCTTGTTTATTGATTTTTATTCATCATTTTTTAATGCAAATTCTGATTTGTTAATTTTGTACTCACCGTAGGTAGGTTAACAAAAAGAGTCCGTATCATCTAAGCCCTTAACTAATAATAGTCGAATCGACTAATACATAGTTAATATTGCTACAATAACAATACAGAGTGCTACGGTGTGATATTCTTGATAAATTATAAAACCTCACCTTTATTCACACTCGTAGATTCTGATACTCCTGTGGAACCTTTCACAGCGCTGCATTGCCTTGCTATATATCCTTGAACCGTGCCCTTTCCTTGCACATCCACAGTATAAATCGACGGTGAGTCTTAGTTACGTGTGTTTGTACTTACAGCGCTTAGCTAGAACAATAAAGTTCAATTATGTACTCCATTTCACTCGTCTGACCTCAAACATTTATTAATTTGCCGGTTATAAAACAGCCAAGAATGGTACCAAGCGAGAAATGCTACGGAGCTGATGTTCCGTTTCAGAAATGTCGGATTGTCGAATTAGTTTTTATTGTCCGTTACAAATTCAGTTTTATAATCCAAGTTCCAAGAGTCCAAGTTTATAATGAAGAATTATTATTATTATATATTATATTTCAACTGTAACTTAATCAAATTTTTGACCAAATCTAATCTTCTCAAAACTTGTAAGTTTTTTTTAATTGATTTGTTTCAATTTGACCGCCTTTCGTCTGATGTGAAGCGACGATGTGGTCTACGATAGAGCGTACTAAACTAGAAGAAAACAATTTATTCTCGACTTAGTCGTTATTCTACTGACAATGAGTATCACTGTGTTCCGGTTTGAAGGTCAATGTTTCCAGTGAAGTTATGGAGCAAAGAGGTAATGATTTGGATTTTTTATGTTCCAATAGTTGCGTATCAGTGTGCTGTTATGGGTAGGAATGTGGCTTACCATCAGGAACAAATCTCGTCTCATAGTCTCGTCACTATACTATAATAAAGTGGCCAAGTGCGAGTTGGACTCGCCCATGAAGGGTTCCGTTGCAGCATGTAACATAATATACATAGTACACATAGTTCTTGTAGTTCGTTGTAACTTTGATCGAAGTTTCAATAATAGCGTATTTATGACGTACTAAAAAAAAACTACTCATCAGATCGAGTTCAAACTAATTTTCGTTGGTAGTTTATATGGTAATGTACATCATATATTTTTTTTAGATTTTTCATTCTCTTACTTTAGAAGTTAGAGGGGGGGGGACACACATTTTACCACTTTGGAAGTGTCTCTCGCGCAAACTATTCAGTGTAGACGAAAATGATTTTAGAAACCTCAACATCATTTTTGAAGACCTATCGATAGACACCACACACGTGTAGGTTTGATGAAAAAAAATTTTTGAGTTTCAGTTCTCAGTATGGGGGGCAACCCTAATTTTTCTTTTTTTTTTAATTTTTCTGTTGAAATCTTAATGCGGTTCACAGAATACATCTACTTACCAAGTTTCAACAGTGTAGTTCTCATAGTTTCGGCAAAAAGTGGCTGTGACATACGGACGGACAGACAGACAGACAGACAGACAGACAGACAGACAGACAGACAGACAGACATGACGAATCTATAAGGGTTCCGTTTTTACGTTTTACGGAACCCTAAAAAGGTTACAGAAACCAAGACTTTGCGAGCACTTACAAATACAAATGTCTTTATTTGACATAAGAACATGAACAACGTAAGCTGAAGTAAATAGTGCCAAGGTTTTACTTATCGCCTTGGATATATGGTATCAAATTATCATCTTGCACTAAACTATACCTTTTTAGTAGTGCCTGTCTAAGTCTTTCTATTAATTTATTAAGCTGAGCTTGCAATCATGAACTAGCTTCCAACTAAGCGATACATTCAGATGGCTAAAAAATTAAATTATGTTATTGGTGAACATTTTTTTTAACCTTCCTTAGTTATCTCACACAAATACATATTGAATATCGAGTTAGTTCACTAATTCAATTTACAAACATTAATTATTTATTGAAACAAATCAGATAGATATATTTTAAATCCATCGTCAACTCCCGTTACGATTTCGGTTTTAGCTCAGGTTTCACTCCCACTTGTGTTGAACTGATTTAATTTATCCAGTTCCGACAAACCCACTACCGTACCATCCCTACTTGTTAAGATCCCTGTAGGGCCAAGTGAACAGTCAAGGCTTAAGGGAGTACGGATTTATATTTTCCACATTTTAAATCGTTCCTTTTAAATTGCTTTTAATTTCTTTTCATCCCACTACTGCGAGCAAATAAGGAGTTATAAATAAGGATTACATAGTGCGGAGGGGAGTTGTGGATTCATATGTGTTTGTACTTTTAAATGTGCTCTTTTATTTACTAATACTAGCGTAGATCTAGAATGTCTGGTGAAATAGGCTATGTGACGTCACACTTAACTGAAAATAGTGGATCTAAAGAATACTATAAGGTGAGTGGGGTATCAAATAAAATGTAGATAGATAAACAAACGTTGCACAAAATAAATCAACATACCTAAAGCAATAATTGGAGACCTTATCACTAAAAGCGAAGTGATTGATTACTAATTAAAATATATCATAAAGATGGTATTGTTATCTCTTGGTTGTGGCTTTGTGAATTTAATTAAATACCATACTATTACTTCAAATTAAATAATATATTAATTATGATTTGCTTAGAAAAAAAAGATTGAAAGTTAAACTAAAAAAACATGTTTATGAGTAATGGGACCAGGAAAACATGCTTTTTATAGTAAGAAACAGCCCGTCCATCACAACAAGCTTTGCTTAGTTTGGGGTCAGGTGATGTTGTGTGTGAAATCTCCACCAATATTTATTCATGATAATAATGGAGGTATAAAAAAAGTTAGTTTTTTTAGCAAGCATTTAAAGAAGAATCCAAATGGAATAAATATTTTTCTTCTTTAATTTATGTTTTTAAACAACGAGAGTTTTGCACTGGATCGTCGTATCGCCTGATATTAATTACTATGCGGATGCGGTCTACGGTGGAACGTGTTCACCTTGATGAAACCAGTATACAAACTGTAATTAATTACCAATCGCTATTTATATTTTTATGAATATTTCTCATACTACACTAATCTACCCCACAAACCAAGAAAAGCTTGTATAATGAAAGATATTGGATGTCATGCTTATTTAATAAAATTAATAAAACGACACAGAATAAACATCTATTTTAACCGAATTCAAAAATGGAGGAGGTTCTCAATTCGGTTGTATGTTTTTTTTTGCGTGCAGAATTCGCCTGGGGAAGTACCACACCTTTGCCAGTTATTCTACCGCCAAGCTGTAATGTACAAACAAACTGTGTTCCGGTTTGAAGGACAATATTTCCAGAGAAATTACAGGGCTTAGAGATATAACAACTTAGATATATGGGTGACGAGCGCAGTGCAGTGCTAGGTAATTATTGGGACTCTTCATGTTCCAATAGCTGCGTGTCACTGTGCTGTTATGTAGTAGGCATGTTGCTTACCATCAGTCACATTTCCTGCTCGTCTCGTCACACTTTCTTAAAAAAAAAAATATAAGGTAGGTCGTAATGTTACGTATTTTGTTTGGTAGATCATAGTGTCGAGATGGTTCCATTTAAATTTTATCGAAATCGGTGTGGCATTGTTGAAATATCAACAAAATTACTTTCATTTACCTAGATGACTTAGTCATGGATTCTTATGAAATTTGGTCGAGTGCCTGAATTTAATTTTAAACTCAAGTACGTTTTTCTTTTTTCGTAGAAAATAAATTATCTTCACACAAATATTAATACCGGTTAAGAATAGAACCCACAGCTCTTAAAGCACCGTGGACATACTTAACACCTATGCCACGAGGTCAGACAATAAAATTGAAAGAAAGACATTGGTCATTATAATTACAATAGCTATTAGGGCTCCCACACAAAACTGCGATGCGACGCCGCATCGGAGGAACTTGCGATGGAAATTGCTCCGATGCGAATTCGTCCGGCAAACCGTTGGTTAGGGTAACCATACTTTCAACGGTAGTACCGTGTTGGACGTGTTTTTCGGAAGCGTAACAGGATCATAAAAAATATTGTTGTACTGCTGTTATTGTTAAGTAGATATGAAAGAAAAAAAATGGTTTCATACACATATTACGATTATAAATGCTGATGGGAACTATTTTACTCGGAAGTATTATGGGTTGAGAATATAAAAATTTTTTTTTTTTCCTAATTAAGAAGGAGCAATTCTTCATTTGAAGATAAAAAGATAATAATTTATTTGTTCATAATTACAAATGCATAATATATCCACACATACATAATGCGTAATATATAATAGGTCACAAAATTTCAAAGTAGCTTGTTGTGATGGTTTGCCTGATATGGTAGGCATACAAATATTTTTCCAATTCTTAAATGATTGATGACATAGTCTAGTCACAAAATTAACAACTCCTTATATTAAAATCACCTTTCAACTATATATACATAGATAGATACAAAAAATAGAAAACTTTACAAAGTCATGTCATGTCATCAAATCAAGTTACAAAATCATTAAATTACAAAAAATAATCTATTACTAAATGTCTAAAATGATACCTAATTCAATCTGTCATCGTCTTTCTCTTCATCTGTCTCAGAACTGACTAAAATGGTGGTGACACCATTAAGACCAGTATGACGTAATATCGGAGGAATGCGCGATGCGAATCACATCGAAAGGTCTTGCGATGCATTCGTGCAAATTCGGAGATATTTCCGATGCGATGCGAATACGTGGTTTTGTGCGGGAGCCCTGAATAGAATACTTGACTTACCTATACGAGACCAATTATCCTACAGCTTTATTTTACAACTTTAAACGTGTGTACTATTATTATGCTTTTACTTTTGTTTATTACTAATTAACGTGTAAACTTGTACGTTTATGAATAAAGAACTTTGACTTCAAAATCCCGATTCTAAATTAACAATCTTTCTCATACCTAAAAATCAACACAAGTCTCGACGTTATATTAAAAGTAATTACATGAGCACAACTTAATCTCTTTGAGCTGGATGTCACTCTTTGATGTCGCGAATTTATTTGCCAATTTGATTTGCCTAAAAAAAATTAGACCACATTTTCCTAACGTAAATTCCCAGTGAGTATTGAAGACGGTGACAATATTTAAGTTTACCAATCTAAAGGCCGATTTACATCAGACGAGCGAATGCTCATTCTATCCCCACTGTATTAAATTCATTTGGTGTAAACAAATGTAGAGCATTCTTTCGTTGTTTTGTTTGCGTTCGCAAAGATTCTATGGAATATTCTAATAATGCTCGCTCGCTTGATGTAAGCTGTACTAGAGCGTGCGAACAGATTCTTAGAGCGTATTTTGGTGTAAACACTACGAACGATCTTTCGTTTACCCTAAAAGATCGAGAAAGAATGCTCTTGTTGTAGCTCTAGCTCATATTCCAAAAATCCGAAGAAAGAGATTTGGAAAATAATAAAAGAAGATACAAATAAAAACATGAAGGAATGGGACTGGGAACTAATGAACAATGATACAAATTTACAGATAAAAAATGATACTATTCCTAACTACATAAATAATTACTTTATTTCAATTGGCGACGAAATAAGTATCAAAAATTCTCCAGAAAGAGAAAAGGCCATCAATTTCTTGGATGCAGTTGTGAAAGAATTGCCTGACTTTAATTTTAAATGTATTTGCCCTGAGGACCTAGTGAATTTAGCAAAAAAGAAAATTAATACATCTGAGACTAAAGATACATATGACATTTCTGGGAACTTTCTTTACAAGGTGATGCAACCTTTGTCAGATCATTTGACGTATCTAATTAATAATATTTTGCAATCTGAAGTATATCCTGATACTCTAAAGGTATGTCGTCTGAGTCCACTCTATAAAGGAAAAGGAGAAAAGACCGATGTGAAAAACTATAGACCCATTACCATTGTGCCTACTATCTCAAAATTAATAGAGTCCCTGATGTCGAACCAGTTAATGGCACATTTAGAGAATCATAAAGGGCTATCTGAAACGCAATATGCTTATAGAAGGGGAAAATCAACTTCAACAGCTGCACACGTCTTTGTGGATAAAGTTATTACAGCTCTAGATAGAAAACAAAAAGTAGCTGCTATCTTTATAGATTTGTCTAAGGCTTTTGACTCAGTCAATCACCAATTGCTAGTGGACAAGCTCAGAAGATACGGAATAAGAGGTCATAGTGAGAAATTAGTATCTTCATTTTTAACTAATCGTGTGCAAATTGTGGAAATAAAAGTTAGAGGTCAGACAATTAAATCCCACCCACAGACCTTAAAAATCGGTGTCCCTCAAGGTTCATCAGTGGGAAATACAATGTTTATTCTGTTCTTGAATGATATGGCTGAAGTACCGCTAAAAGGAGACCTCATCCAATATGCTGATGACACTACTGTTGTAGTCTATGGTAAAAATGTTGAAGAACTAAAAAACAATGTTGCTTTGAATATGAAACATCTTCAAATCTGGTTTTCTAACAATGGCCTAAATTTAAATTCAGATAAAACAAATGTAATTGTTTTTAACTCAGTGTCTCCTAAACAGCCCGTATTTGTCATACCAACACTTCAAGACGCCGAAACTTTTAGAAGTACGAATTTGGTGAAGTTACTTGGTTTTGAGATAGACTCGGCCCTCACTTGGAAAACACATATAGATACAACATGTGGAAAAATGTCCCGAGGAATTTATGCACTACTACAATTGCGACCCATGGCAACGAAATGCTATCTTAAAGAAGTTTATTTCGCTTATGTTCACTCGGTGATGTCATATGGTATCATGCTATGGGGTAATACTACCGATAATGAACGCATATTAAAAATGCAGAAGCGAGCAGTAAGAATTCTGGCCAACGCCAAGTATAGAGAGTCATGCAGAGATATTTTCAAGAGTCTGCGCATTCTTACATCCGTAGCGGTATACATTTTTGAAATAATCAAATACGTTCGTACAAATATTCACATCTACCAGACCCGCGAGATTATACAAAATCTGATTTCCGCAATAAGGATAATTTGTTGGGTGTAAAACACAGACTACAGATCGACTAGAAATCCATCAGTGATAGGCCAGCAACTGTATAACAAACTGCCGAACTCTATCAAAGAATGTACGTCATATGATGCGTTTTGTTCTAGTGTTAGGGATTTATTGTTGTCAAAATCACTATATAAAGTTAAGGAGTACTTAAACAGTAACTACAGCGACTATAAAATACCATCATCCTAATCTAGCCTTATTTAACAAATATATTTTTATTAAAAACGGTGACTTATACAGGAATTGATTCAGTTAGTGTAAATATTAGACATATTGTAACAAATGCAAAGTTAACTAATTAAAAACTATTATTAATGATTGACAAAGCATGTATATACATATATGTAGATATTTTGCATTTAATCAAAAAAGCCTCTATACAGCTTTTAATTAATTGATTATTTATATAATTTGACAATTTGTACAAAGTTGATCAGAGTGTGAAAAGATATGTATATTACCTAAGTTTAAAATGTATTCAGACTGACGAGTTACAAATGTAGCATTTATTATTGTTTTATAATGATAATTGTGTATATTTTGTAATAATAAATGATATCTATCTATCTATCTATCTATCATGTTCGTTCAGTTTAAATCGGCCTTCATAAAACATTTAGCGAATGTCTATTTTTTTACACTAGTAGGTAAGTCACTTACCAGGTCACTTGACCACCATCTCGCTTGATGTTAAGCGACGATGCGATCTATGTTAGTTACGTACATATTTTTTTATAGTATAGAGATATACAGTGACTAGACGCGCAGGACATATACCTGATGGTAAGCAACATGCCTGCCACATAACAGCACAGTGACACGCAGCTATTGGAACATGAAGAGTCCAAATCATTACCTAGCACAATTACCTAGCACAATAGCACAAGCACTACTTAGTAATATTTCCCCATTACTGCTTGGCAGTAGAATAACTGGCAAAGGTGTGGTACTTCCCCAGACGGGCTTTAAATGGAACCTAATGTTCCATAATACGTCATAGAAGTCTGATCTAATATTTAAGTGTTCCTGCATTAGACAAAGGAAAATAACAAAAAAATAAAATAATGTATAAAACGTTAAGAAAAGGCATGGACCTAGGAGTCCGTGGAGGTGAAATTTTTCAAATTAAAAAAAAAAAAAAATACTTCACCAACATAGCTACAAACATGTTGGTGACGCGACCTAACAGGATATTCACCGACCACAAACACACACCGCGGCCAAATAACATAAAACTTAAAAAAATTACAAATTAAATTTCCTTTTCATAGTAATGTATGCATCCGTACTATGAAAAGCTTAGCTATTACGTACCTATTTAGAGTAATGGGTCAGTTGATACACAACATGTACTTGTTTCTATATACATGTCATACGAGGCATAGTAATTCAATGGGTTGCGTTGACCCTTCCCAGCCCGAGTCCTTTCGGTCCCTTGTTCATTAGACATTTTACATTACGGATATTTATTAAAAGCGAGAGGGGTTACTTCGATTGCGGTACGAAAATAAAGTGGTCGCAATATTAAAGCACTAATAGAGCCTCGCGATTTCACCCGCGTGGTTTTCGTTCTCGATTTTTAACGAGATGAAAAGTATGTGAGTTTTTTCAAACAATAATCTTACTGTGGTCCAAATTTCAACTCAATCAGTTTAGGCAGTTCGACGTGATAGAGCAATAAACAAAACATTTTTTTTACTCTTGTAATACTCAGGCCATAAAAATATGCCTTGACATTTCTCTGGAAACATTGCCCTTCAAATTGTAGCAAAATAATGGTACAAGTATGAAATTGGACGTACAGTAGATCCAATTTTACTAAGAATTTATAAATTAATACGTGAAACAAAAACTTGTTACGAAAGTTGCACGGGCGGAGGACTACGAAATTTCGGTACAAGTTCTCGCGGAGACCGCGACCGGAGACCGCGACCCGAGACCAAGACAGACACTTGACACTATGGAATTGTATGGGCGCCAGTTCGCGCGGAGACCGCGACCGCGACCTGTCTCGGTCTCCTGTCGCGGTCTCGGCGCGAACTGGCGCCCATACAATTCCATAGTGTCTAGTGCCTGTCGCGGTCTCCGATCTCGGTCTCCTGTCGCGGTCTCGTGTCGTGGTCTCCGCGCGAACTTGTACCTTTACACTGTAAGCAGAGAAAAATACTGTTTTTTTTAAATTACGCTTTAAAATACATTATATTAATAAAAATATACACTTCCATGTATTTAACACACACGCATAACTTTTGTTTATTATTAAAGTATGTGGTCAAATTAAGATGAAATCAAAATTGCTTTATGGCAGAATTTCATCTACTTCGCGACCACGTTATTTACCCCAAATTCAAGGTGGTCGTGTCAAGTAATAATAATTAATAGAGTAAGATCCCAGAGCTCCCAGACATCACCTATTTTCTGATGAATGAAATGTGGACGATTGAGTAGAGTTAGTAAGTATTAAGAACACATGCTTACTCGCTAACTTGATTAGACGGCCTATTTTGAGATTTGGGGTAATGAAGTTACAAACAAACATTACTCACTTCACGTATTTTCTAATGAGTTATTTTCACGTATGTTGTAGGCAATATTCTTAAAAACAAGGTCTCCCAGACACTTTACGTCGGCCGTTTTGCTGAACAACTCCAAAATAATAACATAACTTCACTTAAATTCTCATGCTCCATTTGTAAATACATATGTTCGTCAGACAACTATTTTCAAGCTTTTCCCAATTATATAGACCGATCTAAGGAGGCAATCATCCCCTAAACTCAACTATGCCTCTATCGTAAGAGCGCGGGACTGAGTGAGACGTTTATAAGGAAATATTGACTTAAAATTGAGTTAAGGGGATGATTGGACCCATATATTGGTCTGTCTTATTGGAAAAAGCTTGAAAATAGTTGTCTGACAAACAAATGTATTTACAAATAGAGCATGATGGAGTTGTTAAGCAAAACGGGCAACGGAAAGTGTCTGGGAGTATTGGGACCTTGTTTTTAAGGATATTGCCTACAACATACGTGAAAATCACTTATTAGAAAATACGTGAAGTGAGTAATATTTGTATGTAAATTCATTACCCCCATATCTCAAAATTGGCCGTCTAAGCAAGTTAGCAAGTAAGCATGTGTTAAGTACTTACTAACTCTACTCAATCGTCCACATTTCATTCATCAGAAAATAGGTGACGTCTGGCAGCTCTGGGATCTTGGACTATAAGAACAATAAGTAACTCTTAACAATAAAACAAAGCAAACTCACCTCGGAAAGAAACAAAGAACTTTTCATCTCTCCAGTGTTAAGTCAAAGTGTGAAAGACTTAGAACATCGACAAAAACAATAAAACCAGTTACAAATGTACACCACAATAGAAAAAATAAGCTAACTGAAGAAAAACTAGATTGAAAAAGCAAAATATTCAATTTACCAAGAGTACAAAGCGAGAAAAATTCCAGCGAGAATATTGCTAAGCCCTTACGAAAGCAATGTTGTTGAGTAAGTTTTTTTCTGACCAAAAGTGACGGAATATGGAACTTTTTATTCAATATTTATGGCTTCAAACGTTACTTAGTGACCAACTTTGTAACTTTTCAGCCGAACTAAGATATTCTGATTAAAAACGGCCCCAGCAATTTCTCGGTACGACATTATACCTGAAAAAAGAGCTCATTTTGTTTGGTATATTTTTCACGATTTTCAATCATGGAACGTCTTTTATCCATGTTTTTATTTACGCTAAATAGAGATAAGTTTTCGCAGAAAATGTTGAATTGAGTGGGATAAGCGGATTTGAAATCGACCAAAAACATGAGAATTACCTCATAGTCTTGATTAATACTAAACAAAATAATTTGTGGGAATAAAAAAATACTTGAGATCATTTATTATTTTTTTACATAATGTATTTTTGTATGAATTGAACAATTCTACTAATATATTAAATGTCTAGTGTGTATTTTTGGTTGTATGTTGCTCAATCACGTGAGAATGGCAAAATGGATCGAGACGAAAGTTTTGAAACGAAAAAAGACAGACAGAAAAAAACAGTCTGGAATAATACCACATAGGACATATTTTATTGCGAGAGGAACAACCGTAAAGGAAACTTACAACGCGGATAAAATCATGGAGTGCTGCACGTTATTTTAATAAATAACTAGCGGCCCGTTCCGGCTTCGCTCGGATTTCGTCATAATATAAGGACTATTATTCGAAATGAAAACTACCCTATCTCTCAAGTTGGACCAGACTGCTCACGGTGTGCCAATTTAATTTAAAATCGGTTAAGTAGTTTAGGAATCCATCGCGGACAAACATCGTGACAGGAGATTTTTATATATTAAGATAATATAACGACGACGTTTTTGACGGAATAACATGTTGTGCACATAATGATGTTTTTACGTCGTAAACAAGTGATGATCTGCAAAATTCAGTGAATACTTCACCAAGTCAACCGAAATTCACGAATTTTCTTCACTTTCACTGATTGGAACCCCTTCTCGGGTGTAGGCCAAATTTGGTGTTACTTATAATTAAAAAATAGGGATTCTCAAAAAAGGAGATCATTTTGGAGGGAGTATCTACCTGCAGTCATACGAACTTCCGATAGAAGTGAAAACTTTGAATCTTATATAAGCTTTAATTAATTAGTTTTTTATTATTATTTAGTTTCTCTTGTCCCCATGTTTGTCATCAAATCTAGCAAATTAAACCCGGCTACCGATTAAGTTGAAATTTGGCATACATTTTGTGTTAGTTACGTGACAATGTAATAAATTGATGACATGTTGCTGATCTGACAATAGAGCTGGAAGATGGTCGTTAGAACTGTGGGCCGCCTTCAAATGAAACTTCGCAATGAAATGACGCCACGTCATCGAGTTTGGGTTCATTTGAATTCTCAAAACGAATAGTTTGGCTAGATGTGGTAACTCTTTGATAATGATCTGATCTGATCTGATGATGAAGTTGGAATATGGTCATTGGAAATCAGTAATTAAACAACATAATACCATCGAGTTTGGACTCGTTTGATTCGTCTTAACGAGGAGTACGTTGCTGCTATTAACCAGCTGGTCTAATGATGGAACTTGAAGATGGATTCTATAGTTTTGGTAAAAGTAATAAAATAAAGAGGGCATACAGATAAAACATCTTACATCTCAGGGCGACGAGCGAACTGCAGTGCTAGGTAATGATTTGGACTCTGAATGTTCCAATAGCTACGTGTCCCTGTGCTGTTATGGCCAGGCATGGTGCTTACTATCAGGCACATGTCCTGCTCGTCTCGTCACTCAATACTTTAAAAAAGTTTAGTTTATTTTATATAAAGTTTGTTAGTATCTAAACAGCATTAACGTTGCCACAACACGTTATCATATAAATAACGAAATATCTCTTCTAGTTTAGTAAAAGGTGAATCTTTTCTGCGCGTCTCTATATAATAGGACCCTGTACAGTTTACACAGGCACCTAGCTAATATTGAGAGAGCAGGTTTCGTACCCAATCGAAACCCTTTTGGTAGTTCTGGCAACCCCTCATCTCACTCTCAAATGTAAGCAGAATTGCCCTTGAAAAACCCCTCTCAAAGTACAACAGAAACTGTTTTGATTTGTTTGTTAGGTATTTCAACTCTCGTCGAGTTATGATGTTATTAAAATATAAATAGATATGTTAATAAAAACTTTAGTAGCATAAGTAACTGAATAAATGTTCCCACAGCTGGGAATCGAGGTGTTCTCTGACAAGGAGAGAGTGAAGGCAATCCACTACGCTGGTCAAATGCGGGTGAATGACCTTCTGGGAACATATTGGTTTCCTCATGATGTTTCCTTCACCCTTAAAGACATCTGCACTTACACTACTCTGGCGTGCAGGCAAGATTCGACTTCACGATTTTCAAACAGAAATAAAATCCTAATTACAAACTTTACCACGCATTCAACTATTAGATCTAATTTGTAAAAATGTACATAGCTTGAAAAATTCATCCCATAAAATTTTGCAGTGAAAAAAAAAATGTTGACCAGAATAGATCGATTATAAAAGTGTTTAGGTAAATTTGCCGATTTCGTTGCTATCAGTGCTGCTGTCTACTCTGAATTATCTACAAGCCGGTGAGATTATAGATATGAGTATAACATAGATACTCAAACCAGCTACAAGATGGAAGCGTGGCGTGAGGCGGGTGTACGGATAGATGGATATTTATTACTTTCACGCAAAACCCATTGAACAGCTTCGGACAATTTTATATAGTGATGTGCTTATACTTTATTATAACTTGTAAATAAAATAATGTATAAAAATATAAATTCAAATCACCCCATCGTAGATCGCATCGTCGCTTAACATCAAGTGAGATCGCGGTCAAATGTAAACGTATAAAAGTTAAAAAAATACTACCTTTTATTTAGAGTTTTGTTTCACATCTTGCGATGACCTCGATGTCACGAACTAAACACAAAAGACATAAAACAATAAACACCGTGTAGACACGGAGTTCCTTAAACACGTAGGACACGTAAAGACCTTCTATTGTAATTTTCCTGATATATGTATTTTTTTATTGATCAATGTTTTTTTATCAATAAAGGCACTGTCCGATTTAAAAACACTCGTAAAAAAACTAGAAAAATAGATACATCTAAATGTAGGTAAATATTTTTTTTATTTTTTTACATCATTATTACTATTGTACCTTTAAAACAATTCTTGTAAATAAAATGTACATTTATACATAAATATTGTACTAATATGATAAATGCAAAGATTTGTATGTTTAGATGTTAATTGCTCAATCACTTAACTCCCTCAAACGAATCTCGTGGAAATGTCGAGTTGATTTATTTAGGTATGCAAAACAGAATACAGTTTGATTATAGTCTGAAATAGCACGTAAGCTACATAATTTTCGAGGGAAAATTGTGGGAACAGGAAATAAACGGGCAAAACTGCGGGGCGCTGATGGTAAGTATATAAAATATGTACAATGTACCTAATATAGAAAGGGTACAGGGAAAAAAAGATCAATGTCACGAAATGATTGGCTTGCGAAAATTGATAAACTATAAATTTAACTTGCTCAAAGGATTTATACTAAAACATTGTGAAGTATCGTTTAATAGTACAACCTATGTTTGTGTTACAAAATAATACTTATCACAAAATAATACCTATTTCAAACAGCTTTATGAATTTTGTGCTAGATAGCATTCGTAACTCATAAACATATTCGGAAATAATGGACATGGATCTTTATTTCCCTGTACCCTTCATATATGTAACTCGGAAATCTCGAAATCTCGGAAATGGCTACAACGATTTTCACGATTTAGTGTGCAGGGGGTTTCGGGGGGCGATAGATCGATTCAACTTAATTTCTAGAAAACGTCGTTTTATCAACCGTCTTTCCAAGCAATGAAACGGAGCAAAGCTGGATCTTCCAGGTACTAATATAAAATTATAGATATTACTACTTTGCTTCCTGATTCAGACGACTAAACTTGAAGTTCAAACTGCTCAAACAGGATCGAGATCATTTTCTTCCTTTTCTCGTTTCATTTCAATATGAATTGAATCAATTACTTCCATTTATGTCTATTCCGTTTGTGTTTGTTGTATCATACCTATTCTATTAATTACTGAACTTAAGGATATATCACAAATAATATTAACTGTTGCAGTTGTAGCTGTGAAATTTACGTGTATCATTTAGTTAAAATTTTTGGATTTATCATTATATCAAATCATTACCATATTATCATTTGGAAAACTTCATCGAGTCTTCTCGTCACCCATCCCACAAAGTCTTAAGACAAAAATGTACAACCAGTGCGTTCTACCTGTTATGACCTACGGTGCTGAAACGTGGACACTGAAAATGGTCCGAAAGCTCACGGTCGCTCAGCGAGCTATGGAAAGGGTTATGCTTGGGGTTTCTCTGAGGGATTGCATTCGCAATGAAGTAACTAAAATCACCGACATAGCTCAGCGTATTAGCAGACTGAAGTGGCAATGGGCCGGTCACATCTGTCGCAGACCCGATAACCGTTGGGGTAGACGGGTTCTGGAGTGGAGACCGCGAATCGGTAAACGTAGTGTAGGACGCCCTGAGACTAGATGGAGTGACGATATACGAAAGGCGGCTGGTGGCGGTTGAAAACGTAAGACTGAGGATCGGGCTGAGTGGCGAAATATAGGAAAGGCCTATGTCCAGCAGTGGACGAACACGGGCTGATGATGATGATTTAGGATTTCAAAAAATGACGAGGTTATCAATTCAGTTACTTGTTTCTTTTGTATGGATGTTACGTGATGGTTGTGCATCGATTCTGATGGTTAGATGATCTTATGTGAGTACATGAACATTTATTTTATATATACATATTTATTATTTCTTTAGTGTACCTAATCTCAGAAATCTCTTTAACTATTCTAGGGAATTACATTTTATTTTTTTACTATAGAATATACTGACGAGGTGAGCAGGTCATGTGTCTGATGGTAAGCAACATGCCTGCTAAATACGTTACAATGAGAACAATTAATTGCATTGGTAATGATTTGGACTCTTCCTGATCCAGTGCGCACTGCACTGCCCACGTCAATCAGAGTGAGCGTCAAATAACGTGATTGATCTCTGTGCCCTGTGATTTCTCTGGAAACATTTCTCTTCAAACCGGAACTTAGCGGCTTGGTGTTACGAAAAGTCGGTAAAGATGGACTCTGCAAAGAATCCTACTGATATATAGATAATTTTAAACAAAATTTAATTTTCTAAACAACTCAGATAGTTTTAAGATTTTTACTTGTAGTAAAATGTTATAGTAAATACGAATGAATGAAAAGAGAAATGTATTTTTACATTTCTATTTTACCAATACTATTTTAAGTGTATAAATTGATCAAAGCAACGCTTTCTCGGCTGCTTTTTAGCGGCAGGTTTCCTAGAATTCTGGAAGCGTAGAAGTGGCAACTTTGAGGCGCCAGATTAAAGGTTTTAGAACTTTTTAAAGCTTATTTGTATCCGAGGTTGCTTGTTTAAAATAGCTTTTACACGTAAATACTTAATTCTATATGAAATAATAATTTACTTTAGTTTACTGTTTTTTTTAAATTTGGTATAGCTTTGAAATGAAATGAAATTAAACAGGCATTTACAAACGTTAGAAGCTCACAAATTAATACAGATTATTATTACTATCGATCCTTAACTGGTAATTCAGGTTGAAAAGCATTGTTACCCAAAGTAGGATTAAACCTGTGTAATGGTGCAACAATACCTTTTTCCGGGCATGAGAAATTCGATGATAATGATATAAAAGTAAAAGTTGGTCTAAAATTAAAGAAAAAAGAAATTGAATAATTATTTCCTTTTATTTGATTATTTTATTTTATTTTTATTTAATTGGTACGATAACAATAAACAAATTGAAACTTAAATAGACTACATATGATAAACTTAACTGTATAAATTTGTTCACCTAAATGTCGTACACGGCATTATCCAAAGTTATTAAAATAATTATATAACTAGCAGTTTAATTGGCGTGAGACAGGTAGCAAAGCTGATTTTGTTGCCATGCATTGAATACTAGTAGCACTGCGCGGCTTTCCTCACGTAGTTTCGTTCTCGTCATTTCCCCGCGGTGAATTAAATAAATTAATAAGCATTGGTGAACGCACAACACCATCTGACCCCAAACTAAACAAAGCTTGTACTATGGAAGCCAGATATATACATTATACTTATATCTTATTAAATACATACTTATTATACATAGAAAACACCCAGGCACTTCATAACAAATGCAGCATAGGTATGTGCTATTTGAGATCTAACCTAACTCTATTGCAAATTTTAAACCGATCCGTTTAACGTGATCGAGCAACAAACATCCTAAGTTTCACATTTTATGACATTGGCATGTTATGTTTAATCTTGTTTTTTTTTCGGGATAAAAAGTAGCCTATGTAAATTTAGATTTAACAAATAACCAAGTACCAAATTTAGTCCAAATCCCTTCTTCTTCTTTGTTAGTCTTGCGTGAAACACTAACAAAGATCCATATACATTTATATAGATGTACGTACATACTAATATTATAAAGCTGAAGAGTTTCTTTGTTTGATTGTTTGTTTGTTTGAACGCAAGGATCTCCGGAAGTACAGGTCCGAATTGAAAGATTTCTTTCTCTGTTGGATAGTCCATTTATCGAGGAAGGCTATAGGCTATTTAATATTACGCTAATATCAACAGGAGCGGAGCATGAATGAAAAATGTAACAAAAACGGGAAAAATATTGCTTTTAGAGAGCTTTCGTTGCGTGACAGCATGTGTCTAATCTTCTAATGGTTGCGTCATTAGAACCTAAGGTAACCAAATTTGTTCAAAATTTGAATTGGTACGACCAATTTTCGATAGATGGCGTAGCAACGCGCGCACGGTTCAGCTAGTATTGAATATTTTCGAAACAGACACTGTGGTTAGTTATCTGATCGTAAAAGGTAACCGCCTGCTATGGACATCTGCAATACTAAAGACGTTCACAGTAAGCAAAGAGAATTCTAAAAACCGTTCGTTTGAAGTCACCCAAGTCGTATTTGAAATGCAAATACGAGTAAATACAGACATATTTATTATTTCTTCATCATTATGGACAAAATGTTTGAGGTAGAAAGTTGTTCCACATCCTACACATGCTCGACACACATTAAAGGCGTGTTATGGAAATCTATATTTTAATATTTTACAACTAAAGAATTTGTTTTACACTACAAAGTATTCATTGACTTTTCTCCACTTCACTCGACGGTTGCCTGGAAGAAATCGCTTTAAACGATAAGGCCGCCAATTACTCTACAAACTTATTTATTTGTAATGCTATTAATGTTATGACCTATTTTTAAGATTTGTAGTTGTAACAAAGTGTTAAATTATTAGTATTATTTTATCGCTCTAATTTCAAGAACTACTTGACCGATTTCTAAAACTATTTCACTGTTGGATAGTACGTGATCCCTGAGTGCTATAAGCTATATATTATGTACTACGGGCGAAGCAGGAGCGTACCGCTAGTATTTAAATAATTATGTAAACTATTTATTGGCCACCCAGTGATTGTTATTCATCCACAATTTAAATAAACAAAAGAGTACAAAATTATGCGTGTGTGTGTCAAATACGGTTTTTATTAACAAACTAGCTATTACCCGCGACTTCGTCCGCGCAAAATAAATATTAAGGAAACTGAGGCAGTACTACTACGCCTGTACAAAATTACGTTTACTAAAAACGTTTGACGAACTTCCATGTAAACTTTTATTCCTCATTTCTACACCTTCAACTCTTTTTATGTGATACAAAATTACGAATTTTCATATTATACGTTATCCCCCATTTCAACCCCTATTTCATCCCCGTACTGTTCGAAATTACAAAATTGCTAGAACAAACGTATTTATTTGCTTCGCGTCAAGCGTCTATGTACCTACGAAGTTTCATGGTTTATCTTCAACAATTACGAACCTTCATATAAACTTTCATCCCCTTTTTATGTGGGGTAAATACTTTTAAGTATGCTCACCATGCAGGGACATGATGGGGTATGTCGGGCACGATACTATGGGATACGATCCCTACCGACTAAAACCCCCACAGATTTCTCCTGCATGGTCAGAGGTCAGGGTCACGTTTCGCACTCCTACGACGCCCCAGACCCACCTGCCACTGTCCTTGCGGACCCGCCTCGCGGGGGGCGTTAAACTTTCGTCCTCTATTTCAACCCTTTTTCCGTAATTAAAAGTAGCCTATGTCCTTTCTTGGGATCTAGTCTATCTGTGTACCAAATTTCATTAAAATCGGTTCCATGGAATTCATGCTTTGAACCTTGAAATTTGAACTCTAAAAATTGCGGAATCTTCGTACCACCATCCACCCCTTGTTTCACCCTCATAGGGGTTAAATTTCATAACGCCCCGTCATAGCGAGCGCCTATGTGCTAAAAGCCACCTCCATGCAAAATTTCAGGCTTCTAGCATTTGTAGTTTCTGAGATTTCGTGATGAGTATTATGTTTTTTTTCTATGGATTCAATGTATATTTTACATAATTTTGAAAGTATATTTAAACTATATGTGTGAGAAATGTCATGCTCCTTTGTCCGCGAAATTTTCGTAACAATAGTACAAAGTTTTAATATAGATAATAAGTAAACTTCCTTACATAACATACGAACGTATGAAAGAAATTCAAATTGGCATTTGTAGTGTAGGAAATTTCAGTTCTTTATATATGATACTCTTCTACCCTTTACTTTCAAAGCTTACCGCTTTATTACAAAACTTCGTTAAGGTCAATATCGTTTCTCTAACTTGACGTCACAAATATTGGAAATGTTTGAAGTTATAGTTATTTTGGCGGTTTAAGGAAAAATTATGGGAAAAACATATATTGTGACGAAAAACCGACATTTTCTACCTACAGGTAGAAAATCAACATTTTAGTAAACATTGTACTCATCACTAACTTCAGTTTAACACTTCTTGCGTTGAAGATATAATTTATTCTAAGGTAGAAGTTAGGGTTCTCAACGCGAGGAATAACGAGAAGTATTGAATTCTTGCAAGCATACATAAGTACACACATACACACACTTTTTATGTAGATTTCTCAGTGCTAATAATTTTGACAAGTTTTTGGCACCCGCTGCTTTGATCAAACATTTGGAATAAGGCAGGTATAATTATTTATACATATTCACTTTTAGTGTACGTAGAGGTGTAGGCGATTTTCGACTCTACGTCAGAAAGTAGGTTGTTCATACCAGGTCACCACTTCTTAGTAATGACACTATGCAAATGGAAAGTTCACTAGAACTTTAGAATTTGAAACGCCGTGATATGTGTTCCGGTGTAAGTTGCGAGAAAGTCTGATATTACAAACGGAGTTCGCGAGTTTGAGCCCCACTTACACCTTTGTTAAATAGAAAACTTCTTAAGACGCTTTCAGTACTTCTAGGTTGGTGCAATTATGTGGGTTTGCGGCACCGACGCCGACGTGCTGATAACTGCACAGGTAGACCTCTCCGGCAGACCGTAGCGTGTATGGCGGGCCTTATAAATCGATGAACGCCAGCTGCATGCACGAAAAAGTGTCCCGTTACGCTCATTATACGCTTGCGCCGCGCATCTATCAATGTTTTGTTATGACGTTGTCACGTTAAACTATGGCCCGTAAACCAACCTACTTTATAGACAACCAATACATATTTTTCTGACGTTGTTTTCCACCATCCTTTTTAAGTTAATGTCATTACTCACATAACTTCGTAACACTAACAATTACTCATACAGTCTATTTATTAATACGTGAAGCAAAACATTTCTACCCCTTTTTACGAAAATTGCGTCAAGTAAGAAATTTGGCAAACTAATATCTCTAGTTTAAATGAAGAAGGAGTGCAGAATGCACAAAATTACAGTAAATAAACAAAAACAGAACACACGCGCATAAATACGTTTTTGCTTATTATTAAAGTATGTGGTCAAATTGAGCAAATATTGACATTGTTTTTTAGCCGCAGTTCGACCACTTGCAATCATAAATACATATGTACGTATGGTATCAGAACAAATATCTGAATTCACCATAAATATATGGGAATCTGATTGTAACACCTTGGAAGAAACATTGTGCAACTGTACATATGAAACTAAATAACAGTTTCATGAAATACAGTAGGTGTCGCTTGCGCGGACGTGCATTTCATTGTCAGAGCCACCATTTATCAGTATACACGAGTTGAAACTTGGGATCGTCCCCGAGCCAGCGAAGTAGATCGATTGGCCGGGAGCAATGCGAGCAGTAGTACTCAATGATAGAGTGGATTACTTGGATACCGCAAGGATATTGGTATCGCATGGCTAACTGATTTGTTGCCGACTGTGATTTAAAGCTTTTGAATCTATTTACATTAAAATGAAAGGTTATATGTTTGTCTTTTTAAAGAATCGTAAACTATGCATTTGATCATTTGACGATCTTTATCAAAGTTGTTGTGCGTGGGGCAAAGAAAGATTTTGAGTTGGTACGACCAATTTTTGAGAGGTGGTGTAGCAACGCGCGCAAGGTACAGTCACTATATATATCATAACAGTTATTCAATTTTTCATTATTTTAGTATCGAACAGCCTATATGTGCCCACTTCTGGGCATCAGGAGTAGCAGGAGACACATAACTTCGAAACTTTTGTTTTTTGAAACGTGCCTATAGTAGCGACGTTTAACAGAGGGTCGGCATTCGTGGGAAACCAAACCGGCAAAGCTATTGGTAGTAACACAATCCGAGCGTTAGGGATTTATGGACAAGAATCTTTAATTTACAAAATAAATTCAGTTCCGGAACTTTTTAATAATCAGAGTAAATTACTAATTGGATCGGGCAAAATAACCATTTGTATTTGAAACTTGGAGACTTTCCAGTTTTGAGATGAGTAAACCAGTCCGCGTTTGATGTTATCATATTGGATTTCAGTTTAAACAGCAATGTTTGAAGTTAATTATACGGAAAAGAGATAAAAAAAATGACAGTCCTAGGGACTGCCGATAGAAGTTAAAATGATACGTGGAACACTTAGAAAGTTTTGCGAAAGTAATAAAAATTGTTCTATGGGTAAATATATATTTTTAAGTACGGAGAGTAGGTACCAGACTATACAAATTTTCATTATGTAAAGAAAAAAAATGGTTGTGTGTAAAGTCGGTTTACTGACGATAGTTGAACGTGACAACGTCTAGTATTTGTGTTAAGCGTCATCTAGGTAAAACATTCTGAAGCTTTTTGAAAAGCTGTTCATTACGCCACCTCTGGGTACATCATTGTACTAGCACAAGTTCTTAACTTCATATCGTCGCTTTTCTAAAACATGGACAGACTCCTTGAACGTAATACACATTTCACTCACTAGATGGTGCGAAAAGTAATAAGGCGAGGTAACGGCGGTAAATATTATCTAATCTATGGCGGTAACGTTACATGATGTCATGTTTTGCGGGCGTACAGCCGGCTTCATCGAATTATAAGACGTTATCACGTCAAAAAGTTTGGTAAAGCGATTGAGAAGTCAACTTGGTAAAGTTGAGTACTCAATCCTGATAGAAAATGTTCAAATAAAAGTAAAAAAAATAATGGACAGTTTTCAAACATTTATTATTAACCTTAAAAGGTTCTAATAACAAGGGGTAAAGGGTCAGGGCTTTGATCGTTGTGATACTGCTACTTAAACTCTAAATTAATTCAACTTAGTTATTTTAAATCTATTCAGACTCCGACTGTGAGTCCAAAAAGCCGAACTAAAAGGGAACTCAACATCTACATATATTCATATTCCCCCGGGATCACAATTAGGTAGAAAACGGTCAAACTGGAATACAATATACCACACCTCACAACATCTAACATCCAAAATGGTTGTGGTGAGAATTTAATATGGCTTTAGAATTTCCTCAAGGTTAGAGTCCAATAGCATAATACCGCATCCGAGATTCGTGAGTCTTGTATGGTAAATAGAAAAATTATAAAAGTGAATAGTAAATGCGGTTAAGCCTAAACAATTAAGAAGGTTCAATATTCAAGGTAGAACATTGGTATAGAAACCCACGCGGAAAACTAAATACCTCTTTAAATAATCTGAGACTTCTTGATTATAAGTGCTGAAGTAAACTCTAGGATTCACCAACACTTGAACTTGTGGATTCAAAAACACGCGTTTTGAATCGTTTTGTATTATAGCCGAACATATTGCAAGCCTCTCGAAGGGGCCAGTTTGTATAGGTGAAGTTTTAATATATTCTTTATGTGCGCTAGACTGTCATGGGCGAGTTCGGCGACGGTATGGTTATGTTATCTTACTTACAAGAATTACATTTGTATATGTATACAGGGTTACTGGTAATCAGCTTGCATCCGTTTAAGGGCATGTTCTGTATATTTAAACAAACAACTTTTGTTCTACAACTTTCGTTAAAACTTAATAGATAACCCAAAAAAAAATTGTAGTTGTTGCCCTTTTTTGTACTGTTTAGCGACTTTTTATTCACTTCGGTACATCATTTTTTGCGCGTTAAAGAGCGTACGCGCTCTCGTTACGAATTGTTACCAAGAGTTCGATACTTTTAGACCGTGCAAATGCACTTTTTATTTATTTTGCAAAAGAAAAAAAAACATATATTTTTTTAAAACTGTAGAACAAAAGTTGACGTATTGAATGTACCTAACATCCCCTTAAAAGGATGCAGGCTGATTACCAATAACCCTGTATAGGATTTTGGGACTCAAAAACCTGAGTGCCTAAGTGGGTGTTTCTGATGGTTACAATCCTAATTCCGGTGTTTTCAAATCGAAAGCGATTAAAGCAACCTAAATCGGTTTCTTCTAGGTAAGCGCTCCCTCGTAGCCCGCATCGTCGCTTAACATCAAGCGAGCTAGCGGTCAGGCGTTACCTTAAACAATGTGTGAAAACAAAAAAAAACATGTTGTCTTCTAGGTAAGCACGCTCCTCGTAGACCGCATCGTCGCTTAACATCAGGCGAGCTAGCGGTCAGGCGTTACCTTAAACAATGTGTGAAAACAAAAAAAAACATGTTGTCTTCTAGGTAAGCACGCTCCCTCGTAGCCCGCATCGTCGCTTAACATCAGGCGAGCTAGCGGTCAGGCGTTACCTTAAACAATGTGTGAAAACAAAAAAAAACATGTTGTCTTCTAGGTAAGCACGCTCCATCGTAGACCGCATCGTCGCTTAACATCAGGCGAGCTAGCGGTCAGGCGTTACCTTAAACAATGTATGAAAACAAACAAAACATGTTGATACTAAAACATCGACATATTTACGTAACACGCGATCGAACACGTCAGGAAAGAAAGAAAATAAACGAATGTATCTGGTTCAATACATGGAGTAATTTTCATGTTGAAATCTGAAATACATGCATATTTTATGGTGTAATTTGGAGTTATGAAATGAAATGAAATGAAATAATGAAATGAAATGAAATAATTATTTATTTGCCAAGAATGTAGGTAGAGGAGATGTTACTACAGTAATATGGTGTTTCCTTACAATCTGCCATTTCTGGCGTGCAAATGATTTGAAAGTAAGTATAATAATATTTAGCTTTTCCTACTTGGACAACACTAATTTACAAAATCAACAGCATTCAGTTCAAACGAGATACAATTTCTGATGTCAAATAAAAAGAAAAAACAATGTCAAAACTACAAAACTATTATTTATGTCCAATTTGTCAATTTAAGTAATAATGTCCATCAAGTTACTGTCAACGAACAAAGTCATTCATTTTAAATTAAACAGGTCCTTGGTTATTGAAAGGTTATATCAGGGAATGTCCCAATTCGAAACTTATGGTACCTTATTTAAATATTTCGTGTAAATATATTATTATATAAAATTTGTTATTTTACTTAGTGTAAAGTCTTGTAAAGTCGTGGTGACCAGAGAAGGTGAGAACGTGATTATGTGACTTACCGGGTAAAACCAAGGTGGCTTTGTAGCTAGGACGTCCAATTTCACAACCATGAGGCCGTGAGTTCGAATCCCTGCCTGTCAATATATTTTTCTAACTGTATATGTACAAGTTTTCAGTCGCCACTGGCTGTAACGGTAAAGAAAACATTATGAGAATGGCACCATCACATCTTCCAGATACACAATGTAGGGCTGGTGCAGCGGCTAATTGAGCTGAGCGACTCAAACGGCGCAAATATGCAACCCTCGGAAGAGGTTACATATTTGAGCCCTTTGGGGTTGAGACATTGGGTCCGTGGGGGCCGGGAGCTCACCTCATCTTCAAAAGCCTTTCCGAGCGCTTGGTCGACGCGACGCGTGACCGAAATGCTGGCGTTTATTTGGCTCAACGCATAAGCATTGGTCAGCGTGGTAATGCCGCCAGCATGGTGGGTACGCTTCCGATTGGTAGTGGGCTTGAACATCTTGATTATCTGTAGACCTTCATTGGTCTATGGATAATTCAGGTGTGCTTAGTGTAAGTAGTTGTTAGGTATGTAGCGTAGTGTAGTTCTCATTGTATTTTAGTTTTGTTAAGAAAGACATCATTTGAGGATGTGTCATCGGGTATTATACGGCTACGGCTACCACCAAGCACAAATGTGCAAGGATTACTTCCAGTTTGAAGGGTAATGTTTACAAAGACATTACAAGGCAAAGAGACAAATAAAATGTTTTGATGTTGGTTTATGGCGTCGGAACGCCTGAACAGATCGGGCTAAAATTTGGAACATAGATTAAAGATTGAAATGACTCTTTGATTGGGTAGTTTTTATGGCGGGAAAATAACGGAAACTACGTGGGCGAAACCGCAGGGCACTGAATTAATTACTTTAGTTTAGTAATTATTCACTTGTGAAATTATTAAACTAGATAATTTAATTAATTTTGTAGTGGTAGGACTCTTAGCAGAGTCCGCCTAAGGAAGTACCATACCTTTGCCAATTATTCTACCGCCAAGCAGTAATGTGCAAACACTTCTGTGTTCCGGTTTGAAGGGCAATGCTTCCAGAGAAATTACAGGGCTTAGAGATATAACAATTTAGATCTCTGGATGACGAGCGCAGTGCAGTGCTAGGTAATGATTTGGACTCTTCATGTTCCAATAGCTGCGTGTCACTGTGCTGTTATGTGGCAGGCATGTTGCTTACCATCAGCCACATGTCATGTTCGTCTCGTCACTCTTCATTTAAAAAAAAAATATTTTCTCTTAACAATATAAAAGATAATGCGACTGTACTCCAACTAACAAAAACGTTGAACAACAAGATCTTTGTTTTTTCGTAAGTTTCGATTTGGCTCTGTAGAGATAATTAAAATCCCACTATCCCACTAATATTAAAAATGTCAAAGTATGGATGTTTGGATACTTGGATGTTTGTTGCTCAATCACGCCGTAACAAACGTAATGCGTAAACGTAACGCCAAACGTATGAACGGATCAGGCTGCAATTTGAAATACAGTTAGATTATAGTCTGGAAGAACACATAGGCTTTTCATCCCGGCAAAATAACGGGAACGGGAACTACGCGGGTAAAACCGCGGAGCACTGCTAGTTTATAAATAAAAGCCTTTTATCAGACTCCTTTCAAATCAGTACAGATGTTTGTCAGCGTGTCACCATGTGCAGCTATTTCGCGGACTGTTGTTTGCAAACTACCTTCAAGGTCAATTTTACCCCCTTAAATTAGACGCTTTCTCCACATGTGTACATGAGAACATCCCAATTCGGAGCCCATTTCATTTCAATAATATATTAAAATTCCCGTATAGAATACTCCTGTTGAATTACGGCTGTAATACGATTCGTTATTATTTATTCAGCGGAATGGTGGCAGGTGCCTTATTTATGATGACACGCGCCATAGACGCTGGAATTCGATGTCTAGCTTTTTTAACCGTGGTTATATCCACTCCGCCACAAATCGTGATTTCGTGGATTTTCGAACTCAAGTCAAAGTTGTTTATTTATTCATAGATGTACAATTTACACTTCGATTCATTTAAAAACAAAAGAAAGAACAAACAAAATTGTGAATACTTCTTTTCGTGTTGAGTACGTTTTTAGGGTTCCGTAAAACGTAAAAACGGAACCCTTATAGATTCGTCATGTCTGTCTGTCTGTCTGTCTGTCCGTCCGTATGTCACAGACAATTTTTGCCGAAACTATGAGAACTACACTGTTGAAACTTGGTAAGTAGATGTATTCTGTGAACCGCAATAAGATTTTTACAAAAAAAATTATAAAAAGAAAAATTAGGGTTTCCCCCCATACTGAGAACTGAAACTCAAAAATGTTGTTTTCATCAAACCTACACGTGTGAAGTTTCTAGTCTTCTAGTTCGTCTAGTGATAGGTCTTTAAAAATGATGTTGAGGTTTCTAATATAGTTTTTGTCTACACTGAATAATTTAGGCGAGAGACACTTCCAAAGTGGTAAAATGTGTCCCCCCCCCCCTCTAACTTCTAAAGCAAGAGAATGAAAAAACTAAAAAAAATATATGATGTACATTACCATGCAAAATACCAACGATAATTGGTTTGAACTCGATCTGATGAGTAGTTTTTTTTTAGTACGTCATAAATACACTACTATTAAAACTTCGATCAAAGTTACAACGAACTACAAGAACTATGTGTACTATGTATATTATGTTACTTGCTGCAATGGAACCCTTCATGGGCGAGTCCAACTCGCACTTGGCCACTTTATTTTTAAATAGTATTGAGTGACGAGGCCATGACATGTGCCTGATGGTAAGCAGCATACCTGCTACATAAAGGCACAGTGACACGCAGCTTTTGGAACACGAAGAGCCCAAATCATTACCTAGCACTGCACTGCGCTCGTCACTCGGAGATA
Source organism: Ectropis crepuscularia (assembly GCA_963693475.1). Classification (NCBI taxonomy): domain Eukaryota; kingdom Metazoa; phylum Arthropoda; class Insecta; order Lepidoptera; family Geometridae; genus Ectropis; species Ectropis crepuscularia. The sequence continues at coordinate 40,386,902 of OY856338.1, forward strand.
CAAGATGATTTATTTCTACACCCCGTAATTTCACTGGAAACATTTCACAAAAACTTTCAAAACGTTTAGGTAGAGTAGGAAGCGGATGTTGTTGCGTAGCACTTGTAGCGAGGTAGCAGCGTAGCGGAGTAACGGCGTAGCGGGGTTGCAGCGTAGGGCCACAGCAGGGTAGTGTTGGAGCGGCGGCGGAGCAACGGAACGGGACATATATATACCATTGACGTATTTTGTAACATTAGTGTAGTTTAATACTGAATTGTTAAGTTCTTAGTTATCATTTCAATCGACAGGTTCTTAAGACTCGTTTTTAGTATACCTACGTATTTGTAGTGGTAGGACTCTTAGCAGAGTCCGCCTGGGGAAGTACCACACCTTTGCCAGTTATTCTACCGCCAAGCAGTAATTTGCAAACATTACTGTGTTCCGGTTTGAAGGGCAATGTTTCCAGAGAAATTACAGGGCCTAGAGATATAAAAACTTAGATCTCTGGGTGACGAGCGCAGTGTGGTGCTAGGTAATGATTTTGGCTCTTCATGTTCCGATAGCTGCGTGTCACTGTGTTGTTATGTGGCAGGCATGTTGCTTACCATCAGGCACATGTCCTGCTCGTCTCGCCACTCATAAGTAAAAAAAATAATAAAAAGAAAATCCAAACACTAACACAACATTTTTATGCTAGTCGATCATCTGGCCTTATTTTGTGATAAAACTTGTTATGTATATACCACAGATTACAGAAATAAACCAGATGGAGCGCGCAGAACAGAGCTACTGAAGCAGACAAAGGAAATACAAACGCCGAAGCAAATACAAACTCCAGTCAGTATGAAACGGACTTCCGTGTTGTACGGGAGTCCCGTGTGATTTTAAGTTTTGTTTTAAAATATGCCGTCTTGTGACTTAAAACATTGCAAACAATGTACCCAAAAACAAAAAAAAGGAAAGACGAATGTAATTTCATAGAAAAATTTGAATATTTTTACTGTTATTTATATAATTTAGGTGATTTCATTTTGGTGATGAATGGAACACAACACCTCAACGAAAATAGGTTAGTGTGGCGATACTAAATGGAAATTATTTTCCCTGAATTTAGGGTAAAATATAGATTATATATTTTTTTAGACACTCGTAGACCAAATTATTGATGGGCATTGTATTATTTAATTTAATATAATTTCAAATTTAATTTTGGTAAATGTTAAATTTGTAAAATGTGTAATTTATGACATAAAAATGTACAAAAACCAAAATCATTAATACATCATAAAATTTGTTTGTGTATTTATTTATTTCGTTAGTGGCACCACTGCCTAAAATAATAAAATAAATTTTGTTTCCTCATGAATCAAAAGGTTATATGGAAGAGATCGCTTTTAGCGACAAGATCGCCTTTTGTGCCCATTTTGTTTTGTTATTATATGTGTTACTTCTTGTCAACTTTGTTTATGGTGCCAATAAAGTGATTTGTATTGTATTGTAATGTCATTCGAAATATTATCTAAGTGAAACGGTGGCAATATAATTGGTTATAAAGTGATGGTTTATAAAATAAAACATATGTTGAAGGAAGATATTTTTGAAGTTAATATTATGCATAACGTTGTTTGTAAAATTAAATATTTTTAAATTGTTAAGTTTTTTAATATTATACGGTTACTTGATTTTAAGGGCTTGTTTTGTCAAAAAAAGATGAATAATAATTGAACTGTTAAAATGATTATTTTGTTTGTTGTTTGGACCTATAACATTTACAGGTAGCCTATATGCATTTTATCAAAAATAGTTTGGTGGTAAAGATGGTTGTTTTAATTTTTGTTTAACCATCTAAGTGAGTAAATTACACTAATATTATTATTTGCGATTCAAGTTAATTTCTAGTTGCATGCAAAATCAAAATTCTTTTCTTCATAGAATGGAAATAGTAGTACCAAGAAATCCTTGTATAATCGGTGTAATAATATTTTAAAATGTCAATTGATGTGTTTATTATACGTGAAGATTTCCCAAGCTAAGACAACAATAGTGGGACTTTTTTCTTAAGACTGACAACATTATACAAGTAATTTGGAACGTTGATTTGACAATTTTAAGTCAACATGACTAATTACGGGCTTCACAGTGTTGTTCACGAAGGTTCCATCTGTGTTTTATTTCTGTAATCTGTGGTATATACATACTCATATTATAAAGCTGAATAGCTTGTTTATATACACGCGTTAATCTCAGAAAATACTGGACTGATTTCAAAAATTCTTTCACCATTGTTAAATGATAAGACTCTATGGAAAGTCCACTTAGGGAAGTACCACACCTTAGCCTGTTATTTTACCGTCAAATAGTAATGTGCAGATATCCCTGTTTTATTTCGAAAGGTAATGTTTCCAGAGATTTTACAAAGGAAGGATCTAAATCATCTAGAACCTCTGGGGGACGAAAGCAGAGCAGTGTTTGGATTCTTTATATTCAGGTAGCTGTGTAGTACCTACGTTATAATGCAAATATAATAGGTACATACCATCAGGCAAGTGTCTAGTTCGTTCCTTTACTCAATACCTACTTTAAAAAAAAAGATTCCTTATTGATATCAAACGAACTCAATAAGATAAAACTGAGCTAAATTCCGTTTTTTTTTTAAACAGCGAATAAAGTATTTTAATTGATTATTTTAGTACGTAATTTAATTTCTATATTCCTTGCCGATAGAACTGAAAATGTACAAATCAGAATTTGATAACTTATTTTGTAAACTACGCGAGTGAAACCGGAGGGCGTTGCCATGAACGTGGGCATGGTCCCGAGTTAAGGGGGCGCCTAAAGCCAGAAAACGAAAAAAGGACATTTTCGACGCCGCTCACTGAAGTTAAGAAACTAAAAACTATGACAAAAAAAAAATTGACGTGTGGGTACAATCAAGAAGAAGCACAATAACCGAATAGAATTTTAAAAATAGTTCAGAGTTTTTTACAATAAAAAAATAAAAATGACACCGAAAAAACCCGTTTTAATTCGAGTACTCGAAATTATCAGCGATGACCCCACATTATTTTTTGGTAATAAAATTCCTATTTGTACGTTCTAGTAAAGTAACCGAACACTTTTTTAAATTTATGTTTAGTTATTGAGTAATTAAATAAAACTTGGTCAAAAATGGACGCCTGATTAAATATTGATTTTTCCTCCAAACTGTGTCATGCTATTCTCGACTTTATGTACATCACATTAAGAAACGCGTCGCGCAGGTGAAATCTGATTTTTTCCTGGCTTTAGGCGCACTCTTAACCTGAAGATGTATTATCATTCCCGAGTGTGACGCTAGAACTCAATTCACAGACCACGAAAAATGTATGTGTGGGGCGCCAAAATAACTTTTCACTTCAAACATTGGTAATGATAGGCCGATAGAAGTGAGAACGTAAAAGTTTGAATATCAGTATCGAATGTTTCACAATACGTGACTTGTATTTATGTCCCACTCCGCTGCTCCACCACTACTCCAACGCTACGCCGCCATTTCCTTTCCAAAAAGTGACATCGCGACAAAAGAAGTTTTCCCTTCAATAATTCGTAGAACATCTCTCCTCCTGGCTTAACAGCCCTACGACTGACTTTAGAACCACATTCCCTCGAGATGTAGCGACTGAATGTTCTTGTTATTTAGGTAATTTGATTTATTCGAGTGTACGTGAAGACTTCATTACTCACTAATTGACTTGGAATATTGCATGCGAATTGTAAACGATGTCTCTTCCATTTATACTGTAATGGTTACTCATTTGCATACTTTACCTTACGTCATTTGATTACCTTCGTGTAACTACGATTAGAACGCTATACCTAAAAACATGAATGTAGTATGGACGACCAAACAAAACAAAAGTTAATAAAGTAGCCAAGTGCGAGTTAGACTCGCCCATGAAGGGTTCCGTTCCAGCAAGTAACATAATATACATAGTCAGGCGCGCTGCTGGCTCCCTCGTCGCCCGCGTGCAATGCCGATTACGCCGCCCTACGACTACTTATCCTGAGTATAAAAAATAAAGTGGCCAAGTGCGAGTTGGACTCGCCCATGAAGGGTTCCGTTGCAGCAAGTAACATAATATACATAGTACACATAGTTCTTGTGGTTCGTTGTAACTTTGATCGAAGTTTTAATCTATATATACTAGCGGCCCGTTCCGGCTTCGCTCGGACATAACCTAGACACTTCTCTGCAGCGCCATCTGCCGGGCTTATTTGTGAATTTAAACCATCTTCGAATACACACACAAAAAAAAAACATTCAAATCGGTCCCGTCGTTTAGGAGTTCTCTGTCAAATGATTAAATTACTAAAATGGCGCTAAAAAAACAGGAGTTGGTGATAAAAGGGTAAACATTTAGGGTTATATATATGTATTTTTAACGCCACATTATAAAAAAATAAAAACAAAAAAAAATAACAAAAATAAAAAAAAAAATGTTTGGGGAAACAATCCCTAATACTTAGGGGTATGAAAAATAGACCTACTGAATATGCATATAAAATTTGGTAAAAATCAGTAAATCCGTTTCGGAGGAGTAAGGAAACAAACACTGTGACACGAGAATTTTATATATAAGAAGATAAAAGCGAAAGGTCACTCATCAAAGAATCTCAGAAACTACAAATGCTAGGAATCTGAAATTTGCATGGAGGTACCTTTTAGCACGTAGGCGCTCACTAAGACGGGGTTTTGCAAAATTCAACCCTAAGAGGGTGAAACAAGGGATGAACGGTTGTATGAAAATTTGACATTTTCAAAGTTATCAAATTTTGTATCTAGACACTTGACACGAAGCAATCAAATCAAAGCTCTTATCTTCTCGTTTTTGATTTTCCTTTTATCCTGTTTTTATGGTTCCGTAAAACGTACAAACGGAACCCTTATAGATTCGTCATGTCTGTCTGTCTCTGTCCGTCCGTATGTCACAGACACTTTTTGCCGAAACTATGAGAACTACGCTATTGAAACTTGGTAAGTAGATGTATTCTGTGAACCGCATTAAGATTTTTACAAACAAAAAATAAAAATTAGGGTTGCCCCCCATACTGAGAACAGAAACTCAAAATTTTTTTTTTCTTCAAACCTGTGCAGGTTTGAGAAATCTATCTATCGATCGATGTGTGGGGTATCTATCGATAGGTCTTTAAAAATGATATTTAGGTTTCTAGTATAATTTTTGTCTACACTGAATAACCTGCGCTAGAGACACTTCCAAAGTGGTAAAATGTGTGTAGGTACCCCCCCTCTAACTTCTAAAGTAAGAGAATGAAAAAACCTAAAAAAATATATTATGATGTACATTACCATACAAACTACCAACGAAAATTGATTTGAACTCGATCTGATGGGTAGTTTTTTTTTAGTGCGTCATAAATACACTATAATTAATATTTTGTATAATATTTATTTTGTACATAAATAGCTTATGTGATACTTCCTTGCCTGGGGTAGACTTGTTAATGTTCGCAGACGACACTGTGCTTCTTGTACACGAAAAAACTTGGCCTAAAGTGGTTGATTTAGCTCAAAATTCTCTTGCAACAGTTAGTCTTTGGCTCGAAAATAACTTACTATCATTAAACGCCAGTAAAACCAAATATATTTGTTATAGTATTACGGAAACAGGAGCCCCTAAATATGACATAAGTGTAAAAATGCATACCTTTCCCTGTAATCGTGGCATAAGATCTGCCAATTGTACCTGCCCAGATTTAGCTCGAGTTGACTCGATCAAGTATCTGGGAGTGCATATAGATTGTTATCTGAATTGGAACTGTCACATTAAAAATTTGGTCTCGAGAGTAAGAAAACTAATATATATTTTCAAAAGTTTAAGAACTGTAGCTGAATCAGATTTAGTCATACAAGCCTATAAAGCATTATGTGAATGTATTATTCGGTACTGCATTTGCGCATGGGGCACTGCGGCTAAATCTAACTTAATACCAGCTGAGCGGGCCCAACGTGCAATCCTTAAAGTAATGTTTTTCTTACCCTTTAGACATCCAACAACTGAACTGTATAAGTTGTTGAATGTCCTAAGTGTGAGAAAGATATTTGTTTACGAAAGCATGCGACGGTTCCATAGAAAAACAGTGCCCCTCCTGTTAGACGATTCTAAAAGAGACCGTCCCTGTCCTGTTCCAGGTAGGAAGACTAAGTTTGCGAAAAGGAGATACGATTGCATTGTTCCTCTGTTGTACAATAAAATTGACGTAGAATTTAAAATTAAAAGAAAATCAAATAATGAAATTAAAAAGATTTTGAGATCATGGTTGGCCAGATTCGATTATGATAGTCTTGAATACTTACTTGTAGATATAGATATAACGTAATAAGAATAACTTAAAAAAATAACATAACACTTAAATTATAAATGTCTCTTGTAAAGATGTGTGTTGATGTCAAATATTATATACTTCTGTTATTTCTCTATTTGAAATCTAAATATTTAAATACGTGTGTAAATTTTTTTTTGTCATGGCTGTAGTTGTATATATTCTAGTATATATATATATTATTATATTCATATAGGTTTGTTTATTTTAGTGTCATTAGTGTTAAGGGAGAGGCCATTGGTTCCGAAACACAGTATTACATACTAGTTCGGAACTGATGGGTTCCAATTGATCTTGTGATATGTTTTATGTTGAAATAAAGTATTTTGTATTTTTGTATTTTGTAATACTTCGATCAAAGTTACAACGAACTACAAGAACTATGTGTACTATGTATATTATGTTACTTGTTGCAACGGAACCCTTCATAGGCGAGTCCAACTCGCACTTGGCCACTTTATTTTTACTAGTTTCTGTGTTGTTCATTGTTATTGATCGTGTGCATTGTACATTATTTTTGTTAATATTTTGTATGGTATAATAGTATTTGTGTATTTATTGTATAGTATTTATATGTATTTTAGCAATTATGTGTGTATAGTATTATTACGTAGTTTACATGTATTCTAGTAATTAAGTGACGACTTTTTAGTTTTTTATAATGTGGTTTTTCCCTCACACCCTATCCTATCATCATATGTATATTTTATGTGTTTTTCCTGCCTTTAATAGTTTTCTGGAAGAAATCGCTATTAGCGATTAGGCCGCCATTTAGGGCACTAGTTATAAGTATTTTCTGTTTTTGTAATATGTTTTTTTCATTTTTTAACTGTACATGGTAGCGATTCTGAAACCATTCGGTTGCATCCGACACGGAATCTCATCTCTCGGTCTTTGTCATGCTAAACAGATAAGACAAAGACCGAGAGATGAGATTCCGCGTCGGATGCAACCGAATGGTTTCAGTATCGCTACCCTGGTGTGCATAATAAAGTGTTTCTGTCTGTCTGTCTAGCTGTCAAATGCTTGTTCTATCAATTTTGTAATTTCGAACTGTACGGGGTGAAATTGAAGCTGAAATGAGGGATGAATGTCAATATGAAAGTTCCCAACCGTTGAAGATAAATCCATGAAACTCTGTAGGTATATATAGCCACTTGACACGAAGCTAACGAATGTTTGTTCTATCAATTTCGTTATTTCGAACTGTACGGGGGTGAAATTGGGGTTGGAATGGGAGATGAATGTCAACATGGAAGATCCCAACCGTTGAAGATAAAACCATGAAACTCTGAATATAGACACTTGCCACGAAGCAAACGAATATTTGTTCTAGCAGTTTTGTAATTTCGAACTGTATAGGGATGAAATTGGGATTGAAATGGGGGATAAAAGTATACATGGAAGCTTCCAATCATTGAAGATAAAACCTTGAAACTCTGTATATTATAGGCACTTGACACGAAGCAAACGGATGTTTGTTCTAGCAATTTTGGTACTTATTTCGAACTGTACGGGGGTGAAATTCGGGTTGAAATGTGGGATGAATGTCAATATGGAAATTCCCAATCGTTGAAGATAAAACCATGAAACTCGGTATATAGACACTTGACACGAAGCTAACGAATGTATGTTCTTGCAATTTCGTAATTTCGAACTGTACAGGGATGAAATTGGGGTTGCAATGAGGGATGAATGTCAAATTGGAAGTTCACATTCGTTGAATATAAAACTATAAAAACTGTTTATGTAAGCACTTGGCACAAAGCCAATAAATGTTTGTTCTAGCAATTTTGTAATTTCGAACTGTATGGGGATGAAATTGGAGTTGAAATATTCATATTCGTTTATTTGGTAAAGCCAATTTACACGTCATATATAATTAATAATTCATAATAATTAAATCCGAAAAAAAAATGATAATAATTCAATTACCTACAATTGTAAAAATTCATTAATGTCATAAAACGAGTGCTCGACAAGCCAGCGAACCCAACAATAGGGGACGAATGTCTCTTATGCTTTCACACCGAAACAACTGAACCGATTTTGATGAAACTGTATTATTATAAGCTGTTTTTAGTAACGGTAAATGTGTCTGGGTATACAAATAGGTAAGTACTGCCTGAATTACCTTAGTATTTATTTCGCGCGGACGAAGTCGCGGGTAACAGCTAGTAATAGATAATAGTGATTGAGCGACAAACATTCAAACATCAATACATTGACATTTATAATATTGGTAGGATTAGTAGGGTAGCTAAAACCCGACAATATCCGAATAATCCAACAAATTAATCTTACAAAAAAACAGTCACCTACTCTGTTCGGGGGCTATGCTGCCACAGCAAGACAGACACACATACATACACATACACTTTTTTTTTTTTTTTTTTAATCTTTATTAATTAAAAGGAGTTTTGTCATGCAATGACTATGTCACTCCCGTAACTAAATACAAATATAACTAAGATTTATGTTATTATTACTTACATAACTTTTTTATAAAGATGCAACATCACCTTAGCCTCATCGGAGGACGGTGAAGATAAAGCGCTGTTGCAAATACCAACATTAAATATGTCTTCCTGTATCAAATCTCTTCTTTGAGCTTCGTTGCGAACACACTCCATTAGCACATGATGGACATCTTCTACCACTCCACATTCTAAGCAATTTGGTGAGTCGGTGATACCCACCAGATATTTGAATTTGTTCGATGGGATATGTCCGGAACGAAGTCTCATCATAAGTACACAATCTAATCTATTTAATTTAATATTTTCGAACCATGAGCAACGCGGTGGCAGACTTTGAATTGTTTTATACCATACACCTTTTGTAAGCGAGCGTTCATCGAAATACTCATTCCAGATTTGTCTGCAATCTACTTTTATTCCACTTAACAATTCATTAGTCAATGGCAAGCAAGGGTATGGGAAGCCGTCAGATATCGCTTCTCTAGCTGCTCTGTCTGCTGCCTCATTGCCCAAGATACCTACATGTGAAGGGATCCACTGAATCACAACATCTTTCCCAGACGTACGCATTTTACAAATGGTATCTAATATTTTGTAGGCAATCGGGTGTCCTCGAAAAGTCGAGGGTAACCTAGCCAAATGATACAAGGCACTTTTTGAATCTGATAAAATGACAAAATTATCGAAATCTCGTGTTGACAAATAAGCCAGAGCTTCAGCAATCGCAATCAATTCACAATGCATTATAGATATCATTTTACATTGAATACTAAATTTTGCATAAATGTCAATCTGTGGATCGAAGAAAGCTGAGCCACATTTGTTTTCATCCTTTGATCCATCAGTATAGACTTTGTAAGCCAGACCATATTTACTAAGTATATATTCAGAACATATGTTTCTCAAATCTACTGTATTAAGACGCCTCTTTGCCGTTTCTACGCCGTCAACTTTAGTAACTATCGTGTTAGAGAGGTCATAGCTAGTAACCCACGCACTAAGCGAATACATAGGGAAGTTCACACCTGAGTGCACCGGAGTGTTACAGAACATTCTATGGGTTTCTACAAGTAGCGGTATTTTCTTCCTTCTCCAATAAGCACATTCACAGATGTTACTTAAACTTTCTAATACCCTTATTGTTAAATTACCGTCTATATTCTTTGATCTAAGCCAGAATTTGGCTGCAAGATATCTTCTACGGATGAATAATGGTGGCAGGCCCAACTCACTCTCCATCACATGAATGGGAGTGGTTTTAATAAAGCCTCCCACTATTCTCATGGCTCGATTTTGAATATCATCAAGTTTATTTAAATGACATCTTGCGCTGTTGTCGTATAAAAAGCATCCATAATCCAACCTACTGCGGATAATAGCAATATAGAGACGCCTCAGATGCTTAGGATGTATACCCCACTTGGTTCCTGCCAATACTCTAAACACATTTAAGAAATTTAAAGTTTTGTCTCTAACTTCATTGATGTGTTTTCCCCATCTTAAATTATTGTCAAATTGTATCCCTAGATATTTCACATGATCCACTTGGGGTATTCTAAAATTATTTACAGTTAATTGTGCCCTACATCTATTTGTGAGTCTAGGTTGTCCTTTTGTGAATACACAAACCTTAGTTTTTCGGCAAGAGATATTTAAACCAATTTCTTCGATCATAAAGTTTAGTGAATTCAACGCCGTTTGTATAACAGGTACCGCGTCTACAACACTCTTGGCGGTATAATAAAGAACAAAATCGTCCGCATATTGTGATACAAATACTTGGTGTATGTTCTTACAAACGTTAATAGTAGCGGCATTAAATAAGAAAGGAGATAAGGGATCTCCTTGGGCGATTCCAGTTCCTGTGTTTCTATTTAAAACTTCATTACTTTCCAATCTTATTGAGAGCCGACGTTCTTGTAAGAACTCCCACAAATATTTGCATACCATAGCTCCTACTCCCATTGTATCTAGCGATTTCAACAAACTTGTTATGTTTACGTTGTTATATGCACTATCAATGTCTACAAAACAGGCTACTGTTGGGTTTCCCTGAGTATAGCCCATCTGTATTCTTGTGACCATTCTAGTTAAGTTATCCATGCAAGAACGACCTTTTCTGAAACCTACTGTTTCCTGTGAATAATAATTGTTTTTTTCAAAGAACCATTCGAGTCTACGTGTAATAATAGTATGAAGTAGCTTGCATGGACAACATATTAAAGCTATAGGTCTAATACTAGAGCCAGTATCATGGTTAAGACCGGGTTTTGGTATAGGAACTATTTTAATCTCTCTCCATTGGCTCGGTACAAAACTGGACTCTAAAAATCTATTAAGCAAGGATACAAATATTTGTTTACCTATTTTTGGGAGATTTTTGAACATAGAGTATGATATATCATCCAAACCTGGGGCCGTATCTGACTGTTTGATGGAGTTATTCAGTTCCTGAACTGAGATTGGTGAACATAAATGTTGATTCTTACTAAAAAAAACAGGAGTTGCTGGTTTCGAGTAATCTGGCGCTAAACTGCATAATAGGTCCTCAGCTTTCTCACGGGTAATACTAGTTTTAGGAGACCTATAGCCTTTGATCCATCTCATTTTAGTCCACATTTCCTTAGTCGATGTTACGTTATCAATACTGTCACATAAATTGTGCCATGCTACGGAACTACTACTCCTTATAAGCTTCTGTGCAGTTCTGATTTTTTCCTGAAGAACTTGCAAGTTACCCGGTGTTGGCGATTTTCTAAATAATGCTAATGCCTTGCGCCTTTCCGCTACTGCTTTCGATAGGTTTTGAGTCCAGTATGGTCTAGGTTTAAATTTACGTTGATTAAGAGGATTTTCACAAATTCTAGTGAAAGGGATTGATATGTCTGCCGCTTTATTTATTGTATCGATAAAAAAATCATACGCTATTTGGTGATCTTCAGGTATAGTACAATTTTTAAAGTAATTTTCTAGAAACTCTTTATACTTAGTCCAGTCCGCTAATTTGAAATTGCGCTTTTTTGATGTAGCTTGGAAGTGATTTACATTAATTTTAATTTTAATCACCAAGTGGTCACTACCCAAACTTTCATTTAAAACATTCCAATCGTATTTTAGAGCATTATCTGAACTAACACAAGATATATCAGGTGATGTATTTTGAACCCTACCATTAACTAACTTGACTCTAGTATGTGTGCCATCATTCAATGATATAAAATTATTTTCCATAATTGAATCTAAAATTTGTCGTCCCCTTGTATCAGTCTTGGAAGACCAATTCGTGTGATGAGCATTAAAATCACCTGCTATTAAGGATTTTTGCTGAGCTAACATTAGTATCTGATCCCAATCACTAGAAAATGTTCTGACCCACTGAGGACAGTACACCCCAATTATATTTTCTAAGTGGTCACAATTTAGTAATTTAATGTGGAGAACATCCATATCGGAATTGGGAATATCTGGTAAAAGTACAAGTATGTAAATACTTGTACTTTTACTGATTTATGAGCTAAAATAGCTATACCACCATACCCGTCTGCACGATCTTTCCTAAAAGTGTTGTAATCTCTAATTCTAAAGTAGCTATTTCTATCCAACCAGGTCTCACTGATAATAGCAATATGAACTTTTTCATGGCTTAAAAGAGCTTCAAATTCTTTTTTTTTTGGGCGAATACTTTGCGCATTCCACTGAAGCACATTTATATTGATTTTTGCGCTAATATCCATATTTTTTCGATTAAATTGCTGCCAGGCTTATCGACAATACTTTGCCACACTAAAGTTAATAACCCTTCCAGTAGAATTCCCAAACAACTCTTAATTTTATCTGCCCATGATAAATTATTATCAGAATTAAATATTTTTTCTTTCAATTTAGTAACTAAAATTTTCCACGACATTTTTTCTTTCAGCCACGATTTATCTTCAGTCGGTCGATCTTCACTCATATTGTCATTATCGCTAGTCTCAGACATATTTTCAGAAACACCGTTTTCTTTTTGTACTGCAGATCTTTTCTTTTTTCTTCTTTTATCCATTTTCAATGACTTTTTGGATGTAACGGTAGAATTTCTAACTGCGTTTGCGTATGTAGGAGTATTGCTGTATTCCGGTATTGAACTATGTAGAATCAAATCTTCTGCCACAGAAAGTCGTTTCGATAAGGGTAAGTCTGCATCTGAGGTAGGTCGTTCTGAACTTTGTGATACACCAAAAGGTCTCTTAGACGGAGGCTCATATAAAGTAAGGGCCTTTTTGTACGAATAATTTAATTCAGCCATTATATCTCTAATCTTCTTCTCTCTCATGTAAACGGGACAGACCTTAGCCATCGTCATATGTCTTCCCGTACAGTTGTTGCAATAAAATTTAGTTGTTTCGCAGTTTGGATGGTTTTTAGAACATTTAGGGCATACTGTTTTAAGTGACGGACAGTTCTTGATCATATGACCGAACCTCCAACATCGGCTACATTGTGTTACTGGGTATGTATATCGATTGACTATAACTCTAGTGTCATATATATATACGTGGGTAGGTAGAGAAGGGCCTGCAAAACATACCCGCACCGATTCACCTAGTTCCCAGCGGCCGTCAACTGTATTTCTTCGTTTGAGTCTTTTAACTGACACAATAGAAACATCACTAAACAACTCTTTCATAATGTTTTCCTCGCTCAAATCTAAGTCGACATTTTTAATCACACCGTAAGAATAACCAAGTTCCATCGTTTTTTGGGTTTTGAAACCGTTTTCATTAAACTGTTTTGACTTTATCAGCAATTCCGAACTAACTTCATTGTTAAAATGTATTAATACTTTATACGCATTGATATACTTGACATTAATAACATCAGGAATCTTCTCATCTCTTAACATTTTTGCTAAACCAAATTGTTTGGGTAATTTTTCGGTGCATGTTATGGAAATTTCTATTTTTGTATCACTCATCGCCTCGTTCTCTCCTGTTTTACGAACTATTTTATTTGGTCTACGTGTCACTGGGTACCAAATATCATCAGAAGCGGTTTTCCTCTTTACACCGCTCATCGGTCCCACAGCTTTCTCTACTTGGTCTCCACTCGCCGCAGCGTATAATTGTCTCAAATCCTCCATACTGCCCGTCATTTCACTCTCGCTTAACTCCGTAATTGCATCATTTATTGCTTGTATTTCTACTGGTACTGACATACCTGCTTCCTCATTATTACTCATAATGATTGATGATACAACCAGAAAACTTCATAGTCACTCCAAGCGACACAATTCACAATAAAAATTATCAAATAACGGGCGCCTGTATTAAAACTAAAAATCGCGTCTATCGCTAGCGAGCGCCCGCCACAGACTGCACATACACTTCAAAGTTATAAAATTCCGTCGTTAGTAAAGAATATTTTTTAAGAATTAAAATCCCTTATTTTATTGTTCCTTGAACAGTAATCATTGTGATAAGTCTATAAATAAGCGTAAGTACCTACTTACCATAATTATGATTCCGCTGCACTTCTGTTTTTTTACTGGCGGATGATTGAATTATAATCACGAAATCAAAGGACAATGCCCATTTTTGACCCGCTAAAATAGTTGTCGTGTAGATATATGAGTTATATATTAAAAAATTGGTGATTTTTTGTTGTACTCGTGTGCGAAGTTATATAACTTTCTAACATTCCAAAATAAAATAATTTGCATTTGTTTAAATTAAATCTACCATTTACCAACAAAGCTGACTTGTAAAATATTGCAATAACGAAACGGTACCTGCGTTTCGTTTTAGTGATCCGCGTTAGATTGAAATTGAAAATGGATATTATGTATATCAATTTCTTTCACAATGTCGTTTATTTACTACTTTCACATATTTAAATAACGATATATATAAATACGGCGACAAAGAAACTATCAAAGCTTTTTTTGGTAATGTAAACGAGGAAAAAGGTGGCATGCAATTTTCACCAAATCCAAATTGGTCAAAGATCAATGTCAAATTGACAAATCAAAAAAAAGTAAACAAAGCAAAATGCATGGTTTTCTTCCTAACTTTGGTTTTCTTCTTGTTTAAATTGGTTTTAACAAAACTGGGAATTATGTGATTCAGTGCTCCTTATTACTTACATAATTGTGGTAATAATTACATAAAACCATATATTGTTGTGATGGCTTGCTTGTGTTTTTTGATGGAAACCCTCGATTGTTATGAACCTTCTAAGACCACTGTCTCGAATACCAAAATAATGAAATATTTATATCACAATTAAGATATTCCTTTCTGTGACAATATTTCTATGCGAATGAAGTGTTCATACTCTACAGGAAATACGGGGATAGCGCTAAGTTGCTACAAAACCTATACAATTACCAATTTTAAAACCCTGAGTTGCTTTTAGAAGACAGACACAAGTTGAAGCAAATAAAATAGATATAATATGTATATTTTAGTTGAAAATGATAGGGACAACCAGCAGAGGCCATCTTTCAGTACTGCTGTACTTGCATTGCAGAGTTCTTCGTGAGATTTCTAGGATGGCCAGACACCAGGACCACATAAATCCACGAGCAGAGTATTTTGGCTATGTAGTAGTTTTGGGCTATTAAATATATAAAGTTATTATTAAATGTAAATATAATTATGTGATAGCAAACAATATATTTTATTTATCCTCTCTTGCATTGGTTGGAATATAGATTCAGTAGAAAGATATCGGTGAACAGTATTATCTACACTGATTTAAGTATTTTTTCAGGAAACCATGATAGGATGAGCGAAACATGTGCCTGATGGTAAGCAAGAAAACATGCTTGCCTTTAACAAGACACACTGTCTTGTGTCATAAATTATTAGAACATGAAGACAAGTCTACATCATCAGACCTAGCCCTGCACTCAGTTTAAGGCTTGTTTACCCTATGATAATTCCATCCGAGAACTATTTTATGGTAATCAGTTGGTAGTGAGAAGTACTATTATTCCTATTTATTCTGATAAGAAATATGTTTTGAAAGACAATACCATAGTTCTTTCTTTTCTTTTCTGTTCTAATCCAAAAGAAAACATAATTCTAAAATATTTTGACAGTAAACATAACCTTACTTTTGGTTTAACTGTAACTCATTTTTGGTATTTAGGAAATGAAAAACACCGACAGCAGACGTTTATAGAAGCATTAACAATCCTAATTAGATACTATTCATATCTATACACTTTCAGTATCAAAAAAAGTTGGCCAGGTTTTTCAATGTATGGGACGTGGGCATTGTCCTTTCAATAATATCATTAGCTAATCCGAAGCCAAAAAAAGTCAAAAGAAACATTATCTTAATAATTGCAGCACAAATCATAAGTTCGATTGCGTAACCGTAAAAGACTCCTTTCCAATTGGGAAAGGGGAAAAAATCTCTAAAGGGGATTCCCGCAGATTAGATTATTATTTTAATTTCCCCAGACCTGGGGGTCTACCGCCTAACAATGCCGTCTTTTTCATTTCAAGCGAGAAGAAAAGAGACAGCAATGTCAAAGCGTTTTCGTTAGGCGGTAGACCCCCTGATTTTCTTACAATAACAGGATACTTTTGGTACTGCATCTTAGTTAACGGACGCCAATAGATGGCGGTATTTGCGTTTTTTTGTCATATTTCCCGTGCTATGATATTTCTTATACATACCTATGGTGGGGTAGGTATTATGAGATTATGACAATGACTTCAAATACTTGATGAGTCGCTCGGTTTGCCGCCCCCCTGGGCGTGCCGCCCGCGTGCTGTGCACGCCTTGCACGCGCCGTTGCGGCGGGCCTGTACATAGTACACATAGTTCTTGTAGTTCGTTGTAACTTTGATCGAAGTTTTAATAATAGTGTATTTATGACGTACTAAAAAAAACTACTCATCAGATCGAGTTCAAACTAATTTTCGTTGGTAGTTTTCATGGTAATGCACATCATATATTTTTTTTAGTTTTTTCATTCTCTTACTTTAGAAGTTAGAGGGGGGGGACACACATTTTAGCACTTTGGAAGCGTCTCTCGCGCAAGTTATTCAGTGTAGACAAAAATTATATTAGAAACCTCAACATCATCTTTTAAGACCTATCGATAGACACCCCACACGTGTAGGTTTGATGAAAAAAAAATTTTTGAGCTTCAGCTCTCAGTATGGGGGGCACCCCTAATTTTTGTTTTTTTAAAAAACTTTTGTAAAAATCTTAATGCGGTTCACAGAATACATCTACTTACCAAGTTTCAACAGTGTAGTTCTCATAGTTTCGGCAAAAAGTGGCTGTGACATACGGACGGACAGACAGACAGACAGACAGACAGACAGACATGACGAATCTATAAGGGTTCCGTTTTTACGTTTTACGGAACCCTAAAAATGACACATACACAGTGAAAACAATTAAATGGAACTGGGTAGGCCATATGATAAGAAACAAGAAGAATCAATGGACAAAAGAAGTGACTGTATGGTATGGTATGTATGCCGGGGATCGAACCCGGGGCATTTCACATGCAAAGCGAACGCTCTACCACTGAGCTACATCCCCGTTTGAACTACTGGTCGAAATAATTAATACAACTGTAACAAACATGCGGCGAGGTAACGACCGACGGTAACGGTACATGACGTCATGTTTTGTGGGCGTGCAGCCGGCTTCATCGAATTATAAGACGTTATCACGTCAAAAGTCGCCCTTGACCTTTCCTGAGTCTAGTCTATCTGTGTAACAAATTGCATCAAAATTGGTAATGTGGTCTATTTATTTCTTTATAAACAATTGCCAACGTGTGCTAACAGCTTAGCCAATACACAAACGGCCATAATACACACACAATTACAAAAAATTAATCGTTAAAACTTAGACGTTAAAGGGTAACAGATAGAGAGAGTTTGACTGGCCTTGTGGCTAAGTGGTTAGTAGCTCTGCCTGCGAAGCCGAGGGTCGTGGGTTCGATCCCCACCCAGTCCAAATATTTGTGTGATGAATTCAAATGTTTGCACTGTGTCTGGGTGTTTCTATGTATAATAAGTATGTATTTAAAACTATATAAGTATTATATCAGCTATCTGGCCGCCATCACACAAGCTTTGCTTAGTTTGGGGTCAGATGGTGTTGTGTGTGAATTGTCCACCAATATTTATTATTATTTATTTATTATTTATAGTTACTTTCATATTTATAATATTAGTATGGATATCAAGTGTCTATAGTTGCAAAATTTCATGATTTTAACTTCAACAATGATGAACTTCCATAAGAACCTTCTATTTCATCCCCGTACAGTTCGAAATTACAAAATTGCTAGAACAAACCTTTATTAGCTTCGCGTCAAGTGTCTAGATACAAAGTTTCATGGTTTAATCTTCAGGAATTACGAACTTCCAAATAAACTTTCATCACCCATTTCAACCCTTTCAACGGTTTGAAACTTCCATATTGACATTCATCCCCCATTTTAACCCCAATTTCACCCCCGTACAGTTCGAAATTACAAAATTGAAATAACAAACATTTAATTGCTTCGTGTCAAGTGTCTAGATACAAAATTTGATAACTTTGAAAATCTTTGAAATCATTTTCATACAACTGTTGATCCCTTGTTTCACCCTCTTAGGGATTGAATTTCGCAAAACCCCGTCTTAGCAAGCACCTACGTGCTAAAAGGGACTTCCATGCAAAATTTCAGTAGTGCATAGTTTCTGAGATTCCTTGCACTCATCAAGGAAGGACCCCACATGAAGTAGGATAGTGCTAGGCGAAAGATGAGCTAAAATGTGATTTGTTATGTATTAAGCCTACTTTTACATTTGGCTGGCCTTGTGGCTTAGTGGGTAGTACCTCTGCCTGCGAAGCCGAGGGTCGTGGGTTCGATCCCCACCCAGTGCAAATATATCTATGTGTGAAGAATTCAAATGTTTGCACTGTGTCTGGGTGTTTCTATATAAAATAAGTATGTATTTAAAAACTATATAAGTATTATATCAGCTATCTGGCCGCCATCGTACAAGCTTTGCTTAGTTTGGGGTCAGATGGTGCTGTGTATGAATTGCCCACCACTATTTATTTTATTTATTTTCTTATAAATATTATCACAATCAGATATCTTGTAAATTATTTATTATTATTACTTTATTAATGGTAAATATAAATATTTTTCTGTGACCTACTTCACATAAGATTATTTAAAAAAAAAAAAAATTTTATGTAAAATAGATTTTAATTTTAATAGAATTCGTGTAACCGAATAATCTATCTGTAAGCCGACTAAACGCACTGCCCCAGTTACTGCCAGGTTTTACGAAAACATCATCGATGAACGCTCGTGCACGCTCGTTTACAATTCTCAAATATGGGTCATTTTTCGAATTCAATTTCTATAGTTCGCGGCAGTCAGGCCAGCTAGTCATTTTTTATGTTTTCTGTGGCTTAGAAATATGGGCTTACCTAATAATGTCTAGCTGAACCCTGCGTACGTTGCTACGCCCACCTATCGAAAATAAATAGATCGCACCAACTCACATTTAGAACACATTTGGTTAGCTTAGGTGAAATGAGGCAACCTAAAAAAGATAGACACATCCGTCACGAAAAGCTCTCAAAAAATAATATTTATTTACCGTTTTTGTTACATTAGATATTAATTTATGCTTCGCTCCTATTGGTAGTAGCATGATGTTACATAGTCTATGTAGCCTTCCTCGACAAACGGACTATCCAACAAATAATCTTTCAATTCGAGCCAGTAGTTCCCGAGATCCTAGCGTTCAAACAAACAAACAAACTCTTCAGCTTTCTAATATTATATTAGTAAAGATTATGTCTACTGTCACACTACTTTACAATGTACTTTTTTCTGTGTGTCCTTTTTACCTAATTGAAAGAAAGGTTATGTTTTTGCGCGTATTTTGTATGTTTGACAAATTCTTTATTCCCACATATCTTCCAAACGGCTGGACAAATTTTGTCAATTAAGATATCATTAGATTCGTCTCAAAGTGTCCTCAAATAGCATTTTGTTTAATACTATAATTTTTTTCAGTAAATTTTTGTAGTCGGTTTGTTGTTAAATGAATGTTATTCTTTTGTGGTGTTACTAATGGGTTTATTTATTTTTTGCGCAGGAAAACAACCCGTGTCCAAACGACCCTCCACCCGTGCAGCCAATGCCGACCTGCCACTCGCCGCCGCCGCTGGTGGGCGAAGACAAGGCGGACGAGCCGCCCAAGGTGAAGAACTACTGGTTCTTGGACATGGAGATACGATATGGACTTCTGCAGGTTTGTACCGCTACTATGTAAAATGTTAACCCGATCAGAAAGACAGGCTTATGGAGCCCACGTTGGAACGAAGTTCATTCATGGCTTCAACCATAGCAAAAAATGTTTTGTTACAGTTTTTTGGTCTAGCTCCCATCCTTTGAGTATGTACGAGTAATGCGCTATTAGAAAGTTGTTCCAAAAAAGGAGTGAGAGATCCATGGACGACTATTCACCACAAAGTTCATTCATGGCTGTTACTGTAGCAAGAAGTACAAGAAAAAGTCTTATTACACGTTTGTTCGGTTTAGCTCCTATCCACTCACCGCGCGGATATATTAGAAAATTGGCTTCGAAAAAAGCATGAGGTTTCTTTAGCCCCCCCACTTGGAACAAAGTTCTTACACGGCTGTAACTATAGCAACAAGTGTCGGAAAAAAGTTTTATTAGTTTTTCCGGTCTACGATGAACACGAGTTTTATTTTGATATCTTATATCTTACCGTACAGATCACATTTCATAGGCAATTGATTTGTGTTCAGCAACACATTTTATTCGCTAAAATATATTTTTCCTTCGGCAAGCAGATGGGCGAATGTCTACCTTACTTAAGATCCCCTACTGTTAAATTTATACTGTTTCATACTGTTAAATATAAAAAACCAAACGTTGTAACTTATTATCTTTTTGCTACAAGCGATAGTAGCTCGTAAATCGTTGATCAAACAACCGTAGGATGAAAAATAATTACAATCGGAGTTCATAGCAGCAAGTAGCATCATATGAAAACAATTGTAGTTCGTTGTAAATTTGATCGATGTTTTAATAGTACCTACTGTATATACTGACCACTTTGGAAGAGTCAACTATACAGTTTAGAATTTTTTTTAGAAAGAAATTTAGGTTCATCATTTTTAAAGACCTATCCATATTTTATTTATTTATTTATTAAATAAATAAAATATGATAGATACCCATAGACACGTAAATTTTGATGAAAACATGTTTTTTTGAGTTTCTGTTCTAAGTATGGGGCACCCCCAATTTTTTTTTGTTTTTTTTTCTATTTTTGTGTGAAAATCTTAACGTGGTTCACAGAATACATCTTCTTACCAAGTTTCAAAAGTTCTTATAGTTTCGGAAAAAAGTGGCTGTGACATATGGACGGACAAACAGACATGACGAATCTATAAGGGTCCCGTTCCTTGCCATTTGGCTACGGAGCCTTAAAACATTATACAACCGAATTGAGAACCTCCTCCAAAAACTGCTCCGAGAACTTCAAAAAAGTCGCTTAAAAGACAGTAATATTATTTGAAGTTAGTTTACTCGCCTACTATTTTCCTTTACTTTGACAATCTCCTCAAATATGAAAAAATGTTTGGATATGTTTTATCGTCAAGAATAGATAGAATAAGTGAGACATGAGTAAAGGTTTGGGATTCGGCCTTTTACGTGACACGACTCAGCGGAAAAGGTGTATTTTGAAATGAAATTAATTTACGAAACATTCCCCTGTCCTAGGTCGCCTCGCTATCTTACTGTCCCGGCGCGCTCCCGGCCTCTGATCTCTCCCGCCCCGCTCCCACCTCACTCCCTCCGCGGTACCGGCCCGCCCACGCCCCGCTCCTACTCCGCTACGGAATCGTTTCCGACTACGCTCCTGCTAGACCCGCTCTCTACGCTGTCTGCTAACTACAATAGCAATTTCCAATGAAATGTTCCACAATAGAAAAATTGCCATTCATAGAGACAGCCGATAGAAGTAAAAACTTATAACTCAGAATTTGATAGCACACTTTGGAAACTACGCGGATGAAACCGGAGGGCGCTGCTAGTCTGGAATACATTTTTGAAGCGTTGTCGTCTAAATGAGTCTTCTGTCGCATGGCCGTCTAGACTAGATCTAACCAAGGCCGGATGGACGTGTAATGGTAACTATCGAAACACGAAATGCTATCGCACTTCAAGGTGGACATGGTCCCGAGTTCAGCGGAAAGTTTCTTTCATTCACGACCGTGATGCTTGAGATCAATTCACAGCCCACGAAAAATCTGTGTTCGGTGCGCCAAAAGAAGATGTCACTTTAAAAATTGGCAGTCGATAGGGACAGCCGATAGAAGTGAACACTTTCAACTTAGAATTTTAATGTTAAGTACAAATGTTGCACGATAAGTATAGCTACAGGTTTATAGTTATTACGCTATGTGAACTCACAAAATTCCAGCCATCCAAAAAGCGTCTAACACGCTCACTTGTATCCGCCGCCCAACATTAGAATATCGGTGCCCTGAACACGAACGCGAAAGGTTCAACGCGGCTAAGAATGTTTGCACTTAAATAAAATGCTTTCACTGATTATTATCTGTGATGATCATCTGAGGCCTCTATTCTACCGGTGATACCTTTCGTACTTTGGCCTCCGCCTCGTTACTGAACCAATCAAGTCCAAATATGACCCACTAACCAAGGATCACACTCATGAGAAGCGCTTAACATGTACGGTTTTACATTGATCTCTCTCATTTGTCCTCCGAAACCTCAGACCAACTAATCCTCATAGTCCGAAATATAAAATAATAGAAATTTCAAAAATCTTACTTCCTAGTAAGTACCTTACTCTTACTAACGTTACAAACGTGAAAGTTTTGAGTATGTACGTTTTTTACTCATTTACCCAAAAACCATTGAAGAAATTTGAAAATGTTGAATGAAATTTTGTACACAGATAAATATACCTCTAAAAGTCTGAAATGACACATGGGCAATTTTTATCCTGGGAAAATAAAGGGATCGACAGCCACGCGAGCGAAGCACCGCTAGTTCAAAATACCTCATCAAAATATGCTTATACATGTATCAAGCAAAAATTTTAGTGCCAACAATGTTATCCTAGTGATCGAAGCTCGACCCTAAAGCAATATTAATTTATAAACTAAAAATTAAACAGGATTTTCTAACTAATTTTGTTTTCCAATTTAGTTCTATTATTTTAATAACAAGTTCCACAACTATGTTAAGTAATTGGTACCCAATGTATCTAATCTATTAATCTATGTTTTAATATTCAATTAATATTGTCCTGTGTTATATTTTTTGTAATTCAAGTTGATTTTTATAAAAAAAAATGTTGAAATAAGGTAGTTTACCGATTTATATTTAAAATGAATTGAGACACTCTATAATATTCTTTACATCACATTTTTTTATCTAGCTAATTGCCATTCATCGTGTTAGTGCCACACACTTGAAACTGCTAATGAGATTTATTAATTATGTCTAGATTTTATCTGTCTGTCTGGTTATCTTTAATGCAAATTAATATGATTTTCTCCAAGAAAAAAACGACTTCAATTTCAAATTATAAAAAAAAAATCTGTTATTGTTGATACATTTCAAAAACCGAAACACCGATTTCGATGAAATGTATATGGGACCATGAATATATTATGTATATTCTGAAGAATTTTCTACTAAATAGAAAAAAAACAAACTCGATTTTCAATTAGCGGAGCTATCGCGTAATATACAAAACAAAAATACATACAACCGAATTGAGAACCGCCTCCTTTTTTTTGAAGTTAGTTAAAAATGGTTTTAAAGAGTTGAAATAATAATTACACTTTGTTTGAAACTTTCGTAATTTATTAAGCTTGAAGTTAAAAAGTATTTATTTTTATTAGTATATTTAATGTTTGACCCCCGACTAAAAAAAGGGGTGTTATAAGTTTGACATCGATGTCTGTCTGACTGTGTGTGTGTCTGTCTGTGGCACCATAGACCTCAAACGGATGGACCGATTTCGATGCGGTTTTTTTATTTGAAGGTTAGTTTCCATGCGGTGATTCTTATCTGTGTTTGGTTAATTTCGATCCAAGATGGCCGCCTCGACAAAATGGCGGACAAAATATTGATTTAGTTTAGTTAAGGCACAAGTCACAACGTGGAGCGCAGTTAGTGGCTGTATTAATCAAACAAAACGCCACTAAAGTAATTTTATTCAAAAATTCATTTGCTTGGTTTGATCAACGCAATATCGAGAGTTTATTACAACACTATCGAGTTTCCACTCTATTAGAATATTCCCAACCACTTCAAGTTATCGAACAGACCCTTCAAAACTTCAAAGGGAAAAAGGTTTATTAACAAACCACGGCTTAAAACATTTCACGACACTTCAGGTATCTATTTCTATACTAAATCAAAGAATAGGAACGTATCTAAAACATATTTGTAGGTAGGTTCAAATCTTTTATGACCTGAGTATTTTTCCTAGATATACGAATAGACTACAGGCCCGTGAACAAAGTTTACGGGTCAAATGAACCACCAGGAGACCTATGTAGGCTGATAGAAGGGTATAAAGTAATAAGATTCAACACTATGCCGTCACTTGTAAGCTGTCCAACTGAGTGCAATTGAAGAGGGGGGGTTGCAATCCTCGATCATTTCTCCTTGTCGCATTATTTTTGTACGGCGTTGCGGAATAATGTATTAAAAGAAGTATTGAAACTATAAAAAATATAAATCTTAACTTTTTAATTATTAGTTTACCGGAAAAATTTACAGAGTACGAGTAATTTACAGAGCAAATTTGGTCATTTGATTAAGTACGGCATTAGTTCCATACAGTTTCAATACCTCTTCTAATCCATTATTTCGCAATACCGTACAAAAATCATGCGGTGAGAAACGGTAGAGGGTTGCAACCCCCCCTCTTCAATCACACTCAGTTGGACAGCTTACAAGTGACGGCATAGTTCTGAATCTTAATACTTTACACCCTTCTATCATCCTACATAGGTCTCCTGGTGGTTCATTTGACCCGTAAATTTTGTTCACGGGCCTGTAGTCTAGAATTTGTGACCACTAGTTTCAATATTATAGTGCATTAGTTTTAGGGTAACAACATAATGCAGAATCCGGCGGAATAAACGTATTTGAAGTCATTTGCCAACCCGCATTTGGCTAGAATGCTAGGTTTTAGTCTTGCGCATACACTTGTAAAAGAAACTCCCAAGTCCCCGCTGTGTGAATATTTAGTAGGCAGTTTATGCGAAGTCGTTCGAATTGCACCTGCACTTCTGAGTATTTATCCAACTGTGTCATCACCACTGGCTCATGCGATGAAAGAAAACATCGTGATACAATCAACATGTTCCAAGAAATACAATTATGAGACGTGTTATCCGACAATACACACTGGGTCTCCATTGATCTATCCTTATGAGAGAGGGCTCCGAGACTGAAAAGTGGCCAGATGGCAAAGTAAGAAAGAGGTAATAGAATAGAGGAGACGTGTGGATGACGATGATGATGAATTTTGGGTTATGCAGAACATGGCACAAAAACTAAATAAACGTTTATGGGTACGCTGCCCTTATCATTACGAAAAACTTTTACCTTTTATATTAAAAGTTGTACGTAATGCTAAGTAAACACACCACTTTCGGGTAAGTAAAGCAAAATTTTATCTGCGTAGCACGGGTGCATGAAAAATACAGCCAGCTGTATTACACCAAAAATCACAAAATACTGCTTTTATGCCGATAAAATCTTTTATTATTAACTACTAGCTGAAGGCGCGCGCGTTACTACGCCATCTATCGAAAATTGGTCGTACCAATTCAAATTTTGTTCAAATTCGGTTACTTTAGGTTCTAATGACGCAACCTTTAACATATGACAAATGCTGTCACGCAACGAAAGCTCTTAAAAAGCAATATTTTTCCCCGTTTTTGTTAGATTTTTCATTCCTGCTCGGCTCCTGTTGATAGTAGCGTAATGTTAAATACCCTATAGCCTTTCTCGATAAATGGACTATCTTACAAAGAAATAATCTTTCAATTCGGACCAGTAGTTCCAGAGATCCTTGCATTCAAACAAACAAACTCTTCAGCTTTATAATATTAGTATAGATTATAGGTTAACACTTGACTGCCATCTCGCCTGATGTTAAGCGACGATTTGTCTACAATGTAACGTGCTTACGTAGAAGAAACCGATTCACTCTATGATTTGAAGACAACGACATTGTAAGCGTAACCATCGAGATAAACTTATCCAAGCAATGCATTCCTTATGCAACCCATTCCAATGCAACTAACTTCATTGTGTCGAAATAAGGTTTCTCAATGTGCTCGCGCAAATTAAAAAATCACTCTGAAGAAACTGTTGTGAGTCAGCTTCATCACTTTTTTGGCTGCCAGTGCCCATGCGATCATCGTCAAACACTTCTTCCCACCACAATTTCCTAGCATGTTGAAGAAACAAAGCGTCAAAACTCAAACAAGACTAAAGTTATGAAATGTAATTTAATCCTACTAATATTATAAATGTGAATGTATGGATGTTTGGATGTTTGTTGCTCAATCACGACCTAACGTATGAACGGATCGGGCCTGAAATTTTGAACACAGATATATTATAGTCTGGAAGAACACATAGGCTTTTTATCCCGGAAAAACAACGGGAACAACGGGAACGGGAACTTCGCGGGTAACACCGCGGGGCGCTGCTAGTAGTTAATATATTTACCCTTGACGGCCATCTCCGGATATGTCCGCCTGGGGAAGTACCACAGCTTTGCCAGTTATTCTACCTCCAAGCAGTAATGTGAAAACGGCACTGTGTTCCGGATTGAAGGTCAAGGTTTCCAGAGAAATTACAGGGCGTAGAGATAAGTCCTCTTATATATCTGGATGACGACTAAGCCCGTCATACAGATATGCAGTGCTAGTTAGTCTTAAATCACAAAATGAAACACAGTGATGTTTGTACATTACTACGTGTCGGTAGACTAACTTACAAATATGTGGGACTTCCCCAGGCAAAAATTGCAAAGAACCTCTACCTGTTTTTTTTTTTAAATTAACCTCTGTTGCCCCACTGCTAGGCAAAGGTCTCCCCCAATTCTCTCCGTTTAGTCCGGTCCAGAGCTTCCATCGCCCAATCTAGGTTTCGGTTTCGGTTTCTTCTAGGTAAGCACGCTCCATCTTAGACCGCATCGTCGCTTAACATCAGGCGAGATGGTGATCAAGTGTAAACCTATAAATGTTAAAAAAAAAAAAACTTTATTAAATGCTCCGAGCTCGTCTTTCAGTACAAAACAAAAATGCAATTTGGATTCGATTAATTAAAACAAAAAACAAACGTGTAGTCTCCTAGTTCAAACAGGCTGTGTACAATGGTTAAACATTTTACCTTGCATTGCACTGCGTTCGTCGCCCAAAGATACAACATGCTTTATCTCTATGCCCAGTTATTTCACTGAAAACATTTCTCTTCAAACCAGTACACAGTTATATATGCACAATACAGCTTCGCGGTAAAATAACTGGTAAAGATTTTAGTATCACGTTTTTTTTTTCAGGCCTTTCGCGCAGTAAAACGCCTGTTACTTTCACGCCTGCCATTATTCCCTTCGTTCCAATTATAAAAATAATGACTATACCTCTTGACTATACTTTCGACTATACCTGTTCTAGGTGACCCTGTTTTCCACCGGGCTAGACTAGTATTTCCACTGTTATATTTTCCGTATTTTCCGCAAAATAAATTGAGTGCTTGAAATGTGATTTTTATAAAGCTTGTTCCCGTCAAGGTTGAAGTTGAAGACTTGTTGATAGCTAACGGAAAACATGCGCTTTGGTATATTCAGGGTTAGCAAGCTGGTTGGTGTGGAGGTGCTGCTATATTATCTTACATGTATGTTGAACTGGTATTATGCTTTCCATCTTTTCTGCATAGGATTTAGATAAAGTCTATATTTATTTACCTAGGGAATTCTTAAATTTTTGGGATAGTAAGTAGTTAAGACGTAGGCCTCTTAGCAGAGTCTGCCTGGGAAAGTAACACAACATTATCTTATACCTTTAAACGAGCAATTCTTGTACCTATATATCTTATACCTTTAAACGAGCAATTCTTGTACCTATATATGTATATTTATATATATAGAATCTGAATCTCGGAAACGGCTCGAACGATTTTCATGAAATTTTGTATGCAGGGGGTTTCGGGGACGATAAATCGATCTAGCTAGGTTTTATTCAAGGAAAACGTCAATTTAGAGGCTTTTTGAGGCAATGAAAAACTCATACAATGTCATTAGAATACGATAACAAATTTCGGCAATTTGCACGTCGTCTGTTTAGCGCAAATGGGAAACGGTCGCTTTAGAAATTACGAGGCCTCGGTTCGAATCCTGATGGCTGTTACTTCTCTCATTCTTCATTTTGTGTTTTTATTTTTGAGAAAAACTATTATAAAAAGGGCTCCCTCTTTATCAACGTCTTAATATCGTTGTATTTAATTTGTAGCTAAGTATTTTCTAACAAAAAACCGAAAAAAAATCCTATTGGCGAATTATCTGCACAAACTGACTGTTGTATTTAACTATAGATGGCGTTGCACTACTAAGCCTATGAGTATTTGGTTTGAGGCTAGACCAATAATAATAATCAATTATTCGCTTACGTGACAAAATTTTTATCTTTTTAACCGACTTTAAAATAGGGGAGGTTCTCAATTCCGTTGTATATTCTGGTACGTATCTTGCGCGATAGCTCCGCTATCTTCATTTTTAGGGTTCCGTAAAACGTAAAAACGGAACCCTTATAGATTCGTCATGTCTGTCTGTCTGTCTGTCTGTCTGTCTGTCTGTCTGTCTGTCTGTCTGTCCGTCCGTATGTCACAGCCACTTTTTGCCGAAACTATGAGAACTACACTGTTAAAACTTGGTAAGTAGATGTATTCTGTGAACCGCATTAAGATTTTTACAAAAGTTTTTTAAAAAAACAAAAATTAGGGGTGCCCCCCATACTGAAAACTGAAGCTCAAAAATTTTTTTTTCATCAAACCTTCACGTGTGGGGTGTCTATCGATAGGTCTTAAAAAATGATGTTGAGGTTTCTAATATAATTTTTTTCTACACTGAATAACTTGCGCGAGAGACGCTTCCAAAGTGGTAAAATGTGTGTCCCCCCCCCTCTAACTTCTAAAGTAAGAGAATGAAAAAACTAAAAAAAATATATGATGTACATTACCATGAAAACTACCAACGAAAATTAGTTTGAACTCGATCTGATGAGTAGTTTTTTTTTAGTACGTCATAAATACACTATTATTAAAACTTCGATCAAAGTTACAACGAACTACAAGAACTATGTGTACTATGTATATTATGTTACTTGCTGGAACGGAACCCTTCATGGGCGAGTCCAACTCGCACTTGGCTACTTTATTTTGGTACAAAATACTTGAGAGGTGACCTCATATAAATTTTATGGAAATTGGTGTGGCGGTTTCCTAATAGTCCACGTAGTCATTCATAGCTTCTTATAAAATTTAGTCGTGTCTGAATTTTATTTTAAATTGAAGTCGCTTATGTTTTCTTCATAGAAAATCCTATTATTTGTAAACCTTTAAACGAGCAATTCCTGGATGTATGTTTATATGTATTTAGTATACAGAATCTGAATCTCGGAAACGGCTTCAACGATTT
Source organism: Ectropis crepuscularia (assembly GCA_963693475.1). Taxonomy (NCBI): domain Eukaryota; kingdom Metazoa; phylum Arthropoda; class Insecta; order Lepidoptera; family Geometridae; genus Ectropis; species Ectropis crepuscularia. The sequence goes on from OY856338.1 coordinate 40,416,511, forward strand.
TGATGAAATTTAGTCTCTATGCAGGGGGTTTCGGAGGCGATAAATCGATTTAGCTAGGATTTAGGTAGGGTCAAAAACGGCGTTTTAAGCGCATTTTGAAGCAATTAAGAATTGCTACAATATCATTAGAATACGAATGCGTATTTCGTACATGATTGTGTTTAGTGTCGCTATATCACAACCGAGAAATTGGGCGGTTTCAAATACAGAAGTGCGCGGTTCGAAACCAGATCAAACCATTTTTTTCAAATTCCTCATTTACTGTGAGTCCTTCTAATTTAATAGAATCTAAAAAAACACGAACAAATTTTATCCAAGTATTGGCGTTTTTTTTAACTTTAATAGGTTTACACTTGACCGCCATCTCGCCTGATGTTAAACGACGATGCGGTCTACGATGGAGCGTGCTTACCTAGAAAAAAACCGATTCACTCTAGATTTGAAGACACAAAAGTTGTAGCCAACGGGAAAAGCCCACTCAGGCAACGTATTTCCATAGCCTAGACGTTCTTATCACAAAAGTAGAGTCAAATCTCTTTGTTCGTGTCTTTGGAAAATCAACCATGAAACGATGTCGCTTTATCGAGCTACGAGCATTCCGATGTAAAAAGGACAATGTGGGATAAGATCATGGAAATCAGTCGCACTCTCGCCGAAATGTATACGATAAAAAACCGATTGGCTAGCAACTTTTCGGCGATGTTCAAGACTTTGAAGTCTTTTTCGCACAAGAGTGTCGTTGCCTATGAGCTTTTTGGCGCGTCTCTCGATCGATTCCAAAGCCTTCAGGTGATACTTAGCCGATCCATGCCAAAGGTGCGAGCAGTACTCACTCCATACAGGAGCGAATCTGTGCTTGATAAATGTAAGTTACAATACAATACTTGTAACTTAATGTTCCTATACAAACTAACTGATACAGCAACAGTATAACAGTATAATAGATGGCGCTGTTAAGCAAGACTCGAAGATGCTTTATTGAAAAAATATCCCGTTAAATTTTTTTATGTTATTCCGGCAAGATTAAAAAAAGAAAATTATTCACTAGCGACCCGCTCCGGCTTTGCACGGGTGCAATGCTGGTAAAAATGTCCCATTGCATTGCATATTAAATCGGTAATATCCTCGAAAGCATTAATTTAAATTACATGATGTGCCTAAGGCCTATATTGATCTATATGAAATGCACAATGAACCTATTTAAGTTAAGAACTCAATTGAATATTGTTTTAAATCGCTTCGTCAATAATACCTTATTTACAAAGCGATTTTAAGCAATATTAAGCCGTTAAAGATAGATATATACAACAACGGACTTTTTTGTAATCCTTTTTATGTACCTATGTATGCTTAGGGGACCTATTTAAAATACATCAAATCCTTTGCGTGGTTTGAAAGATCTAAATGTATATGTGGTATGTAGGGAGAGAAGGACAGCGGGAAGCGTTTTATACTAGGTATGTAGTGATATTTCATCAGTACGTAATTCGTATCTTCCTAAACATAATTTTACGAAAAAAAAACTGAGCAAAGCTCGGTCAACCAGGTACTCGGTGTTTATATGTGTAATGTATGTATGTATATTGTAATGTGTAAATTTTACTGCTTTGTGGTTTGAAGGTTAAAGTTTCAAGAGAAGTTGCTGTTGAAGTTGAACAGTGCATAGGTACAAGTAGATCATCTCGAATCTCGGGGTGATAAAGGTTGCGAAATGATTTGGACTCTTCATGTTCCAATAGCTGCGTCATCTTTTGTTGTTATGGGGAGCCGTGTTGCTTATCATCAGGCACTTGCCCTGCTCTTCCCGTCACTCAATGCTATAAAAGCAATCAAATAAAAAATTGGCAGTCATAGGAACTGCCGATAGAAGCGAAAACGTATAACTCAGAATAGAGAGATAGCTCACTTTGGAAACTACGCGGGTGAAACCGGAGGACGTGGTTATGACCATGGCCATGATCTAGAGTTTACCCGAAGATTACTTTCATTTACAAAAGTGACGCTTGAGGTCAATTCACAGCCCACGAAAAATCTATCTAAATGCGTCAGAAGAAGTTTTCACTTCAAAAGTTAAGAGACCAAATCATCACCTAGCATTGCACTGCACTCGTTTTCTTAGAGATAAAAAATGATGATGATGATATCTCTCAGGCCTGTAAATTCTTTGAAAACGTAGTTTTTCTAACCGGAAAACAGTACTGTTTGCATATTTCTGCTAGGCGGTATAATAACGGGCGAAAAGTGTGATATTTTCCGAGGTTAACTCCGCAAAGTAGAAAAACAAGGAAAACCGTTTAAATAAATTGGCTGTGTGGGCTTCATCAATTAACGTTTGGAACACAGCATATAATAATCATTTTGTTTCGTAACAAATTACTTACTCTATAGTGGTGACTATAGAGTAAGTAATTTGTTACGAAACAAAATAAAAACATAGAATTTATTATCGAATGTTACTTTTTTTTTTAAGTTAAGAGTGACGAGACGAGCAGTACATTTTCCTGATGGTAAGCCACATGCCTGCCACATAACAGCACAGTGACACGCAGCTATTGGAACGAAGAGTCCACATCATTACCTAGCACTGAACTGCGCTCGTCACCCAAATATCTATGATGTTATATCTCTAAGCCCTGTAACTTCACTGGAAACAGTAATTTTTGCACATTACTGCTTGGCGGTAGAATAACTGGCAAAGGTGTGGTACTTCCCCAGGTGGACTCGACTTTTATGAATAGAACACATTGTATGACATGCATTTGAGGAGGTTGTTATAGAGCTATTTACATCAGTTTTTATTTAAGAGACGTGGCGAGCAAGACATGCTCCTGATGGTAAATAATTCGGCTACCTATTACAACACAGTGCCACGCAGCTATTTGAGCATAAAGAGTCTATCTAGAGTCTATCTTTATCTAGAATCTAGACTATCTTTGTACCATTATGTGTTAAACCCGTTGATTTGGCCTGAAAGCGTAACATACAAGTAGAGCACACTCGTAGCAAAAAGACTCAAGAAGAAAGTCTACAATCATTGTGAGTTGCCAGTGATGACACAATATATGGTATAGAGACGTGGTCGTTAACTATTGGCCTGATGTATAAACTCAAAGTCGCGCAACGGGCAATGAAGAGAGCTATGCTCGGAGTTTCACTACGTGATAAAATCCGAAACGACAAAATCCGCAGAAGAACCAAGGTCACCGACACAGCTCTTAAAATTAGCAAGTTGAAATGACAATGGGTAGGCCCAAATTAATCTTGGCAATGAGTAGGCCATATAGCTCGCAGAAACGATAACCACTAGGCAGGAAAGGTTCTCGAATGGCGAACACGAACGGGTAGACCCAGTGTAGGACGGCCCCCATACGATGGACCTATGATATTGCCTCAAATATTGTGGCAATTCTATGGAGGAGGCCTATGCCCAGCAGTGGACATCTGTAGGCTGCAGATGACGATGATCGTAACAGATATAGTTTACTATACCTTCGCGTCTATAATATTAGTAGGGGATATAATTCATAGAATATATACGTAAAACCGAAGAGCACAGCTCACCCTACATTCAATTTGATGTTATGTATTGGCAAGGGATTATCCCAACCTAATCTGAGCTTCGGCCCTGAATCCCATTTGTCATAATTAACTGAACAGAAACGATTTTTTCTGCCTAAATTCATCAATACTAAATTGTGCTGGACGAGAATTAAAATGCTATTTTTAAATAGTGGGTGAGTGGCTGAGTTTTAAATCTATCTGAAAAACACTTTTACCACTTATTTGTGCCTATTTCTTAAAAAGCCATTTATAGAAAAAAGAGGCATTTATATATCTGAGACGGGTCATAGAATGTAACTTGAGAAACTGAAGGAAACAACAAAATATTCAGTGATGGCAAAAAGTGTTTCAACAAGGATTTTTGGTGTGATCGAAATTCGACCATCAAGCAATGTTAATCTATTCTCAATTTGACCACAGACATTAACAATAAATAAAAGAGTATTTATTTATGCGAGTATGTCAAATTGTTGGTCATTTTATTTACCATTAATAAAAGTACTAGCTAAACCCTGCACGCGTTGGTACGCCACTTATCGAACATTGGTCGTACCAACGTAGAACAAATTTGGAAAGCTTAGGTCTTGCTTAGGCTATAATGTTCACATACTGTCACGGACTTCGCGCACGTCACGGCGCGCAACAAAAACTCTCACAAAGGAATACGTTTTCCCATTTTCGTTACATTGTCCATTCCTGGTCCGCTTCTATTGGTAGTAGCGTAATGTTATATAGCCTATAGCCTTCTTCGATACATGGACTATCCAGCAGAAAAATAATCTTTTAATTCGGACCAGAATTTCCAGAGGTACTGGCGTTCAAAGAAACAAACTCTGCAGCTTTATAATATTAGTAAAGATTACATCAGCTATCTAGCTTCCATAATACACGCTACTTAGTGTTGTGTGACGAATGTCTAAAAACTATTTATACACTTAATTTATGTTTACTAACCCCAGAAGAATCATCAAAATAAGAAGTATTTAAACACAAAACATATCCCAATCCGAATCCAGCCAAAGACAGATCCGACAAACATCTCTTACGTCAGTGCTGAGGAAAGAGGAATATTTTTTAAATTTTACCTTTTACGGTGTCGGAATGTTAGAGTGCCAATCATTATCCTTTTGGCGCTTTAGGGAAAAATTATAAGAGATTTTTTTAAGATGCGAGTACACCGTCACGAAAATTTGGTCAAAGTTGAGAGATATGCTACCATAGAATAGATTTATCTTCAACGCAAGAAGTATTGATACGAAGTAAGTTACAATGTTTAATAAAATGTTGAAGATATCTTCTACTTCTTGCGTTGAAGATAAATCTATTCTATGGTAGCATATCTCTCAACTTTGACCAAATCTATGTATATCTTCTATATCTATACTTATAATAAAACTGTAGCGGGTCGAATTCTGCATAATGAAGATATTTTGAAAAAAAAAATTGGGGGCTTTCCATAGTCGATACTGATGGCGAAACTGCATTTTTTTCTTTCATGTCTGTCTTTCTGTATAGGGAATTCTCATCACGCCGAAACCACTGATTCAATTAAAATGAAACAAGACATGATTTAAGATCATACTAAGGATATGGTAGCTGTCTACTTTTAATCTCCAAATTCTGCACGGTTTTCTTGCAGAAAGGGGTGAAAGTCAGAATGTGTATTTGGTTTAACTCATGTTTGCGTTGTTCAATTTCGTTAATTCTTATTTTATTAGAAATAACACATTTTTAATATAGTCCCTTCAAATTTTCAACATTATTGGTCGTGTGGTTCGGAAATTAGATAGAAATTAAATAATAACGGTAATAATAAGTTGGGTACATACTAACTTCTAAGTATTCTGCGACACTGTAAGCACCAGGGATGTAACGGAGGTCATTTTATCGGAACCGAAAGCGGACTCGGAGTTTTAAAATTTGATTTATCGGAGTTGAAACCGAAAATGGCCAGGATCAGAAGTGGTGGCAGGAGATACATTTTTATTGGGTATAATTATTATTTTTTGTCAAACGCGTGGACACGATAAACATTGACGAGCAATTGATTTAGGAAGTTGGGATTTTGTATTTCCATTTACTATCCACCACAATAAGGGATTATCTGCAATATTTATACACCTTACCTCTGATTATAACCTCCGTTTTACAAGTTTCGGAGCCGAAGTCGGAACCGAAGGTGTAATAGTATTTGGAAGTTCCGACTTATCGGAGTCGGAGTCGAAGCTGATCTCTGGTACACACACCAAGCTCAAATCCGACATCCGTCATCTATCGTCAGGTAATAATATTACAATACCTTTCTAATGTTTTTCCACATTAACTACAGATGCTTATGGTACGAAACTCGATCTTTTTTTTATATATAAAGAGTCACGAGACGAGCAGGTCATGGGCCTGATGGTAAGAAAAATGCCTGCCACATAACAGTGACACGCAGCTATTGGAACATGAAGAAACATTACCCTTCAAACCGGAACACAGTAATGTTTGCACATTACTGCGATCTGAGATTTATTAGAAAATGTGTAAGGTAATGTTATCAACCAAAATCAAACGACATTTAAAATTTAGCGGTTGATGTTTGTGGATGCAATCCTTGAGTTCTGAATTCTGAATTTAGAATGTTATGTTACTGAATGCTATCATACATTACCTACTGAATTTTGTAGCCAATAAAATCACGTTGGTAAGTAACCTAGGTAAGTACGTGATATAAATTCTAAATTAGGTATAAAAAACCGGCCAAGTGCGAGTGGGGCTCGCGCACGAAGGGTTCCGTACCATTAGCAAATAAACGGCGAAAACTTATTTTATTGTATGGGAGCCCCCTTAATCATTATTTTCAATTAATTATTTAAAGAAAACATAAAACGAAATATTCTGTGAATAGTTAAAGCGTCTATCTGTCACCGTTATTAGTATGGAGCAAGAAACGGTAAAAAAAATCAAGTTTGTTCTATGGAAGCCCCCTTTAAATATTTATTTTATATTGTTGTTAGTATTTGTTGTTGTAGCGGCAATATAAATACATCATCTGTGAAAATTACAATTGTCTAGCTATCACTGTTCTTGAGATACAGCCTGGTGACAGATGGACGGACGAACGGACGGACAGCGAAGTCCCAGTAATAGGGTTCCGTTTCTACCATGTACATACATTTATATCATATGGAAAACAAAAAGGCAGTTTTTTGTATCATAACAAAACCTTATTGTCCATGTTTAATTTGACTGGCTTCGTGGCTTAGTGAGTGGTAGTAACAATGCCTGCGAAGCCGAGGGTCGTAGGTAATAAGTACAAGCTTTGCTTAGTTTGGATTCAGATGGTTTTGTGTGTGTGTTTTTTAAAAAAGAGCAGAGCCTTTGTTACACAAACAACTCCAATACAAAAATACAATGAGAGCTACACTACGCTACATACCTAACTACCTACTTACACTAAGCACACCTAAGTTATGAACTATCCATAGACCAATGAAGGTCTACAGATAATCAAGATGTTCAAGCCCACGACCAGTCGGAAGTGTGCCCAGCATGCTGGCGGCAGTACCACGCTGAATGGCAATGTTTATGCGTTGGGCCAAATAAACAGCATTTTGGTCACGCGTTGCGTCGGCCAAGCGCTCGGAAAGGCTTTTGAAGATGAGGTCAGGTCCCGGCCCCCACAGGCCCGATGTTTCAACCCCAAAAGGCTTAAATGTAAAACCACTACCGAGGGTTGCATATTTCCGCCGTTTGAGACGCTCAGCTGAATTATCCGCTGCACTGGCCATTATGTGTCTCTGGAAGATGTGATGGTGCCAAAGTATCGACGCAAGCTGCGTCCCACACTAGAGGCCGACTCAACTTCCAAGGCACAATAGTCATGCCGTCAGGTCTTTTGCCATCGTCACGCGTAAGACCACTCCGGTTTGAGTATGGCTGGGACATTGGCTGTGGAAAAAGCCAAAGTTTTGTGTGTGAATTGTCCACCAGTATCTATTTATCTGGACGACGTAATCATAGCTTCTTAAATTAGTCAACTGAACTTTTTACTTGACTAGAAGTTAGTTAGTTGACGTTAAATGATACTAATTGAAGTCGGTTTTTGTTCTTTCGGATATTATTTCAATCCAAATACTGTACTAAATTTAGTGCTCAACAAGCTTCGGTGACCAAAGCAAACCGTTGTTTTTCTAAAATTGAATAAAATCTTATCTCACAACTAAGTATTACATATTATGTATAGGTTTGATTTGGTTAAAATTTGAAACACAGATAGTTTATAGTTTCATAATATACTACTTATCTACTACTTACGTATAATGTATGTAAGAAAAAATCGAAGTCGACTGAAGAAACTAACTGATCTGAATCCAAAAGCGCACCATAAGCACAAAATTGTATTTCCTAAATGCAGACTTCAGAAAACAAAAAACTCTTTCAAATGTAATGGTATTCGCTTCTATAATGCAATCCCTGCACAAGTCGAAGGTCTTAATGAAACAAAGTTTAAAAATCAAATAAAAAGCTACCTATTGAGCAAGGCATATTATAATATAGATGACTTTGTTAAAGATAGTAACGTATGGAAGAGAACTGTGTTGAAACTAGAATCTTGTAATAAGGTAAAGTAATAGATTTATAAAACTTTTGATGGAACATTGTACTCATGTAGTATCTGTATACTGTATGTATTAATTATTTGTTATTTTGTCTTTGACAAAGCCTTTTTACAGCTGCATTTGATTGACGAGGCTCCTTTACAGCTTTATTCATTTTGACATTGTTATTTTATCTTATTATGTACACGGATTCTTATGCCTTTTTGTTAATGACGTTACCAAGTGTTCTTATGAATTTATGGTTCGAATAAATGAATTGAATTGAATTGAAATATCATCGCGGAAAAAGCATGGGCCCTAATGAAACAAATATTTACGAGATAACGACATTACGAATTAGATTGACATTTGAAACACACATGGCTTAGAGTCTAAAATATCATACCGTATACATATCCTGTAAAAATGCATAAGTGGGTAAGTATCAGATCACGCACATCAGCGACAGACTCTTCGTAATGTATCCTATAAAAATCCTACAAACTTAACACTGCGGCTATGTTCGATACTCCACAACCTTACTACGAGTATGTTTGACGTTGCTAAAAATATAAAATATGAAGTTGTTAAACTCGAATAAATATATTTTTGTGTGGAAAAACAAATTCACTCGGTTTGTAAAATGGCCACCCATCCAAATATTTTTACGTAAGCACTACTATCGTACTAATACGTTCGCAAGATCAACATACGCGAACGAAGTAGCGGGTTCAGCTAGTCCTATATTTACCTGCTAAAGTTTGGATGCTTGGATGTTTGTTACGCAATCACGTCGGAACTTTTGAATGGATCGGATTGAAATTTGGAACACAGACAGCATATTTATTGTCTTGAATAAATACATAGGCACTTTTAGAAGTAGTTTTAGTTTAGGCATAGTAGGAAAATAACGGAGATGGGAAATACGCGGGTAAAACAGCGTGGCACAGCTAGTTACGCATAAATCGGTTTATTTGGTGAAGAGTTCACTGGCGACATACATCATGAGACTAAAATATTAAGATAAGACATGAAATGTGTATTCTATGTTAATACACAGTCTTACATAGAGAGTTACAAAAGATAAGAGGAATTAAAAATAGGTAAAGAAAATTATTTCAGTACATAACATATTCATTCATTGGTACTTGGTACATCTTCGGAGTAATGCTAATTAGTTTGGAGAAGACGGACATTACAAAAGAAACCTTTTGACGTATTTTTATTACAAGAGAAATGTTTCTTGAGTAATTCAAATACAAGTAAATTAGAGACGGGAAAAGGCCTCTTTGGTATATTACCATAATAAATTAGTATTTTTAGATAACTATTGTTATGAAAGATTCCTGATGGATTGGCCACGGATAGTCTATAAATGTTCTGTTGGGTGACCACCAGCCGAAGGGTCGGCAACAAAGGGACAATGGAAAGGTATCAAGGTGTACCCTAAACAGGATAGATCCAGAATGATAAATTATTATTAGGAAAGACGCAGATTGTGGTCATCTAATAGTATTTGTTTCGGAACCATTTCGTTGGAAAAGAAATCATATTTTAACATACCTTTTTTTTAGATGTTTTTAGCGGGGTAGCAATCAGCTCGACAGCTTAACGCAGGTTCTGATAAGATGAAAGAGTTTGGTAGTGACTTTCTGTTCTTCCTCAATCCTTTGGAAGGACGGTTACTAGCTTTAAGTAAACCTCCTAGCCAGGTTTAGGTTCTTAGACGCCCTACCTTAGGAGAAGAAGGGAGGTTTGTGCCAATTTTAGCCTCTTCGCGGTGCCTGCGTCATGGATTGGTGAAAAATTATTCTGCTAGTCATCACATTTGTCTTAGTTATCTACTTTGTTTGCTGTTTCATGCTTTAGAATGGTTAAAGTTTTATAGTTATTTATTGCATTCGAATATAATTATTGCTTGCTCATATGATAGAAAGATCATTCCGGGGAAACTTATTTCTCGGCGAAGCTAGCAAAAATGTACTGTGGTTAATAGTTATAGAGGAAGACCAAAATGAAACCATTCAAAAGATTTGCTCGAGGCCTGCCAAAAAGCTGTAATTTTTTTGAATAATACTTAATCAGCACCGAAATTTTCTATATGAAAATGCATGTGGTTGTTACACAGTTTTAATTAATTCACGAGTAACTTACGTGTGATATGTGTACAGTACAACTTAAGTTTCAGCCGAATCCGGCGGCCATATTCAAGGAAAGTGCACGCGCGTGTCAAGTTTACGATTGGTTTGTGTGTAAAAAAAGTCGAATATTAGTACAGTTCAGCTGGCCCGACTAGGTACCAGTTGGGGGCTCTAGAATCGGTCAAGATACGTGTCACTCATAGGTAAAGATATCGATTTCCGTAGCAAAAAAAATTGAAATCTATGCTTATAGGTAATAAATAGGTAAGACTCATAAGTAACGACACCCTTGTTGTCACTTGTCAAAACGAAAGTCTTGCAAGATCGCCGCAAAATTGCTAATTTATTGGTTTGGCGGATACATTTCGGAGAGTGTGCAATTGATCTACATGATCTACTACCAATATCTTGCTCTTATTTCTATTGGAATGCTCGTAGCTGTAAGCTAGTTAGAATGTTAGAAAAGCGACATCGTTTCTTGACTGACGTTCCAATGGTTACAATCTTGGTGTCTTCAAATCGAGAGTGAATCCGTTTCTTCTGGGTTAGCACGTTCCATCTTAGACCGCATCGTTGCTTGAAATCGTGCGATTTGACGGTCAAAATATAAAACTATAACAATAAAAATAATTAGATAAACTCCATAATGCACAAAACAAACCAGAAGAAATCAATTCTAAGATGTAGATCTATTTCGACAACCATGGAATGGAAAAGAAACCATATTTTAAAGACGAGAATAGTCCAACATCCAACGGCGTAAATTGATATCTACGTAAAAACGTTCAGATTATCTCAGGGATCCCGGCACAAGTATCTGTCAGCGAAATAATCCAAGCTGCGGCAGCATCCATTAGTCAGCAGCGCGTTAGTAAAGCCATGCCCAGCTAATACAACTAAGCGAACAGTTCTACTCTAATCTCGCAATCTATGTTAGTGCTCTAAGAAAGCTGCTTCCTACATAAGTTATGAGAACAGCCTGAAAGTTATTCTGAAGCATTACATTCTAGTTACGACTATGCTTGTTATTACTTGGGACTCTTCGGGAAATATCCCCACGAATATTGTATATACGAAAGTAACCCGTATTTCAAATATACAGGACTTTATCGCGATTTATAAATGCCGGTCAAAATTATAATTTAAGTAGGAACTGATTTTACCCGCGCAGTCCTTCACATACTACGCTGACGACACCGACGACGCCATCGGTCGGTTCGTGCGGCGAGCGTTGGCTGCATCACCAAAGACCATTCGAGATTTCAACCTACAAATGGCCATTAGAGACTTAGAGACAGAAATGCGGCCGTAGTGGAGGCTCTGGGCCAGGAGGAGGCGGCTTAGGCAAAAGACGATGTCGAGTCGATTACTATCGGAATCTTAACCGGTAGTGATCGGCTCAACAGACGAAATCGGACTGACTAGGACTAGAATTACGTTTAAAATGTTCAGCACCCCCCTACTCCCCCCCCCCCCCTTTATTTTCCTCTTCTTCTCCTAATCCAAGATCTATGTAAATAAAAAGATTATTGTAATGACAAAGGTCACGGACCCCGGAGTCTGTGGAGTGTTTAATTAAATAAAAAAATTAAAAAAAAAACCTTCCACTTATTTTCCGGAAATGAAAAGTAGCCTGTGTGTGCTTCAAATTTCAGCCCGATCAATTGAGAGAGAATCATGCAAACTGTCGCATTTATAGTATTAGTAGGATTACATAGACGTTTTGGCAGCGTTTAGTTTTTTTCAATTTCAATTCAATTAATTTATTCGAACCATAAACTCATTAGAACACTTGGTAACGTCATTAACAAAAAGGCAAAGAATCCGTGTACATAATTAGATAAAATAACAATGTCAAAATGAATAAAGCGGCTGTAAAGGAGCCTCGTCAATCAAATGCAGCTGTCAAAAGGCTTTGTGAAAGACAAAATAACAAATTATTAATACATACAGATTCTACATGAGTACTAACAATGTTTCATCAAAAAAATCTATTATTTTACCTTATTACAAGATTCTACTTTCGACACTTTTCTCTACTATCTTTAACAAAGTCATCTATCTATATTATAACTAGCTGACCCCGCAAACGTTGTTTTGCCATATAAATAAAGGTATGAAAAATAGCTAGTAGCCGATTCTCAGACCTACTGAATATGCATATAAATTTTGGTTAAAATCAGTAAAGCCGTTTCGGAGGAGTAAGGAAACAAACACTGTGACACGAGAATTTTATATATAAGATATGCCTTGCTCAATAGGTAGCTTTTTATTTCATTTTAAAATTTTGTTTCATTGACTTGATATAAGACTGAAAGATGAACTCATCGAACCTGTACAATCTACTCGATTTCTGCGTATTTCAGTAGATTCAAAGCTTCAATCACTCGCATAGAAAGACTGGCTGACCGACTTAGTTCAGCTGCCCACGCTGTTCGTCAAATTAAAAAAATATCGGACGTCGCAACAGCTAGGCTTGTTTATTTTGACTATTTTCATAGTATTATGTCCTACGGGATTTTATTATGGGTTTCAGCTGCGGACAGAAACTCAGTTTTCATATTGGAAAAGAGAGCAATCCGTGGTCTATATAATTTATCAGCTAGAGATTCAGTACTGGAGATCTTCAAAACTATAAACATATTACAATACACAACAGTACCTTCATTGTATATTTATGAATGTATAATGTATGTAAGAAAAAATCGAAGTCGACTGAAGAAACTAACTGATCTGAATCCAAAAGCGCACCATAAGCACAAAATTGTATTTCCTCAGTGCAGACTTCAGAAAACAAATAACTCTTTCAAATGTAATGGTATTCGCTTCTATAATGGAATCCCTGCACAAGTCGAAGGACTTAATGAAACAAAGTTTAAAAATGAAATAAAAAGCTACCTATTGAGCAAGGCATATTATAATATAGATGACTTTGTTAACGATAGTAACGTATGGATATTTTATCTTATTATGTACACGGATTCTTTGCCTTTTTGTTAATGACGTTACCAAGTGTTCTTATGAATGTATGGTTCGAATAAATGAATTGAATTGAGACCTTCGACTTGTCCAGGGATTGCATTATAGAAGCGAATACCATTACATTTCAAAGAGTTATTTGTTTTCTGAAGTCTGCACTTAGTTGCAATGTTTAGTATTCTCGTTATTACTAGCGCTGAAACCCTGCCGAAACCTCGTACCTATAACTAAATATTCTTCTAAAACTATCGAGATTTGTAACGTATGATTTACGCATATTGAAAACATTGCACAGGTCTAAATTGCGATCTAAAATAAAGACAGAACATTTATTAGTTAAAATTGTTCACAAGTCACATTTTTTTATTCACATAAACAATTTAGTAGTTTGCGAGATGACTAAAAAACGAATTAGGCCGTCAGTTAGATTCAGCGAGCAACACGGAAGGGAGTATAGTGCTCGCAATATAACTCTGCACGTAGCAAAATATGGAACTAATTGACAGGCCGTCAACTTCTTATTTACGTCAGTTGACAAAAGTTTGTTTACGTTTGGTGTATTTATTAATTTCCAAAATAATTAATAGCTTTTATTATGCCGAAAGTAATTAAAAGTGCTGGCCGTGGCTGGTTCTTGAAAATCAATCGTGGTTGTGAAGAAGAACGATACAATAACGGGCCAAAAGTGCAGTTTTCCAAACGCAGAGCTATTTGACAACTAATATGAAGGGATACCATAGCAATCAAATCTCCACCTATTATCGGCATTTTAAAGCTGAGGCTTTAGGTTGAGGTGCGGCTTTGGTTTTGATTGTTTTATCGCCAATTTACCCGTGGGAAAAAATGTGTGTGCTTAAGACCGAATGTGAGAAACTAGTTATAAATGGGTTTTTTTCATAATATACAAATCAAAATAGAAAACACAGTGACACAGCAGTGAAGATCAGCTGATTGTATCTTTCTCGCTCGGGTACACTCGGCGGTTCCATGTTCACCCGATCGACCCTTTCACCTAACAGCGCAGCGGTGCGCCAAAAGAAATTTTACTTAATTATTTTTTTCAACGTTAGCTTGGATGCTCTTTGATCCTTAACTCTGTATTCAATACTATAATATTTTTATTGTAGGCGTTTCAGAACGTACTGTCACGTGGTAATGGACAACGCATTATACCACTGCGCTCAGATAAATAAAGCGGCTACAATGGGCAATGTAAAAGAAGAAAGCCAAAAGTGGCTTAAGAAAAATGAAATAGATTTCGACGATTGTAGGACAAATCCGCAGTTACTCCAATAAGGAGGCACAAAAAAGACCCACAATACCAAGTAGAATAACTATTAAAGGAACATGGACAGGAACTTTTGCGGTTACCGCCGTGATTCATCGTGATTTTAACCCTATTGAAAAAAGAAGATGATTCTATGGAAGCCAATGACTCATTAAAAGAACGTTTATGCGCCAAATTTTCAAATAGTGTTATTTATGGTCTCAATAAAAGATTTACAAGTTTAAATTAAATTCTTGTTATTTCGATGTTGGTGTAGGTTGAAAATAACAGATTTTTTATAATGTAATAAACTATAATAAAGTTTTCCTGGTGGTGAGAGACTCAGACAGCCTTCACCAATTACCAATGATATTTGGTCATACTGAACCAAGCCAGCACTGCAAAGGCGTTCATTACTTCGAGACATTCGTTCTTGAGTTTCAGTTGTCGTGTAGTTACTTAAATTGGTTCCCTGAAAAATCCCTTCTCGTACCTGTTTTATGAAGTTGTACGTTCCCAATGAACGGGAAGGGAACCTATTAGCTTGACCTGGCAACATTAAGTACGCCACCAGTCGCGCGCAGACTTATACTGCGAGCACTATAGTAGCCTTAGCTAAAAAATATTGTTCAAATCTTTCTGTCATTTCTTGCGGGAGGGGAAGTTGCACACTAGCGCAAAGCCGCACTATTACATACAAAACATACCTGTACCGATCCATTCCCGATCATACTCACACAACCAAATCACTAACACATAAAAAATAAAGCACCATTCACAAATCTAGCCCCGCCCTCACGCCACAGTATATTATCAAACTCCATGGTCCACGCGGACTTGTACTTTGACAGAGGGGAAACGCTGTGTTTGCCTACTCCCTTCCGTGTTGCTCGCTGGTTAGATTGCAAAAAAATATTGTACACGTTTTCTTTTGTTTCACAAACAAAAATTGACGAAGATACAGTGCTTACAAGTTTCTAGCCCCATCACTTGATGGTACGATTTTTATATCTATCTAATCTGTGATTTCTCGTTTCTTGTCGAGGTCGTAAATGTGTTCGAAAAACAAAATAAAAATGTTTACCTACTTGCCAATCAAAACAAGAACAAAAAATACAGACAGGCTTAATAATTCCTAGGTTTAGGCGATAGAAAAGACACAATTTAATGTCACTCTGTACAGAAAAATTAACTGATTCAATTCAATTCAATTCAATTCATTTATTCGAACCATAAATTCATAAGAACACTTGGTAACGTCATTAACAAAAAGGCATAAGAATCCGTGTACATAATAAGATAAAATAACAATGTCAAAATGAATAAAGCTGTAAAGGAGCCTCGTCAATCAAATGCAGCTGTAAAAAGGCTTTGTCAAAGACAAAATAAGAAATAATTAATACATACAGTATACAGATACTACATATTGTCCTCGAACCCCAAACTAGGCAAACAATTTATGAGTTACGTAATGAGTTACAAAAAATCACAAATTACAATTCTTACACTTCTCCAAACAAACCATTATTGTTACTCATTATTTATGAATAAGGTCTTTAATCTCATCGTATGATAGTCGTAAAAGTCAGTATTTGAGTTTTAACTTGAAAGTACATATTCATTGTGTGTTTTTAAACTATAGGTCTAAACACGCTCTATGATGCTGATTATGTCACAACTAATCGAAGGGCCAGTATTGGTCTGGTTCGGACCCCATTCAGCATGAACTGTCGTTAATATTTCAATTTCCGGAACGCAGATCAAAGTGCCAATGACGTAACGTCCGCACCAACTGTACCGTATTGTAAATATACGTATCCGTAAATCAGCGTATTGCGATTTTGAAACTAGCGTTCGCGCTATTAGTTATTTTATTTAGGGACGTTTACTACACAAACACACATTATGGGCAACACAGAATACACTTAAAATTAAACACATCATAGACACAAAAGACAATATCTGTATATTAACAAGCAAAAACTTTGTAGTTCTTTTTACGACAATGGGCTATTTTACACACCCTTTTTCTAAAAGTATTTTAATCTAACCATCAAATTGTCATTTAAAAATTAAACTTAAATCTTACTTTAACCGCCATGTTTGTGACGTCTCTAGCAGTGTAAACAAAGTGCGTCCAAAAATGTTACCAATTCAAAAATATCCTGATAATTTTTATCATGATTCATGACTAACACGTTTCTAAACGTAAAACGGACCGAGAAATACCTTTTATTTTAAAATACGGGCCCCAAATCAAAATAATCGGTTCTATACTAGGTAGTTATACCAGGTGTAACATTTTGTGATTGACAAATGAAAAAATCTGGTTACCAACCACTTAACCTCAATGTAATTCAATTTTCGCTCCTTCCAGGTAAAAAGGTTAGATTACAAGTCACGAATCCGAATAACCCGTGCGAAATTAATTGCTTTCCAAACTAAAACCTGGATGGCTTCATTCATTCACCGAGTACCACTAAATTGGAAACGGTCAACGCCTATTTAAAAATAAATGCGGGATCGTTTCAAGTTTCCTAACCTTGAGCCATCAAGTATTTGACGCCTTGAGCGGTTCGGTAACACCCACAGTTTGTTAAACTTTAAACATAGGATCTACCAGAGTTCTAAACTTAGTATACAAAATTAATAAATGTACGTGACCTCGACTCCAATATAGCTAGCTAAAAGCAGCCCACTATACACATTTCCCATTATGCCATACATATTATACATATTATTAGCCCATTATGTCTCCAAAAGTAAATATTTATAAAATCATTTGGATCGTGAGTCCTTGTGTTATGTTTACAAAATGAGCTCAAATTGCGAAAATTTAAAAACTACATATAATTGAATGTTCTCCGAAACAATAAAAACCGACCTCGATTCGTTTACTACTTAGCCATGGACATTTACCGTGTAGAGTCGAGTCGACCTTTCGCGTTGTAAGTGAATGAACTGTTTTCATTGAACTCGTCCTGTTAATACCCTGTGTTGCTTGATGGTGTTACGAGCAGGCGTGTTGTATACCATCCGGTATGTAATGTGCTTAACTGATTTTCTATCGGACTGGTCGTAACTTGTTGTAGTGGTAGGACTCTTAGCAGAGTCCGCCTGGGGAAGTACTACACCTTTGGCAGATATTTTACCGGCAAGCAGTAATGAAAAAAACGAAAAAGCACCAACGTTTCATGGTTGAAGTAGACGAGTTCTGAATTGGAGAATGGGAATCTATAAACGTAGTGGAGAACGTTTTGAGGTGAAATGGAGTGACGATACATGGAAAGTGGTAGCTGGAAACGTAAGTCAGAGAGTTGGGCCAAGCGGCTTATGTGAAGTGATGAGTATAAGCTGATGATGATGATGACAGTTTCAATAAACGGATAATGTCGTGATTTTATTTCGACGAATTATTTCTACAGTATTTTCTACTCCCAGTCGTAGAACGATAGCTTAATGAACAGGCGCCGCGGGACTCTGTAGTGGAAATATCTTCAAGGCCAGCTGATACTCAACACTTGTTTTGTAATTATAGATTAATGAACGAAAGGAATTGAATACAGACCTTGTAACTTCTAAGCACGTAAGTTAAAAGTAACGTGTGAGACTTCGAGTCCTTCAGAGAAATTAAGAGCTCGGATGTTTTAGATATTTAATATTGTTTTCTCACATTTGGAAAGTTAATAAATTTGTTTTCTGGGATAATTATGAAAATTTAGTCAAAAGTTACGGCTGGTTTAGTCGGGAAATGATGGCTGCCGCTCGTTCGCACTAAGTAGATACATAGATAGATTAACTATTTATTGCACTTAACTAAAAAAAAAAAAACAAAAGTCACTTAAAACAAAACAAAAAAGTAGCAATTAGCGACCTTATCACTAAAAGCGATCTCTTCCAGGCAAACATAGGATGGAATGAGAGATTTGAAAGTATGGAGGAGAGGAAGCACAAAAAAGGAGTGGTTGATAGTTATATTATAGACATCTACAATTAAAAAATAAAACAGAAATAAAAACTAAATTACCAAATAATACAATAACATACTTACATAATAATTGAAATCCCAATACATAATATATATACGTTCACAAAAATATACTAATGCATATAACAATGAGTTTTTGATACAATACATAAATATTTAATGTGATTTTAAACATAGTAACAGCTTCAAGTGAGTGATAACTGCGATAAGTAGATTTCTTTTACTTGGTTCTTAAAAATACGCGTTAATTTATAAATAATCGGAAATGCATATACAATTTGTATTATTGTGTATTATTTTTCCTATTTTGTCAGGATAATTTAAATAAATTTTATATTATTATAATTAGGGTTAAAGCTGTATTGGTCATGAAATTTTGATGGAGGGTTGGTTTTGTGAATGGTTTCAACTCAAAATCAACGAGTTAACTACACAGATGGTTATAAATGCCTTTAATTACCTACTCCTTCCTTTGGACTCAGGCACTGAGGCGCAACAGGTTCGGGCTTAGAAGATCCCAGGAGAGATCGGACTAAAACTGCGGACAGCCCTCATCGAGTTTGTTCGAAGCTCGATGGTGATTCGGACCTTTAGAGGGTCCATCGGGGCTAACTGGAATCTATTAACCTTGGATTACAAATACATTGTACAAAAGCGCAAAGCAAACACGGCAATGGTTAAAATAAAATAAAAAATAATTTATTCAACCACACTTAATTATATACATTCAGCTTCACTAGTTTATTTAATTACGATAAAATATAATTGTTATTAAAATACGGTGAAGTGATAATTTCAAACTTTGAAAATGTATACAATTTGTATGCCCTTTCTTTTGTTTAATTTTTTTTTTTTGACGTGTAAATTGTACATTTATCAATAAAGAACTTTGACTTTACAAAAAATATTATTTATTACAATTTAATACATACGTTAGTCCAAAATATACATATTTAAAAAACAGTATTTTTTTGAATTTATGGCTAGTTAGTTAATTGATCATATAATATGTTATATTGTATGTCAATGAAGAATGGGATTAGTTACACGGCTATGGTTACTTTCAAAGAAATGCCTTTATGACCGAGCTTTGCTTGTTATAAGCACGAATAAAACGACGTTTTCTGTCATTGAAATCCAGCTAGATCTTCGGTATTTTTTTAGAAGAAACCGATTCACTCTCATGTTTATTTCATTTTGACGTCTTCTATTTTCGCATGGATTCACGCTATAACTTTAATTGATTGCGTACAAATAATTTGCCTCATTCACAGCAGAGTTTCACACAGCACCTCGGAAATCTTTGATTTTAGCTGGGCATAATGTGATCTGTAGCCATTTAAAATGTGTCTATGTAACATGATACTTCAATCCATAATTTAGTTGTTCAAAACAGGAAAAACAAATACAATATGTTTACAACGGTTCTTTTTAGCAATACACTATTTTCAGAGTAGCCATTGGGTTGATTAAGATGAAGCACACGGATGTTCTTGTCTGCTCTCAATCTTACCAATAACTGATTTGAAAGTGGTTTTGTATTTTGTTTGGTCCGCGCAATACGAGAACCTCTGACACGGGAGACTGTGGGGCTATTTTAATAAAGTCTGTCCGTTGAGTAGGTAATCACACTTAACCCATTCGCCCTTAGATCATCAGTCTTTTCACTTTTGATATTTTAGAATGACGATACGAAAAATACATACGTCATGCGCTTGATGGCAAGGAAGAAGCTTGCCCACAACAGTTAATGCCTTTGACTTTTGACTTCGATTGCCGTTGACTTCGATATCCTACTGACAATCTTGCGCTCCCTTAACATATCTCCATCGGTGATCGACTGGTTTCATAGCTATTTATACGGACGCCGGCAATGTATTCGCTTAGACGATATTTTTTCGTCATGGTGTAATACTGAAGCTGGTGTCCCTCAAGGCGGTGTGCTATCACCTCTTCTTTTTGCCATTTTTATTAATTCTATATCTTTATATCTTACTTCTTCCTAACACCTTTATGCTGACGATCTTCAAATTTATTCCCTGGCGTCACTCTCCGACTTGCATGTGGCAGTTGATGCTGTGAACTCCGATCTGCGCCAAATTTTGAATTGGAGTAAAAATTTCGGTTTGAGCGTTAATCCCGCAAAAACACAAATCATTATCATAGGCAGTACTTATATGGTTTCTAGGGTGAACTGGGCCACAATGCCTCAAATTGTTTTTGACGGGATTACAATACCTTACAGTAAATCGGTAAAAAATCTTGGGGTAATTTTTGATCAAACTTTGAGTTGGGAAGCACACTTGGAGTCAATTAGCAAAAAAATATTCGCGTCTGGCGGATCTTTAAGGCGACTCCGCAATTTTCTACCCACTGCCACCAAAGTTACGCTTGCTCAGTCTCTCCTTCTTCCAATCCTAGACTATGCAGACGTTTGCTTTCTTAACCTCACCGAGACCCAGCTTGATAAACTTGAGCGACTTCAGAATTACTGTATTAGATTTATATTTGGTTTGCGCAAATATGATCACGTATCCGAATTTCGCAATCAGCTCAAGTGGCTCCCCATTCGTTTTCGCCGGAATGCTCATATCTTATCTCTTGTTTATAATGTCTTGTTTAGTCCTTTAACCCCTCGCTATTTGAAAGAAAACTTCACATTTTGGAGCAATATGCATTGTCGTCCTTTGCGATCTAATGACAATTTATCATTAAAACCACCCTCTGTGCGTTCTGAAACCTTTTACGGCAAATCTTTCGCGTTCCAGGCAGTCCTACTATGGAATGCCTTGCCCGTTCCTATCAGACATGCTCCGTCATTACCTGTGTTTCAGAAGCAAGTCAAGGCCTTTTATCTGTCACAGCCGTCACCACACTGAATTTATTCTTATCAAGTACTCATATTTATTTATTAATTTTATTTAAGTAGGTATATTATTATCAATATATATATATATATATATTAGTTTATTATTGTAGGTTAAATATATCTATTCCAAGTATTAGCATGTATGATTATTATTGATATGTATGTTTATGTAATATCTTTAGTCACACTGTACCCTAACCCCGTCTATTTCTACTTCATGTTTCTCACCATCCTTCGGTTGCCTGGAAGAGATCGCTTTTAGCGATAAGGTCGCCGCTTGATCACTAGTTCTAGGCTAAGTCTTTTTGTTATTTAAGTTGTATATTGTGAACAATAAAGAGTTTTCTATCTATCTATCTAATGCCACGCAGCTATATAAATGTGAAGAGTGCAAGCCTAGCACTGCACTGCGCTCGTCATTGGATGATGTAAGATGAATTATCTCTTAAGCCCAGTAATTTATTTGGAAACATTGCCCTGCAAACTGGAATACAGTAATGCCCGGACTTTATTATTTGGCAGTAGAATAACTGGCAAAGGTGTGGTACTTCCTACCACTACAATTCCTACCACTACAACATGACTTTTCGTTTCTGAGAATTTAACCGACGGATATTAACGACTATTAGTATCTGCAAAATGGGCAAAAGTCGCTTTTTAATATCATAACCTTAAGACCTCTTAACATGGAGAGATTACTTCGAAATTCATTAAGTAGTAAATTATTTAAAGTGGATTCATCATTTAACAAGAGCATTTAATCTGTCTCAATCGCGGTTTCCGCTCGGCCCTGAGTTTGCTTTCCTTTGCACTTGGAATCTACGTTGAAGTGCAGGGATGCCTCAAGTTTCACCACTCATTACGGAAACCCAGTCACCGGACTGCGGTGCAAACCGAGTAATCTTTGGCTAGTGGAGAAAATTGAGAGATTTTGGCTAGTTTGCTAGAGCTGTTAATATCACTACTACAGTTTGCATATTATGTTACAGTACAGTAGTAACTTAGTCAGTAGTAAATTTGCCTACCAAGCTCTACGTTGTACATTCTATTCCCACCCAGTACTTACAAATATTTCTTTTATGACGGACGTTAATATGTATAATAATTATGTGTATGCAATTATTTCTCCATAAGTATTAAATCAGCTATCTCCTTGTTAAAATAAGTTGAACAATTAACATTCTACGGTTTTATTTGGGTAGGGATAAAAATTATATATTTTTATTATAAGTATTTTTTCCGTGACACACTCTGTCACAACATCCATCCATCCTGAGAAACTTTCACATTTATAAAGTTAGTCGAAAGTAGGATAACAGTTAATACTAGATAGATGTTATGGTAGATAACGACCAAATGACTGTGGATAGATTGTGTAAAAGAACATGGATAAAAAAGGAGCTAATTCAGATCTAACGAATAATACAGACGAATAGAGGAAATTGACATATTGTTCCGAAGCCACATAAAATAGGATACGGGTAAACAAATGATCGTGATGGTATATTAATAGCAGTATTAATAAAGTTCCTCTCAATATATGACGTTGGTCCGACTATAAGTAATTAACTGCCTTAAGAAATAACTTCTGCGCACACAGTTATGGGTAGTTTCAAATCAAGGCTCAAACGTTGGCTTATTGAACAGACGTTGAGCAAATATGGTGAATGTATGCAATCTATTTATTTTTTCTATCGACTTAACTCTTTGAAAAATTTTGACGTACTCTATTTATGTTACAGCATTAGGTAGACTGATAACGTTTTGTTTTTGTATATTTGGTAAATGTGAAAGTAGAACGCTAAGTATTTTTCGCTTTCTGGCCGCCGTCCCTTTGTGTTTTAAGTCGGGATTTCATTATGAAAATTAAGATTTATGAATGCACACAAGAAGATTTCTATAAATTACCAACGCCAACGCGCATCCAATATTCTTTCTGCGCTATGCCAAGAGTTTGCTATACAGTAGAGACCGCTTGAGGTCATCTGTCACAGGACCCCTAAAACTCACAACTACCTTCGGTATGTTAAATTCAAAAGTCGCACAACTTTCCAGAGAAATTACAGGGCTTAGAGATAGAACATCTTAGATTTCTGGGTGACGAGCGCAGTGCAGTGCTAGGTAATGATTTGGACTCTTCACGCTCCATTAGCTGCGTGTCACTGTGCTGTTATGTAGCAGGCATGTTGGTTACCATCAGGCAAATGTCCTCCTCGTCCCATCACTCTTAATTTAAAAAAAAGTTACAACTGGTTTAGTCGGGAGAACGGCAAGCCGATCCGGAGCCCCTGTTTCTTATCCGATGCGCACCACTTCCGTTTTGATAGTCTGAAATCATGTGCGTAATCGGGCATCTTTTAAACTACAAATGAAAAAGTGGCTCGTCCAGAAAAGTTTCTACAGCATTGGGGAACTGATACCCAGATAATGTAAAATAATATACTATCGAAGTATCGACTAGTTTTAGAATTTTAATTGTAATGTTATTTGATTTTTATTTATAATGCAGTGCAATTAAGGAAATAAATAAACATTAAATTATGTAGTTTGGGGACTATTGACTATTGACTTTGGGGATTGATAGGGGGATGCATTCTGAGCATATATTCCAATTTGAGGGATTCTGGCATGGTCAGCTCAAGGTCATTTTGATGAAAACGCGTTTAACTCGATATTTCGAGAACTGTTAGTGTTAGGCAAAAAATTGTTGAGACCTTTTCTCTTCTACATTAAATTTACTAACTTTAATAGTAACCACTTTTCTTTCTTTCATCAATATTTTTCAAGTTATTGCTTCCGAAAGGCAAAAATTTTACTTTTTTCCTCCCTTTCGCCATTTCCTCCCCAACCGTTCAATTTTATGAAACTTTACCAATGATCAAAAGTGTAGATCTTTTAATAATGAACAACTTTGTCCTTGCTCTTTTTTCAGTAATGGCAATACCTTCAGAGTTATGTTACTTTACCGAGCGAAATCCGCGACACTGCGACACCTCCGCGACACTGCGATAAATCCGCGACACCTGCGGACTTAGGGCTGAACCCAAAATTCATTGTTTGTTTGTGTCGGTGGGTTTCTTCTACACAAGCTTATTTGGGACAACCACGTCACCTACTCCGATATATGCCAGAAATACACTCAGATACACTCAATCAGACATAGAGGTGAAGCGAGCCGTAGAGGATGCGGATGGTCTGATTATCAGTACGGCTAAGAGAATTTTGCCGGACTCTACGGCTTGCTACACCTCTATGTCTGATTTGATGAGTAAAGTTTTCAGTAGTTAGATGAATCTGGTCTTATTGCTCTCGTTGCCTAAAAATTTATCTTGAGTTGTGGTGACGGTCATATTGTAGATGAAAATGATATCCGCTCATGGCTTCAGCTGGGATCGGCGCAGCCGTTTGGCAGAATTGGTGCCAAAGTTGGAAATACCTTTGGGATAGCCATCGAATACAATTACCACGTCTGTACCGTAGTGTTTTTTATGTATGTTACGTATTTCTGGCATATGTCGAAGTAGGTAACGTTGTTGTCCCACATAACCCTGTGTAGAAGAAACCCACCGACACAATCCAACAATGAATTTTGGGTTCAGCCCTTAGACCGGAGGTGTCACGGATTTTTTGCAGTGTCGCGGAGGTGTCGCAGGGGCGCGGATTTCGCTCGGTAAAGTAACATAACTCTGAAGGTATTGTCATTACAGAAACAAGTGCAAAAAAAAAGTTGTTTATTATTAAAAGATGTACACTTTTGATTAGCGGTAAAGTTTCATAAAATTGAACGGTTGGGGAGGAAATGGCGAAAGGGAGGAAAAAAAGTTAAATTTTTGCCTTTCGGAAGCAATAACTTGAAAAATATTCATGAAAAGAAAAAAAAGTTGTTGAAGTAAAAGTTAGTAAATTTAATTTAGAAGAGAAAAGGTTTCCACAATTTTTTGTCTAACACTAACAGTTCTCGAGATATCAAATTAAACGCGTTTTCATCGAAATGACCTTGAGCTGACCATGCCAGAATCCCTCAAATTGGAATATATGCTCAGAATGCACCCTTCTATCGATCCTTTATAGTCCCCAAACTACATAATTTAATGTTTTTTTATTCCATTTTTTTGCTTAAATGCATTGGGCTATTAACGCAGATTGATTTTATATTTTGATGCAATTGATTTTTACTGTTTAACTTAAATTTGACGTAAGTAATTTGATTCTTATTGTATTGATAATTTGATTCTTATTCTATGATTTTAGGTTGTTGTAATTTGATTTTCACTGTGTGAAATTTGATGTGATTTGATTTTAAATGTATGATTCCCATTTAAAGTAATTTGATTTGTATTGTACGAATTTAATTTATTGTAATTTGATTTTTAGTGAATGATTTTAAGTATTGTTGTGGAATTTTAAATTGACATCTAACGTGTATTTCCTATTAGCTTGTATTAATTTGAATATCTTTAATATGACATGTAACTACTCGTTATCAAAAAAAGAGTATGAGTATGAGTAATGCCACAAAAACGGGAAAAGAAAACATCGTAAGGAAACCGGCGCGCTCCACTTGCGGCATCCACCAATCCGTACGGGGCTTGATGCGGATGCTTATACTTGTGTGCGTGCATCGTTACAATTCACTCTAACAGATGTGTTGTTGTAATGAAACTTCATTATATGCTGTTTTGAGTGTCGTTATTTCAGTGAGAGTGCATTTTAATTAATTAATTGCGACGAGAGTTAACACACATCGTTAAAAATTAACTGATCATTTTATCCACCCACGCCAAAATAAACATAGCTTCAATGGATAAATTACTACATTATTGTTTACATTCAGTAGCGCTTTACATGAAAAGGCAA
The DNA here is from genome assembly GCA_963693475.1 of Ectropis crepuscularia. Taxonomy (NCBI): domain Eukaryota; kingdom Metazoa; phylum Arthropoda; class Insecta; order Lepidoptera; family Geometridae; genus Ectropis; species Ectropis crepuscularia. The sequence goes on from OY856338.1 coordinate 40,442,759, forward strand.
TGCATACGGACAAGTATCGCACAAACTCCAGAGCTCCAGACCTACTACTAAGTAGCGTTTAGGTAGTAAAGTTTACCTCGATCCTTCGACCATAGAGCGAGAGGAAACTTCTCGAACGAGTCTAGTTTCATGTACAATTATTGAGAACCGCAACATGATTGCAAAACTTAAATAGAAGCTCTTAAGAAAACACTCAGGGTAACAGAGAACGGGTGAAGTAGGTACACCGAGAGGCACCATTACTCATCGTAATGCAAGTTTACTACACGGAAACTTCATAGGTATAGGTGGTCCCTTTCGAAAATTTTAACCGACTACAAAAAAAGGGGATTGACAATTCGCTTTTATGTTTTTTTTTTTCAAGTGAAAACTTCTCTTTTGACGTGCCACATACAAAGTTTCCGTGAGCTATCAATTGAGTTCAAGCGTCACGTTCGTAAATAAAAAAAACTTCGGGTACACTCGGATGAATTAGATGCCCTTGATCATGGACACGCCCTCCAGTTTCGCCCGCGTAGTTTGCGAAGTGAGCTATCAAATTCTGAGTTATTAATAGTTTCCACTTCTATCGGCAGGGCCCACGATTAAAAAAAATGTATTTTAGCTCTGCCGTGAATCGATTTTGATGGTGCTTTTTTTGTTTGGTAGATAGATGGAGATGAAGCGAAAATGAGAACAGTAGTCATTTTGTTGTAATAGGATTATTTGCAGAGTCCGCCTGGGGAAGTACCACACCTTTGCCAGTTATGAATGCCAAGCAGTTATGCGCAAACATCACTGTGTTCCGGTTTGAAGGGCAATGTTTCCAGAGAAATTACAGGGGATAGAGATTGATCATCATATATCTCTGGGTGACAAGCGAAATGCAGTGCTAGGTAATGATTTGGATGGACTCTTTAAGTTCCCTTAGCGGCGTATCATTGTGATGTTATGGGCGTATTGCTTACCATCAGGCACATGTACTGCTCCTCTTGTCACTCATTACTATAAAAAATTGGCAGACTGCCGACAGAATTGAAAACTAAAAGCTCAGAATTTGATAGCTCACTTTGGAAACTACGCGAGTGAAACCAGAGGGCGTCGCCATGAGCATGACCATTTAGATCATCCGAGTTTACCCGAAGGTTCTTTCATTTACGAACGTGTCGCTTGATTTCATTTCACAGCCCAAATAAAATCTGTTTGTGGTGCGTTAAAATTTTCAAAGTTTTCAGTTAAAAAAACATCCTTATTATACATAGAGACACCCATAAATAAGTAGCAAGTGAGTAAGTAGCAATCTGCTTTAGTGTGATTGGCTGTAACGAGGTCTGTTTCTCCTCAGATCATCGACGCGTTGAACTACCTGCACTACACGGCGAGGCAAGTCCACCGCAACGTCTCGCCCCACGTCATCCTCATCTGCAAGAGGGGCACTTGGAAACTCTTCGGACTCGACTTCGTTGGTAAGTTCTTGTTTACCACTGTTACTTATTGTTAAACACTTTACACGACTTTTCTAGTGGTAGGAGTCTTTGCAAAGTCCGTCTGGGGAAGTACCACACCTTTGCCAGTTATTAATGCCCAACAGTAATGTGCAAACATTACTGTGTTCCAGTTTTAAGGGCAATGTTGCCAGTGAAATTACAGGGCATAGAGATAAAACATCTTAAATCTCTGGGTAACGAGCGCAGTGCAGTGCTGGGTAATAGTTTGGACTCTCCATGTTCCAATAGCTGCGTGTCACTTTGCTGTTATGTGGCAGGCATGTTGTTTACCGTCAGGTACATATAATTTAAAAAATGTTTGTACATACATTCTTACAATACTGTGTTGTGTGTGAATTGTCCACCAATATTTATTTATTTATTTATATTTATTTATTACTGTAGTCAAGTTGAAGTATTGAAGTAAGATCAAAATTGGGGTGATATTTGAGTTAAAAATATACCATTTTAATTATGATTTCTTTAGGTAGATTATGGAAAAATATGGCACACATATATTTTGTTGTTGGTGACACAAAAGAAAAATAAATTTTCATCCCACCAGCACGGAAAGAGTACTTTTGCTCTTCGATATTAGGGCGCAACAGTCGTTTTTACCCTCTAGAGAATAAAGTAAATTTGAAAATAGACCTACTTGTGTACTAAGTTTTTGAATTCAAAACATAATTAAACCTATTTCTTTCTACATTGGTGCCGAATTCATTTTTTTTTATTTGTTAAAAACTCAGACTCGTAACCTCTTTGGTGTACTTTATTTTAAATAATAGGTGCGTAATTTTCTTATCACTTATGGAGGATAGAGGTGAGGAATGTTATCTCAAATGGCAGAACATTTAATAAAGTAGCCAAGTGCGAGTTGGACTCGCCAATGAAGGGTTCCGTTGCAGCAAGTCAGTAAGTAACATAATATACATAGTACACATAGTTCTTGTAGTTCGTTGTAACTTTGATCGAAGTTTTAATAATAGTGTATTTATGACGTACTAAAAAAAACTACTCATCAGATCGAGTTCCAACCAATTTTCCTTGGTAGTTTGCATGGTAATGTACATCATATATTTTTTTTAGTTTTTTCATTCTCTTACTTTAGAAGTTAGAGGTGGGGGGGATACATTTTACCACTTTGGAAGTGTCTCTCGCGCATATTATTCAGTGTAGACAAAAACTATATTAGAAACCTCAACATCATTTTGGAAGACCTATCGATAGACACCGCACACGTGTAGGTTTGATGAAAAAAAATTTTTGAGTTTCAGTTCTCGGTCCCATACCGAGAACTTTATTTATTTCCTTTAAAAAAATGTACCCTGATACTGATTTTGCGCTACCATAATTTAATGCATTTGGGTGGACACTTTTTCATGTACACAGATGACACTCCTTACCTCAGCCGGTCAACTGTCCATATTTTCACGTCATATTGTTATTATGAAACTCATGGTTAAATAAACTCAATAAACTAAATCTAATAATAAAGTTCTAATAATAAATATAAAAATATTAACATTTGCGTAATAAACAATTAAAAATTGTTTTTTATAAAAAAATAAACTCAAAAGTCAAAACATTAGGTTAACAACAGGAAAAGTGAACACAAGTGAAAAACCGAAATAGGTGAATCTAGCGACCAAGAAGTTTATTTGACGCCAACAGAATTGACGGAACTGTTAATAATGCGTAAAGCATTTAGTAATTCAACTTTAGAATCCTTCGCTTGCTCGGTCATCAAAATTGAGCACGCGGTTAAAAAGCAACTTTGCACTCTTGTACAACAAATAACTATTTCAACATTTTTTAATAATCCAACTGATGGACTAATTACTTTATTTAGTCACTAGCTGTGCCCCGCGGTTTCACCCGCGGATTTCTTTTTGAGGAAAATCCATACTAAAATATCCATTGCTGGCCACTTTATTACGTTTTACGGAACCCTAAAAATACGTAAATAAGCAACATTGCATTGTTGTAGAACAAATTTGATTACTTCAAATGACACACACTTCAAATGTAGACACGCGCCGTCACAGACTTCAACGACCAAAGAGAATTTAAATTCACGGAACTAAAGCTCTCGAAGAGAAATATTTTTCCCCGTTTTCTTTACATTATTCACTCATACTCCGTACCTATTGATAGTAGCGTAATGTTATATACCCTATAGCCTTCCTCGATAAATGGAGTATCCAACAAAAAAAGAATCTTTCCTATCGGTCCAGTAGTTTCCGAGATCCTAGCGTTCAAACAAACAAACAAACTCTTCAGCTTTATAATATTAGTATAGATAGTATAGACTAGCTGAACGCGCGCGCGTTGCTACGCCATCTATCGAAAATTGGTTGTACCAATTCAAATTTTGAACAAATTCGGTTACTTTAGGTTCTAATGACGCAACCTTTAAAATATGACATATGCTGTCACGCAACGAAAGCTCTCAAAAAGCAATATTTTTTTCATCCCACCAGCTCGGAAAGAGTACTTTTGCTCCTCGATATCAGGGCGCAAAAGTCGTTTTTACTAGAGATGGGCCGAGTACTCGGTTGATACTCGGTACTCGGCATACTCGGCGGGTTTTTGATACTCGTACTCGGCCTCGGTACTCGGTTTGAATACCGAGTTTACTCGGTTTAAGAAAAGCAATATATTTAGGTAGGGTTCTCTGCCTTTTCGCCGAAATTTATTTACAGGGATGCCATTTTCATTTGGAACAAATATTATACAGGTACAACAATAAATGATGGTATTATTGGAGTATTTTTTTCATAATTATTTTTCTCATGTTTGTGCTCTGTGTACTGAAACAAAAGCGATTTGGATCTGGCACTTCGCCGGCCGCTGCCGCGGAATGCTCGCTTCGCTCGCTTGGCTTGTGCCTTGTTGGTCACAGTTCTAACCTAACCAAACCGATTCCTTTCGATTTCACCTTAACTTCATTCCGAACTTTGAAATTTTGCAAATGTGTACATATATGTTGGAGATTTCTGTGGTTATAATATTACGTGTAAAATAATGTATTTTCTAATATAATATAAATGTACAAAAGGGAACTGATACACAGACGAAACGTTATTTGTCTAAAAGTTGTTTGGCGTAGTGAAAGATTTGACAAATGATAAGTGTCTTGAACGTATTGATGAACGTAATCGGCCAATCACTTTTCGGCGAAAAGGCAGTATCCCGTTTAAGTAGATATAATTAAGCCAACAGTTAATCAAAATGTATTTTTTACTAATTTAGGAAAGCTTTGATAATCTCCATCAATAAAATCAAAATTATGCTAATGAATGAGTAGTAATAGTAACCTGTTTGTACTTGTTCACGCGCGCGAAATGGGAATTTGATTGAACCGAGTTACTCGGCCGAGTACTCGGTTGAAAAAAAATGGAACCGAGTAATACTCGGTACTCGTTACTCGGCAAAAGTGTTACTCGGCGCATCTCTAGTTTTTACCCTCTAGAGGTTAAAGTAAATTTGAATTTAGAACATCGTGTGTGTGTAGGTTTTGAATTCAAAACATAATTTAACCTATTTATTTCTACCTCCTTGGTGCCGAATTCATCATACATTTATTTTTAATTTGTTAAAAACTCATACTCGGAACCTCTTTGGTGTACTTTTTTTTAAATGCTTTGCGCGCAATTTTCTTTTCACGTATGGAGGAAAGAGGGAAAGAATGTTATTTCAAATGGCAAAACATTTTGAAATGCTATGAATGAATCAATTGTAATCGAATTGAAGTATGCCGAGTTGCCGAGTTAAATAATTAAATATTATTGACTTCTAAAATAGTAACTAATAGATAATTTCAACTACTTGTACAGTACAAAATAATGTAGTAAATTTAACATCAAATAAATAATTACTATTTTGAGAAAACATGTACTTAGGTACAATATATTTTGAAGTCAAAACTTCTTTTGGCGCGCCAAAGACAGATTTTTCGTGGGCTGTCAATTTAATTCTAGCGTCACGCTCGGGAATGATAAGAAATCTTCGGGTAAACTCGTGACCATAGCCAATGGCCATCTAGAAATGCCTCAGCCTTTCCCATTGGCCATTTAAAAATGTGTCAGCATTTCTAGATGGCCATGCTCATAGCCACGCCCTCTGGTTTCACACGCGTAGTTTCCAAAGTAAAAATCAAATTCTGAGTTATAAGTTACCACTTCTATCGGCAGTGCCTATGACTGCCAATTTTTTTCATGAATTCTGAATAGTACGTTTATTAATTTCCTTTAAAATGTACCTTGATGCAAATTTAGCGCTACTATAATTTAATGCATTTGGGCGGACACTTTTTCATGTACACATGAAACTCCTTACCTCAATCGGCGACTCTCCATATTTTCACGTCATATTGTTATTGTTAAAACCATGGCTAAATAAACTATAGTTTAAAACTTATAAAATTGAATGCAAGTTAAAAACCGAAATACCATTAATAATAAGTGATTCTAGTGACCAAGAAGTTTATTTAACGCCAACAGAATCGACTGAAACTGAAAATGCGCAAAGCGTTTAGTAATTTCCTCGCTAGGGGCGATGAAAAATTACGTGTTACACTCGAGTGCAAAGATTTTTCACCTTGTGCCCTTTTGATTCCCTTGCTACGCTCAGGATTATAATTTTTGAATCCCTCGCTACGCTCGTGATTCAACTTTAGAATCCTTCGCTTGCTCGGTCATCAAAATTGAGCACGCGGTTAAAAAGCCACTTTGCACTCTTGTATAACAAATAACTATTTCCGTTTTTGTTACATTTTTCATTCATGCTCGGCTCCTGTTGATAGTAGCGTAATGTTAAATAGCCTATAGCCTTCCTCGATAAATGGACTATCCTACACAGAAAAAAATCTTTCAATTCGAACCAGTAGTTCCAGAGATCCTTGCGTTTAAACAAACAAACAAACATACAAACAAACTCTTCAGCTTTATAATATTAGTAATTATAGTAAGTTTAGAAAGTATAGATTATACCTATAAAAAAATGTAAATTGTATCAAAATAACAATGTATTCTCGTATTTTACACCACATTCTCTATCAAGATAAACGAATAATTAATTCATGAACACAAGCCACCGCATTTCTCACGGATCTGAACTAAATTGCACTGACGTGTTTTAACTTTGCGTGTGTCGTAAAGTGTTGATGCACCGAAGTGTTATGTGCTCACATGTCATGTTTAGTCATGTCTTGTGTTTACTTGGAAAATAACTAAAAACGCTTGCCTCGGGGGTTGATACCTACGAGGACATAGCGGCATTAACGAGCACTTTGCATTTTAAAATAGCCTTTTCATCATACTGTACAATAAATTCAAAAGCTTTGATGTTTTTTTTTACTCAATCACGTTTGAACGGATCGGGTTGTAATGATAACGTTAGTTAAGGAATAGCATACCTGAAGGCGAAAATAACGGGAACGGGAACTGCTTACTCGGAGAAAAACTAAAAAGCGCTGCTTTTGATTTGATTGTTTTTGATTTATATCCCGTTTACATTATTCCAGTCCAGCGGTCGAATCCAGCGCTGGATTGCTTACTGGAATAATGTAAACCGGCACTGGAAAGCATCAATCCAAGTGACAATGATGATATCGATAGTTCACTTCACGTTATTTTATTTTTGATTTTACGTTTGGTCGTGGAGTTGACGATCGCGGGGTTGTTTTCTTATCTTGTAATTATTTAGTTCGTATAATACAATTTGATTTGTTTTTTAAATGTAATCATTAATATATTATTTATCAATAATCTGGATACATATTTCGAATTGATATTTTAATTTTTCTATTAGTTTATTTTTCGCTTCACGACATTACTGACGTATTTTTACGGATTTTGTTCTTTTCTCTTTTAAAATATTGTATATCAATGTAATTGTTTCATTTATCGCCTGGTACTGAAAATCTTGCTTCCTCATTGATATTTCTATGTACTTGTACCTACCTACTTGGTTTTTTCTTCTGTTTTCGTTTAAATAAATATAAGAGGACAACTCACACACAACACCATCTGACCCCAAACTAAGCAAAGCTTGAAACATGACTTCGAGCGACTCTGTAAACTACTTTGAGATCTCATAGGAATAAAGTGGTAGGACTCGTTCTAGAGTCTGCCTAGGGAATTACCACATCTTTACAAGTTGTTCTACCGCCAAGTAGTAATGCAAACATTACTGTGTTCCGATTTAAATTTAGTGGCGGTTGGAAACATAAGACCGAGGATCGGCCTGAGTGCCGTATTATATAGGCCTATGTCCTGCAGTCTATGAACACGGGCTAATGATGATGATGATTTAAATTTCATCTTGTATTTACGAAGATACAGTGCTTAGAAGTTTCGAGTGACGTTACTTGTGGGTACAAGTTTTTACCCACAAGTTACGTCACGTTACGTTAGTGATCTGTTAGTCACCTGGTACGCATTAATTTGGTACATATATTACATTTAGTTTATGTATGTATTTGTAGTATATATAACTTAGTAGATTCATATGTACTTTTATTGTATTATAATTATTAAGTATGTGTAAGTATATTTATGTTGTAAATAGTATGTTATTATTTATCTATTTTCTGTTTTGATTAGTATTCGTAATGTTGTTGATAAATTAAATCAAATGTATATTATGCTAAGGGCCATGTTACTAACTTTATTGTCTAATCCGTGCACGGTTGCCTGGAAGAGATCGCTATAAGCGATAAGGCCGCCAATTTAAATGTCATGTTTAGTATATTTAGTTAAGTTGTTTTTCTTTTGCATTGTGGCGTTTAATAAAGAGTTTTCTTATCTCTTATCTTACGTCACGACCGCGTACTCTGGAAATTTGATGTTATATAATTCTAAATCTTTGTCGACTTCTCATTATTTGATAAAACCAAAAAAACGTCGTACGTAAGTGTGTCATATTTTTCCATGATCTAGCTGAGGTCTAATAGAATGGTTTATTTTTTATCCTGTCTTCATTCTTATTAAGGTTTAAAGACATTTATTCTCATATCAGATAATTATCACTTCCATGAGAACACGTATAAATAAAAACATTAGGTAGTTCGTCGCCGCAGAAAACTTAAGGGGGCGCCTAAAGCCAGAAAACGAAAAAAGGACATTTTCGACGCCGCTCACTGAAGTTAAGAAACTAAAAACTATGACAAAAAAAATATTGACGTGTGGGTACAATCAAGAAGAAGCACAATAACCGAATAGAATTTTCAAAATAGATCAGAGTTTTTTACAATAAAAAAATAAAAATGACACCGAAAAAACCCGTTTTAATTCGAGTACTCGAAATTATCAGCGAAGACCCCACATTATTTTTTAGCAATAAAATTCCTATTTGTATGTTCTAGTAAAGTAACCGAATACTTTTTTAAATTTATGTTTAGTTATTGAGTAATTAAATAAAACTTGGTCAAAAATGGACTCCTGATTAAATATTGATTTTTCCTCCAAACTGTGTCATGCTATTCTCGACTTTATGTGCATCACATTAAGAAACGCGTCGCGCGGGTGAAATCCGGTTTTTTCCTGGCTTTAGGCGCACTCTTAATACTTAATAATACATTTACAAAAACAAAAACAGTTTTAAATATTTGAAACCTTTACAATAAAAAATGATACACGTTCAACAAACCAGATTTAGATTGGATACGTGCCTATTTTAGCTACACTTGCATCTTAAGTACATGCAACGAGAGTCTCTTTTTGAATGCGTGAAACGAGTTTATTTTTTTAATATCCGCGGGTATTTGATTAAAAATGCGTGCACCTTCAGAAGCTATAATTGATTCGCCGTAGTTAAGTCCGTACCGTCGGTAATACAATGAAGCTAGCGCGGCGAGTGCAGGGGTATGAAACAATTTCTTTCCGTTTGATAAAATAGCAACTTTGTGTGAATATTTTTATTAAAAGTTTTTTGTATAAAAATGCAAATATTGTAGATGTTTTATGTTCATTAATTTTATTTATTTGTAAATGTTGTCAGTTGATGTTAGGTAATGGTAATTAAATATAGTTTTGATGATTATGTTTTGCAAAATTTGTAGTTCAGCTATTCTAATTTTGTCTGCATTTTCTCAGACTTCTTTCTATAAGGTGTAACAAGTGAGGCTTTACAAGTGTGTTGTAAAATTGTCAGACGTAATTTATTAGGGATGCAGATAATGTAAAAGAAATTGGTAACACTCTGAGATTTCCTAACCTCGGAGTGTTACCAATTTCTTTTTAATGTAGTCAAATGAACGATTTATTATTGAGTATTATTATTGAGTCGTGTTTCATCATAATCAGCCCACATTTGTCCACTGCTGTAGGCTGTATAGGCCTTTCATTAAGTAATACGCCACTCAGTCCGTTCCTCGACTTTACGATTCCAACCACTTTTCATATATCGTGAATCCATCTAGTCTCCTTACAGCGTGTACACTACGTCTCGGATACACTTCGGAGAGTGTGTAACTGATCTGCATGATCTAATACCTTGCCCTTTTTTCTATCGGGCTTCTTGTAACTCGAAGAAGCGGCACCGTTTCATGGTTGATGTTCCACGGACGTAGAGGTTTGACTCTACATTTGTGATAAGAACGTCTAGGTTGTGGAATGAGTTGGCTGAGTGGGTTTTCCCTGATAGCTATAATCTTGGTGTCTTCAAACCAAGAGTGAATCGGTTTCTTCTAGGTAAACACGCTCCATCGTAGACCGCATAACATCAGGTGAGATGGCGATCAAGTGTAAACATATAAAAGTTAAAAAAAAAAAATGAATAAAACGTTTGCCAACAATTAGCGTAGCGTAAAAAGAATTAGAGTGTGGACCGTGAATAGGCAAACGTAGTTTCAGACAAATAAATAACCTTTTACTTTATAAAAAAATAAATTACTTTTGTAGAGCAAGCCCAGCCGCAAGGTCTTGTAAATCTAACTTCTTTCCTAATACGACTTGATTACCTAGGACTCCCACGTGGTGTCTATTAGGTACTATTACGTTCCTGATATTACGTTTTTCGTGTTAACTTGATACATGTAGGTACGTCGTCATTTATACGTATGTTTTACATTTAGAGCTACGTTTTTAATTATTGAAATAGATAAAAGGAAAATCTCTGATCAATAAATATTTGCTTAAACATTTCTCAAAAACATGACAGTCAATGGGGGACTGCTGAAAGAAGTGAAAACTTGTGAAGTAGAATTTTAAATTAGGGGCGTTCCACGCGAAGCGGACAGGCAAAACAAGTCGATGTTTCCGATTTCAGTAATATTTGAGTATGTTTTAGCTATAGATATCCTCGATATGTGTATCAAATATTTTTGTAAAATAATGATCGGTTATGGAGTTATGGGATTAGTCCGTCGGGTAGAATATGGAAAAATATGGGACAAGTATTTTTTGTTATATCAAATTATTTAAAAAGTTTATTATTGTCGCGCTATACATCACCTGTAGAGCTAGAAGTATACTAGTATTACGCATGTCAGTGTACTGAAAATAGCAAACTGCCGCCGCTCCGACGCTACGCTACTACACCGCTGCACTAGCATGTTGCCGACTCCAACCCGTCAGATTTTCCTGATCAAATAGCAGATCCTTATTGAACGTGGCTAAAGCATTTCTCCCTTCAATCAAATTAGTAAATAAAATAAATCTGGATTTGGTTATTGCATGTACGCATAACTACATAATACTAAGACGAAAGCATCGATTTGGAGTCATCGATATAAATAAATGGATGTGCCCTCTCAAACTCAGGCGCACGGAATTGTGTCATCGTTAGGAAGAGTGAGCTCGGTTGCAGGAAGCGGTGAACGCCGGACGTTTTTACCTATTACTATTCGTTGTCAACAACCAAAATAAGTGGAACCACAGCATACCTCGCCGCTAGCGATTTCAGGGGTCAGATAGATTGGTGGTGTATCAACCACACTGGTGTATTACGCTACACACACAGACGCAGTTAATTACCAATTTCAAGGTGCTCAGGGCACAACCGATGATTTATGTTGATGTTTGCAGTGGCCTGCGGGAGCTAAATAGTCAGTCACTCGACATCAGAACGAAATGAATGTAGGCCACAATTAAATATTTGAGCTCTTCGACGCGTGACTATAAACTCATATGGAAAAGCGCTCAAGCGCGGAACATGGGATTGGGGGTAGGTTTACGATCCATCCCGGTCATCCTTGTCATCTAGGTTTAAAGTTATAGTTTATTACCTTTTCTCATACATACCAATCATAAAAATTAATCAATCCGTTTCGTAAGAACTTCGTTATAAGCACTGAAGAATATTATCTTACAACTTCTGATTTCTCAGATGTGACAACTTTCAGAATTTCTGTATTACTAATTGTTTTGAAAGTTCTAGAAACATAAATTATAGAGCTTTCTAACTTAGATATTATAACATCAATCGTGATTACTTACATTAAATTTGACAACTGATGAGGGTAGTCGGACGAGAAATTAGTTATTGAGTCAATTTTCTGCCAATTTTGTTCTCCTAGTAATGTATCCGCAAACCCACCAAATGTTGGGAGATCTTTAAGTAGACTTAAATATTTACGACAGGCTGTTTTGTCGATTGAGTCTAATTGATCAAATCAATCCTAGTGGTCTAGTGGCAAAATCTTTCAGCTGTTTTTCTTTTAAATAAATCTGCTTGTTCTTTTTTTATATAGTTCTTAATTTGCTAATTGCGTTTGGCATGCAAGCAGAGTTAAATAATACCTACATCATCTGTCAGAATATCTAAATTATTTACGTTTGTTTTATAAAAGACGCCCCCCCAGTTCAGAACCTCCATTACCGCCGCGTTGCGATCTTTAATGGCCATATTGAAGCTGTAATCCCTGATGGCACTCGGTGACACAGATAGGGTTGCCACCCGTACTGCGCAATAAAGTACTGTACGGTATTTTAGGTAAATTTACTCTATACTATATGAGAAAAATAAAGTACGCAAAAATACTTTATTTCGGATGAGTTCATTTATTTAAGATTTTCAAAAATTTAGTAGTAAGTAATTTTTCGATTGATGTTGAACCGGTGCCGCCACTTGCAAGCCGCCAGCACCACGTCAAGCAACAATTTCTGACTGCAATTTAAGCTTAAATGTCAACAATGACAGCGTCATTGACGTATTTTTTTATTATTATTTTTGCAGAGCAGTTAGAATGAAATAATACGATTTAAAGGTTTATAGATTTATGCTATAGTAAATCATACTCCACGCATACCAAATATATAGTCAAAACGATACACTGAAAAAATGTTTAAAAAAATGGTACGACAAAACAGAAAAGTAATGGATTGTAGAAATATCAAAGTAAATTGTAAATGTAACATGGTGATTAGTTAATTAATGATCCAAAAAAACTGATATGATGGAGAGTGAAAGTTGTGTGGAAATACATTTAAAATGAAGCGTTTTCAAGATGCGTATAGACTTTTTAAAGCTAATTCTCAAGTTTACCTTAGGTCGAGCCAATGTTTCATTTTGTTAATTAAATTACACAAATTCAAAAGCATTGATACCACGCCTGAGGAATTTGAGAACTACATTTGACAATTCAACTTGCATCTTGAAAACGCTATAGGTATTGCTTCAGCAGGAATATTATAAGTAATAAGAAAAAAAAAATTGGTGAGACGAAGAAAAAATATCGGCTATGAATTTGAGAAAAATGAATAACGTTATTTACTTTAATTTAAATCTAGATTGTAATATTTTTTGGCTGGCCCGGTGGCTTAGTTGGTAGTAACTCTGCCTGCGAAGCCATGGGTTGTGGGTTCGATCCCCACCCAGTGCAAATATTTGTACTGTGCCTGGGTGTTTTCTATGTGTAATAAGTGTGTATTTAAAATACATAAGTAGTGTATCAGCTATTTGGCTTCCATATAACAAGCTTTGCTTAGTTTGTGGTCAGATGGTGTTATGTGTGAAGTGTCCACCAATATTTATTTTAATCTAATAATAGTGTGCTGTTTTTTAGTATAGATGCTAAGATAACACAAACTCTGAAAACCAATTAAAATACATGAGTTTTATATTATGTGAATGTAATGATAAAGAAGAATAAATTGTACTTTATTTTGAAATTATGTTGTTTATTTTCTTATCTGTAAAAACCAATGTATTTTATTTGCACCGAAAAAGGTGGCAACCCTAGACATAGACAACGCTTGCAGCACGAAACGACGTATCGCATCGCCTCCGATGTCATCGGTGTAATCGTCCGGGTTCACAGTCATGGGGTCGTAGGCTCCAATTCCGCCTGTACGTTTGAGTATTTTTCCAAGTGCAGTTTCAACAGTATATTTTATCAACACCATTAGCTTTAACATTGAACGGAAATATAAGACTACGGGAAAGTTCCAAGATAGATCTGAAATTCCGAATTTCAACTTTATCAGTTGTTTTACTTTATCAGAAACTTTTGTATTAACTCGTTACAGTACATTTTGCATTATTAAGACAGTCACATTAATTTAAATGTACTAGTATTATAAATCGGTACGTTTCGATTTTTGACCGTGTTGGTGTTTGGGCGGTTGGATGTTTATATTATCATTGGACGTTTGTTACTCAATCACGTTGTAAAAACTTAACATCTCTCTTAAATTTGGAACTTTACTTTTTGTCGGGAGTAGCACATAGGTTATTTTTAATCCGGAAAATGTACAATGCCTTTGGGAATAGTAATTTTCTGAATCTAAATGGTACTTGGACAAAGTCGCGGACAGATGCCAGTTTAAAATATTAGTGGTGACACAATTTTTTGGCGTTGTTGTTTTTTGATAATTAATTAATTTAATTGATAATTAATTAATTATTCAATTAAGTAATGTAATAATTGATGTATCACCATTGTAAATACCGTCAGATTACCATCTAATCACGTCAGATTATAAACTAACCTTTTTTTATGTGGGGGAAATACTTTTAAGTATGCCCACCATGCAGGGACATGGTGGAGTATGTCGGGCTCAATACCATGGGATACGACATGGTGCCCACTAAAACCCCCACAGATTTCGCCTGCATGGCCAGGGGTCAAGGCCGCGGGGTCACTTTTCGCATTCCCACGACGACCCTGACCCACCTGTCACTATCCTTGCGGACCCGCCTCGCGGGGGGCGTTAGTACCCCCGCATTTGGCTCTGGTGACACACCGGAAATCATCGGCACGTCCCCTCTTCGAAGGCCTATCCCTAGGTGGGACGTCGGACGGCCCTAAACATCCAACGCCCCAGGCCTTCCTGTGGAGACGGGGTGCAAGCCCAGAGTTAGCTACTCTCTAGGCTCGCCCCTGTGTCCACTACCGCCTCAGTTAAGGAGCGAGAGGCTTCCAACTGTCGCTCCTCTAACTCATACGACCTCTCGCTGTCGAGCACCACGGCGAAAATGGTCGGCAGCGAGAGGTCCGCCCTCACCACCGCGGCTAGGGATAGCCGCGGTTCCGCCTCTATGGCCGCACGATGGCCCTTGTCCTTCCACTGAGCCATCTGTTAATCAGAGTGCTCGTGGAAGACCCTCATCTGCCAGACTTAGGAATTTTACTTGGCTGATATGTCAGCCGAGTAACCTTCCCAAGTCTTCCAGTCCCTCCCCCCAACCTCTACACGCACTGCTCAAGGGGCGTGAGAAGCGCGTGTAGAAGTTTCCAGCCCCGGCCGGGATTCGCCATCAGACTACAAGATGCCACCGAGGCAAGTTGTTGTGTGATGCCCAGGGTGCACCACGTGGAGGTTCCCGAGCCACGCACCCCAGACTATAAACTAACCTAACCAGTTATAGGTTTACAATCTCACGCGTTTAGTTATAAAATAACGAGTATTCCGATCATTATTTTAACGGTGACATATTTTACAAGGAATTATTTTCTTCTAATTTCAGGCTGTAGAAAATTCGGACAACCTGTTTCCCTAATTAGACATGTATAAGTAAATACATGAAGTATTTATACGGGTAAGGAATATATTTAATGTTCAAAGAGAACAAAGGCTTTGACTCGGTATCAAATTTTAATTAGTCTATCGAACCCATATACGATATAGGAATAAATACGACGTAAGTGTATTGGGTTACTTTGCGACCTTTGAAGTTGAGAAAGATGGCAACGTTTCACCCTCTTATTTTAAACTGTCGTTTTATACAGGCACCGTTTTCAATGAACATAAAAAAGTAAATTATTATCTTTATTTAAACTAGTGGTCACCAAGCGGCCGACAATCGACCTGAAAGTAATATTAATACTGTACTGTACGCGTTGCTACGCCATCTGTTGAAAATTGGTCGTACCAAATCAGAAACTTTCTTTGGCTCATGCACTGCAACTTTGCTAAAGATCATCACATGATCAAACCCATGGTTAACAATTCTATAAGGAACATACAGACAAACATTCATTTTTAAATATAAAAAGTCGAAATTTGACCAAAGACTAATAGAGTAAGATTCCAGAGCTCCCAGACGTCACCTATTTTCTGATGAATGAAATGTGGACGATTGAGTAGAGTTAGTAATTACTAAGAACACATGCTTACTCGCTAACTTGCTTAGACGGCCAATTTTGAGATATGGGGTAATGAAGGTACATACAAACATCGCTTACTTCACGTATTTTCTAATAAGTGATTTTCACTTATATTGTAGGCAATATCCTTAAAAACAAGGTCCCAATACTCCCAGACACTTTCCGTCAGCCGTTTTGCTTAACAACTCCAAAATAATAATTTACCTGTAGCTTTTTCCAATAAGACAGACCAATCTAAGGCGCGAATCATCCCCTAAAGTCAATTTTAAGTCAATATTTCCTAATAAATGTCTCACTCAGTCTTCCGCTCTTACCCATAGGACATAGTGGAGTTTAGGGGATGATTGCCCCTTTAGATTGGTCTATCTTATTAGAAAAAGCAACAAAATAGTTGTCTGAGCATGAGAATTTAAGTGAAGTTAAATTATTACTTTGGAGTCGTTAATCAAAACGGCTGACGGAAAGTGTCTGGGAGTATTGGGACCTTGTTTTTAAGGATGTTGCCTACAACATACGTGAAAATCACTTATTAGAAAATACGTGAAGTAAGTAATGTTTGTATGTACCTTCATTACCCCATATATCTCAAAATTGGCCGTCTAAGCAAGTTAGCGAGTAAGCATGTGTTCTTAGTATTTACTAACTCTATTCAATCGTCCACATTTCATTCATCAGAAAATAGGTGACGTCTGGGAGCTCTGGGATCTCGGACTATAACAATAAACAAAATAATATTTACGCGTTTGCTTCAAATACGTCATAGTATAGAGAAAAATCATCTCTGGGTAAGACGCGCAGTGAGTATATAAATAAATAATAACTAAATAAATATTGGTGGACAATTCACACACAACACCATCTGACCCCAAACTAAGCAAAGCTTGTACGATGGCAGCCAGATAGCTGATATAATACTTAAATAGTTTTAAATACATACTTATTTTCATGAGCATATTACCATGGTGGCAAAGGAGTCATACCAACGGCTGGGGTTCGTGCTTCGGAACTCTCGTGAATTTGAAAACATCGAGGTTATTAGGCTCATATTCAGTGCCTTGGTCCGGAGTAAATTAGAGGCTAGTGCATGTGTCTGGCACCCGCACGAGGATAAGTATACCTTAATGTTGGAAAAGGTTCAAAAGGCTTTTCTCAGATTTCTGTACAAGCGTAGGTTTGGGTACTACCCTTACATGTACCCTACAGATTTTCTGCATGGTGCACTGGGTTATAATTCCTTGGAAGGAAGGAGGGCTCACGACCAGATGGGCACAATGTGCAAGATCCTTCGCGGTAGCATTGATGCACCTAGTATCGGCCAGCAGCTGTGTCGCCTTAATGTACCCAACAATTACCTTCGGGCCAGGAAACATAAGCTGTTTGCAGAGCCGGGATGCAGGACCGTCGCGCGCCAGGCCTCCCCGATACCGCGGTCCCTCGGTGCATTAAACTCTCTTCTCGATACGGCACCAGACTTAGATGTGTTGGCGGGTCAATGGAGAGACATTATGACAGAATGCTTAATGTATTGTGAAAAAACGTTAGTTAGGAAATCAAGTATTTTTAGATGACAAATATGTGAACTTGCAACTGATGACATATAATATTATATAATTGACGTGACATGATATTTGGTCCAATAATGTAGAATGTACTTTTATTATTACTTGACATTAAATTTATTCTGTTTCTGTGGTATAATCGTGGTATAATCATTCTAAGTATTATCTAATAGTGTATATTTATAGTGAGAATTTACGTATTGTTTTCAACTATAATTTTCTCTTTATTTTTATTGTTTTTGACGAATGATTGAGTATCATAAAATTAGGTATCTAATATTATTAATATCTTGACATCCCCATAATATTCAATGTTTAACTTTAATTTAAGTGTCATTAGTGTAATTCGTTATGTAAAACGGTACTAATTGAAATAAATAAATAAATAATAAATAAATTATTATACATAGAAACACCCAGACACAGTAGATAAACTCCTTATTGTACTTATTTAGAAAGCAAAATAACAATAACACAAAAAATCTTTAAAATAAAGTGGTCATTGGCGACCTGATCGCTAAGAGCGATCTCTTCCAGGCAATCACAGGCTGGAAAAAGAAAAATGAAGAATAAGAAGACGGGGACGGGAATAATAAGATGACACATTTTGCATGAGATATTTTCATTCAAAATGTGTCATGTCCACATTGTGTTAGTCTCCTCAACTTGGTGAGTTGTTCTCGTTAGTTTAGGACTTTTGAATATTCATTTCCAAAACACCGATTTACCTTTTTCAACCTCCAAGCCGAGACAAAAGAGAAATTCAATGATTTAAATTCAGCGTTGGTGTAAGCCTAATTTTTCATTGTAGTGTTAGGCCTCTTTGCAAAGTCCGTCTGGGGAAGTACCACACCTTTGCCAGTTATACTACCGCCAAGCAGTAATGTGTAAACATCGCTGTGTTCCGGTTTGAAGGGTAAGGTTTCCAGAGAAATTAGAATTAATACGTGAAGCAAAAACTTCGCGCGGACGGAGGTGTATACAATTTCGCAACCTTAGCGCCGAAACTGCGTGACGTAATCGGCCGCCGCGGCTCTATACAAACGTGACACGCGCGTGCACACGCGCCAATGATTCACTGTTGCTGGAATGATGACGGGCGCAAAAATAAACCATTCTAATTAGTACGTCACGTAGATTACAGAAAAATATGAGGCACGTGTTTTTTTTTGTTATTATTGTGGCTTTTCAAAAGTTCTGAAACCTGTGCTGGTCGTCCCAACTCCTTCATACGACGAAACAGATGCGTAGGCTTCTGCGAATCTGTCCTTCAGCGTCAATATTTATTGTTCCCCGGTGGCGTTGTCAATAGGTCACTAAACTGCTGGATTGTGTGTCTCCCCAATTTCTAGACGACCATATTGAATTTTGCTTCCTCTTTTTGTTTCTGTGGTGTCATTACTGTCACAAACTGGGCGGACCATAACCGCGGCAAGTCAACCCAAAAATCTGGAAGCTTCGTTGACACACCTATAGCGGCCAGGGCCACACCGGCGTCCGCTCGTCTTTCGTACCGTATACTGAACTTTGAGCTGTATACTGGTTCACTAATTGGCGCAAAGTGTGGAAACATTATCGAATAAAATTAAAACAGTTACACCAAAAAATATTAAAACAATGCTTTAAATCTTTACACTTAAATTCACTCTTCATTTTACTGTATGGGGTCACCAATACAGGTATTACTATTTGTGGGGAGTAAATAAATAAATAATAAATAAATAAATATTGGTGGACAATTCACACACAACACTATCTGACCCCAAACTAAGCAAAGCTTGTGTGATGGCGGCCAAATAGCTGATATAATACATATATAGTTTTAAATACATATTTATTATATATAGAAACACCCAGACACAGTGCAAGCATTTGAATTCATCACACAAATATTTGCACTGGGTGGGAACCGAACCCACGACCCTCGGCTTCGCAGGCAGAGCTACTACCAACTAAGCCACGAGACCAGTCACTACTACTAGCGTATATATACTCATAGTACATAATCCTACAAATTAATAAAACTCGACAAAGATTTAGATTATCAAACATCCGGAGAGGGGGTTGTGACGCCATGTTTTCATAAAAGTTGTTGTGTAAAGACGTGACGCCACCCGAAACTTCCATGCTTTTATTTTCGTCATTTTTTGTTTGTGAAACAAAATAAAAAATACGTTTACAATATGTTTGATAATCTATCGGATTAAATAGTTTTTTTAAAGTCACCATGCCTATTGCCAGTAAGAATGATTTCATTATTGTTGTTGCAGAGAACATAGTGAGCGCGGATCCTACAGACATGATCAACGTGCCGCCCTACAACATCAAGACTTCTAAGGTTGCCCAACCTCACCTGGACTACATGGGTATGTGTGGCCGTATCATTTCCTCATTTATACCCGTATAGCTATTGTGGAAGGTAGAAGACCAGATCACTTGGAGTGACCAGATCTGGCCTTCTACCGCCCAACTAAATCGGCTTTGGCGTTGCTATTGCTATCTCCATAATTTCAAGCGAAAAGAACAGAGAGAGCAATATCAAAGCTAAGACAGTTTTAGTTAGGCTGTAGACCCTCTGGTCACGACGGCTAGTACGTTAGTTCGGCGTCGCGGCGCCCGCGCAGCGCCCGGTGCTTGACGGACTAAATACATAGTTAAATACATATTATTTAGTAGTGGTAGGACTCTTAGCAGAGTCCGTCTGGGGAAGTACCATACCTTTGCCAGTTATTCTACCGCCAAGCAGTAATGTGCAAACATTACTGTGTTCCGGTTTGAAGGGCAATGTTTCCAGAGAAATTACAGCCCTTAGAGTTAGAGATATAACAACTTAGATCTCTGGGTGACGAGCGGAGTGCTGTGCTAGGTAATGATTTGGACTCTTCATGTTCCAATAGCTGCGTGTCACTATGTTGTTATATGGCAGGCATGTTGCTTACCATCAAGCACATGTCCTGCTCGTCTCGTCACTCACTATTTAAAAAAAAAATAGGATCCTACATTTTACTTTAACGTTTCAATACGGCTTCAGCAAAAGAACATCAAAACAGCAAGTTTAGCACTATTTTACAACTGTTGTTGGTGGTTGTTTGACCTATAGCGCCTAGCGTTGCTCTTGGCGTAAATATCTATACTTCATAAAATGATGTTTTGTGAAAATTGTCCTGAAAGAACTACTCTAGAAAAGCGAAAAATAGTGATGGTGTTGCATATTTTCACCAAGTACTTCATTATTTTGTCAATTCAAAGTGTTGTTACTCTTAAAAGCAATTTTTAAACAATTCTGAACAAAAATACAAAACACACCCAACCAATTCAAAAAGTAGGTATCTAGTTGTACTTGCTTAAATGTCTTAACTCGTCATTCCAAATCAATCTTTATACTGTCAGTTAACAGAGCTGTCTTTTAAGATTTTGAGATCATAACAATGAATCCATAGCATCTAAAGAAGTACAAATGAAATAGGGACACTTTATTTGTAGCTTTTGATTGAGGCGTTTTGTCCATGTGATATAACATCATTGATGTAAAGGGAGTTTTTAAGTGGGAAATTGCTTCAGGGCCTAATATAATAACACAGACGGAAGCGTCCGTGCCGGTGGACCGAACCTCTAACGTCCGCATTACAAAACTAATTGAGCGCAATTTGGTTGCATAGAATTTCTCTTTGACTTCACAGATTTGTTAGCCGGTATGATTTTAGTAAGAAAATTCAGTTTTTTGACTCGCGTAAGCTTTGTGTAAATATTACAAAAATATTAAAAAATATAAAAAAAAAAGGTTTTTTTTTTTGTCCATTTCAATACGATCTTTTAACTTAAAGTACACCCGAATACTACACCAATCTTCTCATCATATGTATGTATGTGCCCGCATATTTCGTTTCTTAAATTTATTTTTATAGTGAATATAACTTTCCATATTTCAATTCCCAATTAAACATTGCACACGACTTAAATACTGCTAATATTTTAAATGTCCAAGTGTGTACGTTTGTTGGTCAATCACGTCGAAACTACTGAAACGGATCAGATTTAAATTTGGAATACAGTTAGATTTTAGTTTGGAATAACGAAAGACATAGGCTACATTTTATCCCGAGAAAATAACGAGAACGGGAGCTGCGCGGGTGTTTTACCGTTTTACCTCGGGGCGCTACTCTAGTTAGACTACATCACCGTAAACAAAATTTACGTATCAAATGAACCACCAGGAGACCTATGTAGGATGATAAAAGGGTATAAAGTAATTAGATTCAGCACCATGCCGTCAATTGTAAGCTGTCCAACTGAGTACAGTCGAAGAGGGGGGGTTTTGCAACCCTCGATCATTTCTCCTTGTCGCATGTTTTTTCTACGGCGCGGAATAATAGATTAGAAGAGGTATTGAAACTATAAAAAATATAAATTTTAAGTTTTTAATTATTAATTTGTTGTAAAAATTCATGATTTTCCGACGGCTTACAGATTTAATTTGGGCATTTGATTATGTACGGCATTGGTTCCATACAGTTTCAATACCTCTTCTAATCCATTATTGCGCAATGCCGTACAAAAATCATGCGACAAGGAGAAATTATCGAGGGTTGCGACGCCCCTTATTCGACTGTACTCAGTTGGACAGCTGACAAGTAAGAATAGCTGGCAATAAAATATATAATAATCATTATCAAGTAATTCAGACCGTATTCCATTTAGTATTGTGGAATGGCACCTGAGATATTCCATATTCGCTTCACATTTGCAATTCCGTTCTACAGCCTCCCTTTCTGTTAGTTTCCTATTCATAATCCTTTTTACCTAGACCTATTTCTTGGATTTACTACAATACATATAGAAAGCTATTTCAAAGAGCTACAGACGCAAGCCTTTTGAATACGAACTATTCGAATATATCCTTTGACTCGATTTTGCGACGACGAGACGAGACGAGAGCGACGAGCGACATACTTCACTAGTAATGCACACTTTATTAGTTATGTGACGTCTAACGTTTGAATTAGTTTACGTCTAAATGCCGATTTACATCAGACGAGCGAATGCTCATTCTATCCCCACTGTATCAAATTAATTTGGTGTAAACAAACGTAGAACATTCTGTCGTTTGCGTTCGCAAAGATTCTATGGAATTTTTAATATGGAAAAAGCTAAGAACGATCTTTCGTTTACACTAAAAGATCGAGAAAGAATGATCTTGTTCCAGCTGTAGCTCTATGTTCGTTCAGTTTAAATCGGCCTTTAGGTACGGTGTTTATATTTTGAGATGGAAAAAATAATTGTACTCAACACTGTAACCGTTACCGACACCGCTATATAAAAGTATGAATGTATTATGTGTGTCAGTTTAAAGTCCGGTCGCCGGTGGGTAGTGGGTGGCATTCGAGGTCGACTACCATAG
This sequence comes from Ectropis crepuscularia, assembly GCA_963693475.1. Taxonomy (NCBI): domain Eukaryota; kingdom Metazoa; phylum Arthropoda; class Insecta; order Lepidoptera; family Geometridae; genus Ectropis; species Ectropis crepuscularia. The sequence continues at coordinate 40,465,736 of OY856338.1, forward strand.
GCCCTAGTCAACAAAAAAACATGTGTTAACTCACGGCTGAAACTAAATAATTTTAGGATTTTATCCGCTTAGAGGTAAAAAAAATTAGCTCTTTCAATGTCATATCCTACTAATAATACAAATGCGAGAGTTGGATGTTTGTTGCTCAATCGCGTCGGAGCGTACGATTGAATCGGGTTGAAATTTGGAACACAGTTAAATGATTACTAAATGCATGACACAGGCTACTTTTAATCCCGGAAAAATAACGGAAACTACTACTTAATTCATATGTAATCATAAAGACCAAAGGAAAAAGCCTGCAAAGAGTACCGACCACACGTAAAGAGTAAATGAGATAGATGTTAAAAGTTTAATATAATTAGTTTAATGCTATTTTGTAAATAACCCACGTTTTGTCGTGACGGCCATCTTGGATTTCAAATTTGTTACAGTGTATAGTATTCTATTAGTCAAGTCGGCAAGTAACGACTGAAATCTCGGGTGTATTTAAATCAAACATAGGTAAGAATAGCATAGCATAAACAGCCCACTGAATATTCCCACTGCTGGGACTCGGGGCCTTTTTTCTTTTTTTTTTGTATAGCATAGAGTGACGAGACAAGCAGGTCATGTGCCTGATGGTAAGCAACATGCCTGTCACATAACAGCACAGTAACACGCAGCTATTGAAACATGATAGTCCAAATCATTACTTAGCACTGCACTGCGCTCGTCACCCAGAGATCTAAGATATTATATCTCTAAGCCCTGTAATTTCTCTGGAATCATTTCCCTTCAAACCGGGACACAGTAATGTTTGCACATTACTGCTTGGCGGTAGAATATTTGGCAAAGGTGTGGTACTTCCCCAGGCGGACTCGCGGCCTTCTCTCGCAGGAGAGAATAAAAGGCATAATCCACGGCGCCGGTCCAGTGCGAGTTGGTTGAAGATGCGTGACCTCTCGGAAGATTCTAGGAACATGTCAATTTCCTCACGATGTTCTCTTTCGCCATTTTGAAGTTAGCGGTATCAAACCAAATCACGAAACCGAAGTTATGGCATGATTCTTGTTCTCAGCTCCCGAGGCGCAGATCAACGGCCAATGCAACATCTTGTCCGACATGTTTTCCTTGGGCCTGGTGGTGTGCACCGTGTTCAATCACGGCAAGCCGCTGGTCCAGGCAGGCTGTAACCCCATGACCTACATCAAACAAGTCGAAAATGTAAGTACTACTTTTTATCGCGAAATAAACATGTAAAAATGTTGTTGAACATACCTCACACAATAAATTCACAAGATAAGTCAAAAGCCTACTATGATGATATATAAACAATTATTAAAAGACAGGAATAACTGGGAAAAAACGTATTTGCTTAGATATACATGTAAAATCTATTTTTCCGACCCGGGTCGAACCGACTTCCAAAATGGAGCAGGTTCAATTCGACCACCATGTTTTTTTTTAATGTATGTTACCTGATTTTTCGAGAACGGCTGAACCGATTTAAAAAAATATTTTTGTGTTCGGTTGGGTATGCTTCCCGAATGGTCCCTTATATTTGTATCGAAATCGGTGTGGTGGTCTTTGAAATATGAAGAAAATACTAAAATTTGCCTACAACCCCTACAACTTTGTCTGGATGACGTAGTTGTCAATTGGTTGCGGTCCGTTTGGACTGAATGTTATATTGTACTAAACCCGTAACGAACAAATCTCAAAATGACCTTTTCCCATAATGACTGAATTTCAAAATGTACTCATTCTAGAATGCCAGAAATAAAACTGTCAAATTGAAGTACAGTTAGTAACGTTTTATTTTAAAAACTTAAAATGAAATCTATATTAATAAAAGCGAAAGGTCACTCATCAAGGAATATCAGAAACTATAAATGATAGGAATCTGAAAGTTTGCATGGAGGTTCCTTTTAGCACGTAGGCGCTCGCTAAGACGGGGTTTTACGAAATTCAACCCCTAAGAGGGTGAAACAAGGGATGAACGGTTGTATGAAAATTCGTATTTTTAAAGTTAACAAATTTTGTGTCTAGACACTTTACACGAAGCAATTAAATGTTTGTTCTATCAATTTCGTAATTTCGAACTGTACGGGGTGATATTGGGGTTGAAATTGGGGATGAATGTCAATATGGAAGTTCCCAACCGTTAAAGATAAAACCATGAAACTCTGTAAATAGGCACTTGACACGAAGCGAAAGAATGTTTGTTCTAGCAGTTTTGTAATTTCAAACTGTAGGGGGTAAAATTGGGTATGAATGTCAATACGGAAGTTCCCAACCGTTGAAGATAAAACCATGAAACTCTGTATATAGACACTTGACATGAAGCAAACCAATGTTTGTTCTATCAATTTCGTAATTTCGAACGGTATGGGGGTGAAATTGGGGTTGAAATGGGGAACGGGGGATGAATGTCAATATGGAAGTTCCCAACCGTTGAAGATAAAACCATGAAACTCTGTAAATAGGCACTTGACACGAAGCGAACGAATGTTTGTTCTAGCAGTTTTGTAATTTCAAACTGTAGGGGGTAAAATTGGGAATGAATGTCAATATGGAAGTTCCCAACCGTTGAAGATAAAACCATGAAACTCTGTATATAGACACTTGACACGAAGTAAACGAATGTTTGTTCTATCAATTTTGTAATTTCAAACTCTACGGTGGTGTAATTAGGGTTGAAATGTGGGATGAATGTCAATATGGAAGTTCCCAACTGTTGAAGATAAAACCATGAAACTCTGTATACAGGCACTTGACACGAAGCAAACGAGTGTTTGTTCTTGCAATTTTGTAATTTCGAACTGTATGGGGATGAAATTGGAGTTGAAATGGGGGCCGAATGTATCTTACGCTTTCATATCTAAACAACTGAACCGATTTTGATGAAATTGTATAAAATTGTTTTATTATAAGCTGTTTTAGTAACCGTAAATGTGTCTGGGTATACAAATAGGTACTGCCTGAGTTACCTTAGTATTTATTTCGCGCGGACGAAGTCGCGGGTAACAGCTAGTAATATTATATTTTTTTAGCAAAAAAACTATTTCTATTCTTAGGTTTAATATTTTAAGCATGATGAGCTGGATGAAAGCTGATGAAAATAATTAAATCTAATGCAAATATGTACAAATAGTATTATGAATTAATAAGTAGTAAGTAGTAAGTTTTCCATACGGCCCTGTTTCGCTGTTGAAGCGGGCCTACATAATTAATTGTTTCGTCATCTTCATCCTCAAAGAACGGAGGGTGACTGAGAAAGAATTTGAAAGAAGCGAACCCACTCTAAAGGTGGTAGTGAAAAGTGGACAATTATCCAGATGAATACGAGACCAGAGACGAGTAATATGTAGTTTCTAAATTCTCAACTATTTTTCGAGCTTTTCGAAGTCATTAGAATAAAATATTTTCTACAAAAAATTTATCCGATTTCAAAACCACAAAAAGGCATTCAAAAGAGAAAAATAAATTGATGTTATTATTATAAGCGCTACTCACTCATCAATTAGAAGTCGCTGCCAGCCAAGTCTAACTGGTAACAGATACTACTTCCTTATGTCTACTTACTACGTACATAGTATCTATCTGTTAGCTTTTTGACTCGACTAGCACCGACTTCAAATAGATGAGTGAGTAGCGCTTACAATGATTAAATTAACGTATTATAGTATTTTTCACTTTTGAGAGCCTATTTGTGGTTTTGAACTCGGTTAAATTTTTTGTCTAAAAGATTTTTTATAACTTTAAATTTAATGTTTTGTATTATTTTGTTAGATTCATAGAATATGACAAAGCCTCTTTACAGCTGTATTGAATCATCAGGCAAGACGGCGGTCAAGCACATACCTGTTACAGATAAAAAAATGGCAGTCATAGAAACTGACTATAGAAGTGAAAACTAATAACTCAGAATTTGATAGCTCACTTTGAAAATGACTCGGGTGAAACCGGAGGGCGTGACCATGAGCCTGGCCATCTAGGAATGCATCAGCGTTTACAATGGGAAATGCTAACGCATTTCTAGACTGTCAATGGAAAATGCTGAGACATTTATAGATTGCCAATGACCATTGTCCCTAGTTCACCCGAAAATTAGTTATCGTTCCAGTGGTCTAGAAATGCTGACGCATTTATAAATGACTAGCGGCCCGCTCCGGCTTCGCTCGAATAATAGCCTAGATATCAACTGCAGCGCCATCTGCCGGGCTGATTTGTGAATCTAAACCTTCCAGGGCCCTACCCAAACGTATACAAAAAAATCATTCAAATCGGTCCAGCCGTTTAGGAGGAGTTCAATAACAACGAAAAGTGGCATTGATTTTTATATATATAGTATAGATATGACGAATTCAACTATTCTTTACTTCTTACTCAATAGGTACTGTAGCTATAGTAAAAACTGTAATTATAGAAAAAACTAGCTGAACCCGCTACTTCGTTCGCGTACGTTGATCTTGCGACCTTATTAGTACATTAGTAGTACTTACGTAAAAAAATTTGGATGGGTGGCCATTACACAAACCGAGTGAATTTGTTTTTCAGCACAAAAATATATTTATTCGAGTTTAGCAACTTTATATTTTATATCTTTAGCTACATCAAACATACTCGTAGTAAGTTTGTGGAGTATCGAACATTGCCGCAGTGTTAAGTTTGTAGGATTTTTATAGGATACATTACGAAGAGTCTGTAGCTGATGTGCGTGATCTGATACTTACGCACTTATACATTTTTACAGGATGATAGCCTAAGTAGGTGATAAACTCATTAACCGATGTGATATTTTAGACTCTAAGCCATGTGTGTTTCAAATGTCAATCTAATTGGTAATGTCGTTCTGTCGTTAATATTTGTTTCGTTAAGGCCCATGCTTTTTCCGAGATGATAGGTATTATAGATGAGACTATAAATTATCTGTGTTGCAATTTTCAACCAAATCAAACCTTTCCATAATATACATATAATACAAATACAAATACAAATACAAAAATCTTTATTGATATAATACTTAGTAGTAAGATAACATTTTATTCAACAACGGTCTGCTTTGGTCACCGAAGCTTGTTACAGTATTTGGATTGAAATAATATCCGAAAGAACAAAAACCAACTTCAATTATTATCATTTCACGTCATCTAACTTCTAGTCAAGTAAAAAGTTCACTCGACTAAATTAAAAAGCTATGACTACGTCATCCAGATAAATAGATACTGGTGGACAATTCACACACAAAACTTTGGCTTTTTCCACCGCCAATGTCCCAGCTATACTCAAACCGGAGTGGTCTTACGCGTGACGATGGCAAAAGACCTGACGGCATGAGTTTTGTGACTTGGAAGTTGAGTCGCAGCTTGCGTCGATACACATCGGCACCGTCACATCTTCCAGAGATACAAAGTAGGGCCAGTGCAGCGGCTAATTCAGCTGAGTGTATTAAACGGCGAAAATAATATATGCAACCCTCGGTAGTGGTTTTATATTTAAGCCTTTTGGGGTTGAGACATCGTGCCTGTGAAGGCCGGGAGCTCACCTCATCTTGAAAAGCCTTTCCGAGCGCTTGGCCGACGCAACGTGCGACCAAAATACTGGCGTTTATTTGGTACAACGCATAAACATCGCTATTCAGCGTGGTACTGCCGCCAGCATGCTGGGCACGCTTCCGACTGGTACCATGAGCTGCCATCTGTAGTTAATGTGGAAAAACATTAGAACGGTATTGTAATATTATTACCTGACGATAGATGACGGATGGCGGATTTGAGCGCGGTGTGTGTACCAGGGATGAGCTTCGACTCTGACTCCGATAAGTCGGAACTATCCTTCGATTCCGACTTCGGCTCCGAAACTTTTAAAACGGAGGTTATAATCGGAGGTAAGGTGTATAAATATTGGAGATAATCCCTTATTGTGGTGGATAATAAATGGAAATACAAAATCCCAACTTCCTAAATCAATTGCTCGTCAATGTTTATCGTGTCCACGTGTTTGACAAAAAAAAAATACCCAATAAAAATGTCTCTCCTGCCACCACTTTTAATCCTGCCTATGCCTCCGACTTCAGTTCCGACTCCGATAAATCAAATTTAAAAACTCCGACTCCACCTTCGGTTCCGATAAAATGACCTCCGTTACATCCCTGTTGTTTACAATGTCACAGAATACAGTTAGTATGTAGGTACCGAACTTAATAATACCGTTATTATTTCATTTCCACGTAATTTCCGAACCACAAGACCAATAATGTTAACATTTTGATGGGACTATATTAATAATGTGTTCTTTCTAACAAAATAAGAATTAACGAAATTGAACAACGCAAACATGAGTTACAACAAAATACACATTGTGACTTTCACCCCTTTCTGCAAGAAAACCGTGCAGAATTTGGGGATTAAAAGTAGATAGCTACCATCTTCGTAGTATGATCTTAAATTATGTCAAGTTTCATTTGAATTGACTCAGTAGTTTCGGCGTGATGAGAGTTCCGTAAACAGAAAGACATGAAAGAAAAAAAATGCAGTTTCGCCATCAGTATCGTCTATAGAGTGCCCCCAAAATTTTTTTTTCAAAATATCTTCAATGTACAGAATTCGGCCCGCTTCAGTTTTATTATAAGTATATATTTATGTATTTTTTATGTGTTCTTTGAATTACTGTAGCGGTATTAAAAAGTGTAATTATAGAAAAATATACAAATCTGTTTATAATTGTCTAGTCTCTAGACCATTCCTACTCTTAGACCAACTATTCTCATCAAAAATGGTCAATCGCGTTTCATAAAACTAGTTGACTTCGGGTTTGCGGTCATTTCGCACAGATCTTGTCAGTGTAAAAAGCTCCCAGAAAAAGGTTTCTTTGTGTCGTAACAAAAGGCGAAAAAATCCCAAACCTCTAATTATTACAAATGTCCTGCTTCCTACCAGAAACATGTATAATTTCACTCCAAAATCTTAAGGATTTTGTGTTTTTTTGATCAAACATTATCAATGTTTTCCTAAAATAAGTCAATTTTGATTACTTTTGGTTAGTGTGAAGACAAGTTAAACGAGATTGTTTTAACGTTTTCGAAAAACAAAACCATTAGTAGTTTTCTAAGACACTGGCCATAGTGTACGTTTTTACTTAATAAGGCATTTCACGCCAAAAACTAAGAGGTCGTGAATTTTGTTTATATTCTGGTCAGTTATACTTCTAGTAGACGTGGGTTGAGTTTAGGGGATGATTGCCCCCTTAGATTGGTCTATCTTATTGGAAAAAGCAACAAAGTCTGACGAACATATTTACAAATGGAGCATGACAATTTAGGTAAAGGTAAATTATTATTTTGGAGTTGTTAAGCAAAACGGCCGACGGAAAGTGTCTGGGAGTATTGGGACCTTGTTGTTAAGGATATTGCCTACAACATACGTGAAAATCACTTATTAGAAAATACGTGAAGTAAGCAAATATTTGGATGTACCTTCATTATCCCATATCTCAAAGCCGTCTAAGCAAGTTAGCGAGTAAGCATGTGCTCTTAGTACTTACTAACTCTACTCAATCGTCCACATTTCATTCATCAGAAAATAGGTGACATCTGGAAGCTCTGGGATCTTACTCTATTATGTAACACATTTATGTCAGTACATAAATTATAACCAAATACAAGAACAGTATGTAGATCTGTCGTGAACTCATGTTTAACATTTTCTTTTAATATTTTTTTAGGAAAATTGCTTTTCTTAGAGCTATGCGAAAAATCCCTCAGTTCACGGGAACCAAAATTAGTACCTACATGAAATCTGTAATCATCTAGAATCGCTACAGGGTGGCTCCTCCGCCAATTTGTGTAGATATTATTATGTCTAGACGGATAATTCTTTGTTCGTTCTGTTTTCTGAAGCTATGCCTATTTTGATTTTTTGCTTCGAGAGAATGAAAAGAGTTAATTTTTTACGTTGTACGCACACCGACAGCCAAACGACGAAAAGTCGTGTACGAAACACGACTTGATCAGACCGACAGTTCTCTTTTCAGAACGATTTTTTAAGATGCGCACGCACAGTGACACCCAAATTCAACAGACTGGAGTTAATTGCGCGTTACTTTCATGAAGGACTTATGGCAGTTGCACTCTAGCCTGGACCTAGACCTAGACCTGGCTAGGTACTAGAGGCTAACGTCTAGTTCCTAGCCGACTTTGGACTAGCGTAGCAACCTTAGATGGACGTTAACGGTGATTACACTTTTAAAAATTAAAAAAGTTATACTTTTTGACTGGCCTCGTGGCTTAGTGCGTAGTAACTCTGCTGCAAAGTCGAGGGTCGTGGGTTCGATTCCCACCCAGTGCAAATATTTGAATGATGAATTCAAATATTTGTGCTGTGTCTGGGTGTTTCTATGTTTAATAAGTATGTGTTTAAAACTATATAAGTATTATATCGGCTGTCTGGCCGCCATACTACAAGCTTAGCTTAGTTTGGGGTCAGATGGTGTTGTGTGTGAATTGTCCACCAATATTTACTTTATTTGTTATTTTTCATTCAGTGATAATATAAAACTATCGTCATTCGTGTTTAAAGACCTGGCGAACATTAATAAGTTGAAATATCTCCTTGTCACTTGGTTTTTATGGGCAGTATTGTTGCTTACTATCAGGCGCATATCTTGCTCGACACGTCTCTATATTTACTTGTATTTAAAAAGCTAGTGATCAAACATTTTTAATCGATCCCTTTACCGGCGTTACTTTGCAAAATGCTGAATTAATGATTTGATGTTTTTGTTAGGCGAAGGTTTCGGGACAGTTTTCCTCGTCCCTTTCACAAGTGCAGGAAAAACCTATTCAATAAAGGCTTATTGGAAATGGAGCCTTCATTCCCTTAATTTGCAATATATACTCGTTTGGAATTCACTAAGTCATAGAATAATATTTTTTATTTCAAACCTTAGCTGCCATATACGTGAGGGTTCGTGCTCTTTGTCAGAATTCACATGTATGAGCGACGTTAAACAATTTAGAAGAAATCTTTGACCTCAATTCTGATTTTTATACGGTGTCTTTTGTTGTAAGTGTATACCTAATGACAAAACGACCAGGACATGTGCCTGATGGTAAGCAATATGCCATCTCCAAGCAAGTTAAGAGATGTCAAGCATCTCTTCTTCTTGTCACTTTTTACTATAAAAAATGTAGCCCATAATGTTGTATCAGTACGTAAGAAATTCTAGTACACATTACAAACATTTCGTCAAATTTATTAAAGCTACCTTTAAACGCTAGAAAATGCTATTAAAATTATTGTTATATCTTTACCTATTCATTGAAAAAAATAATCTGCAAAATATTTTTAGAGAAACCCATAACATGAATATATAAACAACCTTATTATACAGCCTGTTTGTCGTTGTGTTGAATATCCCTTTCATTTTCTATTTACGTAATGTCTGAGCAAGCAGACACTGTTTAGACATCAATGTTTTGATAACAAACCTTACGCCAAGAAAGTTTGTAACAATCTGGAATGTGTAGTACTAAATTTAGTTTGAAATGATGATACATAGCTCATGTTTCCGTTTCTCCGACACATTATAACGTCAGATTTCTAAAAAAGAAAGAAAGTTTATTATAAAACTAATTTTCATCAACAAAACAAAAATGTACAACCAGTGTGTCCTACTCGTTATGACCTACGGTGCTGAAACGTGAACACTGACAGTCAAAATGGTCCGAAAGGTCAAACTCGCTCAGCAAGCTATAGAAAGGGCTATGCTTGGGGTTTCTCTGAGGGATTGGGATTGTTTCTTTTCTTGGAACACACCTCACAATAAAATATTATTAAGATAAGAAAGATTAAGATTGGGATAGAATAGCCAATTAAAAATAAAAATCTAAATGCTTGATCATATTTTAGTGTCTTATCCCCTGTCTACCTTTATCGAATGCTAAATTATAATAACCAAGCATGGATAGTCATCCGTGTATATAACGCTTGTCCTTCTCACAATTTTAAAGCTGACTGACATCTTTGTTAATCTTTAAAACTAACGTACAATACTAAATTCTCAGGTGCAAATTCCACGCTTGAAACTTCCTTTGCCTATACTCAAGCTGAGAACATCTTGACATGGCCACTCCTGGGCCTGAACAAACAAGAAACTTGATGCAGTACGACGAACTATTGTTTGTCATGTCATTTTGTTTACCAAGAACAGTCTTAAAATAGATCTTTAGGCTGATCGTCCCAGTAACACATAAGCAGCCTATTATGTCAGTATAACAGGGACTTTGTCTCACGAGAGGTAATGGCTTATTCATTACGTTGGACAGGTGATCTTGGGGGGATGTCACATAACTTCGAAAGATCTTGGAATAAATCGTTATCCTCATAACGTAATACAGAGAATATGTATTTACTTCTTGGATAAGTACGTACACACTGGATTTTTTTCTTAGCTTTATCGAACCCATATGTATCTCTTTGTCGTTGTACTAAAACTTAAATTTGTTAGGAGTCCACGCAACATCATGCTACTCCCAAATCCACATATTGTTCCAGCTTGTGAATTTCAGTTTGAAAATATCTTTATTAGCAATTTCTAGTGTACATTTGAACCTTATACCTATATTATTAGAAAATATGTTGTGTGTTATACAAGCTTAAAAAATAAGCTTGTTAAAACTTTATTGCTGTAAATTACATTGTGTTTGACATCACAAAATATTGGGATCCATAAATATTGCAATGTAATCTTTAACTTTGTTACTTATAGATTTACAAATTTGTAAATAAATGTTACTCTTCTAGCATGAATCTTAACTAGATAGATACATAGATTAACTCTTTATTGCACTTAATTTAAAAATAAAACAAAAGTTACTTATAATAGAACCAAATAAAGTAGCAATTGGCGACCTTATCACTAAAAGCGATCTCTTCCAGGCAACCATAGGATGGAAAGAGAGATTTGAGAATAAGGAGGAGGGAAGTACAAAAAGAGTGGTTAATACTACTACAATTAAACAATAAAATCGAAAACTAAAAATTAAAAACTAGAATACTGTATAATAAATTGACACTTACACAGTAAATATACATCCTAATACATAAATACGAACATAATAATATACTAATACATAAAAACAATTTGTTAGGACATACAAATAAATATGAAATATTGTGATTTGAACTAGAATATCAGATACTAGAATACTAACTAGAGGAGAGTACTCGTAAATGTACAACCGAGTGTGTTCTACAGTTAGCAGTGAACTTGAAGCAACACGTAATCAGACGCTTTTATCCAGCTATTAATGATTTCAGAGCCAATTTTGTTTTTGTTTTTTTTTTCGTTCGAACGATGAGTTTAGTCGGGAGTGTACTTAGAATTTTTTTTCTTAAAGATCTGTTCATCCGTTCCAAAGTTATCAGCTCTTTTGTTATATAGATCCCGACTGTTCAGTTGTAATGTTCTTTTATTAGAAAATATTGTATATATTTCAATAGTAGGTATTAATACAATAACATATTATAGAATTCTAGACCACCAAAAATCTAAATGCTTGTTTTATTCTTTTCAGTTTTTTTTAGTATGCGAGTACGTAGTTTGGTTAACTTTTTACGCAGTCGGGTTTTTGAGTTTTTAAATTATATTTTTTTATTGTATACTTTTTAGTTATGAACAATGTTGTGAATGTTAATATGCTCAACATAATAATATGCATCTTTTGGTTGTTGACCAAATGTCTTCGTTTCTACTGATATAATATGTAGGATTTTCTACTGCATGTAATTCATATTTATAGTTTTGTGTTAGTAGGTATAGGTTTTCGATTGACGTTGAGTACCTAGTAAATCGTTTGAAGCACCATATCCAATTACCCATACATGATATAGAGTGCAACATAACCCGGCTGTGTCTCCCGGGCGGGGCAGTAGGGTATGCGTAAATACATTTCCTGCACGTACGAAAAAAAGGTAGTCCAATATACCTACTAGCATAGATCGTAGAACGCAAGATGGGCCCCATCCCAAACTTCACGGCGCACGCAATCATGTCAACGTTGGGAAGAGTGAGCTCACTCTTTTCGTTCTAGTCGGTTGCAGGACGCGGTGGACGCCGGACGTTTTTACCTATCATTATTCGGTGTCAACAACCAAAATAAGTAGAACCACAGCAAATCTCGCCGCTAGCGATTATAGGGGTCAAGTATATTGGTTGTTTGCAAGCCACTTACGATACATACAGAGACGCAGTTTATTACCAATTTCAAGGTGCTCAGGGCACATCTATTGATTTATATCGATGCCTACTAGATACATTAGTCTATAATGTCCATCCACATTCACACATACAGTTAGTTATACGAAGTTTTCTGCTACCTAAAACCCTATAAATGTAAGAATGGTTGTTACTTAACTTTAAATCGATATACATCCTAAACGATCAGTCAAATCGAAAAACATTGAGAGAAAGCCAAACATTCTTTTTAAATACCTATTCAACGATACCCCTCTTGACATATTTTGGTGATTTTAATTTTTTTTTATTTGGTCAATATGGCGTCCTGAATCCGCCATATTGGACTTACACTAATGTCATGTCTTTAGTGTCACTCGCCAGATTAAGAGGAATCGATTGACGTGTGAATCATAAAAATCGGTTTTTGTAAAATTTGGTCTGTATAGTGCTTCCAAAGAACATACAAACATACATACATAGAGTGTTAAACACATTACCACTCTTTTGCGTCGCGCAGTCGGGTAAAAAGACAGGAACACGTTGACAGACTCAAGGTGAACTTACTTACGGTCGAGGCGTTTCAAAAAGGTGAAATGAAGTTAAGTTAAAAGTTATCTGATCTCTTTATTTATCTAAAGATTGGGCAAATCTCTTTCTTCTAAAGAACTTTGTTTACTTTCTATCAGGTTTAGTTTTTATTTGTTCGTTCATAGTAATCAGTATTAGTCCTGGTAGGAGCCTTGACAGAGTGTTGAGGGAGGTTTAGAGGAGTTGTACTATTGCCAGTTTATTTTTTTAGTGCTAGGTCAAATAGGACATTTACCTGATGGTGAGCAACACGTCTTCCTGTACCTATAGGAACATGACGAGTTTAAATTATAACCTAGCACTGCACTAAGCTCGTCACCCAGAGGTAAAAAATGATTCATCTCCTTGCCCTGAAATTGCTCAGGAAATATTTCCCTTTAAACATGAACACACTCATGTTTTCACATTTTGCTTGCTGGTAGAGTTACTGGCAAAGATGTGGTACTTCCCCAGGCGGATTCTGTAAAGATCTACCACTATTTAACAAGTTATTACATCTTCAAGTGTGAAGTCAAAGGTTCTAGTGTCACTAGCGCCTCTCGGTTTATTTAGTGCAGAACTAGTTTGTCATCACCACCGGCTTTAATGGTGAAGGAAAACATCGTAAGGAAAGTGGCAAGTTACTAGAAAGACATCTTTCAAGGGCATGCGACACCCGTCAACCCGCACTTGCCCAACGTAGTGGTTTATGGGCGGGACTCTCAAACCTGGACCGTCATTGGTTTATCGACAAAATAAATTCTTCCACTTAGTAAAATTACAGTTAGGTATTTTTACTAAGTCATAGTACAAGCACAGTATGAAATAGACGGTGGTACAAGTTTTGCTTAGTTTGGGGTCAGATGGTGTTGCGTGTGATTGTCCACCAATTTTTAGAGGGATTTATTTAGATTTAGTTATAATTCTAATTTAATATCTCTCGTATTAAGAAGAATAATTGGTCTGAGTTAACGGATCTTCACTTTTACACATATAAATAAAATTGAAATAACTGTTTGTAATTTCCGTACGAACACAAAATAAAAAAATGTTGTAACTTTTCTGTCTGTTGATTCCAGCTCATTTCTGAAACCGATTTTAACAAGACTTCCACTTCCCGGATGGCTTGTATATATGTAATTATGTATATATAAGGAGTTACTTATTCTACTTTCATTTTATGAAAAAAAATTAAGGTCTGCGAAAACGAAATAAATACATTTTTGACTGGTCTTGTGGCTTAGTGGGTTACTCTTGGGTGTGGCTTACTCTGCCTGCGAAGCCGAGGGTCGTGTGTTCGATTCCCATCCAGTGCAAATATTTGTGTGATGAATTCAAATACTTGTACTATGTCTGGGTGTTTCTATGTATTATAATAAGTATGTTTTTACAACTATATAACTATTATATCAGCTATCTGGCCGCCATCACACAAGCTTTGCTTAGTTTGGGGTTTCATGGTGCTGTGTGTGAATTGTCCACCAATATTTTTTCTTTTATTTATAAAGGCAGTATTCAATAGTTTAGATAAGCCGTAGATTACTAGCTAGGGGTGTAGGCTAGGTCATTTTATGATAAATAGTATTAGTTAATACGTTTTATCACGTTTTGCTGTGAGCCAATATAGACGTCATACACCTGGAAAAGGCAAATTTTCCTGTATCCCGATTTCGATCAGCAGCTACAATAGAACTTTTTTTTTACTATAATAGGTTCGCACTTGACAACCATCATGTTAAGCGACGATGCGATCTACGATGGAGCGTTCTTACCTACAAGAAACCGATTCACTCTCGATTTGAAGACACCAAGATTGTAACTATCGGGAAAAACCCACTCAGGCAAAGCATTCCACAACCTAGACGTTCTTATCACAAACGTGGAGTCACATCTCTTCGTTCGTGTTTTTGGAACATCAACCATGAAACGATGTCCTTTTTTGAGATGCGACAATTCCGATAGAAGAAAGGGCAAGGTGGTATTAGATCATATAGATCAGTTGCACACTCTCCGAAGTGTATCCGATAAAAAACTGATAATTTTGCGGCGATGATCAAGACTTTGAAGTCTTTGAGTCTTTTGGCACATCTCTCAATAGACTCCAGAGACTCCACTACTATGCAACTACAACACAATACAATATACAATAAACTACTATACAATAGAACTATTTCTATCGTACCATTGCGGCTCGTCATGTCACCTATTGTTCGATTCAGTCAAATGGTCAATACAGACGCATTTTGGCAGTCCAGTCCATTGAGAGGTTCAATTACTGTATGTCAGTTTCAGTTTACGAAGCGGTGGTATTGATGTTATACGTAGATTGTAAATTTATTGTGGTATAAATTTGACGTGTATGTCTGTGTCTGTCTGTGGCATCGTCGCTCCCGAGATGAATCGATTTTGATCTTGTTTTATTTCTGTTTGAAAGGTGAATTAGTCGAGAATTTTCTTAACCACCTTTCATTAGAATTAAAAATTGTTCAAAATGGCAGCCGTCACTTAATGGTGGATTACATATTTCTCATAACTTATTGAGAACAAAATGAATGTGAAATTTGAATGAAATGAAAACTTTTTTTCGCATAAATATTTGATTTTATTAGGTAAGTTAAGTAATTTCAGTTTCGAGTAACGCCGCCATATTGGCCTGGGCTGCTCTGAGTGCCTTTCACTTTACCCCTACTCCGCGGTCGACCGTCACGCGCCATGCAATAGATGGACGAAAAAGTCTGAGGCGATGTAAAAAAAGTTTCACTCTAACTCTTCAGCTTTGTAATATTAGAATACATTGAACAGGATGCTTATGGTAAAGTTTGTACTGTACACTGACTTTTTTATTTTTATTAATGAGTGACGAGACTAACAGGCCATGTGCCTGATGGTAAGCAACTATGCCTGTCACGTAACAGTACAGTGACACGCAGCTATTGGAACAATGACGAGTCCAAATCATTACCTAGTTCTGCACTGCGCTCGTCACCCAGAGATCTAAGATGTTATATCTCTAAGTGCTGTAATTTCTCTGGAAACTTTGTCCTTCAAACCGGAAAACAGTAATGTTTGCGCATTACTGCTTGGCGGTAGATTTTTTTTTTTTAATAAAGAGTGACGAGACGAGCAGTACATGTGCCTGATGGTAAGCAACATGCCTGCCACATAACAACACAGTGACACGCAGCTATTGGAACATAAAGATTCCAAATCATTACCTAGCACTGCACTGCGCTCGTCACCCAGAGATCTAAGTTGTTATATCTCTAAGCCCTGTAATTTATCTGGAAACATTTCCCTTCAAACCGGAACACAGTAATGTTTGCACATTACTGCTTGGCGGTAGAATAATTGGCAAAGGTGTGGTCCTTCACCAGGCGGAGTCTGCCAAGAGTCCTACCACTACAACAAAGGTGTGGTATTTCCCCAGGCGGGCTCTGCTAAGAGTCCTACGACTACGTAAACACATCTGTGTAACTTGTGTGTGTGTGTGTTGGCAGCTCTCGGAGCAGATCCAGATGGTGCTGCCGCGGATCCCGTCCCCGCTGCAGGAGGCGGTGTGCCGGCTGCTCTCCAAGGACCCCCACCCGCGCCCCACCACCCAGCTGCTGCCACTCATCAAGTACTTCAAGTGAGTACACATTCAAAAATAATTGAGCGTCTGTAAAGTCGGTTGGTTTACGGACCATAGTTTAACTTGACAACGTCAGAACAAATCATTGATAGATGCGCGGCGCGAGCGTACAATGAGCGCACCGGGAAACCGGACACTTTTTCGTGCATGCAGCCGGCGTTCATCGATTTATTAGACGTTGTCACGTCAATAATGATAAACAGAGTACATAGCTATTTACCTATACTTCGTTCCAAATACACGTGAATAAAATGTTAACAAGTCAATGTCACTCTCAATATGACAGACCAGCATTTCTCAACCTTTGTTTTACAAGATAGTTCGTAGTACCTTTCATTGCTTGCCCTTTCAAATGTTCAACGCATAACAAGGCTTATTAAGATGTATGCATATCATAAACAGCCAAATAAATGTTCCCACTGCTGGGACTCGGAACAATCAACACATTGCCGCTGTAAAGAATCGTCAGACACAAGAATCTCAATTGCTGAATATTTGATCGATGCTTAAACTAGTCATTGGATCGAGATTCACGACCCGAAGGTTCTATCTACCGAATGTCATTACTACGCAAGAATGGTTCGGGAAGCATTGGAAAACAAAAAACATCTATATTTCAACTACGACGCGATGACCACGATGCCAATAACCGAAAACTACCCGGTGTTCGGTTATCGGCGTCGCGGAATCCTCTAATAAATAAATGTGTGCATCGCGCACTGAATATTTTGCCAAGTGCAGATGTACTAGCATAAGTTAAATAATAATGGGTTAAAAATAAAAATTTGTATTTATTACGGGAAATTGACTGTCGTTATATGGCGGAACGAGTCCCCGATATTTCATTTCACTTTCATGCGCCACGTTCACGGGTAATCCCACAAGTTTAAGACGAGTTCAAGTATGGTAAATATCCCGATATCCTAATATCAGGATATTGACTCTACTAATAATTCGGTCTATGACCATCGTATTCCAATCACGTCCGAATAAAGGTTTTGAGGAAAACGATATAGCCTTTATCTGCCCAGGTCGAGGAAGTTTCCTCAAACGACCATTGAACCATCACACGCACATTTACACCATAATCGTATCTGCGCTGGGTACCTGAACGTCACATATCGATGAATAGATTACCTCTTTATTGATAATAGAAACTAAATAAAACTAAATTTACAAAAACTTAAAAATAAAATAGTAACTCGCCTAGTAAACTTATCGGTAAATGCGATCTCTTCCAGGCAATATCTGGTTCGAAAAAGGAAATAAATAGTTCTGTTAGACAGTCCATTTATCGTGGAAGGCTATAATGGGCTATATAACGCTACAATTAATAGGAACGGAGCATGAATAAAGAACACATTATATTTGTAACATTATTTTTTGAGAAATTTCGTTGCGTGCGTCGACGTGAGCTGAAGTCCATGACAGCATGTGTTTATCTTTTAAGATTGCGTCATTATAAACCTTTGCCAATCAAATTTGTTCTAAATCTGAGTTGGTACGAACAATTTTCGACAGATAGCGTCTGCACCGCACGCAGGGTCAGCTAGTAGTAGAATATACTTTATAAGGTCGAAAGATAAGAAAGTGCCTTAGAAAATAATAGTTTTTGAAATTACACTTTTTTGGCCCAATAGGTAAAATGATGAGAACATTTTTACGATGCGTTAACAATCAATCAATTTTTTTATATTTACTTAATAAGTTTAGTACAATATTAAATTTAAAAAGTTATTTTAGTTAGTTTTGTATATTTACTGAAACCATAATATCTCAAAATGGAATAAACTCCAGCATGTCACGACGACCAAAAAATCATTTTTGCATAACCATATCTTATTCTGGATTATTAGAATACTCTCATATAAGTATCGGATTCTTCAGCAGAATCAGATTATATCAGGCAGAACGTTTTAAGAGCGGCGGTCCACGATTAAATCTGAAGTTAACTTGTGTTTCTGTTGACAAGAATTTATTACAGATTTCAATTATTCATTAATATATACGAGTATTCATTAATATTTGAATTATTTATAAACTAGCTGACCCGCGCCCACTTCGTTGAGGGTTACATTTTTACTGGTGATGAAATTATGAGTGTGGTTCGGTTAGTACTGAATACTATGATATATTATAACATGATACATTTCGGAGAGTGCGCGAGTGATCTGAATAACTTAATACCACCTTGCCCCTTTTTCTATCGGACTGCTTGTAGCTCGAGAAAGCGACATTGTTTCATGGTTGATGTTCCAAAGACACGAACAAAGAGGTTTGACTTTTGTGATAAGAACGTCTAGGCTGTGGAATGAGCTACCAGAGTGGATTTTCCCTGATAGTTATAGTCTTGGTGTCTTCAAGTCGAGAGTGATTCGGTTTCTTCTAGGTAAGCACGCTTCATCGTAAGCCGCATCGTCGCTTAACATCAGGCGATATGGCGGTCAAGTGTAAACCTATTCAAGTTATGATATGTTAAATTATGTTTATTTTAATTCTGAACAATTTATTAATTTAACAAAAACCGATTTTTTTAAAAGTAAATAAATATTGGTGGACAAATAAATATAGGTGGACAATACACACACAACAAACACCATCTGACCCCAAAGTAAAATATTTCTTCCCATATCTAAATAAAATTCCCTTGGTGATAGACCTACTTTTTTTAAATGTTTTATCTAGATTCCCTGTGGTTTTACTGGAAACATTGCCCTTCAACCTGGTATGTGACTGTCGGTAGAATAATTGGCAAAGGTGCTACTACTGGTGGACACTTTGAAGTCCTACCACTACTAAATAAATAAAATAACTTCAGTGAACAGATTTCGACCCGTAACAGATTTGTTATTAGTACCTAGATTTATGTTTATTATTAATATACAGATTGTCGATTACAATGAATGATCCTCGTCAATCTACATCATTTAACTAATACTGATGGACAGCAATTTTATTGTTAACTATGTACCATTATCAAAATCCGCACTTAGCTAAATGTTTCCTTAATTGTCAGAACAAAGCAATGAAATATAATTTTGATGACAATTGGTTTGGTTTTAAAAGCTGTAGTCCGTTCAATTTAACTTGTCGTCTCTCTGCCATTATGTTGGCACGTTTGCTTGTCAATTAATTTGTCAGTTTTTGTTATAAAATTTTGTTGTCAAGTACTCCGATTTTGTGTTATTATTTAATACTAGCTGACCCTGAGCGCTTTGCTACGCTACCTGTCGAAAATTGTTCGTACCAACTCAGATTTAGAACAAATTCGATTAGCAAAGGTTTATAAAAACAAAGGTGTATAAAATCACGCAATCTTAAAAAATAGACACATGCTGTCACGGATCATGAATGAAGAATGTAACAAAAACGGGAAAAATATTCCTTTTTTAGTGCTTTCGTTGCGTGCGTTGATGTGCGCTGAAGTCCGTGATAGCATGCATCTATCTTTTAAGGTTACGGTCTCGACCAGCCGTGACTTAAGTTATGCTGTTAAAATTTAATGAGTTATTTGAGAAAAAATTTGTTTGATGCAGATGTTCCCTGGAACGTTGCGTGAGCGAGCCTGCGATCAACGCGCTCCAATTCCTCGATGTCATTAGCACCAAAGACTCGAGCCAGCGCACACACTTCTACAAGGTCACACTCATGGAAAGCTTGCCTAATATTCCTGAGGTAAGTACCACAATTGGTTGGCACACATTTTTGGTATTAAAGTAGCGGTTCGCGCGGAGACCGCGACAGGCACTTGACAAGGATTGGAACGGGCGGCTTTCGCGCCGAGACCACGACAGGAGACCGAGACACGTGTCGCGGTCTCGGCGCAAACTGGCGCCCATACAAAAATGGTGCACAATACGACTCATGTATAGCTACTGATATAATGCTATCTCGTAAGTTCTGCTCCGCTGCCGCTACGACACTACGCCGCTGTATTATCATCCGAACCCTGAAGATTTCCCTCTTCGAAAAATGCTCAGCGTATCCAAATAAGTTTTCGCTTCAATGTCATCTACCGACGATATAGATAGATACTTTTCCCAGATCGAATCTGATTTTGAAAAGTGCTGAACAGACCTGTAAAGTATTTTTGTCGACACTTATTAACACAGCACCGTTTAGCCCCTTTTTGATCTGGAGGTAATACAATTACGCATATCAGCCAAACAGAGACATGGCGAGGTATGTCGGGCTCAACACCACCGACGCCCATTGTGCCCCTAACCGATTGTTGACTAAACCGACACACACCATTTAGGCCCAAACCATCGATGTAAATCAGGGGTTCCCAAACTAATTTGGTTTGCTGCCCACTTTGAGAATAAAATATTTTTTAGCGCCTTAATTTTTTCACATACCGAAAAACCACTATACGTTCAAATTAAATTAAACATTGATTCCATATGATACTTTTACTATAATCCGCAAGAGTTAACTTGAGACTTGATCCCAGTAAGTAGTACATAACGGACTCCAAGCATCTACGCAACGGCCCTATTTTTTTTCTTGGTCTCTTATCGCTCCCCCCCCCCCCCCCATTAGGCCTGCAGCGACCACAAGAGGGCGTTATCGCCCTGGGCTGATATAAACCATGGTTTATATCGATGGTCCAAACTAAAAAAGTTTGTACTATGAAAGCTGATATTATCTAGTTAGTGTTGTGGTAAGTGAGGTATACATCAATATTTATCTATTTATTTTATCCTACTAACGCCATCAATACCTACCACTTGTCGTTACAAGTTTACCATTAACTAACAGCGCCCCGCGGTTTCACCGCGTACTATTCTATTACTTTCCCGAAATAACTTTTTTTTTTTTTTTAATAAAGAGTGACGAGACGAGCAGGACATGTGCCTGATGGTAAGCAACATGCCTGCCACATAACAGCACAGTGACACACAGCTATTGGAACACGAAGAGTCCAAATCATTACCTAGCACTGCACTGCGCTTGTCACCCAGAGATCTAAGTTGTTATATCTCTAAGCCCTGTAATTTCTCTGGAAACATTGCCCTTCAAACCGGAACACAGTAATGTTTGTACATTACTACATTAAAACACTTTTAATTTTACATCGAGAATAAGAACTCGAAAACCGTCAGCTGGTATTCCAGTCGCATGTTTCTAGTACAGTGAGATATTGTAACAAGTAACTTGCCGTCAACTCGTAATTGTGCTATCGATTTGCAACTTCGTGGATTTGGTTAATTCCGGTCACAACATACAACTTTATCCAAAATCTCAAAGGAAGTTGATTTTACTTAGTATTAAGAAAGCGAGAGAAGTACAAACTTGATCGAGAAATAAAGACGGGACCACACGTGCTAGTAAAATTGTGTGTCTCGCTAAATATGACGATGGTATATCTTCCTACTTAAAATTACAAATGTCAATGTTTGGATGTTTGTTGCTCAATCACGTCGTAACATATGAACGGATCGGGCTGAAATTTGGAACACAGTTAGATTATAGTCTGAAAAACGCATAGGCTCCACCAGTTTCCGTCATTTTCTCGGTATAAAAAGTAGCTTATGGGTTATTCCAGACCGTTATCTATATATGTACCAAATTTCATCCAAATTCCTTTAGTAGTTTTTTCCGTGAAAAAGTAACTATATATCCACCCATACATTCTTACAAACTTTCTCGTTCATAATATTAAGTAGGATAATTATTACATTGATTGGAATAGTTGTAGTGGTAGGACTCTTGGCAGAGTCCGCCTGGGGAAGGACCACACCTTTGCCAGTTATTTTACCGCCAAGCAGAAATGTGTAAACATTACTGTGTTCCGGTTTGTTGCAATGTTTCCATAGAAGTTACAGGGCTTGGAGATATAACATCTTAGATCTCTGGGTGACGAGCGCAGTGCAGTGCTACCTAAGTAATGATTTGGACTCTTCATGTTCCAATAGCTGCGAGTTAGTCATTTAGCCTCAGACGGCATCTACGGCTTACCGATCATTGAGTTAGCGCAGAAAGTGTACTCCTTTCACTTCCTACCCCTACCCTACTACTGGCCCTACTCACCTAAGCTACTACCTAAAAGGATTCCTTTCTTACTGTTATCACTCACCATATTTATTTCGTAGCGAATTCTGGAGACGTTGTTATAATATGTGTATTGTGTGTGTGTGTGTGTGTGTGTGTGTGTGTAGGATGAATGCTTTGAGCAGGCCTTTTTAGGAACTTTGTTTAATTTTTTCCCAATGCTAAAATTTCACTTGACCGCCATCTCGCCTGATGTTAACCGATGCTACAGTTTACCATGAAGCGTGTACCAAGACAAAATCTATTCACTCTCGACTTGAAGACACCAAGATTGTAACAATCGGTAAAACCCACTCAAGCAATACATTCCACAGCTTAGACGTTCTAATTGGCACACCACATGGATTAGCAACCAACTTGCTACGATCTGCTTAATTCTAGTCCAGTTACTGCCGCGTGGCTACCTCTTTTGTATCTCCCATTTCAGTCCAGCAATTCATAATCCGAGATCCCAGAGCTCCCAGACGTCACCTATTTTATGATGAATGAAATGTGGACGATTGAGTAGTAGCCCAGTCATATTAGGTAAAAAAAGGGGTCAACCTCGGAATGAAAGATAATAAGCTGCAAATTGGTATGAACCTTTGTTTTGTCATTCTAAATGTTGTCTCAAAAGTCACAATCGTTATCGTGTCCGCGTCTCAAGATATTCAAGGTCAAAGGTCACAAAAATCGGTTTCTCGCGAATATCTGGCTTCCTATCGGTTAAATGAGATTTGCATTTATTATAAAAGTTGTAGGCTATAAAATTCCCTACAACTTTTGTTTAAACTTTTTTTTCATACGACCAACCGTTTTGAAGGTAGAGCGCGAAGAGTGCACATCGTACAGTCATATACGGCCTAATGCAAGGTCAAGCGTGAGTTATGGTTATCAGTACGTTATAAAGTCAATTATTTACTTGGAAATTATAATTATTAAACAATGCCTATTATTTATGTACTAACTATTAATTATTTATATTTAATTAAAGTAAGTAACTTGATTATTTATATATAATTATTCATATTTAACCTTACAGGCCCGAGTGACGTCATCGGCGTCGCGACGACACACAAAAAAAATCATTACTCAACAATGAAACCATATTTTATGTGTCTGTAAACGACAATGTACTAATGGATATAATCTCCTATCTCTAAGGCATCAAAATAAACTTATCATTGAGTATTTTTATTTGTTTCATGTGTTCAAACTTTGAAAACCATTTTGTGGGTCGATACACAAAAAAATAAAGGAGTACTCAAATAGAACCCAAAGAATAAGGACCTCTCTTATCTCAATGTGATAAAAAACCATAAGATATGACTAACTTTGCCCCATGAAAACACTTGTAATGTAACCCGACACCCCATAAATCAACAATGGAAATCCGCATAGACCACGACTTTACCGTCATACAAATAAAGATCAAATTGTCTTACATTTTGAATCTACGCAGTTCGTAGCGCGGGAATTTCGACTTTCGTATTCAAATCACCTCCAATTATCAAGAAAAGTATCTTTTTGTTATGTAAATGAGTTCTAATTAGTTTTCATAGTATTTTTACTGTATTTACTAACAAACATCGTAACATATAACGCTATTGCCTTATCAGAACATCAAAAGACTGCTGTCATCATAGGAGAAGATATCGATTTGCTCGTTATTTTAATTGGACGTACTCAGTCACATCATCATGAAATTTTTTGAAAAAAGTTGGCAAAGGCAATGTCAAAACACAAATATATTCTACTAAAAGTTTTGACCAATATCCTCGTACTAAAAAGCACATTTTATTTTTACACGCATTCAGTGGCTGTGACACGACTTCTGCGCTATTTAAAAAAGGAAAAAAAACTGTTACTAGAGCATTGGAAAAAATTCCTGATTTAGATAAGCTGGTGGAAGTATTTCAACAAGAACACTGCCCAAAACAAACATTATTAGAAAATGGAGTGCGCATCTTGTTGGCATTATATAATGCTCCAAAATCTGAGGACAACATTGATCATTTCCGCTACACGCAATTCATCAAATTTACAAAACTAAATAAACCTGTACAACTGTCAACACTTCCACCAACAAGTGTAGCAGCTCATCAACACATAAAACGTGTCTACTACCAGATTCAAACGTGGTTAGGGAAGGACTTAGAACCTCAAGAATGGGGCTGGATGCTTGAAAATGAAATCCTGGAGCCCATACGAACGTTATTACCTCCAGCACCAGCCGAACTACTAAACGTAATATTTTGCAATTGCAAAAATGGTTGTGGTTCCCGCTGTGGATGCAGAAAATCAGGGCTACAATGTTCTTTAGCTTGCGGCCAGTGCAACGGACAAGCTTGCCTCAACGCTTCACTGTATCCAAGTAATCCCGATGAAGAAAATACATATGATCCCGATATTCTGGAAGGTTTGGAGATGAACATGACAGATAATGAGGATGATGACAATGAATCGAACATTTTTGAGCGACAAGAAGAAGAAGACGACGAAGAAGAAGAAGATAATTAGCTTCCATTTCCAATTTCATTACAATTAAAATCAACAAAGATACTTTTGATATTTGAACTCACATTTTGATAAATGTATATTATGCCGTATTTAATAATAAATAAAAATATGTGTAAAATATATACTCTTACTATCATTTTAACTTAAAATAAAACTAAAATATATAATCCAGATTAATAATATTTTATACTTAAATAGTTAAATATGAATAATTATATATAAATAATCAAGTTACTTACTTTAATTAAATATAAATAATTAATAGTTAGTACATAAATAATAGGCATTGTTTAATAATTATAATTTCCAAGTAAATAATTGACTTTATAACGTACTGATAACCATAACTCACGCTTGACCTTGCATTAGGCCGTATATGACTGTACGATGTGCACTCTTCGCGCTCTACCTTCAAAACGGTTGGTCGTATGAAAAAAAAGTTTAAACAAAAGTTGTAGGGAATTTTATAGCCTACAACTTTTATAATAAATGCAAATCTCATTTAACCGATAGGAAGCCAGATATTCGCGAGAAACCGATTTTTGTGACCTTTGACCTTGAATATCTTGAGACGCGGACACGATAACGATTGTGACTTTTGAGACAACATTTAGAATGACAAAACAAAGGTTCATACCAATTTGCAGCTTATTATCTTTCATTCCGAGGTGAAAGCCCTAATATGACTGGGCTATAGAGTTAGTAAGTACTAAGAACACATGCTTACTCGCTAACTTGCTTAGACGGCCAATTTTGAGATATGGGGTAATGAAGGAACATAGAAACATTACTTACTTTACGTATTTCTGATAAGTGATTTTCACGTATGTTGTAGGCAACATCCTTAAAAACAAGGTTCCAATACTCCCAGACACTTTCCGTCGGCCGTTTTGCTTAACAACTCCGAAATAATAATTTAACTTCACATAAATTCTCATGCTCCATTTGTAAATATGTTCGTCAGACAACTATTTTGTTGCTTTTTACAATAAGATAGACCAATCTAAGGGGGCAATCATCCCCTAAATTCAACTATGTTTTATGGGTAAGAGCGGGAGTTGAGTGAGACATTTATTAGGAAATATTTACTTAAAATTGAGTTTAGGGGATGATTGGCCCCTTAGATTGGTTTGTCTTATTGGAAAAAGCTTTAAAATAGTTGTCTGACGAACATATTTACAAATGGAGTATGAGAATTTAAGTGAAATTAAGTTATTATTTTGGAGTTGTTAAGCAAAACGGCTGACGGAAAGTATCTGGGAGTATTGGGACCTTGTTTTTAAAGATATTGCCTACAACATACGTGAAAATCACTTAATAGGAAATACGTGAAGTAAGTAATGTTTGTATGTACCTTCATTACCCCATATCTCAAAATTGGCCGTCTAAGCAAGTTAGCGAGTAAGCATGTGTTCTTAGTACTTACTAACTCTACTCAATCGTTCAAATTTCATTAATCAGAAAATAGGTGACGTCTGGGAACTCTGGGATCTTACTCTATCACATGTTATATCCACTAGGTTGCCCACCACATACCATTGAACGTCCTTGATAGTATCGAACACGTTCAATGCGTATTGTATTGTGGTTTGTGCTCCCAGCTTAATGTCGGTAGGCTTCATACTGTAATTCGAAAACTTATTAGATATCATTAGACGATAATTTTCCCTGAGAGGGACATCTTCGAACGAACTTGTAACTTTGTAATTGCTTGCTTGCCCATTTTATGGATTAATAGTAGAGATGTAGATGAGATGTTTCATGTCATAGATATTTTGTTTTTCTCTGTTGTATGTGATGTGGAAGTGAGTATGCCTGCAAAACCTGAGGTCGTGGGTTTTGCTATATATATGTAATTACTAGCAGCGCCTCGCGGTGTTAGCCGCGTAGTTCCCGTTGTTTTGTAGCCTATGTGTTCTTCCAGTCTATAATCTATATGTGTTCCAAATTTCAGCCCGATCCGTTACAAACATCCAAACATCCATACATTGACATTTATAATATTAGTAGGGTTATATTTATTAATTAACCGACTTCAAAATAGGAGGATTTGTATGTTTTTTTGTATGTATTTTACACAATAGCTCCGCCAATTGTGAAACAATGTATGATGGTTATTTTTTTTGTTTTGTAGATCATAGCTTAGAGGTAGTGCCGTATAAATTTTATTAAAATCGGTTTATCGGTTTTTGTAATATCAACAAAAAACGTAAATTTATCTAGACGACATAGGCGACGTAGTGATAGTTTCTCATGAAATTGGTCGGGTGTCTGAATTTAATTTTAAATTAAAGTCTGGTTTTGTTTTCTTTGGAGAAAATAAAATATATTATAAAATGTTAGGTCAATGTTATATATTTTATGAGTATTTGATATATAATTATTTAACTATTTTATTCAGCTATCTCACAGTGCAAGCTTCGCCTAACGGGGCTAGCTGTGTTGTATCAGGCATCTCCGTACAATATTTATTGATTGTGAGCTTGTCATCTTGATTAAAGACCTTCATCGGTCGGTGAATAATTTAAATGTGCTTATTGTAAGTTGATAGTAACTTTATTTATATCAGACTAGCGGCCCTTTCCGGCTTCGCTCGGATAATAACCTAGATACCAACTGCAGCGGCGTACCTATGCCACATACATGAAAGATAACGATACAGCCAGAATTTAGAAACAATGTTTTAATCACTGGTTACATAACAGAGAACATTTTTTTCATAACTGGTTACCAAATATAGGTAATGAAAACGGAAAATAAGTGTTTATTGGTAACTGGTTACAAACCACTGAAAAAAAATCTTTTTCCGTAGCTGGTTACGAATCAGTCGGTTACGCAAGTGGCTGAAGGGATTTTTCTACACCTTCGGTTACATTGTTCAAATTTTACCAAGGATCCCTAATTTTTTTCAAAATGAAATGTAGCCTATGTCAATTTGGAAGAATGTAGCATTCTATTGGTAATTATTTTTTTAAATCGGCCCAGTACTTTTTGAGCCTATTCATTACAAACATACAAAAATAGGTACAAATCTTTCCTCTTTATAATATTAGTGTAGATAGATATTATCATCAATCAAAACATCAGTGTCATGTAGTTTCCATTGTTGTGGAATGGCTCTTTGCAGATTCCGCCTGGGAATGTACCATATATTTCCTAGATATATATATTTTTTTTTATATTAAGAGTGACGAGACGAGCAGGACATGTGCCTGATGGTAAGCAACATGCCTGCCACATAACAGCACAGTGACACGCAGCTATTCAAACATCGCTGTGTTCCGGTTTGAAGGGCAACGATTTCAGAGAAATTACTGGGCTTTGAATCATCTTATATTTTATCTCTGGGTGACGAGTGCAAAGCAGTGCTAGGTAAGAATTTGGACTATTTTTGTTGCAAAACCGACATGACGCTATGCTATTATCGGCAGGTGTGTTGCTTACTATCAGGCATATGTCGTGCTCGTTCCATCACTTTACAGTAAAAAAAATCTTGTTAATGATGACTGCGAAAACTGATGAAACGTCATATGATTTTGAAACGCTTTTTTTAATATACCTAAGCGTTAATGAGTTAGAGCACATTCAGTATACCTATACTGCACAATTATGTAACTTCATGTTAAATAAAGACTTTTTCAAATCAAATCAGTACTTTCATAAATAAATCCGTAAACTACGGCTAGGTCAGTCGGGAGAACGGCAACTACCGATCCAGGGCCCCTGGTTCGAATCCCATACGCACCACTTGTCGAGGTCATGTATGGCAAAGAAAAACATCTTGAGAAAACCGCCATGTTCCAAGAATCTTCGTCACGCGACCCACCAACCCGCACTGAACCAGCGTGGTGGACTAAGGCCTAGCTCTCTCCTTGCGAGAGAAGACCCAAAGTCCCAGGTGTGGGAACAAACGAGTATAATGAGTTGCTAATGCTTGTATCCGCAAACTAAGTAGGTACCTCAAAATATTATAACGCATAACTACCTGGGTAGTTAGGAACAACAATCAAACAGAGATAATTCCAAAGTCCGTGTAATTATTACATCTGGTTCGCTGGCACGCTCAAATTATTGTTCGCGAAACAAATATAAATTGTGTAATATAAATTGTAAACTAATAATATTTAATGTTAGATATGTATGTGCTAATAAGTTACGGTTGGTCTAGTATAAGTTACGGTTGGTCTAGTCGGGAGAACGGCGCCTGCCGATCCGGAGACCCCGGGTTCAAACCCCACACGCACCACTGTCTTTTCGAAGTCACGTGCGTAATGCCACTAACTTAAAACGGTGAAGGAAAACATCGTGAGGAAACCGACATGTACTTAGAATCTTTCGAAGTCATGTGTCATCCACCAACCCGCACTGGGCCAGCGTGGTGGATTATGGCCTTAACTCTCTCCTTGCGTGAGAAGGCTCCGAGTCCCAGCAGTGGGAACGTTTAGTGGGCTGTTGATGATGTATGTGCTAATAGTATTAAATGTTTACTTACTCTTTTTATAAAATACAAAACATGCGTTTAAATCTTATTTTAAAAGTTTTAGAAAGCAATGGTAGGATAATACATACTAATATCATGCGTTTAAATGGCCGTGCAACATGACAGCAAAATGCTACGCAGCTATGAACACGATAAGTTTAGTCACTGATTAACACTGCGCTGCGTCCTTCATTCGGCTTAAGATGATTTGCCTCTTTACCCTTGAAACTCTTGAAATATGTGATTGGTAATTATTGGGAATAACGATCAATAGGTAGCGGACTGGGTCAAAAATATGTAATTCTAATTAGTCCGCCAGTTAGATCATAGAAAAATATGAGACACTTATTTTTTGTTTAATCATATCATTAAATATCGACAAAGGTATAATATCATCACACTTCCAGAGTGGGGGGTCGTGACGTCACTTGTGGGTAAAAATCGTACCCACAAGTGACGTCACGGAAAACTTCTAAGCACTCTGTATCTTCGTATTTTTTTGTTTATGAAACAAAATAAAAAATACGTTTACAATATTTTGTAGCAATCTAACTGACGGACTAATTATTTTTTTTATGATTGTATCCTGTGATACTTCCCCAAGCAAACTGCAGAGTCCTGTTTCTACTCAAACGACTTTCAGCTCTGTATTATTTATATTAAAGCATAAAATGACCAACAAACTAGTGTAAATGATCGATCCTGTGCCGAACCCTCATTTTATGAAGAGCTCTCGACCGACAAACCTACATAATAACGATCGGGATCCCAGTCGAGCTCTAAACGTGTTTCGTGACCACAGACGTAGCACATTGTAGGGATAGACACAGCAAGTTTCAAGTTTTATTTTCTACGTAGGCAAATTTTAACTCAAAGTAATTTATAAATAAACTAGGAGTGACCCTGCGATTTCACCCGCGTAGTAACCCAATCCCGTTAAACACCCGGGTTAAAAATATCATCGTCACTTCTAATACCTATCTCCAAAATTATGTGTACAAAGTTTCATAATGATCAGTTGAGTAGTTTTTACGTAAAATTGTAACAAATATACTTTCATGTTTATAATGTTAGTAGGATGTACGATTTACACGTGAATTAATGAATTAATAATAGAAATGTTTTTTTTTTTTTTTTTTAATAAAGAGTGACGAGACGAGCAGGACATGTGCCTGATGGTAAGCAACATGCCTGCCACATAACAGCACAGTGACACGCAGCTATTGGAACATGAAGAGTCCAAATCATTACCTAGCACTGCACTGCGCTCGTCACCCAGAGATCTAAGTTGTTATATCTCTAAGCCCTGTAATTTCTCTGGAAACATTGCCCTTCAAACCGGAACACAGTAATGTTTGCACATTACTGCTTGGCGGTAGAATAATTGACAAAGGTGTGGTACTTCCCCAGGCGGACTCTGCTAAGAGTCCTACCACTACGAAAATGTGGAGAAAACAAAAGTAATGGAATATATTGCTTGTGTATTACAATGCGAATTGTAAGTTACTGTCGTAAGTTACTTAAAAAAATGGAATGTCGACAGTAGTGAAAACTTATAACTGAGAATTTGATAGCACACTTTGGAAACTAAGTGGGTAAAACCGGAGGCCGCTGCTACTTTGGAATAAGTCTTGAAAGCATTGTCGTCTCAATAAGCCTTCTAAGCATGGCCATTTAGACTAGATGGTCACGGTTAGATGTGTAATGTTAACCATGGTAACACGCACAACAAGCATTTCTAATAGACCATTGTCCCGAGTTCACCCGAAGATTTCACTCACGAGCGTGACGCTTGAGTTCAATTCACAGTCCACGAACAATCTGTACGTGATGCGCCAAAAGAAGTGTTTACTTCAAAAAGACAACTATTTCAGTGAACTTCTTATCAAAAGTAATAATGTAGAGACGCATTTGCAATGTCTGCTTTTGTCTGTGTAATTGTGTAGCAAACGACCTTTGTGTAGCTTAATCTCTCAATTAAATTGGATATATACACGATTTCGGAGACAAAGGATATGCAAAATTGGGTGAAAAGCCGTTGATCTTACCACTCACTACGAAAACGTGCGTAAGGCAGGTCTGATACAGAACAGCTGGTTGTATCGTCTAAGATCCGAATAAATCTGTGTGCGAGCAATATCCGGCCTCGTAAATCGAACATTTCGGAGACAACAAAATCCTCAAACAGATTTTGTTTGCTAAACGACACAAAACGTTACTATAGTATTTATAAATAAATATGTGTCGGGCATACCTCACACAGCACTATCTGGCCCAACACTAACCAAAGATTGTGTTATGTAAGCCGGATAGCTGATGGAATACTTTTTTTTTTAATATAGAGTGTCGAGACGAGCTGGACATGTGCCTAATGGTAAGCAACATGCCTGCCACACAACAGCACAGTAACACGCAGCTATTGGACCATGAAGAAATCATTCATCAAAAGTTCAAATCATTACCTTGCACTGCACTGCACTCGTCACCCAGAGGTCTAAGTTGTTGTTATCTCTAAGCCCTGTAATTTCTCTGGAAACATTGCCCAGTAATGTTTGCACATTTCTGCTTGGCGGTAGAATAACTGACAAAGGAGTGGTACTTCCTCAGGTGGACTCTGCCAAGAGTCCTACCACTACCAAACGTAAATACTTATGATACAAAGAACCACCCACGACACTTGTATTCATCTCACAAATATTTGTCCTGGGCAGGAATCGAACCCTTGACCGTCGTATTTAATAAATGCACGGGTAATTCACGTGTGATGGTCGGTCCAATCCAACTTAAGTTTCAGGCGCATCCAGCGGCCTTTTTCAAGGATGCACGTGCGTGACCGCTGCCTGGAAGTCAAGGCCAATGCGCATATTGGGCATTGGCCTTGACCTACGATCGCCTGAGTGGGTTTTTCCCGTGGGTTACAACCACGGTGTCTTCTAATCGATAGTCGGTTTCTTGATGATCCATCGTAGACCATATCATCGTAGACGCGAGATGGTCAAGTGTAATATTATAGTTTCAAAATGTTAACAGTGCTTCGTCTGTTGTTGCAGAAATTGATTTGGATGCACGTGTGGCCGGCCCTGCAGATGGAGGTGCGGGCCGGTGAGGTGGTCTCCGCGGCCCTCGTGCCCATCATGTGGCTCACCAACGAAGCCACCCAGACGGAGTTCGAAGAACAAATCCTGCCGACACTCCAGTAAATCTTACCTACAATCTTTATTTGTATACCCTTGCCTCTCATGAAAGAGGAAACGTGTAACGCCGAACCATACAAAAGGGAATATTTGAGATGTTATTATTACGATGTCTCCTTGACATTTTAATTTAATTTGGTGAAACTATTGTTAGTGTTCTTTTAGATAGATAGTGACCCTTTATTGTCCACAACACAAAAATAAATAAACGAAAAGGAAACTTCAATATTAGTGAAATAAATGGTGACCTTATCGCTTTAAGCGATTTCTTCCAGGCAACCGAAAGTTTATTTTGTTAGTTATAGTATTGTTTATTAGTACCTCAATCAATGGTATGACATAAGTAGCCCACTATAATTATGTTCCTATTACCTGGAATGGGACCACACGGAGATATTCTTAACCGTATCCACTAACCGACTAAGTTCGGGTCGGTGGATGAGATGAGAATGATTAGAAATGACAAATTATATGTATCCTGGACCATGATGGTTATGTCACAATGTTTTCCTTCACCATTAAAGCGAGTATTGTTGACAAATTTGTTTATCTGCACGTAGAAAAATACTTAGAGAAGCTGGTGGGATTCGAACTATCAACCTTACGTGGAATCTATTATCCTCGCCGTGGAAGCATCACTACTTTTGACCACGGAAACTTTAGACGCAGTCACCACTTGGTATTGTGAAATAACCATAAAAATGTTATTCCAGGCAAATCTACTGCAGGAACCTGATTACCAACCCGAGGAGTGTATTGGCATCTATAGCTTTCCTGGAGAATATGCACATTATACTGAGGAAAAGCAACAACGAGGAAGTGTATGCGGAGATAGTTCCGCTCATGATCACTGCTTTGGACAACACCAACAATACTATGCAGGTTTGTGATCCAAAATTTAAACAAGGACCTCTGCTATTATATTTCTACTTTTAACTAAAGTTCGCGCTATTTGAATCTGTCGCCGTGAAATTTCCGTCACCTTACAATATAACGAGTGAGATTATAAACCGTAACTGTAAGTTAGGTTAGTTTCTAACATCATTAGATTGTAATCTAACGGTTTTTTCAACTTCACGGTGTCATATCCATTTCAAGGACCGGAAATCGTACGAGTTATATTGAAGTACATTCACTTCGAAAAATTTATCCTGATCTGATTCCCTGATGTCCTACTTAAGTGTACCTATGTGTGTCGCTTCATCGTAAACCTCACAATCGCTTAATAATATTTTCGCTTATTAATAATATCATTGGTATTATCAGGTGGCATTACGATCAAATGCAAAACTGTAATATTCGATTTAGGAAAATGTATTTTCCGATTGTTGAATTCATTACACAGATATTAATTGCTATCAAGATGACTATTTAATTCCCTCGACGTTTGGGATAGCTAGAAACACCGTGGTCACGAGCAGACTCGTGAACACGGCCGTCGTAATGGTCTTATCGTAAACTCTTGACCACGCTGCCGAAATGTCGCGGTAATTAAATAATAATTTACATCCCGATTAAGTCTTGTGTAATATTATGAGCATGAGTTCAAATCGCGAAATTGTAATGTGATTTTTTTAATTTCTATAGCAAACGGCTGCTTTAGTGGCGTTACAAAATTGCTCCGACTACGTCGATGACAACGTCCTCCACACTTACGTCCTCGCCAAAGTGAGGACTCTCCTCGAGCGCAACTACTGTGACGTTAAGATCATCAACTTGATCCTCTGTTTCTACGAGAAAGTCATCTTCCGCCTCGAGAGACAACACCTCATCGACCACGTCATCCCGACTATGCTCGTGATGAAACTTACAGACCCTGATATTATCACCCGGGTCGTTAGTAAGTATCGCTTTCGTAACGTAAACAATCGACTTAAATTCGGACAATTACGCCTAAATTAACTCGCAGTGAGCTATATTTAACACCGTTGTATTTAGTAACCTGAAATTGATTCAAGACGCTTCCATGACCTAACCTAATTTGACCGCGTTTATAATTGTTCGGATTCAAAGATTGTTCTGCTTCGACTATATGGTACCATATAAACGGGGTTTAGGTGCTTGCGAAAGCCACCAGCGAAATACTCCATCGCGAATGACAAAAAAGTAACCTTTAGTTGCAATTCACGAACGAGCAGAGTTTTGTCGGGTATTTCGGGAGCCTTCCACATGTCACGTACTGTTTTGTTTTTATGTGTATCTGTATATGTATACACAGTTACGCAAGAGTAAAATAAGCATTTTCAAACGGCCTTGACTTTAATAGAAAAATCAATGCTCGATATAAAAGTTAACTACCACTCGATGTTTGCATGAAAAAGTTGATCGTTTGTTAGTTTCCGCTATACAATTTGTTCATGGAGAGTACAGTGCGTCTATTCATCGTAGTCGATACTATTTTTGAGTAATAGCAACGTTTATAAAACTGCTCAATTGTTACAATTTCCGTGCACGTCACTGCAATTTCATAACTTTGACACGATCACATGTCATTTTGGGATAAAGGTAAAAGTGATACACAACACACAAAATGCATTATACGAAATTCTGTCTTGGCACATTGCGAATTAAGGTTAATTCGTATTTAAGACACAAATTCGTATCGTGAGAGTTGTCAATAAACCATAACACGACACGGAAAACGTGATATGAACTGATAATTCGGATAAGTGTTTTTCTTTTCCGTATAGTGAGTACAAAGGTGACAATGCAAAAGACGCGTTGTACTCTCCACCACGATAAACTTTTTCTATGAGACAAACTGTGATGTAGTGAAAACATACTTGCGAAACATGTGCATATGCTAATTTCCGCTCAATGAATAATAATATAAGTTCCACGCTAGTCAAATATGCCCAATGTATTCAAAATGTACGTCTCGTGAACTGCGACTGCGCTGCTATAACTCATTTATTCTAATCAAACCCACTGCACTTGTCAAACATCACCTAAAACATTCAAATGTATGCCACCTGGCATTTCAGCTGTCATAAGAAATTGAATTTTCAAACTGTCTTATTTAATGCATCTAAAGAAGATTGGTAATATTTGAGTTATCAAGATCGATCTGAAGTCACATGGGTTTCTGAGTCAAATAATTTATGAAAGTGGCCCTTTCAAGTTCTTAATTGAAATCGGACAACGCGATGTTTGATTACAGATTTACATAATTAATACATACAAACCTAATACGTATCAATACCAAATTGTAAGCTAAAAGGCTATAAATATAAATTAATTTGCCTTGTTAAGTGTGTGAAGTAAGTTGATTTGCCTTGATGTCTTTTTGCAATCCTACTATAGAAGTTTCACCTAGCTATCAACAATCTTTTTCTTAACTTTAAAACAAATGACTCAAATCCATTTGGTTTTAGTTCGATCTTGTTTATCTTGTGTGTAACAATCATTATGAACTTGCAGAGCTGTACAAGACAATGATTACTGACAAGAAGTTCGGTTTGAACTCTAACATTATGGCGCAAAAGATGCTGCCTACCCTCGCTCCACAGACCGTTAACCCGAGCCTGACTATGGAGCAGTACCATGCTCTTATTGAGGTACGTACCCACTCGTATAATAAGATAACTATGACAAAGTAGATGGTTAAACCATTATGTAATGCCTAATTCACAAGGAGAAAACCTTTCCGAAATCGCAACCGCTTATTACGTGACCGCGTGCCATCTGTTATCCTTTAATTAGCTTTTGATCGGGGTGATCTCAGAACATCTACCGAGATTTTGAGGACCGAATCACCGTGGTCTGTAGGGAAGCATCTCTATACTGAAATCCCATACGTTAGTCCCTGAGTGGTGCTAATCAGGTAACAAATTATTGGTGGCCGGTGACCACCTACCACCTGACCTGCAAGACTGGATTGTCATATACCAAAACTTTGCATCAGAAACCTAGTTGTAGACGGTAGCGGGATCCCCCCAGAAACGAAGGTGCTTTCTAAAACGATCATTCTGCTGCATATGTTTAACGAGGGAAGAACGGATAACTTTTGTGATAAGAACGTCTGGGTGGTGGAATGCATTACCTGAGTGGAGTTTTCCCAATGGTCACAATCTTGGTGTCTTCAAATTGAAAGTGAAAGCGTATCATAACTATGGGTAAGCACGCTCCATCGTAGTTCACATCGTCGCGACGATATGGCGATCCAGTGTTAACCTATAGGTAAAAAAAATCAGGTGTTCCACTCAAAATTATAATAAGTAAAATCTTTACGTATGAGAAACAATCAAAATACGTCGTCAATTTCCACCTTAAAATGAAATCCGCAAAGCCCATCCCCGGACTGCTCCCGGTGCAAAGGTAATGATGACTCTTGCTCCGTTCCCACGCTGAATGGCAGGTTAGGAATAGGGATTGATTGGCCCCTTAGATTGGTCTGACTTCTTGTAAAAGGTTGTAATATAGTTATCTAGTAAAGCTAAGTAATTATTCTGGGACTTTTAAAGCGTCGCAATGCAAAATGGTACACGGAACATGTCTGGGAGTATTGGCGACATATTTTTTTAAAGATGTTGCCATATAATATACGTGAAAATCACTTAGGAGAATTTACGTGAAGGAAGTTTTTTTTGTGTACCTTCATTGCCTGATATCTCAAAATTGGCCGTCTAAGCAAGCGATAGCGAGTATGCATGCGTTCTTAGTACATACTAACACTACTCAATCGTCCACATTTCGTTCATCAGAAAATACGTGACGCCTGGCAGCCCTGGGATCTTACTCTATAATTAGAAATAATAGTCAAAATTCAATGATAATTAACCGAAGAATGGTGTGTAGATCTTGTACGACCTGCTGGACCACATCGACGACATCCAGCGAGCCGTGGTGGGCGGCGCCGCGCCGGGCGTGCCCCGCTTCGAGCGGCCGTCGCGCGCGCTGCGCCACCGCCGCAGCACGGACAACATCGGCGAGGCTCCCCCGTTCAACATCCCCAACCTGCGCGTGGAGCGCGAACGCAAGACCTCCAGCGCCGAAGACATGGCCCGCAAGGCGTCCGTCAGCGGTGCATCCATGCAACCCACTCCGAGCCAGTCTAGCGTCGGAACTGGCATCAAGAGTAAGTTTCTCTTTATTTTTATTGTTTTTGACGAATGATTGAGTATCATAAAATTAGGTATCTAATATTAATATCTTGACATGCCCATAATATTCAATGTTTAACTTTAATTTAATAGTCATCAGTGTAATTCGTTATGTAAAACGGTACTAATTGAAATAAATAAAAATAAATAAATGAAACACCAATAATGTCTATACACGGATAGATAAAACCGAAAACTAAACCGCGATCACGAAATACTAACATTGTAATGTTTCTTTCTCGCAAAACCTACCGAAGAATTTGGATTAAATTTGGCACATAGATAGACAATGATTCGGAATACTAACACACACACACACACAGGTTTTATCCTGTATTATATTCAGAAACAAATATCCCGGGAAATTAACAGGATCGGGACGTGCGCTAGTGGTACCACAGAGCACTGCTAGTGCTATAATAACACACAATCGCAATCTACAACTATATTGTGTTTACAGAAATCGGGCAATGGTTCTTCGGGTCCAACAACTCGACCAACTCGAACAACGACAACAACTTCTTGCGCGTCGCTTCCAACGTGTTCCCGAACCGGCGCCTGTCCGACAACACGCTGCTGACGCCGCGCGCGCGCGCCGGCCCGTCCTGCTCCTCCTCGCCGGGAGGGACCCCCGGCAGCGCCGGCCTGCCCACGCGCCGCCACTCCAGCATCGGCCCGCAAGAGCGCCGCGGCAGTCATCTCTCTCCGCCGACTGTAAGTCGCGCCCGGCCGGTAAATACCTCTCTCTATACCCGCCAGCAGGCTGATCACATACCCTCCTACACTCACCCCCGACACCACGCCCGACACACTACAGCTTGCTTGTTTTGACAGGCCCACCACTACAAGGGACGCGGCGGGTCAGGCTCGAGCCTGTCCGTGCCCGCGGCGGCGCACCCCGTCGTAAGTGATGTTCATCACGCTGCGACCCCGCACCCTCTGTTATATGTCAAAGAACGGCTTGATGTCGATGTGGTCTGTCCTCTTCCGCGGCGACTTCTTTCTTCCCTTACCGACAGGGAGAGATAGCGTCATTCCATCACATCACCGCCGCACACATTGCACGAAACCCGGTCGCCGTTCACTTCACGAAGCGCGTGTCATTCTCATCGCATCTCGCTACTGTCCAACCGGCGCCCGCCGCTGCGCGCAGCCATGTTACCTCCTGCACCCGACCCCGTGTTGTCGACCCTGCAGCTATGAACCCGCGGAATTGGCCGTACATTTTAGGACTATTGAAAACACACTACATACTTTTCAAAATTCGAAAGCTTTGACAGTGTTTGTCTGTAACATAACTGTATAGTGGCGGCAGCGTAGTAGCTTACAGGAGCTGTCTGAATGTTTGTGGGAGTCGTCGTGCCTTGATCGCCCGCCGAGGCCGCGAGCTGTAGATACGTATGTAACGCTATCTCATTCACTGTTGCTGTTTATTCTTCTACGCAGCTTGCACGGAGCATGATCGTGAGTATGGTACGTCTTTGCTGTGCGCGCCCGCAAATCTCAACGCCATTTGTGTCGTTACTGCGTACACTCAGATGTTGCCTTCGCTTGTACTTGTTCGATCACCTACTTTGGGTTTCAAAGAAAGGGTCACTGAGCCGAAGGACTAAATTTTAATCTTTGTAAGTTGAACGATTAGTCAGTACGGTGATGGTTTTTATTATCGACTACTATTACTTTTGACAAATCATTTCATAAAACCCGTTGTACATTTAGTTACATGTACATTTTATTGATTACAAACGATTTTTAAAAATACATTTTGTTGATTGCAAACGAATGATTTAATTATCAGCAGAAAAGTATTTCTAATCGCTGAACAATAGATTTTACGGCAGATACTCGTATATCTGTCTCCATTTCTTATTGTCATCCCGTAATGATAATTACTGTATATTCTTCGGCTTAGAGCAACCCCTTCTGCGGAACTTGGGAGTAGAAAGTCATCCTCATCAGTGGCAACATCTCCGCGGCTCACATAACAGTAGTAGTCTAACTTGTCTGTCTATTTGAACCAGTTCACAAACTTCCTCGAACCCAACACGCTTCACGCTAAAATTAAGCACAAATGTATACAATGCAAAGCATGACAATTTGCTGCCTAGGTAATAATAAGCTGATCACAATGATGTATTACGTAAGTGATCCTAAGAATGTATTATGTATGCTGTTTGATCGAACTGATCTCGCTTTTAACTAACTAACGGCATGCTACAAAACATTTTCCATTGATCACGGATCGTGATGAGTGTACCGTTTAACTACAAAGCTATTTGGTACTGATCGCAACGTAATCCGAACGATTCAAATTCGGAATGACAATCCTTGTCTCTGTCATGCTAAACGGATGAGACAAAGAGACGTGTGATTTCTTGTGGAGATCAATCCGATTGCGTTGTGAATGAGGGTACCTATACCTACATGTATCGCATACATCACGGACAAATCTTATAATGGCAACATTCTAAAAGTTGTTCGTGACGTAATAAATCACTAGGTTAATCTGTTCTAGACATGTCATTCGTAGCTAATTTCAAGACAGCATAATGCTGTTTGAAATTATTATAGAAACCGCGTAACTTAATATTATATTTTTTACATGTTAGAGCTCAATATCTAATTTATGACCTAGATAACAACTGCTATAGTTTAAATAGGATAGGTTTTTCTAGTTTTTTTTGCTGGTAGTTGTAGTATTAACGATAGCAATTAAAACTGGCAAAGCAATCCTGTAATGTTGCCATAATCGTTTACCATTTGCAGGCGAACCGTCTGAATGAACTTTAATAAATAGTGCACATGCTCTTACAGAGCACGAACGTAGCTTATGAAGAGATTTGGCATTCAGCCGAAGCAACAGGTGTGACCACTGAACACTAAATGAAGTAACCAACAGATCCAAAGTTTAACTCGAACGCGAACTGACTCTAATTGACTAGCTTTGACATTTTAGCTTGAAAGTTTGTAGACTAACGTCTTTACTAGTTATTCTGCTGCCAAAAACTTAAGTATAATAAATGTTGGTTGACATTTTTTCACAAAGCATCATCTAGGCATCTAGCTTCGAACTAAGAGAAGTCAGAAAGCTGATATAATACACACGTTTTAAATATACATAGAGACGCGCTCAGACACAGAATGAACCACAATTAGTATCAACTTATAAAAAAAATTCCTGGGTGGGAAAATATACCAAAATGTCGTCCTGATTTGATTCAAAATCATGTGGCATTTCAGAATTATAAATTACGGGGGTCCACCCCCGTCCAGTAATTCAACATCAGAACACTCCGCAAAATAACGTATAGGATAGCTTACTTTGTTACATTTAATTTCTTTCACGCTACGGTATCCTTTCTTTTCACAAACTTTTTATCAAAGATCGATATGTGATAACCAACGTTCGACAAACTCACGGGTCGTCAAATAATTATAACAAAAAAAAAATTTGCAAATTGGTTATTTCTAGAGACGCTCCGCTTAGTCGGCGACTAGTCGGTAAAGCCGACTATCCGGCCGCTATCGTAGTCGGCAACTAGTCGGCGATTGGTCGGTAAAATGCGCCGACTATCCGGCTCGTATGTATTTCGTAATACGATGGCCATATGTAAGGAATATTGCCTCCTGTAAATAAAAACTTGGATTTTTTTAAATATCATAGTTACTAGCTGACCCTGCGAACTTTGTTCCGCCTTAGGGACGATAAATGAGCAGACTTTTGATTTTATCAAGGTCAATTATTATTTAGTTGGATAATTAATGTTCATACAAAAAAATCAAGTATTCTAATGATTCTTTATTGGCCATGTGTTTTAGTGCACGGGTACCACTATTTAGTGAAGCACGATCACTTGATGTTTGCAGCAATGGAACAAGTTCTATCCATTTCTATCCATTACAGGTAAAAGTGATAAAAAGATCTGGCCGACCGTAATGACGTACATTTGTCATTGCATCTTCCGCGTATATATGACGCGGACTACCTATGTACTTTCTGACAAAATAGTTAATCGACCAATATTAGCTGCGTTTTTTCAGTACTCACGCACGCACGAACGCAGTTTGGCTTGGTTCAACCGAATGAAAGTTAAGCGCTCCGTTTCTATTTTTTGAATGAAATGAATGAGACGAATGAATTGAATGAAGTGAATGAAGTGGATAAAGTGAATGGAGTGAATGGATTGAATGAAGTGAATGAAGTGAATGAAGGGAATGAAGTGAATGAAGTGAATGAAGTGAATGAAGTGAATGAAGTGAATGAAGTGAATGAAGTGAATGAAGTGAATGAAGTGAATGGAGTGAATGGAGTGAATGGAGTGAATGGAGTGAATGGAGTGAATGGAGTGAATGGAGTGAATGGAGTGAATGGAGTGAATGGAGTGAATGGAGTGAATGAAGTGAATGAAGTGAATGGAGTGAATGGAGTGAATGGAGTGAATGAAGTGAATGCAGTGAATGCAGTTAATAAAGAGAATGAAGAGAATAAAGTGAATGAAGTGAATAAAGTGAATGAAGTGAATGGATTTAATGAAATGAACAAAACGAACGAAATGAATGAAGTGAACGAAACGAATGATATTAAATTAAAAAAATATGGTTGTTAAAACAAAACATTTGTCGATGTAAAACATTTTTAATAAACTTAGAGGTAGATATTACGTGAAACGTTGTTTGTAAACAACTTTTCGTATAAAACAATACATGTTTAAATCGCAATGAATATTATGCCATCAGTTGGTTGTAAAGTGATGCTTTGTCAAAAAAAAATGTGAAAAATTAGTAAACCGTTACCTACACATAATAATATACGGCTAACATATCATCACACTGATCGTATTAAAAGGTATGACAGAGATAATCAGACTTCTGTTTTAAAAATCAGACTTCCGAGAGGTATGACAGAGATAATCAGACTTCTGTCTTAAAACTAAGACTTTCCGAGAGGTATGACAGAGATAATCAGACTTCTGTTTTAAAACTCAGACTTTCGAGAGGTATGACAGAGATAATCAGACTTCTGTTTTAAAACTCAGACTTCAGAGAGGTATGACAGAGATAACCAGACTTCTGTTTTAAAACCCAGACTTGCGAGAGGTATGACAGAGATAATCAGACTTCTGTTTTAAAACCCAGACTTCCGAGAGGTATGACAGAGATAATCAGACTTCTGTTTTAAAACCCAGACTTCCGAGAGGTATGACAGAGATAATCAGACTTCTGTT
This sequence comes from Ectropis crepuscularia, assembly GCA_963693475.1. Lineage (NCBI taxonomy): Eukaryota > Metazoa > Arthropoda > Insecta > Lepidoptera > Geometridae > Ectropis > Ectropis crepuscularia. Next base: position 40,508,710 of record OY856338.1, read on the forward strand.
TTAAAATCCAGACTTCCGAGAGGTATGACAGAGATAATCAGACTTATGTTTTAAAACTCTGACTTCCGAGAGGTATGACAGAGATAACCAGACTTCTGTTTTAAAACCCAGACTTCCGAGAGGTATGACAGAGATAACCAGACTTCTGTTTTAAAACTAAGACTTCCGACAGGTATGACAGAGATAATCGGACTTATGTTTTAAAACTCAGACTTCCGAGAGGTATGACAGAGATAATCAGACTTCTGTCTTAAAACTAAGACTTTCGAGAGGTATAACAGAGATAACCAGACTTCTGTTTTAAAACTCAGACTTTCGAGAACTGTGACTTAAACGAAGAACACATCAGTAAACATTAATCGTTGTTGGGTTAACTTCATGCGGCTATATCAATCACGGTTGCTTGCCAATTACACTAATGACGTCGCTACACTAGGTTGGCGGCGCAACGCGGTGCTTCCATTAATCACCTGCATCATTTTCCTGTTTCTATCGTGACTAAAAGGCAGATGAGCATCATTGTAGGGGAGTATTGAACCGTGAGGAGTCATATCGCAGAATTCATTTCTTTACACTTTAAATATTTTACCAATTAGTAAATTTGCATAAGCTAAAAGAATATAAAGGTATCTTTATTTCATCTATGAAGCACAGGCATTTCCTTAATCAATGTACGAATATTATTTTGCTGAACAAACAGACATTAAAAAATAGAAAAGAATACTGCGATCAGACGATCAAAATGAACAATTATGTATATATCATACCAGAACTCACCTCTGCTAGAGATACCACCAGTATGTAGTAATAATGTTGATAAGACTCACGCGCAATTGCTCGCGCATGTAAACGTTTCTATATTCACCTACACTGACGCCACCTGCCGGTTCCATAGCTCCAGGTAAATATGAGTTGTGTGTAGGGTGGATCAATGCCAAACACTTCGACTTCGGTGCCGTACTTGGGCGCGTCGAACGCGTCGATGGCATCCGGACCCGGGTCGCGCCGGCCCTCCGGCGCCGGGTCGCGTCGCCCGTCGGCCTGCCCCAGCACTGCATCGCATCTGTCGCACCTGTCGCACCTGTCGCACGCGTCGCGCGTTTCGCACGCGTCGGCTCACTCGAACGCCTCGGCCGGCCTGCTGCAACAGATCCAGACCGGCGTGGTAAAGCACCTGCCGGCGTCCCCTCGTCGCTCCCGCACCGACTTCCCGAGGCCCGGACCGTCCTCGACCGCATCACCATCTAGCGCATCTCGCTGGCTTCAAAACAAAATTAGCTCGGGGAACAGATCGCTTCAAGTAGCGATCAAAAAATGTCCTTCTTCTCTTGGCTTCGTGCGTTAAGTGACGCCATGGCTTCTGTGGAACGAATAGACCAGGAACACATTTTTAATCCAAATGTATTTCGTCATCATAAGCCACTGCTGGACATAGGTCTGTATCAAATGTATGTGATCGCATGTAATTTTATATTACTGTTGCACTAATACTAATAAAGCAACCTTTTGCGCAACGACAAACTCTTGTCGTTTGACGTGGGTTTAAAACAAAGGGGTCTGCAATTTCACTTGCGACAGCAAAAGATGTGATAACAAACATTTGGCTGTAATACTGGTACTGTAATATGAAGACATACAATTTGTTTGGATTAACATCTGTGACTATGGTCAACACTACATCGTACTTTTATGTTTAATGAGTCCGCCAAAAATACTTTCAAAAACTTATTAGGTGACAGTGGATTTTAGTACTACCTTCTCACTACTTACATAGGTATATCTATTTCATTTTATGAAAAGTACTTAAATTTCACGTTAACATTAGACTGGTATATGACTTTAGCGTCTTTAATTATGTATGATAATGATAAAAAATTAAGAAAATATAACAAAAAAATTGACAAAAATTAAAATAAAATAAAAAAAATGTTATAGTTATAATAATAGATGTCAAATAGAATAGAAGATTGGAATGGAAGGTAGTGAGTGGAGTAGAGTGGAGTGGAGTGGAGTGGAGTGGAGTGAGTGGAGTGGAGTGCAATGGAATGGAATAGCCATTCCATTGCACTCCACTTCATTCCATACTACATATATTCTATTCCAGTAGAGTAGAGTAGAATATATGTGGTAGAACAGTATGATACATTAGAATATAAGTAGTAGAACAGATAGAATAGAGTAGAATATACGTAATAGAACTGAATAGAGTAGAATTAAATAGGGTAGAGTAGAATAGAGTAGAACAGGGTAGAATAGAATTTAGATGTTTAATAATAATAATAATAAATACGTACATAATAATAATAAATCATTTATTTCAGAACCAGTCCATATAAATACAATTTAAAACACCTTAATTATAATCTACAGCAAAGTCACTCAAATTAAATTATGTCAAACATTTCAAAATAATAAAAATTATAAATGGAGAACGATATTAAATTAAATAATAAAAATTCAAAATTATCTGAGTCTATATTGAGGAATGGATCCGGAATGCTCAACATGCAGCTTGGTCCAGTGTTGCATGATTGGGCAGTCCAGATCCATCCTCGAGACAAACAGTTGCAGATATCTGTAATATAGATAGGTACCATTAATGACGATTTTATGAATCAGTTCATTTGTCTCGTCTGAAAACGGCTCATTAAACATACAAGGGCAATTAGTATGGTGGTCTATTCGTTCACACTCAATTTCTTCTAATTCTTTGACTTCACATTCCTTATTTTATTTTTAGGTTGTGAATTCTCCAGTGAATAATGAACAACTTTACGTAGTTGGCAAAGAAGATTCAGATATGTTGATTTCTATGAAGTACATGACTTTCGAGAAATGCTGTTAACTTTCACTTTAAATGTACTCTTAATGTTATAGGTTTGTAATTGTCGTAAACTTGTATTTTTTTTTCTTAAGCTTGGAATGTTTCATTCAAGTTTTTGGCAATTACTGGATTACAATTACTTTTCAACAAAGTCATGTCACAACAGGAAAACTAACTGTCTACTGTCAAAGTAGCTCAAGCGCTTTATGCAAATCTTTTAATCTGATGACTAATGTTGTCCACCTATAATTAGTGTTATTCTCAAATCTGGGAAGGATTCACAACCTATTTCTACTTCTTGATACATTACGAGGTTTTCTTAAATTCTTCGTTTTTTTTATGAAGCCTTTTAAGCTTGTTTTATTGTAATATTTTATAGAAATGATTCATCTGTGCACACATTCCTAATACCATCCTTCTCAATACTGAATAATTAACTGAATCCATATTTAAGTAGTACTTTGTTGTGTGTGAGATTATTTTATTTTTTCTTTTTCCTGATATATTCCTTTCAAAAACTTTTTTGCTCTAGAAACTTGTAAATGTGTTTTTCTATAAAATGTATGTAAAAGTGTAGAAGGATTTGTACCGCGAACCTTGTGTCCAAGGTTCGCGATAAAACTCCTAGCTTAGGTTTTTTTTTCAATATTAGTACCTAATATTATTTGTATCTTGTAATAACACACATGTATTACTATAGTATAGTACTTAAGAAATGTTTGACGATTACATCAAGTCTTCATGTAACTGTGGCGGCTCAGAACTGAATGCTTGACAAACAAACAATTCCGCAGAACGATTTGTGAGCGGTAATTCGAACCACGACGAATGCACCGCACGTGTAGTTTCTAGGATGAGTTTTGAATGTCACCGCTGAGCGTAACTGCGATTAAATTCGTGCTCAATTCAACATAATGTGGATTGATAACCTTATCTCATCTCGATTAATTCTACGTTTGTGCGACAGAACATTACTAGCGCCAATTGAGAGGAAATAAGATCGTTAAAACATTTCACTCCTATATATATAGTCCTACATGGACATTTCAACTGTTTAAGCAAACAGTTGAAATGGACATTTCAACTGTTTAAGCAAATTCTGTGTGGAATTGATGTAATGTTCGGCAATACGAGTACAACGTATTGGAGACGTGACACAAACCCTTCAGCAATTTAGCACAATTCATTTTTTTGTATGGATGGACGACATTCCAAGATACTAATACTTACTCAATTGGGATAACGAGTGCGTCAAAATATATCTATCTAATTAGGCCGTCAGCTAGATGATAGTAAATATAGAACGCCTATTTTTTGTTTTGTAACAATTATTATTGGAAATCGACAAAGATACATATTATACAGATCATCAAACTTCCGGAGTGTGATGTCACTTTATTTTAAAAATGATACCATAAAACGACATCACTCGAATCTAAATATATATGTATCTTTGTATTTTTTTGTTTGTGATACAAAAGGAAAAATACGTGTACAATATTTATAACTGACGGACTAATTAGTTTGTTTTAGTCATCTGGCCTACTAGGAGTCGTCATTGTCGTTGGTGTTAATATCTGATTGAAGTAGGTGTACGCGAAATATGTTTTTTCACTTAATTTAAATATCTCTCACTTTGGGATTTTTCGGCAAATATGCTTTAACACTGAACGAGGTTTGATGTTATTTCGGGAATCCGTTGTATTTGTTGGGTAGGTTATGTAAAGTTGCGTTTTAGAGGTAGTTTATTATGGCCAATTTGACATTTAATTCTTTGTTTTATTTTAATATTCTAAATGTTATTATAGTTTTTCCAATTTGGTATTTAATTCTTTTATTTTTAAATTTATAGTCTTATTAATTTTTATTTAGTTAAGGAATAATTTAATGATTGTAATTTATGGCTTGTCGCACGTGTTGGCACGTCTGTAAGTGCGACAAGTAGTTAATGAATAAATAAATAAATGTATCGGTGTTGCTAGTGTTAATAATTTGAGTAAGTGTACAATTATTTTTCGGCCTATCTAGCAACAGGTACCCTAGTTTGAAGTAGCCTAATTTGGCCTAACTAGTAAATTTACCCAAAATTAAATATATATTTTTATATATATATTAGTATAGTTATATGTACCTCGTTGTTATTACCTATAATAGTTATACAATGGATTGTTATCCAAGTATTTAATGTTAGATGAAGTTAAAAAGTGCCAAATATTATACTTTCTAACTATTATTAAATACTATTCACATGTCCAAAATGTTTATGATCTGCATGATCTAATACAACATTTTCTTTTTTTTCTATCGGACTGGTCGTGGCGCAAAAACCCGTCGTCGTTTCATAAAACATTTCAATCATAATTGAAGATAATAATCTGAACATTTTATTTCCCAACTAATTTCTGTTACTTACCCCAAAAACCATTATTATTTTATTTTCCAAATTATTATTATTTTCTCAATTGGCTATTTTAATTCTTGTAGCTTGCCGTGCTGTGTTTTGATGCTTTTGAAATTAAGCACGTAGACTTCGCACTGTCGGTCACTCAGCTGCCGAACGTAGACGTGGCAGCTGATTGATTGTGCAATTTGTGGTACTGCAGTGGCAGCCGATATAAACTATTCTACGGCCTAACTAAATCGGCTTTGGCTTTGCTATTGCTATCTCTATAATTTCAATAAAAAACAAAAGAGAGCAATATGAACGCTGATAAAGTTTTAGTTAGGCGGTACCCTCCTGTCGATAGAGGCTCGTCACTTGCGACTGTAGATGTCGCAGTTCTTCGATAGCGACGTAGCTACGCCGCCGGACTCTGATGTTGCTAACGCGCTATCGAAGAGTACTGCAGTACCGCGAAAGTCACTTCTCCCGTATTAATGATACCATATTATGGTTGCTTGCAGTCGCAGCTGTTTACCGGGCGTACGTAAATATTTCGGTACTCGTTATGCCGCAAAACGTAAAGAGAGAAGCGGTCGCGACGCGTCTTTCGAACGTCCCTATCCACGAACCGCCCGATACTTCACAACTAACGTATTTATTTAACAATAACTGAAATAAGTGTATGAATCATGCTTGAGGGAAATGTATTTATTTTTATATATACTCGAATATGTGCATGTACCTATTAATTTAGCTTTAATGCTAAAAATAAAAGATATTGGGTTTGTAGTAATTTGGCACTGAAGTCTTAAGAGTTGGACTTGGAAGTGAAAAATAGGGAAGCGTGAATACAATGTTTGTTATTGAAGTTTTAATGGAAGTTGTAGTTTAAGAAGAGTTGTGAGATTTCGCTCGACTACACCGACTCGACAAAATGTGATAGAGGAAGAGCGGACGCGAACCTCGGGTATAGAACATTAAAGGTGCCAAAATACTTTAGAAATGTATCTTATTAACATCTATCTACAATCTCAAGTATAAATAACACTTATTTTTTAAATAAAAATATGTATAATTATCTACTATTTTTAAAACTATCATAAATTCTTAACAATGACTTGAAATAAATAACTGAAGTTATGTGAAGCAGAAACATGCAGTGTAGAGGAAAGTGTTATAAGTGTGGTAATGCTTAAATAACAAGTCCAGAAAGTGAGATCTAGGAATAAGGTGAATAACTTCATAATATATTATAGAATATATATATATATATACACGTTTAAGAGTTATTGAAATACTATAATATTTATTGTATCATGTACTAACTTATAGTATTGTAATTACTACAAAGTACTGTATGTCATTGATGTTTAAAAATCTAACATTCTATTCTTGTACCTTACCCTATGCCTTGACTCTATTAAAATTGGTATCACTTTACAAAACTTTGTACGCAGTATTGCAAATATTGTTAAATACTTGCAAAAACAAAACTTGTTTCGTAGTACGTATTATTAGGCGTTTTGTATCATTTTTATCATCCCTTTTATGGGTCTATCTTATTCAGCACGTCTTTAAAAGACTAAAATGTTCCTAAATACTAGCTATTGCATACCTTGCAAATATGATGGTACGTTTTGCTACTTTTTAGATGTCGGATAATTTAAAACAGAGGTGTATTTCGGCAACATCTGCGTTACGCGAGCAGAGAAGCTGTCTACAGAAGTGATGGATCACCTCGTAGTTAGCTCTGAACGTGAATAGGGACGACCCCGCAGATTCGCAACCGGAGCGTTGGGAGATGCAGCCTGCCTTCACTAATCTATCATTTCCTGGTTTCCCCGATAATATGACGTAATTCGAGTTCACATGCACTCGAATTACATCATATTATCGCCTTTTGTAAAACGTTGATAAGGGACATTTGACTCCCTGTTTTAACGCTACAAATGTCCAGATTTTCGCTTCCGACATGACTTCATTATAAAATCTTACACCTTTTTCAGTTGCGAAAACCTTAAGCAGGATGTTAAAAATACGGGGATAACAAATATTAGAGATAGGTACTTAATCCACTTTCTATAAGTTATTAATTATTTGGGTAGTATTGATATTAGAGATATCTGCTCATGCTTCAAACCCAAATAAACAATTAGTGATTTGGTTAATATTGATGTTAGACATATCTTCCTCATCGAGTAATCTCACATTTCATCAAATAAATGACAACTATTTTCCAAAAAAATACTACATTTCCTCTGAGTGTTTTTAAACGTATGTTCTTCGATTTCTTGGAGATGCCTGAACTAGTCTACACTTCTCCGGTGGTTCCATTAAACGTTGATCAAAATCGATCGAAAGGTTTTTACCAAAAGTCAATAAAAATCAAAAAAAAATTAAATCGATGTTAGTTTCGTGTCTTTAGAAACCTCGCTGTTTGTCTCATTGTCTCAAGCAGTGCACTATACTGTACACACAGTGCATACTTGGTCCACCCATATCAATGGGTTTCACATATTTTATTATAGTTAAGTAGTAGTTGAGAGTAAAAACTTGTGGAATGTTTAATTTAGAGGATAATAATAATAAAACACAGATTTCTTCAAAACGTAACTATATGATTACTCGTTACTGTATTATAATAATATATTCTTCTATTCAGTGAGTTTTAACCTGTATAAAATGACGAAATGCGATAACATAATAGAGCTGAATTTCGATGGTAGTTTCAATCTTCGAAGGACGATGTGTCGCTAAATTAGACTGATTTGATTTGGAATAAAGTATCGTTCGTGTTCGTGTGAGGTCACAACTAGGACTTGGTTTTTGATTACGCAGTACTTGTGTATCTTCAGTACGAGTGACTTGTACACGTTTTATAGGAATGATAGAATGTGTGAAGTTACTGATACTGATATTAATCGAAGCGGCACTGGTACACATTTCAGACAACCAGTTGTGATGATACATACACATCACAAAACCGCTTTTAAAATCCGTTCGATTAAGATCAAAGCGAAACCTAATTGACGCATAAGAATTGCCGTATCACAATTGAACAATGGCGTTTCTTATATTATTAAAGTAAACCTTGAGATGCGAAAGCAGCTTTTTCAAAGAAAAACGTCGTAGTTTCGGGAACATATTGTACATTTTTCTTATAGAGGTACTTTAGGATTGTTGACCTTCAATTCAATATTTAGAAGATGTCGTTGTTTAAAAATAGGTTAGTAAATGAATGTCTGTGAAATTATATCAAAATGTGCTTTTCCCCAGGTGTGCATATAGCCCGGTACATGGTACCTATAGAAGGAAATTTTACAGGAGCATGTTTCTTATAGTCTTTTCTTGCTATAGTCGAGTCAATCTACTCGAAATTAGTTTGGACTAGGTTGGTTGGATTAGACTAAGGTTTTACTGACGTGGTTCTCATTTCTGTTATTCCTATTGAGTAGAAGTTTGACTCGGCTATAGAATTATAATTATGTTTATCACATTTATCGTCTAGGAAATGAGAGACAAGAGGTAGGTTTATAATCATATACATGTATTATGGAGGTTGTGGTGTTTGCTCATTGGATCGTTAGACTATGTGATACGTTGTGTGTGCCCTATACTCTCACTATATTCTCATACCTATACCTGTTCAATGTAATTGAAAATAATGTTATATAATATATACTTGATATACTGAAGTAGATACGTAATACTGATATTCGTACTTCTCATGCACGTTATTATTTTCGGAGTAAAAGAAACTATTTTTTTTTAACGATTATAGTTTTTGTAGACTTTGTTATTAAAAAATTCTAACCAAAATTTCAATTACAAAGTTCAAATGAGGCGTTTTTAGAATGTTAGCTGAATACATTTTTTTTATTAGTTCACGAGTAGTTCACTTTTGATATAGTCAAGTTTCAGCCGCGTCCTGCGGCCTTTTTCAATTAGAGTTGAAGCAAGTGACATCTGTCCATTAGACACAGACTTTACCTGTTATTCAATGAAATATGCGTAACAACCACGTTACTTTTCATTTATTGCTAAAACTGTCTAAAATAGTTCTCAATTGCGCCATGTGGGGATATTGTTCCATTTCGTTAGAGAAATTTCTTAAACATATTATCTTAAAATTTTGATTTATTTTTGAAGCGCAGCTTCGGCGCGTTGCGCATCTTTTGAGTAGGGAAAATACTGTTACCTGTACCGACACCGCTGTATTTCAGTTTGTACTTATAAATGTGCCTACGTAATAACTGTTAAAATGTTCATTTCTGTCGGCAATCTGGAAGTGCCTCTATTTCATTCTATTTCGTTCATCTATCTTTATTACTTACCATTCATTTTGGAAACGTCTCGTCGAACTTACATAATTAAGAACAACTTGTGTCGGTTTTAATTTGGAAATTATCAATCATTGCATAAAGTTTGGATATTAATATTTGCATAAAAGTCCCAACATATCAAATCTATTATTAGCGTTATCTTTAAAGTTTTGTAGGAAATTTCTATCGATCGCCATACAATTTCAAATTCTTGAGTTCAATCCTGATTTGTTTGACATAGATACGACAGTTAGATAAATATCAAATAATTGAAAAAAAAAAATTACTTGGAATCAATTAATGTCTAAATAACTTGTAAGATACTGAAAAACAATGTCAAAGAGATGCCTATTTAATAGTAATAATTTACTAACCACAACGCCATAGTATATTCTGAAAAAGAAGTATAGGCACAATAGTGATATCAACATAATAAATAATCCAACGAAAGAACTCGTGTCACAAAAATGTGCTAGACAAAGTTTTGAGTAGTGAGCCAAAAGTTTCAGAGAACATCTGTAGTTAGGTAGATAGAGATATTCTGTGTCTAAAAGGTCCTTTCGAAAGGTTCCACATGGAATGACTTCATAACTAACCGAAACTTCGGTTTCAGTTTTGATTAATTTAGTCCAAAAAATCTAGTCTGGGTTTCGGCCGCGTCAAAACTCGCGTGTTTATGAATTATCGTGCCCAACTTCGCGGTTAAGACGCGCCGCGCGCCGCTGCTTGTTTCATTCGCCGCTGTCCGTTGGAAATCATACTTTAACGATTGTCTTTTTATTTTATTCTACACTCCTTCTGTTCTGTCTGTCTGTTTTTAGTTAATATTATAATATTAAATTAATTATGTTAAAAAACTGTATATCAGCATAGCATATTTCAATATGCTGTAATTCTTGGTTTTGGTTTCCGAAACTGAGAGCCTGACTGAGCCTTTCTGCTGAGAAACTGGTCTCAGTCGGGCACTAAAATCGTTCGTTTACGAAATAAAATGTGCCTCATTGTGGAGTTAAATTATGTGCGGGAAACCAGATATCAGTTTGAGACTCTCATGATGATTTGTTAATGAATTCACTACTTTCTGCATTCCACAGTACATCTAACCCTCGGAAGGTCCCGAGAAAAATGGCGTGAATACGTCGGCACTCACCAAAAAGACTGAAAGACAACAGCTAAGGATAGACTAGAATGGATGGGTAAGGAGACCTTTGCCCAGCAGTGCGTCAGTAATGTCTTATAATAATATATTTTTTTAGTCCGACAATCGTTGGGGACGGTGAAGGACTTTAGAACGAAAAGCCTCGACATCTTAATCATCGCTAGACCGTTGGATGAGTTGCGGATGGCATGCTTGACTCACAAGATCCGGAGGTTCCTTACTCTGCAGCCCAAACCAACAGTAGCTTGGGCCCTGCCCCGTCGTCACCCTCGATGTCGTAAGCAGTTAAGTATTTTCTTGTTAAATTTCATCGTTCATAACTTAGAGATAAAGATGTAGGTACCGGGCTAGTTCTCTGGGTATTTATTTAAAAAAACGTTGTTATTATTTTATTAGTAACGTCCTTAGTATTAACACATTTTTATTAATATTGCACTGTTTTCACAATTACATAACTTTATTTAAGAGGATAAAATGGGGTTGTAGAGTAGGTCGTTGAAAATGAAATTTATATTTTTACATTGTGTTTATAGAAACTAAGATTTTTAAGGTCCAAGGTGTACTTTAAAAAACTATTGAGACAATTTGATGAAGATTTTGACCAAAGCCTTTTTTTCTAGGTTCTCGGATAAAAAAATAGAGTTTGATGTGTTTTGACTTTTATGCGAATTATTTTCAGGGCTGCGATAATGTATTTATTTTCAGAAATCTTCGAAGACTTCAAATTTTGCAAGTAAACGTATTTATAAGATGTGTGTTAGTTTATAAGTAAATAGTTATTAGTAAAGTCCAATGTCAAATATCATCCTCAATTCGTGAACAGCCGGTAGCCACACGGCGACTGTAGTATTTTCCTGCGAGAAGTATTTTCCTTTCGAGCATACCCTTGTTGATCTTTGTTCGTTTGAAATTATATTATGTTGAGTATGTACTTTTCATTCGGTTAAGTATATTTAAGGTTAAAGTTCCGACAACTCGAACGAAGCTTGAATCCACTTTCGCTACACGAATACCGCAGACTATGCGGCCGAATGAGAGTTCTTTGTTAAATGAAATATATTATTTAATTCAAATCTGTTTCTTCTAGGTATTGCGCTTCATTTAAGTCATGTTTGTACAATGCAAAGAGACGGGACGAGCATGACTGCGCCTGCCCATAACGAGAAGGTGCCGCGGAGTTGTTTAATGTGAACAGTCCAAATCATTGCCTAACACTGCGCTGTTAACCCAGAGGTAAAACGTTATTTGTTTTTTAAAGGGGTTCGGGTAAATTTGGCGTCATTTTTTAATTAGCGGGGCCAGTAATTTGAATTTAATTTGAATATTTTGACATTTTAAAGGTTGGTCCCGTATCAAAATTTCTCTGTAGGTAATGTAATGAATGTATTAACGCAGGAAATGAAAGTACAGGCCATATACTCCCATAATATGACTCTACATGTTTTCAGTTAAAAAGTAGCGTATATGCTGTTCCAGATTACGTTCAGTTCATATGACGTGATTAAGCGAAAAAAACGACCAAGCTTTTAAATTTAAATTATATTTAGAAGAAATTGTGAAATCTTTTACAGGTTACAGAGTTTTTTATTGAAAACTCTACAAGCAAACTCGTATGGAAGAGCTATTACAAATACTGTTAAAATAGTCACGTCCTCCTTACTGTTCACTCACCTCTGGAAAATCAAGTTTTAAAGAAATAACTCGACACAAATTGTAACATTTAACTTTTGATATAATCTGAGTTGGCCCCGTCGCAATTATGCGGGCATTACGTAGAGGAACTCGTTAAATAAGGCTCCTGAAACTTTTGCCTTCAAAACTACACAGTAATATAAACCTCAGTACTTAAATCCTTTTAATGTAACAAGTATGTTAAAAAGAGCTGGAGCTGGTGGTAGCTCCATGGTAGACTCCATGGTGAGAAAAACACCTTTACTATGTTTCCTCCTGTCAAGCACAAAGATGACGGCTATAAATTTCACCTGTGTTGTTCCCATTCACTTATTAGATTATACCATCGTTACAAGCACGGCAAGCAAGCAAAGGGATAAATGCGTCGTATGTACCTATCTTAGTTACGAGCGCAGTACAATTCGACAAATATGTCTTGTTTTTAAGTTACACGCAATATTTTCTAGCGTTACCATGTAAATGACTTACTATCGATATCATTTTATTAATAAAACAACATAATTATTTATTGTTTGATAATTGTGTTGTACCCACGTTAATCTCGTAGTTCAATGTGATTGATTCATATCCATTTACGCTACATATGAGACCTAAAAATAAGTCAGGGTAATCCGTGAAAGAAACATAGTAACATTAAGTTTATCATCTAAAGCCATCTGAATTTGTTTACACACATTACATTATTAATATTTATGTTTCCAGCGATCACAGAACAAACACCATCTCAAATCTACGACGAACGCGGTTCAGTGCTAACCTAATGATTTGGACTCTTCGTGTTCCAATAGCTGCCTGGCACTGTTATGGATAGCCTGCTTACCATCAGGCTCAAGTCTTGCTCGTTTCGTTGATACCAACTTAGATTACAACTAATTGTATTGTGTACTAATTGTGTTTGATTTTTTTCAGATACTTTAATAAACCCTACAATAAGCTTTGTCTAAACGTATCTTTAGATATTAGAACCAAATTTAATCCAAATTGTAAGATCCCTTTCAAAAATCCATGTCCAAAAATCCATTTATATTAATAAGTAAGTAGATATACAAGAACTGTTTGTTTATAATAAGATGATTCGGAATAACCGAAAGTTTGCCTTGTAAGGGCCTATATGTTCTCAAACTTTGTATTTCTGTATCTTGTTCTGTCCACTCACACTAAGGCTCTTCACGTAGGATTACGGAAAAACTTATAATATTATATTACATACATTAAATATTATGTATCGATGTTGGTGTTAAATGTAACTGAATTTAATGTTCCATTAAATACAGACAGTATCTACTCAGTAGTACAGTACAGTAGTAGTGTTGAAATTAAATCAAATAAGTACATAAATAAAGGCACCTCTACAATGAGACGTCCTCAGGGTGGACGTAGAACCTAGTAAACGTATACGCTAATGTCAATAATTTGACATATATATGTTCACCCGTCTGTCGCTTATACCTATTATCTCTCATCCTGATCACGTCTCAGTAATTCTGGACACAGATACCTTCAACTCTATTTTCAATTGATTCTTAAAATAACATAGGTACTTATTTGTTAGATAATTTTGATTCAAATCGAATAATAAAATGAAAATGAAAAATTAAATAAAAATTGTACTTAGATACTGACTGATTACAGAAAATTCATTACAAACAAAGATTTAAATACGTCTTGTTATCGTAGCGGTTATTTGTTATTGTTAATCGTTGGAATCACAATATTTTCAAACATGTTTTTTATTACTTACGAATAACTTACAGAATATTTAAGTAGACGTTTTAAATTACTGTTCAGACCACTTACAACGTATTACCAAACATTCAATCCTCAAAATATATTTTATGTGTACCACCAATGTCGCCAAAATTGCTACAAATATCTAAGGCCTAGCAAAACAATGTTTTTACTCAGAAAGTAACCAGCCGGTTTCTTTGTTACCTTGGTAGGTACTCACATTTATTATATCAATTTCACTTCATTTGATGTACCGGCCACGTGGCACAGATCGACTCGTCCCACAGGCGGCTTGTTCCGGTACATAAATGAATGTATGTGTAATATTCGATTGACCACTCTAAACTAAGTATTCCTATTCTCCTACAGAAATGCTTTGAAATAATACGGCCCGCCATCTCTTGTTGAGTAGTCGAACTAAATTATTGCCATGAAATCAGTCCGAACTCTTTGGGACGAAACCAGTGTCGTCAAGCTTGCCAAAATTGACGTCTAAAACTTCGATATCATTCCGAGTTATCTCAGTTAGTATTATATATATCCGCAAACACACCCCTGTAGTTGGTTCTAAATATTGTGGTAGTTTATTAGTTCTACTACCCTGCAAGAGATGGCGCTGTGCGAAATATTTTATTTCTGTGTTCAGACTTTTTCTTCTAAATATTTTGAGGTCCACACGGAATTTCTCACGAAAGTTCGAGCGGGATACGCTGGATAACATTTCATCCAGTTCCATCTCTAAAATTATATTTCAAATACTTAGTGCAAATTCAGACCCAAGAATACTTAGAAATCGAATGTGTTCGTGAGAAAACCAGTGAGGCTTAAAATGTCTTGATTAGAATAAATTGTAATTACCTACAAGAATATATTCCAGATTAAGTAGTTTGAATGTTAAGATGTTGAACACGTTGTCTACAAATTATTGTACCTACTTACACGTTTAAAATGATTCCCCCATGGACCTATAACTTTATACGTCCATGTTTACTTTATGGATTCCTCCTGAGTTCTTTGTTTCTGTCCGTGCAAAGATGTTACATTTAAGTACATGTTAATGTTAAAGTAATGAAGCTATGTATTCTTTGATGTATACGGTCTTGTCCCATGTAGTAACGAATAAATGTATAAAATGCACAGATAATTTCATTCAAGCACCTAAATTTACTCAAACAAGTTATCAAAGTAGGTACCTACGTTTGCTATAATTTTGGCAGGTAAGTAACTGAAAAGTTAAATGTAGCGTTCTGAGCGTAAAGCACTAGATTCCTAGGATAGTGGTGCCGCTTTAGAGTGATCGCAATACAGCGGTGAATGACGTCACTAGAACGTAGTCTATGTAACATGTAACGCCCGCCATACACGCTACAGTCTGCCAGAGAGGTATACCTGTGCAGTTATGCCTGCGCAGGCCAACTGAACGGAATTGATTTTCGATCTTACTCCGGTCGCCTGCGCAGGCTTCCCACACACACTCCGGTCTACCTGCGCAGGCATGCCTGCACACTGCACAGGTTGACCTCTCCGGCAGACCGTAGCGTGTATGGCGGGCGTAAACAAAATGGCACGGTTTCCTAGAGGACGCTGAGTGACACCGTAACGTCAAAAAGCGGTGCCGCTATTTGAATGACGGCCGTCTTGACGGTGTCGGATAGTTCGTGAACGTTTATAGAGTTCCGTACCCAAAAGGTAAAAACGGAACCCTATTACTGGGACTTGGTTGTCCGTCCGTCCGTCCGTCTGTCACCAGGCTGTATCTCAAGAACGGTGATAGCTAGACAGTTGAAATTTTCACAGATGATATATTTCTATTGCCCCTATAATAACAAATACTAATAATAAAATAACAACATTATTTTAGGGGGGCTCCCAAAGTCAAAGTACTTTATTCAAAAATGTACAATTTACACGTCAATAAATAAAAAATAAAAACAAAAGAGAGAGCATACAAATTGTATACATTTTCAAAGTTTGAAATTACTACTTTACTGTATTATAATAATTATTGTACAGAAAACTGTCAAGCATTATATGAGTATAATATGTTTTATAACAATAGCACTGACCCATGTCAAATGTTTGTATGTATACATTTTTATAGGACTTTGCCATCACTCTCTATAAATTCGGTGTAACTATAAAAAGTTTGATCGATAAACCAGCACTTTAATCTGTTTTTGAAGCTGCCGAAACTTGGGGCAGATATAACTATTTTGGCAAGAGTGTTATAAACTTCAGGTCCCATAATGTGAGTTAGCTTCTGTGACCTTGTGAGAAAAAGTGATATAACATCCAGCTTGTCCGCCTTACGTATGTTGCGAGAATGTCTCTCTCCTCGCGTATTGTATGACTCTAGATTATTTCTGACATACACAGCCACCTGCTAGATCAATACAGCAGGTAACGTAAGTATGCCAAGTTCTTTGAAATATGGTCTGACGGATGTGCATTGCAATACTCCAACGATATGGCACGTACGGCACGTTTTTGGGCGCGGAACGCACGCTCCCAGTCGGCAGCGCGCGTGTATAGCTCGGCGCTGTATTGTAACCTAGAATGCACTGTGACGAAGTAACACGTACCTACGTGACACCTCCGCAGACACCAAACTTTACTTTTGATCGATTAGTCCGTCCCAAATAAACTAGATGGCGCCACTAGTAAAAATAAAACGTGATATCGAATTCATCGTCAGAATCATGACCCAAAAATCAATATTTTAATAAAACTTTTTACCTGTCTGTGAAAATTGCGATGTATTAGAAATTTCGAATAAAGCTAAAGAGGTTTTCGCCGTTTATTTGCTAATGGTACGGAACCCTTCATGTGGGAGTCCCACTCGCACTTGCCCATTTTTTTTCTAACGTAGGTAAGTGTATAGCGGCGAAGCCATATCGCTATATTTTGAGTTTTTTGACTGGCCCGACGTCCGTACGACGTACAAATTGAGTTCTAACTCCAACTGGAGCAGCGACGACGTACTAAAATTTCTAATGCGCCTTCTGTACTACGGGATTTGAATAGATGATCTGCTACCTTATGATTATTTTCTTCTTCTGATTGTTCATCCTTCAAGTAAATGATTAAAGCTATATCATACAATACTTGACTAAATCAAGGTCGTCCATTTTTCTTTCCTGTTGTGTCTGACGGCGTACCATAAAGGCGTATCATATAATCATCGCCGTAAAGGCGGTCGTCTTTTTGCGTCGGTAGGTAATATTACGGCCGCTATAAGACGGCACCGCTACCCTAGGAAACCAGAGCTGTACGGAATAAAAAATAGTTCCAAACCCACATAATAGATGGCGACAGTGTATCATTTCAGCACTGAATACATTTTATCCAAACTTTTTTTACTTGTTGTAATGATATGTCCGTAAAGGTAACTGGTAAATCAAAAACATAGCAATCCAAAAGCAAAATAACAGTTTCAGCAATATAATTTGTCAACTTCATGACCCGATCCGTTCATACGTTACGACGTGATTGAGCAACAAACATCCATACATTGACATTTACAACATAAATAGGATTATGTATTCACATAAAATTAAATCAGTGAATAGTTGGATGAAATTAAATTAATAACACTAGCGTCGTCTTATACATCTACGTAGGTAGGTAGGTACATCTAGTTTGTAATTATTATTTTTGCTCATTGGACAAATTGCAATCATTGATAAACAGTCAAAATTTTTAATAAGTATACGGGTAACTCACATTAGCACTGAGTGCTATACGAGTTGCGAGCACGCGCGCGCACTCTCCTTGAAAAAGATCGCCGGACGCGATCGAAACTTCCGTCGGACTGGGCTGACTATATCAAACGTGAGTTACCCGTGTATTTATTTAAAATGTGTAATAACGCGTTAGTTTTTATACAGTCAAAAGTTTAACAAATCCCTGAAAATTTTTAGTGATTCAAATCACTAGGACGGTTTCTTCTTTACGTTTTTACTAACTGCTAACTAAAACCCTGCACGCGTTTTTACGTCACCTATCGAAAAATTATCTTATCAACTCAGATTTACAACAAATTTGGATGGCTTGGGTTATAATGTCACAACCTTAAAACATAGGCACATGCTGTCACGGACTCTTTGAAAAATGGTCTATCCAACAGAAAAATAATCTTTCAATTCGGACCCATAGTTCCCGAGATCCTAGCGTACAAACTTTTCAGCTTTATAATATTAGGTCCTATAAGATGAGCTGTTTTCGAAAGAAAAAAATAGTTCAGGAGTAGGTACCTACTACTACTAGACATTGAACTCTTACTCTCTTATTTATTTTTTATATCAATGCTACACAGACCGCCACGCTTGTTAGGTATTACTATAGATACACACCTTAATTGGAAAAGTCATATTAAAAGAATAAAAAATAAATTGTCACAATTTGCATACGCTTTATCTGTTTTAAAAGCCAACACAAATCTAGCATCGGCCAAAACTGCCCACTACGCGTATGCTCACTCTTGGCTAAATTATGGCATAATATGTTGGGGAAATAGCACCGATTCATGTGAATTACTGATTATGCAGCAAAAATGCATCGGAATATTAGTTAACATCCCTCAACGTAATCGTTGTAAGCCCCACTTCAAACAACTTAACACCTTAACAGTTCCGTGCATGTATATTCTAGAAGCAGCTACTTTTGTTAAAAAACATCCAAGCTTATTTACATTCATCACCAGTGGCCGAAGGCAAAACCAAATTACAGCTCCAGAACCTAAACTTGAAATAGTACGAAAAGGACCTCAATACAAATGTTGCATAAAATATTTAACCACTAACCTAAAAGTGTGAGAGACGAAATAGCCATTAATTTTTTTTTAAATAAGCTCAAACAAATATTCATTTTCAAGTCTTATTATAAAATAGAAGAATATCTAGAAGATAAAGACGTTTCAATATTATGAATTGTATAGCTTTAAAGATTTAATTGATAAACACTTAATATTATAATATTAAATATGTATGTACAATACTATTCGCAACACCCTAACTACAGGGTATATAATGTGTAACATTATTTGTAGTGCATTTTGCTAAATTAATGTATCCTACTCATACACATATTATGTAGCGATGTATGCCTCAAATAAATAAATAGATGGATCGTTTTTGAAGCGTAGGTACCTAAACTTCTTAAGCCACGTTGACCCGTTTTTGGTAGGAGAAAACCTTCAGTCTTCACGTCACCGACATGCAAAGTCAAAGTTTTTTACTGGTAGGTAACTGGTAAATGTGTGTGTGGTCAGCCACAAAAAAAACAATTAAAAATTGTGTAACACTAAATAAATATTATGTATTTGTGTTATAAATAAATTTTCGAAATGAAAATTTAAAATCAATGTCATGGTCATGAAAATAGTTTCAATAAAAATAGTGACAAAACGAAATGAATGCTAATGTCGGGTGGCGGTGGTGGCAGCGTGCAGCGTAGCGTCGGAGCGGCGTCGGAGCGGCACGTGTCCGTGGGCGAAACCTCGTGAGTTCGCGTCTCCGATATG
This sequence comes from Ectropis crepuscularia, assembly GCA_963693475.1. Lineage (NCBI taxonomy): Eukaryota > Metazoa > Arthropoda > Insecta > Lepidoptera > Geometridae > Ectropis > Ectropis crepuscularia. The sequence goes on from OY856338.1 coordinate 40,528,339, forward strand.
CGTAGATAATATCAGTAAGTATGTATGTCGCAGCCGGATTATATAATCCGCTGTATTACATTACGGCTAGCCGTTTTGAAAAGCAGGGCCGTTCTGTAAAGTGGCGGTTCGATAGAACATTCTGTAGAAAGAAAAGTTTACGTGACTGAGTGAGTGCCGGAGGTGGGAATCTTAGCAGCCGTAACACAGGTCTCCAGCCTAGCACGGATCGAGCGTTTGAGCTTGACCCTTGAGGCGGTGTCTAAATGGGGCGACGCCAATCTGGTCTAGTTCAACGAGAGTAAGACGCAGGCGTGTCTGTTCTCCGCTAAAAGGAGTCCTTTCGAACTGACTCCTACTTTTCGAGGTGTATCCGTGCCGGTTTCTGACCGTCTTGAGCTTTTGGGCGTTACTTTGACCTCTACGCTCAACGTTGGCTCGTATATCGAGTCCAAGACTAAACTAGCTGCCAAAAAACTAGGTGTCCTCTCAAAGGTGCGAAAGTACTTCAAGTCTGAACAGTTGCTTACATTATATCAAGCACAGATTCGCTCCTGTATGGAGTAGGTATACTGTTCGCACCTTTGGGATGGATCGGCTAAGTATCAGCTGGAGGCCCTGGAATCGATCGAGAGACGTGCCAAAAAGCTCATAGGCAACGACACTCTTGTGCTAAAGACTCCACAAGTATTGAACATCGCCGAAAAATTGCTAGCCTATCGGTTTTTTATCGGATACACTTCGGAGTGTGCCACTGATCTGCATGACCTGATACCACCATCTCCTTTTTTCTATCGGAATGCTCGTAGCTCGAAAAAGCGACATCGTTTCATGGTTGATGTTCCAAAGACACGGACGAAGAAATTCGACTCAACTTTTGTGATAAGAACGGTTTTCCCTGATAGTTACAATCTTTGTGTCTTCAAATCGAGAGTGAATCGGTTTTTTTCTAGGTAAACACGCTCCATCGTAGACCGCATCGCAGCTTAACATCAGGCGAGATGGCGGTCAAGTGTGAACCTATAAAAGTTAAAAAAAAGGGTAAACGCCGTAAAGCCTCATGTACTGGAACCTGGTAAACTTGTTTTGAATTTTCTCCAAGATCTGGACGTACTTAGCTTCGTGCGGAGCCCACACTGCCGAGTTGTATTCGAGCTGGCTTCGGATTAGAGCATCATACAGGGCTGATATCGCTCGAAAATTCTTAAACTATGAAGCGTGACGCAGCACAAAACCCAGTCGTCGATACGCTTTCTTACAAATCTGGACGATATGCTTTCTAAATGTTTGCTTTTACTTGATCAACTGGGCTACTTTCGATTCGCCTGTCACATACTTGTGCTCATTGTAATCGCCTAGCACTTTTATTTTCAAAATGTAAGTACAATAAATAAACTACATCATATTACATTTTTAAGCTTACAGGAACAAGTTTTTTTTTTCTATTTATTTTACAATTTCAGAAAATAAAAGGGCCGATGACGTGCGTGGCTGACGCCTGCCAGGTCATGACTATTGGCCCTAAGATGATATAATCCATAAGTGTACAAATTTCTAACCTTACAGGACGACCGTTAGTCCGAGGGTTGAGTAGGTAGCTCTCGGATCATGACGATGCTGGCTGGCAGTGCTGGTAATATTCCCTACATCACTACTGGTAGAACTTTTTGTTCATAGCAGTGTCGATGGCAACGAAGATGTAAGAACATTTACGAATTCCCCGCGACAATACAGGCTAGTATTGAAGAAGGGAAACAAATCCCCACGACACTACCGGTAGTGAAGCTTGGTAGTGCGGTGGGGAACAAACAAAACAACATCATTTCAGTTTAGTGGTAAATAGCTTCGCCTCGACATCGGTAACTAAGCTCCCCAACATTATTTCGGAGGTCGGGTTTTGCTTCATTTGGGGCTGTATTGTCCGGCAGTTCCACCTATCCCTACTGATCTATCCCTACTGGTAGAGAAAAATTGTCGAAGAATGGGGACAGGCACCTGCTACTGCACCGATTAAAATATAGGTATGAGCACTATCCTGAATCCTAATGCTACTGATACTAGATACATAATATGATGTGAAAGTTTTGATGGTTTTGTAATAGAAGTTTGTTGCTGAATATACGTATTTATCTGTAATGGGATTTGACTCTAATTAAATACGTGTTACCTACACTACCCGGATTATATAAATAGGATAGGAGATTATACACCTTTTATCTCGTAAGAGTTAGTGGTCAATAAGCCACAGTCAGCCTACACCGCGGGGAGATAGTAAAAACTATGGATCAAAATTAGTTTCATCAAAATAAAACTCAGAAGTGACAGTGTATTTTTAAAAATACAGTCAAATTCGAGAGCCTCCCTTTTGAGCTTTCCCTGAAAAAGGTTAAAAAGGGGTTCCAACACAAATGAAACACAGGTACTAATGAAACATTTTCATTTTATTACGACCCTAAATGGCGTGCACTGCTTCTTAATCATTAAACTAAGAAAAAACATTTATACAACTTATAAAAACAATAAAAACACTACCTAATAGCGTTCTCATGGAAAACATTAATGGAGAGCTGTCGCTATTTCCACTACCAAATTAATTTACAAAACGATTAATGATACAAATCATTTAAGTCATTTTTTAGGACAGAGTGATATCACTGAGAAGGTAGTTAAAATTATACTACTATCCAAGGATATTCATTCTACCTCGTAAAAAGAATAAAATATGTTATTTCCGATTTCGAAAATGTATGTAACGTATAGAAAAGATAATTTGAAGATCAATAAATCGATACAATACTGGCTCAGAAAAAAATGAAGTGACAACTAGATCAAATGTCACATTCCAAGAATTTGAAAAAAATAACGCATTTGCAAAAGAATACGTTCTCCCAGATAGTTATTGACACAATTGTACATAGCCGTTCAACCCGGAAGAATCCGGGACGAACCTCTAGTTAATCATAAAGCATCAAGTGGAAAAGCGACCCACTCCTGAAACCCAAGTCTATAAAACAATTAATATAATTCAAATCAGTATTTTACAATAAACAAAAGTAAAAACATGTGGTGTCGTGGGACACCAGGTAGGAACGAAGTTCCTTTCGGATAATATACAACTAACACAATTTGCAAAAAAAATTGGCAAGTAATGTTTGTATTTATGGTACGATCATTAGAAAAATAAATTTGTCATCACTGGTCACGGCGGTTTTTACGCGTCACTTCCGTAAACATTTTTCAAAACTTATTTCGGCGCACCACACACAGATTTTTATGGGCTGTGAAAGAAACTCATCGTCACGCTCGTATATGAAATAAATCATCGGGTGAACCCGGGAGCATTTCTAGATGGTCATGCTTAGAAGACTATGCTTATAATACTTATGTTGCTTGGCAGATTTATCTAGACGATCACGCTTTCAAGACTTAATCCGGACCTCCCCGCTAGTCCCGAATAAGTCTTACCTCCGGTTTCACCCGCGTAGTTCCGCGTAGTTCAGCAGTCCCTATGACTCAATTTTTTTAGCTCGAGTCGCGCAGCAAAGTCCCTAACTCCTCCAAGCCTGCCGTAAGGAACTTCGATCCAATCTAATTACAAAAAAAAAAACAAAATGTTGGCTAATTAGATTGTCAGAAACGTTCATATTTGGAGGTACATTTCCAAATTTCAACACACGTCCGTCATTTTGTATTAGTCAACAGACAAGGACGGCTACGCAAAAATACTGTTTAATGTTTAAATGTACCTTCAAATAAATATATTGTGATTACATAAGATGTTACTTTTTAAAGCTGGCGTGTATATGATGTCGAAACGCAACACAGAATTCAGCTAAGCGTCGAAATCTTACGGGAAAAAATATAAAATAAAGTGTCAATATTCTGTAGATCATCTTTACAATTAAATATATGAAGGCTAATATGTAAAATACAACATACGTTCAGAATATGATCTTGAGTAAATGTAACTTATTTTTTTATTATCGTGATAATTTATGTAACACAGCACAGAATTCAGCAGAATATCTTAATCCCTTGAGCAACGGCGGCAACTGCTAAAATAATAATTGTACAAACAAAAATTATTACTCAACAACAATACTTTTGTCATTCTCTTTCTAAATCCATAATGTACTAACTGATACATTTCCTACCTATTTAGGCATAAAAAAGTCATCGTTGAGTAATAGTGTTGTTTGTCATGACCAAACATGAAATTATTATAATGATGCTCTCTAAACTCCAAACTCTTTCGGCTTAACACGCTTTCTGCGTCTTTATGGTGGACCCTGACACAACAGAAACAATTTTGCATAAGATTTACAACGCCAGCTTTTTAAAAAACAGTTTCCTTGCAGCCAACTAATACGTGTACACTGTATATGCTATTTAAAAATTAGATCCATAATTCTAATTGTTAATTATTTAAACATCGACATACATATACAAGTTTCTATAAAATGATGCATCTATAAAAAGGAACAATTTACTTATTATACACGATTCGCGACTCGGCGTGATAAAAAAGTAGCCTAGTTTCGAAGTTTGTGCATGAAATCGTTTCAGTCGAAAATCGAGATAACAATTTCTGCAAAGACCGCTTTAAACAGTCTAGGAATGTGTCAAAATTGATGAAGATTACAATCTCTGTGGTCAATTAAAAAAATCTGATCATCGAAGATATTTAAAAAAACGCTTTTTCTGATCATATCAGACAAGTCATCGTAGTCAGCGAATACACTTCTAGTTATGTTACAATAGGATGACGCCTCGATCTAAGATCGTTGCCACCAGGCCCGGATTTAGAGGCCCCGTTTGCCCTCCCCTAAATCCGGCCCTGGTTGCCACCCATTACAAAACTAGACAACTTCTGTGACTGTGGGCGTCAGATGTTCAGCTTTTGGCCGGTTCACAGATAAGTCGGTGGCATTATATGTTATACTTCAGATCAGTCACTTATACGACTAAGACGGTATTTTCCAATTAGTATTTTATTATTATTAGTAATTGGTATTTACCTATTTGTGGCCCCACAAATAAGGGAGCGATGAAAATCCTACTAAGCATTTTTCTTTTAGGAAAGAAACTCAATATTACGATTTAAGCAACACGGACGGAATACCAGACAAAAGACATCAATGTTTTTTTTTTGTTTAAATTTCATTTGCCTGGGATGTCCTTTGAGCCGTTTCATAAATTTCTTCGATTAACATAACGGACCTCGCGACTACCGAACGGTTAGTACGTAATGTTCCTTTTTATAAATATATTTAAATTTAACCCTACGCTAATCCCTTACACGTACATAAAGGTTTCCACAAGTTATATCGTTATAATGGTTTTATCTCTAAAACTGTACTTCATAGTCGAAGTTAAATTTTGCCTTCATACAAATAAATTCAACTTGTTTTAAACCTCACTTACGTTCGAACCTTACCAAATAACAGTGCCAAATGGCGAGTCCAAATTTGACCGCAACACAGAAGTACAGCCGAACAGTGATTTATATAAGGTGTTCTAAATACACTACAATGTCGCAACGAAAACGAAAAAGAAACCGTGCGCAAATTCACAATTCACATGTTACACGGAAAGTGCGATTCAGAAAAGCATTGTGCTGTTTAAGAAAAAGTTCTCGTAGTTAATAGCAATTTACAGAGAAGCGTTAAATACGCTTCGAGTCGGTTCTCACGTGTCATTACTACATTCAATAGTCTTAGAGCTGGCCGCGTTGTACATAAACATGTAAAGACTAATAAGATTATGGATTTAATTGCGTGTGTATAGGGCGTGATCCCTTTCAGTTAACTCCTTCAGTAGTCGTTTCCTGTATGTATATTATTTTAAAGAAAGGTTCTTTATGAAATGTTTAAATAATTTTTTTTTTACAATTTTCGCTGCGACCTTGCTCTGTATGTTACTACGCGATTGCGCTATCTCTTTGGCTGTATATGTATATAAGCCGTCTTTCTGGCCCTCGTAAACTTGACCAGATCGACAACAAAGATGACATTAGCTTCAGAAATAGCGCCATGTCGTAGTTACGTCTACGAGTAGGTATTCTAAACATTTAAGAAATGCATTTTCTACGCTACAATTATTTTAATGATTAATGCATAATAATAAGGGGACGTCCATAAATTACGTGAGTTGTTTAAGGGGGGGAGGGGGTCGAGTCAAATCTCATCTAATCTTACGTTGGAGAGAGGGGGGCGGTCTCGGCAAATAAAACACAAAATATTTTCATTGCAACAAAAAAAAACTATTTTGATCCATTTAATCCAGATTGCATATGCTTAAGATTTAATCTTAAACATAATCGTAATACGAACGCCCCTCGGGCTGAATCGACGCCGTCGGCGTCGCGACGTCGCACAAAAAAAACATTACCTACTCAACAACGAAACCATATTTTATGTGTCTGTAAACGACAATGTACTAATTGATATATCTCCTATATCTCAGGCATCAAAATAAACTACAAAATGATTGAGTATTTTTATTTGTTTCATATGTTCAGACTTTGAAAACCATTTTGTGGGTCGAGAAACAAAAAAATAAATGAATACTCAAATAGAACACAAAGAGTAAAACAATCTAACGTATTTACGTAAGAAACCTACATCTTGAAAATCTCACGTGAGTTTGGGGGATGGGGGAGGGGGTTGAATTAAATCTCACGACATCTCACCAGAGGGGGAGGGAGGGACAGAAAATTTAAAAAAAGCCCTCACGTAATTTTTGGACACCCCCTAACGAACGCATAGATAGTCCTATATTAGACACTGAGAACGATTTTTAATAATAGACAAAGCTGTTACAATTGATAATTGAAGAACTTATTCAATGTTTTAAAACAATAGGAAATAATGTTTTTATTTTAATTCTAAATGAAACATTAATTTGAGAACAGAATTTGATTTTATATACGAAATTGAATTCAACTGACCCAGCATTGTGGCAGAAACTATCACGTATACAATAATAATCATTACTATAGTTGCATTCAACTTGTTTCAAGGTAAATCGAAGATTTACCCAATCTTTTGAAAAAAAAAACGATTTTAAACATTTAATTTCCCCAACCGACATTAAAACCAGCGCATTATACTCGTAGTACTTACCTACTTACTACAATGCGGGATGGATGCAAGGCAAATATGATATCAATCATAAAATTATATTAAGATAAATCGAATATTTGAATGTTTTATCAGATAGGATAGGGGGACAAATATGGCATACAAATATTGCAATCAATAAAATGAAAATAATTGACTTTCATGGAAAATTATTATAATAAACTCTGATTTTTTTTATGTCAGCGTTCATTATTATTTATAATTCAAAACATTATAAAAATAACCAATAAATAACTAATTATGATAAATCAACCAAGAAATTCTACAGAGTATAATAATTAATCATAATCGGTAAACAAATATACCATTAAATAATATACCGATTTAAATAACATTTATATGTTTCTTAATACAGTCAGTTACAGAAAAATTAACGTTAATAAATAGGAAAAAATAAAATTCAGATTAATTATCACGATATGTATTTACAGGAATTAGCCGAAACAATGGAGATTTAAAAAAAACCTAATTCTGTATTCAATAAAATAGGCTTTAATATTTTAATTTAATTTTTCTAATTAGTTTATTTTCTTTTATATACTTAAATTTAGCCCATTTTGTATATACATGTATAAATATGAATATTTGCCTGTATGTCCTTTATATAATCGTAAATGCATGGCATTTGATTGACGTTTGACGACCAATTTCCATCAGGTGGCGTAGCAAAGCGCTGCATGTTACAGCTACTTGATAATAAATTTAGGTTTAATTGATAACGAAACGTTGCTTTTTTAGTTTAGAAAATACATTTAGTTATATTTTTGTGGTGAGGCTAACACAAAAAATTTAGCTGCAGACCATTTTTTAAATTTAGATTTTCCATTTCAGTCTAAATTCGTCTCATTTCGTTTCCGCCACAGTTCTCGGTAGCTTATATTATGGGATCATAAACATAAGCAAAGTATTCAGTCTGTTGACATTTATCAATATGTCAACTGCAGTCTGAAAAAAGTGTATGTAAAAAACCTAGCAAACAAAAATAGTATTTAAATCAAGAGCATGGTCAAAACTCCTCTCTACGTTTTATAAATTCCTCATCATTAGGTTACTCCATTTTCTTGTCGGCCTTTTTGACCTCTTTCTCTTCGGGTTTCCTCTCCGGTGGTCTGGTAGTTGGTCTGAAAAGTGGAAAATAAGCGTATATTATAAAAACATCTTAACAGCTTAGGATAGGGCTGAGTGGCGATTCATGCGAGTGGCTTATGTCCGGCAGTGGACTAAGATAGGCTGATGATGATCAACATCGCTGCGCATCTTTGTCCAAAACCACAGATGATGATGTAACAAAAAATATGGCAAAAAATGAAGAAAAAAAATGGCAGTCTTATGGACTGGCGATAGAAGTGAAAACTTATAACTCGGAATTTGATAGCTCACTTTGAAAACTAGGCGGGTGAAACCGGAGGGCTCTGGTAGTCAGTAATAAATCTTCAAAGCATTGTCGTCAAACTAAGTCTTCTAAGCGTGGCCATGGTCCCGAGCTCACCCGAACATTTCTTTCCTTTACGAGCATTACGCTTGAGCTTAATACCCGGTTTACATTATTCCAGTCCAGCAACCGAATCCAGCGCTGGATTGCTTACTGGAATAATGGAAAACGGCACTGCAATGCATAAATCCAGTGCCAATGCATTCCAGTGGCGGTTTACTGGTATTATTTACAGCCCACGAAAAATTTGTGTATGATGCGCCAAAAAGAAGTTCCCACTTTAAAATGGTTTTCGTAAAACGCTAGGTGACGATGACACAAGATCCATGATTTTTGTTCACCCATAAAGTGGTCAACGTGTCTGAAGAAGATTTAACTTGAGAAGTCTGACATGGCCTGGGAAGAAGTTTTAACTTAAAATAGTTACATGGCCCGGGAAACAGTTTTAGCTTGAAATAGTTACATGGCCCGGGAAGAAGTTTTAACTTGAAATAGTTACATGGCCCGGGAAGAAGTTTTAACTTGAAATAGTTACATGGCCCGGGAAGAAGTTTTAACTTGAAATAGTCACATGGCCCGGGAAGAAGTTTTAACTTGAAATAGTCACATGGCCCAGGAAGAAGTTTTAAGTTGAAAATAGTTTCATGGTCCGGGAAGAAGTTATAAGTATGGTAGTCTCACATGGCCTGGTCGAGAAAGGTGGCGGTGGCGGCGTAGCGGCGCGGCTCGTAGTCCTCGGCGGAGTCGGCGCGCGCGCGCAGGATGGTGCGCACAGAGTCCAGCAGGCGGCTGCGGAACTGGCTCGTGTCCAGCGCGTCCGGACGATCAGTCGCCTCGCGGATGCTCTCTGCAATCATACAAACTTAATTTTACAACACATCTTAGATAACTTTTGTTAAATATAACCCGACTGCGAAAAATCGACTCGACACTTGGGCGATTACGACAAATCGTACGATTTCTTACTTTTCACAATCCGTTTGGAAGATACGTGGGAATAAAGAAATTTACAAACATACAAGATACGCGCGCAAAAACATAACCCTTCTTTCAGTCGGATAATAAAGAATAAGTAAATAGATCAGGTTTTTTCGCACAGCTCCTTTGCACCAATCGTAGGCAGATGAGGTGTATGTTAGCAATGGCGACATAGTGATGTGCCGCGACAAAAGTATGACACTTCCGCAAGAGTGATCAGACCCGTGCTTTCGGTGTACAGCGTTTGTTCTAACTCTATAAGTAGTATGTATATGTAAACTCTTTGCAACACATAAAGTCACTCAAGTCGTAACTAGGCACATAATAACTGTTATCAAACTGTGACGTTTACATTCACATTATTCAGAAGGGAGTTATAGCATTTGTTGAGGTGCTTTGTTCTTTAAAAAGTTTCGATACAAAGAAGTTTGTATTGAATTGAACAAATAAATTAATGAGCCTAATTTCATGCAACTTCGTATTGAATTAGACAATTCCAATATGTACGTGTTTAATAAATAAAACTTTCACTCAAATTTAACTTTCGTTTTCTCTGTACTAAAGAAAAATGTAAATTCCCCGTTTCGTACGTGGCTAAACCGCCACCTGCGGAAAGTCAAAAGAAGAAGAAGAAACCCCATTTCTAAGTCTATGGCCGATCGCCATTAGTATACGATTTGTAGACTTAATGCACCCAGGTGAATTGAGCCAGGTGAATTAAGTCTACGAAAGGTACGTACATATGAAAACTGATAAATTTTTACCGCTATAATGAAACACTTTTCCCAACTCGTTTTCACTATTGAAATGTGATTTCATTGTTATTTTTTACATATATGTAAGAAAGCGCAACTCACGGCGGCTTGCACGCGCGCGGCGCGCGCGACTGCCGCGCGGCTCCCGCGCGGGCGGCGGCCGCCCGCAGACTCGGCGGGTGGCGCCCGCGCGTTCTGCTGTTGGTTGGCGTTGTTTGCACCTCAAGTAACCGCCCGTCTTGCGATCATCGCCCGCCTCGTTCGCGGACGATGGTCTCAACCGCGGCGGCAGCGGAACCGCTAAAATAAGGGGTCTCGGAGTTTCCAAATAAAACCGTAGTTCCGCAACCTCGGCGGGCGCGGGTAAAAATCGCTTAGTCGGCAATAGTTAATGGCCTTATTCTCAAGAATCTATATCCTGTATTTATTTTAAAAAAAGGCAGCTTTGTATTTTTTTCTATTCAGGATTTTTTATGGAATCATAAAAACAATAAGCTATATATCAGATCTTATACACTCTTAACCAGCACTAATCCAAGCACAATGGCCCATTTGAGTGGCTACGTACGGAAAAGGCCCCGTCTAACTATAGTTAGTTACGTTATAGTTAGTATGACGTATTTTACAACATTAGTGCTGGTACTAACCAGCACTAATGTTGTAAAATACGTCATCTATATAACTATAGTGTTATTACGGATGTTGGTGACGTGAATTCACAAGATTTCGCTAATCTAAAAAGGTTCTACCACTCAGGTTCCACTGCGCTGCTCCACCACCTAATAAAGACTGACTGGAAGATCAAAATAATAATACTGCAAAACTTAAAACACCCAATCTTAGCTGCAAAAGCATATTTCTTAAGCCAGTCACTTGCCAGGAAATAAAAAATGTTGTGAAACAATTAAAAAATAAACAAACAGCCGGATATGACGGTATTTCTGTTCAAGCAATAAAAAATAGCATTGATTTTATTGCGGAACCGTTAACTTATATAATAAATATGTCCATAGAGACCGGCTGCTTTCCGGATAACTTAAAAAAGGGATTGATTGTACCGTTGCATAAAAAAGGTTCAACAGTTGAGATGGGAAACTACAGACCCATAGCCATATTACCGAGTTTCTCAAAAATATGGGAAAAAGTTTTATATAGCAGAATTATTTCGTTCCTAGATACAAATAATATTTTAAACGTTAACCAGTTTGGCTTCCGTAAAGGCAAAAACACTACTTCAGCAATCTTCAAAATGCTGAAACAAGTCTGGGATAAAATAAATAATAAAAAAACTGGCATTGCCCTTTTTATAGATCTATCCATGGCTTTCGACAGCGTTGTTCACGAAACCCTTCTAGAGAAACTTGATAAAATTGGAATTAGAGGCAGGCAAAGCTTTGGAATTAATAAGATCTTACTTGAAAAACAGATGTCAAGCCACCGTTATAGAATCCTATGACAAAAGAAATAAAACTATGGAGCTAATCCAGTCTGAATTTGAAAACATCATTTTAGGGGTCCCGCAGGGTAGTATACTTGGGCCCTTGTTGTTCCTAATATATATAAATGACCTACCATCTGTTACTGAATATTTGTGTGTCATGTTTGCCGATGACGCAACGATTTTTATACCGCAGAATGCGCAAATTTCTTCAGATTTTGAAAATGATATCATTAAAACCCTACAAAAAACATCTGATTTCTTAGGTTCAATTAATCTTACATTAAACTTAACTAAAACTAAATATATACAATTCGGAAGTCGTAAAAAAAATCCATTCAAGTTAAATATTAAGCATAACAACGTCAACATCAATGAGGTAAATTTTTTGGGCGTCACTATCGATCGCCACCTAAACTGGAAAGCTCATCTGAGTAAAATTAGTAGTAAAATCAGTAGTTCATGTTACGCACTATCTATTTTAAGTGGTATCGCATCGAAAACTGTCGCAATAAATGCGTATTATGGGTATGTATACCCCATATTAAGCTATGGGATAATATTTTGGGGCAACTCTGTCGAAGTGCAGTCCATATTTGTGCTTCAAAAAAGGTGTCTTCGCAACATATTTCGAATGAAAAATACTGACACCTTACGAGAGGTATTTCGAAACAATAATTTTTTAACTTTAACTAGTATATACATTCTAGAATTATGCACGTTTGTTCAAAACAACAAACAAATTTATTTCAATGATAAATCGACTCGTTCAGATAATCTACGCACAAAACACAAATATAATTTATGTGTACATCAAATTAACAACACAGTATACGAAAAAAGTGCATTCGCAATTTTCAAAGTTTTCAAAAAATTCGCAAGTGCCATTAAGATCTTCAATCACTTACCACTAAAGCTCAAAACCATAACTGGTAATGAATTTAAAAACAATCTTAAAAAATGGTTGATCTCTGAAGCATATTATGATCTCAAAGAATATTTTAATAACGTAAATATAGTATAAATAGTATAAACTCTTTGTTCCTAAAGATCGACTAATTTTGGAAATTAGAATTGTAAATATTTTGTATAAATATTTTTTATATATACTGTTGTTTAAGTATATAGAGTAACGAACATGTTTAATTTTATCTCAATAGTCACGACCAAATGTTCTATTTTAATTTGTGTCATAATGTTAATTAAGAGTTTAAAATGTTAGAATAAGTAATTATTGTATTTTCTCAACGGTCCAAAATATTGTATGTTCGCAATGGACAAAACTGTTGGCACTCATAAAAAATTGTAACATCATATACTCTGTACACAGTTTATACAATAAAGCATATTCTATTCTATTCTATTCTAGACTATAGGCTATTTAACATTACGCTACTATCAACAGGAGCGGAGCATCAATGAAAAATGTAACAAAAACGGGAAAAAATATTGCTTTTTGAGAGCTTTCGTTGCGTGACAGCATGTGTCTATCTTTTAAAGGTTGCGTCATTAGAACCGAATTTTATCAAAATTTGAATTGGTACGACCAATTTTTGATAGATGGTGTAGCAACACGCGCACGGTTCAGCTAGTTACTTAAATAACTTCTAGCCAAAACTGCCTCTTTGACGTTGTTGCCAAGTCATCAAGACTAATTATTATTCAAGTTGTTTACGTATCAAATAAACGCAGAAAAAAACTGGTCGTACGAGTGTCGTGCTGGTTTTACCTATTATTTTGGTCTGTTGTAATTGTAAGTAACCATCAATTTGACGCTAATGTTTTCAACTGTGTATTATGAACTTACTTGTAAACCATGCTACTACTTCTCTAACCATGGACGCAAAAAGACGGTATTATAGTATTATATTTGACGTGTCTGTGTATGTGGCATAGTTTCTCTATATTAATATCAAAAAGTACACATCAACATCGGACATTCTGACAATGCCTCAATCGTCAAACAATTTATCGATCAATTAACTGAGTAATCAATTGACAGTCCATCCACTAAATACGAGTATCACTTAAACTATCTATTAAAAAACTACATTACATTTCTACATTAGGTACATTATTCATAGACCAAGGAAGGTCTAAATATAAGCAACATGATCAAGCCCCACTACTAGTCGCAAGCATGTCCAGCATGCTGGCGGCATTACCACGCTGAATGGCAATGCTTATACGATTGGTTATTAATATATCAACCAATAAAATTATTTATGATTAATACATAAAACTATCTACCAATCAATCTATCTATATATCACTTAAACAACCAATGTAGCAATCAATCAATCTACGTCCCAATTAATCATTCAACCTATCAAACGGTATACGCCTTCATCAATTAATTAATCTATCCATCAATCTTATCAATCCATAAATTAATCAATCAATTTACCAATATATCAATCCATCTATCGATCGATCTATATATCAATAAATTAATCCTTCCTTCAATCAATCAATCCACCTATCAATCTATCCATCAATCAATAAATCTATCAATCAATCTAACAATCTATCTATCAATAAATCTATAAATTAGTTAATGTTACTAACAAGATAAGTTACTATTAGTATTATAGTTAGAGTTACCTTGCATGAATGAGTCGAAGGTGGTGGGCGGCCTCGCGGCGCGCAGACAGCGGCGCTTCCTCGACGGCATGCCGCAGAGATAGGCGTCGCTGAACGGCTCGTGCTGCCGCTCGCGGCCGCGCTCGCGTTCGCGGCCGCGCTCGCGTTCGCGTTCGCGCTGCACGCGCTCGTCCCGCGTCAGCACCGGCAACCACTGCTCGTCCCAGTGCTCCACCGCGGACATCGGGACACGTTAGTTCACACTATACGACGTACGATCAGCGCGCTAGCGACTCGCCAACACTAACACTCTTTCTATGCTAAACTCTCAATTGGTATTGACGATTCCGGAGCTGTTTTTAAAAGGGACTGAGTTAAAAATACCTACACCATTCTAAGTCCGTCAGCTAGATCAAGGAAAAATATGGGACACGTATTTTTTGTTTCATCAAATTACTACAAATCGACAGAGATATAGATCATTAAACTTCCAGAGTGTGGGGTGGTGACGTCACTTGTGGGTAAAAATCGTACACACAAGTGATGTCACGCAAAACTTCTAAGCACTGAATCTTCGTCATTTTTTGTTTGTGAAACCAAAGAAAAAATACGTGTACACTATTTTTTAAAACTAACGGACTAATTAGTTTCTTTAAGGATTGTATTGTTGTGATTGTGTATTATGAGAACCCTGATTTTTAATATTGTACTTTATTTATAATATTTTAATGACCGAGCTTTGCTCAGATTAAACTCGAGATGAAATGACGTTTACTAAAAATTAAACATAGCTAGATCGATTTATCGCCCCCGAAACCCGCTGCATGCAAAATTTCATGAATATCTCTGGAGCCAAGCAACAAGCTGGAGCAAGTTATTATACCGCCAAGTAGTAATATGAAAACGTCATTGTCCCAGTTTAAAGGCTACTGTTTCAATTGAAATTACAAGAGATCAATTATTTTACATCTCTGGCAAGTGACAAGCGCAGTGCAATGCTAGGCAATAATTCGGACTCTTCATATTCCAATAGCTACGTGTCATTGTGTTGTTATGAGCTGGCATGTTTCTTACCATCAGGCACATGTCCACAGGTTGTAAACAACACCCTTCCCTTTAATAGCACGAAGCTATTTAAACGTGAAGAGCCCAAATCACTGCCTAACACTGCATTGACATAAGATGATTAACTTCTCTGAATTGGGATTTCTTTGGAAGCATTGCCCTTCAAACCGGAAGACAGAAACGTAAGTATTACTGTTTGGCGGTAGAATAACTGACAGATGTTGTACATCCCCAGGCGGACTTTGACAAAGAGTCCTACAGAGAATACGACATTTTGCAGTAGCAAAATGTGTTTCAGTAGATTTCACTTTAAAATTACTGTACTCAAATTCTTATAAAGTTAAAACATTAACAACAAATGCTATGCTAGAGAACTGAGATTTTCGGCAACAAACAAAACCGGGATTGTATTACTATTCTGGTACCGATTTTACTACTTATAAAGTCTAATAACACAACAAAAAATGCGAAAATTTGCATGTTTTTGTTGCTCAATCTCGTCGGAAGGTACGCACATCGAGGTATCGAGTTGAAATTTTAAACACCGCACCGTTAGATTAGTCTGGAATAGCATATAGGCACTTTCTATACCGCAAAAATAACGAGTACGGGAACTGCGGGGCTAAAACCGCGGGACACTGTTAGTTTAACAATAAGAAATGCCACTACCGACTATGTCAGATTATATTTTTTATATTTTTCGCCAAATTAATTGTTTTAAGATATTTTTTTCACAGCTTCGAGCTGATTCGATCAAATACGAAAACAAAGTAACTTTAATTTAAAAAAACCCGACTGCAAAAAATCAACAGATATAAAAACATTATGTGATACAACATAATAACTAACGACACTGCGGTGGTTGAGCCGAAACTAACGATATTTAAGTTGTCAAAATCCATTCATTCGTTTTTGGATGATACGCGGGAATAATGAAATATACAAACATACAAGATACGCGCGCAAAACATAACCCTTCTTTCAGTCGGGTAATAATAGCAATACTATAAATTATAAATACTTTTCGAGCGCGGTCCTCCAAATTGTATAGTAGGAGATCCCGCTATACAACGACCTTCACCGGGATGTTTATTTGATGAAACGTATTTTATATATTAACTAGCTGACCCCGCAAACGTTGTTTTGCCATATAAATAAAGGTATGAAAAATAGCTAGTAGCCGATTCTCAGACGTACTGAATATGCATATAAATTTTGGTTAAAATCAGTAAAGCCGTTTCGGAGGAGTAGGGAAACAAACACTGTGACACGAGAATTTTATATATAAGATGTCAATTAATATATTGCATATGGGTTGCCTAACAAATTTTTGTCCAGAGTATGATTAAAAAATATTATTAAGTATTAATATATAAATATCATTAAAATATTATAATTATAATTAATTAATTAATGTTTTTTTTTTGCATCGATACTGCATTTTGCAACGGTCTGATTATTGAATTGAAATTAAATAAAATGAAAGATTATTTTATTATGAACACGGTGGTATAGGGTTGCCTGCGAAAAATCAGTCCGGAAGTCCGGTTGCCTAATTTTTAAAAGTAAAATATTGCTGCAACCTTGGCCAATATCTCGGAAACTATAAATTTTAGGGCAAACATTATTGAAGTCGTTATTGTAGAAAATACAATTTTGTATCTTTTGTGGCATTAACACTTTGCTGTGACATGTACCGTTTACGATTTAATTAAAAAAAACAATCCTTTATTCATTAATCATACCTAAAATTTGTTAGGCAACCCATATGCAATATATTTATTGACATATTAAATTACATTTAAAATATAAAAATCAATGCCACTTTTCGTTGTTATTGAACTCCTCCTAAACGGCTGGACTGATTTGAATGATTTTTTTTGTATACGTTTGGGTAGGGCCCTGGAAGGTTTAGATTCACAAATCAGCCCGGCAGATGGCGCTGCAGTTGATTTCTAGGTTATTATTCGAGCGAAGCCGGAGCGGGCCGCTAGTTACATATAAAATACGTTTCATCAAATAAACATCTCGGTGAAGGTCGTTATATAGCGTGATCTTAGACCAGTATGGCAACTTGGTAACACGTAGGCCCTTGACAACTTTAATGAAAACTTAAACAATTATGTATTTACGTATCGCCGACTAATTTTAACCAAACTTTCAATGCTAGTCAACTTACTTTATCGATCGACACTTCTACAGCTTATCAAAATGACCAACGACATAGATATTGTATTACAAGTGGTCGCCAAGTGACCAAATTAGACCATAGAGCAGTGTTACTCTATTCTCAGTTAGACCACATACTTTAACAATAAACAAAAGAGTATAATATAGAGTGTGTCGTGTTTTTTATTGATTTATGCATGTTCACACATAATTCAATATGTATTCTTCGCCTGAAGCAGTTTTGTTTATCATGACTCTTCTGGAATCGGTTAAAACCGAGAACATAACAATACCTCTATTTAATGACAACAGCAACATGAGGATATTTGATATTAATCTGAGAGTCGAACTTTGGGAAAATGTAGAGATCATAAAAATCAAACATGAAGATAAACGAGTTAAGAGTACATCAGTTGTTTGTGGCTCTTAGTACAAGGTTTGTTTAGTATCAGCCTAACCCTACTAATATCATAAAAGCGACAGTTCGTAAGAATGTATGGATGAATGTTTGTTACTCTTTCACGCAAAAAGTACAGAAGGGATTTGGATGAAATTTGGTACATAGATAGATAATGGTCTGGAATAACACATGAACTATTTTTTATCCCGGTAAATTACAAACCGCCACGCGCGTTAGTACTGTATATTTGGGATTTTTTATAGCCTGAGAATGGATACACATACATAGGTTACGTATTTACAAGATAGTTATTTACGTTAAAAGACGGATCAAGTCCATTCCGCTTCATTTCTGGGTTTCCAGCTGGACAGTGCCCTGAATTGGGAAGGTCACATCGATAGAATGTGCAGCAAATTGGGTGGCGCGTGTTTGGCTCTGAGGCGCATGTCGGCCATCCTGCCGTACCCCATGGTCTGGCAATGTTATTATGCATCTGTGCACTCGCTGCTCCAAAACGGTGCTGAGATCTGGGGGCGAGCTGCCGAATGGGAGCGCGTCTTTAGAATGCAAAAAAGAGCCATACGAGCAGTTTTAGGCGTGCCACAGGACACTCCATTGGCGTCGTACTTTCGGACCATGGGAAACTGTAACTGACTAACGGTAACGGGTCTAGTGTGTCTCCAGGCGGCTCGGTACGCCAGGGACCACCCCGAAGAGTACTCGCACGCCGGAGACACGCACCCACGCGCACCGGTTGCGTGCGGTGCCGCACCGTCCGCGCGGTGCCCGCACCGGCTGACCAAGTCGTGGTGCACGTCACGGCGACAGAGGTGTTTAATCTGCCGCTCGAAATTAAAGATGCAGTCACGAGAGGATCTTTCAAGCATAAACTTAAATATTGGCTTATCGAGCAGGCATTTTACAGGTATACTAATCTGACCGACCTAAAATTGAGTTGATAGATAGATAGATAAACTCTTTATTGCACTAAATTAAAAACAAAACTTAAATGAAACAGAAAACATAACCTAAAAATTTAGAAACAATTGGCGACCTTATCGCTAAAACCGATCTCTTCTAGGCAACCGTGAAGTTGTTTATTTATTGTTTGTTAACTGGTTCAAATCTAATGTATAATATTACTACTCTTTGTTTTTTCTACGTTTTATGTAATATTTAGTTGACTTTATTCATGGTATCCGTAAATGATATTTTTTTGATTAATCGCTTGTTTGACATTGTTATTTATTCGTTTATTTAATAAGCTATTCGTGTTAAACCATAACGAACCAAATTAATGGTATTTATCATATTTTTAATGATATACACATGATGTAGTATGACATGTAACAACACCGAAGAAACAAAAAAAAAATTCGTCATTTTTGAAGCTACGAGTAGAAGCTTGAAACTTATTTTGCAATGTTTTGATCACATAAATAACATCCAAAGTAAATACCCTTAATGCACCACATTGCACCGCTTATAAACCGCAGGGTGCAGCTAGGAAAAGATATAACATAAAGAACTTTGGTCCTTAATATGTTTGAGGTACACCTTCTCTACCTGTTTGACACCTCACAAAACAACCGTCATCCGAGCTTCATAGTATGGGATCGTTTATACCTGAATTAGGGAACACACACAAAGATGAGACAGGAAGAGAAACTTCTAAGGTTTTATAAAAATAACAAAGGCTTATATCGCCTCCTGCCGTAATGAATTCACGAGAATTCATTTAGCCCAAGGCTCGTAGAAATCCGGCCAATTTACGAAGATATTTTCGAGCACACATGCCGAGAGTTTCAAACGACATCATAAATTAGCTAACTGCTGTCTCGGTCTGACATTACTCGAGAAAAAGGCAAAAGTCACGCTCACGTAGTATTCATCAATTTTAGAATTGTTAATTGTAAGAATATTAATATACAAATATATATATTTGAAACAAGGTATAATCAACATAGGTACCTACCTATACCTATACAAAGATTTTCGTAAGAATTGAATTAAATTTTGCTTTTAAAGAATTAGGTAGGTAAGTACATAATTATTATCATTTCTTGTGGGTTATATATTGTGGTTATAAGGTGTAACGAGTTCCCGGTATTTTGGTGCAGTTTCATGCGCAATCCCATAATTAATTATGATATAGTGTAGGGAACAAACTTGATACCTAGATTAAATTAATATTATTTAATACCTACCTAGTTTAGATCGTGAATGAGGAAATATAAAAGAAGGTCAAGTAATCGAATTGTTATCGCTAACACATTGCCCAGCGTACCTACATAGAACATAGAACCAATATGTTATCGAACACAACAACACATTGGAGGTTATAATACCGCCGCCTTTTTCTGAAACTACAAAAAGTTCAACCACACTACCAAATATCGATATAGCAATACGTTTCATATAGGTAGTATAGCTGGAAAGATAGCAACAGATAGACGGCAGCGATAAATCTATTTGTTTTCTAACATTAAATATCACTAAATAAATACACAATCAGCACTGAAGTATTATCACACTAACGTGACGGAGACACTATAGCGTATCACGAACAAAACCATAACGTTCGAAATGTTAGTTCGTCGAAATGAGCACACGGACAATAATACCGTACGCTTGCGAGCGTCCACGCGGCGATTAGAAGCGAGGCAGACTGACACATTCCTACACGCCACACGCCCCACTTATCTACAGACGCAAGTGGAGGAGCAACGTTTCCAAATTTCAAACTAAAACGTTACATTTACCCGCTGTTCTTCAGATCGCGCTTTTATCCGTATCCGCAGTAAACTAGTTGACTATAGAATATAATTCCAACAACTCACGTGGTAGTATTACGCTGAGCGGGATAGTATCATGTTTTTGTGCGATCAGTCGTATTGCCCCTATCGTATTATAAACTAGCGACCCGCCCCGGCTTCGCACGGGTGCAATGCTGATACTAAATATACTAATAAAAATGGTTATTGTGGGTTATCCCTAAGAGATAGACATACTATACCACAAATTGACTTTTTGTAGAACTTTTTAAGGGGTACAATACTGCGATACATTATTTTGGTCTATCTCGTAGGGTTCAGACAGCGTTTGTAATTTAAGCGCAAAAATTGTGTTTATTTATGTATCAGTGTCTCTGTACTGTACTATGCACGTATTCTACGTATAAATCTTCCTCTTGTATCACTCTACCTATCAAAAAAAACCCGCATCATAATCTGTTTGGTAGTTTTAAAGATCTAAGCATACATAGGGACAGACAGACGCGGTAAGTGACTTTGTTTTATAGTATGTAGTGATATGTATTGATGTTATTTGAATGTGTCTCGGAGCGATTTAATTTTGTTGCGCACATTGTGTACGTCAGAGCCGTGAGCGATAGTTTCATTGACCGCATTCGGAATCGTTGCGACACAACGAACCCGCTTTCTAGTCGTGCGCTCTTGCGCTTCGGAACGAAAACAGTTAAGAATTCTAGCTCCCTACTCTTCTGAACATAGATTTCAGACTACAGATGTGCCCTACTCAACTTCAACGCGCACGGAATTGTGTCATCTTCAGGAAGAGTGAGCTCACTCTTTCCGTTCTAGTCGGTTGCAGGAAGCTGTGAACATCGGACGTTTTTACCTTTCACTATTCCTTGCCAACCACAAAAATATATTAGAACCCTAGAACCACAGTATACCTCGCCGCTAGCGATTCTAGGGGTCAAGTAGATTGGTGCTGCGTAGATCACTCCGCTACACATATAGACGCAGTTTGTTACCAATTTCAGGATCCTCAGGGCACATCCAAAACTCTAAATCGTTGCTACTGAACGGTTCCCAGTGACTGTTATTATATCTTACAAAGAACTCTTGACGATAAAACTAGCTGCCAAAAACAAGGGGAATCCTACTGTGGGACCTAGGGCTCCGATTTATCACAATTACTCGCAATTGCTACTATTAGAGTATTTTTAATTATTGCACTCGTCATCTATGTCATATACGTTACATGTATGTATTTGTTGTAAGTTACACAATAAAAAACTGATTAATGTTAATTAACAGCGCCCCCTTATTTTCCTCTTCTTCTGATTATCCAAGAAATATGTAATAAAAATAAATAAGATTTTGAAAGTCACGGACCCCGGAGTCTGTAGAGTAGCAATTTTGAATAAAAAAAAACAAAATTAATCGCCGAGTCAACTAGTACAAAACAGAAATGTTATATTATAAAAAAATCAATTGCTATTAGTCACGAGTAGTCTCGCTAAAACTCTAGAACGGTTTGACTTAATGGGTTAATTTTGGTTTTGAATTATATTATTTGTGGAAGTCTAGGGAAGGTTTAAAAGGTGGGTGTTAAACTGTTTATAGGTTTACACTTGACCGTCATCTCCCCTGATGTTAAGCGACGATGCGGTCTACGATGGAGCGTGCTAACCTAGAAGAAACCGATTCAATCTCGATTTGAATCCTAGTGGATTGTAACCATCGGGAAAAACCCAGGCAAGCAACGAGTTCCACAACCAAAAGTATTCTTATTCCAAAAGTAGAATGAACAAAATGATTGAAATATGTTAAAAACAAAGATGTCGACCCATCCCAAAGATGCAAAATACTGTACGACATTCTGTTACCTGCCGAATATACAAAAAAAAAAAAATGAGTCGAGCTGTTTCGATATAATGCGGGCGCCAATATATCGTGACGTGAGATTTTAATATATGTATTTAGGTGTTGGATGGAGAGTTCCATGAATTCATGCAACAATTGAACGGTTGTTTACACGACTGAAATAGGAATTATACTGAATACTATTCTTAGTTGTCTGCGTTAATTAGTGTAGTAAACAGTACTTTTGTTTGTGTATGAATTCATGGGTTCCTTGAACCGAAGAAGAACTTTCAAATGTTTGGCTGATTTGTGCGAATTTAAGTTATTTTATTTCCATTTTTATTTTTGAAGGATCTACAAAAGTCGTGGTGGCCTGTTGTTTGCTAGAACGTAAATTCTACAAAAAATCTTCGTAAAACGTAATTTCGAAATAAGCTCACGACTTTCCTACTCCGGTTCCAGTGGCGTAGCTATAGGGTGGCAGGGCTGGCAAAATGCCACGGACCCCCGGCCCAAGAGGGCTCAGTCCCAAAAGACCGCAAACGCAGAAATACATTTTTAACATTGCATATTAACCTGAGGTATATTTTATATTACTTAAAAAAAAAAATTTTAAAAGCTTAAAATCCATTAAAGATTAACCTGAGGTATATTTTATATTCCTTAAAAAAAAAAATTTTAAAAGCTTAAAATCCATTAAAGACCATAACAAAATTTTTAATTAATAATTAAGAATTTCAACACATCCTATACAAAAATGTGTTGACCAATTCTAGAACGCATTGAGGTTTTGTTAAAATGGCGGTTGCTAGTAAAGGTGACAAATTTGGTGTCATTTCGTAGATAAGATAAGATATTAACAAAAAATAGGCACAATAAAGTGGCCAAGTGCGAGTTGGACTCGCCCATGAAGGGTTCCGTTGCAGCAAGTAACATAATATACATAGTACACATAGTTCTTGTAGTTCGTTGTAACTTTGATCGAAGTTTCAATATTAGTGTATTTATGACGTACTAAAAAAAAAGTACTCATCAGATCGAGTTCAAACTAATTTTCGTTGGTAGATTACATGGTAATGTACATCATATATTTTTTTTAGATTTTTCATTCTCTTACTTTAGAAGTTAGAGGGGGGGGGACACACATTTTACAACTTTGGAAGTGTCTCTCGCGCAAATTATTCAGTGTAGACGAAAATGATTTTAGAAACCTCAACATCATTTTTAAAGACCTATCGATAGACACTCCACACGTGTAGGCTTGATGAAAAAAATATTTTTGAGTTTCAGTTCTCAGTATGGGGGGCAACCCTAATTTTTCTTTTTTTTTAATTTTTTTGTTCAAACCTTGATGCGGTTCACAGAATACATCTACTTACCAAGTTTCAACAGTGTAGTTCTCATAGTTTCGGCAAAAAGTGGCTGTGACATACGGACGGACAGACAGACAGACAGACAGACAGACAGACAGACAGACAGACAGACAGACATGACGAATCTATAAGGGTTCCGTTTTTACGTTTTACGGAACCCTAAAAACTAGAGTTAAACGCTAGTTTTTGTTTTATGTGAGAAAATATGAAACAAAAATGTTATTCATTTGATTCAAATCATTTTTCGATATTTTGTTGTTGTCATTGATAACTTTAATTAACCATAAAAACTGTATTACGATTTCTAGACAATTGTTTTGTCTTCAAATTAAGATCTAACTCAATTTTGAAATTGATGGAATTTGAAAATCGAACAGAGGTATGTTTACTTTTAAATAATAGAAGTTTTCAAAATAATTACAAGTGGCCAGTGTCTTATACAAAAAAACTTTTTTTCGCAAAACTTTCTGATTGGCCTGGTACTTTTGCGGAACAGAAAGCTCGCAGAAAAAATGGTTTGGTAATAAATGTTATTGAAATTAAATTGTTATTTCACTGTAAGTGTATAAACCCATGCTCTTGAAAATAATTTACTAAGTATTAGTGTTGGGTAACTAAGGCTAAAGCTAACTTTAATGGTTTATTAAAATTAAACTAAGAACAACATGACGAATTTATTTAATAGGGCCCCATTAAAAGAATTTGCCACGGGCCCCAAGTTATTTAGTTACGACTCTGTCCGGTTCTACTTCGTTTCGTCCGATCGAATATTGTTTGACATTTAAATGTTCTAATTTTATTAGAGTAGGCTTAGAACATTTAAACGGACGAAACAACGGAACGAAATAGAACCGGAGTAGGAAAGTCGCGAGTTTATTTCGAAAAAATCTTTTTTCTTAGAAAGAGGAGTAAACGTCCTGCTCACAGCTTTCTCTCATTTCGAGGGAACATTTGATGGGCTGCGTATGTGTATGATCTGTATATTGGTCGAAATCAATAATTTGGAAATGGCATCATTAAAATGTCGGCATGTCGCGCGTGTCCTACACTAGTAGAATTTATAAAATGAACATAGTAGGTATGTTTCTGTATCTGCGGCGCGGATTACTTAGTATCGTTAATATCATACCTGCCCGCCTACCTACAAACTCTATAATGATTAGTGCTAACGTTCTCTCTTTTATTTTAGTGTAAAACTAAGTAACGAGAGCAATAACCATTTAGTTTAGGCTGTAGTGCACTAAGAGCCAGTGAACCCCAGACCTTCGTTATTTTAACAAAGTTGAAAGCTTGTCGGCGCATGCTCACCAGGCGCGGTCCCAGCTTCGTATTTTGGAGGGGGTCACCAGCACGCAGCCTTAGATTTTGGTGGGAAATCACCAGTAGCGATACTAAAAAGGAGTAGGAGTAAAAAAGACATTACTAGTAGCGCCCCACGATTTTAAAATAGTCTATGTAATTTTTTTTTTTTTTTTAATTTAACATAATAGGATTTTGTCTTTGTCCCCTGTGGAATTCGGACCGCGCCTGATGCGCCCAACGTCCCAACATAGGTGATACCGCATTATGAAGTTTGGGTCATCCTGGCTTTGGCAGGTAAACGGTACTATAGAAAATACCGACCTGTGAAATACCGACATGTAAATATGTCAAATTATAAAGCCTGATATTTTGGGTTTACCTTTAGAATATTATTAAAATGAAACACATCATTCATTGTCAGACGCTTAACATCGTGGTAACCAAAACTTTTAGCTTTGTTAAAATAATGAAGGTCTGAGGTTCACGGGCTCTTGCTCTATAGAGGTGCAGATCTAAGGCATTGATTGCAGTAAAAACAGAATAATCTATTCAGGAAATCATACCAAGTGAGAGTTTGCACCGTAATTCAGTGACATTCTTAACTTAGGTGAGCGATGTAAGTCCTTTGCTTAGCTCTAACAATGTTTAGCGCTCTTCGTTGGAGGTAGTGAAATTTAAGTTAAGAAGTCAGATTCAATGTTACTAATCCAGAAGCTGGATTAGATAGGGACCATTAAATCCAGCGTTATACAGTTCAGTAGTACTAAGCTGTTATAAATAAAATAAATAAATGGAAATATTGACTGGCCTATTGGTTTAGAGATGAACTTCTTAGCTCTATTCTTTGATTTATTTTGCCAGCGGAGCCGTAGGTCGTGGGTTCGATTCCCACCCAGGACAAATGTGTGTGTATGGATACGGATGTTTGTTCTATGCTAGGTTGATTCTATTGGTTCAATGGTGCGTTGGTTCTAACATTGGTGCGTTGCGAACATTGGTGCGCATCACACAGATATTTGTCCTAGGTGGGAATCGAAATCACGACATGTTCAGGGAGCGGGAGTTAAAGCGAGTGATGTATACAGGGTTACTGGTAATCAGTTTGCATCCGTTTAAGGGCATGTACTGTATGTTTAAACAAATAACTTTTGTTAAAACTCAACACATATCCCGATAAAAAAAAAGTTTGTTGTCATCTCTAGCACCGTAGCACCGTTTCGCGGCTGCGTAGTGTTTGTTCACTTTGGCATATCATTTATTCACTTCGAACACTTCGATGCTGATGCGAGAAAATACACATTTTTTATTTATTTTGAATGGGTTTTTTCACGAATTTTTATAAACTTTAGATCAAAAGTTGACGCATTGAATGTACTCAACATGTTATTAAAAGGATGCAGGCTGATTAGCAGTATCCCTGTTTCCATATGTAAGGTAATGTCGTAATGGTTGGAGACTCACCAGGCGCACCGACGTGGCGGCGGACGGGAGGGGCGGGGTCGGCGGGCGCGCGTTGAACGACGTCGAGGCCCCGCTCCTGCCCGCCTCACTCGTATCCATAGCTTCCTCCACTACGCCACTGCAGCCCGCTTGATCACTCGTCTCACCACTGCCTTCAACACTAGCTTCATTATTCATTTCGCCGATCGCTTCGCCGACGGCTTCATCGTTAGCTCCAGCTCCACCGTTGTCGTCACCGTTGTCTTCACCGTTGTCTTCACCATTATCTTCGCCATTGTCTTCGCCGTTAGCTTCGCCGTTGACTTCGCCGTTGGCTTCGCCGTTGACTTCGCCGTTGGCTTCGCCGTTGACTTCGCCGTTGGCATCGCCGTTGGATTCGCCGTTGGCTTCGCTCACGTCACTCGTAGGAGCACTCGCTTCATCATTCCCCTGGCCGACAGCAGAGCGGCGACGAATCATGGCCACATGCGCATCCCAGCTCTCTGTGGGTAGCGGGATCCGGGCTAATAGCTCCATCTCGGTAAGGAGTTCGCTCTGGTCGAACCGGGGGGTCACGGCCGGTCTGTCGGTTTGCACGGAATGCACGGCCTGCGCAGGCGGCTCGGCCTGGTTCGAATGCAGCGGGCAGTAACCGCGAGTTACTGGAGGCGGGGTCTCGGGTCTGGGCGATGTCGCGGCCGAGCGCATTTCTACGGGCGACCTATTTAAAAAAGAACATCATACGTTACATAATAATTACATGCAATAGGGTAATTTCAATTTGATGTGGTAGTCGACAGAGGTCCCAGCGATGTATATAATATGTCACCACAGCCTTTTTTTAAAATAATTAGTGATGAGGCATATTCCCGGTGTAAGCAACACACCTGCCCATAACAGCACAGTGACACGCAGCTATTGGAACATGAAAAGTCCATATCATTACCTAGCACTGTATTGCGCTCGTCACGCAGAGATATAAAATGTATTACCTCTATGCCCTGTATTTTTTATAAATTATCTATTCTTTGACGGTCTAGTCAGGCCTCCGTCACTCGTTCAGTGGCGCGAGTTAAATACCTACTCGTTTCGTGCTTCCCGGCAGCGACAAGATCACTGGGCCGCCACCCGCCAGCCATTTGCCCGAGTTGACGTATGAACGAACGCCGAGCGCGCGCAATAATGATATCGCGGCACTTTAAATTGTGAATGACTACAATAGCCAGAAATAGAAATCTTTTAGTGATTTATCTTTTTTTTTAATTGCCGAAACAGGAAACAAGTAAGTGTTTTTGTTGTTATTCATTTATTATTGAGCAAAATTTTGATTGGTTTCAATTGCACATAATATAGAAACTGATTAAGTATATCAATTTAGAATAGATACAGTAGAGAATTTGCATACAATTTATTTTGTCTGAAATATCTTTTTCTCTCATCTTTATTATGTCTCATTATATTGAAATGGATTTCTGACGACATACTTCTTTTAATATTCATGTACATACTACTACTTACTGAAGGAGACTAACTTATTCTACACTTAACAACTACCTACATTGTATAACTAAAATATACTACGTCATCAATTTACGTAATCATAATACGTAACTAAAAAAAAAGATCAAAGAAGAAGGAGGTTCTGGGTTGAGTTTTTTGTATGTTTCGCGATAGCTCCGCTAATTGTAGTTTTTGTTCGGTAGACCATATAAATTATATCGAAATCGGTGAGGTGATTTTAATAACTTAATTTCAGTAAAGCTATTTAAAATAAAATACGTCAAGATGAGTCGAAGATTTCATTCAAACAAGTTTTCACTACAGAAACAAGTTTTCACTACAAAAATAAGTATTCCCTACAAAAATAAATTTTCACTACAAAAATAAGTATTCACTACAAAAATAAGTTTTCACTACAAAAATAAGTATTTACTACAAAAATAAATTTTCACTACAAAAAAAAAGTATTCACTACAAAAATAAGTATTCACTACAAAAATAAATTTTCACTACAAAAAAGTATTCACTACAAAAATAAGTATTCACTACAAAAATAAGTATTCACTACAAAAATAAGTATTCACTACAAAAATAAGTGTTCACTACAAAAAGAAGTGTTCACTACAAAAATAGGTTTTCCAAAAAGCGTACCTCGGCGCGGAGACCGAGGGCGGCGACTCCGGGGTGGCGTCGCGCGGCCGCTGCGGCGGCGGCGGCGGCGGCGGCGGCGGCGCCAGCGAGCTCAGCAAGCGCTGCGAACCACACATTCACGACCGTATAACACAAGTACGGAAGTATTATCGAACCCAGCAAGCGCTGCGAACCACACATTCACGACCGTATAACACAAGTACGGAAGTATTATCGAACCCAGCAAGCGCTGCGAACCACACATTCACGACCGTATAACACAAGTACGGAAGTATTATCGAACCCAGCAAGCGCTGCGGACCACACATTCACGACCGTATAACACAAGTACGGAAGTATTATCGAACCCACCAAGCGCTGCGGACCACACATTCACGACCGTATAACACAAGTACGGAAGTATTATCGAACCCAGCAAGCGCTGCGAACCACACATTCACGACCGTATAACACAAGTACGGAAGTATTATCGAACTCAGCAAGCGCTGCGAACCACACATTCACGACCGTATAACACAAGTACGGAAGTATTATCGAACCCAGCAAGCGCTGCGGACCACACATTCACGACCGTATAACACAAGTACGGAAGTATTATCGAACCCACCAAGCGCTGCGGACCACACATTCACGACCGTATAACACAAGTACGGAAGTATTATCGAACCCAGCAAGCGCTGCGAACCACACATTCACGACCGTATAACACAAGTACGGAAGTATTATCGAACCCAGCAAGCGCTGCGAACCACACATTCACGACCGTATAACACAAGTACGGAAGTATTATCGAACCCAGCAAGCGCTGCGGACCACACATTCACGACCGTATAACACAAGTACGGAAGTATTATCGAACCCACCAAGCGCTGCGGACCACACATTCACGACCGTATAACACAAGTACGGAAGTATTATCGAACCCAGCAAGCGCTGCGAACCACACATTCACGACCGTATAACACAAGTACGGAAGTATTATCGAACTCAGCAAGCGCTGCGAACCACACATTCACGACCGTATAACACAAGTACGGAAGTATTATCGAACCCACCAAGCGCTGCGGACCACACATTCACGACCGTATAACACAAGTACGGAAGTATTATCGAACCCAGCAAGCGCTGCGAACCACACATTCACGACCGTATAACACAAGTAGGGAAGTATTATCGAACCCAGCAAGCGCTGTGAACCACACATTCACGCCCGTATAACACAAGTAGGGAAGTATTATCGAACCCAGCAAGCGCTGCGAACCACACATTCACGACCGTATAACACAAGTAGGGAAGTATTATCGAACCCAGCAAGCGCTGCGAACCACACATTCACGCCCGTATAACACAAGTAGGGAAGTATTATCGAACCCAGCAAGCGCTGCGAACCACACATTCACGACCGTATAACACAAGTAGGGAAGTATTATCGAACCCAGCAAGCGCTGCGAACCACACATTCACGACCGTATAACACAAGTAGGGAAGTATATCAAAATAGTAATAACCTAGATAACCTATAGACTGATAACCTGTGTGAACATAGTAGTGGTAGGACTCTTCGCAGAGTCGGCCTGGGGAAGTACCACACCTTTGCCAGTTATTCTACCACCAAGCAGCAATGTGTATGCGTTACTGTGTTCCGGTTTGAAGGGCAATGTTTCCAGAGAAATTACTGGACTTGGAGATATAATATCAAAATAGTAATGACTTAGATACTTCATGGTTAGTATAGACTGATAACCTGTGTGAACATATCTATGGTTTATATATATATTATGTAACTAGCGGCCCGCTCCGGCTTCGC
The DNA here is from genome assembly GCA_963693475.1 of Ectropis crepuscularia. Taxonomy (NCBI): domain Eukaryota; kingdom Metazoa; phylum Arthropoda; class Insecta; order Lepidoptera; family Geometridae; genus Ectropis; species Ectropis crepuscularia. The sequence continues at coordinate 40,558,966 of OY856338.1, forward strand.
TCGAATAATAACCTAGATATCAACTGCAGCGCCATCTGCCGGGCTGATTTGTGAACCTTCCAGGGCCCTACCCAAACGTAAACAAAAAAAAAACATTCAAATCGGTCCAGCCTTTTAGGAGGAGTTCAATAACAACAAAAAGTGGCATTGATTTTTATACATCTTATATATAAAATTCTCGTGTCACAGTGTTTGTTTCCTTACTCCTCCGAAACGGCTTCACTGATTTTTACCAAATTTTATATGCATATTCAGTAGGTCTGAGAATTTTTCATACCCCTAAGTATTAGGGGTTGTTCACCCTAAACATTTTTTTTTAATTTTTGGTAATTTTTTTTTGTTTTTATTTTTTTATAATGTGGCGTTAAAAAATACATACAACCCTAAATTTTTACCCTTTTATCACCAACCCCTGTTTTTTTAGAGCCATTTTAGTAATTTTATCATTTGACAGTGAACTCCTCAACGACGGGACCGATTTGAATGTTTTTTTTTGTGTGTGTATTCGAAGATGGTTTAAATTCACAAATAAGCCCGGCAGATGGCGCTGCAGACAGTGTCTAGGTTATGTCCGAGCGAAGCCGGAACGGGCCGCTAGTATTATTATAGATATCATAGATTATATATATAGATTATAGAAGATGTATGCAGGTATATAGGCTATTAAATTGATTCAGTTGTTATGGAATCGCCAAACATGCAGTTTCATTAAAAATAAGAAATCTTACAGGGTATCGGACTGGGACAAAATACACCATTCTAATCAGCCCGTCAGCTAGATCATGGAAAAATATGAGACACGTATTTCTTGTGTTATCAAATGATTAAAAAAAATGGTTGTCTGTAAAGTCGGGTTACTGACGTTAGTTGAACGTGACAACTTCAACTACGCCTTAGAGCGAGGTAACGGCGGCGGCGAGGTAACGGCGGTAACGTTACATGACGTCATGTTTTGCGGGCGTGCAGCCGGCTTCATCGAATTATAAGACGTTGTCACGTCAAAATCGATAAAGATATAGACCATCAAACTTCGAGAGTGGGTTCGCGACGTCACTCCTGGGTAAAAATCTTACACAAGAGTGACGTCACGCGAAACATCTAAGCACTGTATCTATATTTTTTGTTTGTGAAACAAAAGACAAAATACGTATACAATATTGTTTAGCAATCTAACTGATGGACTAATACATTTTTTTGAGGATTTTACCCTATTTTATTGGTGGACAATTCACACACAACACCATCTGACCACAAACTAAGCAAAGCTTGAACTATGGCGGCCAGATAGCTGATATAATACATATATAATTCTATTTTGGAACGCCGTTCCTTACGGAAGGCTTACCGCGAATCGGCGACCAATGTCTCTCCATCAAAGTTTAACTCCCCAACCACCCATGGTTTCCACGGCTATCGGTACAAAATAGTACTGCGGTTCCATTGTTAGCAGTAAATATTATTTCAAAAGAAACAAAAAAGAGTTTTTAAAACAAAAGTGAATAAGTACTTTCAAAACTCTGAAGTCGTACTAAGCAACAGTTTCTGGAATTCGACTCGTTCTCGTGAAATTGAAACAATGAGTATTTGTTTTATAAAATACGATAAGGTACGATCTCGTAAAGAGAGTTCTTTGTGCTGGTAAAACTTCGTAACGGAAGGGCTTCGTAGCGGCAGGGTGTCGTGGTGGTACAAGTTTCGAGAGATAGGACTTCGTTGGTACTGACAGGACTATATAATTGCACGGCCAAAATCCGCACCAGACAGTTACTCGTTGTGGGTGCGATTTAACGCCGTGCGATTTCTTTCTTTGGGGTTTTGTGAAATCTCGGGTTTATGCGAATAAACCCGAAACAATTCCTGAGCTCAAATCGGAAATCCAACGGGTCATCGGTGAGATACAGCCACATCTCTATGCAAAAGTCATGGAACATTTCATGAAAAGAGTAATGGCCTGTCATCGGAGCCGTGGGGGTCATTTGCCGGATATTTTATTCCATACTTAATTGGAACATGTTTTCTTTACAATACAATAAAAATACTTGTCACAAAATACTTTTTTTTTATTTTAAAATGAAAAAGTGCACTCTTACTGAGACACCCTTTAGTTTTCGTTGTTTTAACTGTTTTATGTCATGATTTTTCGTTACATAAAAAAGAGTAATTTATTGGAACTGTCATATTTTTTTTATGTTTTGTAATAGTTATCGACTTTATGGTGTTTTCATATGAGAACTGCCTATCAAATTGTTTTATGAATCATTTTGTAATCTATCTACCTATAGTATCATCGGTCCTTGATAAGTGTGCCATGTTTGAACACCAATCCGTCGTTTTGAAAGCGTTGAAAATAACGCTCAAAAGCTAAAATGGCCCCAACCGAATTATTTACTAGCCCAGAAGTCGCAGGGTCATGTAACTTTACTAACAGTACACATAACATGTACGTAGAACGATGCTTTGTAGTGTTGTGTAAGAAATGTTCACCAAAGTCTAATTATTCAGAACCAACAACAAAATTGCAAATTTTGAGTTATCAACCTTTGAGGATTTTAAATTTGTCAGTGTATATTTTAGTAAAGGAAATGTAACGTAAGGCTGGTCTAGTCGGTAGAACGGCAACTTTACCGCCGACTCGGAGCCCCGGGGTTCAAATCCCACGCGCACCGCTGTCTTTTCTAAGTCATGTGCGAAACGCCGCCAACTTAAAACCTTAACTCGAAACCGACATGTATTTAGAATCTTTCGTGGTCATGTGTCATCCACCAACCCGCTCTGTACCAGCGTGGTGGATTATGGCCTTGACTCTCTCCTTGCGAGAGAAGGTCCCGAGTCCCAGCAGTGGGAACATTTAGTGGGCTGCTTATATATAGTATTTTAAGGCCCCGCTAAACTAACTAACTAACTAACATGTATAGTATTTTATTAGTCAAGCCCTTTTATTTGATACCATCAATATTGATGGAGTGGTGAATGAAAAACAAATGTAATTCAGTGTTTTGTGCAATTGGTCATAGTTTATTCTACTAGTTCTTTCATTTTGATCCTGTGTACCCACATTAATAGAGGTTTTGTGGAAAAATCTGGTATTCTTGGACCAATTTACATCAATCATAGTTAAAAGCACGTCCGACTAATTTAACCTTTAACACAAACAAAATCAAAATCGGTTTATCAGTTTGGCAGCTACGATGCCTCAGACAGACACACACTCAGAGCCACGTCTTAAAATTATAATACCCCTTCTATTATGCGTCGGGGGTTAAACATAGCCTAAATAGATAACTGTTTTGTAGTTTTGTTTTCGTTAAGTAACGAACCGCATTTTCATGTTTGTGAGCTAATCGCCAATTCTTATCAGATAATATTAATTGATTGTATATGTCTTTATCTATATGTCATATTTTATCACCGTTCCGTATGTACAATCATTTATAATAGGAATGAAATCTTTTTGTAACGGGATTTGACGGGACCATTTCAAATCCTATTTTTATCAGTGTCTAGCTATATCTGTATGTATTTAAAACTATCAGCTAAATGGCCGCCATCATACAAGCTTTGCTTAGTTTCGGGTCAGATTGGTGTTGTTGTTGGTTGTTGTGTGAATTGTCCACAAATATTTCATCAACACCCCATTAAACGTTCCCACTGCTGGGATTCGAAGCCTTCTCTCGCAAGGAGAGAGCTAAGGCCGTAATCCAGCCCAGTGCGGGTTGGTGTATATTACTACAACCGTGGTGTATATTACCACAAATATTTATTTATTTTATATTAATGGGCAATCTTTTCGCATCGACAGAGATCAATAAAAAAAACTATAAACATAAAATATAGATGGAGCTAAACTGTCTGATTGAAAGCACCACCGGTTTCCTTTGATCCATTATCTATACTAATATTATAAAGCTGAAGAGTTGATTTGTATGTTTGTTTGTTTGAACGCAAGGATCTCGGGAACTACTGGTCCGAATTGAAAGATTCTTTCTCTGTTGGATAGTCCATTTATCGAGGAAGGCTATAGGCTATTTGACATTTCGCTACTATCAATAGGAGCGGAACATTAATGAAAAATTTAACAAAAACGGGAAAAACTATTGCTATTTTTGAGAGCTTTCGTTGCGTGACAGCATATTTATGTCTATTTTTTAAAGGTTGCGTCATTAGAATCTATGGTAGCCGAATTTGTTCAAAATTTGAATTGGTACGACCAATTTTCGATAGATGTCGTAGCAACGCGCGCACGGTTTAGCTAGTATGTATTTATATATATAAGTAGTAATGTATAATCACCTGGTATCTCTCCTCGTTTTGCCTGGACAGCGTGATCTGCGGCGCGCTCGGGTCGATCGCGCTCCGCACGGCAGTCAGGTTCTCGTGGGCTAGCAGACGCACCCACTCCATCGCGGTCTCTTCGTAGTTGGCGGACAACTCGTTCTGTGACAAACGGGTATTATACTCGTCACTCTCACATCTAATAATAGGGTAGCGTACTGAGACGAACACAGTTTATTTTTCTCCGAAATAACAACAAAACTGACTACAATTTAAAATTCAATTCAGTTCAATTCAAAAAAAATTCATTCAATTCCATCAAAAAAAAAAAAAATATTTATTTATGCTTATAATAGTTTATGTAAATGTTGTTGAATTATATTTGCATTATTATTGTAATCGATCTAGTAACTAGAACGTTATAGAGATAATATTGAAGGTAAAATTGTATATTTTCGTATAATTCACGGACGGGTTGATTGAAATAAAACACTTTGAAGTTTCAACAAAAAAAATAGGAATCAATCACTAAGTCATGTAACATACATTTTATGTTGTCTTTTTGTTCATATTTCCAAAGCAGCTTAACCGATTTCGATAAAATTTATACGGGACCTTTGAACTATGAAAACAAACTAAAAGAGAACAATCGAAAACGATTCCCAATTGGCGGCGCTATTGGCGGCGCTATCGCGTTACATACATAAAAAAACACCCTAATTGATGCCCTCCTCTTTATTTGGAAGTCTGTTAATAAACCATTCTAAATAGCCCGTCAGCTAGATCAAAATATTGGGACACGTATTTTTTGTCTTATTAAATTATTAAAAATCGACTAAGATTTAGATTAGATCATCAAACTTCCAGAGTCGTGAAGTCACTTGTGTGTAAAAATCGTACCCATAAGTGACGCAAAGCAAAACTTCTAAGCACTGCATCTTCGTCATTTTTTGTTTACAAAACAAAACAATAAATACGTGTACAATATTTTCTTGCAATCTAACTGACGGTGGCTTTTTTTGGGAATGTACCCTATTATCGGGATGCACATTTTTGTAGTAGTAGGGCTCTTTGCAGAGTTCGCCTGGGGAAGCACCACACCTATTCCAGTTATTCTTCCGCCAAGCAGTAGTGTGTAAACATTACTGTGCTCCGGTTTTACTGTGCTCCGGTTTGAAGGCCAATGTTTCCAGAGAAATTACTGGGCTAAAAGATAAAACACCTTTTATCTCCTGGAGTCGAGCGCAGTGCGGTGCTAGGTAATGATTTGGACTCTTCGTGTTCCAATAGCTGCGTGTCACCGTGTTGTTATGGGCAGGCATGTGCTTACCATCAGGCACATGTCCTGCTCGTTTCGTCACTCTAAGGCATAAAAAAAAATTGGCTTATAACTTAGAATTTGATAGCTTACTTTGGAAACTACGCGGGTGAAATGGGAGGGCGTAGCCATGAGCATGCCCATAGTCCCGAGTTTACCCGAAGATTTCTTATCATTCCTGAGCGTGATGCTAGAATTCAATTCACAGCCCACGAAACATCTGCTGTGGCGCGCCAGAGGAAGTTTTCACTCACTTAAAAAAAAAAAGAATGAATACGTACAATGAACTCTGTGTGCAGCTCCCTCAGGCCGTCGAAGCCGGCGACGCACATGCCCATGAGGAGCGCGCACAGGTCGGTGTAGAAGCGCGCGAAGGTCGAGTAGAAGCGCGCCACGAACGCGTCCGACGGGCTCCCGGACATGACGCACGCGATCACCGCGGGCACGCGCACGCGCAGCCACCGCCGCACTGACGTCATCGGGTCCGCGCCCTCCTCCAGCTCCGTGATGGCGTGCTGTTCACACAATACATTATAACACACTAATAAGATATTCACTCATTTATTCAATTTCTTTCGTTTTTTTCAAATATGTATAAACTTAAAACAAAAAAAAAGGAAGCGTATCAAAATCACGGTCTCTTCCAAGCTTGCTATAAGGAACTTCGTTCCAAAAACAACATAAACATAAAAAAATCTATACCTAGATCGCCGCCAACAGCAGGGCACCAAGCGACAAGTGGTTAGGGCTGCAGACTGAGAACCTCCTGAGGAACCATTTACCATGCCATTCAAAAAGTGTCAGTGTCCAGTAATCAGTTTGGTGACACTTACCATTCAACCCAAAAAGTGTCAGTGTCCAATACTCAAATTGGTGCCACTTACCGTGCGACCAAAGACGTGTCACAGGTTCCAATATTCAGATTGGTGCCACTTACCGTGCGACCAAAGAGACGTGTCACAGGTTCCAATATTCAGATTGGTGCCACTTACCGTGCGACCAAAGAGACGTGTCACAGGTTCCAATATTCAGATTGGTGCCACTTACCGTGCGACCAAAGAGACGTGTCACAGGTTCCAATATTCAGATTGGTGCCACTTACCGTGCGACTTAAGACGCGCCACAGGTTCCAATATTCAGATTGGTGCCACTTACCGTGCGACTTAAGACGCGCCACAGGTTCCAATATTCAGATTGGTGCCACTTACCGTGCGACTTAAGACGCGCCACAGGTTCCAATATTCAGATTGGGCTCACTTACCGTGCGACTTAAGACGCGCCACAGGTTCCATAAAATCGGTTGGCGACTGACAGGGTCCTGCAATAAAATCGTTGACACACAGAATGAAGCCGGCGGGCACCACTCACCATGCGGTTCAGGAAGTTCTGGCAGTCTCCGACCATGATGTTGGCGACCCGCTCGAACAGGCTCCGGGCGCCGCCGCTGTTCATCACGGCCTCGATCACGCGCTGCACGTAGTTGCGCATCAGCAGACGCACCGAGACGAACTCGCGGGGCATGCTGTACGGGTCGTGGAAGCGGGAACGGCCGTTCGCTTCCAAGATCAACACGCGGGCCTGGGGAACGAATCACGTGTACGCCACATTCCTATGGGAAATAACGAACTCGACAAAACTATGTTAACAAAATCGCCTCTTTTTGTTTTCGTACGGTGGTTGATACAAATGAACATGCAACGTTTCTTTATTAAAAATTATGAATGAAAGGATGCTATCTGGCTCCCATAGTACATACAAGCTTTGCTTAGTTTGAGGCTAGAGGGTGTTGTGTGTGAAATGTCCACCAATATTTATTTATTGTTTATATTAAACTGTAACAAAAAACCGACACCCTGAAGTTTACTAGACAACATTTTGGTAAACATTGTAAATTGTTTGAAGGGCAATGTTTCCAGAGAAATAACAGGGCTTAGAGATATAACAACTTAGATCTCTGGGTGACGAGCGCAGTGCAGTGCTAGGTAATGATTTGGACTCGTTCATGTTCCAATAGCTGCGTGTCACTGCTGTTATGTGGCAGGCATGTAGCTTACCATCAGGCGCATGTCCTGCTCGTCTTGTAACTCTATATTTAAAAAAAATGTAATTATTTAGGTTAAATACATGTAACGTTTAAGGGCAGGTAGACCAAGCGAAATAGGCATTTAACGCTACCAAGAGTTTCCCGCGATTGACGCAAAGCAAGCCGTGCGCTCACATCGCGGGAAGTGTCACATTACAGATAAGTAAGCAGTAGGTCAACTTGACTTACTGATTTATTAAAAAAAAAATAAGAGATTTGGTTTATTAAAAGCTTGTTTTATTATAATTTATAGTAGCCACGATATTTTTTTGTAACGACTTAATTTTTTTTGCAATACATTAATTTGTGTACATATTTTAAATGGAATAAACTGTAAATTATAGATAGATAGATAGAAAACTCTTTATTGTGATACAACAAATCGAAAAAAATACATTGACAAACTTAAGAACTAGCATCACAAGCATATACTTATTAAATTAATTGAAGTTTTTGATTCTAGGTCGGATGTTCCAAATGCAATAGCTATAGAGGACTATATAGAATAGATATACAGGAAAAGTTTTTAACCACTGCGTAATTTTTTTTTTGGTGGCTCAGTGTGAGTAATAGAACACATTTCCATTTTTAGTTTATGAATTTTTTTTCTCATTTTTCCACCTTGTCCCAATTTGAAATAAGCAAAACATGGACATATTTAATCGTAATACTATGAATGAGTAATATGAGTATGAATGAAAAAAATTGCGCACTGGTTAAAAACTTTTCCTGTATAGGACGCGGGTGCGGGTGTCACGACACTGCCGCCATGCCGTAAAGATCGCGTTGGATCGCGCGATAGAGTTGTGCGTGAAACCACTCTTACGTAAACTCGGTGTGTTCGTTAGCCACAATTTAAGTTGAACAGTGTTCTAATGGCATTGGCCAAGAAAAATTGGATAGTTAGCACGTTCACTGGTTGTCAGGCCGATTTCGGCCCACCGCGGGACTTCAGCTGGTGCGGACGAAGAAACCTATGTCCCTCTCGCCTGTGCGAAACGATTATCTCAGGTGTTTGTAAAAATTCAACAGAGACAAATATATATTTCATCTTGTGGTCAAAATTGTAGGTATTCCCCATCAAAATAGAACGGTAGGCTTTTATCGACCTACCACGCACTGACAGTGAAAAACATCCGCTGAGTGCGGCAGTGGGCCTATTTCGGCCCGCCCTGCTGCCAGGCAGCTAGCGACCCCCTACCGCACAGAGCGCGCGTCCCGCCATTTAGTGTTGTGCTTTCTAACTGATCTGATGTAGCGTGTGATCAACGATGGCAAACAATAAAAGAAAAATACAAACATTGGAAAATACAGTTATTCGCCCCGCAGTTATTGACAGCGATGGTGACAGTAGTGAAAAAATATTTTCCACCAAGAAAAATAAAAATAATTGGGAAACAAATGTGCACGGAAAACGAAGCACAAGCGGTAAGTTTTGTTTACTACCTATACATATCAACATAGCCGCCTTAGACTCATAACGACGTGGGGATTTTTATGTAATACCATTATTTTTGAAAATGATTATTCTTAAATTATTTCTTTGCTTTTTAGTATTATAGTATCTGCCAAGCATCTATGAACATCTTTCCACATTTTATGTTTTAAAATGTAGTGTAGTGGTAGGACTCTTAGCAGAGTCCGCCTGGGGAAGTACCACACCTTTGCCAAATATTCTACCGCCAAGCAGTAATGTGAGAACATTACTGTGTTCCGGTTTGAAGGGCAATGATTCCAGAGAAATTACAGGGCTTAGAGACATAATATCTTAGATCTCTGGGTGACGAGCGCAGTGTAGTGCTAGGTAATGATTTGGACTATCATGTTCCAATAGCTGCGTGTTACTGTGCTGTTATGTGGCAGGCATGTTGCCATCAGGCACATGACCTGCTCGTCTCGTCGCTCTATGCTATAAAAATCTAAATCCGTTCAGTAGTTTTTTCGTGAAAGAAAAGCAAACATAAATACATGTAAACTTTTACATTTTAATTTTTAACATTAGTGTTAATTTTTATAATGTTTAACATTTTAACATCAAATTAAGAAAAAAAAAACATTTCATGATCAATTCAATGACCATGTTCTTGAGATGAGCGCTTAACGAAGAAATTGTGTAGGGTGCTACGACCTAGCAAAAAAAGTAAAGAAAATAAAAAAACATTGCTGGAAACGCAACCAAAAAAAGTAAATAAAAACAGTTTTCAGTTCTTTTACGATAATTCTGTTTTATTTTCGATATCCGCTTATTTTTCTCTGTCCCATCACTACTAAAAATACTTTCTAGTGCGGATCAGGTCGATATCGGCCTCCCGTTATTCCTGCTTTATTTCTCATTTCCTGCTTGGCAGATCCCGAGGCGAATCAAACCTAAGGAAGTTGGGTTCAAAGTCATTCTAACGATATAAAAAAAAAATTATACATTATGTTTTCACAAATTTATAGCAATTTTTAATCTATCCTAGTGCTGGTGGGTCTAGAAAGACCTGCCACGCACTGGCGGAAATATCATGGGAGGCGCATTTTGGCCCACCGCCGCACCAGATGAAAAATTATGATTTTACTTGCGCAGTAAACGTGTTAATAAAATACAATTGTGAAAAAAAAAAGTTTATGTTTCATAATTGTAACACAAAAATTATTGGACAACATTTACGTAAAATTGCCTTCCATCGTGATTTAGCCCTGATTTTATTTCTTTTATTTGCCATTTTCACTAAATCTCAAAGAGGTATAAATTGTCTTAATAACAATTATAAAGTACAAATATTTACACAATGAAAAATAATCAAAATCTAAACTATGGTATTTTTAGGTACAATATTATTTGATTTCGAATCAATATTATTTACGCAACAGAAGCGAAGCGCGCGCGCAAAAATTTGACACAGGTCCCTCCTCGGTAACGTCCCGCGGGACACTGGCAAACGAAGCGTGGATCGAAATTTGCTTAAAAAAATCGATAAAAAACCAAGTAAATTTAATGGAAAAAACGATCGGGTAGAATCTATTCTAAAATGAATTACCTATTAATTGATATTATTTATAAAATATTGAGTATTATAGTACTCGTATAAAATGAAATTTGCTTGTAAAAAAACTGCAAATCGAAGTTATTTCAGTATTTTTTTCTATCGAGAAAATTGTATTGTGTCGTGTATTGAACCAGTACATGGTAAAGAGGAAGAATGTATCCTAACTATAATATTTATTTCAGATTTAAAACGTTATGATTTGTCTGTCAAAAGTGAATTCTAAAACAGGCAAAACCGGGAACACCTGGCCTTAAGAGATTATCTCTATTCTGTGGTTGAAGAATGCCTTTTTAGCATGAGGAATAAAGAGAAAAAGTATTAACTTCTTGCGTGCGTAATTAACATAATTACACACACATATATTATTTTTTTTAAATAAGGGAAATCTGAAACACCAACTTAGCCAGAGTGCTAGTCTATGGCCTAAGCCCCTTGGTTAGAGGTTAAAGGGAGACCCGTGCCTAAGCAGTGGGGTTCTAATTAACTTATGGGGGTTCTTATTAACCATTCTAATCAACTCTATGGGTTGATACTGAAGCACGGAAAACTATAGCATCGGGCAATAGACCACTTTGTAGTCACGTGATCGGGTGACACTTCTTGGAGTGGTTATCTGGATTTAGCGCGCTGCGCGACAAGGCGACAACTACTGGCAAATTTGCGAAAACAACATCTCATTAATATTATGAAGGCGAGAGTTTGTGTTTGTTCAGATTCAGATTTTTATTCAAAACAATGTGACAGTTACAGGTAAAAAAAAAATATTACACGAAAAACGTAAGGTGGATATTGGAGCGTGGACCACAAAACAAAACTCAACTATATAGAGGCTAACTATTAAATTAATTTCTATAGTATTGGTTTCGTAAACTTACCACAGTGACCAGGAAAGCGTTGAGCCTGGCCTCCGGAGATGTGGGGCCGCTTAAGAGACGCATCATGATGGCCATGTGGCGCTGTAATAATAACAAATAATAATACAAATAACTACAAATTCACGTAAAACACACTTGTTTATAAAGTGGCTCTAATTTTACCGCAATTAGGCATAAAGTGACAGCTGTGACAGCGTCCTCGGCTCTCTTAAGACCCTCACCTAACATCCCGGGTCTCAATTACCCCTAAGCGGTAATTGCCAACATTACACACTTGTACCATAATGTACTAATATTTTCACACATTCTACTTCCTACTATTATACGCGAAAGTTTCGTTATGATTTCACGCCGAAAGAGGCGTCCATTTTGAATCGATATCAACCAAACATAGCTAAGAACACTCGCACGAAAATTAACATTCAAATAAAAAAATCACATCGAAATCGGCCCATCCGTTTGACCTCTACGGTGCCACAGACAGACAGGCATCGACGTCAAAGTTATAACACCCCTTTTTTTAGTTGGGGTTAAAAAAATAGAGAATCTCAAAAACGACAGGTCTGAGTCAGACTACTCGGCAGCTATGTTTGCAGCTCCGTGTTCGGGTATAATAGGCGGCCTTTTTGAGACAAGTGTCAGGTTACCTCAAACACCTACTCAAAATCATCTACCTGCTGTCGGAATATAAATATTAACTGGTCTTGTGGGCTAGTGGGTAGTAACTCTGCCTGCAAAGCCGAGGGTCGTGGGTTCGATTCCCACCCAGTCCAAATATTTGTGTGACGAATTCATATATTTGTACTGTGTCTGGACGTTTCTATTTATAATGAGTATGTATTTATAACTATACAGGCTGACTGTTTGAACACTTTAGATATTCAAGGATATGATGAATCATAGTCACATGAATGGCTTAAAAATATATAATTATAAAAATACAAATAAATTACAAAGAAAACCTTCATTACATTAGTGTGCGAAGACACGGAAATTATGGACAACACAGTGCCTATCGCTCGCCAGCTCAGATGTACAATTACTATGCAGTATTCTGTGTAACACGAGTGAATCCTCGGCGCCGGCGCCGGCCGAGCGCTCTAGCACAGAATAAGTAATAGTAAGTACTAGTACTAGTATCAGCGAACGGGGTTAACGACCATAGGTACGTAAAGACAAGACGGTACTTTTGGCACAGCTGTTCAATTTTAGAGGTATTAATACGCACGCTGAGCTGGTGACCCTACTTATTGTTATTGACGGATAATTAAAGTTAAATTAGTCAAATACTGAGCACTTATTTTTTTTTTACGTAAATAGAAAGAGAATCGAGTACTGAACACGCTATATCAATATCTAAAGTGTTCAACCAGTCAGCCTGTATAATTGTATATGTATTATATAAGCTATATGGCCGCCATATTACAAGCTTTGCTTAGTTTGGGCTCAGATGGAGTAGTATGTGAATTGTCCACAAATGTATTTTATTAATTTATTGAAGTTACCGTGGTGAAGCGCTGGTTCCTGTCTTCGAGGCGGTAGATGTTGGCGGCGTTGCGGCGAGAGGCCCGCTCAGCGACTTGCATGGTATACAACGCTTGGTACGCAGCCCTGCCGTACAACAACATAGATAGATAGATAGATAAACTCTTTATTGAACTAAATAAACAAAACAAAAAATAAACTTAAGAAACAACAACCTAAAAAAAGAAAATTTTGTAACAATTGGCGGCCTTATCGCTAAAAGCGATCTCTCCCAGGCAACCGTGGTATGGAAAATGATTACAAACAAAGGAAGACGGGTACACAAACAAAGAGTAAATAGGAGTAAATTGATACCTACATACATTACTAAAACAATCAATGTATTAAATAATAATTATTGTCTATCATTAATTAACGATAAACATACATTCTAATAGTGTTACATTATCATACATAAATAACATTACAATTTACACTAATATACAGGGTTATTGGTAATCAGCCTGCATCCTTTTAAGGGGATGTTAGGTACATTCAATACGTCAACTTTTGTTGTACAGTTTTAAAAAAAAATGTTTTTTTTTTCTTTTACAAAAAAAAAAAAAAAATATTTGCACGGTCTAAAAGCATCGAACTCTTCGTAACAAGAGCGCGTACGCTATTTAACGTGCAAAAAATGATGTGCCGAAGTGAATAAACACTAAAAAGTACAAAAAAAGGCAACAAACACAATTTTTTTTTGGTTATCTATTGAGTTTTAACGAAAGTTGTAGAACAAAAGTTGTTTGTTTAAATATACAGAACATGCCCTTAAACGGATGCAGGCTGATTACCAATAACCCTGTATAATCGATTACAACTATAATACTAATTAACAAAAAGTAACAAGAAAATTTCAGTAACAGTGTCAGGTACATCCACAGAGCGACCCTAGCAGGACTTAACATATCTATCTCAATGTTTGGATGGTTTTTTTTTAGTATACAGTGACAAGACGAGCAGGACATGTGCCTGATGGTAAGCAACATGCCTGCCACATAACAGCAGTGACACGCAGCTATTGGAACATGAAGAGTCCAAATGATTACCTAGCATAGCACTGCGCTCGTCACCCAGATATGTTAAGATATTATATCTCTAAGCCCTGTATTTTTTCTGGAAACATTGCCCTTCAAACCGGAACACAGTAACGCTTACACATTACTGCTTGGCGGTAGAATAACTGGCAAAGGTGTGGTACTTCCTCAGGCGGACTCTGCCAAGAGTCCTATCGGTACCAAAATAATTATTGTACCGAAAGCTCTCAAGCTATATAAAATATGTTATTATACAGTAAAGTAGTCATTTCAAACTTTGAAAATGTATACAATTTGTATGCTCTTTCTTTTGTTTTTATTTTGTATCAATTGACGTGTAAATATTACATGTACATTTATGGATTATCCACTCCTTAGTCCCGTAGGTCCATTAGGTTAGTCCTTAGCCCATTATTCTCAAGAGCGTTTCAAGACGCTTCTAGCGGTATCTTTTGTTTATAATTAGTATACTTGAAATGTAAACTAACATTTTTGACACTTGACTCGATTTTTTTCGAGTTCTCAAGCGTTCTGAAGCTATAAGATTTTAAAAAGGAATTTCTTATATATGATACTAGCGGCCCGCTCCGGCTTCGCTCGAATAATAACCTAGATATCAACTGCAGCGCCATCTGCCGTAGCCTATGTTACTCGGGAATAATGTAGCTTTCCAAAGGTGAAAGAATTTTTGAAATCGGTCCTGTAGTTTCGGAGCCTATTCATTACAAACAAACAAACAAATATTTCCTCTTTATAATATTAGTATAGATAACATGAAAAAACAAAAAACTGCATTCTATAGCATAAATTGTTTTTTTTGTTTTTCAATACTTCGGGACTATTTTACCGCCAACATTTTTTTTTTTTTTGTTTTACGATGTTTCTAGAGACGAACTTCTTAGCATTCCATGGATTCACCGTATCACCGTGCGGGTGCAGGGTCCATCGTGTGACAGAGAGAGAAATCTCGAATAGACCCCAAGAGTTGTGACTCGGGCGTAGGTTTAAAGGGGCCCCTTAGTGACGTACGTCAACACTCACCTTCACTACTCGTATTTCTCTCCCTGCCCAGCCAAATCCGATATGATCCTACTAGTGCAGCTTTAGATACTCGTTCTAGTATAAAACTTACTGCACTTCTGGACAGGCCAAGGTCTTTAAGCAGGTTATAGAAAGATTTTGCTGGTATACCTCTCGCTCCTACTTCTACAGCGTATAAATTAACTACATAGCCGTTTTTTGTTAATTGTCCTAATCTTCGTTAAATCTTGTTAATGGTCGTAATACTTATTTTGTTTCATCGCGTGGTCTTTAGGTATATTAGTTTCCCACGGTAAGGTAAGTTCTACAAGGACTATGCGTTTCGTAGCCCTAGAAATAAGAAAAATGTCCGGTCTGGATGACGAAACACCCACATCCTCTGGGATTATGTAGTGCTTTTCATACGTATCCATTAAAATAGTCCAATCAGGTGCTGAACCCAGGATTGAGTAAGGCTTGTTCTTGTAGTTTGAAGTTGAGCTCTCTTTTACAAAGTTAATTTGTCTTTTGTTTATCGTCAATCCCTTTTGGGCTCTAGCTACCGAAAGGCTTACGGCTTCACGTATGATTTCAAATACTCTGTCATGGCGCTGTGAGTAATGACCCCTATTAAGAAGCACCTTGCATTCCACCAATATGTGCCTTGCTGTACATATCGTCTCACCACAAGTATAGCAACATTTTTCAGAGGCTTTTCCCCACCTTACCAAGTTACTCTGGTCAGGGAGGGTCATTTGGAAAGCATTTAGATAAAATTTGAATAAGGCTGGATACCAGTCATATAGCAAGGTGCGCATCCCATCCCATCCCATTAGCACTGAAGTAGAGAGAAAATCGCAAACCTCTAAATTCGTGTTCCAAATTACGCTGTTTACTATCAAAAGCTTGTATAATTTTCACTCTAAAATGCCATAAATTTTGTGTTATTTTGATCGAAACTTTTGTATGTGATATGTGTTTCCAGAATATTACATCATAGTGTTATGATGTAATATTCACTGGTTCTAGTGTTATATTCTTCTCCGAACTCAAATGCTTTGCCTTTCCTTTTTTTACGTGGGGAAAATAAATGTACGTATGCCCGCCATACTCTCATTATGAAATGAGAGGAGATCTCCATCTACCCTCATTTGGGCTTCAAAAATCGCAGGGTGACCAACACTACACACAACACTAACCATATCAGGTTTCTCCAAACTCAGTGCGCTATGCACACATTTATTTATTAGAGGATTCCGCGACGCCAATAACCGTAAACCGGGTAGTTTTCGGTTATTGGCATCGTGGTCATCGCGTCGTAGTTGATCTCGATCTCGGTCGTGGATCTCGATCCAATGACCAGTTTTAGCATCAATCAAATGTTCAGCAATTTCAGATTCTTGTGTCTGACGATTTTTTACAGCGGCAATGTGTTGATTGTTCCAAGTCCCAGCAGTGGGAACATATATTTGGGTGTTTATGATATCCATACATATTTGATTTGATATTTAGCCTTGTTTTGCGACGAAAATTTAAAAGGGCAAGCAATGAAAGGTAAGGTACTACAAACTATCTTGTAAAACAATGGTTGAGAAATGCTGGTCTATCATTTTGAGAGTGACATTGGTTTGTTTACCTTTTATTCACAGAGATTTGGAATGAGGTATATGCATAGAGTTGTCAAAGTCAAAGTTCTTTACTCATAAATGTACAATTTACACGTCAAATATTAATGAAATAAAAAAACAAAGGAAATAGCATACAAATAGCATACATTTTCAAAGTTTAAAATTAACATTTCACCGTAGGATAACAATTACCGTACAGATAAGTGTCAAACTATATAAATATATTTATTTGTTACAGTTATTGTAATAAACAATCTGTTTTTTTTACCATTTGATCATAACCTTACCATCACTCTCTAAAAACTGTAACTATAAAATGTTTGATCGACAAGCCAGCATTTTAATCTGTTCCTGAAACTACCGAGACTTGGGGCTGATTTAACTATTTTAAGAAGAGTAGGGTACAATCCTCAAAAAAACTAAGTAGCCCGTTAGTTAGATTGTCAAAAAATATTGTACACGTATTTTTTCTTTTGTTTCACAAACAAAAAATGACGAAGATACAGCGCTTCGAAGTTTCGTGTGACGTCACTTGTAAGTACGATTTTTACTCACGAGTGAAGTCGCGACCCCCCACTCTCGAAGTTTGATGGTCTATATCTTTGACGATTTTTAATATTATGAAAAAACAAAAAATACGTGTCCAATATTTTTCCATGATCTAGCTGACGGACTAATTAGGATGGTGTATTTTTGACCCAGTCCGGTACCCTGTTGAAGAGTTGTTGTTTGTAGGGGGTAGAGGGCTGGAGGGTACCTGCGCTCGGCGGTGCGGCGGCGCGCATGCATGCTTTCGCATCCGAGGAACCGGTCGTACACGAGGCACGCCAACGCCAGCTGGTGCGCGCGCAGGTTCGACTGGTTGGCGCGGGCGCGGGGACCTGCCCGACACAACATTACAACATTTGTAAAACTAATTGTCTGAGATCCGGCTGCAACATCTCTACGTTCATCTCGTAGCTAATCAAATTCACATTTGAACATACATTTATGATTAGGAGAATACATTGACAATAGGTTACCAGTCAATAAGTGGCCACAAGTACTTTAATTAAATTAATGTTAACTAATTTTCCAAATACAATTTCGTTCACTGATTTTTTGAATAAAATATCATCCACATCGATTTCAAACTAGACCAGCCATAACTTCTACACCAGCCGTAACTTACTAAGCCAGCCATAACTTCTACACCAGCCGTAACTTACCAAACCAGCCATAACTTCTACAGCAGCTGTAACTTACTAAGCCAGCCATAACCTCTACACCAGCCGTAACTTACTAAGCCAGCCATAACTTCTACACCAGCCGTAACTTACCAAACCAGCCATAACTTATACACCAGCCGTAACTTACTAAGCCAGCCATAACTTCTACACCAGCCGTAACTTACCAAACCAGCCATAACTTATACACCAGCCGTAACTTACTAAGCCAGCCATAAATTCTACACCAGCCGTAACTTACCAAACCAGCCATAACTTCTACACCAGCCGTAACTTACCAAACCAGCCATAACTTATACACCAGCCGTAACTTACCAAACCAGCCATAACTTCTACACCAGCCGTAACTTACCAAACCAGCCATAACTTCTACACCAGCCGTAACTTACCATACCAGCCATAACTTCTACACCAACCGTAACTTACTAAGCCAGCCATACTTCTACACCAGCCGTAACTTACCAAACCAGCCATAACTTCTACACCAGCCGTAACTTACCAAACCAGCCATAACTTCTACACCAGCCGTTACTTACTAAGCCAGCCATAACCTCTACACCAGCCGTAACTTACTAAGCCAGCCATAACTTCTACACCAGCCCTAACTTAGTAGGCCATCCATAACCTCTACACCAGCCGTAACTTACTAAGCCAGCCATAACTTCTACACCAGCCGTAACTTACTAAACCAGCCATAACTTCTACGCTAGCCGTAACTTACTAAGCCACCCATAACTTATACACCAGCCGTAACTTTCTAAGCCAGCCATAACTTCTACACCAGCCGTAACTTACTAAGCCAGCCATAACTTCTACACCAGCCGTAACTTACCAAACCAGCCATAACTTCTACACCAGCCGTAACTTACCATACCAGCCATAACTTCTACACCAACCGTAACTTACTAAGCCAGCCATACTTCTACACCAGCCGTAACTTACCAAACCAGCCATAACTTCTACACCAGCCGTAACTTACCAAACCAGCCATAACTTCTACACCAGCTGTAACTTACTAAGCCAGCCATAAATTCTACACCAGCCGTAACTCACCAAACCAGCCATAACTTCTACACCAGCCGTAACTTAGTAGGCCATCCATAACTTCTACACCAGCCGTAACTTCTACACCAGCCGTAACTTACTAAGCCACCCATAACTTCTACACCAGCCGTAACTTACTAAGCCAGCCATAACTTCTACACCAGCCGTAACTTACTAAGCCAGCCATAACTTCTACACCAGCCGTAACTTACTAAACCAGCCATAACTTCTACACCAGCCGTAACTTACCACACCAGCCATAACTTCTACACCAGCCGTAACTTACCACACCAGCCATAACTTCTACACCAGCCGTAACTTACCACTACAAGTACAAAAGTATCACAAATCGTTCGTCTCCTCACCCAATCCCCTGGCGCCGTCAACATTCCTGCGAGGGTCGCCGGGGTGCCGGCCCGAGCCAGACGCGGCCGAGAGGGACGGCCCGGCGTTCCTCGACGACGACGCGCTCGCCGCACCCGCGGGGGCGGCACTCGACGTGGACGGCGCGCTCGCCGTGTTCACGGGGACGGCGTTCGCGGTGTTCGCCGGCGCCGAGTTCGTTGTAATAGTTGGAGCGGCGTTCGCACCTGCATTTATAAATTAATTATTAAAAAAAAAACTTGAGAGGTGTCAAGGGACACCCGGATGGAACGAAGTTGTACAAAATATTGTAACTCTTTACTGATTCTGTTTCCTTAGTAGCTTGGTACACTGGAGGTAAACATAACTTTAAACTGTCCGGCGCGGCGGTGGCCGCAGCGCATCGTGCCTATTGAAATGGCGCATGAAGGTAAACGCAACACTTTACTGTTTCTGTTGCCCTGGTACCTGGCTCTCATATTTCTGCTGTCCTGCTACTTGGAGATAAACGCTGTGGGTGGTGGAGCTATTAACGAAACTCATTTTTGTATGTTGTCCTTATACCTGGAGAGGTAAATGCAACTCTTTACTCTTTTTGTTGATCTGGTACTGATACCTGGAGGCAAATGCAACTCTATTATATTTCTGTTGTCCTGGTATCTGGAGATAAACGATGCGGTGTTGGAGGTCGGTAATCGAAACTCTTTACTGTTTCTGTTGCCCTGGTACCTGAAGGTGATCGAAACTCCGTTATAATTTTTGGTGATAGCAAAGTGTCGTTACAACTTTTAGTCTTATTTTTTTCCGTCTAGCCCCCTTTCGCAACGCGCTAAGGAGCTTCGTTCCAAAACTTGAGAGGTGTCAAGGGACACCCGGATGGAAGTTGTACGTATTATGATACTTAACACATGTACGAAATGTGCTTTCGTATTATGATCTTGTAGGAACTCTTCATTGCCTGAAGAAAGGCTTGAAATGCCGTTCTAGGGTTCCGTAAAACGTAAAAAAAGCAGGGAGCCCATACGGGCTCAGCGCCGGATATGACTCATCATGTAAAAAAAATGAATCTACCCTCAAGAATTTTGAGGTTAGTTTTGACATAACAAATCATAAGTGAAACTTTATCTTCTAAACATTTTTGCGGGAGCAGTATAAAAAACTGAACTAGTGAAATCAATTAATAAAATATATTTTAAAATTAGTCTCAACTGACGGGTTAATAATATATTATAACTTGTGGATTCAAGAGGAAACAGAAGTATCCATGGATCCACCGGTGGATTCAAGAGGAAACAGAAGTATCCATGGATCCACCGGTGGATTCAAGAGGAAACAGAAGTATCGATGGATCCACCGGTGGATTCAAGAGGAAATAGAAGTATCCATGGATCCACCGGTGGATTCAAGAGGAAACAGAAGTATCCATGTATCCACCCTGGATTCAAGAGGAAACAGAAGTATCCATGGATCCACCGGTGGATTCAAGAGGATACAGAAGTATCCATGGATCCACCGATGGATTCAAGAGGAAACAGAAGTATCCATGGATCCACCGTGGATTCAAGAGGAAACAGAAGTATCCATGGATCCACCGGTGGATTCAAGAGGAAACAGAAGTATCCATGGATCCACCGATGGATTCAAGAGGAAATAGAAGTATCCATGGATCCACCGGTGGATTCAAGAGGAAACGTAAGTATCCATGGATCCACCGGTGGGTTCAAGAGGAAACAGAAGTATCCATGGATCCACCGATGGATTCAAGAGGAAACAGAAGTATCCATGGATTCACCGGTGGATTCAAGAGGAAAAAAAAGTCCGTGGATCCACATGTGGAGCCTAGCTGTGGCATTATTAAGGGTGGCATTTTTCCCGATCTACTAATCCATTTTTAGGGGTGGCATTTCTCCTAATCTGCCTACATGAACCATTATTTAGCGGCGGCATTTCGCCCGATCTGCTTACTTGTACCAAGATTAGGGGCGGCATTTCTCCTAATCTGCCTACATTAACCATTTTTAGGGGCGGCATTTCACCCGATCTGCTTACCTGTACCATTATTAGAGGCGGGATTTTCCTAATTTGCCTACATGTTGCATTATTGGTGGTCGGTATGTCCCCTAATTTGCCTAAAAGTGGCATAACTAAGGGCGGCATTTCCGTTAATTCGTTTACCTGTAGCATTATTAGGGGCGGCATTTGTAGCGTTCGGCTCGTTGGGATCGGCCGCCTGGCGGAAGAGCGACGAGAACATGTTGTGGAGCATCATCTCGCCGGACGGGCCCGTCGTGATAGTCGTCCCGGACACCGGGGACACGTACACTGCCGGTACAACTAAGCGTGAGACATTATTTATGTAGTGAAATTATATCATGTATTTCAATGTTTAATTGTGATGTAATTCGATTGACATTTTTTTTTTACTCAATTCTTTGTTTTTTTTTTACTAATATATGTAGGTTTGCACTTGACCACCATCTCGCCGATTACGATGGAAGTAAGAGTATTACTTCATTATTACTTTATTATTATTTGTAAAAATTGACATGTAACTTAAATGTATATTGTTATCAATAAAACACTATGACGAGACGAGCAGGACATGTGCCTGATAGTAAGCAAAATGCCTGTCACATAACAGTACAGTGACACGCAGCTATTGGAACATGAAGTGTCCAAATCATAACCTAGCACTGTACTGCGGTCGTCACCCAGAGATATAAGATGTATTATCTCTATGCCTTGTCATTTCCCTGAAAACATAGCCCTTCAAACCGGAATACAGTGAGTGATGTTTAGATATAACTTCTTGGCGGTAGAATAACTGGCAAAGTTGTAGTACTTCCCCAGGCAGACTCTGCATAGAGTCCTAACCACTACAAACATATGCTAATATCCTACTATAATATATATATCCGTTCCGGCTTCGCTCGGCTTATGTCAAATAATAAATTAATTAGCAATTAAAAATGCCACCACAGATTGGGCTATTAAGTCCAGTTAACAATCCTATCTCCTAAGTTGAACCAAACATAAATGTATACATGCATGCAAAGTTTCGTGAATATCTAAATCTTAATAATAATGCATTACATTACTATGCATAATGGCTTAGCATAAGCGGCCCACTAAATGCTCCCCCTGTTGGGATTCGAGGTCTTCTCTCGCAAGGAGAGAGTGAAGGCCATAATCTACCACGCAATATCCAATTTCATAAAAAATACGATTTTTTATAAGGTACCAAGCAACATAAATCGGAACAAATCACAAAAATGCTTAATTAGATTTACAAGAAAATGCATAATATGTTTCCAGACTAGGCTTTCGGTCCCAATATAGGCTCAGAGGTCCGTGCTGTGGTAGCCAGGAGAACGAAAGCAAAAACTGTGATTGTGAAAAGAGTGACACAATTTAAATATCTTGGACATATTCTAACTGACGACCTCAAAGACGATGTAGACATTGAACAGGAACGTAGGGCACTAGCGGTTCGTGGTAACATGGCCCGTAGATTCGCTCGCTGTACGGATCATGTCAAGATCACCCTCTTCGGGGCATATTGTCAAAGTATGTATGCAGGCAGTCTGTGGACCAGATACACCAAGAAGTCACTAGATGCCTTACGTGTTCAGTATAATAACATTTTTCGGGTGATGTTGGGACTGCCGCGGTTCTGTAGTGCCTCAGAAATGTTTGCGCAAGCACATATTGACGGGTTTTCTGCAATAATGCGCAAAAAAGTAGCTTCCTTGGTACATAGAATACGTGGTAGTGACAACGACATCCTAAAAATGGTAGCACAGAACACTTTCTCGCCCCTGATGAGGCATTTTGTACATATTGCTCTCAGTAGCAACAAGAGAGACTGCGAATTTATGGGTGTAAATGTACCAAATATTTAATTTAAATTTAATTTGTAATTTTTGTTTTTAATTTTGACATGTGTTTAATTTGTGTGTAATTTTAATTTAAATTTGGTATAAAATAAGTAATCGAAAAATTATAATTGAATTAAGGTAATGTAAATTATATTTTTGTCATAATATGTAAATGGATCTAAGACATCTGAAATAAAATGATTTTGATTTTGAAAAACACAGTAGCAGTAAGTATCAAAAATGTTATTTTGGTCTAAAATTTCAGGACGCTTCGCAGAGTCCGCCTGGGGAAGTACCACACCTTTGCCAGTTGTTCTGCCGCCTAGCATTAATGCCCCAACATTACTCCGTTTCGGTTTGAAGGGCAATGTTTCCAGTGAAATTACAGGGCACATAGAGATATGAAACATGTTATATCCTCTGGGTGACAAGCGCAGTGCAGTGCTTGGTTTGGACTCCTCCTGTTCCAATAGCTGCGTGACACTGTGCTGTTATGTACCACCAGGGACAAATATGTCAAGCTCGTCTCGTCGTACTATAAAAAAAAAAAAAAAAAATAACAAAACAAAAAAAAATTAAACAGTTTCGCTAAGAGAATGCGAGTTTGGTAGAGAACGCGTGTTCACCTGCTCCGTCGGGTTGCACGGTGAAGGAGGCGGCGTCGGTCCCGGCCGGGTCCTCGGCGCCGAGCGGCACGGCGGCCCCCAGGCCCTGGATCCCGAGCCTGGGCGTGAACGCTCCGAAGCGGAGCGCGCCCGCGCCGCTCGTCGACGGGCCCGCGCCGTCGGCGGCCTGCCCTGCGGCGCGCGACTCCGCCGACTGGCTCGCGTTCGCGACGTTGCCCGCCGATGATGTAGACGGGCCTGACACACGATACTATTATTATTAACCTGCTTATGGATTCGGGAAGAAGGCCTAAGAGGTTAACTACATTTTGGGCAGATTAGGACACCATCGCCCCCCGTCTCCGGCGATTGGCTTGCGTTCGCACCATCACCCGCTGTAGATGTAGACGGCCCTAACACAAGACAGTTTTATTAACCTGTTTATAGATTCGGGAAGAAGGCCCAGTTGAGCAAATTTAGACTATGCAATTTAGAGTTTCACCGGTGGACCCATGCCACGTAAGAGGTTAACTACATTTTGGGCATTTTGGGCTTGCTTTCGCACTATTACCTGCTGTAGATGTAGACGGTCCTAACAAATTACCATTAATAACTCAATTTTGGACAGATTGGTCTGGATGATTAGATAAAGAATAAGTAAATAGAATAAAAAAATACATTTTTTAAGCCCATTCTAAATTAGACTAGGCTTAGAACATTTAAACAGACGAAACGACGGATCGAAGTAGAACCGGAGTAGGAAAGTATCGCGAGTTTATTTCGAGATTACATTTTTCGTAGAAAGGAGTTGACGTCCTGGTTATTCCGCACGGTTCCTTTGTACCAATAGTAAGCAGATGAGGTGTATGTTAGCTATAGCGACACAGTGATGTGCCGCGACAAAAGTACGACACTATCACAAGAGCGATCAGACCCGTGCTTTCGGTGTAGAGCGTTTGTTCTAACTCTATACGTAGTATATGTCAACTCTTCGGTTGGACATCTCTATCGAATGTCCGATGATTTTTGAGCTAAAACCAGCACTGTGGTATCCAGATCGTGAATGACATTGTGGCCTGAAAACGCAGACGGGACGACACCAGCAGACGTGGTCTGTTAGCATTAGGTAGATAAAAATAGAAAATTTTGTAATATTATGCAACTAAAGTAATGTAAATGGTATTTGTTGTATTTAGAAATGGATGTAAGGTATCTCAAATAAAGACATTTTGATTCGGAAGTGAATCCTTCTTTTGGCGCGCCACAGACAGATTTTTCGTGGGCTGTGAACTCAATGGCTCACGTCACGCTCGGGAATACTAAGAAATCTTCGGATAAACTCCATGGCCACTGGCCATCTAGAAATGCGTAAGTATTTCCCATTAGCCATGAGCATGACCATCGGCCACGCCTTCCGGTTTCATCCGCGTAGTTTCCAAAATAAGCTATGAAATTGAGTTATAAGTTTTCACTTCTACCCGCAGTTCCTATGACTGCTAATTATTTTTCGCTTGATTTCATCAATGCGGTCTACGATGAAGCGTGCTCGCTTCACACCGAATAATGTTTCGAGAAAATTCCAAATGAAGTGTACCTGTAGCGAATGCAAAGGGAGCGAAGGTGGCCCCGGAGACGGTGGCGGTGCCGAAGGGCGCGCTGCCGCGGGTGCCGAACGCGGCCGCGGTGAACTCCCCGCCCGCGCCCTGCGTGAGCGTCCCGAGCGGCTGGATCTCCTCCATACTCATCACCACCTCCACGCCGGGGTGGGCCTGGCTCAACGTGCGCAGCAGACTCTCGATGTCTATAATCCAGGTAAAACCGTCACTAAAGGCTTGTTCGCATTAGGCTAGTAATTTAGTCTAGTAGCGAGTAATTTAGCAACTAAACGTGTATGAACAGTAAAAATTTAGTCGAGTAGTCTAGTAAATAATTTAGTCGAGTCAATCCATTTTGTTCTATTTTCAACGGGCGAGTAGCATCCCCACCACGCGTCTGTGCTCTCTGGTTCATCGGCTAAACGAGTGCGAACCTGTCACATTAGTCGAGTTCATTAGTTGCCGCATCTCTTTACTAACTAGTCTGTGGTTGGCGCCAAAATGTCGTTTCGCTGGAGTGAAGATACTACATTAAAATTTGTTTCTTTATATATGGAACATGAATGTTTGTGGAATGTTATAAAATATCCGCTCTATAAAAACAAGCAAATAAAATAAGCGTAATCAGCTTATTTATTTTATTGCGTTGTAGACGCTTCATGTTGTAAAACGCTACTCACTTGTGAACTGTACTAAAGCACGGTGCAAACGATTTTTGAATAGTAGCGAGTATTTTAGCCACTAAATTACTCTCTACTAGACTAATACACTAGCTTAATGCGAACAAGCCTTAATCCCGTCTGACTGGGACAAAAATAAACCAGTAGAATGGTGGTTTATTTTACACCCTTGTCATAATCCCAATAGGCTACAATATTTAAAAAAAAAAAATATGTCCGTCAGCTAGATTGCCAAAAAATATTGTACAAGTATTGATTGGGTAAACGGGTAACTCACGTGTAATGAGGTCGGTCATTCCGACTCGAGTTTCGGCAGCGTCCGGCGGCCTTTTTCAAGGAGAGTGTACGAGCCCGACGGCTTCCCGTTTGTCACTGAGCCATCGGGCGCGTACACTCTCCTTGAAAAAGGCCGCCGAACGCGGCCGAAACTCGAGCCGGATTGACCGACCTCATTACACGCGAGTTACCCGTTTACCAATCAATATGTGTAACAACCACGTTAATTTTAATACTAATATTGTACATTGTACAAGTATTTTTTCGTTTGTTTCACAA
Source organism: Ectropis crepuscularia (assembly GCA_963693475.1). Classification (NCBI taxonomy): domain Eukaryota; kingdom Metazoa; phylum Arthropoda; class Insecta; order Lepidoptera; family Geometridae; genus Ectropis; species Ectropis crepuscularia. The sequence goes on from OY856338.1 coordinate 40,585,701, forward strand.
ACAAAAAATTAAGAAGCTACAGTGCTTAGAAGTTTCGCGTGACGTCACTCGTGTATCTATCTTTGATTTTAAAAATTTGATTGAACAAGATATATGTGGCCCATGTATTTCTATGATCTAGCTGCTGAACTAATTAGTTTTCATAGTCATCATGACTATTACATAATAATAATGAAATAATTCACATAAATAGAGTATATTAAATAATTTCGCTTAAATAAACATTGATTTATTTATCTTTGTTTCTTAAAGCGAAAAATACTAAACTTTCTTCATCAATCGACTGCCATAGATTAATGTAAAATGTGTTAATCAATTCTTAAAATGCATTGCAACTTCTATGAGCACACTCTCAACTAGTCTAAGATCCCGCTTTATAACTACCTTCACGGACCTGTTTATCAGATGAAAAGTATATTATATTAAATGTAATATGTCAACAAATATATTGCAAATGGGTTGCCTAAAAAATTACAAACCAGAATATATATTTTTTAACATTTCCCATAAATTGATAGAATTTTTGAAAAAATTGTATCACATAACTTAATTATGTTGGCTTTATTCAATGCTTACGAAATCAATAATCAAAATAAATCGAATACAAAATGAATATAAGCTACTTTTTATCCAATAACCAGGTCAGTGCGGTCGTTGTATAGCGCGATCTCCCGCCAAACGTAATTATTTATTTATTTAGAGAATTTGTACAAAATTGATTCAGAGTGTGAAAAGATATGTATATTACCTAAGTTTAAAATAAATTCAGACAGGCGAGTTACATAATATGTAGCATTTATTATTGTATTATAATGATAATTGTGTATATTTTGTAATAATAAATAATATCTCGACACAACGCGCATCGTCAGGAGGTTCCTCACTCTGCAGCCCTAACCACCGGTAGCTTGGGACCTGCCCTGCTGGTGACGGCTATCTAGGTTTAGATTTTTATGTTTTATGTTGTTTTAAGCTTTATATTGATATTGTAAAAACTTAAATCTAAGAAATCAAATAAATTACTGAATAATAATATGTTATCTCACCCGTAAGAGCGCGCGGGCGCACGGCTTGCGGCGAAGCTTGATCGATCTGAAACAGCGCTTGGTTCGAGCCTTGAGCCTGGCCTTGAGGCGCCTGAGACGGTCCCTGGCCTTGGTCCGGTCGACGTCCGCGTATATCGGTCGCGACGACGGCCAAGTTGTTGAGCAGGAAATCTGCATCGATGGGAAGGGCGATGGGCAGCCGCGTCTCGATCTCCACTTGGTAGGTGACAGAGCCGGGGTTCGTGCTCGGGCCGGGCTGGCTCTGGTCGCGGGCGTCGGCGGCGGCGCTGGTGCTGGGCGTGGGGTTGGCGTTGACTCGCTGCGCGCGCAGCACCCGGGCGAACGGCGTCCGGTCGGAGCGGGTCGCGGTCTGGGCGGCGCTGGGCGGCGGGCCCTCCCACCGGCGGCCCGCGTTGAACAAGTTCACGTGAGTCTGGTGGGAGAATTTTTTTTTTAATTTTTTTAACTTTTTACTTGCTTTTATCACCTATATTCTTTACTGTTACAAGCATATTTATCTGTTCCCAGTTAGTTATATGTCATCTAAATATATATATTTATAATGTTATCAATTAATAGAATGCATGTTTCTGTACATGATTATTTATTAGTGTATTTTGATTTTGTACAGCCTTAGGTATTTGTATGTAATATTATTAGAATGTACGTTTATCTCATTGCAATAGTCTTTGTTGCGCACCACGCTTTAAGTTTCTCCTAGTTTTTATCTCCACCCCAAGGTTGCCTGAAAGAAACTGCTTTCAGCGATAAGGCCGCCAGTGGTTTCACTAGCTTTACTGTATTCCTATGTTTTATGTACTATTTTAAGGTGTGAACAATAAAGAGTCCTTCATTAATTCATTAACCAATCACAGGACAGTTATTGTGTCCACATGATTGAGCGACACTCCTAAGCTCCGCCCACACATGCCCGCACATGCCCACACTCGCATTGGCCGTCACCGTCACGAGCCGTGTGCGAGTGGGGCAGTATTTAAAACCTATAACCAAACTCCGTCGTACACGGTACACGGTCATGTACGTGGCCGCGTCGACACGTGAGAGCGAATGCGGAGTTTGGTATAGTGGTTGGCAAACAAGTTGACCCATAATTGACGTGGAAGGGGAAAGTTCACGCATGTACACTTCCACCAAAGAAACCTTAAAAACGTTTCTAGCCATGCACAGCTAACTTCATATCCATAAGTTTTGAATACCGCCACTCGCACGCGGCTCGTGACGGCCAATGCGAGTGTGGGCATGTGCGGCGGGGCTAGGCATAGGAGATAGAGCGCGATGCGCGACAACTATCGTCATACATATGAAAACAATTTTATAAAATATATGAAGCTACTATTTCAAAGTATTGCTTCGTTTATTTATCATTGCCCCGTAATATAATTGTTAACTGATAGGGTAACGGTTCTCCATTTAACAATAATTTAACGGTTCTGTATGTAATAGTATTTACATAGAATAATAATTGTTTCTATGCACTCAGGCCTCAAGCTATAAGCTGTGTGCTTAGTTTGAGGACCGCTGATCATAGTATGTACCTACACATACGGACGGTTTAAGTACATATATGCAATGTTACATTTGAAAAATATTACTCATGTATGTGTTTTGTTAGTTAGCAGTTGTGAAATAAATTTTCAAAAAATATAATGTCTTTTCACTACAAAATATCTTGTCTCTTCAACCCATTGAAATCTTAAAACACTAAGAAGCGGCACGCGCTCTTCTACGATGGCAATGCAAAATCAGGTGACGTCTCCTGATTGAGTCTCAGTCGTAACAGGAGCCACAAGGTGAGTGGACGTTCGCTAACAATAAAAAAATATATCTAAACAAATGTGATATATAGCTATCTCATTTGCACCTACTGCCTACTTGTCATGATGTCTTTGTCATTCATTCAAACGTATCTCACGATGGAAGTGAAGCTATCTGCACATTGCGTAGGTATGCTTGTGTGAAATTTTCGCCACATTATGCTGTCTTTATGTTAGAGCGTACCTCATCTTCCTTTACTTAGTTATATCAATGCTTCAACCTATTAAAAATAAAACACAGTGTTGTGAATGTTTGTCACCTGCACGGGTGTAGACTGCCTGGACAATGAGGGTAACGGGACAATGAGCGTAACATGCAATCGGCGTTTAACGATTTACTAAAAAAAAAAACCTCCCCGTCAATGTATTAAAAATAAAGCACAGTATTGCGAACGTTCGTCACCTGCACGGGTATAGACTGCCTGCTCACGACGAAGCCGGTGGTGAGTCGCGTCACGCTCCCGACCGACACGTCGATGTCGCTCGCGGCGTGGAACGCGTGCGCGAAGCTGTGCATCACGTCGCTGCACTGCTCGGCCAGCGTCCGCCGGCGGCTGATCTCGCTCACCGACATCTGTGGAACATACTCTAGCGTTCAGCGTGCAACACCAACATTACCACCACAAATACAAATATACATAACTAGATGTCACCCGCGACTTCGTCCGCGCGAAATAAATACGTAACTCACGCAGTACTTCAGCTCTACTACGAAAACAAACTCCGAATGATCGGATCCGACCGACAGCTGAATCGGATTGTAGCCTACCACGAAAAACAGTCGGCTCGATACATTTCGGTCGGAAGTTATCGACTTAGGTCGGATAAGGGTCGAATCGAACGAAACGGCCGATCCTATCAACCGACAGATTGTCTTTCGAGGTAGGAAAAATCCATAACCATAAGTTCGGCCGATATATCATTTATCGGAGTTCGTAGTTGGCCTGCTGATTTGTATACCCAGACACATTTACGGTTACTAAAAACAGCTTATAATAAAACAATTTTATACAATTTCATCAAAATCGGTTTAGTTGGTTAGGTGTTGAAGCGTAAGAGACATTCGTCCCCCATTTCAACTCCAATTTCATCCCCATACAGTTCGAAATTACAAAATTGCTAGAACATACATTTATTTGCTTCGTGTCAAGTGCCTTTATGTTACAGAGTTTCATGGTTTTATCTTAAACTTATTGGGAACTTCCATATTGATATTGATCACCCATTTCAACCCCAATTTCATCCCCGTACAGTTCGAAATTACAAAATTGATAGAACAAACATTTAATTGCTTTGTGTCAAGTGTCAGCTACAAAATTTGAAATTTTGATAATGACGAATTTTCATACAACCGTTCATCCCTTGTTTCACCCTCTTAGGGGTTAAATTTCGCAAAACCCCGTCTTAGCGAGCGCCTATGTGCTAAAAGGGACCTCCATGCAAAATTTGAGATTCCTAGCATTTGTAGTTTCTGAGATTCCTTGATGAGTGACCTTTCGCTTTTATATATATAGATAGATACAAAAATCTTGATTGCTGTTTGCAGGTAAAGCTCTGGTTTCCTATTCATTGCTTTCCAGTGGCGGTTTAGATTTTTCCAGTAAGCAATCCAGCGCTGGATTCAATCGCTGGACTGGAATAATGTAAACCGGGCATAACAGTAAATGCTTTGTTCACGTGTGAATGAGCGGGCGCGGTAGTCGTGCCGAGCTCTCGGTCACGTTAAACGCCACGAGTTTGTGTCACGTGTTGTCAGGTTTTGGAATCATTGACCACGATGTTTCATTTGTAACCGAAAATTCATACCTAAAGTGGGAGATGCTAAAAATTAGAACTGGTGTGCATGAAATTAAAAAAAAAATGAACAGCTTACTTTGGAAAATACGCGGGTGAAATTAGAGGGCGTGGTCATGAGCATGCGAGAGAAATGCGTCGCCATTGGCCAATGAGTATGGTACCGAGTTTACCCGAAGATCTCTTATCAATCCCGAGCGTGACCCTAGAATTCAATTCACACCCCACGAAAAATCTTATCTGCGCTGCGCCATAAGAAGTTTTCACTTCAATAATCTATTTTCGTCAAAAACACAAAAACGGCTTCAATTTAAAGTTAAATTCAGACACTCTACCACATTTCAAAACAATCTATCACTATATACAAGGTGTTGTAGAAAGGTGCAACAATATTCATTGTAGTTCATCTACATAACGTTTTGAATCATGTATGTGAAAATTAGACATGAAACCTCAATTTTTTTTCCATAAAAAGAACATTTGTTTTGTTTGTTATTTTATTTGACATACCCCTAATGGCCTGATCTCGGGACGGATTTTTGTACGACGTCGTGGCGTCGGCGGTAAGGTTGTTTGTCAGCTGTAGCTGTACATGCGTTAAGGTTGAAGCTGGTGATTTGGTAGGAATTTTACGTCAAACTTTGACTCTAATTATCTCGTGATCTAACGTGCTGAGGGGAAAGAGACTTTCGGTGACGAAGTTTACATCAGTGTTAGAATGGACTGTCAAAATATTGTTGGGGGTAAATCCACCACGTTGTATATCGTCTAAATGTGTAAAAGCAAATTTTAAGTGTTAATTCATATTTCTAAAACGGCCACAGCGATTTCGATAAAATTTATATGGGAACCACCGTCCACCTCTGAACTATGATCTACCAAACAGAAAAAGATTAATCGATATCGATTCACAATTGGCGGCGATATCGCGTAAGATAACCTCCTCCTTTATGGAAGTCTGTTAACCTATTGACCGCCAGGACCAAATCGAATTTCCGTCCCCTGTACGCCAAGCATACGTCATAGCACAAAATTTTTAAAATCACAGCACCCATGGTGTTGTGTAAACTCCGATCAGCCAGGGAATCCGCCGCGATCTGATCGGCAGTGGTTACAGAGATGTTTTACTTAAAACTACTCTGCTACCACCCTGTATTACGACTGGGAACGTTACTTAACACTAAAAAATATGTAACTAGGACACGGTACCTTGTCTAACCAGGTTCCTCTGGTTAGGGTGTCTGAAACCTAAACTCCCTCGAATCTATCCCGTTCCCCGTGTAGTTAATTTTATAATATCAATAAAATAAATATATGGTACGATACTTGTCCGCCGTTATCCGAGGTGCGTTCTGCCTCCTTCCGAGCGCCCTCGTTCTGTGGTCGGTTTCCTTACGGAGCACTGAAATCCTTTTTCACAAGCACAATGTCCAAATTCGACGCCCGGCGTCTACAACCTTAATTGGAGCACAATTATATCGCGTCCGCGCGGTAAGGTCCCTGACCGAAAGAATATAGGTTCACAGTCCCTGACTGCGAGGAACGCGGTCCTGTGCTTGCTCTTCGCGATGGGGATCGCGGTTGTGACATTTGTTGGCGGGTGCCGCATGCGTGCACAAAGGTATGTGTGGGTTTGTGCGTGTGCGTGATGCTTGTCTGCTCGGTGCTGCGCTCGCGGTCTCTGTCTCGGGGACTGGGTGCGGGGCTGTGAGTTCTCTGGCTTGTATTTGTTGACGGATAGGCTCTGTACTACATATACGAGTATACGTGGAGCTTGTCTGTCAGCGGATATGAAATATTTATTAGTAAATACGTAGATATAAATAAACAGACAAAATAAAATACTTAGAAAGATTAATTGTTAAGGAACATTAAGATAATTTAGGATAATATATTTTTAAAAAGAGTTTTCTAAACGTTGAACTTTGTATACCTAGTATTGTAAAAAGGGATTTTATATAGAAATGTAAATAAGGAAAAACAAATGCCCTGATCACGTTAGGGACTAGCTTCGCGGGCCGGGCCAAAAGAGTTCGGACAAATTAAAAAAAAAAAAAAAAAAAAAAAGTCCCTGACTGAAAAGCGAATCACAATGCTGGCACAGTCCCTGACTGACCGACTCCGAAATGCGAACGCGAATGACAATGGACGCTCCCGTCTTTAGCCGTCGTAACAAAAATGCTGAATGCGGGTATTGATTTTCAGCGACTAGTTTCGTACATTAACACGTTGTTTTTTGCTGGGATTCTCTATTTAAGGACAAGTGAAGTAAAAAAAATGGTGTAGTGCGTTTTTTAATTTTAGTCAACTATAGACGTCGTTGGCGCTCAGTGCTCGCTATCGCTTGTCAAGTATAGGTGACTATGGCGGTCAAAAGGTTAAAAAAAAAAAAGGTAGTAGTAGGAACTGCCGATAGAAGTGAAAACTTATACCTAACTCAGAATTTGATAGCTTATTTTGGAAACTACACGGGTGTAACCGAGGGGCGTTGCCTGGCCATCTAGAAATGCGTCAGCATTTCTAGATGGCCATGACATGATGGCCAGGTCACGCCCATTCAGCATTTCCCATTGGCTGACTAATTTCTAGACGGCCAATGGCCATGGTCCCGAGTTTACCCGAAAGATTTCTTATCATACCCGAGCGTGACGCTAGAATTCAATTCACAGCCCACGAAAAATCTGTCTAGGCGCGCCTAAAGTAGTTTTCACTTGAACAAACCACACGCGGTACTTACGTTCCTTGTGTTGGTGTCTCTGAGGAAGCGCAGGTAGGCGGCCCGGTGCGGGGCGAACTGCTCGCGCAGTTGCTCCAACTCCTCGATCAGCGCGGCCAGGTCGCGCGGCAGCGTCAGTATCGGACGCCCCGGACGGAGAGGCCTGCACACAAACATCCGGCTTCAAGGGCAATGTCGCCAGAGATATTACAGGGCGTAGAGATTAAAACATCTCATACCTTACTCTTCTTCGCCTAATCCCAGAAATATGTAAAAATAAAGTAGCCAAGTGCGAGTTGGACTTGCCCATGAAGGGTTCCGTTGCAGCAAGTAACATAATATACATAGTACACATAGTTCTTGTAGTTCGTTGTAACTTTGATCGAAGTTTCACTAATAGTGTATTTATGACGTACTAAAAAAAAACTACTGATCAGATCGAGTTCAAACTAATTTTCGTTGGTAGTTTACATGGCAATGTACATCATATATTTTTTTTAGATTTTTCATTCTCTTACTTTAGAAGTTAGAGGGGGGGGGACACACATTTTACCACTTTGGAAGTGTCTCTTGCGCAAATTATTCAGTGTAGACGAAAATGATTCTAGAAACCTCAACATCATTTTTGAAGACCTATCGATAGACACACCACACGTGTAGGTTTGATGAAAAAAATTTTTTTGAGTTTCAGTTCTCAGTATGGGGGGCAACCCTAATTTTTCTTTTTTTTATTTTTTTTTGTTGAAATCTTAATGCGGTTCACAGAATACATCTACTTACCAAGTTTCAACAGTGTAGTTCTAATACTTTCGGCAAAAAGTGGCTGTGACATACGGACGGACAGACAGACAGACAGACAGACAGACAGACAGACAGACAGACAGACATGACGAATCTATAAGGGTTCCGTTTTTACGTTTTACGGAACCCTAAAAACAAGATAATTGTAATGACAAAGGTACGAATGACTACGGACTCCGGAGTCTGTCATCATCAACAGCCCACTAGTCACCCCGGAGTCTGTAGAGTGGTTAAATTAAATAAAAATAATAAATCTTATATTTCTGGGTGACCACCGCAGTGCAGTGCTAGGTAAGGATTTGCACTCTTCATGATTGAATAGTTGCGTGTCGCTTTGCTGTTATGTTAAAGCAGGTATGTTACTAACCATCAGGTACATGTCCTGCTCATCTCGTCACTGGTAAGAAAAAAAATACAAATACAAAATTCTTTATTGCTGTTTATTTGTCTACTAGCCTTTTGACTAGACTGACACCGAATTCAAATAGATGAGAGAGTAGCGGTTTTAATAATAAAATTATATCAATTTGTTTTTCGCTTTTGAGTGCCTGTTTGTGGTTTTGAAGTCGGTTTAATTTTTTGTACAAATTAACTATTTTCTACAAAAAATTAAACCGACTTCAAAACCACAAATAGGCACTCAAAAGCGAAAAATAAACTGATACAAAATTATTATAGGCGTGAGTAGCGCCTATTTAAATTCGGTGCCAGTCAGTTTATTTTTCACCTTTGAGTGCCTATTTGTGGTTTTGAAGTAGGTTTAGTTTTACACTTTTTAGTGCAAAACAAGTTTTCATTAATGCATTTACACAATTTCGTGTTGACAGGATCGAACTTCATAACTTTTGTGAAATCAACAACTACGTCAACATTGTAGGCAATTTTATTTTCTTCATATTTCAAAAACCACCACACCGATTTCGATAAAATGTATGTATATGGGACCATTCGGGAAGCATACCCATCCGAACACAAAAATATTTTTTTAATCGGTTCGGGCGTTCTCGAGAAATCAGGTAACATACATAAAACATGGTGGTCGAATTGATAACCTCCTCCTTCTTGGACGTCGGTTAAATAGTTCACTTAACCGCCATCTCGCCTGATATTAAGCGATGAGGCGTCTACGAAGGAACGTGCTTACATATAAGAAACTGATTCACTCTCCAAGATCGACGACTAGACACCAAGATCGACGACAAGACAAGGCAAGACGACATCGGGAAAAACCCCACTCGGGCAAGCCATTCCACAGCCAAGATGTTCTTATCATGAGAGTAGAGTCCAACCTCTTCGTTCTGTTGTTATATATGACATGCTGCGTTCAAATATTATGTATGTACGAGTATATATGAATCAGTTCTAGTTTTTGAATTTCAGATAATCTACTATCAGAAAAAAAAAATGGTTGTCTGTAAAGTCGGTTTACTGACGATAGAACGTGACAACGTCTTAAAAAATCAGTACGCTGATAGCGCGAGTAGTGATACCGCTCGACTCGGCGGGTGGCGCCCTCAGCGCTCAGCTTCGTCCGCATGGCACGGAAGACGAACTAACGGTAACGGCGGAACGTTACAGTTTTGCGGGCGTGCAGCCGGCTTCATCGAATTATAAGACGTTATCACGTCAAAATGTAAAAACGCGTATTGAGCTCCTTTGAGCTGCACAAACACTTCTGGACGTCTACTCTAATTCAACGAAAACTTCATTTCGCAATAAACTCGCGACTTTCCTACTCCGATTCTACTTCGATCCGTCGTTTCGTCCGTTTAAATGTTCTAATTTTACTCTAATTTAAGTTTGCTTAGAACATTTACACGTTAAACAATGTTCGATCGGACGAAACGAAGTAGAAGCGTAGTAGGAAAGTCGCGAGTTTATTTCGAAATTACGTTTTTCGTTGAATTAGAGTAGACGTCCTGAGGGTAGATTCGAAAATAATACGTCACGAGAAAACCAAAACATTGTAAAGTTAGCAGCAACAGATAATAATTGGAATTTCGTAAATGTTGTTGTTATCATTTATAATTTATTTAAGGAATTAAACACGAATTATCAGGAATATTCAATTATTACAATTTTGCTAGTAAAGGTATTTTGCGTAAAAGATTGAATGAAAAAGTAGAATTACTAACCTGGGTAGGCCATGTGCCTCACGCGGGTAAGAGTCGTTGCCGCGTTCGCTGGAGTTTTCGGGCTGGGAACAAGCAAGTGTACAATAATAATACATTATGATATAAGTGCGCCAAGTTGGTAATTACAGCCGAGGCTTTATTGCTGTCTCGCCTTCGGCTCGAGCTATAAATAGCAGAGGCTGTATGTCAAAGCGCACGTATATCATACGACGTTTTATAACATATTTACGAGGAAATAAATAAAACTCTGACATTTTCAAATAAAAACAATACAGCGAAAAAAAAAGGCTCGGAATAATATTTACTTGTTCACAGATTAGCAATGCGCGCGCTTTGGCGCCTTTTTTTTTAAGCAACGGCACAGAACCAGCCAGTCTGTCATTAGTAATAAAGTAAATTCATATTTTTGTGTTTTGTTACAAATAAATTGTTGTAATTTGTGATCAAAATTAATTTAATTAAAGAATCATATAATTATTTATTATATTTTATCTATCAAAGTTAATTTTATTCCTAAAATGTTGACCACTTTTCTGACATAAAAACTCTTTACTAAGATTTAAATAGGTACCGTTCGTTTTAGACGGAGCATTATGAAACCGTGCGTTTTACATTAAACATTACCGCACAAGTACGCAATGAGATACATTACGATACAGAAATTGGTGCAATAGGAGACCCTTTAGGAGCAAATATGTTATAAAATTATCTATGAATTTACCTATGGTGTTAATTAAGTTTTAAAAATAGGCAATTTGTTTAATCTATACTAATATGAGGATATTTTAATTTTTGTTTGTAATACATAATATACTAATTATTCTAGAAGCGCGTTGCGAGTTTCCGTTATTTTCATGTGATAAAAAGTAGCATCAGCAGCAGCACCAATAGTAGTAAGTATTCCAGGCTATAATCTGTGTGCAAAATATGAACCTTTAAAAATTTGGCACACCCCAAATTTTAACCAGTTTGTTCCAGCTTTCCGATGTGATTGAGCAAAAAGCATCCAAACTTCCGCATTTATGATATTAGTAGCTGGAATAGCACAGATACTTTTATCCCGAGAAAGTAACGGGAACGAGAAGTACGCGGCTAAAACCGCGAGGCGCTAGTGGTTTCAACATACTTAAGTACTTGGTTCCAAACATTTTGAATAGGGTACAATCCTAAAAAAAACTAAGTAGCCCGTTAGTTAGATTGCCAAAAAATATTGTACACGTACATATTTTTTCTTTTGTTTCACAAACAAAAAATGACGAAGATACAGCGCTTCGAAGTTTCGTGTGACGTCACTTGTGAGTACGATTTTTACTCACGAGTGACGTCGCGACCCCCCACTCTCGAAGTTTGATGGTCTATATCTTTGACGATTATTAATATTATGAAAAAACAAAAAATACGTGTCCAATATTTTTTCATGATCTAGCTGACGGACTAATTAGTATGGCGTATTTTTGACCCAGTCCGGTACCCTATTACTGTTATAGGTATAGGTTTACACCTGACTGCTATCTCGCCTGATGTGAAACATACGATGGAGCGTGCTTACGTAAAATATACCGATTCAATCTCATACCTTTAAACGAGCAATTCTTGTATATACCTATATTATAGATAATAAATAAATAATAGAATCTGAATCTCGGAAACGGCTCGAACGATTTTCACGAAATTATGTATGCAGGGGGTTTCGGGGACGATAAATCGATCTAACTAGGTTTCATTAAAAACAAGCCATTTTATGCGCGTTTTTAGAAAACTGTTACATTAACATTAGAAGGCAACGGTAAATTTCGCTGCGTTGCGTAACAGTATAATAGCTCAGGCCAACCCAACCGCCGCCCAACTACCCCAGTTGGGCGGGCATGAAATCCAGATGGCTCCCCTTTTTTTTCTAGATAATTTTTCTTTTTTAGGAGATCTATTACTGGAAGCCCTTTATCTATAGGTATTTAAGTATACTCAGTGTTTAAACCGAGCAAAGCTCGGTCACCGCACTTACTTTCGATTTATGTCAACAAGACTGTACCTCGACATTGACTTCTTGATTCTGTTGCGATGTCGAAGGCATGTCAACCAACGGCGGCCTGGGCTCGGTCGGCGACGAGCTCTCCACGTCCATCAGTTCCTCGGCGGCCATGGCGTGAGCTATGTTTGACTCCTCCTGTTAAAACGACCCGACATTAGGTTACAGTTTTCTTTTGTTTTCTTCCGACATTAGACAAAGGGAAAAGGGGTTTGTTAAAAAAAAGGCATGGACCTAGGAGGAAGTAGGAGAGAGAGAGAGGACCGTGGAGGAACAATAAAAAAAACAGTTTTCTTTTTTGAAGTACCTTACGGTAGGCTTGGAGGAGACATGGAATTTGCTGCGCAACCGAACTGAAAAAAATATAAGACTAAAACCGTAAGAAACTTAAACATAGAAAGTGACGCGTAAACACTATAGTAGCCAGTACGAACAGGCTACTTTGATCCTAAAATATCTGCTCTTTGGTTAGGAATTCCCATTTCAAATTTTATACAGCTATACGCTAAAACACAAAAGCGTGAGCAACGCTTTTGTGTTTCGAAAAACGTAATTAATTTGATTTTTCCTCTATTGTTTTTTTTTAGTTTGATGTAATGTTTTTTGCGTGAGTTTTAGCTTGGGGCAGGATTTGGCTGGTTCGCCAGGGTTCAGCCATTCCAATGAGCTTTACTGATTATTGTACAGGATCCACTTTTCATCACAGATAATGAACGATTTAAAATCTCTTCATTAATGTGCCGGTTGAGTAAAGTAACACAGCAGCAATCGACGCGCTTTTGTCGGTTTGCTGCACTAAATTCATGAGGTACCCACCACACGAATTTTTTCACCTTCCCCTATTTGCTTCACGTGGAAAACAGTTAAAACTACACCTTGGAAACTACACGGGTGTTACCAGAGGGCGTGGCCTCGCCATCATGGATGGCCATCTAGAAATGCGTCAGAATTCCCAATTCAAATGTATACAGCTATTTTTACTCATGCTTTTGTGTTTTGAAAACTGTAATTCATTTGTTTTTTCCTCTGTTGGTTTTGAAGTGAAAACTTCTTTAGGGGCGCCTAGACAAATTTTTCGTGGGGGGTAAATTGGATTCTACCGTCACACTCGGGTATGATAAGAAATCTTCGGGTAAACTCGGGACCTTGGCGATTGGGCATCTAGAAATGTGTCAGCTAATGGGAAATGCTGAAAGAGCGTGGCCTTGCCATCATGGCATGGCCATCTAGAAATGCGTTAGCATTTTCCATTGGCTCACGCATTTCTAGATGGTCATGCCGTGATGGTTAGGCCACGCACTTTCAGCATTTCCCATTGGCTGACGCATTTCTAGATGGCCAATGGGCATGGCCCCGAGTTTATTTGAAGATTTCTTATCATACCCGAGCGTGACGCCAGTGACGCTAGAATTCAATTCACACCCCACGAAAAGTCTGTCTAAAAGCGCGCCTGCGCGCCAAAAGAAGTTTTCACTTCGAAATACTTGGGAGGTGTCAAGGGACATTCTGATGTAACGAAGTTGTACAAAATATTGCAACTCTTTACTGTTTCTGTTGCCCTGGTACTGGTACCTAGGGGAAAACGCAACTCTTTCATATTTCTGTTGTCCTGGTATCTGGAGATAAACGCTGGGCTGTTAGAGGTAGGTAATCGAAACTCTTTACTGTTTCTGTTGCCATGTTTACCCAAAGATTTCTTATCATATCCGAGCGTGACGATCGGTGAATCCATTTCACAGCCCCACGAAAATTCTGTCTATAGCGCGCCTAAAGAAGTTTTCACTTCAAAAATAAAAAAGGCATGGCACACGTGTGTATTGAAACTGTTGGCTGGTTACGGTATGGGTTGTACTGACCTGTAGTTGCTCTAACATCTGCAGCGAGCTGCGTATGTCTTGAACGGCGCGCCGCATGAAGTCCAGCCGGTTCGCCACGGGAGACATCAATTGCTCCTGTTGTTGGTCCTGGAGCAGGTCCGACGGAGGGTCGACCGACTGACAAACGAACAGACAATCAATACTAATCATACAAATGAAACTTTTGATTAACTGCCTTGGATATGTAATCTGTTACAGTATTCAACCAGTCAAGACCGTTTATTTGATATTGAGGGAGTTGTGAAAAAAATTGGCAGTCGTAGGAACTGCCGATAGAAGTGATAACTTATAACTCAGAATTTGATAGCTTACTTTAGAAACTACGCGGGTGAAACCTGAAGGCGTGGCCATGAGCATGGTCATGCGTCAGCATTTCTAGATGGCCAATGGTTATGGTCCCGACTTTACCCGAACATTTCTTATAATTCCCGGAGCGTGACGCTAGAATTAAATTCACAGCCCACGAAAAACCTGTCTGTGGTGCACCAAAACAAGTTCCGCCATTTTGTGGTGGCGGCCATCTTGAATCGATATTAACCAAACATAGCTAATAACCACCGCACGGAAACCGGCTTCCAAATGAAAAAAATACGCTTTCTGAAACTACTGCCAATACTTATGAGCATCTCGAAGATTTAATGTAATAGCTTGCACCAGTTTTACTCTAAACTAGAGACAAATAGTCCGTTACAAACAGTTACATTGTTCTGATTGATATGTACAATTCCTGTTATAGGGATGTTAACAATTTTTCGGAATTGCTTTTATTTTGAAGATTGAACTTGTTTATCACGAAAAAAATATCTTATTTAAAAATACGTATTATTTACGATGAGTAAATATACAATAATAGAGTAATTTTGAATTTCCCCGCTAAAACACTAACGACGATCACCGGAGTGGCATGACATCACTAACCGCAAAACATTGGTCGCGATTCATGATTGTTTGTCCAGTTTATGTGTTTTCTTATTTTTACTTGAATACAAACAATCACTATCGTCGTCACTAAAATCGCAAATTATAATAAAAATGCAGAATAATCTTAGTCAGCCTTTGACAGCTTGTTTTGCGGTTAGTGACGTAATAAGCTCATATCGGTGTTTGCAGACACGTGACAACAGATTAAAAGTTTAGCATTTAAAATAATTTATTATTAATTTACTAAGTAATATTGAATTAAAACTAAAGTTGCAGTCTTAGAAACTGCCGATGGAAGTGAAAACTAATAACTCAGAATTTGGACATTACGACACACTTCGCAAATTACGCGGGTGAAACCGGAGGGCGCTGCTAGTCTGGAATAAATCTTCAAAGCATTGTCGTCTAAATAAGTCTTCTAAGCATGGTCATCTAAACTAGATATCTGCAATGGTAACCATGGTAACACGCCATGGCCAATCCTAACGATTTCTAAATAGCTATAGTCCCGAGTTCACCCGAAGAATTATTTCGTTCCCGAGCGTGACACTTAAGCTCAATTCATAGCCCACTGAAAACCTGTAATGTGGTGAGTAAAAAGAAGGTTTCCCTTTAAAAAAAATGGCAGTCATAGGAACTGCCGATAGAACTGAAAACTCAGAATTTGATAGTTTACTTTGGAAACTACGCGGTTGAAACCGGAGGGCGTGGCCATGTAACCTGGCCATGCTCCTGAGTTTACCCGAGTTTCTTATTCAATGCGTAAATGCAATGAATAAGAAATCTTAATTTCTCAATCTTCATAAATCACAGTCTCCTACAAATTTAAACCACGTGGTGCAATCGCACCACGTGGTTTAAATTGCCGGTGCCGGTTTACCGAGTTTCCGGACAAAGGAAGTTGTCACGTGGAAGTGCCACGTGCCACTTCCACGTGACAACTTGACCTTTGTCGCGACAAAGGAAGTTTCAAAATGAATCGCGTTACCCATGCGATCCTCGACGGGCCCTGCCTGCTGGTCTGCGGCGTCGGCAGCTGGTCGATGAAGCGCTGCGCCTCGTCGATCGCCTCGCGCATCTCCTGCCGCGGGTTGTAGGACGAGGCCCGCGAGTGCGGGCTCGGCGGCGGCCGAGGCACCAGGTGGATCACCTTCCCGTTCACATCTGGAAATATAAAAAAAACATCATATTTTACAATCTAACGAAATATCTTAATTGTCAAAATCTATCCAGCTAATTTGGAAGATACGTATCTTCCAAACGGCTGGATGGATTAGAATGGGAATAGAAAAATTTACAAACATACAAAATACGCGCGAAAAACATAACCCTTCTTTCAGTCGTGTACAAAGATAACGATTACACTGTACCTATGCATGTGCGTAAGTGTTTCGGTATTTGTATGAGGGTGTGTTTGAGTGTGCGTGTGCTTAAGTAAGAGGGTGTGTGTGTGTGTTTGGGGTTTTTGTTTGAGTGTGCCTATGTTGGTATGTATCGTGTGCGTTTATTAATGTGTGTGAGGGTGTGTATGTGTGTGCTTATATTAGGGTGTGTGTGTGTGTATTTGGCTGGCCTCGTGGCTTAGTGGGTAGTAACTCTGCCTGCGAAGCCGACGGTCGTGGGTTCGATTCCCACCCAGTGCAAATATTAGTGTGAATAATTCAAATGTATACTGTGTCTGGGTGTTTCTATGTATAATAAGTATAAGTATATCCTAGATCCTAACAGTTTACGCGTAGTGACGGGGCTTCGCGTAGGAACTAAGTTGTGCGAGCCATCGCTGTCTGTGCGGGCGAGCCGTGGACCAATTCGGACGGCACGGGCTTTCATGTGTAAAGAGTGCCGGTCGACAATTTCGTCATTGCTGGTCAATTAATGACTTAGTCAGACGGGCACTCTCTACAGCTTTAATACCTTCGACATTACAACCGAGCGGAATGTTGACAGATGGTAAGCGACCTGACGGTGCCACTCTAGTACCGTGGTCTCTAGGCAAGGTGCTGGTTTGGGACGCTACTCGCGTAGACACCTTGGCACCGTCTCATGTCAGCCATTCCGCTCGTAATGTCGGAGTTACAGCCGAACAGGCACAAATAAATAAACATAATAAATACTCGCACCTTAGCGCACATTACATTTATATTCTTTGCGCTGGCAGTGGAGACTATGGGCCCGTGGTCGTCCGATACCAAAAATTGTATTAAAGATCTTTCGAAACGTTTGGTCCTCGCTTCAGGGGATGCCAGAGCTGGCGCGTACTTTGCCCAAAGGATCAGTTTAGCTATACAAAGAGACAACGCTGCCAGCATTCTAGGTACCCACCCTGCCGCGCTGTAGTGATCTCGACGGCGTGTTCAATTTGTAAATTTGTTTATTTTTATTTTTATAGTATGGTATAATAATTTTATTTAGATCTTTATATATTCGTATATATTGTAAACTAATATTATAAAGAGGAAAGATTTGTATTTTTGTATGTTACCAATAAACTCAAAAACTACTGAACCGATTTCAAAAATTCTTTTACCAAAAGAGAGCTACATTATCACTGAGTAACATAGGCTACTTTTATTACGAGAAAAAATTAGAATTACTTTGATTTCTTTACTAAAACCAACGCAAGGTATAAAAAAACAGCCATAAAATGGCTTTCATCGCATACGCTGCGGAAAGTATCAATGATAGAACAAAACAATGTTCTACAATATTATAAAACGTATTAAAATCTACAAAAAACCTCGCGAGACCATATGACTAACTACTGTAATTACGTCGCTACAACTGCTTTTTTACATTTTAAAAGAAGATAAAAATGCCGATCAAATTCAGACCATGTTATCCATACATTTGTATTAATTCTTATCCAAATAAACTATTTCGTATTCAAGATTGCTTTAATACCTACTGATTCTTTTTTGAATTATTAAAATCGGACATTGCATTCAAAAGATATTACGAAGTTAAAAAATTCCATCCTGTCGAAAGAATAATAAACGACGCGTGCAAAAAATAAAATAAAAAATAAATGGATGTGCCCTGAGAACCTTGAAATTGGTAATAAATTGCGTCTCTGTGTGTATCGTAAGTGGTTTACAAACAACCAATCTACTTGACCCCTATAATCGCTAGCGGCGAGATTTGCTGTGGTTCTACTTATTTTGGTTGTTGACAACGAATAATAATAGGTAAAAACGGCCGGCGTCCACCGCGTCCTGCAACCGACTAGAACGAAAAGAGTGAGCTCACTCTTCCCAACTTTGACATGATTACGTGCGCTCTGAAGTTTGGGAAGGCCAATCTTGGGTTCTACGATCTATGGTAGATGCAGAATTAGGAAGAGTGTACAGCGTTCATCCTTCCCAGTCAGAGTGTTTTTATCTCAGAATACTTTTTTATCATGTACCACGTTGGTACATGGATCCAAGACTTTAAAATCGTGTAAAAGAAACTTACCAAGCCGCATGCCGAGACGGGGGTTTGTTACAAAATTATAGCCAATGGGAAATCCCTTTGAGAGAAGCTTCAATTTCCCGGTGTCCGTTGAGGCTGAGAGTTGTTTGTGGTAATATTCATCGATATAAATCAATAGAATGATGTGCCCAGAGCACCTTGACATCGGTAATAAACTGCGTCTCTGTGTGTATCGTATCTGGTTTACATAAAACCAATCTACTTGACCCGTACAATCGCTAGCGGCGAGATTTGCTGTGGTGCTACTTATTTTGGTTGTTGACAACGAATAATGATAGGTAAAAACGTCCGGCGTCCACCGCGTCCTGCAACCGACTAGAACGGAAAGAGTGAGCTCACTCTTCCCAACGTTGACATGATTGCGTGCGCCCTAAAGTTTGGTAGGGCCTATCTTAGATTCTACGATTTATGGTAATATTATTATTTTGTTTCTGCCGTATTACATTACAGCTAGCCGTTTTGAAAAACAGTGCCTTTTGTAATGCGGCGGTTCAACGATTAGCCGCATTGTCATTGCGATACGTTCTTCAATAAGGCGGCCCACGTTCAGCCGTATTGTATTACTGCTTATATTATAGGCTGACCAAATTTAAAAAAAACATAATTTAAATAAACAAAATCAAAATTAATTTCATTCATCCGAAAAAACTGACAAATTACTTACGGTATTCCTAAATATTTTTTTACAACATTTTACCTCTCACACTCGGTACACCCTAAGAAACATGGTGCACTTCCAAAGACAAGGGTCTATCATCGAGATTTGACTCCGGGTGGGCTCCCGCCAGAAGCTCTGCGGTCAGCCCTGAGTGTCGCTTCTCCATACTCGGCCTGCGATACACTACGGCTACTTGCATGGCTTGCTCCACTCAGGACCTCCCTTGAGCTTCTGGCTCCCGCATTTTTTTTAATACACTCCAGATGTAGTAGCGCCAAGACTAGATGGAGTCGGTGTGCTCCGAGTCGGATCCGGGTCTCATGTAACCAACCCGGTCCGATTTAGTCTTAACAAGGTGGACGGTGGAAACGAAATAGTTTCCAAGTTACACCCAGGGTGACAAGTGACACTCCAATAATATTGTGTACAATCCCTCCGAACTCCAGAATCCACTGTCACTTTAGCAATTTAGCAACACACTTACAGTACCTATTCAATGCCATAGTTGTTGTTATGTCAGGCAGTGCCATGAGTGTTAAGAATCGGAACTAAAAATTGTGAAAGAGGCGGCTAATCTCTCGCTTTATTACTTAACGGCTAGCCGACCTAGCCGTGTTGAATGACGTATGGCGTCGAATACATTCCGGCGGTTTTTTAATCAGCCGTATTCAATCCGGCTGATCGTTAAACCGCCGCTTTACAAAACGGCCCTCAACCAACTAAGCCACCAGACCAGCCAGTTTAATGTTTTTACTCTTTAAAGTTTTGGTTTCTCATTTTGATCATTTGGAAAAATTTGGTCATGTACGTTTCATTTAGCATACCTACTTAACAAAAAATATTGACCCCGTGCGAAGCCGGGACGGGCCGCTAGTTGTAAATAATTCTGTACATAATAAATGTAATAAGTATATCTTTAGAACTAAATATAAGAGTTATATCACCTATCTGGCCACCACAGTACAAGCTTTGCTTAGATTGTGGTCAGATGTGTTGTGTGTGAATTGTCCACCAATATTTATTTATTTATTTATTAGATGGTGTTGTGTGTGAATTGTTCACCAATATTTGGGTTTTTGTTTGAGTGTCCGTATGTTAGTATGTCTCGTGTGTTTGTGTGCGCTTATGTTAGTGCGTGTGCATTTGGGTTTTTGTTTAAGTGTGCGTATGTTAGTATGTGTCGTGTGCATTTATTAGTGTCTGTGTCACTGTGTGTGCGTGTGTGAAGTTTATGAAGATTTAATTTTTTTTAAAAACACGATAGGCAGTAGATACCACTTCTCCTTTTAAAAACAAAGTTTTTTTTATAATACAGAATTGGGAGACGAGCAGCAAGGACATATACCTGATGGTAAGCAACACGCCTGATCATGAAAAACCCTTATTATTTATTACCTTGAACTGCGCTCGTCGCCAAGAGATATCAATATGATTTATGTAATTTCACTGGAAACATTGCTCTTCAAACTGGAACACAGTGATATCCGCACATTACTACTGGAATAACTGGTGAAGGTGTGGTTCTTCCCCAGGTAGACTCTGCAAAGAGTATCTACCACTACAAAATAATGTTGACCCACTCTTACATTTTGCCGTCATGTGCAAACTCAAAAGTACTCATAATATAATAATAATAATATTGGTGGACAAATCACACACAACACCATCTGATCCCAAACTAAGTAAAGCTTGTATGATGTACTAGCTAGTTCTTGTATGTCTTGCTAAACATTAGCGCATAATCAGCCCACTAAATGTTTCCAATGCTGGGGCGTGGGGCCTTCTCTCGCAAGATGCAAGTCATTTCCATAATCCACCACGCTGGCCCAGAGCGGGTTGGTGGATGACGCATAACCTAGAATGACTTAGGAACATGTTATTTTCCTCACGATGTTTCTTTTCGCCTAGTTTACGCACGTGACTTCGACAAGACAGTGCGGTGCGCGTGATATTTTAACCAGGGACCGATCGGCTGTTGCCGTTTCCCGACTAGAACACTCATAACTTCGACTAGACCAGCTGTAATTTTGACTAGACCAGCTGTAATTCCGACAAGACTAGCTGTTATTTCGACTAAACCAGCCGTAACTTCGAATATACCAGCAGTAACTTCGACTAGACCAGCTATAACTTCGACTAGACCAGCTATAACTTCAACTACACCAGCAGTAACTTTAACTAGGCCAGCAGTAACTTCGACTAGACCAACTCTAATTTCGACTAGACCAGCTGTAACTTCGACTAGATCAGCAGTAACATCGACAAGACCAGCTGTAACTTCCGACTAAATCAGCCGTAACTTCGACTAGACCAGCTGTAACTTCGACTAGACCAGCCGTAACTTCCACTAGACCAGCTGTAACTTCGACTAGACCAGCCGTAACTTGGACTAGATCAGCCGTAACTTCGACTAGACCAGCTGTAACTTCGACTAGATCAGCCGTAAATTCGACTAGACCAACCGTAACTTTAACTAGGCTAGCAGTAACTTCGACTAGACAAACTCTAATTTCGACTAGACCAGCTGTAACTTCGACTAGACCAGCCGTAACTTTAACTTGGCCAGCAGTAACTTCGACTAGACCAACTCTAATTTCGACTAGACCAGCTGTAACTTCGACTAGATCGGCCGTAACTTCGACTAGACCAGCCGTAACTTTAACTAGGCTAGCAGTAATTTCGACTAGACCAACTCTAATTTCGACTAGACCAGCTGTAACTTCGACTAGATCAGCCGTAACTTCGACTAGACGAGCTGTAACTTCCGACTACACCAGTCGTAACTAAAAATTTAATAACGCTACATTTAATGGCACTTACCAAATTCAGATAGTCGTTGCTCATCCGTGAGCACGCGACCGCAGAAGATGAGCCTCTGCATGTCGATCTCGATGCCCATCTCGAGCCGGATACGCTCCTTGAGCTGAGCCACTGTCGTCTGGAATATAAACAAGATACGCTTCATATAGTCAACATTAATAAGATACGCTTTAGATATTCAACAGTAACAAGATACGCATTACATAGTCAACAGTAACAAAATTCGCTTTACATAGTCAACATTAACAGGATACGCTTTGCATAGTCAACTGTAACAAGATATGCTTTATACAGACAACATTGACAAGATATGCTTAACATAGTCAACATCAACAAGGTATTTTTTTTTAATAAAGCCACTCCACGGACTTTGGGGTCGATGGTCTTTGTAATTTGGTTTTTTTTACATGTGTCTTGGATTATAAGAAGAAAAGAAAGAACAATGGGGGGGAGTAGGGAAGGAAACATACATAGCTATGCTACATCAATAAGACAATAAAGATCTTGTGGGGACGCTGCCTGCTGTCTGTCTGTTTGTTTGTTCCAGATTATCTCTGAAACAACTGGACCTAATTTAACTGGACTTTAACTGCCAAATAGCAGATTTTGGAGTAATGTAGGCTATTAATCTACTACTTGAGACTGACGGAACAAGAGATGCGCCCGGTGGTAAGCAATATATTTCTACTCTTAACAGCATAGTGCCGCGCAGCTTTTTTTTTATAAATAAATATTGGTGGACAATTCACACACAACACCATCTGACCCCAAACTAAGCAAAGCTTGTATGATGGCGGCCAGATAGCTGATATAATACTTATATAGTTTTAAATACATACTTATTAAACATACTTTTGAATATGAAGAATCCTAATCAATGACTAGGCATTGTACTGCGCGGTCGTATGATACCGCTAATTATTTTTCCGCGAAATCCGAGCCATGAAGCCGACCGAAATTTTGTACAAGAACAACATTTTTTTTAATTATTTGTCTCGGATTTGTAATTTGTACAACATACTACAAGTCATTTCATTTTTTTCTTCCTTTCAATTTCATAAAAAATACTACACAATGCTCTTCGTTCGGTACATAGAGATAAAGTGACATAAGTATGATACCGATCCGTCCCGATGTGATTGAGCAACAAACACCCAAACATGCGAATTTACTCCAAATGCTCGTAGCTTGTAAATGCGACATCGTTTCTTGACTTTTATTTTATTAAGTATGTAGTAGGAGAAGATGCACCCGCCTAAACTATATGAATACGGATTTTAGTAATAGTTTACGTTAAAAGGATTTTTTTACAATTGGATTTTTTGGATTTGTATTGGATCTTTTTTTTGTCATAATTATTTTTATGAAATAAAAGCTGAATAATTAAAAGCTTCAAACTTCTATCTTTGAAAATGTTGAAACTTCCATACAAATTTAGTCCTCTTTTTTCAACCCTTGCTTTTTACAACTTTTTCACGATATAAAGTTTTATAAAGCTCATGTCCTTTCTCTGGCAATTGAGTATCTCTGTACCAAATTTGATTTTAACCGATTTAGTAGTTTAGGGGTGAAAGCATAACAGACAGAACTACTTTCACAATTAGTTATGATATTAGTAGGAAAAGAGAAGAAGGGAGTACAAAAAAATATTAAAAAACAACATAATATAAGTAAAATACATGAGGAAGATTATAATTTATTAGACTATAATTGTGTATATATCGCCAGCAGTCCAACTCCCGCAAGCAGCACCCGTTTACGAGTACGATGTATGTGTCAATCACTACTCTTAAATTACATAATAGCACAGCAAGCACAGCACAGCACAGAGCTACTTTTTTTTTGTTTATTGATCATACTTCATCATCAGACTAAGCAGGGATTAAATTCGCAAAGCTTATAGGTACCATGACTGGTCACTGTCCCCTAAATAAACACCTATTCACTATTCGTGAACCAGACAGTCGTCTATGCAGGGGATGAATGGAGGAGGAAGAAACCCCACAGCATTTGTGATTATTGAATGCACTAGTGTGGCAGATCAACGGACAGAAATCCTCCATTCACCAGCATCAGTCCAGGAGACAGCCTGAAAAGGATGCTGGCTTTCTGGGACAATCTGGGCTAGTTGGAGTAGAAAAAGGGAAGTATTAGCCACACACAATAGCCCAATTAAGAGGCTAAGTTTGCAAAAGGCCCCGACAAACTAACTAGGTCTTACTTTAAAGGCCCTCTCATATAAATGAAATTGGTTGAGTGGTTTTTGTGAAATCAAAAACAATCTAAGAATTGTTAGCATCAATGGTATTTTCGTTTACGCTGAAAGTTCGCTGTCTCATGAAGCAGAGCATTCATTTACTTGACCAAATTCGATGAATTTAAAAAGCATAGTGTGAAATTAATTTTGAAATTAATTTTTGAACTAAACTTTGAACTCAAAACTAAACAGAATTATCTGTTTAGTTTTGAGAGAATTAATCTGTTACATTTTACTAGCAGCCCGCTGCGGTTGTACTCGCTTAGTTCCTGTACCCATTATTTTCTCGGGATGATAAGTATGTGTTATTCCAGCCCCGTAATCTCTGTATTCCAAATCAATCCATTCAGGGGTTCAAACCCACATTGATGTGATGATGAACATGTCGATTACATTAAACAATTGATTTGAATGTGTTTTTATCGTGAAACTGTGGTGGTCTACGTGGTGGTGGTGGACGTTGTAGGATCTAATCCCATCTGCACCTCTAAGTGATTTTCTGGCTGGCGACTTGCTTTAACAGTGTAGGAAAACATAGTGAACTGGCAGATTCTTCTAGACTATGCGTTATGGCATTACTACTGGCTTTAAAAGCTGAGGAAAACACTATGAGGAAACTGGCATATTCCCAAGAATCTTTCATTATCTGCCAGCCCCCACTGGGCCAGCATCGTGGGCTATGGCCTTGACTCTCTCTTTGCCAGAGAACCCAGACTCCCACCAGTGAGTGAGCTGCTTAAGCTTACTATAGCATTTCTCTTCGCAATGCATAGTAGATTTATAGTGATCTTTTCAGCTTAGTAGACTATCAATTGCAACGCTAAGCAATGGAATTTGTAACAGTTCGCATATGATCAAATCAAACAAAATGGTTTTTGAAAACTTTTTTTGGCACGCCTAGACAGATTTTTCGTGGGCTGTGAATTGAATTCTAGCGTCACGCTCGGGTATGATAAGAAATCTTCGGGTAAACTCGGGACCATAGCCATTGGCCATCTAGAAGTGCGTCAGCCAATGGGAAATGCTAAAAGGGCGTGGCCTGCCCATCTTGGCATGACCATCTAGAAATGCGTCAGCCAATGGGAAATGCTGACGGATTTCTAGATGGTCATGCCATGATGACCAGGCCACACCCTTCGGTTACCCGTGTAGTTTCCAAAATAAGCTTTCAAATTCTGAGTTATAAGTTTTCACTTCTATCGGCAGTAATATCCTATGACTGCTATTTTTATTTTTTTAATCAAGTATTTCAAATGCTTATCTCTACATACAACAATATACATTTGCACTTTCTTTTAACACGGTTAGCGGCGGGGACCCTCCTCTTCCAGTTGACCAGTTGAGTTTATACCAAAATTCTAATAGATTGAGTCTATATTTGTTAAACTTTTAGCAATTCTAATTATTTTAAGTTAATGGACAAGTTAAATGTTATCCTGTATGGCAAATACGCCAGTTTCTTTTCAAGCTTATATGTACATGTAGTAGAAGACCCCTATTTCTTCATAATCACTAGAAATTATGTAAATGTATCCATTGACATAAATTTCAATAATGATCAGTGAGCAAATTAACATACAAATTGATGCTTCCCACGTAACTTGTCATATGAGGGCATTTTCACAATGTTTAACCTCTCTTGTCACTTCGATTATTCTGGAACATTTCCTTTTGCGACTAGATTTTGTACTAAAGGACAATGCCCACATCCCATACATTGAAAACCCTGACAAACTTTTTTTGATACTGAAAGTGCATAGAGATGAATAGTGTCTAATTAGGATTGTTCATGCTTCTTAAAACGTCTGCTGTTGGTGTTTTTTATTTTCCAAATACCAAAAATTAGTTACAGTTAAACCAAAAGTAAGGTTATGTTTACTGTCAAAATACATTAGAATTATGTTTTCTTTCGGATTAGAAGAGAAAAGAAAAGAAAGAACTATGGTAGGTATTATCTTTCAAAACATATTTCTTATCAGAATAAATAGGAATAATAGTACTGCTCAAAACCAACTGCATGATTACCATACGTATGAACACTTCATTTGCATATAAATATTGTCACAGAAGGGAATATCTTAATTGTGATATAAATATCTCATTATTTTGATATTCGAGTTAGAGATTTCCATCAGACAACACAAGCATATATGGTTTTATGTAATTATTACCACAATTATGTACCTAAGTAATAAGGAGCACTGAATCACATAATTCCCAGTTTTGTTAAAACCAATATAAATTCCCTCACAAAAACTGGATGAGTTTTCGTTGACGTCCGATTAGGAATTAATAATATTCTTCTAATTCCTAATATTTCTCTACGCACCGCAAAGAAGCTCAAAAAATCTTCCTGGAGCAATCTCTTTTGAACAATCGGAATAATTTTACTGTGTCTGAAATCCGACATTGAAACATTGGTAATCGGAGTTTGTTGTGGTGAATAATGCATAAATATTACACCGCTTAGAAAACACGAAGAAAACTATAATATAGGACAAAAAAATTCATTTTGCTTATTTACTTTTTGAATTTTTGATTTGACAACTTGTCAATTTGACATTAATCTTTGACCACAAAGATTGTTTTACCTCTTTGTTTGACCAATTTGGTTTGGTGAAAACGTTTCGTTTCACAATTGCACGCCAACTTCTTTCTCGTTTACATTGCTATAAAATGCAATGATAATTTCTTTGTCGCCGTAATTACATATATCGTTATTTAAATATGTAAAAGTAGTAAGTAAACGACATTGTGAAAGAAATTGACATACATAACATCTACATTCAATCTCAATCTAACGCGGATCAATAAAACGAAACGCAAGTACCGATTCGTTATTGCAATGTTTTCCAAGTCAGCTTTGTTGGAAAATGGTAGGTTTAATTTAAAGAAATGCAAATTATTTTATTTTGTAATGTTAGAAAGTTATATAACTTCGCACACGAGTACAACAGAAAAATCACCGATTTTTTAATATGTAACTCATATGTCTACACGACAAATATTTTGGCGAGTCAAAAATGGGCATTGTCCTTTGTTTTACAATAGGGGCATGTGAAATGGGAAAATGAACTTTTATAAAATTGTTATGATTAGAACGAATTTATTCTGAGCACAATGTAAATGAATTAAATTTAATGATCTGTAAAAGTCAATTCAAAAAACCACAAGATTATGTATTTTTTTCACTGTCACAAATAATAATGTAACGTGAACGAGTCGTGCGATTTTTTTGTACCATATTGGCATCACTGTTTTTGACTATTTTGGTTGATTAACATTTTCAATCAAACAGTATTCGATAAAAATTACTTTAATTTTAATTTGGGCTAAAAATATCACGAAATTGGTAAGAATATCACTCTAAAACCCGTAAAACACAAAGAGCATGCAGCAATGTCCCACCAGTCACACGATATGTCACAGTCATACAAAAAATGTATTTGTAGTCTTAAAATGCAATGTACATACTAAAGGGAGAGCTTTTTGGAAAGTAAGAATTGGCTGACTTAAACTGTTTAGCAAAATTTTCTATTGCATTGTGTTGAAGGGTGGGAAACATGTGACTGAACTGAGGGACAATTTGGTAAAACTTGATATGGATTGTTCTAAACATTCCCAACCTGTTTTTAGCTGCTTAATTTGCTGTAATATTTTTTAGCTGTTCTATGTTTTCTTGTAAAAACGAAACTTGGTGTGAGTTTTTAGTTTTTATTGAAGTACCTATATGTATTAATTTCATAGCATAGTAAAAGATATTTTGGTAAGTATAGTATTTGGTCTAAAATCTCGATTGACAGTTCAGAAGCCGAAAGTGAGGTATTTTTTTATTCCACCTAGTCCAGTCACACCATACACTTTTTTTGGTAAATGTTTGATAAGTTCTTGTCTGTAAATATCTATTTGATCATTAAATTACATCAAAATACAAAGTTATAGGTGTACATTCAGGATTCTGGAGTAAAGTATCCCACCAGTCACTATGGAATACCCCAACAGTAACATTTCTTTCGAGACAAAATGTTGTTACTATACATAATTATGTTTGCTTGTTTTAGATCAAATGTTACTACTGTAAAACAAAGTTGGCATAAAAACTGGTCACAAAATGATTTTTTTCCGGAATTATCAATGTTACAATGTTATAAGAGTGTGATAAGAGGTACACATTTTTGTGAGAATGCCCATAAATGAGAATTACCATTTTGACTCCTCCCACATAAGTTGTTGTTTCTCCAAAATCGTGATTCTACAGGCGAGCATTCCAAACATAAACATCGCATTTAATTGTAAGTAATTGCTTGTAATATTTTTGTAAAAAGAAGTATAAATAAAACATACACACACCAAATTTTACAAAAATATGACAAGAAATGACGATTTATATGCAACATTTTATCTTTGGAATGCTTTCTTGTAAAATCACAATCTTAGAGATACAACAACTTACACGAGAGACATCGAAATGGTAATTCTCATTTATATGTATAGTGTATCCTTACACTAAACATCTCATAATAAACAATTACTTTAACAATAAAATAATTATGGATGTGCATTGCTCTACTGGGACTAATCTATCATCGCAGACAGAACCATTGTAGCCAAGAAGCCTGATATTGTGCTGGTAGATTGGTCTTAGTGCCGGGCTGTGATCGTCAACATCACCATACCACATGATGAGAGCCTCGTGAAAGTTGAGAAGGAGAACCTCAGCACGTACCTTGACTTGGCTCATGAGGTTACCCTCATGTGTTTGGCACCCCAGTTTTTAAGTTATTTATGTTTATTTTCTATATCTAAATCGAATATAATAAATAATTGGGTTTTCTAGTTTGCTGGTGAAATAGTTTTCTGGTTTATTATACTTGCATAACTTCAGGCAATATGGCAATGGCGCTATCATTGATATGAACATAAAATTTACTGGTTTGATTCACTGGGTTAAGTAGTGCTGTGTGAAAACCAACCACCAATGTGTATAAACTAAACTATAACAAGAGACAAACTTCTTAGCATTCCATGGATTCACCATGCGGGTGCCGGGTCCATCGTGTGGCAGAGAGAGAAATCTCGAATAGACCCCAAGACTTGTGACTTGGGCGTAGGTTTAAAAGGGGCCCCTTATATTGACGTACGTCAACACTCACCTTCACTACTCATTACCTGATTGATTAAACACTGGACATTGGCGAAATTACAGTAACATTACCGAATGGGTTGGCATAGTTTTTTTTTTTAATAAAGAGAGACCGAGATGAGCACGAGATTTGCCTGATGGTAAGCAACATGCCTACCACATAACAGCACAGTGACACGCCCCTATTGGAACATGAAGAATCCAAATCATTACCTAGCACTGCACTGCGCTCGCCACCCTGAGATCTAAGTTGTTATATCTCTAAGCCTTATAACCTTATGGCCTTATAAGTTATAGCCCTGTAATTTCTCAGGAAAAATTGCCCTGCAAACCGGAACACAGTAATGTTTGCACATTACTGCTTGGAGGTAGAATAACTGGCAAAGGTGTGGTCCTGCCCAAGTTGAAGTTGAATGTGTATAAAGTAAATAACCAATGACAGAAATACAACTCTGATCACATATAAGATTTTGGCTGTAGCTCCAGATATCTTTGCAACAATTCCCTTTACAATTCACATCTATTGTAATTTGATTATATCTCCAGACTCTGGGAGTGTCACTAAAGGTCAATATGCAAAAGTCATACATTAAAGATTAGTTATCAATTGTCCTCATTACCAATCTCTATTTTGAGATTTTATTGAGTCACAAATGCAAATCTACTGTTTGTTTCTATTATACAGTAAAAGCTCGTTGTTCACACTTCCTTAAATTTGCGTTTTCACTACTTGCGGACTAAATCAATACGACCCAATTCCTATATTCATGGCTAAGAATTTCTTTACTCGCAGATCTAATAGGTCGAGAGACGAGACAAGACAAACTTTTTAGCATTCCATGGATTCACCGGGTGCCAGGTCCATCGTGTGGCAGAGAGAGAAATCTCGAGTAGACTCAAGACTTGTGACTTGGGCGTAGGTTTAAAAGGGGCCCCTTAGTGATGTACGATACGAAATCAATACAACCCAATTCGTATATTCATGGCTATGAATTTCTTTACTCGCAGATCTAATCAGTCGAGAGACGAGACGATAAGTATTTGAAAACGGATTCCATATTCTTTGTAAAATCATCATCAAATGGACAAATAAAAAAGAAAAATGCTGTATTGGTTTGATTTTTCCTTTAAGATAAGCCAAAATATCCAAGACAGAAGATAATTATATCAAAGACAAGTAACATCTGCCAATTTACACTTTGCTAATCTTGTGGGACTTAAGAATTGACACTTGTGTTAACGGTGAAGAAAAAGTTTGTGAAATAACTTACATATTTAAAGAAAAACATATTATCCCTGCAGTGGGAACATAAAAATGGGCCTCTAATGTCTACTAAACCAGGTTAACACCATGTAGATGCAAATATAATTGGATTTGAATATACAAGCAGGAGTTCACAAGGTTCACATAAAAGGTTTTAATAGCAAGTAAAACCAAAAAATAACACAAATTAACGGAATTTAACAGTATACCTAAACGAAACAGTCATAGAATACCATGCCAGAAATTCTTTCAGATAATTGTAATTGATATTTTAACACAGATACATTTTCAGAAGAAAGAATATAAATTTAAAGAGGGTATTTCGCAACTCAAGCTTTGTTTCATAGACAAGGCCGGTAATATGGATTTTTTGGGCCTCCAACGAATGGCGATTACAGTAAAAATAATAACCTGTGGAAAAGAGGGGTAACATAGGTATATTCATTTTAAGACAATTTCACGTTACAAGCTTAACAAGATAACAATAAGATCGCAATATTTAAGAAATTGCAAATTGCGCGCGCATACTCGGGTGTTAGCTCCATATAGATCCTACAACGCAACTACTATGTAGTTTCAAAGACACATTACAAGCTAAAATTAACTAAATACATAGATACTTACCTCATCTTCGACAGAAAACTGATGATTCACTGACTCCAATGTCTTAATTGTGAAATTAATCATTTTAACATGGGATCATCACCACCTCACTGTTTCACCATATAGGTACCTGGAACACAATACACTGGATTACTGTTGCGGAAAAATTATTATAGGTAAACAAACGTCGAATATGTTTAACACTTACAAGCATACAAAGAGTTAGAATAGCCACCAAACCACTACAAAACACCAATGAATTTACATGAAAAATGAATTTTCAGTAAAATCGAATCCTATTCTGTTTTTCGTTCGACCATAGACTAATGTCTACTGTCGTACTGTCTATAAACGTAGTGGTTATATACTCTTTGGTCTAGTGTGACCATCTCTAAATGACGGATCCTGCCATACAGCGGATAAAATCGCGCAAAATCCTGCCAACACTTCAGGAAAAAAATGCCAAAATATTGCCAACCACAATTATTATCGTTGTATTTATCAAAGAAAAACCATTATTTAAATTAGATTTTGTCGTAATTACAGCGCCCCGAGGTTTTTGCCGCGCAATTCTCGTTCCTGTTATTTTTCCAAATTTCAAATAGCTCTGTTTATACGTTGCGACGTGATTGAGCAACAAACATCCAAACATTGACATCCTACTAATATTATAAACTAGCAGTGCCCCGGGGTTTTACTCACGTATTTCCAGTTTCCGTTAAAAAAAAAACTGGATAAAAAGTAGCCTATGTGTTTTTGACCGACTTCAAACTATCTGTGTTCCAAATATCAACTCGATCCGTTCGGACGTACCACCGTGATTCCGACATTTAAAGACACGAACATTGACATTTATATTTATATATCAGTGAGATGTTAAACATTCTAATTTTCATTGTATACCTCCATTTTTTCATCTTTACACATTAAATTTATTAATTTTATTTAACTTTTCATTGGTTGGTTAAAATGATATACAACCGTTATTGGGCTGAATGTTACGAAAGTTTCAGTACATACCTACAAAGGAACGACGAAGTTTGATTGAATTTACTTGTTAATTATCTAGTGACGCACTACTATAATCTACTGGGTTTCCTTGGGATGTGTGGGAATGTTAAAAGATATGTAAAATCACTTGAAACTTTGTTACAGTGAAGCTTCTTTATAATTCAAATACACTAGTTTTTGTTTTATTAAAAATACTAAGTAATTGTAATTTTAAAAGCATTAAAATGTCGCAAAAACATATACCGCGTGTGACGTCACCACACAACGCTCCAGTCCACTTAGTCGCAAGTTACCTGCTGTAGTAGCTAGCAGTAGTTTACTTGCACCGTGTTTTGTTTTATTTCATCGCTTCCTGTTGTGAACGAACTACGCGTGTGTTATGGTATGACGTCACGCGCATAGAACGCGGACCGCTCACTTTAAAAGGGACTTTAAATATATCTTGGAAACTAATTGACGTATGGAAATAATTATTTCACGAGTACTTATTATTTTTAACGAAGAATACAGAAAGCTAACATTCAAAATTAGTGAACATTCTCCATTATTCAACTAAATTGAAAGCGTTAGTCAATTTTGTCGATCTTTATGCTCTAATTTTCAACCCCGAGTGGTCGTTATCAAGTGTATTAGTTATGGTAACAAAAAAAAATTGGCAGTCAGAGGAACTGCCGATAGAAGTGAAAACTTAAAACTCAGAATTTGTGAGCTTACCTTGGAAACTATAAACTACACGGGTGTAACCGGAGGGTGTGGCCTTGCCATCATGGCCTGGCCATCTAGAAATGCGTCAGCATTTCCCATTGGCTCACGCATTTCTAGATGGCCATGCCATGATGGCGAGGCCACGCCCTTTCAGGATTTCCCATAGGCTGGCGCATTTCTAAATGCCCATTCGCCAAGGTCCCGAGTTAACCTGAAAATTTCTTATCAAACCCGAGCGTGGCGCTAGAATTCAATTCAAACCCCACGAAAAATCTGTCTAGGCGAGCCAAAAGAAGTTTTCACTTCAAAAATATTTCCGATCTACCAAAACTGCCAAAAACTGTCAGTTTTCATAATACGTCAACCTATCATGCAAAAGGCTAAAATAACACCCCAATCCTGCCAAAATGGACAGAACCTGCCACATATGGTCACACTGATTCGCGTTATCGCAAAAACAAAATTTATACCTTAACTGATCTGGATACAAAACATAAAAGCCACCTTTGAATATTGGTTGTAATCACAGACTAAGTAGAGAGATGTTGTAGTCAATGTATATATCGAGTTTCTCATTTAGGGAATATTTTTAAAATGGGCAAAACCGTTGACCAAAGCTAGGTCATCGGTTCTGCCTCTCACATTACACTCACTACGGGTAAATTCAGTTTTATATCAGGAAAAGGTTATAGCACTGAAAAGCACAGCAATAGATAACAAGCACTCTATTTATCGAAAAGCAAGTCTAAGCATGAATTCATATTACAAAATTACACTTCTTATTTTAAAGACACTACATTTCTAAAGATTTATTTAACAAAGTAGCAAGGATTTTACGTACAATGTTTTCAGCTCGAATATCAGCCACAAAGTGAGCTCTCGGCTCACTTCGATCATCCTTCCAACATTTGCCAATATCGAACCACTTTTCATCGAGAATCACATGGTCACATTTATTAATTAGAATGACAAATACTTAGGTCTATGCTGCTAAAGTGGTGTTAAAACTTATTATGAAAGGTTTGAGTAAGTTATCTTAAAGCAATATCATTAGATAAGCAAGGATTTTAACTATTAAGAATAATCAAACAAACTTACATTGAAAATACCACTGCGTTCGAGTCAAATCACCATTAATTAAAATAACGAGTAAACTAATCATGTTCTTTGCACTTGGTATGAACATTAAAATAATTGTAATGATTTATCGTAATAATTATAAATAGCAATAATCAATATAAAATTAATTCATTATTTTAAATTTAAATCTACGAAATTTGTCTGCGGCGACACGGCCATTCTGAAATGCGATGCGTGCTCTGGATCGCCCAAGCTCGTGGTCCTTTCTGAAATAGAAAATTATAAAGCTTTGAGTCTGGTACTTCCACAGTACATCCAGACTTACATAACTATGTGATAGATTAAACATGAGAAATTTGAGAGTCTGGTACTTCTACAGTTCATCCAGACACTGGCATAATCTCTATGAAAATGTAATGGTAGTATTAGGTCACTGCCCACTTCATGTGACTGCAGCTTGAATATGCTTGATAGCAGGTTGAATAGTTTGCAGACATCTATCAACTGATAGAGCCACATTTTATAAAAGTACAATTGCTATAACAACAACGTTTCAATTTGTGTGTGTTTGTGGTTATGTGATAATGACTGCTCATTCCTCATGACAACAGTACAATTTTCATAACAGTATAATAAACATTAGCTATCTCCATATGCAATGGTAGTAGCATTGTGTAAGGACAGGATAGGTCGGTGAGAGGGCGATGCTGTAATAAAACAGAGGCTCTAAAGGAAATCGTGCAAGGTCGATGCTGTGCTCTGGGCGGTCTCGAACGCCGTGGTACACAGGACTATTATTCTTTCAGGATATGTTTCAATAGGCATATTGGACGGACTCCACACCGCCAACAGCATCTTTTCACTTTTATTTATTTCATTTTGTTAATTACTGCTCATTCCACATGACAACAGCAATATTTTAATTATTGTTATTTTTTTTTTTATTCATTTCTGTTTTTTTTTTTCTTTTTTTTTTTCATTCCTTTTTTTTTTCATTTTTTTTTTCATTTCTTTTTTTTTTTTTGTTCATTTCTTTTTTTTTTTTTTTTCATTTCTGTTATTTTTTTTTATTTATTTGTTTTCATTTCTTTGTTTTTTTTTTTTTTTTTTGCTAGGTATAACGACAATCATTGAATCAATCAAATCAAATGATAACAAAATGATAAATTCTCACCGGGCGGTTTAAGTTGTAGGTTGTTGCCTGCAGTTTGGAGATAGTTGGTTGATGCCATCAGAAGAAGCGGGTTGTGCTGTCACGGTGACGCCGGAAGGTCCAGCATCTTGGTCATCTGGGGGCGACACGGCCGCTTGGCTCCGAATTCCGGGCTGCGGTGCACGCCGAAGTTGATCATGTGCGACCTTACGGGGTCGTCCGTGGTGACCTACTACCTTTTTGACGAGGTAGCGGTCATTCTCGAGAACTCTGCAAACTTCATAAGGCACGCTAAATTTCAAATCCAGAGAAGTTTGATTTCTAGGGTTGTTTTTAATCAATACGAAATCCCCACGCTGAAATTTACGAATTTTTGCACGGCCTCTATCAAATCTAAGCTTGTCTTTAGCCGATGTTTCCTCCATTCTTCGATGGACGTGACGTTCAAGGGATTCGATATTAATAGATTCATTATCGAAGTTAACAAGGCTTAGTAACTCTGCCGGTACACAGTTACGGCGTCGAGTGAGGAGTGTAAGTGGGGCAGTGCCAGTGACCCTATGAGTGGTACAGTTAAAGGCAAGCTGAAGACTCTCTAAAGCCGTATGCCAGTCAGGGGTTTCATAATTTTTAATCATAATGAGTCCATTCTTCAGAGTTGCCATCACGCGCTCCACCTGTCCATTAGCTCTACTTGCTCCTGGGGCTATAGCATGTATTTCTATGCCAAACCTGTCACAGTAGCATTTGAAGTCTCCAAGAAACTCACGCCCGCCGTCTACGATGATCTGTCGTGGAGCTCCAAAAAGGTGAATGACTTGTTTCAGAGCGGCCAGGGAGCTGTGTTGAGTTTTGTCATTAGTGTATCGAAGAAGCACATATTTTGTATAGGAATCTATGGTGACCACTACGTATTCCTGTTCATTAGACGTGCCTAGCTTACCAGTAATGTCCATGTGAATGACTTCGAATGGCACCGTCGGTTTAGCAATGGGATGTAATTGGACCTGAGTGGCACCAGATGTCTGTTTGGACGTGCGACAAATAACGCAGTTATCTACAAACTCCCTTACTGTTGTGCTCATTTTATCGAAAAAGTAGGTTTCCCTAATTTTTTGTAGAGTCTTATCCCAACCGGGGTGTTGTAGAGCTGCATGGAATGTGCTAATCAGGCTCCACTGGAAAGACCTAGGTACCACAATTAATCTCTGAATACCCAAGATTGCATCTCTTCGCTCGCATTTTAAGACGTTACCGTCAAGATGGTAACCAGCAACACTCTCACCGTTATGCAGGGCGCTTATAATGGGACGTAGTTGGTCATCGCGTCGCTGTTCGATGTTTATCCAATCCAAGTTTTTTGTCATAACGTTTACAGTTAACGGGTCGGGATTTCTGCTAAGAAAATCTGCGTGCTGCATCCGCTCGCCCTTCCTGTATTCTATTTCGAATTCAAAGTTTTGGAGATAAGCCCACCACCTGTGTATACGGGGTAGTAAATCTTGTTTGTGTTTCGAGGCTTTGATTGCATTACAGTCTGTAATAATTTTAAATTGGCGCCCGTACAGAAAATGACGAAAGTGCTTGATTGCTCTGACTACGGCTAGCGTCTCAAGCTCATAGGAATGGTACCTACTTTCTATGTCAGTCGTTCGCATGCTAAAGTAAGCCACCACGTGCTGCCGACCGTTGATAATCTGTACAAGTATTGCTCCAAATCCCAAACTACTCGCATCAGTGAATAATTCGATAGGCTCACCTTCTTGGAATATAGTGAGCACTGGTGCAGATGTCAGGTGTGTAACAATCTTTTGACGCGCCTCTTCGTGAACATGCGTCCATTGCCACCTCGTACCTTGTTTTGTTAAATCATACAAGGGTGCCATAGTACGCGCGAAGTCTGGAATAAACCGGCGAAAATATCCCGCAAGACCGTTAAACTGCCTAATCTGTTTAACATTCGTTGGTACCGGTGCCTTCAATAAGGCTTCTATCTTTTTTGGGCTCGGGCGAACAGAACCGTCTTCTACTACATTACCGAGGTATTCAATAGAGCGTTTGAAAAAGAGACATTTCTCTATGTTTATCGAGAATCCGGCTTCACGTAATGCAATAAGGATTCTCTCTATATGCACAAGACCTGATGGGAAATCTCGACATTTGCTAATCACGTCATCTATATAGACTTGAGCTACGCTGTCATTTAAGTCATTGCTTGCACTACCTGGATTTAGCAGAGGTCCTAAGGCACGGTTGATACACCTCTGATAAACAGCCGGCGCGTTACATAAACCGAACGGAACCGTCAAATACTCATATAAACCATCAGGGGTGACGAAAGCAGTCATTTCAATAGAGTTGGGAGCGATTGGTATCTGGTGAAAGCCAGATGCCATGTCAAACGTAGAGTAGTATTTACCGCCTGAAAGTTGATCAATCTGATCAGCAATTAGCGGAAGAGGGTAATGATCACGTACAGTGTTAGAGTTTAACTCTCTGTAGTCAACGCACATGCGATCATCTCCATTCTTCTTTTTAACTAAAATGATCGGACTGGAGTATGGGGATTTACTTTCTCTGACAATATTATTTGCAATTAATTCAGATACTATTCCTTTTACTTTCTCTCGTTCAACGGGGCTCAACCTATACGGTCTACGTTCAACAAATTTGTTCGGATTCTTCAAGCGAATCTCCATTTCTCCAGTCTTAACACGCGACTTTGCGAACCCACGCGTAAATATTTCGGAATACTTGTTTAGTAGAATCAAAAGACTGTCTATTTCAGATTCATTCGTTAAATCATGGTTTAGATTGTCAAACAGACTGGTTTTTGACTGCAAATGCATGACTTGAACAGGGTTACATAATATCGCGTTATTTTGGGATACTACCACACTTAAGCCGGTTTCATGCAACAGGTTTACACCAATAAGGACGTCAGAAGTCATTTCATAGTCTGGTAAAATATGAAAAGCTATCTCAACGTTGATGTCATTAATATTGCAGACTATCGTTAAGATGCTAGTAGATACTACCGGAAAAGGGCCGATACCACGTAGGTAATTCACTATTCGCTCCTTACGACCAGGTAACTTATCCGCGACAGACTCTCGCATTACAGAACATTCGGCGCCGCTGTCAAAAATCGCATTAATTATTAAGTCGTCTACTTGCATACGCATGGTGTTTAAGTTAGAGTTGCTTTTAGCTATAGAATTAATATTTGAAGTAATCTGTTTTTCCCTACGAAAACATGAATCGAACGTGTGACCGGGCTTTGAACAGAAAGAACAAAACTTTATGTCGCTTTGTTTGGAGGATGCACTCGGGGATGTCTTTAGATTCTGACTTGACGTTTGAAAGTCGGTATTGCTGGCGATCATTTTATTACGACAGATACGTTCGTTGTGACCGGGTTTCTTACAAAAGTTGCAAAATACGGCAAGTCGGTGATCGGTTGAAAATCGAGTTCGTTTATTTGGCAAAGTCTGGTTAGAATTTTGTTGATTTGGGCGTTTAACACGGATAGAAGAAGCTACGGATATTAATTCAGGTACCGAGGTAGCTCTGGCGTTCATAAGCTCGATTCTAAGGCGTTCGTCGCTGATTGTCCCGATAACTGCTTCCACCGCATCACTATTATCTAGCTTATCTTTAGTCACGCGTCTCCATAAAATCCAAGACTGTGATAAAAATTCTGTGATATCTTTCGTATGATCATAAGAGTGTTCCCTAAACCTCAGCACATCCCGTGAGTATCGGGTCTCGGGCTCAAACGTTGTGATAATAATTTGGCGCAGCTCGTCCCAAGTTGATGTAGT
Organism: Ectropis crepuscularia; assembly: GCA_963693475.1. Lineage (NCBI taxonomy): Eukaryota > Metazoa > Arthropoda > Insecta > Lepidoptera > Geometridae > Ectropis > Ectropis crepuscularia. The sequence continues at coordinate 40,624,841 of OY856338.1, forward strand.
CACCAACCAGTTGTCCGCCCACATTTTAGCACGACCTCTTAACAAACTGGTAACTTTCATGCGGATATCGTAATCACTCAATTGGTAGGTAGTTTTTGCCGTAGATATATGGTCACACCACTCCCTAACCCCAACACTTCCATCCGGGTCATATGAGGGTAGAAACAAATCCGTTATTTTAACTTTGTCACTTGGCTGTTGTTGAAGCAACCTATCACTCATATTCTGCATCATAGTCATCATGTGTAAATAAAATTCAGGTGGTACATTACCGGACGGCAGAGATTGTGGTAGTACCGGCTTTGGCAGAGTGCTCGGACACAAAGCCGGGCCGGAATCGCTGCACGTTGTAGCACTAGACTCCAAATGATTCCCCGACGGGGCGTCCAGTGTAGATGCGTTCGGATCAGGCTCGTCCATGGTGGCGGAACTGATGACGCATCCAGTTAGGTCAGGATCTGGAAAAAAAAAATACCAAGAGAAAGGGTTCGAATCCCACTTCTGATATCGAGTTTCTCATTTAGGGAATATTTTTAAAATGGGCAAAACCGTTGACCAAAGCTAGGTCATCGGTTCTGCCTCTCACATTACACTCACTACGGGTAAATTCAGTTTTATATCAGGAAAAGGTTATAGCACTGAAAAGCACAGCAATAGATAACAAGCACTCTATTTATCGAAAAGCAAGTCTAAGCATGAATTCATATTACAAAATTACACTTCTTATTTTAAAGACACTACATTTCTAAAGATTTATTTAACAAAGTAGCAAGGATTTTACGTACAATGTTTTCAGCTCGAATATCAGCCACAAAGTGAGCTCTCGGCTCACTTCGATCATCCTTCCAACATTTGCCAATATCGAACCACTTTTCATCGAGAATCACATGGTCACATTTATTAATTAGAATGACAAATACTTAGGTCTATGCTGCTAAAGTGGTGTTAAAACTTATTATGAAAGGTTTGAGTAAGTTATCTTAAAGCAATATCATTAGATAAGCAAGGATTTTAACTATTAAGAATAATCAAACAAACTTACATTGAAAATACCACTGCGTTCGAGTCAAATCACCATTAATTAAAATAACGAGTAAACTAATCATGTTCTTTGCACTTGGTATGAACATTAAAATAATTGTAATGATTTATCGTAATAATTATAAATAGCAATAATCAATATAAAATTAATTCATTATTTTAAATTTAAATCTACGAAATTTGTCTGCGGCGACATATATATATATTTTGTATTTTTTTTGAAGTGAAACTTCTTTAGAATCGATGTGATTTCAAACCGGATGCAACGGAAAAAACGACAGGTAAGAGACACAATTACAAAAATGTGCAGGAAAGAATGAGACAGAAATATATATACTATTTTGTCCCATACTGCAAGTACGCGTCATTTTCGACGCATCTTTCGAGCATACGGCGTTTGGCGCAATTGTTACGGTTTCGGCTTAACTATTGTTGAGTGCCGGGTTCGATCCTTACCAAGGCCTGTATTTAAGATATTTGTTTTGCACGCTTTTTGAAGAGAAAACTTCTTCAGGCGGTAGTTTCCAAGGTAAGCTATCAAATTCTGAGTTTAAAAATTAAGAAAAATATTGTGTCACTGGCAAGCCAATCTTCATCAATTTTAATCACTTGCGCGGCGCGCAAGTGATTAAAAAGTGAAGATTGGCTTGTTTATCCTACCCTTGTTATATTTATTCATCTCATTATTTTGTCTATTTACTGAAGTTTCACTTCTATCGTGTGTGAACCGCATTGTAATTGGCAGAGCCTTTATTAACAAAACTAAAATACAATGAGAACTACACTACGCTACATACCTAACAACTACTTACACTAAGCACACCTGAATTATCCATAGACCAATGAAGGTCTACAGATAATCAAGATGTTCAAGCCCACTACCAATCGGAAGCGTACCCAGCATGCTGGCGGCATTACCACGCTGAATGGCAATGCTTATGCGTTGGGCCAAATAAACGCCAGCATTTTGGTCACGCGTCGCGTCGACCAAGCGCTTGGAAAGGCTTTTGAAGATGAGGTGAGCTCCCGGCCCCCACGGACAATGTCTCAACCCCAAAGGGCTCAAATATGTAACCTCTTCCGAGGGTTGCATATTTGCGCCGTTTCAGTCGCTCAGCTGAATTAGCCGCTGCACCAGCCCTACAATGTGTCTCTGGAAGATGTGATGGTGCCAGAGTATCGACGCAAGTTGCGTCCCACACTAGGGGCCGACCCAACTTCCAAGGCACAACAGTCATGCCGTCAGGTCTTTTGCCATCGTCACGCGCAAGCCCACTCGGTTCGAGTATTGCTGGGACATTGGCGGTGGAAAAAGCCCGGCGTATGATGTCGTTCAGGCTGGCGTGGCGGCCAATACAACCCGCGCTTTTCGAGCAAGAGAGACCGTGGTGACCGAGTTGGTCATAGCACCTCGCACCCAAGCGCAAGCTAACAGCTAGACGAAATGCAGTTGGATCTAATAGGCTACCGGTATTGAAAGATGGCAAAGCTTGTAACCAAAGGCCCGATTCCCACACAGGCACAGCAAGGATACGAGCACGATCCGCGATACTAGGACAAGTATTGAGAAGAGAGTTCCGTGCTAGATCGCAGATCATTCGATCCCACAGTCTCTGAGATGACAGACATCTGGGGAAATCGTTGTTTGGAATCAATGTATATCAATTTCGAAATGCTATGGGATGCAATACAGAGAAAATGAGTAAAAACTGATAGTCACGACTATTTCTGTAAACTACCTTATTTTCTCTTTTATTATAAATCGAGTTAGTAAGAGAGAGGATCGTGTTTGTTTTCAGGGCAGGTCAGATGGTTAAATTATCAAAGTGTAATGTGTAAATTTCGCATAATAAGGAAGTTACCATTTACGTAAAATCAAACAATAATTGCATAGATTTAAAGATAATTGAAAAAAAATCATACACACTGAAAAAATTACTTTAACATCTCAATAAATTAATGACGGTTTTGTGACCATTTTAAAATAACTTACTAAAAATCAATTGCCGCGCGGTGTGTGACGTCACAAGTTTCAACGCGGTCGCATTTCGCGCTGTAGGTTACAAAGGACGCAATAGAATCTGTTTTCGCGGCAGTGAGGCGCAAAAACTCACGTGGGCTCACCCGACTGTTTGGAAGCCGTAACTCGGTGACCCGTGGTAGAGATTTAACGAACAATAAAATCGATATGATACAATAATAATTAAAACAAACAGTAATAAAATAATAAGACCATTTTATCATCATTTTTAGGTCGTAGTATTTGGTAATGTTATCACCTCTATTTTGTTTACCGTGTATTTCACTATAGTATTATATTTAATACTGGGATTTGAGTTTATATACGTGTCATTTAGTGTAGAGGGCGCAGGTGGGATACCATTCACTTCTACCCGCCATCTCAAAAGAGTTTTAGAGGGGTTGGCGCTATAAGTAGATGGAGCTAAGCCGTTGAAGAGCATTCCTTTGTGAAATTTTGTATGGGAAAGATCGAACAGTTGTCAATATAAATTCTTACATTTATTCAATTGGTTTACTTTTACTCAATTGATAATATCAGAAGTGCTATGAACACCACGCCTGGAAATCACAACGGTGATGAAAAATAATCGGAAAAGCAAGCGTCGCCCGCAGTTAGTTAAAAATGTTATTCTTGGATCAGTGGTTTCAGTAAGTGCGTAATGTACACGTGAGTAAGAAACAGTTTTATATTACGATTTACTTTGAAGAAACGATTTTAAAAATTGTTTTAACCTTGTTTTTGCATTTCAAATGAAATTTTTGCATATCACCGACAAGTTAAAACTATTAATTATTATCTCGTTAGGGGGTACTGTAAAATAAACTTCAATTCCGGGAACTGCAATCAGACCATTTCGTAGAATGAAACACCTTCGGTTTTTTTTTAAGTTTGTGGATACTGTTTTATGAAACTTTATGAGAAGTAGCTTATTTTGTGGAAGAGTTGTTGCGAGGCACAGCAACCATAGATAAAAAGTGTAAATCAGTTGGATATTGGTTTAAATATCTTTCAGGGAAACTGTTTGAAAAAGGTCATGCATTTTAAAACATAATACAGTAATAGAAAGTTACATCTTTGATTTGAATTTGGTTACCGTAGTTGGGTTACAAAGTGGTTATATTCAGTGCAGTTATAAGATACCCTTATGGTTGAAATTAGAAAGATTTTAGTCAGATGATGCCGAGCTATGTACGTTACCAATGAATTGTTTGGTATTGTTTAAAAAAATGAGACCCTTTAATTCGCTATAAATATCACTTGGGAGCGTTTATAAAAACTACATAGAAGGCCACATGTGAGAAAAATATGAAACCTTTAATAGGTACGATTAGTAGACTTGGAGAGATATGTAATTGAAAGTCAAACCCAATCGAGCAGTGCAATGGCTCTAGGATGTTGTCGGGTATTATGATTGATTGCTGATGAGTTAACGTTTGAATAACATCGTGAAGTGCAATGGCTTCGATCCATTGACAAAGTAAGCGTTAGTGTGAAACCGTAATACCTTGGACATAAACTGACGTACCTTGTGTCGGCCTAAGAGTGTAACTGCTAGAGAAAGCATTAAGAGTGAACATAATGAACTTTGACTTTGACTTTGACTATGACTTTAATGCCGCGTATCTAGAGTTACCAGGCGGCAGCTAGGGAAAGGTGTATGTTTGAGATTTATGGAGAATGTGGGTAATGTAGTGACGTACCTCGAGTTGCGACAATGAGACAGCGCAACTGCTTGGGAAAGCTATTCATTACTCGTCTTAAGTGGATTTATGGAGAATGTGGTAATAATGACGTACCTTGAGTTGCGACAATGTGACAGCGCAACTGCTTGGGAAAGTTACTCATCTTAAGTGGATAATACTGGAAGAGTAAAATTAACTTTGATAAAATGAATAAATTGTGTATTTTGTTCACAGCAACTACACCAGACTGTGACACTGCCAAGGTTGGCAGCGTGCGCAGGAGGGCCGTGTTATCACCTCTATTTTGTTTACCGTGTATTTCACTATAGTATTATATTTAATACTGGGATTTGAGTTTATATACGTGTCATTTAGTGTAGAGGGCGCAGGTGGGATACCATTCACTTCTACCCGCCATCTCAAAAGAGTTTTAGAGGGGTTGGCGCTATAAGTAGATGGAGCTAAGCCGTTGAAGAGCATTCCTTTGTGAAATTTTGTATGGGAAAGATCGAACAGTTGTCAATATAAATTGTTAATTTATTCAATTGGTTTACTTTTACTCAATTGATAATAGTAAGTCTATTACAAGTAAAATAAAGACATTCAGAAGCGTTCCTTTCTTCCTTTATAAAACCTTGGGAGCAAATTCATTTATTCGATAGAACGCTTCCTCGGTCAACCATTTTAAAACGGGTGTTGACGAGAACTTTCGCACTATACGACATCTATTAAGAATTGCCGTTTTTTATCTATATATATAAAAGCGAAATGTTTATTGAAACCATCAAGGAATCTCAGAAACTACAAATGCTAGGAATCTGAAATTTTGCATGGAGGTGCCTTTTAGCACGTAGGCACTTGCTAAGTCGGGGTTTTGCGAAATTCAAACCCTAAGAGGGTGAAACAAGGGATGAACGGTTGTATGAAAATTCGTGATTTTCAAAGTTATCAAATTTTGTATCTAGACACTTGACACGAAGCAATTAAATGTTTGCTCTAGCAATTTTGTAATTTCAAACTGTATGGGGGTGAAATTGGGGTTGATGTGGGGAATGAATGCCAATATGAAAGTTCCCAACCGTTGAAGATAAAACCATGAAACTCTGAATATAGACAAGTGACACAAAGTAAACGAATGTTTGTTCTATCAATTTCGTAATTTCGAACTGTACGGGGTTGAAATTGGGGTTGAAATGGGGGATGAATGTCAACATGGAAGATCCCAACCGTTGAAGATAGAACCATGAAACCCTGAATATATACACTTGACACGAAGCAAACGAATATTTGTTCTAGCAATTTTGTAATTTCGAACTGTATGGGGATGAAATTGGGATTGAAATGGGGGATGAAAGTATACATGGAAGCTTCCAATCGTTGAAGATAAAACCATGAAACTCTGTATACTTATAGGCACTTGACACGAAGCAAATAAATGTTTGTTCTAGCAATTTTGTAATTTCGAACTGTACGGGGATGAAATTGGCCAGTGCCAGTTTACATTTTTCTAGTAAGCAATCCAGCGCTGGATTCGATCGCTGGACTGGGCAAACCGGGCAGTAACCACACAAGTTTTTTCCCCCACGGGTAATTGATATTGGCGATGAAAACAAACCTCAATAAAATAAATCATATAAAAAATAATAAAACCCGACTAAAGACAACAACAAATAAATAAAACACTACAAAGACCGAAACAAGATTGACAAAATAAAGTATGTACCTACTAATACATTACTACATTATAAGCTGAAAGTCTAGGTTAAGTAAATTACATTATGTTGGGTGGCAGGCGGTACCCATTTGTTAATTATTGACATGATAACGTCTTATAATTCGATGAAGCCGGCTGCACGCCCACAAAACATGACGTCATAAACCGTTACCGCGTTACCGTCGGTCGTTACCGTCGGTCGTTACCTCGCCGCATGTTTGTTACAGTTGTATTAATTATTTCGACCAGTAGTTCAAGCGGGGATGTAGCTCAGTGGTAGAGCGTTCGCTTTGCATGTGAAATGCCCCGGGTTCGATCCCCGGTATCTAAAAGCTTTTTTGCATTGTTTTTTGCATTGTTTTGATTGAAAATGACTAAATTCTACTGATTACTTTTTACATACAAATCTATTAAACAAATGAAATTAAAATTTTCTTTTGAAAAATGCTACCATTCCATCAGTATTTTCTTAAGACGTTGTCACGTTCTATCGTCAGTAAACCGACTTTACAGACAAACATTTTAATTATTTTTTTATCGTTAGAAAATGTATGAGTCCCGCCTGCCACCAAACATAATGTAATTTACTTAACTTTGACTTTCAGCTTATAATGTAGTAATGTTTTAGTACATATTTTATTTTGTCAATCTTGTTTCGGTCTTTGTAGGGTTTTTTTGTCTGTGGTTGTCTTTACTCGGGATTCATTATTTTTTATATTAGTACAATGTAAGGAACCATTGTAATAAAATCAACATTGGAAAAAAAAATACCACTAAAATAAAATAAAAATACATTAGAATCAAAATAATATATCATCAATAAATTTAAAGTCAAACATTAATATTACCATTAAAATAAAAATCAAAGTCAAAATCAGTATAAAAATCAAAATTAAAATAAAAACTACAATATAAATCTTAATAAAGGCAGAACCAGAGTAGCGTCAACAACTGAAACTATATTAGAATAAAATAGGAATGCGTGTGTAGGGATCCTAGGAATGTGTATATGTGTGTGTGTGTGTGTGAGGGTGTGTGTTTGTGTGTGCGCGAGAAGGTGTGAGGGTGATTTGTGTGTGTAGAGGTGAGGGTGTATGTGTGATACAGATGGCATGTTCTGTTTGGAGTATGAGTTCATGTTAGGAGGTGATAGTGAGTAGTTTTTCAGTATCATTGTAGGTTAAACTCATCAGCCATTTCTCTAACACAACACAACTCTGCAGTTTACTAATTAAGACTGTAAATGTTCAATGATTTGTTCACTTGGTTGTATAATCGAGCACCAACCGCATCATAATGTCGATTGGCAAGGGCGGTCCGTGTGCGAGTTATAGGATACACTGTGTAGTTCCTGCGTTTGCTAGACGGATAATATGGGAGTGTTGCATGCTTTCGGAGCAGCACCTGTTTTATGTAGAGCTGTCTGACCGTGCGAACAGCACAACCAGTATACAGCTGTGTAGACACGGTTTGCCTGTCATCACTTTTAAGACCGCTCTCTGTGGCCTCCCCATGCCGTAATACAGTACGACAATATCGATTGTGCAAGAGCATAATACACCGTCTTTAAAAATTCCAGTGATGCAGCCTTTCTCATCCTTTTAAAGACAAACATGAGCTTTCTAGAACGGACGATTAAATTATGCAAATGGTAACTCCAGCTTGGGCTGGATGACAATTAAGGGATCGTTAGATTTGTCTCAATAACTCAAGTGTTGTATCATATGTTTTTTTAAGCTGTTTTTTTTCAGTCGGGTTTTTTAAACTATAGTTATTTATTTATCTTGAAATGAATAACCACTTTTTGTCGTTCGACAATAATCTTATATATAAAATTCTCGTGTCACAGTGTTTGTTTCCTTACTCCTCCGAAACGGCTTTACTGATTTTAACCAAATTTTATATGATATTCTGTAGGTTTGAGAATCGGCTACTAGCTACTTTTCATACCCCTAAGTGACAAGGGTTGTTCACCCCAAAAATTTTTTTTTTATTTCGGACAATTTTTTTTATTTTTAATTTTTTATAATGTGGCGTTAAAAAATTCATACAACCCTAAATTTTTGCCCTTTTATCACCAACCCCTATTTTTTAATAGCCATTTTAGTAATTTAATCATTTTTCATACCGCTCGATAACTGATCAATTATAGTCTTTTTAGGGTTCCGTAAAACGTAAAAACGGAACCCTTATAGATTCGTCATGTCTGTCTGTCTGTCTGTCTGTCTGTCTGTCTGTCCGTCCGTATGTCACAGCCACTTTTTGCAGAAACTGTGAGAACTACACTGTTAAAACTTGGTAAGTAGGTGTATTCTGTGAACCGCATTAAGATTTTTACAAATATAAAAAAAATAGGGGTGCCCCCCATACTTAGAATTGAAACTCAAAAAAAATCTTTTTTCATCAATCCTACACATGTGGGGTGTCTATCGATAGGTCTTCAAATATGTTGTTGAGGTTTCTATACTCATTTTTGTCTACACTGAATAATTTGCGCGACAGACGCTTCCAAAGTGGTAAAATGTTTCCCCCCCCCCCCCTCTAACTTCTAAAATAAGAAAATGAAAAAACTAAAAAAAATATATGATGTACCAACGAAAATTGGTTTGAATCTGACCTGATGAACAGTTTTTTTAGTACGTCATAAATACACTATTATTAAAACTTCGATCAAAGTTACAACGAACTACAAGAACTATGTGTACTATGTATATTATGTTACTTGCTGCAACGGAACCCTTCATGGGCGAGTCCAACTCGCACTTCGCCACTTTATTTGATAATGTTTTTCACTCTATTTCGATTCAAATTTCCCGGAGCTGATGGCAAATCTAAAATCTATCTTCTATAACATAAAAATGAATCGCCTGGACCAATTTGGACAATTTATTTTTAACTGTTCGTTGAAGTCCAAGGATGGTTTTTACGGCGAGAATAAATCGAATAATTGACGGGAAAACCCTAAAACTAGCCCTTTTCTTTTTCCCATACAAACGTTTTCTAACTAATTTGTTAAGGCAATTTGAGCTTTATTGCTATGAAATAAAGTTCATATTAAATAACAAGCACTCACTTATGTCTAAGCAGTATATGTGAGTTCCTAACGTCAAGGAGTCAATTTGCACTTTGTTCCCGCTGCACAAAGTTCAAATTCCATCATATCTATCAAAACAGTTGGAGAATAGGAGGGTGTAATGTCACGTTCCGAAACCCACTCAGAAGAAACTCAACAAAAGTGATAATATCGCGAACCAAATCAAATTGAATAATCACAAAACGTAAGACTCATAGATCATTAATACTGATTTTCAATTTGGTCGGCTTCACGATATTTTTATTTTGATGTATCAGTTTCATGTCATTATATCAATCAAATGCCAGTCAAACACAAACCGCGTTACCAAAAGTGTTTTATTATTTTAAATTATTAATTTAATATCCCTATCTGTGCAAAATTATTTGTTTAAACATCTTTGCTAACGGGCTTTGGAGCGCAGATATATATGACTCAAAAATTTGAAGTGGAACCAGGCTGGACATGTTTGCCGCATGTCGGATGATTATTGGGCCAAAACTACACGCGGAGGAAGCCAGGTTGCAAACGACGACGCGGCAGACCAAAAAAACGATGGCAAGACAATCTCCACAAATATTGGAAAGACTGGACGGTATGGAAGCCGTTGCCTAACATTGGGACAAGACAGCCACATGATAAATAAATATTAATACCTATTATGTACATGAGATGGATGCAAATTAATTAAATTTCTTAATTCAAGAACAAATTACAGGCGAACTGAGGATTTATAAATCAGTTGATACGGTGACTAATCAAGATGATGTCGTCAACAACTACTTATCCACCGAAATTTTTGAACTCGCTAGATTTTCCAGGATTGTCACCTCACAATCTTCAGTTAAAAGTTGGATCGGTAGTTAAAATTTTGCGAAATATCAACGAACCGCGTCTTTGCAACGGCACACGGTTAGCTATAAAAAATACGGAACAACGTGATAGAAGCAACTATACTGAAAGGAAAGTGTACAGGAGAAGACGTTTTGATACCACGCATCCCAATGATTCCGACTGATGTACTTACCATTTGATTTTAAACACTTCAGTTTCCAGTGCGTCTTGCTTTTGCTATGATCATAAACAAGTCCCAGGGGCAACCTTAACACGCTCAGCGCCAAGCCCTATATGCAAATACTACCAAATATTCACAACTTTAAATTTTTGTTTTTTTAGTGTTGTGAGTTGTGAGGTGTTAAAATAGTATAGAAAATAATCACACTCCCTCCTTTATCATTTTTTTTACCGCTGTGGAAATTTTTTGATACACGTGGCCTGGGAAATACTTTATATAGATAAACTATTCCCCAGGCCATGTGTATCAATAAAGATACACATTTCGTAATATTATTTATCTGTGTTTCTCTCTTGAATGCACATTTATTATTCAACCAAATAATATCTCAGGAAACTTATTATCCCTCAATTAAGGGAATAAATTATTGTAGTTTTACTTAAACAATCTCCTCAGTTAGCCGGAAATGATGTGCCATCAGCCCCTATTATGACAAAAAACCCGTCTAATAGAAAACATTATCTCAAAAGTTACAACGTTGGAGAGAAAATTGTACGCTGAAGATGTGCAGAGGTGCTATAAAAAGCATGACAGGAAAGTTATTGGTGGCAAGACTTTCAAAGCAGCTCAAACAACTACAATATGTTCTGTATGTGAAAGTTTTCTAAAGTTTTCAGTTTTTCTCCTTAACTGATTGTACGATTCCCATCCCAAAACCACTGGGAAAATGAGTAGAAAGCGTGCACATTTTGGATACACACTGCTTTAACTGAAATGGGGAGTGTGTATCATAAACTATACACACTCCTTATGACAGTGTGTATCCTAAACGATACACATGATGCTGAGCGCGTTAAAGTGTTTGTGGTATTTATCTAGAAAACCCATGTTCTCACATGGTCAATAATTGTATGTTGCATATTACCTCCCGTGTTCGAAAATAATCAGATTTGTTTGTCCATGTGCCAGGTAATCAAACAAAAATATCGTATACCACAAAGTACTACAATAAAAATAAAACTGATTTTTGGCAATAACTTGATTAACAACAAAGGGATTTATCATAATCATCAGCTATTTAATATTCGTCAACTGCTGGACGTAGGCCTCTCCTAATGAACGCCATATGGTGCGGTCTTCTGCATTCTCCATAAAGGGATTACTTGCTTTTAAATGCGTCCGAATAAATCCGAATAAATCCGTTGAAATAAATATGTTATTAATAAAACACTTACTTAATGCGGTTCACAGAATACATCTCTTACCAAGTTTCAAAAGTATGGTTCTTATAGTTTCTAAAAAGTGGTTGTGACATACGGATGGACAGACATACAGACATGACGCACCCATAAGGATTCAGTTAGTACGTTTTACGGAACTGTAAAAATGGATCTTCGAAATGTATGTACGCTCATAACTTTTGAATGACTGCACCATATAGGATGATTCTTTGTTTAATGTACATCAACAACAATTTGTTATTGTCAGGACAACATTTGTACATCAGAATGTTTAGAAAATGTTGACAAAAAAAATTGGCATTCATAGGAACTGCCGATAGAAGTGAAAACTTAAAACTCAGAATTTGATAGCTTATCTTGGAAACTACACGGGTGTAATCGAAGGGCGTGGCCTCGCCATCTTGGCATGGCCATCTAGAAATGCGTCAGCATTTCCCATTGGCTGATGCGTTTCTAGATGGCCATGCCATGATGGCCTGTCCACGCCTTTCAGCATTTCCCATTGGCTGACGTATTTCTAGATGGCCGATAGCCATGGTTCTGAGTTTAGCCGAAGCTTTCTTATCATACCCGAGCGTGACAAATGAATTCAATTCACAGCCCACGAAAAATCTGTCTAGGCGCGCCTAAAGAAGTTTTCACTTCAAAAATACATGGTGGTACGAAGTTCACCGGGTCAGCTAGTCTATATATATAATAAAGTGGCCAAGTGCGAGTTGGACTCGCCCATGAAGGGTTCCGTTGCAGCATGTAACATAATATACATAGTACACATAGTTCTTGTAGTTCGTTGTAACTTTGATCGAAGTTTCAATAATAGTGTATTTATGACGTACTAAAAAAAAACTACTCATCAGATCGAGTTCAAACTAATTTTCGTTGGTAGTTTACATGGTAATGTACATCATATATTTTTTTTAGATTTTTCATTCTCTTACTTTAGAAGTTAGAGGGGGGGGACACACATTTTACCACTTTGGAAGTGTCTCTCGCGCAAATTATTCAGTGTAGACAAAAACTGTTTAAGAAACCTCAACATCATTTTTGAAGACCTATCGATAGACACCCCCACACGTCAAGGTTTGATGAAAAAAAATTTTTTGAGTTTCAGATCTCAGTATGGGGGGCAACCCTAATTTATCTTTTTTTAAATTTTTTTTGTTCAAATCTTAATGCGGTTCACAGAATACATCTACTTACCAAGTTTCAACAGTGTAGTTCTCATAGTTTCGGCAAAAAGTGTCTGTGACATACGGACGGACAGACAGACAGACAGACAGACAGACAGACAGACATGACGAATCTATAAGGGTTCCGTTTTTACGTTTTACGGAACCCTAAAAATCAATGCCACTTTTCGTTGTTAGTGAACTCCTCCTAAACGGCTGAACCGATTTGAATGATTTTTTCTGTATGCGTTTGGGTAGGGCCCTCGATGGTTTAGATTCACAAATTAGCCCGGCAGATGGCGCTGCAGTTGGTATGTAGGTTATTATCCGAGCGAAGCTAGAACGGGCCGCTAGTTAATTATATGAAGAAGACCTGAATGAGTATAATTTTATTGTAAATACATGTTGGTATATTTCGTTCCATGTGGGTTTCATTAAGGAGTATGGTAGGTAGGACGGTAGGAGGTATCTTTTTGTGTTTAGAAGACAGTGGTAAAACTTTTTGCAGAGTCTGTCTGTGGAAGTACCTTATCTTTGCCAGTTATTCTACAGCTAAGCAGTAATATGCAAACATAACTAATTTCCGGTTTGTAGGGCAATGTTTCCAGTAAAATTACCGGGCATAGAGATAAAACATCTCATATCTCTGGGTGACGAGCGCAATGCAGTGCTAGGTAATAATTTGGACTCTTCATGTACCAATAGCTGCGTATCACTGTGCTGTTATGTGGCAGTCATGTTGCTTACATGTCTCTCTCTTTTTGTCACTCTTTACTACAATAAAGGCGTGAGTATGTTTTATTTTTAATCGTTAGGTCTATTTTATTGTAGAAATTAAATGAAACCAGAGCGTAGAGATTCTAAACCTTCCGACACGGAATCTCACATCTCGTTCTTTGTTTTATCTGTTTAGAATGACAAAGGCAAGGATTATCCGCCGTTCGGATTGCGCCTAGAACCACTACCCTGTACTACTTTTATCTGCAATATAAATTCAAGATCTATCACCATCGATGAATATCGATCATCCCTGATCCAGACTGTACTGAGTTCATCTTAATATTTCTTTCATTTCATTTACATTCACAGCCCATGAAAATTCTGTGTGCGTGCCCTGCGCTAAGTTTTCACTTTAAAAAAATCGCTAATGTGTCTGGTACTCAGTACAGTCGATTTTTTTAAAGTGAAAACTTAGCGCAGTGCCATATTTTTTTTGTTCTGAGTAGGTCATGTAACTAGGGTATGTAATATCGAAAGATTATCAATTCCAGAACTAAATCACGATTCTAAATACCCAATGTCGAAATTCCGGCTGCTCAGCTCCAGCAGCTCCGACACTGGAAAAATATTTGGATTGTACAGAAAAGTAAAATTGATTATTATCTATTTATATACATTACATACTTTTTATTTTTTTAATTAATAAAACATTCTAAAGTACTACAACAGTGAGCGGCAAACCATTACCTAGCACTGCACTGCGCTCGTCACTTTCAAACAAGATGAATTACTCCATGAATGATTTATTTATTGAATCTTTAATAACTTATCGTGTGTGTGTATCTAAACATCATGGATGCGTTTGAAAATAAGTTAGTGGTCAAAATACCGACATTGGAGTAACGATATCAAAGTGTTTCAATTCCGAAATTGAAATATCGAAAAAGTTTCTCCAAGATTTCGGAATTCCGGAATACATGCCCTAGTTTTGAAAGTTTTTAGTCTTTTTTTTTTCTCGGAGTCTATTATAGCCATGACAAGAATGTCAACTACTTCTCTTCTTTCGAAGCACTTCTTGAAGACCTTCTTCCCTCTTATTCTCATGCCATAATAATGGGTGATTTTAATACTTGCTTGTTGAAGGCTGACGCGCGTTGTGCTAAATTGCAAGCAATTATTCGTTCGAGCGGCTTGCATACTCTGCCTTCAACAGCTACTCATCATTTTCCGGGTTGCACTCCTTCTCTACTCGACCTCATGTTCGTGTCGTCATTGCACCATGTCGCTAAGCATGGGCAATGCTCGCACTCTGCGCACGACATGTCGTATCATGACGTTATATATCTGTCATATAAAACTAGACCACCAAGAAACAAGCCTAAAATTCTTCTGCAGCGCAGCTTTGGTGCCATTAATTCGGAAAAACTTCGCGAGGATGCAAATGATATCGATTGGTCAGGGGTACTTGAGGCGGACTCGATGGATGAAAAGATTTCTTTGTTCAATGAAAAAAATACCCAACTGTATAACATCCATGCTCCTATACGTCCAGTGAAAATGAAACACTTGCCCGCTCCTTGGCTAACAGATAATATTAGAAAAATGTTAAAACTAAAAGCGTCAGCCAAGGCAAAGTTTAGTTCTTGTCCTACCGATATCAATAAAGAGGGGTATCAGATCTTGCGAAATCGTTGCAATAGAGTGTGTAGGGATGCTCAACGTCGCCATATCCACAGCTCTGTCGAAAACGGAGATCCAGCTAAGGTTTGGAAATTTCTCCGTTCCTTGGGTGTTGGGAAATCTCGGCAGGAATCTAATCCTAGTGGTGTTGATGTCAACCAACTTAATATCCATTTTTCTTCGTCATCCAACATAAGTCAGAATGACAAAGCTGCTACCTTAAATTATCTATCTTCTCTTCCTACACCCAAGCACTCTCCTTTTGTCATTAGTCAATTTGCCGGTTGTGATGTTAAGAAGAGCATTTTGTCCATTACATCTAATGCTAATGCTGTTGAGCAGAGTACGGTGCCGTCATGTTGGAAAGAAGCTAACATTGTCCCGATTCCAAAAAAACCTAACCCTAAAGCCTTGTCCGAATATCGTCCCATCTCCATACTCCCATTTCTTTCCAAAGTGCTTGAACGCCTTATCCACTCCCAGCTCAACTCGTTCCTTAACCGTAATAATCTCCTTAGTCCTTTACAGTCCGGCTTCCGTTCTGGTCACAGCACCGTCACTGCACTAGTAAAAATTACTGATGATATCAGGATGGGGATGGACGACAACAAACTTACTGTCCTTACCTTGCTTGACTTTAGCAATGCATTTAATACGATCGATTTTGATATCCTACTAGCTGTTCTCCGCTCTATTAACATATCTCCAACGGCAGTTGACTGGTTTCGCAGTTATCTGCTTGGGCGCCGGCAACGTGTACGCGTAGATGAGGTGTTGTCTTCATGGTGCGATACTAGTTCCGGTGTCCCTCAAGGTGGCGTTCTTTCTCCTCTCCTTTTCGCAATCTTTATTAACTCAATTACACTCCATGTTACTTCTTCCTACCACCTCTATGCTGACGATTTCCAGATTTACTCTCAGGCATCCCTAGACCGTTTAAGTGTGTCTGTGAGGACTGTAAATGACGATTTGCGTCATATTGAAGCCTGGGGTCGATCTTTTGGCCTTACTGTCAACCCTTCTAAGACTCAAGCCATCATTGTTGGAAGTAGTAGGTTAATTTCGAAGATAGATTGGGCTACTCTACCTCAACTTATGTTTGGAGGTGTTACAATCTCATACAGTGCGCAAGTCAAAAATCTTGGTGTGATCTTTGACAATTGTCTATCTTGGGATCCTCAATTACAATCAGTCAAGCGTAAGTTATTTACCTCAGCTGCGTCTTTAAGACGAATAAGATTTTTTTTACCTACGGCCACTAAAGTTGCGTTAGCACAGTCTCTCCTATTACCTATTTTAGATTATGCTGACGCCTGTTATCTTAACTTAACCCAGGAACAATTTCAAAGGCTCGAGCGTCTTCAAAATTTTTGTATACGATTTATTTTTGGTCTTAGAAAGTATGACCACATCTCTCAATTTCGTAAACAGCTCGAGTGGCTCCCAGTCAGACTTCGCCGGGATACACATATACTCTCTCTTTTGTATAATCTATTATTTAATCCTATTTACCCCCCTTATCTTAGCTCTCGCTTCATTTTTCTATGTGATACTCACTCAAGTAACCTTAGGTCGTCTAATAATCTTCTTTTGTCCGCTCCGTCTCACTCCAGCTCCTTCTATGGATCTTCGTTCTGCGTGACGGCCGTTGCTCTCGCACTACCAGTGACCAGTGGGTATCCGGCGGGCGCAGAGCGTGGAGTCCTTCAAGGCTCAGATCAAGAAACACTATCTCTCTATGTTGGTCCCTTAATTATTTTTTGTTCTATTTAGATTTCCATTCGTTCGCTTTTTTTTTTTTTTTTTCAATTGTTTCTGTTGGTCGCTGTCATTTGGTTATTTGTATTATTTATTATTATGTATGTTTATTTTATCTATGTATGTATATTTTTTTTTTTATTTATCATAAATATCTATATCAGAGGTAGGTATATGTTTGTATGATATTGTTATGTAGTATTTTTTATTCATTTATGTTTTGCTAGCATAAATGACGACAGTCGTATTGTTTTATTTCTTGCTGTTACTTTCGCACCATATCCTCAAATTGTTTTTCGCTTTCTCATATTTTGACTATTAATGGTTGCCTGGAAGAAATCGCTATAAGCGATAAGGCCGCCATTTATGGCACTAGTTATAAGTTATTTTATTTGCTATTGTTTTTTCACTGTATTAATATGTTAGTGTGCATAATAAAGTATTTCTGTCTGTCTATCGAAACTGGAACTTACCAGTAAATGATGATATTTACCAGGTCCATGTCTTATATCTCTTTCAACAATCTGTTAGGTTGATACTGGTACGGTCGGAATCGTACTGACTGGTATGTACGTGTGTAGCTGTGTAGAGTAATAGCCGATTTCAATTCCCTACCACTTCTATGTAACTTCCTCTGATAAAAGGGTTCGTGTGTGGTCGTTTTAAAGAAAAAAGTGAAAACTTATATTGGCACACCGCATACATATTTTTTCATAGTTTGCGAATGAGGCTAATCGTCACGCTCGGAAGTATAAGGCTCGATCGGGTGGACTCGGGACTGCCGATTGTATCCGAGCGAGAAAGATGATAATATAATCTGTTTCAAACATTGAGGAATACCATTTTAGTTTGTCTGAGGTTTCAAATGAAAGATGTATATGTCACCGGAAAATAACAAGAATTGTTCGTTGATCAATTCACTAGTTGATCAACTTTCGGAAAATAACAAACGGTAGGTAGTTGAAATGTATTATTTAACGTACGTATTTTAGTAAATTCATCAATTTACGAGGTCTTGCCGTTAAATAATCCGACGAAGGCGAGGTGTGCGCTGATTAGATCAACGACTCACGTGTTTTACACCGCTTCCCACCAGCCGGGTGAACCGTAAGAAGTTATTATAGGGTTGCGTACCCAATAGGTAAAAACGGGACCATATTACTGGGACTTAGCTGTCCGTCCGTCCGTCACCAGGCTGTATCTCAAGAACGGTGATAGCTGGACAGTTGAAATTTTCACAGATGATGTATTTCTATTGCCGCTGTAACAATAAATACTAACAATAAAATAAATATTAAAGGGGGGCTCCCATACAACAAACTTGATTTTTTACCGTTTCTTGCTCGATTAGTCCGTCCCAAGTAAACTAGATGGCCCACTAGTAGAATAAAACGCGCTATCGACTTCGTCGTTAGAATCATAACCTAAAATAAAAAAAATGTGTTTTTTTTTAAAGCTTTCTGTGGAAACTGCGATAGTCTATATAGTATACGGAATTCGAAATAAAGGTAAAGTTGTTTTCGCCGTTTATTGACGTGATAACGTCTAATAATTCGGTGAAGCCGGCTGCACGCCCGCAAAACATGACGTCATGTAACGTTACCGTTACCGTTAGTTCCTCGTCCGTGCCATGCGGACGAAGCTGAGCGCTGAGGGCGCCACCCGCCGAGTCGAGCAGTATCACTACTCGCGCTATCAGCGTACTGATTTCTTAAGACGTTGTCACGTTTAACTATCGTCAGTAAACCGACTTTACAGACAACCATTTTTTTTTTGCTAATCGGTACGGAACCCTTCGTGCGGGAGTCTCACTCGCACTTAGCCGGTTTTATTTTACAACGGCTCACCTGTCAGATTTTTGGGAAATATGCCCGTCCGCGTTGTAAAATTACTAAATTGGACCGTTTAGGTTACATAGGACCCAGATCCGACTCCACCTAGTCTGGTACTACCCTTAGAGTGTTTATAAAAAAAATTGTCTGTAAAACCGGTTTACTGACGATAGAACGTGACAACGTCTTAAGAAAATACTGATGGAATAGTAGCATTTTTCAAAAGAAAATTTTAATTTCATTTGTTTAATAGATTTGTATGTAAAAAGTAATCAGTAGAATTTAGTCATTTTCAATCAAAACAATGCAAAAAAGCTTTTAGATACCGGGGATCGAACCCGGGGCATTTCACATGCAAAGCGAACGCTCTACCACTGAGCTACATCCCCGCTTGACCTACTGGTCGAAATAATTAATACAACTGTAACAAACATGCGGCGAGGTAACGACCGACGGTAACGCGGTAACGGTACATGACGTCATGTTTTTCGTGCGTGCAGCCGGCTTCATCGAATTATAAGACGTTGTCATGTCAAAATGTGGGAGCCAGAAGCTCAAGGGAGGTCCTGAGTGGAGTATGGAGAAACGACACTCAGGGCTAACCGCAGAGCTTCTGGCGGGAGTCTACCCGGTGTCAAAATGTGCACCAATATCAAGTTAGGGGCTTTCAAGTTTTATCTGACAGATGAGACGTTGTAAAATAAAACTTTTCACGGTTCACCCAGATGGTCTCAGGAGGTAGACAATAGGTTAGAACTCTGAATAAACAATTGCCAAATGTTTATAATTAATGCCATCGGCCAATCAGAGAACAGTGTATTAATTGCCGGGTAGTCGTGTACCGTTAAATAGTACGCTGAGCAACGATTGACCCATTATTGGATGATTTTACTTGCGGCAAAATCGTAATTTATTAAATGACGGCCAAGGACCGTTAGTTGATCAATTAACGTAAATTCATTGCGTTAAATAATACATTTCAACTGCCGTTTGTTATTTTCAGAAAGTTGATCAAGTGTACCTAGTAAATTGATCAACTAACGACTCTTGTTATAAACAGTCATGTACAGTCATGCATGGTGTAAAATTGTACAAGGGTTATTTGGCTTTTGGATGTCGTTGTCAGGGGTCAGGGGGGCGTGGGTGTCGATCAGTGTTACCCGACAACAAAATATCTTTTGGTTTGGGGGAGTTTAAATAAACTCTATCACGACAAAAATATTTGGAACTACAGTAGAATCCGCATACAACTTTCAAGGGACTGGCGATATTATTTCGTACTAACCGGATGACGTAAAAAACGGCAGGATTATTTCTTAAGTACATAATGTACTTAACTCATGAATAAACATGTATGTATGATATTTGCGAAAGTTTGATTTTCCTATTTAGGTAAATAAACATTTTGTAGGATTTATAATCACATATGCTCTATTCTATTGGTTCTCACACATTCCAAATTACAAACATAGGTACATAATATACTGCAATACATTACATAAATAATAGATAAATTACATACACACGCACGACACGAAAAACTCTGGTAATAACTAACGTAGAAAGTCTGTTATTTGAGTTTGTTTTTGACAAACTTTTGTTCGGTAGTAAGAACTTCGTACGGCATTATGAATCACACATTCACATCATTGTTTTCATGAGATCATCATCGAAATTAGTTTGAAGAAACATATTGAGCGTTTCCGCAGCCTTCAAAGCTTCAGACACGCTCACGGTAGGATGATTCTCCGCTAGTTCGTCATCATCACCATCACTATCTTTGCCATTCGCGTCGTTGGCGATGATATTTTCCACAATGTTTTCATCAGACAGTTTTTCATTAGTGACGATAGCATCATCGACACTCGCATATTGTTCAAAGTCCTCGAGTGTTATGGGTAACTGATGCTTATCAATAGCCCTCGCCCAAATGCTCAGCGGTACGTCGTCTTCTTCATTAAAATCATCTGCGTTCGAAGTTATGCTACATTCTACATTGCTCATTCTACATTTTTAAAACATCTGAGACGTTGAGATTTTCCGATTACGAGAAGTTTTTTTAACAGTGCCACTCATGTTGGATGCCACCATCACAGTGATTCTCTCCTTTGATAATTTTTCTCCTGTACATTTTTCACCTTTAAATGACAATGTCTTGTCTGTGGTTAATATACAAAAATGCCCAGTCTCATCCGCATAAAAAATTTCATCATTTCTAATTTATTGCGTACGTAGAGTAGGCCAAACCTTTTCCAACCAATCGACTACATCACCTTGTCGAACTGATAAAGACTCGCCAGCAGTCTTACCACTGACGATGTTGTGTCTTACTTTGAAACAGCTTATCCAACTCATGGAACATGTGGCATATCTTACTGCCTAGAAAAAAAGTTTGCTTTCTCTCGGTCCATTCACGGGTATTCCCCGGTCGCGCTGAAGCTTGAACCAATGCCTTACCTACCTGCTCATGGGTAGAACTCCTTACACGTTTGTATTTTAAAATATTGACATTAAATAGCGGCTCGATCTTATCTTATCCTTATTCTTCTTTATTGTTGATATTGTAGAATGAGATACGCTAGACTCCTTTGCGAGGGCTGCATTTAATTCACTAGCTTCTAATCGGTGTAATATTGCACTTTTTTCTTCGATTGTAAAACACTTTCGCTTCACGGAACTCATTTGTCGAGCTTTAAGAACTTGTCATAACAAGTGACAAACACTAACTGTGATTGACACACTAATAAGGAGAGGTGAAGCACGGGGGCGGGGTACCGAGGTATTGATGCATAGGTTGTGTAAACAAAATATTGCGCGTCGTATTAACGGGACGTATTATCATAAATAATGGTCGCTATAAGCAGCTCGTCGTTTAAACCGGAGTCGTATTAAACGGTTATATTTTCTTAGTACCTAACTATGAAACGTAACTTGAGTAAACATTATCGTAGCTAAAAGCGGTTAGACGTGTCACGTGACAAGTGGAGTCGTTATTAGTGAATTGTACTGTACAATAATTGAATGAAAATAAATATAAATAGCATTAAGCTAAATACAAAAAACAATTCATCAAATCTTTTTGCTGTAATTATGTTCTCCGTGAATTTTGTCGCGAGGTTGAAAATGAAACTTAACAGTCCTCATCATCTTCACATAGAGAATCATCCTCGTCGCTGCTTTCTTCATTCCCGAAGCAAAATTGAATTATAAAAGGCTCATCCAAATACCCGTCGTTTTTTCTATTTTATTTTTTCAGTTTTTTGAGCTTCATTCACAGCTCACATAAAAACTGTGTATGGTGCGCCAAAAGAAGTTTTCACTTCAAACACAAAATATTATTTAGCGTTTTTCCTTATGAGGGGGGAATTTGTGGGAAATTGGGCATTGATTTTTCCTTCAAATTTTGGGGAATTAAGAAATGGGGTATTGGCAATCCTGTGGTTGGCGGCGGCGTTAGTTCCCCATTTTGGCCATGGACCAAAACACCGTCGTAGCACTATTATACTCACCATGCATAAACAGTATTAAGATTTTAAAGGCTTATTACACTTAGCAATAAAATAGTCGACTGAATTAGTCGCTATTGAATTCAGTGCAGTGTAATAGTATTCAGTAAGCTAGCATACTACATTCAGGGTAGCGATTCTGAAACCATGCGGTTGCATCCGACACGGAATCTCATCTCTCGGTCTTTGTCATGCTAAACAGATAAGACAAAGACCGAGAGATGAGATTCCGTGTCGGATGCAACCGAATGGTTTCAGAATCGCTACCCAGAACAGGGTAGTTATTCTGAATCCATTCGGTTGCATCCGAAACGGAATCTCATCTCTCGGTGTCTGCCATGCTAAACAGTTATGACAAAGACCGAGAGATGAGATTCCGTGTCAGATGCAACCGAATGGATTCAGAATCGCTACCCTGAGGATTGCTTGCTTTCTAACATGTTTTTGGACTTGGTTCAGAATTCATTCGACTAAATTTAGCCAAGACTTAGTTAGGCTTATTACAATAGTGTAATAACTTTTTTACATAAATTCTCAGCATACTTCACTCTGCTTGTTACCGTAAATTTATAGTATGGTGTTTTGTTACATGAGCGCTACTCATATACGTTTTAGAATTGTAATTTCCTTCTTATAGCAGGAAACTTTTTACCTAGTCCCCAATATGAGATAGTTTTACTACATAATTTTGTATTTACCGTTCAAACAACCAAAGAACAAACTCTATATTTATAGGTAGCACTGGCAATATTACGGTGATTCAACTTCAACACTTGGTTTATGGCTTTTATTGATTACGGCGATTGAAATAGAAAACGTTGAAGTTGACGTTTAGGCTTCGAGCAATGATAAGCGATGCTTGTCATTGGTCGAAGTGTTTAGCAGTAGGTACTATTTATTTATTTATTCAATGAGCACACAAAACAGAATGTAATAAACACTAAACATATATTATTATAACATTAGCGTATACTGTACAGAACTGTATTACAATCTAAACTATGTGGGCCTAGTAACGAGTTTTCAATACAGTGGTTTGATAATAAAATTATCTTAAATTAGAGATAATAGGTACCTACACTAAGAACATAACGCCAACTGATCTGAACTTAAAACTAACATGCTTTAAAACAGTAGATAAATAAGATAGTTCATAAACATTGTGAAACAACCAACTAGCCACAGTTCAAATTTAGAAGAAAGAAAGAAAACTTTACAAAACACAATATAGGATGGCACATTTATCATACAATGTGTAAACGAACATTATGAAACAAACTCAGAATAGTACTTACGGTTAGCACAACAGGTTTATTCTTCTTTGATTATAGTTTTTGTTATTTTATTAATTTATTCTTTGCCATGGATACTAGTCTTTCAGCCGGCTGGTCATTGAAACTATTGCCAGTCTAGAGGGAAACCACCCAAAAAATAGGCGACAATTGGGAGGCAAAATTTTTCTTGGGATTTTGGACAATAAAATGCATGTGGGAGGAAACGAGGCATTCTAATACTAATAATACAATTAAGAAAGAGCTATTAAATAGCACTTATCAGGAGAAATAAAATAACTGAAAGCCATCAATATGGCAAATTGATAGTTGAAACCAAGTAGTACCTTGCCCGGTGATAGATAGTTCTTAACTTAAGTTTTTTTGTAAATCAGTTCTAGGTTTGTACTTATGGCAATCAGGGTAGCGATTCTGAAACCATTCGGTTGCATCCGACACGGAATCTCATCTCTCGGTCTTTGTCATGCTAAACAGATAAGACAAAGACCGAGAGATGAGATTCCGTGTCGGATGCAACCGAATGGTTGCGCTCTATGGTCGATGGAGCGCGTTTAACTAGTAAAAACTATTCCCTTTCAAAATATATTAAAATAATTGTAATAGGTGAGAAAACCCTCTCAGACAATGTGTTTCACAGCCTAGGCGTTTTTATAACAAAGAAACGTGGCGTTAAGCTTTTTCGTTTGAATTTTGGGTACGGCAAAATCGAAATCGATCAGAGGTAAACTGCATTTTCTGGCTACAAACAGTCCGATAGAAAAGAGATAAAAGATAGATAATGCAGATCAGCTGCTCATTTTACAAACAGCAATTGTTATGAAAATGACAAGCTTACAACTCTATGCAGCAATCTTCAAGATTAGACAAGTGAAGAAGCGGATACTGCCGATATCCCACAGAAATCTAAATAATAAGGTAATAGAAATGGCATAACTCTCAAATTACTTGCAAAACGCTTGTCGCCATATTTCCCCTACCCCCGCGGTCACTACTACATGCGCGTACTATTCAAATACAGATCCACTTACACACCAACAGCTGCACATTATCAACCTGGGTCTGTGATTGCATCACACACATCCATAAACGCTTATCAGTGAACCTACCAATACATTGAAAA
Source organism: Ectropis crepuscularia (assembly GCA_963693475.1). Taxonomy (NCBI): domain Eukaryota; kingdom Metazoa; phylum Arthropoda; class Insecta; order Lepidoptera; family Geometridae; genus Ectropis; species Ectropis crepuscularia. The sequence goes on from OY856338.1 coordinate 40,649,707, forward strand.
ATAAACAATTTCTCACATATACCTACGCTAGTGCTTGACAAAAATTAAAACATATCGATATTTCAAAGTACGGTCCAATTTTAACATTCGATAAAGGTTATTATTGATTTCATTAATTAGGTGTATTACACTACAATAAAGTCAATATGCCTACCTATGAAATAAGTGAGTCACATGGGGTATACTATTGTTTCGAAAACTGAACTATGTAATTCTGACACCACATGGGCTTAGGTATAGTTGAAGAACAAAGGTTGTTGTATATTTTGTACATCGAGCAACTCGATCTTCCGCGCAAGCACGGAAGGGAAGTAGCCTTAGCTAAAAATTATTGTTCAAATCTTTCTGTCATTTCTTGCGGGAGGGAAAAGTTGCACACTAGCGAAAAGCCACACTATTACATACAAAACATACCTGTACCGATCCATTGCCGACCATACTCACACAGCCAAATCACTAACACATAAAAAATAAAGCACCATTCACAAATCTAGCCCCGCCCTCAGTGTATTCCACGCCGCAGTATATTATCAAACTCCATGGTCCACGCGGACTTGTACTTTGACAGAGAGGAAACGCTGTGTATGCCTACTCCCTTCCGTGTTGCTCGCTGATTTTGTATGAAAATTAATAAAGTCTTAAAAATAAAAGCTTACAATAGATAAATACTGCCTCAGTTATCTTAATATTTATTTTGCACGGACGAACAATCGCGCGTTATAGCCAGTATGTATATACTTTTGTTAATAATTAATGAATTATGAAGTAATGTTTACCGCGAATTAAAAGATTGTACGTACGGGTGTAATGTTAATTGCGTACAATTTTTTTTATCGATTTATTATGTTACTTTGTCGATAAAACTGTAAAATTTAAAAAAAGTTCAGAGGTGTCAAGGGACACCCGGATGGAACGAAGTTCTTGTCGATTTATTATTATAGTCGCATTTCAGTCGAATTTAGTCGCTACTGATTTTAGTGTAGGGTATTAGCATCAGTAAGAGTCAGAGTACCTAGTCAGTCTGAATTTAGTACTCTAGGTAGCTAGGTCTTTCGAACTAATCACACTATCAGTTCATTACACGCAACGTAACGTACTACGTCTGAACTACGTAACGTGTAATCCCGGATGAATGGAGCAGTTTCGTGACTGATGCCTGAAGCTGAATATAGTAGGATGAAACCTATTGTAAATGGAAGAGAATATGACAAATTGAATGAAAATCGTCAAATAAATGTATTTCGGGTTTATTTTGCGGTTCTGAATGATTACTTTACATAAATTCTCAGGAAAACAAAGAACAAAATTATCGTACCGGTAGTGACCTCTCCAGATTTTCTATGACACTAGAGTAGGATACAATCCACAGCTGAATTTAATTTTGAGTTCTGCGCCACCTATTGGTGATTGTAGGAACTTCGATGTGCAAGTCGATTCGGGCAGAGGTCGTATGGTACTTCAATTTAAAATTAAATTCAGATACACGACTAAATTTTAATAGAAGCTATGACTACGTCGTCTATTAGGAAACCGCCACACCGATTTCCATAAAATTTAAATTAAATGCGTTGATAAAGAGGGATCCTTTATAAAAACTATTATTCTCAGGAAAAAAAGAACAAAAAGAGTGTTGAGAGAAAAAAAAACAAAAAGAGTTTTGCGGTAACTATCGGGATTCGATCCAGGGTGTCCCAACTTTACAGGCGACACCTTACCATTTGCGCCAATCGGTCATTGATCACAATATGGTGAAATTTGTTATCGTATTCTAATTCTGTCACGTGACAGGGCACAAAACGTTACAACTTTTTCGGGAGAATTTTTTCCGTCTAGCTCCCTTTCATAACACGTGATAAGGAACTTTGTTCCAATAAAATTTTCATCGTTTTTTTTGGGCAAGTAAAATTGGACCGTCACAGCACTAACTCACAATCGCTACCTGCGGTTGTACCATGGAAGAGTAGAGGTTATGACAATACATTTAATTTTACATTACATTGCTGTTTATGCTTGTACCATTTTAGGTGTTCATTAATGTATGCAGCAATGGTATGCGAAATGACGATCAACCAAAAATCTTATACCTTTAAACGAGCAATTCTTGTACCTATATAAATATGTATATATATATAGAATCTGAATCTCGGAAACGGCTCGACGGATTTTCATGAAATTATGTATGCAGGGGATTTCGGGGACGATAAATCGATCTAACTAGGTCTTATTTAAAAAAACGCACATTATACGCGTTTTTAGACAATGAAAAACTGTCATATTAGACATTAGAATGTGAAGGTAAATTTCGCCGCGTGACGTGACAGCATAATTAGCTCAGACAGGAAGTCGGCCGTTCTTAGCGGTCACGAATTAGTAGCTCCGGGTTCGAATCCAGACGGGTACTCTTTTTTTTCAATTTGTTTTTTTTTAAGAAAATCTATTTCTTGGCGTCTTTTATCTGTAGGTATCTAAGTATATTTAGAATTTAAGCCGAGCAAAGCTCGGTCACCCAGGTACTTTATAACTATCATAGTGAATCATTGGGGTCCGTTTATTTTATTAAAAAATACAATTAAAATAAAATAAAATACCTATCAGTGAAATATAATCTCATTATTGGTATAATTGCAAGTTGTGGAAGAACTTCCACAGTTGTTTATGCTCCATAACACAAGTTTCAAAGATGATTCACGCCTGCCGGTTCGAACAAGACTAAACTACAATTCGAGCACTGGTGGCCTACAAGTCACCTGTGCGGCGACAATGTCACGCGGTCATGCGACTTCTAGTACCTTATTATTTAGATTTCTGTGCGATATCCAATATAGCTAATGGCTATGGTCCCGAGTTTACCCGAAGATTTCTTATCATACCCAAGCGTGACGCTAGAATTCAAATCACAGACCACGAAAAATCTGTCTAGGCGCGCCAAAAGAAGTTTGCACTTCAAAACGAAATTAATTAATAAGACCGTTTTCCATCCCGAAGGAAAGAAAACGAATATTTCAGGTCTTGCCGAGGCTTGACCTTCGGAGATAACCTACCTTACCTATCCATACACACATGCAACTACTTACGTTCCTTTCGTGTCTGAGCGTGTCCAGGTGCGAGGGTGAGGTACGCGCGGGGGAGGGGCGACGGCTGCCACGCGCCTGCATCGCGCGATCTCGTTAGTATGGTTACTCCCAAGAGCCGGCAAGGGCTTACTGCGGTCAAGCCTCGGTAAGACCTGAAATATTCGTTTTCTTCCCTTCGGGGTGGAAAACGATCTTATTTCAGTTCTGTGCCTTCGGCTTGACCTTCGGAGACGTGTCTACCTTCTGCCGGCGCCCTCCAACTATAGCGTACTGTGATAGAAATAGGTTTCAAGTATCCTTGAAATAAAACCAATATCTTATACCTTTAAACGAGCAATTCTTGTATATATGTATATATATATATATATATATATATATATATATATATAGAATCTGAAACTCGGAAACGACTAGAACGATTTTCATGAAATTATGTATGCAGGGGGTTTCGGGGACGATAAATCGATATAGCTAGGTTTTATTTTTAAAAACGTCATTTATTGCGCGTTTTTAGACAATGAAAAACTTTCGCATTAGACATTAGAATGCGAAGGTAAATTTGCCGCGTGACGTAACAGTATAATAATAGCTCAGGTAGGAGTCAGGCAGTCACGATTTAGTAGGTCCGGGTCCAAATCCAGACGGCTTCTCTTTTATTTAATTTTTTTTTTTTGTAGAAAACTATTACTTGGAGCCTTTTATCTGTAGGTATCTAAGTCTTTTTAGTATTTAAACCGAGCAAAGCTCGGTAACCCAGGTACTTTATGTAAATAGAGAACATTTTATTCCCCTTAGGAATCATATATCTAATTAATACAAGTCTCAAATATCTTAGATCTACATTATAGCGTTTGAATAGCAAGTATTGTAATTATAATCTAAACCAAATACGTCATAAAAAATATTGAAATCTGTGATCTAAACAAATAATGGACCTTTTTCCAATAATAACAAAATAACACTTCAGTCGATAAACTCTTAGGTACCGAATTAGACTTTTCAAATTAAAAAAAAACACTTATAATGTTTATTAACTAAAATAGCAAGAACTTTCCAAGTCTTTTTAAATTATAATTAAATCACAGCAACAGTTACAACTAGTCAGACTCAGACTGCTGAGAATGAACTATTAAGAAAATTAACCACGTTGTCATTTCTCTAAATATGTATAATTTTAGATTTTTATGAGCATAGTGCATAATTCTAGTATTTACATTCTCTTTGCATAATACCCTGTTGAGAGTTGGGGACTGGGGAGCACTGGGGAGACAATAGAGACATCGAGAATCGAAATGGTTACCTAGCAACACTGAACAGCTGAACACTGACGTCACTGACTAGGACTAGGACAAAAATAAATAACCATTGTTTTGTTTACTCACAGGTATCTTTAGATATTTAAGTACCCGAAATATTCTACAAACTGACCAACAAGAAATTCAAATCGACCTACACTCGACGTGTGTAGTCCCCTAACGCCAATTGTACAAAATTTTTCTACCGCTACGTGCAAGACTGCAGGATAATAATTTTTACAAATAAGTATCATTCTGTGGAACGAGTCTTTTGTCGACAAGTTGCCTAGGATCTTTGTAACAGGTAAAAAAATACACTTCGTATTAGTATTTATAATTATATTTATAAAATTATAATATTAGTATTAGTAAGTTATTCCCAGTTTAGCTGCAACGTGTTGTAAAAGCTTCCACGTCTTCTTTATTCAGGTGCCTACGATCTCGTTAGGTCATCGCGACGCAGTATTATTTATTTTTCAGCAACAGGTAACTTTGGTAGAATATTGCCTGTTGTTAAGCAATGACGTGGCCCAGGATAACCATAAATGTATGTAGCTAGACAGGCTCATAGTCCATGTTCTTATTGTGCTACATAGTTCTCATTCGTAGTAGGTGCGTTGGTCGCTTCATTGCTTGTAATGAGCGGGGCTATTTTGAGTGTGCCAAAAATTACATTCTTGTTTCGAGCTGAATGTGCTAAAATACGTTAGATTTTTGAGCTGAGTATGCCAAAAAAAACATTCAATTTTCGAGCATGCTACCTGAATTGAGGTTCGGGCAGAAAAGAGAGCACCCGAGTGCCTGATGCCAAATAGCATGTGTGTTTGCTTCGAGCAAGCCTAAAACAAGGTACTTATAGCAGGCAAATGTGAACAGTTTGAGAGCAAGCTAATTTTAAGCATGTCTCTCAGTTACACAGTTACTCAGTTACCTTAACAGAATTTCTCTATGAAATATATATTTTTTTAGTTATAAAGTGACGTTACGAGCACGACATGTGCCTGATGGTAAGCAAGATGCCTACCACATGCATTCCACATTACAGCACAGTGACACACAGCTATTGGAACATGAGTCCAAATCATTACCTAGCACATACTGTGCTCGTCACCCAGAGATGTAGGTGTTATATCTCTAAGCTCAGTAATTTCTCTGGAAACAATGCCCTTCAAACAGGAACACACTAATGCTTAAACATTACTGCTTGGCGGTAGAATAACTGGCAAAGGTGTGGTACTTCCCCAGACGGACTCTGCCAAGAGTCCTACCATCACAAAAACTACACTACACTACCCTACAAAAAATTAATCACCACTTATGTTTAAATGACAGCTGATAATGTGTAGAGCGTCCAAGGTCTTCAAAATAGTGTTGAATTGTGCTGAATGCCCCATACCTGACTTTAATAAACATGTATTTACTAGAAAACTACAAAAGCTTTGACAAAATAAAATTATATCTGTAAACAATGATACTAAAAAAATCTAACATCAAATTTAAACTACAGATATAAACCTGAAAGATAAAAAAAAATTAGAACTGGGCTATATGTAAATGCTAAATGAACATAAAAATTATTGTTACCTCAAAATTTTCTAACCAGACTTTCGCACCACCATGCCACCACAAGTTAATGAATGATTTTACTTAAGTTGTACTAATAATAACCAAGTACTGGCATATTATTATGGACTGCAATAGGGAAGTGTAATAGCATTCAGTAAACTAGCATATTAAATTGTGTGTGTGTGAGGATTGATTGCTTCTAACATGCTTATAAAACTACTTCTGAATTTAGTCGAAAAGTTTGGTAAACATTAACTTACTGAGCACAAAAGCACAATGTTAATTCATTCCATGATTAGACCTACCAAAAACGCAAACATAAGTAGGCAGATCAGAACTGACTACCCTGGACCTTGCATTCAAGAGTTAAGTGGTGCCACAGATTGCATAATTAGTATTCTCCTGTTAACCAAATGGAACAAACAACTGCTACCCGCTGATTTAAGCAGCAGTGATATTATTTATTTAATAATAGACGAGCAGCATTAGCTGATATGCCTATATCTCAGTGTTGGAATATTATGTAACAAAATTATAGGTAAGTCTGTTAAAAAGATATTGCCTTTCGCCATCCATTTGTCAAGTTTGTGCTTGAAGGAGTTCAATGAGTTTGCCGAAATAACATCCTCAGGCAACTTGTTCCAGTTGTAAACTGCTCTGTTGCTGAGGATGTGATGTGGAGTGTTTGTGCATGGTGCATGGGACAACTGGGGCTTATGACGCTGACTGTATCTCTTATGCTTCTTCAATCTGTGTAGATTCCTGATGTGAGGGAGGTTATAAAAAATACATTCAGTATTTTAAATGTTTCAATCAAGTGTACTCGCAACCGTCTCTCTTCCAATGTAGTGACTCACAACCGTCTCTTTTCCAATGTAGTGAGGTACAGGGCTTTTAACCTGCTTGTGTAAGATTTATGTCGAAGGGCATATGGCAATTTCGTCGCCTTTCTTTCGAGTAAATCAATATCTTTCTTGAAGTAGGGGCTCCAGACTTGATAACCATATTCCAATGTGTAACATAGTTTAAAACTTACGCCTTACATAAGTTTTATATAGCTAGTCGCAAGTCTTGGAGCCTACTCGGGATTTCTCTCTCTGCCACGCGATGGACCTGGCACCCGCACTGTGAATGTGAATCCATGGAATGCTAAGAAGTTCGTCTAGTCTCTCTAAGAAACATTTCTAAAGATATCGATTGAATAGATCCTCGAATAACATAAAGAAAAGAGTTTACTTTCTTTACAGTTGCAGAGATGTGTTCTTCCCATTTTCAATTTGAAGTAATTATAACACTCGAGGTCTTTTTGCTGAGTCACTGAAGAAAATAAATAAATATTGGTGGACATTTCAGACACAAAACCATCTGACCCCAAACCAAGCAAAGCTTATACTATGAAAGCCAGATAGCTGATACAATATTCATATAGTTGTAAATACATACTTATTATAACAATACGTAGAAACACAATAATTTGTACTGGATTCATGCAGTACAAATTTTTGTATTCATCACACAAATACCCTTTCTGTGCAAGAATAATCCACTAATAACCTATTATCTCAATGCTGTCACTTTATCCTCAGTGAATCAGCAAAAACACATCGGTGTTGTAATTACATCTAATTTAAAATGGGAAGACCACATTTCCGCAATTCTAAAGAAAGCAAACTCTTTTCTTTATGTCATTTGTGGATCCTTTCAATCTATAACTGTAGAAATGTTTCTTAAAATATATAAAACTAGCTGACCCCGCAAACGTTGTTTTGCCTTAGTGAACAACCCTTGTCACTTAGGGGTATGAAAAATAGCTAGTAGCCGATTCTCATACCTACAGAATATGCATATAAAATTTGGTTAAAATCAGTAAAGCCGTTTCGGAGGAGTAAGGAAACAAACACTGTGACACGAGAATTTTATATATAAGATTTATGTGAGGCTGCTAGAATATGGTTATCAAAGGTTACTTCAAAAAAGATATTGATTTACTTGAAAGTGAGCAAAGCAAAGTGACAAAATGGCCATATATGTATATGCTCTTCGTCGAAAATCCTACACAGACAAGTTAAAAGCCCTACACCTCACAACACTGGAAGAGACAAGGTTACCGGGAGACTTGATCGAAACTAAATGGATTTAAATACTGAAAAGATTTTATAACCTCCCTTACATAAGAAACTTGTACAGATTAAAGGAGCATAAGAGAGACAGTCGGCGTCATAAGTCCCAGTTGTCCCACACACCATCACTGACAAACAATGCACATCACATCTGAGTGGTTTACAATTGGAACAGGTTGCCTGAGGACGTTATTTCAGCAAAGTCATTAAACTCTTTCATGAACAGATTGGACAAATGGATGGTACAAGACAAAATCATTTTAAAGACAATTACCTATGTTATTGCAACACTGAGATATAGGCATATCAGCAAATGCTGCTCGTCTATTATTAAATAAATAAATAAATATTTTCACCGGTTGGGAATCGAACTCACAACCCTCGACTTCGCAGACAGACTTACTATCAACTAAGCCATGAGGCCAATAATGTTGTTATTATTGAGATTTAGTTTTACAGAGGTGACATACCAGCATGTTTGTATGCCTCAAGTTAGTGCCAACATAGTTAAAAATGCAAACGCAAGATTTCTAAATGACATCCTATTTTTAACCTCCAGACAAAAAGAGGGGTGTTATAAGTTTGATGTTAATGTCTCACTGTTTGATTTTCTAAAAAAAGTTTGATTTATCCTCGACTACAAGGTAGTATCAAATTTTTTAATTTTCTTCTTGTTTACAGAATTCCACCTTGACTATTATAAATAACATTAGTAATGGAGTACAAAACATTGTTTGTGGAAGAGATAGCTGGACTGGAACAAAACACAGTCATACAAAAAGAAAGTAAGTTTCATTATTCAAAAATTCCTGTTCGTTCAGGTTGAACAACTAATCTCTATTTCTACTAATAGCGCTAGGTATTTATTAATATAATGGCAACATACACAACGGCCCAATTAAGAGACTAAGTGTGTAACAGCCCCCGTCAAACTAATTGCCTATATAATGCAACTACTACCTTAAACTACTACAATAACTTACAGTAACTTATCAATGCTTTACAATTTTGTATTTGTATTTCAATCGTTACTTTTCTTCACTCATTATTTTATAATTTACTGTTAAATCTTGCTGTGTTCACATGATTAGGGATATTTACCTGCTCAAAACAATTGTAATTCTTTTCTTTGTATTCTATTGTAAATGTGCTGTTTTGTGTACCATAAATAAATAAATAAACTACCTATATCTATAATGGAAACTGGATTGACATGAGCAAAACCGCAGGGCACTGCTAGTTTGTAATATTTTTTTATTGTAATGTCTGATTTGTGTGGTTAAACATTAATTTACATGTATGTAAATGAGTCTTGAATAGGAAGTGGTTAGTGTTGAAGAATTAATATAAAGTGAATGGATAACATGGGCTCATTGTTGTTGGTATTCCTTTATCAATTTAAAAAGTTAGTTGGATGTATAATAAAATATGGTGTCAGAAATTTTTAAGATATTGATGTTCTTTGCTTTACTAGAACATTGTTTTGTTGTATATAAATGGTCAATAGTTTCAAACACAAAAGCAAAATCTTTGTTGCTGTTTGGAAACAAAAACTGAAAAACAATTGAAAAGTTGACCTATACAAACTGGCCTCTTCTATATGCGTGCAATATGTGGGTGTCTTCACAAAAATGTATGCCCCTCTGTTCTTCTCACTTCCCCAAATATTATTCACTAGCTTTTACCTGTGACTTCGTGAGCGCTAAATAATTGTTAAGGTAACTGAGCAGTATTTGTACACCCATTCAATGTTACGTTAATAAAACAGCTTGTATTAAAACATTTTTTTATCAAATCGGTTCAGTGGTTTAGGTGTTAAAGCGTAACTGACAGACAGACAGAATCACTTTCACATGTATAATATAATAGTATGGATTTAAATGTCTAGTTGCAAAATTTAACAGGCTCATCTTCAACATTGATGAATTTCTACGTAAACTTTAAATTATATAGATTCCGGAACATTCCATTTCGTGACCATATTGTATAGCGAGTTTGTGTTACGGTAGTAACATTTGGTTAGAAATAAACATATACAGCCAGATAATAGTAACATTTTTTTTACTAGCAGCACCCCGCGGTTTCACCCGCGTAGTTCCCGATCTTGTTATTTTCCCGGGATAAAAAATAGTCTGTGTTATACCACACCAATATCCATCTACGAGTCCAAATCTTTTCAGTAATTTTTCAGTGGCTTTTATCATTTCTTTGCAGAGGAACAGAAAATACAAGTGGTTTCCAGAACAAAGTATAAAAACGATTTCTCGGAAACAATCAAAAAAATGTTCCTACCTGAAGGATATCCCACAACTGTGTCGGAAGATTATTTAAATTACCAAAAATGGGATACATTACAGGCGTTCTGTAGTACTATTACAGGTAAAAAAAAAAGTTACTAAATAAATCAGTTTACACTAATAGACTACAGGCCCTCAGGACAAATTCCAACTTCAGGACTCCAACAGGACTCTGTTGGACAGCTTACAAGTGACGGCATAGTGCTGAATCTTATTACTTTACACCCTTCTATCATCCTACATAGGTCTCCTGGTGGTTCATTGACTACGTAAATTTTGTTCACGGGCCTGTAGTCTATAATCAGCCAAATAAAAATCAGATCACACGGTCTAATATTTTTGAGCATCAAGCATCTTTCTCAATCAACTTTCACACTTTATAGTGACTATTTTTAGAACTGTACCTTTCTAACATAAATAAAATACCTATTTCTAAACTTTCTTCTAACATAGATAAAATAACTTTAATGTAATGTTATGGGTATAATTCTTGTATTAATTAGATTAATTAAACCTTAATTCTAACTGTATGTTTTTGTAACTTCATACCAAAGAGGCTTTATTTTTGCATGCCCGCAAAGGTTAAGACTTGTCTCTAAGTATATTTCTTCTGTATAACATCATTGTACACAGTTTACGCAATACTTACACAGTTTACGCAACTTTTAGTAGGAAAACTAACGCGGTTATTGCACATTTTAAATAAAATAAATAAATACACGTTTGATATAGTCAGTCAGTAAGTTTGTGACTACTATATCCAACGTGAGTTACCCGTGTATTTTTTTAATTTTTATCACAATGACTATTATTTTAAATCGTATTATTATGAAAGTGCTCGTCGCCACTTCTTTGGTGTCAGTTAACCCTTATTGTACTGAGCGTCTCAATTATTTGAACCATTTGGTGTTGAGACATTGATGCCGTGCAGGCTGGGGCCTTTTTTCAATCGAATGTTTTTTTAACACCCGACCAAAAAAAAAGGAGTGTTATAAGTTTGACGTCGATATCAGTCTGTGGCACCGTAGAGCTCAAACGGATGGACCGATTTCGATGCGGTTTTTTTTAAACTGGATGTTTAGTTTCCGTGCGGTTGTTCTAAGCTATGTTTGGTTAATATCGATTCAAGATTGCCGCCTCCACAAAATGGCGGATAAAGTATTTTTTCACAACCTCTCCATATGGGTCTCACATGAATGTTGTACAAATTATAAATCCGAGATAGTCGGGGGTAAATCATTTTATTTTATTTTATTCTAGTTCTTGACAGAGGATATGAGAGCATTCAATCACAACAGCTCTGAAACATACAAAGACGCTCTCTCTCTGCTAATATTATAAATCACTAGCGTTTCGCCCGTGATGAAATATATAGCACGCAGGGCTTAGGGATCACGTACATATGAAATGACGAAAGAGTTTTAAAAATCGGTGCAATAGTTTTTGAAATTAGCGCGTTCAAACAAATAGACTCTTCAGCTTTAAAAAATATGTACGGATAACGAAAGAATGTTGATTGTGCGCTTAGCCGCTGCATCAGTGCTATTACCAATTTGTGTACTTGGTTTGTAGGGATTCTGGCCACTCAGGAGGTGCTGCGAGGAGTGGGAGTGGGAGACGCGGCGGCCACGCCCCTGGCTGCCACCATATCCTGGGTGATGAAGGATGGCTTCGGACACGTCGCCAAGATAGTATTCGCCTGGATCCACGGGTAAGCATGATCATGATCTAATACCATCTTGCCTTTTTTATCCGACTTCGAAGAAGGAGGTTCTCAAGCCGGTTTTTTGTATCTTATACCTTTAAAAGAACAATTCTTATACAGAATCTGAATCACGGAAACAGCTGGAACGATTTTCATGAAATTATGTATGCACGGGGTTTCGGGGACGATAAATCGATCTAGCTAGGTTTTCTTTTTTAAAAACGTCATTTATTTCGCGTTGTAGACAATGAAAAACTGTCGAATTTAACATTAAAATCAGAAGATAAATTTCGCCGCTTTGTGCGACAGTATAATAAATAGCTCAGACGGGAAGTCGGGCGGTCACGAATTAGTGGTTCCGGGTTCGAATCCAGACAGCTTCTCTTTTTTTCAAGTTCTTCTCATTTTTTTGAGATAATCTATTAGTTGAACCCTTATATCTGTAGATGTCTAAGTATATTTAGTGTTTACCGAGCAAAGCTCGGTTATCCAAGTACTGTAGTTTCGGCGTGATGAGAGTTCCCTATTCAGAAAGACAGACATACAGACAGACATGAAAGAAAAAAAAATGCAGTTTCGCCGCCAGTATCGACTATGGAGTGCCCCCACAATTTTTTTTTTCAAAATATATTCAATGTACAGAATTCGACCCGCTACAGTTTTATTATAAGTATAAAAGAGAACAATTCATTTTCCTTTTGATATAATTATAATTTTTAATAATTTAGCGAATCGAAAATGCGTTATCGACTAATTTCTTCCGGAAAATGGCAAGCGGACGCGTTATATGAATCGGAAGAACAAACTTCAAATATTTTTTATTTATACTTAAACTGCAATTATTTGAAAAATAGAACTTGTCCCAGTTAGAGTTAAACCCAAACTGTATAAGAAAAAAAAATACACGGCGTATTGTTAGATAGTTTCGGAAATAAACTCATAGAAGTCCAAAGTTTTGTCTATGAAGAAGTACCCTTATAATATACTTGCTTCTTGTTCAGGTCCAATAAGAAGCCTGTTCAAAACAAATAGAACCTCCCACTGCTACAGTCCCGCGCATCGGTTAATGGCGTGCCAGCATAAGGAAACACTTGCCAGTTGCCACGGAGCCTTTGATTTTGTCAATTATAAATTTAATTATTACGTGGAAATAAGCTGTTCGATTCGTACTAAATCACGATCACCAAACAATTTTGTAAAAGGTGCTGTTTCATCCATGCGGTCAATCAAATCCACATTCCTCTCGACATTTTCCTACATCCCCAACTCAATGAAGATCTCTCAAAGCTCAAGGATATATCGCGCAAACTTCCAACAGTGCCGCCATCCGGCTGTGGTGTTGGAAATCGGAATTGAATTAAGCAACTTCAACTGTTTTAAAAGAGCTAACCAACCTTCTTATATAAACGAGGAAAATTTTGACGGTTATTTGAAAGTCACGAGGAAAAGTTGAGTGTCGAAACGCTGAAACGGTCAGAAAATGTTTCATTGGTTCCCGGAAAATAAAACGTGATTTCTTAAACACGAGGCCTGATTGCGACAGTGGCTGCTGTTAGGCTGTTGTGAAACAAGTAAATATTTTTAAAAGACCATCAGAATTGTGAAATGTTCACCATATTTTTACAGGCTCATTCAGCGAATTTTCTTTTATGGCTTCTATCGACTCAAAACGTTTTCCACGAAGTGGTAATTTTAACTTGGGAAATAAAAAAAGTCAGACGAAGCCATATCAGGTGAATACGGTGCTTGGTCGAGAACTTATTTGTTGAATTTTTCGCTACAAACTCGTTCACTATAATGGCTGTGTGTGATGATAATGCATTATCATGGTGCAGCATCCATGAGTTGTGTTGCCACAAATGTGGACGTTTTCGGCGGATACTCTCACGCAAACGCTTCATGACGCCTAAATAATATTCTTTATTCACTGTTTCTCCCTCTGGAAATAATTCGGAGTGAACCACACCACGGTAGTCAAAAAAAACTTTTTTTTTTTAACTTTTATAGGTTTACACTTGACCGCCATCTCACCTGATGTTAAGCGACAATGCGATTTCACAGCAACAGTATGATAACGCGAATGCGACAATGACAGATACTATTGGCAATGATATTCCATTAAATTAGTAGATACCTACATTACGAATAATAAATATTGTTGTCAAAGTACCCACCCGCATTTCACACACCCAAGTTTTTTATTTAAACAATGTTACTACAGTCCGCTCTGTGCACTTGTTATTTAGTTAGGCATTTAAAGTTTATGTTATGTTATGTTACGTTGATCATTATGTTTATGCTTTTCTCTATGTGTGCCTTTAAACATTATGCTATTTATAGTTATGCGTCGAAACATTATACTAAGTTATCTGTATGCTATATATGGCTATGCGTTTAAACATTATGCTAAGTTATCGTTATGTCATATATGGTTATTTGGTTATGCTAGTTAACATTATGCGAAGACAGTTATGCATTTAGTTGTTATGGTAAATTACCATTAGTCCTAAAAACGTCATGCCTACCTGAAATAGGACAAAAAATGTTATGCCACCCCATATAGACCCGCTAAAATACACCTCTATGCAAAATTTCAGACTCCTAGCGATTTGTAGTTTCTGAGATTTCGTGATGAGTGACCTTTCGCTTTTATATATATAGAAGATAGATAGATAGAAGATGAAACAAGGTCGGGTTTCTAGCTACGAGCAGTCCGATAAAGAAATAAAATATCGCATCCATCTGACGCATGGTGTTTATTTAGAGCTACTCTATGCTAGCAGCGCCCCGCGGTTTTGCTGTGTGGTTCCTGGTATTTTTTCGCGACGAAAAGTAGCCTGTGTGGTTTTCCAGACTACAACCCGTCTGTGTTCCAAATTCCAACTTGACCCGTTAAAGCGTTCACGTGATGGAACAACAAACAACCAAACATACTCGTATAATGAACTTTAGGACTTGCACCTAATTTAAATGCCTGTCCCACAAATCTAAATGTCCCTAGTACATACTAATAATATTACGAATAAGAAAGTTTATACATTTGTCGGTCAATCCTATCGGAAGCACATATCGGGCCAGACTGATCCGTGCACTCCAGATAGACTCTGTACCAGGGATGTTACGGAGCCTAGACTCCGACTCCGTGAAGTCGGACCTTCCGATTATTATTACACCTTCGGTTCCGACTTCGGCTCTGAAACTTCTAAATCGGAGCTTTTAATCGGAGGTAAGATCTATAAATATTTGAGATATCCCCTTATTGTGGTGGAAAGTAAACGGAAATACAAAATCCCGACCCCTTAAATCAATTGCCCGCCAAAGTTTATCGTGTACACGTGTTTGACAAAATAATGTTTTATTTGTCTCTAGTAAAAATATCTCTCCTGCCACCACTTCTGATCCTGCCTATGCCTTCGACTTCGGTTCCGATATAATGACCTCCGTTACATCCCTGCTCTGTACCTCCTCCTCATCAGCTGCAACACGTCCGCTGTCCGTCCTACGTTCACATAGGCCTCCTCCATAGATTTCTTACACATCTTTCTACCGCCCTACTAAAAACATTTGGTGCGCTGCTGGGCTATGCTATTCTCGGTCAGCTAAGACTCGGACCGGTGACAACACTTTTTTCTCTAGTGTCCTTTACTCCTTTATTATATTGTTGGACATGTATTATCCTAATGTAAGTAGATAACAGACATGATTTAACAATAATAAGGCTATTCACATGTGTTATGGAATATATAATAGGCTTATTATTGTTACCTTCGGCAACATCAGAATTATGTTATAATAACTTATTTATCAGTAATTAAAGTTTTTTCAACCACCGACGCAAAAACGACAGGGGTTGTCTGTCCGTTAAACCGATTCAGATTTTGTTATTTCTTTTGTTTAAAAGATTTATCTATGTACTTATATTTATAAAAGCCAAAGGTCGCTCATCACCGAATCTCAGAAACTGTAAATGCTATGTGTCTAAAATTTTGCATGGAGCTAGTATTCTATATATTCAGGGATATTCTATATATAAACATAGGAGTTTGAAAATTTGCAGAGGTGCCTTTGAGCACGTAGGCGCTCGCTAAGACGGGGTTTTTCGAAATTAAACCCTTAAGGGGGTGAAACAAGAGAGGGACGGTTGTATGAAAAATGCGTCATTTTCAAAGTTATTCCACTGAACCGATTTTAATGAAATTTAGTACACAGATAAATTAGACCCCAAAAAAGGACATAATACACTTTTTATTGCGGAAAAAAGGGTTGGAGGGGTTCAAATGGGGGATGAAAGTTTGTAATTATTGAAGACTAGCTACCGGCGACTTCGTCCGCGCTAAATAAATATGTGTATCATTTTTTGGGATACCTATGTGTATCAAATTTCATTAAAATCGATTTTGTGTATTTCATGCTTATTTATAACTTCGAAAATTACGGAATCTTAGTTTGGGGTCAGATGATGTTGTGTGTGAATTATCCACCAATATTTATTTATTTGTTTATTCATACAACCGTCCATCCCTTGTGGGCGAACAAGGGATTAGGGGTCGATATTCGCAAAACCCCAACTTAGCGAGCGCCTACGTGCTAAAAGGCACCTCCAAGCAAAATTTCAGACTCCTAGCATTTGTGGTTTCCACGGATATCGGGGTAGTTTCAGAGATTTTGTGATGAGTAGTGACCTTTCGATTTTATATATATACATAGATAAACAAATACAAATCATAATTTTCGCAGATAAGTGTTGCCAGCTATACATTATTTTCATACAAAGTTTTAGATCAAGACTAACAAAAACATTACTAAATAAAAGCTACATTTCTGACCAAAAGCAGCCCACTTATGTTCCCACTGCTAGGACTCGGGACTCGGGACCTTCCCTGAAAGAATCAAGCCGGAGAGATCTTTTCCGCGCATTTTTTGAATTTGGAACAGTGTTTATCTTAGTGATCGGAAATAAATCGAATGCAAATATTGTTTGAATAAAGGCAGGTACGACGGCCCATGGTCACGTCGCCAGATGATTAAAAAAAAACAATAAAAACGCACGAACTACAGCCCCTGTTTTCATAAATGTTCACGGATTGTTAGAAATTCACGGTTTTGTTTTGATAAATTAGTTCTTTTTAAGACAGTGAAAGCATAAAATGAACTCCTGAAAGTATTAGAACTGTCGCAAAAATGTGATGGATAAAATCTATTATGTACCTCCAAAACCCCGAGAAAAATATGATATGACAGTCTATGGTAATTTTACTGAAAGGAGATATACAAGACGCGCCAAGAATTTTCACATTTTTTTGTGAAAATATCTCAAATATAAATGTTTTTAGTTCTTTTTATTATGAGATACTATTTAATTTAATTTTAGTTGTTATTCCGTTTTATTAAATAATAATATTACAATAAAATATGGGGCGCCTTTTATTTTCTCATAGTGGTTGATGAAAAGTAGAGTGTATCACTTGGGCGCAAAACATATTTTTGGCTCGGGTGACGTACTTTGAATCCCTCGCTACGCTAGGATTCTACTAAAGAATCCCTTAATTCGGTCTGGATTCAAAAAAACGCCCTTGCCGTAAATATATAATTTTGCTCCCTTGTGAAATCTTCATTCCACTTAGAACGGGTAAACAACCCTCTACGTTGACCGGCTTCTTTAAAACAAGCGAGGTAATTTATTTTGTTTTATGAAAGTTTTTGCCTGTATTTTTAAACTGACAATAGAAAAATCTATTTCGAGCCCAACGAGTACGTAAACATCGCTCGAAATTTTCTTGGAAATGGCAGCCATATAAATAAAAGCAAAAAGTTCAACTTTATAAAGGCCTATTGTATGTAACGTGACTGAAATACCGGGGCATAAATAAACTTCATTCGCAATACTGAAAAACGTGATCTCTAAATATTGAATTAAAATATTTAAACCTAGCGATGAGAGCCATATTTTAAGGCCAAAGTTCTTAAATATTCAATGTACAGCGATAACAAGCACCACCACTAAAATGCAGTATTATACTATAGTATTTTAGCTTTTATTCATATATATATATATATAAACATGAATTGCTGTTCGTGGGTCCGCTAAAACTCGACAACGGCTGGCCCGATTTGGCTGATTATGGTTTTGAAATGTTTGTGGTAGGGAAGAACTGGTGAGAAAATATTGAAAAGTCGCAAAAAAGATAGTAAAAAACAACAATTTCATTTTCTCATATAAACTGCTCTACATAATTTCCAATCAAACATTTGACATTACCGATCAAACATTTGACGTTGCCAATCAAACATTTTTTTTTCAAGAGTTTTAATCAAATAGTTTGATATAGGGACATATTATAGTTTTGATCAAAGAGTATAATATAAAGAGTAAAAAACGTATGTAACGTTTTTAAGTGAAAACTTCTTTTGGCGCGCCTAGACAGATTTTTTGTGGTCTGTGAATTGAATTCTAACGTCACGCTCGGGTATGATAAGAAATTTTCGGGTGAACTCGGGATGCTAGAGCGAGAAAGGTAATACCTATAAGTGCGCCAGACCGAGAAAGATAATATAGTCAACTGCTCTTCGCTGTTGTGTCCCTGTGTTTAGGATATTTAACTATGCTTTTTTATCACGACATTAACTTCTAGGTACTTAAGTACCACATTAATTTAACCTGTCACAAAATATTTAATTTGCATTTCACATCCATTGCAAAAAAGTTTTGGTTGTATACCTATAAAATAAATAAATAAGCAAAACTAATAGTTTAAAATGAATACGTATTACTTTTTGATTAAAAGAGTTTAATCAATAAAGTGGTCAAGTGCGAGTTGGACTCGCCCATGAAGGGTTCCGTTGCAGGAAGTAACATAATATACATAGTACACATAGTTCTTGTAGTTCGTTGTAACTTTGATCGAAGTTTCAATAATAGTGTATTTATGACGTACTAAAAAAAACTACTAATCAGATCGAGTTCAAACTAATTTTCGTTAGTAGTTTACATAGTAGTGTACATCATATATTTTTTTTAGATTTTTCATTCTCTTACTTTAGAAGTTAGAGGGGGGGGGGACACACATTTTACCACTTTGGAAGTGTCTCTTGCGCAAATTATTCAGTGTAGGCGAAAATCATTTTAAAAACCTCAACATCATTTTTGAAGCCCTATCGATAGACATCCCACACGTGTAGGTTTGATGAAAAAAATTTTTATGAGTTTCAGTTCTCAGTATGGGGGGCAACCCTAATTTTTTTTTTTTATTTTTTTTTTGTTAAAATCTTAATGCGGTTCACAGAATACATCTACTTACCAAGTTTCAACAGTGTAGTGCTCATAGCTTCGGCAAAAAGTGGCTGTGACATACGGACGGACAGACAGACAGACAGACAGACAGACAGACAGACATGACGAATCTATAAGGGTTCCGTTTTTACGTTTTACGGAACCCTAAAAAGTATAATAAGTACAAAGAGTATATAAGTTTTTTGATTTGTCCCCGTCATTCAAAAAATAAATTGAAAGAATAGTTTAAATGAATAATAGACGACAGACCCTAAAATTTACGTAGTAAATGAACCACCAGGAGACCTATGTAGGATGATAGAAGGGTATAAAGTAATAAGATTCAGCACTTAGTCGGAGATCCCGCTATACAACGACCTTCACCGAGCTGCTTATTTGATAAAACGTATTTTATATTTAATTTAATAGGTCAATAAATATATTGCATATGGGTTGCCTAACAAATTGTAGTCCAGAGAATGATTAATTAAAAAATACAATTTTCATTGTTTCGATTATTAGACAAATTCTATACCAATCGAAAGTATGAAGCCCATAGAATATGCAAACGTTAGGTTGCCTGGTCTTTTCCGGTCACAACTCTCGGGTTGCCAGGTATAAACAGGTACATCGATACTAGCATTTTGCAACGGTCTGATTATTGAATTGAAATTAAATAAAATGAAAGATTATTTTATTATGAACACGGTGGTATAGGGTTGCCTTCGAAAAATCAGTCCGGAAGTCCGGTTGCCATTTTTTTTTTAAAGTAAAATATTGCTGCAACCTTGGCCAATATCTCGGAAACTATAAACTTTAGGGCAAACATTATTGAGGTCGTTATTGTAGAAAATACAATTTTGTTTTTTTTTGTAGCATGAAAACTTTTCTATGACCATGGCCATAAATCGTAAACGGTACATACCGTTTACGATTTATGGCCCATTTAATGAACCAGTTTTTCTATTGCAGCCGATAACTCTTGAAATATTAGATTAATGAATAAAACGCACCAGATCTTTTCCTCCTCAGAGTCCTCCACGAGCACTCTGATTAGCAGAGTGCTCAGTGGAAGGACAAGGGCTGCGAAGCGGCCATTCCGCGAACCGCGGCTATCCCTAGCCGCGGTGTTGAGGGCGGATCTCTCGCTGCCCATCATCATTTCCGTGAGAGGTGAGGTGAAATGTTTCTCGGCAGTGAGAGGACCTGTGAGCATTAGCGCTCCTCCACTGAGGCAGAAGCGGAAACGGGGGCGAGTCCAGAGAGTCGACCCTCTGAGCTCGCACCCCGTCTACACCGGAAGGCCTGGGGCGTCGGACGTTTAGAGCCGTCTGGCACCCCACCTAGGGATAGGCCTTCGAGGAGGTGCCGCGCCGCTGATTTCTGGCGCGTCGCTGGAGCCAAATGCGGGGGTACTGCCGCCCTCCGCGAGGCGGGTCCGCAAGGGCGGTGGCAAGGGTCAGGGTCGTTGACGGGAATGCGAAAAGTGAACCCGCGACCCAGACCCCTGGCCATGCAGGAGAAATTTGTGGGGGTTTTAGTCGGTAGGGGCACCATGTCTGTCGTCGCCATGGTGTCGAGCCCGACATACCGATACACCGGCGATACACCAACCTTCGAGATCGTCAGGGAAGGCAAACTCTGCACGAGCGTAGTAGACGTGACAACGTGTAGCGAGCCTCTCCTGGGGAGAATCGTGGGATGGGAGGTAGACAAAAGCATTACAACGTCAGACCACAACGCAATTACCTTCACTTTGCGTTTAGTTAAAACTCTCGAACAACAGAGACCGATAACAACACGTAAATACAACACCAAAAGGGCAAAGTGGTCAGACTTTGTATCACAGCTGAAATCCTGCCTCGAAGAAAGAAACATCTCGCCGGAGTCTGTGGAAAGATGCGAAAGTACACTTGAACTGGAATCGATGATTACGAGCTACACAGCAAGTATACACGAAGCCTGCGAACATACCATTCCATTGGTAAGCTCGCCAAAGGGAAATCCAAGCCCCCCATGGTATACAAAAACGCTCGATAATCTGAAGAAGGAAGTTCTCAGAAGAAAGAGACGGATAAGGAATGCCGCCCCCGACAGAGTTGAACTTGTAGTCGAACAGTACCAAATTGCTCGGCAAGACTACAAGGAAAAAGTAAAAAAAGCCCAGACGGAAAGCTGGAAAGAGTTCTGCACGAATCAGGAGAGAGAAAGCATGTGGGATAAGATCTACAGAGTGATGAGGAAAACTTCGGCAAGGCAAGAAGACATGCTCCTAAGAGACTCCGAAGGGAACACTCTATCCCCACAGCTATCTGCAGAACTACTAGCCAGAACTTTCTATCCCGACGACTCTGAAAGCACAGACCATCCGTGCCATACAGAGCTACGGTTGCGGACAGCGGAAACGCCTATGGATCTACCGGGAAATGATCCACCATTCACATCAGCGGAACTGGAATCAGTATTGAGAACCCTGAATCCGAAAAAAGCCCCCGGTACAGACGGGCTAACCGCTGATATCTGCGCAGCAGCCATACAGTGCGAACGGGATGTTTTCATGGCGATTGCAAATAAATGCCTATCGCTAAAATACTTCCCCAAGCAATGGAAAGAGGCGCACGTGGTCATATTACGCAAACCCGGTAAGGCAGATTACACACACCCAAAATCTTACCGCCCAATAGGTCTTCTGTCCGTTCCCGGAAAAATCGTCGAAAAGCTTCTGGTAAACCGACTCCAATGGCATCTCCTCCCAACCATTAGTAGGAAACAGTACGGCTTCATACCCCAAAGAGGCACCGAAGACGCCCTCTTTGACCTGGTAGAACACATAAAGAAAGGAGTAGACAGTAAAGAAACCGTACTCTTAATCTCCCTGGATATAGAGGGTGCCTTCGACAATGCATGGTGGCCTGCCCTGAAAAACCAACTAGCGAAGAAGAGGTGCCCAACAAACCTCTACGACATGGTAAACTCATACCTCAGCGACCGCAAAATCAAGGTCAACTATGCAAGAGCAGTCTATGAGAAGGAAACAACCAAAGGATGCGTTCAAGGGTCCATCGGTGGACCAACCTTTTGGAATGTAATCCTAGACTCGTTGCTGCGAATGCTAGAAGCAGAGGGAGTATACTGTCAAGCTTTCGCAGACGACGTCGTTCTCGTGTTTACAGGCAGTTCAGACATAATCGAACAGCAATCGAGCAGGGCGCTGAGCATGACAGTGGAATGGGGAATCACGAACAAACTCAACTTTGCAGCGCAGAAAACTAACGCGATGATTTTCACAAAAAAGTTGAAGTATGAACCTCCAAACATAGTCATGTCCGGCGTCCGGCTCGATCTGGTCGAGGAAGTCAAACTGCTAGGCCTACTGATCGACCGACGGCTCAACTTTAAAGCACATGTGACCGCCCAATGTAAAAAAGTGGCGAACATTTATAGACAGCTAGCATGTGCAGCGAAGGTGACCTGGGGATTAAATGGCGAAATCACGAGAACTATCTACGTCGCTGTGGCGGAACCTATCATCATGTATGCCTCAAGTGTATGGGCGCAAGCGGCAGACCTCGAGGAAAACAAGTCTCACTTGAACGCAATCCAAAGAGGTTTTGCCCAGAAAATCTGTAAGTCGTACCGTACTGTTTCCTTAAAGTCAGCACTCGTCCTTTCTGGACTGCTTCCCCTGGATCTGAGGATACAGGAAGCGGCAAATTTGTACAGAGTGAAAAAGAACTTCTCCCAAGATTACCTCCCACCAGAAGTGGAACTCGAACGGAACGTCAAATACTTGGACCAACCCCATCCGTCCACACAGGCATCTGTAGAGTACGAGCTTCTGGAAGACACCTCCAATCTACCAGAAGGGCCTCAGATTTATACTGATGGCAGTAAGATTGATGGTAAAGTTGGAGCTGCTCTCACATGGTGGGAAAAAGGAAGAGAAATCAAGAACTCGACCTTCAAGCTTCACTCCGAATGCACAGTCTTTCAATCGGAACTTTATGCTCTTTGTCGGGCAACTCAAATGGTGTTAACAAGCAAGGACCCAGAAGTCAATGTCCTGAGTGACTCCCGATCTTCACTCGAACTGCTAAGTAACCCTAAAACGAGTCACCCCTTGGCAAAGTGTATAAAGGAAAACATTGGACAGATACGTGCAGAAGGGAGATCTCTTCGTTTTTTCTGGGTACGAGCGCATGTGGGTACCGTCGGCAACGAAAGAGCAGATGAACTAGCGAAGTCGGCGGCGGTCATGAAATCACCCAGAGACTACGAGGGGATCCCCTTGTCCTACGTCAAACGAAAAATACGCGAAGAATCGGTCAAGAAATGGCAGGACCGATATGAGACCTCGGAAACCGGAAAAGTCACTCAGATGTTCTTGCCCGATGTAGCAAACGCATATCGGTTGATGAGAACCACGAAACTGACTCCTTTCCAGGTACAAGCGTTGACGGGACATGGAGGAATAGGTGAATATCTGTACAGATTTAAGCTCAAGAGCAGTCCTGCATGCGAGTGTGACCCTGACCAACCCGAAACGGTCTGGCATGTGCTGGTCGATTGTCCCAGATTCATGGCCGCAAGACATGAGCTCGAATCTATGATCGACGGGAGGCTGGTTGTTTCGGATCTCCAAAATATCTTAGCAGATCCAGATAACAGACCACGGCTCCTGTCCTTCATGGAAAGCTCATTCCGCATAGCGACCAATAGGAATTCCACACTCTCAAATACACGCCCCGCTTCACCACCACATTCTACACGCCCCCCTTCGCCACCACATTCTACACGCCCCCCTTCGCCACCACATTCTACCGCGCTGTCCGTGGAAGCCGCGTGGAATGCAGTCCCCGCCCAAGATAACCCCTCAAAAAGCATCTCCGTCCAACAACTACTGGAGAATGCAGACCGAGGAGAGGCAGGGATTCGTATCCGCGGAGTGGCTCTCTTCATGGACAGCAACAAAGAAAGATTCGGAGTAAGCTTTTGCTTCGCCTGGGAACGGAAACGCGCCCGTTTGTCACCTGGATTGTCGTGCCTGCTCAATGGGAGTACCGCTAAAGTCACAATGAAGCGGAAAACCTACGATGCTATGCCAGTGTGCGAGGTAGACGGCCACCGATTTCGGTTGGTGCGATCGAAAAACAAAACGATTGCACTAATAGAGTACTCGGAAGGTCGGACGCCTTTCACACAGGCAAGTGCGCTGCTCGCACATCTGAGCAGAAATGCGGGTGACACACCCCGGGTGATAAGCGTGGATGCGATGGCGATTGAATACTCAAGAGCGAGGGTCGCAGACCGGCTGGGTTGCATTGAGGCCTCTAAACATCACGAGGTTGTCGTATACGAAGATAGAGGAGAAAATCTGAGCTTCCTCAGAGTCCCTTCGCACGACCTAACTAATGCAACTGACAGCTGGGGACACCCTGTTCCAAGTTCGACCGCCCAAACCGGCTCCGAAAGAGCACAGCAAAGGGCGGCGGCGGAAAAAGCCGCAGCCAATCAAAGCAGCAGCCGAGGAACCAACACGACTTTCGTGGCGGCCTTTAACGCAGCAGCAAGGAGCGTACTCCGAATCTCATCCCCTTCATCATCATCAAACCCCTTGACGTCAAAGACCCTCAAAGCAGCTTCACAGCAACTAATTAGCCGAACCAGAGCCGACATGGGACTGGTGGAACCGCCCCGTTATGTCACGGCCTCGGAGCCGCGGAGTCATGCACGTAACGCCTTTATCGAATTCACAGCCACACTGAGAGCGACAAGACAAGTCAACCTCAAGACCTGCGAAAACATCATGCAGTTCTATAGGCTGGGAAGTGAAAGCCTATTAAAGGCGAAACTCGAGGAGGCCGAAGCAGCCATTTACAACAATGTTACTTCCCGGGTCATCAAGGGAACCATGACAGGACAGTATATGGCAGCCTACAGTGCAGAAAATGGCTTCGTGACACTGAACGAGAACGAGACAGAGCGCGCGGGAACGCCTGTATATGCGACACCACCAAACGACCCTATTGTAGTTACCGCCCGATGCACCAAAATTATGTTGGACGACAAGATCCTAGAGATGGCCAAAATTATCGAAGGGAACTCAAGTGTCACAGCGGCTTGGGAAAATTGGGAGGTACCAAGAATACAGTGGGTCAATGGTGTTCCGGGATGTGGAAAGACAACATGGGTTATTAGACACTTCGACGTGGACAAGGACGCTATCATCACCACAACAACTGAGGCAGCAAAAGATCTAAGAGAAAAGCTATCGCACCGCATTGGAAACCTGGTCAAAACCAGGGTGCGGACTATGGCTTCTGCTCTCGTAAATGGATTCGGAAAAGAGAGTTTCAGTCGCCTCATGGTGGATGAAGCCCTCATGAACCATTTCGGAGCCATTGTAATGGTCTCACGCCTGTCTGGTGCTGGCGAAATTGTCCTCATCGGAGATGTCAATCAACTGCCTTATATCGATAGGGAAAATCTCTTCGAAATGAGGTATCACCGCCCGAACCTGGTAACAAAGATCAGCCAGGAGTTGCTCTGCACACATCGAAACCCAATGGACGTCGCATATGCGCTGAGGGAAATATACTCGGGTATGTATTCCTCGGCGCCTCGCATAAAGTCCCTAGAGCAGAGAAGGTATAAGGGAGCGCAAATACCCAACACCCAACCAAACACCCTCTTTTTAGTTCACACTCAAGAGGAGAAGGAGACCCTGACAAACCAGGGTTATGGTTCAGGCACCGGGTCACGCATCCTTACCATCCATGAAGCTCAGGGACTAACATACGAGTCGGTAATCGCAATAAAAACTAAGGCAAACACGAAGCTGCACGAGAGCGTGCCTCATGCGGTCGTCGCAATCTCACGGCACACGGGGACCTTCATATATTACGCTGACGACACCGACGACGCCATCGGTCGGTTCGTGCGGCGAGCGTTGTCTGCAACACCGAAGACCATCCGAGAGTTCAATTTGCAGATGGCCATCAAGGATAGAAATGCAGTCGTGGTGGAGGCGCTGAGCCGGGAGGAGGCGACTTAGAAAATAAAATAGTCCTAGAATTAGCAAGAAAATGTTCCCTACTCTCTCCTATTTCCTTTTCTTCTCAAATCCAAGATTAATGTAACAAAAAGAAAACGATTGACAAAGGTCACGGACCCCGGAGTCCGTGGAGCTGTAAAATTTAAATAAAAAAAAAAAAACAAAAAAAAAAAAAAAAAAAAAAAGCCCGACATACCTCACCATGTCCCTGCATGGTGAGGATACGTAAATGTATTTCCCCCACATAAAACAACAAAAAAAGGCTGGCACCGACTTCAAATAGATGAGTGAGTATCGCTTAAAACGACCACACACTTACCCTTTTATCAGGGGAAGTTACATAGAAGCGGTAGGGAATAGAAATCAGCATTACTCTACATACGTACATCGGTACATACCAGTCAGTACGATTCCGACCGTGCAACGGACCGGTCGTTGATCAGAGCAAAGATAATATAATTACTACGTAGAAGTCAGCACTCAGTACAAACTAACAAGAGCAGTTAACATGTCTGTTCAATACCAACCGTATGGCAACGACTTCGTGGAAACGGTTATCTTCGTGAAAACAAGACGAGTACCAACCTAACAGATTATTGAAAGAGGTAGAAGACATGGACATGAATTCCATACATTTATTTAAGTACTGGTAAGTTTCAGTTTCGATAGACTAAAAACTTTCAAAACTAGGGCATGTATTCCGGAATTCCGAAATCTTGGAGAAACTTTTTTGATATTTCAATTTCGAAATTGAAACACTTTAATATCGTTACTCTAATGTCGGTATTTTGACCATTAACTTTTTTTTAAACACAGCCATGATGTATAGATACACATACACACAGTAAGTTATTAAAGATTCAAAAAATAAATCATTCAGTGGAGTAATTAATTTGTCTTGATAGTGACGAGCGCAGTGCAGTACTAGGTAATGATTTGCCGCCCACTGTTGTAGAACTTTAGAATGTTTTATTAATTTTAAAAATAAAAAGTATATATAGTATATATAATAGTATAAATATGTATATAAATAGTTAATTAACAATTTTACTTTCCCAAATATTTTTCCAGTTTCGGAGCTGTTCCGGAATTCCGACATTGGGTATTTAGAATCGTGATTCAGTTCCGGAATTGATAATCTTCCGATATTACATACCCTAGTTACGCCATACTCAGAACAAAAAAACATAGGTGTTGCCATGGGACTTACTTCTGAGAAAAGGTTGAAGACGTAATTAATTAACTTACAGACGAAACCATTTGAGATGTTTTTTGAAGTGAAAACTTCTTATAGTGCACGTGCACAGAATTTTCATGGGCTGTGAATGTAAATGAAATGAAGGAAATATAAAGATGAACTAAGTACCGTCTGGACCAAGGATGATCGATATTCATCGATGGTGATGGATCTCGAATTTATATTACAGATAAAAGTAGTACTGGGTAGTGGTTTTAGACACAATCCGAACGGCGGATAATCCTTGCCTTTGTCATTCTAAACAGATAAAACAAAGAACGAGATGTGAGATTCCGTGTCAGAGAGTTTAGAATCGGTACGCTCTGGTTTGATTTAATTTCTACAATAAAATAGACCTAACTTAAATAAATTTCAACGATTAAAAATAAAACATATCCACGCCTTTATTACAGAATAGAGTTACAATAAGAGAAAGACATGTAAGCAACATGACTGCCACATAACAGCACAGTGACACGCAGCTATTGGTACATGAAGAGTCAAAATCCAAAAAAACCTAGCACTGCACTGAGCTCGTCACCCAGAGATATGAGATGTTTTATCTCTATGCCCGGTAATTTTACTGGAAACATTGCCCTACAAACCGGAACATAGTAATGTTTGCACATTACTACTTAGCGGTAGAATAACCGGCGAAGGTACTTCCCCAAAAAGTCTTACCACTGTCTTCTAAACACAAAAAGATACCTCCTACCGTCCTACCTACCATACTCCTTAATGAAACCCACATGGAACGAAACACACCAACACGTATTTACAATAAAATTATACTCATTCACGTCTTCTCCATGTTATTAATTATTGTACAACGACAAAAAAGTGGTTATTCATTTCAAGATAAACAAATAACTATAATTAAAAAAACTGAAACTGAACAAAACTGAACAAAAACAGCTTAAAAACATTATTTAATACAATGTACTATCTAAGGAGACACTTGAGTGATTGAGACAATTCTAACGATACCTTAATTGTCATCCAGTCGTTTGGAAGATACATGGGGGTAAAGAAATTTACAAACATGTAAGATACGCGCAAAAACCATAACTCTTCTCTCAGTCGGGTAATTAAGAGAATATTTTGTGTACGATTTCGATTACTCGATCGTATATCGTATCATAGCCAAAAAATCGTAGAAATACGATTTAAATGATACGGTTGGCAATTATTCGGTCTGATTTTTTGGAGACAGGGAATTGAGTAAAAGTGGGTGGGACCTGATAAATTTATCCCACCCACTTTTACGTCATTTCTACGCAACTTCCTCTGATAAAAGGGTTCGTCTGTAGAGCCTTTTATAATAATTAGCACCTTACAGATAAAGGGCTCCCAGTAATAGATTTTCTCATAAACAATATAAAATAAAATAAAAAAATGAACTTGATAATAAATCAAGCAGCCGTCTGGATTCGAACTCGGATCTACCGTTTCGTGGCCACCCGACTTCCCACCTAAGCTATTATAATGACGCGCGTGGCGGCGAAATCTACCGTCGCATTCTAATGTCTAAAGTAACAGTTTTTCATTGTCTAAAAACGCGCATAAATTACTTTTCTTAAAAATGAAACCTAGCTAGATTGAGTTATCGTCCCCGAAACCCCCTGCATACATCATTTCATGAATATCGTTCGAGCCATTTCCGAGATTCAGATTCTATATATATGTATACAATAATTGCTCGTTAAAGGTATAACTTAGCAGTTTATTTTTCACTTTTGAGTCCCTATTTGTGGTTTTAAAGTCTATTTAATTTTTTGTAGAAAATATTATGCTCGCCAGACAACTATTTCAAGCAATTTTATAAGAAGACAAAGCTGAAAATCGCTCCATTATTATTTAGCCTTAATGACTTCGAAAAGCTCGAAAAATAGTTGAGAATTTGGAAACTACATATTACTCGTCTCTGGTCTCGCATTCCTTTGGATAACTGTCCACTTTTCACTACCACCTTTAGAGTGGGTTCGCTTCTTTCAATGTATTTCTCATTCATCTTCAGCCTCCTGTCTTTGAGGGTGAAGATGAAGAAACAATTAATTATGTAGGCCCGCTTCAACAGCGAAACAGGGCCGTATGAAAAACAGGTCGCACGACTCGACTATGTCGTGTGACCTTTGAATTGTGTGTGTGCCCTAGGCTCGGGCTGAAGTTAATATGAAACTGTTGTTGAAAGGTCTCCCTTATTTCGTTACAAACTTCGATACCGTGATTCAGGAAACGATAGCATTTTCAGCACGCCATCTAGTTCTAGTTCGTAAAACAACTCTACAACATTATCTCTCTTTCAAAAGGGCTTATTTTCACTTAGCGTTTGCGTACTTCGAGCGTAGGGAAATTCACCCTTGTGTAGATATCATGAAGAATTTAAAACGCATGAAAATAATGGCTTTTTATCTTATAGTTTATAACATTTTTCAAATTTCCTAACATTATGATTGAGGTATCATTCGATTCGGAATGGCATCTAGATAGTTTTTGAGAAAATGCTCGCAAAAATTGCAATTTTTTTAGTTGTAAACAATTATGTGTAAATAGAAAAAGGGGTTTTGATATTTGCCGATATGACAAAAACCATAATTATGAAAAAAAAAACTTTTTGACCTTTTTAGTGCAAAATAAGTTTTATTTATTGCATTTACACAATTTCGTGTTGACAGGATCGAATTTCATAACTTATGTGAAATCGACAACTAGGTACGTCATCCAGACAATGTTGTAGGCAAAGGACAGAGTCCATTTTTGACCCGCCAAAATAGTTGTCGTGCAGACATATGAGTTATATGTATATTAAAAAATCGGTGATTTTTTGTTGTACTCGTGTGCGAAGTTTCTTGTAAGTTCTTGAAAGTTGTACTTTCTAACATTGCAAAATAAAATAATTTGCATTTGTTTAAATTAAACCTACCATTTACCAACAAAGCTGACTTGGAAAATATTGCAAAAACGAAACGGTACTTGCGTTTCGTTTTAGTGATCCGCGTTAGATTGAAATTGAATATGGATGTTATGCATATCAATTTCTTTCTTTTTTGAACGGGCAGAGCCTTTATTAACAAAACTAAAATACAATGAGAACTATACTACGCTACATACCTAACTAACTACTTACGCCAAGCACACCTGAATTATCCATAGACCAATGAAGGTCTACAGATAATCAAGATGTTCAAGCCCACTACCAATCGGAAGCGTACTCAGCATGCTGGCGGCATTACCACGCTGAATGGTAATGCTTATGCGTTGGGCCAAATAAACGCCAGCATTTTGGTTATGCATCGCGTCGACCAAGCGCTCGGAAAGGCTTTTGAAGATGAGGTGAGGTTTTTCGTAGTGGTAGGACTCTTAGCAGAGTCCGCCTGGGGAAGTAGCACACCTTTGCCAAATATTCTACCGCCAAGCAGTAATGTGCAAACATTACTGTGTTCCGGTTTGAAGGGCAATGATTCCAGAGAAATTACAGGGCTTAGAGACATAATATCTTAGATCTCTGGGTGACGAGCGCAGTGCAGTGCTAGGTAATGATTTGGATTATCATGTTCCAATAGCTGCGTGTCACTGTGCTGTTATGTGGCAGGCATGTTGCTTACCATCAGGCACATGACATGCTCGTCTCGTCACTCTATGCTATAAAAATAAAAAAAAAGGTGAGCTCTCGGGTCCCACGGGCCCAATGTCTCAACCCCAAAGGGCTCAAATATGTAACCTCTTCCGAGGGTTGCATATTTGCGCCGTTTGAGTCGCTCAGCTGAATTAGCCGCTGCACCAGCCCTACTATGTGTCTCTGGAAGATGTGATGGTGCCAGAGTACTGACGTAGGTTGCGTCCGACACTATGGGCCGACCCAACTTACAAGGCACAAAATTCATGCCGTCAGGTCTTTTGCCATCGTCAAGCGCAAGGCCACTTAAAAAATGGTTGTCTGTAAAGTCGGGTTACTGACGTTAGTTGAACGTGACAACTTCAACTACGCCTTAGAGCGAGGTAACGCCGGCGGCGAGGTAACGGCGTTAACGGCACATGACGTCATGTTTTGCGGGCGTGCAGCCGGCTTCATCGAATTATAAGACGTTGTCACGTCAAAACAACAAGGCACCTGGCAATGACGGAACTATGACGCCAGAAGCGTGGAGCAAAGGGTGCTAGTGCTCTTCTTCAAAGAAGGTGACAACACCTTGTTGAAGAACTACATACCCATCTCACTTCAGAGCCACGTATATAAGTTGTTTTCGAGGGTAATCACGAATCGTCTCACACGCAGGTTTGACGACAGGCACCCGAACAAGGCGATTTTCGAAACGGCTATAGTACCATAAACCACATCCATACGCTTCGGCAGGTTATACAGACAACCGAGGAGTATAATCGGCCACTATGTATAGCGTATGTGGACTATGAGAAAGCCTTCGAATTAATCGAGAACTGGGCAAGTGTTTCAGTCTCTCCAGCGATGCCGCATCGACTATCGCTATATCGAAGTAGTGAAGTGTATCTGCTGCAAAGCCACAATGTCTGTCCGGATACAGGACCAGTGCACAAAACATATCCAGCTACAGAAAGGCTTGAGACAGGGAGATGATATATCTCCGAAACTATTCACTGCCGCGCTGGAAGATGTTTTCAAGCTACTGGACTTCAACGGATATGGCATCAATTTCAACGGCGATTGCGTCACTCACCTTCGGTTTGCCGACAACATATTCATTGTGGCGGAGTCGCTGGAGGGCCTCAATGCTATCCTCAGGGACCTCGTTAGAGTATCCCAACAGGTTTGAGGATGAATATGGACAAGACGAAGGTCATGTCAAGTGTTCATGTGTCACCTGTACCGGTTATTGTTGGGAATACCACACTCGAAGTTGTTGACGAATACGTCTAATTGGGTCACAAATCCAATTAGGTAGATCCAACTTCGACAAAGAGGTCCAGCGATGGATCCAACTCGAATAGGCAGCGTTCGGGAAACTTCGGCCGGCACATTCTTCATCTTTGAGTCCAAAATACCCCAATGCCTAAAGACGAAAGTCTTTAACGTCTAAAACAAATGATATCTTTTTAAATCTTAGTAAAGAGTTTTTATGTCAGAAAAGTAGTCAACATTTTATGAATAAAAATAACTTTGAGAGATAAAATATAGGTAGTTAGAATTATTTAATTTGTTAATTTAATTAATTTTGACCATAAATTACAACAATTTATCTACAACAAAACACAAAAATATTAAATGACTTTATTACTAATTTCGTATTGTCAGAAATGCTGAAAGAGCGTGGCCTGGCCATCATGGCATGGCCATCTAGAAATGCGTAAGCCAATGGGAAATGCTGACGCATTTCTAGATGGCTATGCCATGATGGCCAGGCCACGCCCTCCGGTTACACCCGTGTAGTTTCCAAAGTAAGCTATCAAATTCTGAGTAATAAGTTTTCACTTCTTTCGGCAGTTCCTATGACTGCCAATTTTTAATTTTAAAATGTCATCAGAATTTTGATTTATTTCCTCGTAAGTATGTTATAAAACGTCGTATGTCATACGTGCGCTTTGATAATTACAGCCGAGGCGATATTGCTAGCTCGAGCTGTAGGCGAGAGCTATAATTAGCAGAGGCCTCAGCTGTAATTATCAACTTAGCGCACTTATATCATAATGTACTATTATAACACATTTGCTCGTAAAAGGTCTCTTATTCCATCAATTTCAATACCGTAATGTATTTCATTACGTACTTGTGCGTTATTGTAATGTAAAACGCACGGTTAATCAAGATGCTCCATCTAAAACGAACGGTACTTTTTAAATCTTAGGAAAGAGTTTTTATGTCAGAAAAGTGGTCAACATTTTATGAATAAAATTTACTTTAATTAAATTAACTAAGATTAAGATTTATTCGCTTAAGCAAGTCTGAGTTTTATTTATTTCCTCTCAAATATGTTATAACACGTCTTAACACATACGTGCGCTTTGGTTCTGCTTTTTGTAGCAAGCAATATCGTCTCGGCTGTAATTTTTAACCTAGTGCACTTATATAAATAAATAATAAATAAATATTGGTGAACAATATTTATATATATATCATAATGTACTATTGTATTTGTATAACACGAGTTGAGTTGCAGGAAGCACATGGACGCTTACTGCAAGACGTGGCGTCTGTACGCCGACGTGCTGAACGACTGGGCGCTGTGCACGGAGATGGCGCTGCCGTTCTTCGGGGGCTACAGCATGGTGGTGCTCTGCCTCAGCTCGGTGGCCAAGGCCGTCGTCGGCGTCGCTGGTCAGTAACTGTAGCATAGGGCTCCCACACAAAAATGCGATGCGATGCGACGCAACGCCTCATCGGAGGAACTTGAGATGCGAATTCGTGCGTCAAACCGTTGGTTAGGGTCACCATACCTTCAACGGTAGTCAGCCGTGCTGGCCGTGTTTTTCGGAAGCGTAACATGGATCGCAAAAAGATAGTACAACAATATTGTAAGAAAATACTAATCTCAAAGCTATTATTGTTAAGTAGATATGAAGGAAAAAAAGATTTTGGTTTCATACACATATTACGATTATGAATGCTGATGGGAACTATTTTAGTCGCAAGTATTTTGGGTTGAGAATAGAAGAAGATATTTGTTTGTTTTATTTTAGAATGAGCATATCTTCCTCTTCTTCTGTCTCAGAGCTGACTAAAATGGTGGTGACACCGTTATGACCAGTATGACGTAATATGACAGGAATGCGCGATGCGAATCAAATCGGAAGTTCTTACGATGCATTCGTGCGAATTCGGAGATATTATTTACGATGCGATGCGAATTCGTGGATTTGTGCCTTTCAGCCTTTCAAAAACGGTCATAAACATAAGTACAGTCCGCGAGGTGTAAGCTGAGTTTTGCATGTGCGTGAGGATACATAGGTAGTGTAGGTGTGATTACCGGCCTGAGGCGCGGTGCATCCATTGCTTGGTTTAAACCAGTTGAAACTGTTTTTTGGCAACCGGCGCGGCGTGAGGCGCCGTGCGTCCCTTGCGCGACGTAATTGGTGATCACTCACACAAATGCAAAGCTCAGCTTAGGCCTCGCGGACTCTAGCTCACTATGGCTGAGACTCCATCAAAGTGTCCATGATGTGCGGAAATATCTGAAGCGGAGTCGAGAAGACACGTTTTTCAGCTCCAGCGTGACTCCACCGAAGCTGTGCCTTACGCCGCGCGTCTTCGGCTGCGTACATTTCTCGTCTCCGCTTTCGTCGCGCCATACAAATATAATACATCTTCGCTTAGTGGTCTCCCCTGGAGCTAAGCGGAGACGAGATGTGTGAGTAACGAAATTCTGTTAGTTGTTAAAACAAACATCTCTTGTCTGCTCGCACATATCCGCTTTGGTAGAGTCTCAGCCTAAATGTTCCTACTGCTGCGACTCGGGGCCTTCTCTCGCAAGGACAGAGTCAAGGCCCATACTCCACAATGCTGGCATAAACCCGCACTGGCGGGTTGCTGAATGACACATAACCTCAGAAAGATTCTAGATACATGTCGGTTTCCTCACGTTTTCCTGCACCGTATCAAGTTAGCGACATTGCGTACATGACTTCGATAAGACAGTGGTGCGGGTGGGATTTCAACCCCCCCGGATTCGTCAGTCACAGTTCTCCCTACTAGCCGCTGCCGATCCGGAGCCCAGGTTCAAATCCCACGCGCACCGCTGTCTTTTCAAATTCACATGTGTAATGGCGCAAATTTAAAAACGGTGAAGGAAAACGCGAGGAAACCGCCATGTACCTAGAATCTTTCGAGGTAATGTGTCAACCCAACAACCCGCGCTGGGCTACCGTGGTGAAGCGTGACTCTGGCCCTGGCCCAGTGGGAACATTTAGTGAGCTGCTTATGTAGGTACGTAAAAGCTAAGGTTGGCACAGACTTCAATTAGATCATAAGATATTTATTCATTTTTCAAGTTTTAGTTTAATTTTTGAGGAGTTCTTAAATGTTTTTTCAATTTTAACAGTACACTCGTCCGCCATCTCGGCTGATGTTAAGTGACGTTAGGGTGTATGATGGAGCTGGCTTATCTTTTTTTAATGTGTTGCAGGGGGCGCCACGCGTATAGCCCTAACTCAGCACCACGCCCTGACCGGCAACCTCGGCGACGTGTCCGCTAAGGACGCCGCCCAGGAGACTGCGGTCAACCTCACGGCGTCTCTGATAGCTGTACTCATTTTGAGCTCTGGCTTGTAAGTTATTGAGTATTTTTTTAGATTTACCTGTTTATGGATTTGGGAAGAAGGCCCAGTTGAGAAAATTAAGACTCAATCAACCGGAATTTAGATTAAAATTGACAAGAACGCGACGTTATACCGGTGTGCCCATGCCACGTAAGAGGCTAAGTTTCTTTATTATCCGAGATCCGATGCCGAGTATTTGCTACTGGACCAAACTGATAAAAATGTGACACTAAAAACCGTGAGAAAAATATATAACGGAAATGACGCGTAAAAACTGCCGTTGATCAATGTTGCCAACTTTATTTTTCAGATGATCGTACCATAATTAATAAAAATTAAGCATTACTTTTTTGCTAATTGCGTTGCTTCTATATTATCCAAAAGAACCGTGTTCCTACCTGCGCCTGCGGTTCTACCGCCTAATAGTCCAAGATCCCAGAGCTGCCAGACGTCACCTATTTTCTGATGAATGAAATGCGGACGATTGAGTAGAGCTAGTAAGTTTTTTTTTTTAAATATAGAATGACGAGACGAGCAGGTCATGTGCCTGATGGTAAACAACATGCCTGCCACATAACAACACAGTGACACGCAGCTATTGGAACATGAAGATTCCAAATCATTACCTAGCACTGCACTGCGTTCGTCACCCAGAGATCTAAGTTGTTATATCTCTAAGCCCTGTAATTTCTCTGGAAACATTGCCCTTCAGACCGGAACACAGTAATGTTTGCACATTACTGCTTGGCGGTAGAATATTTGGCAAAGGTGTGGTCCTTCCCCAGGCGGATTCTGCCAAGAGTCCTACCACTACAAAAAAAAGTACTAAGAACACATGCTAACTTGCTTAGACGGCCAATTTTGAGATATGGGGTAATTTAAATTATGGGGTAAAAAAAGGTAAAATTTAAGGATATTGCCTACAACATACGTGAAAATCACTTATTAGAAAATACGTGAAGTAATGTTTGTATGTACCTTACATACAAAAGGGGATGATTGGCCCCTTAGATTGGTCTGTCTTATTGGAAAAAGCTTTAAAATAGTTGTCTGACGAACATATTTACAAATGGAGTATGAGAATTTAAGTGAAGTTAAGTTATTATTTTGGAGTTGTTAAGCAAAACGACCGACGGAAAGTGTCTGGGAGTATTGGGACCTTGTTTTTAAGGATATTGCCTACAACATACGTGAAAATAAAGTAATGTTTGTATGTACCTTCATTACCCCATATATCAAAATTGGCCGTCTAAGCAAGTTAGCGAGTAAGCATGTGTTCTTAGTACTTACTAACTCTACTCAAATACTATATATACTTAGTGACATCACAAGTAAGTGACAGGCGAATTGGAAGTAGCACAGTTGATGAGGAAAAATAAACTTTCTCCTGTACAGTTGAAAGGACAATGCCCACGTCCCATACATTTAAAAACCTGTCAAACTTTTTTTGATACTGAAAGCGCATAGAGATGAATAGTGTCTAATTAGAATTGTTAATGCTTCTAAAAACCGCTGCTGTTGGTGTTTTTCATTTCCTAAATACCAAAAATGAGTTACAGTTAAACCAAAAGTAAGGTTATGTTTACTGTCAAAATACATAAAAATTATGTTTTTTTTCTTTCGGATTAGAACAGAAAAGAAAATAAAGAGCTATGGTATTATCCTTAAAACATATTTCTTATCAGAATAAAACGGAATAATAGTACTTCTAACTATCAACTGATTACCATAAAATAGTTCTCGAATGGATTTATCATAGTCTACACAAGGCTTAAACTAACTAAGTGCAGGGCTAGGTCTGATTATGAGTATGATTTGAACTTGTCTTCATGTTCCAATAATTTATGTCACTGTCTTGTTATAGGCAAGCATGTTTTCTTGCTAACCATCAGGCACATGACTCGATCATCCTTTCATTGTTTACTAAAAAAATATAGATAATACTGTTCACCGACATCTTTCTACTGAATCTATGTGTATTCAAACCAATGCAAGAGAGGAGAGAGGATAAATCAAATAAATATATTGTTTGCGATCATATATATTTTTCATTTAATAATAATGTTATACAATATTTAATAGCGCAAAACTACTACATAGCCAAAATACCCTGCTCGTGGATTTATGTGGTACTGTTGTCTGGCCATCCTAGAAATCTCACGAAAGACTCTGCAATGCAAGTACAGCAATACTGAAAGATGGCCTCTGCTGGTTGTCCCTATCATTTTCAATTAAAATATACATATTATATCTATTCTATTTGCTTCAGCAGAGTAGTCAGATTGTGTTTGTCTTCTAAAAGCAACTCAGGGTTTTAAAATTGGTAATTGCATATGTTTTGTAGCAAGTTAGCGCTATCCCCGAATTTCCTGTAGAGTATGAACACTTCATTTGCATAGAAATAGTGTCACAGAAGGGAATCTTAATTGTGATAAATATAAATATTTCATTTTTTTGGTATTCGAGACAGTGGCCTTAGGAAGTCCATAACAATCGAGGGTTTCCATCAGACTACACAAGCATATATAATATATGGTTTTATGTAATTATTACCACAATTATGCAAGTAATAAGGAGCACTGAATCACATAATTCCCAGTTTTGTTAAAACCAATATAAATTTCGTAATTCTTAGGCCCGGTTTACACGGCGCGGCTGCCAACCGCAGCCGCGCGCGGGCGCGGCGCCGCGCCGCGCGACGGTTTTGTTTCAATACTCACGAGACCGCAGGTTTTCGCGGTTTCTGCTCCGGAAAGCTACTGCGCAAGAATCGCGCGCAGCCACGCGGGCGCCGCGCGGCTGCCGCAGCCGCCGCGGCCGTAAACCGCGTCGTGTGAATTGAATTCAATTTTATATGGAAATCTGCCGCGCCCGCGCACGGGCGCGGTTGGCAGCCGCGCCGTGTGAATCGTCTCTTACTCCTAATATATCTCTACGCACTGCAGAGAATGTTCAAAAACATGTTACCTTCCTGGAGCAATCTCTTTTGAACAATCGGAATAATTTTACTGTGTTCAAATGAAACATTTGATCTGGTAATCTGAGTTTATTGTGGTTAATAATGCATAAATATAACACCACTTAGAAAACAAGAATAAACCCAAAGACAGGAAGAAAACCATTCATTTTGCTTGTTTACTTTTGTTTATTTGACAATTTGTCATTGATCTTTGACCATTTTGGATTTGGTGAAAACGTTTCATTTCACAATTGCATGCAAACTTCTTCCTCGTTTACATTGCTATAAAAAGCTTTGATAGTTTCTTTGTAGCCGTATTTATTTATATCGTTAGTTAAATATCGAAAAGTAGTAGTAAATAAATGACATTTTGAAA
Source organism: Ectropis crepuscularia (assembly GCA_963693475.1). Taxonomy (NCBI): domain Eukaryota; kingdom Metazoa; phylum Arthropoda; class Insecta; order Lepidoptera; family Geometridae; genus Ectropis; species Ectropis crepuscularia. The sequence continues at coordinate 40,688,886 of OY856338.1, forward strand.
GAAATTGATGTACATTATATCTATTTTCAATTTCAATCTAACGCGGATCAATAAAACGAAACGCAAGTACCGTTTTGTTATTGCAATATTTTCCAAGTCAGTTTTGTTGGTAAATGTTAGGTTTAATTTAAACAAACGCAAATTATATTATTTTGCAATGTTAGAAAGTTATATAACTTCGCACACGAGTACAACAAAAAATCACCGATTTTTTAATATATAACTATATTTATAACTCATAATTATGTCTACACGACAACTATTTCGGCGGGTCAAAAATGGACATTGTCCTTTGGATAGGTATGTCTTTGAGTAAACGTTTTAGAATAGACATGTACAATGACAGGCGGTTCTGAATAGCAGAAGACATTTCTGACCTTACAGGACGACCGTAACTCGGAGCGTTCAGTAGCTCCCCAGCTATATTATTTTGTCATTGTAGTTTGTTTCGTTTCGTTTCAGGCCCCTGCTGCCCGTGTTCGTGGTGATGGTGGTTCTCCACGTGGCGTCGAACTGGCGCGCCGTGCGCGCGGTGACGCTGAGCACGCTGAACGCGCCGCGGTTCCTGCTCTGCATCGAGCGGCGCCTGCGCGGCGGCGGCGGGGGCGGCGGGGGCGGCGGGGGCGGCGGGGCGCTGCGCCCGGCGGCGGCCAACCTCAACGAGCCGCTCGTCTTCGATCGCCTGTGGCCCTGCACTCTTGGTAAGACATCATCAAGTTTTTGAAGTGAAAACTTCTTTTGGCGCGCCTAGACAGATTTTTCGTGGGGTGTAAATTGAATTCTACCGTCACGCTCGGGTATGATAAGAAATCTTCGAGTAAACTCAGGACCATGCCCATTGGCCATCTAGAAATGCGTCAGCCAATGGGAAATGCTGAAAGGGCGTGGCCTCGCCATCATGGCATGGCCATCTAGAAACGCATCAGCCAATGGGAAATGCTAACGCATTTCTTTCTAGATGGCCATGCCATGATGGCGAGGCCACGCCCTCCGGTTGCACCCGTGTAGTTTCCAAGGTAAGCTATCAAATTCTGAGTTATAAGTTTTCACTTCTATCGGCAGTTCCTATGACTGACATTTTTTTTTTTTATAAAGAGTGACGAGACGAGAAGGACATGTGCCTGATGGTAAGCAACATGCCTGCCACATAACAGCACAGTGACACGCAGCTATTGGAACATGAAACATCCAAATCATTACTTACCTAGCACTGCACTCGTCACCCAGAGATCTAAATTGTTATATCTCTAAGCCCTATGATAATTGTTTCCAGAGAACACAGAACAACCGGAACACAGTAATGTTTGCCCATTACTGCTTGGCGGTAGAATAAATGGCAAAGGTGTGGTACTTCCCCAGGCGGACTCTGCCAAGAGTCCTACCACTACTGAAATAGCTTACAGCTTTTGTTAAACTTACAGCTTGGATGCTGGCACAGCGGGATCTGGAGATCCATATTGCTATTTTGTTATATCTACTGTAACCCAGGACCACAAGCTAAATAAATAATTTGATTTGCAAAAAAAATGGCAGTCATGGGAACTGCCTAATAGAAGTGAAAACTTATAACTCAGAATTTGATAGCTTACTTTGGAAACTGCACGGGTGTAACCGGAGGGCATGGCCATCTAGAAATGCGTCAGCATTTCCCATTGGTTCACGCATTTCTAGATGGCCAATGGCCATGGTCCCGAGTTTACCCGAAGATTTCTTATCAATCCGAGCGTGACGGTATGCGGACGGCGTGACGTGAATTCAATTCACACCCCACGAAAAGTCTGTCTAAGCGTGCCAAAAGAAGTTTTCACTTCAAAAACCGCATTGAAATCGGGCAATCCGTTTGAGAGCTGCGATGCCCCAGACAGACAGACAGACATCGACGTCAAATTCAAAACACCCCTCATTTTAGTCGGGGCTTCAATCAAAGAACTGTTGACCAATATTTATTTTCATTTCAGATAAAATAACGTGCGGGTATAGTATTGTACTCGGAGAGTCGTTAGCCAATGCACTCGAGGGCAAACCGATCGAAGAGCTCAAATGCATAAAAATACTGTACAGGGGTCAGCTATACCAGATCGTACCGTTCTTGGACGAGAGACGCATGGTCGTGGTTCTGAAGCGAGAGGCCACCGTCGACGACATACTGTGCGCTTACTACCACGCCGTACTGTTGGCATACGTATTCTCCGTGCTTAACCATAACACCGTAAGTTTTTAAATTTATATTTTCTTACTAGCAGTGCCGGTTTAACCCGTGTAGTTTTTTTTAACTATAATAGTTTCGCACTTGACCACCATCTCGCCTAATGTTAAGCGACGATGCGGTCTACGATGGAACGTGCTTTCCTACAAGAAACCGATTCACTCTCATTTGAAGACACCAAGATTGTAACTATCGGGAAAACCCCATTCAGGCAACGTATTCCATAATCTAGACGTTCTTATCACAAACGTGGAGTCAAATCTCTTCGTTCGTGTTTTTGGAACATCGACCATGAAACGATGTCGCTTTTTTGAGATACGAAAATTCCGATAGAAGAAAGGGCAAGGTGGCATTTGATCATGCAGAACAGTTGCACACTCTCCGAAGTGTATCCGATAAAAGACCGAAAAGCTAGCAATTTTGCGGCGATTATCAAGACTTTGAAGTCTTTTACGCACAAGAGTGTCATTGCCTATGAGCCTTTTGACACGTCTCTCAGTCGATTCCAGAGTGTCCAGCTGATATGTAGCCGATCCATCCCAAAGGTGCGAACAGTACTCCATACAGGAGCGAATCTGTGCTTTGTACATATAACGTGAGCAACTGTTCAGAATTGAAGTATCTTCGCACCGTTGAGATGACACCCAGTTTTTTGCGTTAGATATATAACTCTCTACGACGGTGCTATCATCTGCGTACCCAAAAATACCGGGATTCAACAGATCGTTGATATGTAGCAAGAAGAGCGTCGCAGAGAGAACCGACCCCTGAGGAACTGGCCTTGATAGCCATTTGATCCGACGAGCAGCCATCAATGACGACTCGTATGGATCGATTCCTCAAGAAGTCCGATATCCACGCAATAAACCCAGGAGACAAACCATAGCCCGAAAGCTTGCTTACAAGGCCATCATGCCAAACCCTGTCGAAACCCTTCAGGCTTGCGTACACTGAATCCGTCATCGGCCGAAGTATGCTCGGGCGTCATCGGCCGATCAAATCAAACGTAAGTAAATGAAAGAGAGCGCATACACTGCTACTACCGACGTCGTCCGATGACGCCCGAAAAAGGGCGATCAACTGACGAGTCCGAACGTGTTTGGATTTTTTGTTAGTTTTACCGGGCTTCTTTCTGCGATCGAGTCGTTATTTGGATCAAGTCGTTATTTTATCAAGTCGTATGATTTTTCTAAAAAATAAATTTCTTCGAAATCCTCAATTTTTAAAACACGTCTGTACTCTGTAGTTGCACAGTTCAGACTTCATAAGTGCCACCGACAACAGCCGTTATCGTCTGCAGTGTATTCAGTTGAACGTCCGAGCTACTCGTCCGAGTAGTTCTGTCCGCCATCAGCCGACAAAATCGGTTTTGGTGTAAGTTTACCGTTCGAGATGTCCAGGGAGACTGCAAGTGCTTCCCCGTGTTTCTCGATAGCTTCACTCCAGATGTGGGTGACATACGCTAGAATGTCCCCGGTGGACCGGTTCCGGCGATACCCGTATTGCCGGTCAGTGAGGAGGTCGTTCGATTCTAGGTATATCAGGAGCCTGTGGTTTCACACGTTCCATAGTCTTACCGAGTATGGGCGTGACTGAGATGGGCCTGTAGTTGACAGGGTCAGCACGACTACCTTTTTTGGGCGCAGGTTGCACATTAGCTAGCTTTCACGACTTCGACACTTGCCCAGTTTGGAGAGAAACCGCATACCGTCACGTCAAAGCTAAACACTGAGGTCAGCTGAAAATTGAAAATTTATTTCACTCATAAACTAACATTTAGTGATGTGCAAAAAATATTGTGTTCCGGTTTCAAGGGCAATGTTGCTTGTAACATATTTTCGCACGTGTATCGCATATGTTCAAAGAATAAAAACTTTCTTACAAACTTTCATCCCTGTTTTCACCACTTTGGAGGTTGAGTTTTGAAAAACACTAATACGTTATCCATTATTTTGATCATGCTCAATTCATACGAAATTTTATGCGAATATGTTTAAAGATATAAAAGTTTCATACAAAGTTCCATCCCCTATTTCATACCCTCAGAGGTTGAATTTTGTGAAATCGTTCCTTGGTACCCGCCAAGAATTACGTCATAAGAAAAATAAATGTGCGAAATTTTAAGTTTCTAGTCCTAACGGTTTGGGCTGTGCATTGATTTATCAGTAAATCACCTTTGCCTTTTATATACCTACATAGATAGATTAATATACCCCGAACTGTTTTTTTAGACAACCCGTTTGTAATGTATTTAATAATTTGTTGACATTTTAAATCATTGTGTGGTTTTATGAAACCACGGTAAAAGTGAAACTTTTTTCGCGTTGTTGATATTTAACTAAACATTTTTGACATAATATTCGAATTAAGTAACTTAACGAGTAATGCCGCCATATTGGCGTCGGCTTCTCTGTCTAGCGCCTCTCAATTTACTAGGGGTAATACCGTGGCACGGATCAGATGTTTGTTGAGCTTCGATGAGCATCGGATGTTATCGGCAATTAGGCTTTTTAGGGTTCCGTAAAACGTAAAAACGGAACCCTTATAGATTCGTCATGTCTGTCTGTCTGTCTGTCTGTCCGTCCGTATGTCACAGCCACTTTTTGCCGAAACTATGAGAACTACACTGTTGAAACTTGGTGAGTAGATGTATTCTGTGAACCGCATTAGGGTTTGAACAAAAAAATTTAAAAAAAAGAAAAATTAGGGTTGCCCCCCATACTGAGAACTGAAACTCAAAATTTTTTTTTTCTACAAACCTATACATGTGGGGAATCTATCGATAGGTCTTCAAAAATGATGTTAAGGTTTCTAAAATCATTTTCCTCTACACTGAATAGTTTGCGCGAGAGACACTTCCAAAGTGGTAAAATGTGTGTCCCCCCCCCCTCTAACTTCTAAAGTACATGAATGAAAAATCTAAAAAAAATATATGATGTACATTACCATGTAAACTACCAACGAAAATTAGTTTGAGCTCGATCTGATGAGTACTTTTTTTTTAGTACGTCATAACACTATTATTGAAACTTCGATCAAAGTTACAACGAACTACAAGAACTATGTGTACTATGTATATTATGTTACTTGCTGCAACGGAACCCTTCATGGGCGAGTCCAACTCGCACTTGGCTACTTTATTTTAACCTACCGTTCGCCATGTATTCATTTACATTTTATAATTTTATTTGCAGTCAGTAATGGAGAGGTTTTCGAAGCCACTGAAGGACCATTTCGACGATCTCCTCGCGACCATCGCCGACTGCAAAGATACCAAATCCCCCGTTGACCAGAGTCTAGCGCGCTGTGTCAACACGCTGATGATCAACGAGTGGCCTCGTCTACGAGAATCGCTTAAAAACTCGGGTAAATAAATACATATTAAAACACATCTCACACACAACACCATCTGACCCCAAACTAAACAAAGCTTGTACTATGGAAGCCAGATAGCTAATATAATACTTATATATTTTTAAATACACACTTATTATACACTAGCTGAACCGTTGCTACGCCATCTATCGAAAATTGGTCGTACCAATTCAAATTTTGAACAAATTCGGTTACCTTAGGTTCTAATGACGCAACCTTTAAAAGATAGACACATGCTGTCAGGAAACGAAAGCTCTCAAAAAGCAACATTTTTGTTACATTTTTCATTCTAGCTCCTATTGATAGTAGCGTAATGTTAAATGGACCATAGCCTAGATAATTGGACTATCCAACCGAGAAATAATCTTTCAATTCGGACCAGTAGTTCCCGAGATCCTTGCGTTCAAACAAACAATCTCTTCAGCTTTGTAATATTAGTATAAATAGAAAACACCCAGGCACAGTACAAATATAGAGAAGAGAGGGGAAGGATAATTGAAAAATATGCAGTAAAGAAAGATACATCATCATAGAGCAAGAGTCTGTGAACTCCAGACCTTCGTTATTTTATAAAAGCTGAAAACTTGTCAGCGCATGCTCGTAACACAGGTAAGAACGATGGACCATTATGAAGTTTGGGTCATCCTGGTCTTGGCAGATAAACGGTACTAAGGCAACGAGTCCCAGCAGTGGAAACTTTTAGTGGGCTGCTAATTGTTACCCAAGTATTATGTGTAAAAATCAGCGCGCGTATTATGACGCAATTAGAATAGGGTACAATTCTTAAAAAAAACTAAGTAGCCCGTTAGTTAGATTGCCAAAAAATGTTGCACACGTATTTTTTATTTTGTTTCACAAACAAAAAAATGACGAAGATACAGCGCTTCGAAGTTTCGTGTGACGTCACTTGTGATTTTTGCTCACGAATGACGTCGCGACCTCCCACTCTCGAAGTTTGATGGTCTATATCTTTGACGATTTTTAATATTATGAAAAAAAACAAAAAATACGTGTCCAATATTTTTCCATGATCTAGCTGACGGACTAGTTAGGAGGGTGTATTTTTGACCCAGTCCGGTACCCTATTATAATTGCATGAACATTAACACAACATGGGTGTCTGGCAAGTGTTTACTACGATGTTAAGTGTATAGCAATTATTGGTGTGATCTTTAATAATATTCTGAAGGTATTACCAAAATATCAGACTTTATAATTTGACAAATTTAGATCGGTAGTACCGTTTATCTGCCAAAGCCAGGATGATCTAAACTTCATGGGCCATCGTTCTTACCTGTGATGGGAGCATACGATGACAAACTTTCAGCTTTTATAAAATAACGAAGGTCTGGGGTTCATGGGCTCTTAGTCCATCAGGTAACACTGTGTAACTTTTCCAGGGTGGGACTTGTCGAAGCACTCGCTCGTGGTCGGTCCGTGGCGGCTCGTGGACAGCCCCGGGTCCGCCGCTACTCCCACCGATAAGCTTAACGACACCAGCTTACTGTTCGAAATCGACCACAACGCGAGTCCCATCGAAGCACTAAACAAGTTTGTTAAGTCTTCCAAACATAAACATTAAAAAAAACATGTGTGCAAATAGATGTAAGTCTCATCACTACTTTACTAAATGTAACGGATCATCTTGAACACAAAAGCGTTAAGAGTGCGCCTAAAGCCAGGAAAAAATCAGATTTCACCCGCGCGACGCGTTTCTTAATGTGATGAACATAAAGTCGAGAATAGCATGACACAGTTTGGAGGAAAAATCAATATTTAATCAGGAGTCCATTTTTGACCAAGTTTTATTTAATTACTCAATAACTAAACATAAATTAAAAAAAGTGTTCGGTTACTTTACTAGAACGTACAAATAGGAATTTTATTACCAAAAAATAATGTGGGGTCATCGCTGATAATTTCGAGTACTCGAATTAAAACGGGTTTTTTCGGTGTCATTTTTATTATTTTATTGTAAAAAACTCTGATCTATTTTTAAAATTATATTCGGTTATTGTGCTTCTTCTTGGTTGTACCCACACGTCAATATTTTTTTGTCTTAGTTTTTAGTTTCTTAACTTCAGTGAGCGGCGTCGAAAATGTCCTTTTTTCGTTTTCTGGCTTTAGGCGCCCCCTTAAGGTTTCTATTCGTTCAACAGGAAATAATAATAAATCGCACCGACATTAAACTATATTGCTGGTTGGTATACATTCCTCCACTCGTTTCTTCTATTCTATCTTAGTCTAAGAGGTAGGAAATAGATTCTACTTACCTATGTATGTCTTCTTACTACGTACAACGTACATAGTACCTATCTAGCTACCTACTAGCTTTTTTACTTGACTGGCACCGGCTTCAAATAAACGAGTGAGTAGCGCTTATAATAATTATATGAACTTATTTTTCGCTTATTTGTAGTTTTGATCGATTTAATTTGTTGTATAAAAGAGTTTATAGCTTGCTAACTATGAAATTTCAACCAAGTATTATCTTCAAGTTTTATCTTCAACAATGACGAACTCCTATATAAAATTTTCTTATTTCACACTTCAACCCTTTTTGATCCTTTCTCGGGATCTATTCTATCTGTGTACTCAATTTTATCGAAATCGACTTAGTGGTATATAATATGTTACTGGAAATGTATGAAATCAAGGAATTGTATACAAATCCTAGGAAATGTGTACAATTTCGATACTATTTAGGAAATGTATAAAATAAAATATTGCTTGAAAAACTATTTAATTCATAGATATCCTAGGAAATGTATAAATTTCCTCGGAATTGTATATAATTCCAATATCGTATTAGGAAATGTATAAAGTAAATGCTTTCTGTAATAAAACTCTAACCTAACCTATTTTGTTAATTAGAAGCCCAGGTCCAACAATCAAACGTATCAAATAGCGTTTGAACTGCTGGGAAACCATGGAATCGGGAAACAAAACACAAGTTGTGAGTCAATAGCAATCTGTAAGTTTTCAAAACTCGAAGCGAACAACCTAAATTTAAAAAAAAAACCTAACCTAACCTAAAGCAATACCCTCCCCTCGTCTGTCGCTGTCCCCGCGTACCCACCAATATCTTAAATGTTTTACATTTCCAATTTCTATTTAGGAAATGTATAGATTTCCTAGGAAATGTGTATAATATAATTTATTTCACACATTTCCGTGCGATTGTAGGAATTACATACATTTCCTAGGAAATGTATACAAAGACGGATTACATACATTTCCGTTAACATATATATAATATGTATTATGTGTAGGCTGAAGCCGATATTATTATAATAATTAGTTTTTTTTAAATATTAATAAATTTTCATGGAAATTCTAATAATGGTGCTCGATAGTAGACCAAGTCTGTAAGGCTTCGTGTTAATAGGATACAATAATTTTTATAATATAAACAAGAAGAGTTAAAACTGCTATGCACTGCACTCTTCCGTCTGGATACATATTGTTGGGGGATGATTCTCTGTCACACCAGTGTGACACAGAATGAATTTTATATTGGCTCAGGCTGCATGGCGCTGTGTGTTAATCACAGTGGTCAGGCGCAAGGCTTGCTCAACTCGTTACTATCTTAAACTACGAGAGACAGCGTTACGCAGTGATTTGTACTCTTTTGTTCATAATACGTTGTTGTACCGTTAAGTTGTTGTTTTTATTGCATCTTTAATAATTAATTAATAAAGACTTTACGAATTGTTAAATTTTAAATTTAACTTTGTACATAGTCTATTTAATATTAAGCAAATGAATTTATTTTTGTAATTGTTTATTAAGTAAATAGAAATATAAAAATATAGTTCAAAATAAAGAAATGAAATCCGTAAATTAATTTCATTTTATTTGTGACCCATGGCAGATGACCTCAAGTAAAGTATACTGTCTAGCGTAGATGACGCAGAGTCCTACAAATCTAGAATAAGCAGCACACTAAATGTGGGACTTGGGACTCTCGCAAGGAGAGATTCAATGCTATAATTCACTACGATGGCCAAGTGCATGTTGGTGGATGACAAATGACCTCGAAAGATTCTAAGTACACCAGCCAATTGTGAATCAATGTTGATGATTGTGATGGCACTTAGCCAGCGTGCATAATGCCCTTGACTCTCTCCTTGGTAGAGAAGTCTCGCAGTCTTATCAGTGGGAACATTTATTGGGCTGCTTATGCTAGTTGCGAGAAGTGGGGGTCCCATCAAGCGCGGTCCAAGGGGAGCGCGTATACGATTTGGGTAGGAGTTGCACGGGACATGACCTCCTCCCCCAAGCCGATTACGTTAAATACAAGTCTAAAAATTAAACAAAAAGTACAGAAGCTATTATTTACCGCGCCAAAACAACGGTAACTACGTGGGTTAAATAGTTGAGTGCTACTGGTAGTCTTTTTTACTCGACAAATTGTATTATTCTTATTAGTGTCAAAAATTTGGGGTTGAAACCGCGCCTGGGTCCCATACAATTTTTATCCTACTAATTTGTCAATGTGTGGACGTTTGTGGCACTATCACGTCGTAACGTATGAACGGATCGGGCTGAAATTTGAATACAGGTAGATTATAGTCTGGAAGAACACACAGGCTCCGCTCCGCTGTCCCGGGAAAATAACGAGAACGGGAAGTACTCGGATAACACCGCGAGACACTGCTAGTACGAGGGTCAAACTGAAAGTTCTTAGAAAATCAAAAACTGATTACATTAGCCAGTTATTAGTTTTATTATATCTTTTCAAAATATTGTCCATTCACGTCAATACACCGCTGCATGCGATGGAACCACTGGGAAAAGCACTTTGCCCACTCGTCCTTAGGGGTCTCTTCAATGGCATCGCGATACGCAGCCACCGCTTCTTCAGCATTCATAAACCGCTTTCCTTTAAGTTTTTCTTTAATTTTTGAAAATAAATAAAAATCACAAGGCGCGAGGTCGGGGCTATACGGCGGGTGACCCAGTGATTCAACGTTTGATGTCGCCAAATAGTCGATCGTTCGCTTGGCGGTGTGCGATGAGGCGTTGTCGTGGTGAAGGAGGATCCTACTGCGAGGTCGTTTCTCTCGAACTTTTTCCAAGACAAGTGGCAAACAATTGGTAGTGTACCATTCTGCAGAAACTGTTTTTTGATCCTCTAACACAATTGTTGCGAAATGACCTATCCTTCCAAAGAACGAGGCCAGCATTTTTTTCCCCGCACTTCGATCTCTCTTCACTTTAGTTGGCAACTCCTCGAAAGGAAACACCCACTGAGCAGATTGTCTTTTGGTTTCAGGATCATAACAGTAAATCCAGCTTTCGTCACCTGTTAGTATGTCTAACACAGCATTTGAGTCACCTCCGTTAAATCTTTCAATCATTTTACGGCACCAATCCACACGATGGAGTTTTTGAGCCTCAGTCAAATTATGAGGTATCCACCGGGCGCAAAGCTTCCTGACCGCTAAATGTTCGTGTAGGATTTTATGCACTTGACTCATACCGATGCCTAAGCTTGTCCGAATCTGCTGATAGGTCACTCTTTTGTCAGTCTCTATCATACGCCGCACAACACAGATGTTATCTTCAGTCGTCGCCGTAGAAGGCCGTCCCTCACGTAAATCATCAGTGAGATTAGTGCGACCACGTTTAAACTCATTAAACCAGTTGTAAACAGTCGCACGAGATGGGACTTCATCGTGAAAGGCCAATCGTAGTCTATCATAACTTTCTTGTTGACTTAAATGACATCGAAAGTCATAAAAAATCATTGCACGAAAATTTTCTCGTGTTAAATTCATGTTGACGTGACACAGACAATTTTCAATTTGCCGCCAAATCGTAAAACAAATGACAAATGAATGAAGTATATACTCAGTAATATTGGCAAAGAGTTCTATTTTCAAATTATAGATTTTTTTTTTTATTATATTGTTTATAAGTGGCCAGTTCTAAGAACTTTCAGTTTGACCCTCGTATCTGTAAGTTGTACCTGGACGACGTATTCGTATTACATTGCTGTTTCATTGATCTCACAAAAACTACGAAATCTTGTCCAGTGTTTGAGTTTCACTTTAAATTGCAGTTGATTTCTGTTTTTTTCATTGCTAATACTTTACAAACATAACAGCTAAAATAAACTTTAACCAAATGAATTGAAATTGTTTATTCATATTTTTTACGTATTAAAAGTAAGTTTCAAAGGACATTTTAACATGTTAACATAATAATAGTTCAGTTCATGAATAACAGGACGAATATAATTATAATTCTTAAGCCCTTGACTTAGGTACAATAAGACAGTATCGAAAATTTACAGCGCAAATTATTTAAATTTTTCGCAAAGTCCGCAGAAATTATTCGTTAAATCCGATTATCTTATAATGTTCACGCTTGAAAGATGCCCAATCAGAATCTGAAAAGCAAACCATTGGTGAATATTAGGTAGCTACAAGTTTTATTTTTTAGGTTTACACTTGACCGCCATCTCACCTGATGTTAGCGACGATGCGGTCTACGATCGAGCGTGTTTACCTAGAAGAAACCGATTCACTCTGGATTTGAAGCCACCAAGATTACAACTATCAGGGAAAACCCAAGCAACTCATTACACAGCCTAGACGTTCTTATCACAAAAGTGATATTGTACCTGTGGGTATTGAGGCCTAGATATTATTATTCCAAGAGGTAGCACCAAATTTCCGAGATCAGATTATCAGAGATATCTATTCTAACTAGTCTAGTAACTTTTTCACCTGAAAGTATGGAGTAATATGCGTCAAGTTCGGTAGTTCTGATTTTTGCGGACTTGTTTATGATGTTGACCTAATGAATAATCCAAGTTTGTGACCTCGAACCTCGAACGCCGAACGCAACTTTGTCAAAAATCGTATATTTTTCAAATTTTGGCGATTATAACCCTAAACGACTCAATTGTGAAAAAACTTTCATAGGACGTTTATAAAGTAGACTAAATTTGCTACAATATGATGCTAGAATTGGCTCTGTAGAACCAATGGTTTCCGAGATTAAGTCTTTCAAAGTTCATAATTTAGTCCGAACTTCGCAATTTTTTGAATTATTTTAACTCCTACTTGATCACTTTATTGGCAATTGACAACACTCTCTCCTAGGGATGGATATCCACGCCACAAGGCGTCAACCCCAAAATGATGACCACTGACCCGAGATGATGCAGCCTCACAACTTCTCTTGTGGATGCTTTCTTCCGGCTGCACGCAGGGTTGTGGGAACGCGTGCAAATGCTGGAAGGCAGGATTAAATGCTCATCAGTCTGTAGGCGCTGCAGCGGGCCTCTTGTGACAACCAACCTGACGGTCATCGTCATCCGCCCGTGTTCGTCCAACGCTGGACATAGGCCTCTCCTTTAATACGCCTCTCAGCCCGATCATCGGTCTTACGTCTCCAACCGCCACCAGCCGTCTTTCGGATACCGTCATTCCATCTAGTCTCAGGGCGTCCTACACTAGATTTACCGATTCGCGGTCTCCACTCCAGAACCCGTCTACCCCAACGGTTATCTTGTCTGCGACAGATGTGACCAGTCCATTGCCACCTCAGTTCAATTTGCTAATGCGCTGAGCTACGTCAGTGACTTTAGTTGTCTGACGAATTACTTCATTGCGCATGCAATCCTCCAGAGAAACCCCAAGCGACTTTGAGCTTTCGGACCATTTTGACTGTCAGTGTCCACGTAACAGCACCGTAGGCCATAACGGGTAGGACGCACTGGTTGTACACTAAACTTTTGTTTTGAGGTTTTGTGGCATAGGTGACGAGAAGACTCGACGAAGTTTACCAAATGCTGCCCAACCCAACTGGATTCTTCTCATGGCCTCACTCTCAAAGCTACATCTACCTAGTTCGAGCATCTGCCGAAATTTCGAGACTGGTTCTATTTAAAAACTTTACCTTTAACTTTACGAAAAAAATTATAAACTTTGAAAGACTTAATCTCGGAAACTATTGAGCCTACAGAGGCAATTTTAGTATCATATTGTAGCAAATTTATTCTACTTTATAAACGTCCTAACAAAGTTTTTTTCACAAACAAGTGGTTACAGGGTTATAATCGCCAAAATTTGAAAAATAAACGATTTTTTAAATTTTTTTAAAGTTGCGTTCGGGACTCGAGGTCACAAACTTGGATTAATCAGTAAGCCAACATCATAAAGAAGTCTGCAAAAAATCAGAACTACCGGAATTGACGCATACTGTAACGTATAATGTTACTGGACTAAACCACAAACGCCTACAACTTTTACAATTAGGATGCACCGTGACTCATAATTGCAAAACATCGTTAAATCAATTAGTATACGCTGGAATACTTTGAAGTCATAGATATAAACCATGGGATATCGGTAGCGTAAGTGGTTTACAGCCCACCAATTTACTTGACCCCTAGAATCGCTAGCGGCGAGGTATGCTGCGGTTCTACTTATTTTGTTTGTTGACTTCGAATGGTGATAGGTATAAAACGTCCGGCGTTCACCGCTTCCTGAAACTGACTAGAACACAGTGTGAGCTCTCTTCCCAACTATGACATGATTCCGTGATGACATGAACTTGTAAATCGAAGAGATAGAAGTGTAGATACTAAGCCCTACGTACAGTTAAATTTTATAGGTCTCAATACCAAGCAGTAACATGCTTTTAAAAGTCGTATATTAATCAAATCAGGGTAATTTTTTTATTAAATTAGTAAGGATATGTCAAGTGTACATCGGCATACAAACATACAAAGGGTGTGATGTGAGACTTCGAGGGCGAATTCCCATTTTAGTTCGACTTTTTGTCAGTTAGGCGTTGTGGTCTATACCTGCAGATACCTTAGTAAACTTCAACCGATGGATACCATAGTGTCCGTACAGCCGGTCGATCCTGTGGAAAAAAAAACTCGCCACCGCGTCAAATCCTGCCTCGAATCCTTAATACGAAAATAAATAAATTGTGAACTAAGTACTAGATGTCGGTAATGGGTTCTTTATTACTATACTTACTTCCACAACTACTTATATATACTAATTAGATTATTTCTATTTATGTAAAAATACATAAGCCGTAAGCAAGAGATTGTTCCGTGATATTGGCGAGTTTCCGATTATGTGTAAAACTAAACGGAGACTTAAAAACAGCTATCCGCACGAAAAGTAATTTGTCAAAACATATGTCAATTAGCCCAATTGACATTGAGATAATCCAAAGACATGGAACAATCAGTCGGGCCTGTGAATCTTATGTATTTTTACTTAAAATTGAATAATGATTTCTACTAATAGGTACTCTCCATCAACATATCACTAAGGTATTAATAAAATATATATAATAGAAGTATTGTACTAGTTTACAAGAACAACCTTTACGATATGTAGCTTAGCTCGATCTTACGATTACGATCTTAGCTATCACTGTTCCACTGCTGGGCAAATACCTCTTTTCTTCAGATATCCCGTGTGTTGATCCACAACGCAAACCGAACGATTCCGGCGCTTCTACCGCCTAACTAAATCGGCCATCGCTTTGCTAATGCTGTCTCTATCATTTCAAGCGAAAAGAAAAGAGTGAGAAACATCAAAGCTATGACATTTTTCGTTCGGCGGTAGACCCCCGGCACGGAATGACAATCCTCTTCTGTCATTCTAAACCAATGACAATACCCAATTGGCTGATCGTATCGTGTCATATCGTGACGATTTTTTATAGTAATGAGTGACGAGACGAGCAGGACATGTGTCTGATGGTAAACAACATGCCTGCCACATAACAGCAGTGACACGCAGCTATTGGATCACGAAGAGTCCAAATCATTAACTAGCACTGCACTGCGCTCGTCACCCCGAGATCTAATATATTATATCTCTAAGCCCTGTAATTTCACTGGAAACAAAACGTTTTAGTAGCAGAATTGTACATTTAACCTTAATGAGAACCCGTTGATGCCTTGCTTTGCATCCAGCTCTGTCCTTTACATCATCAACAGCCCACTAAACGTTCCCACTGCTGGGACGCGGGACCTTCTCTCGCAAGGAGAGAGTTAAGGCCATAATCCACCACGCTGGCCCAGTGCGGGTTAGTGGATGACACATGACTTCGAAATATTCTAGGTACATGTCGGTTTCCTCACGATGTTTTCCCGTTGATTGATGATTCACCGTTTTAAGTTAGCGGCATTACGCACATGACTTCGAAAAGACAGTGGTGCGTGTGGGGTTTGAACCCGGGGTCTCCGGATCGGCAGTCGCCGTTCTCCCGACTAGACCAGCCGTAACTTTCGGCTAATCACAAGCGCGGTGTTGTACCTCGTCCTGCGTCCCCGCTGGTGAGTTGTGATAGTAGGCGAGATTCGTGTGATCGCCGATCAACAGGGTATCTGATCGGTGTTATAAGTCAAAGACCGAGAGGTTTGATTCTGTGTCGCGATCAATCCGACTGCGTTGTGAATCAAGGCGCGTACTGGTCTGCCGTTCTGGCCGTCCATTATTTTACAGTTTCATATTTTTATCCCCAACATCGATTAAGAAACTGAGATATCTCAAGCTTTAGCTTTAAAATGGTTAAATTTAATGCTAAACGCATTTACGAGTTACAGGTAAGGAATGATAAGGATTTATAATTGAGAGGGATTTGTTCAACAAGGACAGGAAACGTACCGGGTGTTATAAAATGAAACACGGCAATACTACACCATACCACTTTTATTTTAGTATTGTCAAGTTATTGAATCGATTGTTATCCAGCGCTTAAAGCGATGTTATATCGCTATAACAGCTCCAATTGAACCTTCTGAATTACATTACATATATCGTTAAGCAAACGACAATTCGCAATAAATTAATGATTATGATGAAACAGAGTAAACATTACAATGGTACACTCTACATGAAATGCGGTGCTCGATCGCAGACGTGCTAACTTTACATCTCACCTACAACTTTGGTAACTTGTAAAATAAATTAAGATACAGCTAATACATTAATTTACAAATAAATAATGCGCTGCAAGGAAAGTATCGAAGTATAGCGAAAGTTATCGGCCGAAACCTTTTACGTACTACATTCATTATACTAAGTACAATAGTGAGAAATACTGAATAGCTGTATGTATACGGTACTATGTTGTGATGAATACGAGCTCACAATTGGCCATTGTCTAAGACGAAAGTATGCACAGCATACCTACAGTCCTAAATATTCACTACGAAAAATCCCTACATATTATTTATTGTACAAAATTTGAGTGCATATCGCAGTCCGTGCCACACCACAGCAAATCGGTCCCAATCAACAAACTAAATAATAATACAGCAATATAACAAAATAAAACAATTGAATTAACAAAACAATTCCGATCACTGAATAACTATTCGAAAGTTCAATTACAAAAAAATAAAAATTAAATATACTATAAAATCGATAGCAACACGATAGATAAGATAACAGTATAGTAAAGATAAAGACTAATACTAAATTATGTAAATAAATTAATGAAGATGATAGTGTGGATTTATGGCCGATTTTCTTTAGTTGATGTGACCAAACCGAAAGGATGTATCCGTAAAAACAAGAGTTTTGAAACACCACGCTTCAGAAACGGGATGTTTTTCGACAACCGTATTTGTACAACAGTTGACAGACGACGGTATGGGTCGGCGCGCCTTTAACCTAGCTCAACTGATAGGAGTCGAACAAACTGAAATTATTTCTCTCTTAATCCAGGATATCAATACCTGGGAAAGGGAAATAATTGTACATTTTAAATTAATACACACAGTCGAGTTCGACTAAGTTTCCACCGCGTCCGACGGCCTGTTTCAAAGAGAATGGCACACGTGTGACAGCTGTACATTTGGCGCTACATCACCCGTGTATTAATTTCAAACGTGTAATTATGAAATATTTGTACGTTCCCATCAGTTGATGGTTGGAGGCGCGTCATTTCACCCAGGTATTTTTGGTTAGCGGTCTCTTGTTTTCGCGTCGGGTTTCTGTATAGATGTGAGGGCTGGAATTACTTGCCCAACTGCTTAATGAGGATCTCGGTGCTGAGGGACTTGGGCCGCTCGATGGGGAGGCCGAGCGCGCGCGACCAGATCATCTGCGACAGGCAGCCGAGCGCGCGCGACACGCCGAACATCACCGTGTAGTAGTTCATCTCCTTGAGCCCGTAATACTGGAACAACGTTACACTTCTTACTACACCACAAACAGATACAATACATATATTACTAAACTAGCGACCCGTTCCGGCTTCGCTCGGATATGTCAATAAATGTAAGCTACGCGAGACGTTGTTTTGTCCGCGATTTGTATAGCATAAATAAATAATACCTGGGTGACCGAGCTTTGCTCGGTTTAAACAATGAGTATACTTAGATACCTACAGGTAAAAAGGCCCCTAGTATAGTTTTACTCAAAAAAAAAGATGCACTTGAAAAAAGAAGAGGAGCCGTTTGGATTCGAACTCGGATTACTAATTCGTGACCGCTCAACTTCCAGCCTGAGCTATTATACTGTCGAGCAACGCTGCGAAATTTACCGTCGCATTCTAATGTCAATGTAACAGTTTTTCATTGTCTAAAACCCGCATAAAATCACACACAACACCATCTGACCCCAAACTAAGCAAAGCTTATACTATGGCGGCCAGATAGCTGATATAATACGTATATAGTTGTAAATACATACTTATTATACATAGAAACACCCAGACAGGCGCGGTCCCAGCCTCGAATTTTGGAGGGGGTCATCAGTACACGGCCTCAGATTTGGGAGGGGGGTCACGAGTAGAAATACGATAAATCGAGTAAAAAAAGTATTTACTAGTAGCGCCCCACGATTTTACCCGCGTAGATTGCACTCCAGTTGTTTTCCCGCGTTAAAAAATAGTCTATGTACTATTAGGTATTTTGAATTTTTGTAGATTTTTAATTTAACTTATACGATTTGGAGGGGGGGGGGGGGGTCATGTCCCCTGTGACCCGCCCCCCCCTCCCTTCGGACCGCGCATGCACCCAGACACAGTACAAATATTAGCACTGGGTGGGAAACGAACCCTCGGCATCGCCGGCAGAGTAAACTGCCCACTAAGCTACGAGGCGAGCTTAGGTTACAAGGTTGCGTTCGAATATATGAAGCGCGTATACGCGCGTCGACTGCGCGTTTAAAACACGCCGCTCGCTAAGAGCGTCAGGGACTAATCAAGAGTTCTGAGCGTCTTAGGCTTAATTATGAGGGCGCGCTTTCAAGCAAGCTTTCTCAATATACAGCGCATTTAGTTTTTGTATTTCGTCTCGGTTCAGTTGAAATACGTAGGTTATGATGCTTTATTAATAGTGAATGAGAAGACACTATTCCAGTGCGCCCTCCCCCGGACCCTCGCGCCCTAGGCTGCAGCCTAATTAGCCTAAAGGCTTGTTCGCATTAGGATAGTAATTTAGTGTAGTAGCGAGTAATTTAGTAGCTAACATACTCGCCACTATTCAAAAATCGTTCGCACCTTGCTTAAGTACAGTTTATAAGTGAGTAGCGTTTTGTAACATGAACAGCCTAGAGCGCAAGAAAATAAATGAATGATAAAGCTAATCGTAATGGCTATTTTAGAAGAGGTGAATGAGAAAATTTGTGTGATCAATAAAAGAAGGTATTCCACAGACATTCGTATTTCTCATATTTGGAAATAAATTTTGAAGTTATATTTTCTCTCTCCAGGCTAATTCGATAGGTTCGGAGCTGTTTAGTCAGTGCACCAATGAGCGCACCGCTCACTACGAACGCGTGGTGGGGGGTGCTTCTCGCCCGTTGAAAATAGAACAAAATGGATCGACTCGACTGAATCACTCACTAAACTACTCGACTAAATTTTCAAGTGTTGAGACCAGGGTTAGAAAAAATCAGTATTTTTTAATTTTATAAAACAAACAGTTCAAAATGTTTTAAACAAGTGTTTTTTTTTGTTTTTTATGTTTTTTTTGTTCATTTTACTTTTGTGCGTTCATTTCTTTTCTAATAGACGTCATATTTACCTATTCATTTATAGGTTTATTAGGCTAGGTACTTTCAAATTTGCAAAATGGTTATTGATTACACAGTTGTTTTATGTTGCGAGTTGCGAGCATACCTATATCTAATCTGTACTAAACGGTTTAGATTCACCTGTGTCTTCTAAATAAGGTTCATTTTTAACAGGGGAAACCCATTGCTATAAATACCGTTTTTAAGAGTTCAATGGGGAAACTCCAATATTTCTATTTTAATACGGGAAATACCCTACTGGTCCATTGAATTACTTTCTTTTGACGGTCGACATTAGGAACTTTCCTAGCAAAACCAACGGGGAATTACCTATTAATTCTAGAAGTATACATTGAAGTGTTTTCCTTTGTAATGTTTCTTTTCAAAAACTCATAATCCCTTTTGTGAGTAGGTACAAAAAAATAAAATAAATAGCATAAACTCAACTGGTTTTATGTCAATATGTTTCGAGCCCTAAATATTAATTTATTTTCATTCAAAAAGTAGTTTTAAACACGTTTTTTTCTTTATGTTTTAAACACTGTTTAATACTTGTTTTAATCCTTGTTTTTAAACATGTGATTAAAAACACTGTCTAAATTCAAACTGTTTTAAACATGTGTTTTAAAACAACTTGTTTTAATCATGCCAACCCTGGTTGAGACACGTTTAGTCACTAAATTTACTCGCTACTAGACTAAAATACTAGCGTAGTGCGAAAAAGCCTTTAGGGTTAATCAGGCCCTGTAAGCAACAATCTCAATACACAGATGTGCCCTCCTAAACTTCAGGGCGCACGGAATCATGTCATCGTTGGGAAGAGTGAGTTCACTATTTCCGTTCTAGTCGGTTACAGGAAGCGGTGGACGCCGGACGTCTTTACCTATCACTATTCGTTGTGAACAAACAACAAAAGTAGAATCAAAGCATATCTCGCCGCTAGCGATTCTGGGGGTCAAGTAGATTGGTTTTATGCAAACCACTTACGATACACAGAGAGACGCAGTTTATTACCAATTTCAAGGTGTTAAGGCACATCTGTTGGTTTATATCGATGGCCAGTGTCGGCTTTAGGGCGGGGCGACGGGGTCGGTCGCCCGGGGCGCCGGATACTACAAGGGCGCTGGGAAATCTGAACCTAGGGCGGGGGGTGTATTTCATGGTCCCCAAAGTGTATTGTTGTGGGGGGGCTAGATGATACTACAAGGGCGCTGGAAAATCTTAATAACCTACGTATTTTAACTATTTCAACGTCCCCAAAGTGTAGTGTTGAGTGTTGTCCTTTAGGGCGCCAGAGGCATGGCTCGCCCGGGGCGCCTAGATGGCTAAGGCCGGCCCTGGCGACGGCTGTGGGAGCGGGTCTCACCTGCAGCAGCACGCCGGAGTGCGAGTCCACGTTGGGCCACGGGTTCTTCACCTTCCCGAGCTCGGTGAGGATCGGCGGCACCACCTTGTAGATGGCCGCCACCAGCTTGAACATCGGGTCGTTGGGCAGGTGCTTCAGGGCGAACTCGCGCTGGCACGTGTATCTGGACGACACAAAACACACTAATTAGAAGCAAGAAAATTAATTTAATAAAAAAAACCCGACCGTAAAAAACTACACATAAAAAAACATTATGTTATACAATAAACTGTCTCCTTACGAGAGAAGGCCCCGAGTCCCAGCAGTGGGAACATTTAGTGGGCTGTTGATGATACAATAAACTAGAATAACTACATAAAATATGTTACACCAGGTACCTACGTCAAAATTTACAATGGATAAGATCATAAAAATAAAAAAATATTTAAATGTGAAGTGAAAATGTCAGTAATGTAATCAAATTATAAATTTATATGTTACTATCTAACGACATCGACACTTGAGTGATTGAGACGAAACAAATGATATCTTAATTGTCAAAATCCATCCAGCCGTTTGGAAGATACGTAGGAACAAACACACAAGATACGCGCCAAAAACATTACTTCAGTCGGGTAAACCACATGTGGGCGCTTAAGGCTTGAAACTAAAAGCTTGATTTCAGCACCGCACGGCAGAAGTGAAAACTAAAATAAGAAATAACTATACTCACAGGAATACCTAATTTTTTCTACTTAATAAAAAAAAACTATACTTACAGGCACGGTTCATTGTGCCCACCTATATTTTTAGTCACTTCGATCTTTTCGACAAAATCGGTTTTGTTGGATTATTCTTATGTTTTTAATATTTTCATTTGTTATTGCTTGATGAGGGCTTTCAACGTGGATACTAATTTAAAATCTGTGTTAAAATCAACAAACAATATCTGAAAACTACGACAAATACAGGATGGGCGGTTAATTGTGCCTGTGAGTTAATTAAAATCTATTCAATAATTAAAAATAAAAACCATTACATATAAATTGAATACAGTAAACACAGCGACACGACAGTGACAGATGCGGCTGAAGGACTAGTATCCTATAGTGCTCGCAATATAACTCTGCGCGTAGCAAAATATGGAACTAATTGACAGGCCGTCAACTTCTTATTTACGTCAGTTGACAAAAGTTTGTTTACGTTTAGTGTATTTATTAATTTCCAAAATAATTAATAGCTTTTATTATGCCGAAAGTGATTAAAAGTGCTGGCCGTGGCTGGTTCTTGAAAATCAATCGTGGTTGTGAAGAAGAACGATACAATAACGGGCCAAAAGTGCAGTTTTCCAAACGCAGAGCTATTTGACAACTAACATGTAGGGATACCATAGCAATCAAATCTCCACCTATTATCGGCATATTTTAAAGCTGAGGCTTTAGGTTGAGGTGCGGCTTTGGGTTTGATTGTTTTATCGCCAATTTACCCGTGGGAAAAAATGTGTGTGCTTAAGACCGAATGTGAGAAACTAGTTATAAATGTTTTTTTTTCATAATATACAAATCAAAATAGAAAACACAGTGGCACAGCAATGAAGATCAGCTGATTGTATCTTTCTCGCTCGGGTACACTCGGCGGTTCCATGTTCACCCGATCGACCCTTTCACCTAACAGCGGTGCGCCAAAAGAAATTTTACTTAATTTTTTTTTCAACGTTAGCTTGGATGCTCTTTGATCCTTAACTCTGTATTCATTACTGTATTTTTATTGTAGGCGTTTCATAACGTACTGTCACGTGGTAATGGACAACGCATTATACCACTGCACTCAGATTAAAGCGGCTACAATGGGCAATGTAAAAGAAGAAAGCCAAAAGTGGCTTACGAAAAATGAAATAGATTTCGACGATTGTAGGACAAATCCGCAGTTACTCGAATAAAGAGGCACAAAGAAGACCCACAATACCAAGTAGAATAACTATTAAAGGAACATGGACTGGAACTTTTGCGGTTACCGCCGTGATTCATCGTGATTTTAACCCTATTGAAAAAAGAAGATGATTCTATGGAAGCCAATGACTCATTAAAAGAACGTTTATGCGCCAACATTTTCAAATAGTGTTATTTATGGTCTCAATAAAAGATTTACAAGTTTAAATTAAATTCTTATAATTTGGATGTTGGTGTAGGTTGAAAATGACAGATTTTTTATAATGTAATAAACTATAATAAAGTTTTCCTGGTGGTAAGAGACTCAGACAGCCTGTACCAATTACCAATGATACTTGGTCATACTGAACCAAACCAGCACTGCAAAGGCGTTCATTATTTCGAGACATTCGTTCTTGAGTCTCAGTTGACGTGTAGTTACTTAAATTGCTTCTCTGAAAAATCCCTTCCCGTACCTGTTTTATGAAGTTGTACGTTCCCAATGAACGGGAAGGGACCCTATTAGCTTGACCTGGCAACATTAAGTACGCCACCAGTCGCGCGCAGACTTATACTGCGAGCACTATAAGAATAAATTGGAAAAAAGACAGTGACAGCAGACAGACAGCAGCAGCTGACTATCTCGTTCTGGCACACTCGGCGGTACCGAGTCCACCCGAACATTTCATTTCCGACCACGACGATGATCTTCAGCCTACGACTAAAATCTGTGTGTGGTGCGCGAAAAGAAGTTTTAACTTCAACATTTATTTTTGAAGTGAAAACTTCTTTTGGCGCGCCTTGACAGATTTTTCGTGGAGTGTGAATTGAATTCTAACGTCACGCTCGGGTATGATAAGAAATCTTCGGGTAAACTCGGGACCATGGCCATTGGCTATCTAGAAGTGTGTCAGCCAATGGGAAAGGCTAAAAGAGCGTGACCTGGCCATCTAGAAATGCGCGACCCAATGGGAAATGCTAACGCATTTCTAGATGGCCGTACCATGATGACCAGACCACGCCCTCCAGTTACACCCGTGTATTTTCCAAAGTAAGCTATCAAATTCTGAGTTATGAGTAAGTTAGAGCATAAAGATAGACAAAATTGACTAACGCTTTCAATTTAGTTGATTAATGGAGAACACAAGGCAAGGGGGGGGGGGAGCGAAGAGCTAAATAATGAAAGCTGGTAAGCTGGTAGTTGCGTTCACCTGGGATCGGTCTTCCTGAGCACGGCGTGTCCGTACCCGGGCACCACCTGGCCCGACTTCAGCGTCTTCCAGATGAACTCTTTCAGCTGCTCCTCGGTGTAGTTGTCGCCCACCTGCTTGCGGAGCTTCTCAAGCCACACCAGCACCTGGAAACAACAGCTTTTAACGTGCACAACTCGGATTTACGTTGACAATTCACTTTTATTTTTATCTTTTTTTTTTGAAGTGAAACCTTTTTTATGCGCGCGCCTATTCAGATTTTTCGTGGACTGTGAATTGAATTCATTCGTCACGCTCGGGTATGATAAGAAAGCTTCGGGTAAACTCGGGACCATGGCTATTGGCCATCTAGAAATACGTCAGCCAATGGGAAATGCAGAAAGGGCGTGGCCTCGCCATCATGGCATGGCCATCTAGAAATGCGTGAGCCAATGAGAAATGCTGACGCATTTCTAGATGGCCATGCCAAGATGGCGAGGCCACGCCCTCCGATTATACCCATGTAGTTTCCAAGGTAAGCTATCAAATTCTGAGTTATAAGTTTCCACTTCTATCGGCAGTTCCTATGACTGCCACTGTAATTTTTTTAACTATTTTTTTTTCTATTGGTGGACAATCCACACGCAACACCATTTGACCCCAAACTATATAGTTTCGCACTTGACCACCATCTCGCCTGATGTTAAGCGACGATGCGATCTACGATGGATGGAACGTGCTTACCTAGAGGAACCCGATTCACTCTCGATTTGAAGACACCAAGATTGTAACTATCGGGGAAAACCCACTCAGGCAACGCATTCCACAACCTAGACGATCTTATCACAAACAGTTTTTTGGAACATCAACCATGAAACGATGTCTCTTTTTTTTTGAGATAGAAGAAGGTGCAAGGTGGTATTAGATCATGCAGATCAGTTGTACACTCTCCGAAGTGTACCCGATTAAAACCGATAAACTAGCAATTTTGCGGCGATGTTCAAGACTTTGAAGTTTTTTACGCACAAGAGTGTCATTGCCTTTTGGCACGTCTCTCTACTTCTGTGATAAGAACATCTAGAGACTTTGGAATTGCGTTGCTTAACTTGGCTTTGCTCGATTGTTACTACAATATTGCCTTGAAATCGTGTGAATCAGATACTTCCGAGCACTCCATCGTAGACAGCTTAACATCAGGCGAGATGGCGGTCAAGTGTAAACCTATAAAAAGTAAGAAACATCTTTTAACACAGAATTCGTTCGTACTTTGAGAGGTTTGACTCTACATTTGTCATACGAAAGTCGATGCGTTGCCTGAGTGGGTTTTTCCCTATGTTTACAATTTTAGTGCGTTCAAATCGAGAGTGAATCGGCATTTTCTAGGTAAGCACGCTCTATTGTAGACCGCATCGTCGCTTAACATCAAGTCATATTCTTCGAAGGCATGGTTATAGATCGATGCAAGTACCACACAGATATCAAGTTGCTGTTTATATATTGTGAAATTCGATGTCTCCGTTCGTCGTTTCGTCACAACATCAAGTGCAGCAAAAACACCGAAACAGCTGAGGTCGGCAAATTCCTCAGGCGTTCTTAGAAAGTGTTGTAATCGTGTTTATACTTACACTATATAAACAACAAAACAAAAAGAATAGGGTACAATCCTCAAAAAAACTAAGTAGCCCGTTAGTTAGATTGCCAAAAAATATTTTACACGTATTTTTTCTTTTGTTTCTCAAACAAAAAATTACGAAGATACAGCGCTTCGAAGTTTCGTATGACGTCACTTGTGAGTACGATTTTAACTCACGAGTGACGTCGCGACCCCCCACTCTCGAAGTTTGATGGTCTATATCTTTGACGATTTTTAATATTATGAAAAAACAAAAAATACGTGTCCAATATTTTTCCATGATCTAGCTGACGGACTAATTAGGATGGTGTATTATTGACCCAGTCCAGTACCCTATTGCTGTGTCGTGAAAAATATGTTATTTCAGACTATGTTCTCAAATTTCAACTCGATCCGTTCCGACGTCAAGGTCAACAAACATCAAAACTTTAGCTTAGGCTATCTGGTTCCCACAATACTTAGTTTGAGGTTAGTTGTGTTTGGTAAAAAAGTCCCATAATATTTATTTATTATGACTAGTTACGCTGAACTGGTGTCCTTTAGTGTTTTTATTACAGTTATTTCAGGTCAGGTTTACACTTGACCACCATCTCGCCTGATGTTAGGCGACGATGCGCTCTACGATGGAGCGTGTTTACCAAGAAGAAACCGATTCACTCTCGATTTGAACACACAAAGATTGTAATGAACAGGGAAAACCCACTCAGGCAACGCATTCCACAACCTAGACGTTCTTATTACAAAAGTATAGTCAAATCTCTTCGTTCGTGTCTTTGGAACATCAACTATGAAACGATGTCGCTTTTTCGAGCTGCGAACATTCCAATAGAAAAAAAAAGGCAAGGTGGTATTAGATCATGTAAATCAGTGCACACTCTCCGAAGTATATCCGACAAAGAAGAACCTACAAGAACTCTCGATTTGAAGACACAAGATTGCAATATGGTGGGGGGGGGGGGGGGGGGGGGGGGTTGTTACGTCGATTGACTCCATCGGCATTTAGCCTCGCGCGAAAATAGAATTGCTCCTAGAAAACGGAAAGAAAAAAAAAACTAACTAACATTAGATGCAACGCCTGGCACTCGTCCAAAACATTACACAACCCGGCAACAACAATTTGTACTTACTTATATATTGACGTGAAGTGTTTGTTGTTTTTTTATACATTTATAGATAACTATAGCGCTCCGTCCCGGCTTCACCCGTGGTGCATAATATATAGCGTACAACATATGGATCACGTATATATCCAACGGTGGAAGAATATTCGAAATTAGCGCGTTCAAACGAAAAACCTTTTCATCAGCTTTATAATATTAATATAATATATTGCAGTGGTAGGACTCTTAGCAGAGTCCGCATGGGGAAGGACCACACCTTTGCCAGTTATTCTACCGCCAAGCAGTAATGTGCAAATATTACAGCGTTCCGGTTTGAAGGGCAATGTTTCCAGAGAAATTACAGGGCTTAGAGATAGAACAACTTAGATCTCTGGGTGGCGAGCGCAGTGCAGTGCTATGTAATGATTTGGACTCTTCATGTTCCAATAGCTGCGTGTCGCTGTGCTGTTATGTGGCAGTCATGTTGCTTACCATCATGCACATGTCCTGCTCGTCAACCAACGGGAAAAAAAAGTCTCCGTGGTTCGATTGATCGAACTACGCTGTCGAACCACGTGGCCTGGAGGGTCTCGTCACTCTTTATTTAAAAAAAATAAAAAATCTACCATTGCTTTGGATATACTACAGTTCCTTCTAGATGAGTGCCAGGTATACTGTGAACGTAACAGGTGAAGTTACGAGAGTAGGGAGATCCGGGTTCAAATCCCACGTGCACCACTGTATTTTTTAAGTCAGTGGAAGAAAGAAAACATCGTAACGAAACCGGCATGATCCTTGAATCTTTCGATGTCATGCGTAATCCACCGACCCGCACTGGGCCAGCGTGGTGTATTATGGCTTTGACTTTATTATTGCGAGACACGCGCCCGAGTCTTGTCAGTGGGGACATTTAGTTATACAAAATGGCGTCATAGGTATGACTCGCCCGGTACACTTAGATGGCTAAGGAGAGCCTTGCTGGCAATATTGTCTTTTTTTTTTTATAGTAGGTATAGAGTGATAAGACGAGCAGGACATATGCCTGTAAGCAACAACCCTGGCTATAACAGCACATTGACACGCAGCTATTGGAATATGAAGCTCAGTGTCACGCAGGTACTGGAGCTATCTACTATAGCACGAAGAGACCAAATCTCCAGGTCGGACGCTTCCGAGAAGGGACGCGCAGAATGTTAGGTCCAGTGAGCTATTGGCAAAGAGTTTACACATTCTAGAGTAAGGACAAACGCTTTACACCGAAAACACGGGTCTGGATACCCGACACGGAATCTCATCTCTCGGTCTTTATCTTTTGCATTTAGAATCGCTACCCTGATCGCTCTTGTGGAAGCGTCATACTTTTGTCACATCACTATGTCGCCATAGCTAACATACACCTCATCTGGTTACGATTGTTACAAAGGAACCATGCGGAAAACCCTGATCTATTTTGTTATTCCTTATGTAAAGCTATTGGTATGTCTCACCTCCTGGTTGGCGAGCCCGTGGAGAGGGCCGGCGAGCCCGTTGAGGCCGGCCGCGAACGACAGGTAGGGGTCGCTGAGCGCCGAGCCCACCAAGTGCGACGTGTGCGCAGACACGTTGCCGCCCTCGTGGTCGCTGGAATACGAAGAGACAGGTTATTACTGCGGCTGCTTAACATTTAAACAGTTAAACAGTTACTGGAATACGAAGAGACAGGTTATCACAGCGGCTGCTTAACATTTAAACAGTTAAACAGTTACTAGAATACGAAGAGACAGGTTATTACTGCGGCTGCTTAACATTTAAACAGTTAAACAGTTACTAGAATACGAAGAGACAGGTTATTACTGCGGCTGCTTAACATTTAAACAGTTAAACGCGTAACCGTAGCGGCACGGAAACCATTTCGGTTCGGCGCCGGGTATGACTAAAAAAATTTTTTTAATCTATCCTCCAAAATTTTGAGGATAGTTTTGACAAAACATAAGTGAAGGTTTATCAACTGAAGTTTTTTCGCATGAGCAGAAAATAATAACTATGAACTAGTGCAATAAATGAAGGTGATGTAAGGAATGTCTTGTTTATATCACTATCATGAATTGTTATTCATATATTTACACGACTGTTAAAAAAAAAGTTATCAAAAATGATCCCTTCTAAGACCGCTTATCGGTCGATTAATGCAAAAATATTTCCAAAACGACATAAAACAGCAATGTATTAAGATAGCGTGTTGTAATCGGTAAGACTTGATAAAAAACGCAACGATGCTTGTGTTAATGACATTCGTCTCTCAAACAAGACACGAAATGGTTTTTTTTTTAAACTATTGTTATCAATTGAGTAAAAGTAAACCAATTGAATAAAATGTAAGAATTTATATTGACACTGTTCGATCTATCACATATAAAATTTCACAAAGGAATGCTCTTCAACGGCTTAGCTCCATCTACTTATAGCGCCAACCCCTCTAAAACTCTTTTGAGATGGCGGGTAGAAGTGAATGGTATCCCACCGGCGCCCTCTACACTAAATGACACATATTTAGACTCAAATCCCAGTATTATAAATAATACTATAGTGAAATACACGGCAAACAAAATACAGGTGATAACACTATACACTCCACAAACACCTTAGTCCGTGATTTTCATAAATCTGTTTACAATTACATAAAATTTACAAAAATAAAAGTTTACCATTACACATGCTAAAATTCTGATTTGCCGTAAATTTGCAGCTCAAAGTACGAAATAAGGATAATTTTTATCACAAAAATGCGGGGCGTGTTTGGTGAATAAAACACTTGATAGCGCTTTAATCTCTTGTATTGTAATGTAGGTATTTTCTTTTTTTAAGCTCTATGGCAGTTGGCGTCATGTGGACTTTACTGCCTACCGAAGTTTGGGTCAGAGCTGAAGGTGCAGGGTTCTACTAACCTAGTCTCACCATACGACTAGTGCACCCTTGCACTAGTCGCACTACAGGCGGCCCGAATTCGGCCTGGGCTATCGTCGGTAGGGAAGAGCAGGGAACGACCAGGCATTCCAGAATAGGGTGGAATAGCGGGAGGATAAAAGTTTAAACAAGGTGATCGGCTTATCTTAGCGTCTCCTCTAGGTTGGCAGTTTGTTTTCTTCAGTAACTGTAGAACTACAGTGCTGGCGTCACCTTTACCTTGATTATTTATTATCTTAGCAGGGTTTCGCGGTCTTACTCGCGTAGCATCCGCGCTTCTACCGCCTAACGAAAAACGCTTTGACGCTTTGACATTGCTGTCTCTTTTCTTCTCGCTTGAAATGAAAGAGACGGCAATGCCAAAGCGTCAAAGCGTTTCTCGTTAGGCGGTAGACACCCCGATCTCGTTATTTTCCCACAATGAAAAATAGCCTACCTATGCTCTATTCCAGATCATAAACTGTGTTCCAAAATTCTACGCAATCTGTATAGACGTTCCGACATGATTGAGCTAACATCCAAACTATAACATTTATAATATTAGTAATATCTGATGTCTGTTTATAATTCTACATATTATTTTAATTCGACGACTACTCATTTTAGTTAGGAGGTCGAAAACCTTTACCGCATAACTGAAACAATTATGACCTTGTTATGATGTACATACTTTAGCTCCAAATGAAATAGACCGCGCAATACCTGGGCTATAACTTCGACAGGCGGTGGATGGTCTTAGTTTCATGACCTTTGCAGTTACGTTGTACAAGTAATGTGTTACGTTTGATAGTTCAGTCAAGGTCCGTAGTACGAGCCATTGTTCGGAGCGAGCTAGCATAGCCGTGACAGTAGTAGTAACCTCGACTGAGCGTGAGATCACGCCATTGTATATGAATGCCGTAAAATAATGCCACATTGAGGCAATTTAGCAATTCCACAGGTTGGAAACTAGTCTAGTAGGTTTAGTCTAATCTTGATTTGAGCCGTGATGAATTGCCGAGGTATGTTTAAATATTGATAAAGTCTGAGATATGACTGAAAATAGAATGAGATCAGATCAGTGTTTGATTTTCAATGTGTATTGTAATGTAAAACCACCGATAGTTCCATAAATAATACACCAAATAACACATTATAATTTATTATTGAAGTTACACTTGTTTTGGACCAACTCTGGAAAGCAAATGATTGGATTTCTAAATAGGTTCCGCCAGTTTCGAATTACCCATTGTTTTTAACAGCAGAGATGGTAACACTTTGTTTTTAATGAATCAATGGACGTAAAAAAAATTAAACGAAGGTCGGTTAATATCATATTAAATGGTAAAACAGTTAACACAGACTGAATCTATTAATTGTTTGGTTTCATATCAATGACCGAAATGAGGGTTCAAACAAATATACTAACTAAAAAAGTGGAAGGAATGGGGGGCAGAGCAGGTAGAAAAATATTTGCGACCTTTTCTAATTTCTACCAAATTTAGAAAATATAACATACAATTTCGGTAGACCCGTTTTGGAGAAGTACGGTCACAAACACCAAGACATTTTATACATCAGATGTTTTAGATGTTCTGCATTCTCCAGTATTTAAACATATTTAGAATATCTTGTCCACATATTAAGCAAAGGTTTTTCTTGCTTTCCTATGATCGAGTTGACTTTAACGTGGACCCTACAGTGAAAACGGTCCGTAAGCTCCAAGTCGCTCACCGAGCTATGTAAAGGGTTATGTTTGAAGTTTCTTTAAAGGATTGTATCCGGACTGAAGTAATTCGTCTGCAATGAAGTGGCAGTAGGCCGGTCACATATGTCGCAGACCTGATAACCGTTGGGGTGTGTAGACGGGTTTTGAATTGGAGACCGCTAATCGGTAAACGTAGAGCAGGACGCCCTGATACTAGATGGAAAAGTATGCGAAAGGCTGGTGTCGGTTGAAGATCTAAGACCGAGGATCGGGCGGAATAGGGGGCGTATTAGCGGGAGAGGTCCAGGACGAATACAGGCTGATGATGATGATGATAACGAAACCCGTGTGTCTATAATCAAATTATTAGGTGGTATAATCAAAGTATGTCGCAAACGCGTTATCACTTTATTACGCCTTGTACTTTGCTCAGTATCGTAGTTACAGCACCGGTAGGTACTTCTAAACAGCCAACACACTAACATTTTGTTACTACATTTTTTTATATTAGCATACGGCGGCTTCACTCACGTGGTACCCGATCCCGTTATTTTCCCGGGATAAAGAGTAGCCTATACGTAATTCCAGACTATTATCTATGTCCCTAATTTAATCCAGATCGTTTTAGTAGTTTTTCAATCCTACTAATATGCATTATAATCGGGTTTGGGTCGGTTTGAAATTTAGGAGACAGAATATAGCCTGTTATAGCACATAGGCTACTTTTAATCTCGGAACAATAACGAGAACAAAGCCGATGAAACCGGGGGCGCTGTTAGTATGATCATAGCTCGTACAAACTAACATTATTGCAATGCAAAGGCCAAAGTCAAAGTTCTTTATTCATAAATATACAATTTACACGTCAATGCTTTATAGAACATACATTCTACATTATATACATCATGTGCTCCTTCATACCAAGTGCCCATAAGAGCATAACCCCTGTATGTATGCCAATTTTGCACGTTCGATGTTTATTATTCCTGTGCGGCTTTTGCACGTGTTCAAAATCGTAATCTTCAAATTCGCTTCACTACTATGAATAAATATTTTTATTTAAACGCCAATAGGTATGCACTCGACTGCAATCGATGTTTATCAGTGTACATCTGATATACATAAATGAATCTAAATCTGTTTGGCACAGGCGTCGAAGGTAATCTATATAAAGCCTAGATTTCACAACACAGGTCGCACTAGTTCATTGCTCTTTGACACAAACAATTAATAGCACGTATTTACTATTTAGTCATACATTGAGACTTTATATTCCGACATTCCTACTGTTGGGACTCGAAGAGAAGGCCCCCAGTCTCACAAGAAGACAGTTAAGGTCATAATCCATTACGCTGACCAAGTGCAAGTTGGCGGATAAGCATGTCTTCGAAAGACGTATTTCTTAGAACATACCGTTATCCTGAAAATGTTTTGTTCTGGTTAAAGAATTTATTTCGCGTAGTTTCCAAAGTCAGCTATCAAATTCTGAGTTATAAGTTTTCCCTCCTATCAGCAGTTCCTATGACTGCCAATTTTCGTATACTTTTTTGGCGGGTTAGGGCAAAAAAATTATGAGAGTAATACTACAATGTAAAGTTACAACGCTCGCGCCGTCACGAAAAACAGACACACTGAAGTTACCTAATCCACATTATAGTAAACATTGCAACTAATCTCAAGTTAATACTTCTTCCGTTGAAGATAATAATCTTATTCTACGGTCGAAGTCAGACTTCTTGTACGAGGAATAAAAAGAAACATTAACTTCATCAGGGCTGAGAGATATTATATCTCTCAGCCCTGTAACTTCTCCGGAAACATTGCCGTTCAAACCGGAACACAATAATGTTTGCACATTACTACTTGTTGACAGAATAACTGGCAAAGGTGTGGTACTTCCCACAGGCGGACTCTGCCAAGAGAGTCCTACCACTACAAAATAGAGTCGAGACGCTTTCATCGCGCTTCATTGTAGCAGTTCGCTCGTTGCGTAACGACAGTGTACAAGCTGCTGATAAATCTGTGGCGTGTCTTTTTGTCCTCTAACCGTTGCCACGCACGAGCCAGCTATTCGCGTCACAGCGATAACCATTCAGCTGGCTGCACACGAAACGGACAACAATCGAATTCGCAATTTTGTAGTGGTAGGCTCTTTGCCAGTTATTCTATCAACAAGCAGTAATGTGCAAACTTTATTATATTCCGGTTTGATGGGCAATCTTTCCAGTAAAGTTACAGGGCATAGAGATAAAACATGTTATATCTCTGGGTGACGACCGCAGTGCAGTGCTAGGTAATGATTTGGAATAGGTATTCATGTTCCAATAGCTGCGTGTCGCTTTGACGACGTATTTTTCTATTATTAAATTTCACAAAAAAAAATGTCGAGTATGAGTTTAATTTTAAATAACGCATGCAAGTGACGCGAACCCATAAATTTTTCCCCTACCAAAAATGTTCAACGTGACTAAAGAACTCTTTAATTAAAAATAAATAGTACAAGCGTCCTGCCTAACCCTGTTAGCGCCACCATCGCTTGTTCATTGCAATCACCACAACATCAACACCGTGTGCCCGACGCCTAATACGAGTCCATATCGAATCACGTAATGCGATAATCAACATACCTAATTCAGTGAGCTGTACACACAGAATTATTTTTTTGCTAAGTCTTACTAAGTGACAACACAGACCGTTAGAAAATTAAACACATTTCGCAAACACATGACATGCGATTTTTTATCTAAAATTAATTAACGTCACATAAGTAATCGTTTTCAGGAAATCCTGTAGTGGCTCCCTCAGTATAAGGAGTTAGCTTCAAATTTTCCAACCGTTTTGTAATTTTTTTAGAAAACACGTACTATGTCTCCCATGAGCAGAATTAAAATCTAATCATTATGCAATAGGTTTCAGAGAATGTAGAAGTGGCGCTCTCAATGAAAGAAGTGTATTTTATTTGTACAATTTTATCTAGTCCTAACTTAACTTCATGTCTAAGTTTTAGTTTTAATTTAATTTGTTGTGATAATACCTAAGGATTTATAATCTCAATTAAACAAATTGTATTTCATTCATTTTTAAATCGTAACGTGACCACTTTTCACTTTTTCAGAAAACACTTGGACAGTTCCAATCCCATTATGTTGCCACTGCTGGGACTCCGGGTTTTTCCTCTAAAGGAGACAGTCTGGGCCATAACCCACCACGCTGGCCCAGTGCCGGATGGCGAATTTATAATAAAACTGTTTAAATTTAATAGCTCTTTGGAGTAAAATTCAACATTACATAACATTTGGATGTTTGGTGCTCCATCACACCGAAACGCCTGAACGGATCGGGTT
Source organism: Ectropis crepuscularia (assembly GCA_963693475.1). NCBI lineage: Eukaryota > Metazoa > Arthropoda > Insecta > Lepidoptera > Geometridae > Ectropis > Ectropis crepuscularia. Next base: position 40,723,652 of record OY856338.1, read on the forward strand.
AAAATTTGGTCCACAGTTAGATAATAGCATGTGCACATATGCAAAATGGCTATTTACTTATTGCGGCGTTCCCGCAAATCTACGCGGGTAAAACCGCGGAGCCGTGCTAGTATTATGGAAAATATCATTTATTTTGTCGAGTCTAAGGTTTGTGTTTGTGAATGTTCGTACGGATAGCGGATTTTTAGCAAGATTTCACGGTGAGCCCCGTGGTGAAACTTGTTTGCAATAACGAGGACAAGTTCTTTTCTTTTCGTCACTTGAGAATAACAGTAATGATGGGGGTAATTCCGCGGGGCACTGGTAGTGAAATAAGCAAACGAGAGATGAAATGAAAAAAATACGATATTAGAAAATTTGATGTAAAAAAATAATCTTTGCCGCAAATTGTAAATATTTAGAATACACGCATACTGCAAAACGTGCTAATCATGCTATATTGACACAATGATGGTACGCACATCGCACACCAATACATATTCAAACTTGGCAATAACTTGCACGGAGTTCTTGCAAAAACGGAACATTGACCTTACAACAAAACACGTGGCGTGCAAATGCATGCAATAATTACTTCACACCAAAAATAACATAAACGAATTCAACAAATGGCACAGTTGCAATGGCACCAAGCATATTAAAATAATATTTTTTTTTACCTAAAAAAAATCATCATCATCTACCCTAGCTACAGGCTACCCTAGTCCACTACTGGACATAGACCACTCAGCCCTAACCTCGGCTTTTCTTCTCCAGACACTACCTTAAGTAAATCGTCACTCCATCGAGTTTCAGGGGTCCTACGCTACGTTTGCCTACGTTGTAAAAAATAATGAATGAGTGAATTTTAAACGATGTGCGCGCGCGCACACCGGCGTCCAGTTGACGACAACTAAGTATTTCTAGTGAATTGTTACGACGCACGCACACCGATTAACCAAATTCAGAAGTGAAGTTAATTGATTCGACAGACTGAAGTTAATAATGCATTTTTTTTACAGTATAGAGTGACGAGATGACGAGACGATGTGCCTGATGATAATACATGAACGAACGAACGAACGAGACATGAACACAGTAATGTGTAAAGTCTACTAGTAGCCATTACTGCTTAGCCGTAGAATAATCGGCAGTCTACAGTGTCTCCCCCACGCGGCAAAAGATTCTCACCTTTTTTTTTTAATAAATAGTGACGAGACGAGTAGGACATGTGCCTGATTGTAAGCAACATGCCTGCCACATAACAGCACAGTGACACGCAGCTATTGGAAAATGAAGAGTCCAAATCATTACCTAGCAGTGAACTGTGCTTGTCACCCAGAGATCTAAGTTGTTATATCTCTAAGCCCTGTAATTTCTCTGGAACATACTACCTATACAATATATACCTATACAACTATTACGCACAGCAAACTATTAGTAGTGGTAAGTAAACACCAAATTAATGTTCCATCGTGAACTTGATTTTGACCTTTGAAACTTAGGTAATAAGTAATAAGGTAGTCATCGCCTTGTTCTGTCCCCTTCACCTTGGTATTCATGGCTACTTGAATGAACGAGACACGAATACTTTATGGTTGTACCCAAAGCTACGTGGAATAAAAAAAAGCGATAACTAAAAAAAACACATTCGCCTTACGCAAAACTTAAATAAATAATAATTATTTATTTGCGCATATGGGTATTTAGTATTTACAGGGTGTTAAGATACAAAGAAAAGAACTCCATATTCTGCACTTCAGCATGCAAACACGCTAAATACAATAATAATACTTATAAACAATTCGCACAATATGTTAATTTAAGTATTGTTTATTGTAAATACGGACAAAACAGACGAGCAATCAGCCAAACACAATAGTTATACACACAAAACCGAAACATTAATTCAACGAATATTTAGAGAAAGGAAAAATGCATGAAACTAACTCTAAAATGAAGAGAAAAAAGCATGAAATATACAGCATGATTCTTTCTGATACGTATTTATCTATTTATATATTCAATTTTGTAGAAAACATATGGTACGTTTACAACTTGTAGTGGGCATGATTATTTTTATTTCTCGACTTTCATCGGTCTATAGATAATTCAGGGTATTTTTTACACAATATACAGCGACAAGACGAGCAGGACATGTGCCTGATTGTAAACAACATGCCTGCCCATAACAACACAATGACACGCAGCTATTGGAACATTCCGTTTATCTGGAAACATTGCCCTTCAAAGCGGAACACAGTGATGTTTGCACATTACTCACTGGCTGTAGAATAATTAACAACGGTGTGGTACTTCCGAAGGCGGTTTCAGCAAAGAGCTCTACAACTACAGAATAGATAAGTCTTCAACTCAAAAAGTAGTATTAACCTGAACCTAAACCTGAACTAATGTAACTAACATTAGTTAGGTACTAAAATGTTGACTATCTAACTTCCGGGTGTCACTATAAAAACTATCTTTTTGTTTTAGTTACCACCATAACTAGGAGAGAAAAAATAATACAGGAGAACCTAACCTTCCTCCTCTAGTGGAAGTGGAAGTTTTTTTTTTTAAATAAAGAGTGACGAAACGAGCTGGGCGTGTGCCTGATGGTAAGCAACATGCCTGCCACATGACAGCACAGTGACACGCAGCTATTGGAACATACACCCAGAGATCTAAGATGTTACAGATAGTGCAATCCACGAAGACGCGCCCCACTATTCCTCCTAACCGTTTATAGTATATGTGTGCAAGCTTCCGTCAATGTCTGAGTGTTATCGGTACACACTAATTACCTATGAATGCACACACTACAATGACTGGTGAATGGTTCGCAAACGCGATTGGTGGAGAAAAAATTGGTGGGGCGCGTCTTCGTGGATTGCACTGTCTATCTCTAAGCCCTGTCATTTCTCTGGAAACATTGCCCTTCAAACCGGAACACAGTAATGCTTGCACATTACTGCTTGGCGGTAGAATAACTGGCAAAGGTGTGGTACTTCCTCAGGCGGACTCTGCCAAGAGTACTACCACTACAAAACACACTTCCGGGTGTCGCTACTAAAACTATCTCTTTGTTTTAGTTACCACCATAACTAGGGGAGAAAAAAAAAATCTACAGGCGAACCTAACCTTCCTCCTTTAGTGGAAGTCGGTCAAAACACGCAGACTATTGCTAATACGTAGCTATAATAGTCGCGGTGATAATAACCCACTCACGTACCTGTATTATATTATATAACCGAACACTCGCAAGGCCAATGGTAGTTTCGTTAACATTATCTGATCGTGAGACATCAATGATATCATGTCTGATAACGCGTATCAGTTGCTGTCAGGTTGGTAGTGCCTTGACAATAGTATCCTTATCCGTATCAATCAAGACTCCCCGCTGCATAGGCAATGGTCTCTCACTAACCAAGAAGTCACCCAAAGAGTCCTTAATAACCATTTCCGGTTTGAAGGGCAATGTTTCCAGAGAAATTACAGGGCATAACATCTTAGATCTCTGGGTGACGAGCGCAGTGTAGTGAGTAGGTAATGATTTGGACTCTTCATGTTCCAATAGCTGTGTGTCACTGTGCTGTTATGTGGCAAGCATGTTGCTTATCATCAAGGGCATGTCCTGCTCGTCTTGTCTTTTTTTATTTATAAAAAAAAAGCATCCCACTTGTTTTTGATTTCGCTTCTAATTAGAGTGACGAGACGAACAAGCCATGTGCCTGGTGGTAGGTAAGCAACATGCCTGCCCAAAATAGCTGAAGCCGGACTCGAACCTCGAACTTCACAACTCTCATCGGACGGTCTAGCCACTGAGCCACCGCGGCCCCTTTTAAACAAACGCGAAGAATAACTCTTTTTTGTTTGAATAAATACAAAGTAATGAAGATAAGAATTTCAAATAGTAAGAGATAGTGCCGCATACATACCTATATGACATCAACATCATATTATGTTTGAAATTAATTAAAGTATTAGACGTCATTGCGGAAATAATGAAGTTATTATAATATGTAGGTAACTAGTTGTAGTGGTAGGGCTCTTTACAGAGTCCGCTTGGGGAAGTACCACACTTTTACCAGTTATTCTGCCGCCAAGAACCAAACCAAAGTAGTAGTGTGCAAACATTACTGTGTTCCGCTTTGAAGGGCAATGTTTCCAGAGAAATTACTGGGCTAAGAGATAAAACACCTTACATCTCCGGGAATGAGCGCAGTGCGGTGCTAGGTAATGATTTGGACTCTTCGTGTTCCAATAGCTGCGTGTCACTGTGTCGTTATGTGGCAGGTATGTTGCTTACCATCAGGCACATGTCCTGCTCGTCTCGTCACTCTATACTTATTACATAATACGTGTCTCGCTCTCTTGTCCCGGGAGTCTACCGCCTAACGAAAAACGCTTTGACATTGCTGTCTCTTTTCTTTTCGCTTGAAATGAAAGAGACGGCAATGTCAAAGCGACAAAGCGTTTTTCGTTAGGCAGTAGACCCCCCGGTCTGAGCGCGAACTAGCACCTTCAGATGGCGGTACACGGAGGGTCTTGTCCGTCCTCGCTCAAGGTCGCGCGGTTTTAGCCTACCGCTAGACCGTTCCTTCCAGGAAACAAGTGACAGTCGGTTGTCGGGCGCACGGCTGAGCGCGCGCGCAAAACGGTTCCCGCGCATATTGTTATTAGATATATCGTAAACCCTCCGCGCTAGACAGGGACAGAGTTACGCGTTAGAAAGAGCGCAAACGTTTATTTGAAAATCGCGACAGGTATTGCGAGCTGAATTGATCTTTGTTGTGTCCCAGCAAGAGTCGCTATTTATATAATTGTTTTTGGTAAGTGTGGCTTCTGTACTAATATTTATTGTGGTCTATGTATCAAATTTATCTGAAAAAGTGGTGACAGCGGCTAAATAAGTGTAACAACAACGAAGTGTTCGCTTGTACCTGTGTATGGTGAGGTAGAGCCGCATCAGTTCGGTGAACTTGGGGTCGTCGAAGCCGAGCATGGACGCGTAGTTGGCGGACCAGTCCTTGTTCTCGTCGATGGCGCCGATGCCCTTCCCGTCGCGGAACGTGTTGCGGTAGATGGTGGCCGCGATCACCGGCAGCTTCGCGATCAGGTTCATCGAGTCTTCGTAGATGTACTGGTGAACGGGATCAAACACGAACTTTATGTCTGCGTGGCCTTACTTCGTACGATCAATTACATAAAAACCAAACTAAAAAAAAAAATTGGCATTCATAGAAACTGCCGATAGAAGTGAAAACTTATAACTCACAATTTGATAGCTTACTTTGGAAACCGGAGGGCGTGGCCTGGGCATCATGGCATGGCCATCTCGAAATGCGTCAGCATTTCCTAATGGCTGATGCCGAGGCCACGCCCTTTCAGCATTTCCCATTGGCTGACGCATTTCTAAATGGCCAATAGCCATGGTCCCGAGTTTACCCGTAGATTTCTTATCATACCCGAGCGTGACGCTAGAATTCAATTCACAGCCCACGAAAAATCTGTCTAGGCGCGCCAAAAGAAGTTTTCCCTTCAATAAGTATGGTTTTACTAATATTTATGTGTTATATCAACTATCTGGCTTCGATAGTACAAGCTTTGTTTAGTTTGACCACTGCTTATATTGGGTTTGATTGTGCCAGTGACGGGAGTACGCCCAAGACGAGGGTCTGGAGACGGGCAAATTTCGGCGTGTTCGCAAAAGAATGAGAGTGCGTTCCCGTCGTAAGCGGTAAACGTTAGCCCCGTGGAGGTTTTAGCCGGTAGGAGCACAAAGTCCGACCCCAGACAAAAAAGTATGTATAAATTCATTTTCTCCACGTCAAAAATAACGACGCTTTGTCCAGCTTTAGAGTAGAATAAGTTGCCTTCCTCCTTGGTTCCCCGAGAGATACTATCTAGAACTTTTCAAGGTCTGAATGAATAGGTACTTTCTAGGTCAACGTGCGTCCTATCACACCGTCGCTTACCATCAGGCGAGTTGGCGATCAAACGCAAACAAGCAAAGAGTTTACATATCCTACGTATAGAGTTAGAACAAACGCTTTACACCTTTACGCTTTACGCTTTACATCTTTATCTTGTATGTATTTTTGTAAATTTCTTTATTCCCACGTATCTTCCAAACGGCTGGATGGATTTAGATAATTAAGATATCGTTAGATTCGTCTCAATCACCCAAGTGTCTTTAGATAGTATATAATGTTTTTTGAAGTGAAAACTTCTTTAGGCGCGCCTTAGACAGATTTTCGTGGGCTGTGAATTGAATTCATTCTTCACGCTCGGGTATGATAAGAAAGCTTCGGGTAAACTCGGGATCATGGCTATTGGCTATCTAGAAATACGTCAGCCAATGGGAAATGCTGAAAGGGCGTGGACAGCCCATCATGGCATGGCCATCTAGAAACGCATCAGCCAATGGGAAATGCTGACGCATTTCTAGATGGCCATGCCAAGATGGCGAGGCCACGCCCTCCGTATCCCACCCGTGTATTTTCCAAGGTAAGCTATCAAATTCTGAGTTATAAGTTTTCACTTCTATCGGCAGTTCGACTGCCAATTTTTTTTTGCTTGTTGTTTTTTTTTTTAAATTATAGTTCTTCTTTATATAAGTAATCAAGTTGTTTTGCAACTCACCTCCCAGTATTTGGATTTGTGGACGCCCTCGGAGTAGGCCTGCACGAACTGGGACTCGCTGTTGAGCGCGGTGACGGCGGCCGAGAACTGCGACATCGGGTGCAGCTTGCTCGGCATGTTGTTCAGCATCGTCACCACGTGCGCGGGCAGCTCGGCTCTGCACACAACACTCAACCTTAACATCCAACTAATAAAACTCCAATTCGGCCGCTCTCAATAGAGTACAGTCCTCAAAAAAAAAAAAACTAATGAGTCCGTCATTTAGATTGCTAAAAACTATTGTAAACGTATTTTTTCTTTTGTTTCACAACCAAAAAATGACGAAGATACAGTACTTAGAAGTTTCGCGTGACGTCACTCGTGGGTACGATTTTTACCCACAAGTGACGTTACGACCCCCCCTACTCTCGCAGTTTGATGGTCTATAATCTATATCTTAGTCGCTTTTTAATATCTTGAAAAAAAAAACGTGTTGTTCCATATTTTTCCATGATCTAGCTGACGGATTAATTAGAACTGTGTGTTTACCTAAAAAAATACCTATCTACCCAACATTAGAAAAAAAAGTATTAAAACGTTGAGTCCTTATCTCGCCTCGTCGCAAAACACAACTCATGTGCGTAATGCCGCAACTTAAAAAACGATGAAGGAAAACATCGTGAGGAACGACATGTACCAATAATCTTTCGAAGTCCGCACTAGTCCAGCGTGGTGGATTATGGGCTTGACTATTTCCTTGCAAGAGAAGGCCCAACTCCCAGTAGTGGGATGCTTATACTAATGCACTCTTTGTTTGAAGAGTGGGCAGGACATAACCTGACGGAAACATGTCATAGATGATGTTGATGTGTCGTCTTACATTATTGAGTGTTCGTTGTCTTGTCCTATTTAGATACACGTAATTACGTTGCTATACAAACTGCGTATTTATAATACATTTACGACCGTATCTTTGTTTGTGGCCCCGATCGATGCATACATTATTAATTTAACCGCATTGTAAAGGTTCTAGACTTTTCCAAAGCCAATGACCCAAACTAGTTGATATCTAATTCATGCATAAGTAATACGTATATATATAAGTATTCATTTATGTTCCTATTAACATCGAAGTAGTCAAGTTTGTGTCTATCTATAATTAAATGAAAATACTTATTATTACCACTAACCATTTGTAAAATAAGCAATAAAAAAATGTTTTCGGTTTTTAGAATAGGCATTATGACAAAAAAACTAGATATTTTGTTAGTTAGATTGCTTTAAATTTACTGTACAAGTTTTTTTCCTTTTGTCTTATAAACAAAATATTACGAAGACACAGTACTTAGAGGGTTCTTTACTTTATTGTACGATTTTTACGAAGACATGACATCACTACCCCCCCTCTGGATGTTTGATAATCTATATTTTTGTCGTTTAGATGAAACAAAATATACGAGTCCCATATATAGACTGTTTAATTTAGAATTATGTCTCTTTTTGTTTATTATTGTTTCTTTTCAGGTTTTTTTTAAACTTACAGCTATCGACCAACCGTGTTATATCTTCCACTTTAACCGCATTTATAAGTGCAGTTAAAGTTCATTACGCCACTATCAATAGGAGCGGATCATGAATGAAGAATGTAACAAAAACTGATAACTATATCCTATATCCCATATATATACATAACTATGAACTATATCCCATATATATATGTACATAAACCCTTAATATTAAAAACTATCAACTCGTTCCGGCTACGCTCGGATATCTTAAAATGTACCTATAAATTACGCAACACGTTGTTTGTCCGCGATTTCATTAGCATAGAAATGGTTGTAATGACGCAACCTTAAAAGATAGACACATGCTGTCACGGACTTCAGCTCACGCAACGAAAGCTCTCAAAAAGGAATATTTTTTTCCAGTTTTTGCTACATTCTTCATTCATGCTCCGCTCCTATTGGTAGTAGCATTATGTTAAATAGCTTCTAGCCTTCCTCGATAAATGAACTATTTAAATACTAACAAAAAGATTCTTTCAATCGAACCAGCAGCTCCTGAAATTATCGCGTTCAAACAAACTAACTTTTCAGCTTTACAATCTTATATATAAAATTCTCGTGTCACAGTGTTTGTTTCCTTACTCCTCCGAAACGGCTTTACTGATTTTAACCAAATTTTATATGCATATTCTGTAGGTATGAGAATCGGCTACTAGCTATTTTTCATACCCCTAAGTGACAAGGGTTGTTCACTAAGGCAAAACAACGTTTGCGGGGTCAGCTAGTATTAGTATAGATTAACGCGATCGTTACACATTTATTTTTTCTACTTGAATATAAATCACTGGTTGCAACAAATTAGCTGACGTCATGGCCGTGTCAGACCAAATTAGATAGCTTCGATACGGTTTCTGCCTCGATTGGAATCAGTAAGATAAAAGTTCCACTGCGTCTGTAACTAGGAGTCATGTCCACAAATGACTACATAGAATCTGTTACTTTTATTGAATCCCAATAAAACAACGTATTCTAATGACAATAGTTTGACACGGATGGAACACTAGCGGCCCGTCCCGTCTTCGCCCGTTGTACATAACATATAGCCTATAGCACTCAGGGATCACGTACATATACAACGGTAAAAGGAATTTTTGAAATCGATACCTACAGTAGTTCCCGAGATTAACGCGTTCAAAGAAATATGCTCTTCAGCTTTATAATATTACTAAATATATTATACATTTATGTAAATATTTGCAATGCGTTGCCGAGTGGGTTTTTCCCGATGGTATGATGGTATCTTAGTATTTTGAAATCGAGAGTGAATCAGTTTCTTCTAGGTGAGCACACTCCATCGCGGAAGGCATCGTCACTTAAGATCAGGCGAGATGGCGGTCAAGTGTAAACCTATAAAAGTAAAAAAAATATTACCTATGTAAGTATTTATTACGTATATTTTTAAAGGTTTTTTTAAAGTTATTATAATCACACTACTAGTCTAGGTTCTAGTGGTTAAAACAAGCTATTCACAATAGTTTTTTTTATTTAAACACTCCACAGACTCCTGGGTCCGTGACCTTTGTCATTACAATTATCTTTTTTTATTTACATAGTTCTTGGATTAAGAAAGGAGAAGAGGAAAATAAGGGGGGGGGGGGGGGGGGTGATGTGAACAACTTTTCACAATAGTAAGCACCTACGATAGGTTCGGATCATCTGATCCCGTCCTGCACCGCTGAATATTTTCCCAAATGCATATTATGTACCAGTTTGTCATCACCACAATAAAAACATCGCGAGGCAACCGGCTTGGCCCGAGAATCTTTCGATGTCATGCGTTATCTGGCAACCTGCAATGGACCAGCGTGGTGGATGATGGCCTTGACTATCTCCTTGCGAGAGAAAACCCCGAGTCCCAGCAGTGCGAATATTTCATGGGCTGCATGCTTATTTACGTACGCGTAAGTGTGTAATATCGTCTAGTGTAAAACTTCGTGTCAATAGGGAGTTATTCGATCTATCTACGCGTATTTACTAGTTTAAAATTGATGCGTTTTTAATGTTATTTTGTTGGGCCTACCATACTCCGAGCATCGCTTCGAGACGGCATTGATTTTAACAGATATTTTTTGTAATATTAGTTCCAGTGTATGTCGTTGTACTGTGTCATTTCATTTGTTTTTTATTTGGTTAAAGAAAGGGTTACGCCGGGGCGACCCCTTGTCTCCGTCAATTGTTCGCATAAATCATCGCTCAATCAATAAATTTATTGAACGTCGGAGTGAGTAATGTAACTAAACGGAACATTGAGCCTTGATTCGTCACCAAGCAAGCAAATATCAATGAGACAGTAAGTCTTCATTCGCCTAGTCGCCTACCCTTAATTATGTGGCGTCGGTACCTACAACATATCCGCCTCTATCTCCTATATTCGTATCTATTATTTATAGAATCTCAGTTTACTTCTTCCCTATTCATGTCCTCTTTCAGATACACAAATGTGAAACAGATAGTACTAGCTAAACACTAGTTAACTCACCCAAGATACGGGCTTTGATTAGTTTGAGGTTTATAGACAAAAAGCTTTTTTGTACAGTCTTTCTTGTATCGCATAAACCTAGTTTTGATAATAATAATAAAGTCATTTATTTCCATAAGAATAACAGCACATGAATACTAATTGATATTGTTGAAATAGTGTCATACATAGCTGGCTCCGCAGTTTATGCGTTGGGTCCCAAACTAGGCTTGGCCTGTATTTTGGGCACCCGAGAGTATAGTTTAATGCAGTACATTTAGCGCTGATTGGGTTGCAAGAAATTTTTATGACTTGACAATATGTATTATAATTAATAATAAAATTAATGAATTTAAAGACAACGGATTACATTTACATAATTATATTAATAGATATTATTATTGAGCTTCTCTGTATTGCATGTTTTTTGGCAAAATAAATAAATATTGGAGACATTTCACACGCAACACCATCTGACCCCAAAACTAAGCGAAGCTTGTATTATGGGAGCCAGATAGCTGATATAATAGTGATATAGTTGTAAATACATACTGATTCAATCGAACCCAGGGCCCTCGGCGTCGCAGGCAGTCTTTAATACCACTAAACCACGAGGTCAGTCTAATAAATAAATATTTGTTTTTGTTGTTACTAGTAGAAGTTGTAGTTGTACCTCTGTGCCCATTCCTTTGACAGAGCTTTGACCTGCCCTTCGGTTGGTACTTCGCCGGTGACGAGTAGCCAGAACAGGCCCTCAGGGAGAGGCTCCTCGCCTCCTTTGGCCTTGGGTAGCTGTGCCTGGCACTCAGGGATGGAGAGGCCTCGGAAGCGGATGCCCTCATCGGGGTCCAGGACTGAGGTCTCCCACACCAGACCCTTGATTCCGCGCATGCCGCTGTACATCTGCAAAACAGAAGATATTGTTGTACCTACCGCTGCTTTCACAATTTTTTTTTACAGTATAGAGTGACGAGACGAGTACAACATGTGCCTAATGGTAAGCAACATGCCTGCCACATAACAGCACACCGAAAGCTCGGGTCTGATTGCTCTTTCCTTGTCGCTCTTGTGGAAGTGTCACATTTTGTCGCGGCACATCACTTTGTTTCCTTAGCCAACAAACGCCTCATCTGCTTATGATTGACACAAAGGAACCGTGCGGAAAACCCTGATCTACTTACTTATTCTTTATCTAGGAGCATAACCTATACCAAGTAGAAAACGCGGCGTCAATTCGTCGCGTGCGCCGTCGTACACCATGTAACCTAGACATTGAGATTTGAATTGTGACAATACATGCGATCTTGAACCGAGGGTCCGTCGCGCTCGCTTGGTCGTTGACTTCAACCGTTCGCGAGTTACTCGAGCCATCGCGACTCGAATACGTATGTAACGCTTATCGAATTACGTCACTCCATTTAAACCGGAACAATTATTTTATGAAACGGGTCTATAGAAGTTTCTCGGTCAAAGTTGCTTAGAATAATATTTGAACTAGAGGTAAGTATATCGTTGTGTAATTGTCGTAATGTAATTGTAAAAACGGTTAAATTCCTTTAATAATCATTACCCCCAGACCAAAAAGAGGGGTGTTAAAGTTTCATTTCGATGTATGTCTGTCTGTCTGTGGAACCATAACTTTCAAACGGATGGACCAATTTCGATGCGGTTTTTTTTATATGAAAGCCATTTTTCTTGCGGTGGCGGTGTGTCTTAGCTGTGTTTGGTTTATACGGATTCAAAATGGCCGCTTCAACACAAAATGGCGGATAAAATAATTTTTCACAAAATGGGGGTATCAAATGAAAGGTCTAGAGTAGTAGAATACTATAACAAATTTTAAATCCAAGGTAGTAGTCGAAGTTTTTTTTTTGATTTTTTCTTATTTTAACAAACTAGTAGATACTGATTATTCTGGCACATTTCAGATATTGAGAGAGTGAGATAGTTGGCGTGGGGCCAATGCCTCTGTTCTTAAATTGTTAAGGTGAGTTCACATAAATATAGTGTAAAAAATATTTTAGCAAAAAAATTGGCTACAAGATTTCACCTATCCAAAAAGCGTCTAACGCGCTTCTTCTACTGCTCCTACGCTACATTAGCATGTCGGTGACGCAAACCATAACATTTTCCCAGCACCAAAGAAGTTTTCACTTCAAAAAATAGAAAGAAATCCGGCTTGGAGAATTACAAAATATCGTACCATGTCAACGGTGACCTCTCCAACTTTGGTGGAGCCATGCTTCTTGCGGAACTCCCTGATCTTCTCATGCTCCTTGGGGATCTTCTCTTGGAGCACGCTCTTCAGGTTGGTGTTCTCTGCGCTCAGATTCCTGAGCAGTACGGTAGCTGTGGGGAATGCTTTCTGTAACAATACAAATCATACATTTCACTTAACCATATCACAGCAATAATCAAACAATAAAAATTGGCAGTCATTGGGAATGCCGATAGAAGTGAAAACTAATAACTCAGAATTTGATAGCTCACTTTGGAAACTACGCGGGTGAAACCGGAGGGCGTGGCCATGATCATGGCCATCGAGATCATCCGAGTTTACCCGAATATTTCTTTCATTTACGAACGTGACACTTGAACTCAATTCACAGTCCACGAAACATCTGTATGTGAAAACAAGTTTTCACTTCAAAAACTATTGATGTAAAATGCTAAATCCATTATTAGTCCTAAAATTTTTGTAAGCGTCGGCGCTTCACATAAGCAGCTCACTAAATGTTCCCACTGCTGGGACTCCAGGCATTCCTTCGCGAGAAGAGAGTTAAGGCCATAACCGAGCGCGCGTTGCTACGCCATCTATAGAAAATTACCTTGGATTCTAATGACGCAATCTTTAAAAGATAGAGACATGCTGTCACGCAACGAAAGCTCTCAAAAAGCAATACTTTTTCCGTTTTTGTTACATTTTTCATTCATGCTCCGCTCCTGTTGATAGTAGCGTAATGTTAAATAGCCTACATCTTTCCTCGATAAATGGACTATCCAACAGAGAAAGAATCTTTGAATTTGGACCAGTAGTTCCCGAGATCCTAGTGTTCAAACAAATTAACTCTTCAGCTTTATTACAATAGTATAGATGGTGCGATCATCTAAAAAATAAAGTTGGTTACACTGGTCACGGCAGTTTTTCTTGTGATCTTCGTCTCACAGTTTTTTCAGATCGGACGCGCAGGAAAATCCCTATCTCCTCCAAGCCTGTCGCAAGGACCTTCGATCGGAGAAAATTGAGTTCAAGTATCGATTTGGACCGATTACTTTCAGTCCATATCATGTGCCATTTATTGAAACAATTTAAAGTTTAAATTGGCCTTCTTTTTAGCCTGTTAAGAGGTTCCAATTCGCAATGTGAATTGAAAGCGAATTAAATCGTTTCTCTTGAATGGGGGTGATTGGTTAATCAAAGCAGTGCGAGGGTCACTGGAGGCTGATTTAACTGTTGTCGTCTGCTTCTCACCAATCTGGGACGACTTAAACGGCGTTTAACTAATCAAAGCCTCACAATCGTTAAATTGTGTGAGAATTTAAGAGTTTATAATGTATGCTGAGATGTGTGTGTGGTGAGATGCGAATAGATAGAATCGGAAATGAGTATATTAGGGGAAGTATGAAAGTGGCACCAGTGACAGAAGTCACTGGTGCCACTTTTGGTGTCAAATCGTTTAGTTTTCTTAATTTTTCTAATTTCTTGCAAGAAGTTGCAAGACTTTCTAATTTTTTTAATCTACGAAGTTTCAGAAAAAAATAAGAAAAATGAATGAAATCGGTAAAGCCGTTCTCAAGTTATAGAATTACCAAAAATTTTTTTTGGTATATATATATACAATATTTTTTCCAAGTGTGCTTTGTAACGTTGTAACTGAGCAGTATCCAGCGGGCCCGTGGATGAGATGGACCCCGAGATTGAAAGCTAAATAAGAATGCATCAATTCAAAGCAACGAATGTTGATCGTCGTCGCTAGTTACAGGTAAAAAATGAGTTTCCTTGAAAACTAAGGTTGGTGAAGGAAGGTTTTCCTCATTATTCACTCGGAATTCAATTTAAGTTTTTTTTCTTGGCTGTCAAGAAAAAAATACCTTTAAATTGAATACCGACGTGAACGATGAGTAAAACCTTCCTAAGGAAACCTTATAATAACCATTTTAACGATCTCGCGGCTTGGCTTATTGAAGTCTGCCCACGCAGCTCGTGGGCAGACTTCTGCTTCGTCTGCCCACGTAGGTCGTGGGTTTGATTCTCCCCCAGACGAAATATTTGTGTGTGTAATACAAGTATTTGTTCTGTGTCTGGATGTTTCTAGGTGTATAATAATGATGTATTTTCTATTATATAAGTATTCTATCAGTTATCTGGCTCCCATAGTGTGCTAGCTCTGGTTAATTTATTTGAGGTTAGATGCGTGTTCTGTGAGAAATGTCCACCAATATTTTTATGTTTGTTAAAAATATTTTTTTTAGCTAACTACGTCCCGCTGTGCAGGTGTAATCCGCGGCTTGTTTCGACAATAGATTTTTTTCTTTTCTAAAGTAAAGGCGTTCCTCCGTTCCTTCGTAGTACGTTCCTCCTTATAATATCCGCTAGCTGCCAGTGAAAGTCTCGTTAAAATCGGTCCCGCCGTTTCATAGATTAGCCGGAAGAAGCAGACAGAGAGACAGGCGGGGAAAAACATTTTAATTCTATACCATTTATCTATATGCATAGTATTAAATGCCAGTTTGTACTCACATGAGTACAAACTGGCATACTAAATCGACCGGACACTGCAAAATCGCGCAGATGTTGCTATTTAAAGACCATTTAATCGAAGTAAAAACTATCAATATCTCACAAGTTAGACCAAACTACACATAAATGCCAAATATCGTGTATATCGGTTCGCTTGGTAAAGGATTCACTGGGAACAAACATCATGACACTGCATTTTTAGGGTCCCGTAAAACGTAAAAACGATACCGATATACCGATACGAAACCCTTATAGATTCGTCATGGATGTCTGTCTGTCCGTCCGTATGTCACAGCCACTTTTTGGCGAAACTTTGACAATTACACTGTTGAAACTTGGTAAGTAGATGTATTCTATGAACCGCATTAAGATTATTCCAAAAAAATATAAATAGTGTCCCCCCCCCCCCTATCTTCTAAAATAAGAGAATGATATAACTAAAAAAAAATATGATGTACAATTACCATGCAAACTTCCAACGAAAATTGGTTTGAACTCGATCTGATGAGTAAGTATATAACACTACTTAATTAACTTAATTAACGCTATAACACTATTACTAAAACATCGATCAAAGTTACACCGAACTACAAGAACTTATTTACTACGTTACTTTCTGCTACGGAACCCTTCATGGGCGAGTCCGACTCGCACTTGGCCGCTTTTATTATAGCTCTTGATTGCGTTACTAAAATTTACTGACATTATTTGTTAGTTCCTGTTTACAACAAAACATTAAACACTCAACATCCAGTCATAAAAAAACTCAGAAAAACGTAATTCTTTGAACCAACTCGACACAAGGAAACTTCCGCGCTCTGTCATAGCAGGCCTTCCCCGGGTGATGCATCAGTGAAACAACATACCGAGTACTATTTATTTCGCTTACATCAATCCTCACGATTTCCTCTTCCTTTATGTGAGTACTTAGGCCTACTGTCCACGCACGCGTCTTTTGTCGAATGCATGCATCCTACGAACAACCAACAAGACCGTGCGGCTGTCGTGTCGTTGTCGTTTCGTGGACACAGACTTCATTATTTGTACGCAAGATGCAAGCATTCGTCTTGCATCCGACAATTGTCGAAATCGTGCGGATGTCGTGCAGCTACGTGGACAATTGGCATTACTCATTTACATTTGCATGCCATTAGGTAAAAGCATGGTGGACCCTTAGAGCCTTAACATCATGTAACAACATTAATTATGTACAACCCATGTTTTGTAAATTAAATGCATTGAATCGAATTTCATTGACATTTATCAAAATCTTATTCATAAACATATACATTTAGTAGTAGGATTCTTAGCAGAGTCCTCCTGGGGTAGTACCACACTCTGCCAGTTCTTCTAACGGCAAAAACTAATGTACAAACATCACTGTGTTCCTGTGCGAAGAGCAATGTTTCCAGAGAAATTACAGGGCATTGAGATAAATCATTTTATATCTGTGAGTGACGAGTACAGTTCAGTGCCATCGTAATATACTTTGGGCAAGAGAAATATCACAATGTTGCTGTTATTGTACTGCTCATCATTCAACACGCCGAATCACATGTTTTGTAAATCAACATACAATAATTTCATAGGTGTAATTATTAGACAAGTGAAATTCTCACGTATCGTGTAGTTTTTGTTTGGAGATCAAACTTAAATTCGAGACAGCGTGGACAAGTTATGGATTTCCTACTTTTAAGCAGTGTGTGAACTGTGAACACCGTACTGTCATACGGCACCAATATAATCAAACGTTATGTCCACGTTAAATTTATGTATTTCTACATACCACTAGCGGTCCGCCCCGGCTTGGCCCGAGGCCTATAGCCTGTATAGACTACAGGCCCGTGAACAAAATTTACGTAGTAAATGAACCACCAGGAGACCTATGTAGGATGATAGAAGGGTATAAATTAATAAGATTCAGCACTATGCCGTCACTTGTAAGCTGTCCAACTGAGTGCAATTGAAGAGCGGTTGCAATTCTCGATCATTTCTCCTTGTCGCATAATTTTTGTACGGCGTTGCGGAATAATAGATTAAAAGAGGTATTGAAACTATAAAAATTATAAATTTTAACTTTTTAATTATTAGTTTGCCAGAAAAATTTACAGAGTACGAGTAATTTACAGAGTAAATTTGGTCATTTGATTAAGTACGGCGTTGGTTCATTACAGTTTCAATACCTCTTCTAATCCATTATTTCGCAATGCCGTACAAAAATCATGCGACAAGGAGAAATGGTAGAGGGTTGCAATCCCCCCTCTTCAATCACACTCAGTTGGACAGCTTATAAGTGACGGCATAGTGCTGAATCTTAATACTTTACACTCTTCTATCATCCTACATAGGTATCCTGGTGGTTCATTTGACCCGTAAATTTTGTACACGGGCCTGTAGTCTAGTAGTACTCAGAGACATCGTACAAATAAAACGGCGAAATGTTTTTTTAAATCGGTCCAGTAGTTCCGGAGATTAGCGCGTTCAAACAAATAATACTCTTCTTCGTTCGTAATATTAGTAGGTATAGATAAGCAAATAGTATTGGTGGCGACGTTGTAATACAAACACTACCGATAACGAAGTCCGGAACTATTTTTAACCGAAGTTAAAAAAGGAGGAGGTTCTCAATCGTGATTTTTTTGTATGTTACGCGATAGCTCCGCCAATTGTGTATATCATTTTTTTGTTCGGTAGATCATATTTGTGTTGACGTATAAATTTTATCGAAATCGGTTAAGAAATTAACTAAATCAAAATACATACAAATATATGTTTGGGTGTTTCTATGTATAATAAGTATGTATTTAAAACTATATAAGTATTATATCAACTATCTGGCCGCCATCATACAAGCTTTGCTTAGTTTGGGGTCAGATGGTGTTGTGTGTGAATTGTCCACCAGTATTTATTTTATATATTTTATGCAAATAAATTATCGGTTTGTGGTTTCCTTAATGCTTCGGCTACATTAGGCGGCGAATATTCGTATCGTGTCGGCGCGACAAAAATTTCGTGTTCGGGCATAGGCGATGTTCTTGTCTACATTAAGGCGGGCGAAGACATTTACTACATTATCTTCGCCCGAATACTACGCGATGACACGATGTACCCGGCCACATTCATCGCGATAACACGAATATTCGCCGTAGCCCGCTAATGTAGCCGAAGCATAAGTAACGTTTTCACAAATTGAAATCGGTTGTCAGCATTTCAGAGATTTCTTGATTTTCGAAAAAACTCCTGTCAGGGCTGAGGAAATTCTAAACAATACCCTGATACACGGCGCTTAGAAACGAGGCAAAAGCGTTTATACTCGTAGTGGCGCCATTAAGCCTGAATAGCTTAGTATGTAAAAAAACCCGGTCTCTAACAGTTTGCCTTGAAAAACCTTAGCTGACGCTCAATTGAGGAAAACTATAGTAAAACTGGGTGACATTCATAATTATCTTTAAAAACACGAATACGCAGGTATTTATTAAGGTCATTTAATAAACCTTTTTCGAATAACGATTAGTCAGATGTGACGCGTGCGTAAAGTGCACGTAAACAAAGATATTCTGTGGAATTGACGATTTTTTTATAGAACAAGAAATATGCTAAATTAACGATTTAACTTCTACATCTGTACATTTAAATAAACTGGCCAAGTGCGAGTTGGACTCGCCCATGAAGGGTTCCGTTGCAGCAAGTAACATTATATACATAGTACACATAGTTCTTGTAGTTCGTTGTAACTTTGATCGAAGTTTTAATAATAGTGTATTTATGACGTACTAAAAAAAAACTACTCATCAGATCGAGTTCAAACTAATTTTCGTTGGTAGTTTACATGGTAATGTACATCATATATTTTTTTTAGATTTTTTATTCTCTTACTTTAGAAGTTAGAGGGGGGGGGACACACATTTTACCACTTTGGAAGTGTCTCTCGCGCAAAGTATTCAGTGTAGACGAAAATGATTTTAGAAACCTTACCATCATTTTTGAAGACCTATCGATAGACACCCCACACGTGTAGGTTTGATGAAAAAAAATATTTTGAATTTCAGTTCTCAGTATGGGGGGCAACCCTAATTTTTCTTTTTTTTTAATTTTTCCTGTTCAAATCTTAATGCGGTTCACAGAATACATCTACTTCCAAAGTTTCAACAGTGTAGTTCTCATAGTTTCGGCATAAAGTGGCTGTGACATACGGACGGACAGACAGACAGACATGACGAATCTATAAGGGTTCCGTTTTTACGTTTTACGGAACCCTAAAAAGCCGTGGTAACCTAGTGACGAGAACGTTATATTTAGCAATGGCCGTAGGTCCGAATTGCATCTGAACCTCGAAGTGTGTTTCCTAGTTTGTCATGATCATTGTCTCTAACGGCGAAGGACATCATCCTGAGGAAACCGGGATGTTCCAAGAGACATCTTTTGAGAACATTGTGCCATCGTGATGGATTATGGCCTTGACTCTACTTTTATTCTATATGTATATTGAAGGCAAGTTTAATAATAATTTATTACTCCGGTTTCGATAGTTATCTTTAGTTTTATATCTTCTCAACTTATACTTTATACGTGAACTAATCAGTAAGCAGTAAGATATATTTATTAAACCAGTTGTAAATGTGCTTCACATATCTCTTGTAACGAGATGTGACGTCATGCTAAATAACCACTGTGTCATACACATAGAATGACGTCACATCCCCTTTAGAAAACACAGTCCAGGTTTCATGTGCGAAATCTTGAATAATACTAATTTTATAAATGCGAAAATTTGCGTGTTTGTTGCTCAATCACGTCGGAACATCTGAACGTAAAACCGCGGGGCGCTGCTAGTGCTCAATATGTGTGCTAGAAAAGAGAGCTAATATAGATATGAATAGATAATCTGTATCTTCTAGGTAACCGCGTTTCATCGGCGTCGACGATTAATGTCAGGCGAGATGGCGGTCAAGGGCGAACCAATTACCGATAAAAAAACTAACTTGATTTTAGTAGTGGAAGGACTCTTTCCAAGATTCCGCCTCGGGAAGTATCACCCCTTTGTACCTATGTTATTCTACCGCGAATACGCAAAGGTTACTGCATTCCGGTTTGAAGAGCAATGTTTCCAGAGTAACTACATCTTAGGTATTCGAGCCCAGTGCAGTGGTATACAGCGATTTGGACTATTCACGTTCAATCATCTGCATGCCACTGTGATGTTATGATGCAAGCGTGTTGCTTACCATCAAGCGAAAATTTTGCTCGTTTCGTTACTCTAAATTAAAAAAAAAACTTAATCGAAACACGAACTGTGTTTGAAAAGAGTGAATCCTACAAGTATTCAATTATTTTCGTTACTTTAAATAGTTGTCGCTTGTAATTGCCCAACAGGTGGACAAGTGGGTAGGATAAGAGTTTTCTTTGCATACAAATTAACCTCATGTTAAAATATAGCGCTGCCGGATCAGTGTTAGACCAAAACAGCTAATTTATCAGTGGAAAATGAAATAAACGAATTCGATTTAGTTTAGGTGATTAAAGGAGACTCTCATTTTTTTAAGGCTGCAAAAGAAGTATAATTAAAAAAAAATGCACTCATAGGAACTGCCGATAGAAGTGAAAAATTGCGACTCAGAATTTGATAGCTTACTTTGGAAACTACGCGGGTGAAACCGGAGGGCGTGGCCATGAGCATAGCCATCTGAAATGCTGACGTATTTCTAATAATTCGTAATTTCTAGATGGCCAAATAGCCATGGTCCCGAGTTTACCCGAAGATTACTATCATTCCCGAGCGTGACGCTAGAATTCAATTCACATCCCACGAAAGATGTGTCTGTGGCGCGCCAAAAGAAGTTTTAACTTCAAAAATGAGAATTCGAATATAATTATAATTGCTTCGTGGCATTTTGTTGTGTGATAACCTGATAACCCACCCTGGCCGGGAGAGAGGGCTTCTACACGCGCTACTGTCTCTTTTGAGCAACATGTGTAGCTGACTACACACATACCTTCCCCAGTCTTCTAGCCATTCAGGGGAAGGTTACTCAGCTGTAAACTTCTATAGGTTTACACTTGACCATCTCGCCTGATGTTAAGCGACGATGCGGTCTACGATGGAGCGTGTTTACTTAGAAAAAAACCGATTCACTCTCGATTTGAAGACACAAAGATTGTAACTATCGGGGAAAACCCAATCAGGCAACGTATTCCGCAGCCTAGACGTTCTTATCACAAAAGTAGAGTCAAACCTCTTCGTTCGTGTCTTTGGGACATCAACCATGAAACGATGTCCCTTTTTAGAGCTACGAGCATTCCGATAGAAAAAAAATGAATTCCTAAGCCTTCCAGACGACAGGGGTGGAACCGCGGCTATCATTAGCAGCGTGCGTGAGACAGATATCAGTTGTTTGGCTTCCATAGTAGGTACAAGCTTTCAAGCTTTGCTTAGTTTGTTTGGAGTTAGTCGGTGTTGTGTGTAAAGTGTCCACCAACATTTATTAGCGAAATAAACGAATTCAATTGAGAATCTCCTCCGTTTGTGAAGTGGTTTATAAATCTGGGTCCCTGAACGCTGCCTATGCCCCGAGAGCAGAGTCCTGACGGCTGTCAAGTGACTTCATTGCAACGGACGCGCTCATATCCTTGCAATTTTCTCCGTGGGAGTGAACAACAGTTGCTACAGGGTATATACCTTCAGTGTTGGTATAGCACACAGACCCCCAGACAGACAGTTATTCGAAATATCGAGACAATGTTGTCATATCTTAGAGTATAGTCAAATCGGTTCAGAAACTTTCCACAATTTTTTATTTATTTGGAATGACGAGACGGGCTGGCCAAGTGCCTGATGGTAAGCAACACGACTGCCCATAACAGCACAGTGACACGCAGCTATTGGACCATGAAATGAAGAGTCCGAATCATTACCTAGCACTGCACTGCGCTCATCACCCAGAGATATAATTTGTTTTATCTCTATGCCCTGTAATTTCACTGGAAACCTTACCATTCAAACCGGAACACAGTAATGTTTATACATCGGTTTGCTCGGCGGTAGAATAACTGGCAAAGGTTTGGTACTTTCCCACGCGTACTCTGCAAAAAGTCTTACCACTAGAAAATTTGTGTTAAGTCTGCCCAAGCAGCCGTAAGTCGTGGGTTCGATTCCCATCCAGGATCCCATCCAGGAAATATTTGTCACAGTTTGGGTATTTGTTCCTCACTCGCGTCAGAACAGAACGGATCGAAACTAGGAACAAAGATTTTTGTCTGGAATAACTTTTTATGGCTGGAAAATAACGGGAACGGGAACTACGCGGATAAAACCGCGGGGCGCCACTAGTATGTAAATCATAAGAGCCCGTTGCGCCTGCGCCTGGTTTATCGCCCTCACGAACGACACACTCACTCAAAAGGTTTGTATATTTTCTTCGATAATTTGAGCAAATTTAGGGCCGAAATACTTGCCATCTTGGATTACTACCAGGGCGCCACGGTTTTATCCGGACAATTCTCGGTTTTCGTTATTTTTCTGCTATAAAAAGTAGCCTGAGTGCTATAGCTATTCCAGGCGAAAATCCTAACTGTGTAAAATAAGTTTAATGTTTAAATTGAAGTTAAATAAATTAGGAGTGCCGGTTTCACTCGCGTAATACCCGATCGCGTTATTTTGCCGGGATAAAAGTAGCCTATGTTACTTCTAATACCTCCAAAAATATTTTCATGATGATCGGTTTAGTAATTAACGCGTGAAAGCGTAATAAACAAGCTTACTTTCGCTAGGATTAAATCAGTTATCTGGGTAGTATACACTCGTATGTATTATATCTTTTGCTTACAAGCTTTGCATAGTCTGGGACTGGTTATTATTGCGTGAGGAATGTCCATAGATATTAATTTAAAATCTACCTATTTATGTGAAGTAGTCGCGCGCATACATAATGTGTACGTAGGTAACTACCGTTTTCGCACAGGGTCACAGATCATCTCTACCGTCAGAGCACAAGGTTTTAACAACACACGAAGAGGAAAGAGACGCGAGCTACAAATATATACAAAGTTATACTATAAATAAATATAAATACAACTCCGAAATTTTAACCCCCGACGCAAAAATGACAGTTTTTGAAGTGAAAACTTTTTTCGGCGCGCCTATAGACAGCGTCAGGCTCGGGTCTTCTGAGGGCTCGGGTATGATAAGAAATCTTCGGGTAAACTCGGGACCATAGCTATTGGCCATCTAGAAATGGATCAGCCAATGGGAAATGCTGAAAGGGTGTGGCCTGGCCATCATGGCATGGCCATCTAGAAATGCGCCAGCCAATGGGAAATGCTGACGCATTTCTAGATGGTCATGCCATGATGACCAGATACACCCTCCGATTACACCCGTGTAGTTTCCAAAGTAAGGTATCAAATTCTGAGTTATAAGTTTTCACTTCTATCGGCAGTTCCTATGACTGCCATTTTTTTTTTACTTTTATAAGTTTACACATGACCGCCATTTCGCCTGATGTTAAGCAACAATGCGGTCTACGATGGAGCGTGTTTACCTAGAAGAAACCGATTCACTCTCGATTTGAGATACCAAATTATAACTATCGAGAAAACCCAGTCAGGCAACGTTCAGGGTGTTATAAATTTGACGTAACTGTCTGTCTGTAGCATTGTAGCTTCCGAACGGATGAACCGTTTTTGATATAGATATTTATGTTTGAAAAGTTGAATGAGTCAGGCGTGTTTTTGGCTATGTATGTTTCATCAATATCGGTTCAGTCGCTTATAAAAGTTATTAACTTTTTTGTTAGCTGCGATAGGAATAATGGGTATTTGCTTTGCTTGCAAGCAAAATACCAGTGATCTAAAATTTGAAGCAACTGCATTGGGGAGTCTTACAAACTTTTAATTTAATGTATAACTCGTACTTGTTTTAAAAATGTTCACAAGCAAATCGAACTCGTTCAATGTCGTACATATGAAAAATATATACGAAGTTTTGTTAGCAGAAAACGTGAATATCTTCAAGAAAAGCAAATACGGAACACTTGTTGAAACTTTAAGAATATATTATGTAAATTGTTCGTCAAGGTCTGCCTGCTGTTTGGAAGTTTCCAGATAACATATCACGGTCAGCTATCTAATCAACGGTGGAATTTACACTTTCTTTACTTTACGCGATCTGTGTGGAAGGAAACTAAATTCAAATGAACGAATGAATGAAAATACTCGTGGTACTAGAAAGACTACAGGCCCGTGTAAAAATGTTTGTCTGTAAAGTCGGTTTACTGACGATAGAACGTGACAACGTCTTAAGAAAATACTGATGGAATAGTAGCATTTTTCAAAAGAAAATTTTAATTTCATTTGTTTAATAGATTTGTATGTAAAAAGTAATCAGTAGAATTTAGTCATTTTCAATCAAAACAATGCAAAAAAGCTTTTAGATGGCGGGGATCGAACCCGGGGCATTTCACATGCAAAGCGAACGCTCTACCACTGAGCTACATCCCCGCATGAACTACTGGTCGAAATAATGAATACAACTGTAACAAACATGCGGCGAGGTAACGACCGAAGGTAACGACCGACGGTAACGGTACATGACGTCATGTTTTGTGGGCGTGCAGCCGGCTTCATAGAATTATAAGACGTTATCACGTCAAAAATTGATGGATCATTTGAATCACCAGGCCTGTGTAGAAAAATTAGAAGGGTATAAAACATAACGTTCAGCACAATGCCGTCACTTGTAAGCTGAGTCCAACTGAGAGCAGGTGAAGAGAGGGGGTTGCAAACCCTCGATCTTTTCCCCTTGTCGCACGATTTTTGTACGGCGATGCGGAATAATGGATTAGAAGAGCTATTGAAAATGTAATTTTTATTGTCAGATTTGTTTTTTGATTTTCCGGCGATTTTCAGGGTAAATTAAAACTTAAACTATGTATTTAAAACTATATAAGTATTATATCAGCTATCTGGCCGCCATCACACAAGCTTTGCTTAGTTTGGAGTCAGATGGTGTTGTGTGTGAATTGTCGCCCAATAAATAAAAAAAATAAAAATTTTGGTAATTCGTCAAGACAGGTCGGATCGTAATTAGATATCTGCCGTAAGCACTGCACATATTACGGTGTGGTGTGAAGGAAGGAAGGATGCAACCGTTTCAAATTTTAGGTGATAGGTACGTATACTACAGCGTATCTTTGCGAGTAACCAAATACCCATTATGCGTTTAAGATTCTTAATCCAGCTAACAAAAGAGCTGATAACTTTGAAACGGTTGAACCGATTTTGATGAAACAACTGAAAACACTCCCGAATTTCAAACAAAAAAACATCAAAATGACACACATGCAGATAGACAGGTCTAACTTATAACAACCTGTTTGTGGTATAGTTGGGAGTGTTCTTAGCTATTCATCTAAATCGGTTCAGCCATTTCAGTCATCATCTCTTTTATTAGCTGCGATGTGAATCTTAAAGGCGTATTACACGTCACTGTCCACTAATACTCGACTAAATTTAGCAATGTGTAAATAACCCCTTTAGACACATAATGGGCTTTACTTACATTATTAATATAGATCTAGAATTTGAAACATTTGCGTTGGGATTTCTAGAATTTTCAATTTAGGATAACTTCTTCGATGTCTCAAACCTCGCGCACATCTGCGAAGCCATAACTAGTTTACCAATACCAGTAACCGCCGACCTTGGCCGACTGCGTCACGGAACACACGCCTACTATGTACTTGTTATATTTAAACACATATTATTAGCAAAAACACGCTGATAATGTAATGGACGTGAATTCTCATGACTATTGGCATGGGTTGATGATTCAGTGCTATTGATAATATGCCTTATTAATTACGTCGGTAAAACTACTATAGAACTGCGATTAACGAATTTTCAAAAGGTTCAATCTAAGGTTAAGGTAGTAAAGTATTTCGTTTCTGACATAAAGATAGATTACAAGCCATAGAAATAAATCATCTTATAACATTGGGTGACTAACCCAGTACAGTGTTAGGTAATTATTTTAAATTCTTCATGTTCCAATAGTTGTGTGATGTTATGGACGGGCATGTTGCTTACTATAATATAATATACTATATAAAAACAAGGTACGCGATGTTTCCGAAGACGTTAAGACTAGGCTACTTAAAGCGACAAGGTCGCCAATTGCAATTTTTTTGTAGTTTTTATGTATTTTTTTTTTAAGTGGATTGAAGGACGAGCTCTTTTAAAAAACATTGGACGATGGAACCTCAGGACCCACCAAAGTAGAGAGAACTGTGGGAGACCTGTGCCCAGCAGTGATGTGATTAATTAAAAAAAAGAGTGAAATAAAGGTATTATCTATCTGGCGATTCGGTGGCTAGTTCAACGATGATGTGGACTGCGATAGCTCATTGCCTTCTGAAACTGACCACAGTGGCAGAGCAGTAGGTACAGTCGAATGCCTCGAGTTGGCATGTAATTCTGAAAATCGGAACTGACTAGCGAACTGGCCATGTGACCTCAGGCTGATAACAGATAAATGTAGATCCACGCACGGCTGATTTGGGCGTGTGCCCGGCAGGCCTGACCTGTGGTTATCTTTAGAGGGGGCGCACTAGAGGGCACGATCGTGAATGTCATTGCAACAAGCAATGGCTACTTCTTACTTAGATAAATCTTCTTACCCGAAAAACTAAACCATCGGTTCACTGTTAATCCCTATGTTATTATTGCGAAAGTGTGTCTGTTACGCTTTTATATTTAGAGTAGTGAACTGATTTAAGTAAGTACAATTTATACAGAGTTAGTAGATTTTACCTCCCTTAAGGGTAAAACTTTTAAACATATTATTTATTTATATGTAACCAAAAGCCTGGAAAATGAGTTTCATCAAGCTCTCACCTTAAAAAGGGCGAAATTCCTATAGCCTATGTCCTTTCTCACGTTCTAGATTCTAGACTATCTCTTTATCTATGTAAATTTAATTTAAATTGGTTCAATAGCATAAACGTGAAATGTTGCAG
Organism: Ectropis crepuscularia; assembly: GCA_963693475.1. NCBI lineage: Eukaryota > Metazoa > Arthropoda > Insecta > Lepidoptera > Geometridae > Ectropis > Ectropis crepuscularia. The sequence goes on from OY856338.1 coordinate 40,751,030, forward strand.
AGTTGCATTCGCATTTAGACGGTGCTGTGTGAAAGGTCCACCACCAATATTATATTATTAATAGCGGCCCGTCCCAACTTCGTTTGGGTGGGACAAATAATCTATAAAGCCTATTGAGATGGCATCTGTTCGAGATATATGACAATCTTACTTACAATCGATCAACAGTCAACATAAGTAAATTGTTAATTACAAATTATTGTGACCATTTATCGAAATAAAAACTATTATATCTCTCAAGTTGGAGCAAATTACACAAACGTCAACTTTCGTGAATACCGTATTTTTTTAAATTAATAGTGACGACTTGACGAGACGAGCAGTTCATGTGCCTGATGGTAAGCAACATGCCTGCCACATAACAGCACAGTGACACGCAGCTATTGGAACATGAAGAGTCCAAATCATTACCTAGCACTGCACCGCGCTCGTCACCCAGAGATCTAAGACGTTATATCTCTAAGCCCTGTAATTTCTCTGGAAACATTTCCCTTAACAACGAGTTCTCTAGGAACAAACATCATGACACGGGATTTTTATGTATATACAGGGTTATTGGTAATCAGCCTGCATCCTTTTAAGCGGATGTTAAGTACATTAAATACGTCAAATTTTATTCTAGTTTATATAAAATCGTATATCTTCTTTCTCATACTTTCTTTTACTTTTCATTTATTATTTAAAATAAAAAAATGTATTTGCTCGGTCTAAAAGCATCGAGCTCTTCGTAACAAGACCGTGCGCGCTTTTGAACGCTCGATGAATGATGTGCGGTGTGAAGTGAAGTGAATAAAGACTAAACAGTACTAGAGACAACAACAAACACTATTTTTTTGGTATATCTATTGAGTTCTAACAAAAGTTGTTTGTTAACATACAGAACATTAAACGGATGCAGACTGATTACCAGTAACCGTGTATAGTAAGATAATAATTAACTTAGTGGCGTGACGTGAAGCCCCCGGTTATTAATAAATCAGTATATGAATTACGTATGTCGTTAACAATTCTAATAATACAGATAAATACCACGTGAACCAGTTGGCAACGTGAAAGGAAACTCCGCTCGTTATATCACCAAACAGCTGATTGTTCGAGCAGGCGCGTCATGTGATGGTTAATGTGACACATGCTTCGGATTATACAATTAGTTTTCAGAAATATTCAAAACTAGACTTTAAAATCAGTCCCCATTCGTGGACGCTGAAACACGATTAAAGTAATATGATCTATAAAAAAAAATTGTAGAATATCCCAAAAAAATTACGATATTTAACGTCCCTAGGCAGTGCGTGGACTTTTGGTTGCAAGATAGACATCCTTCGAGGGCATGTCTATGCCAACCCGCACTAGGCCAGCGTGGTATGTTTTGGCCTCTATGTCTTTTTTCTTTGGTATGTCTAGCCTTGAAGAAGGTTCCGAATTCCAGCAGTGGGAACATTTTGCGGGTTGTTTATGCTATGTGATAAGTAAAGCACGACTCGTTGGGTTTATTTCCATGATGAGATTAATCTTATCAACGTCATAAGTCTTTATGGACTATCCTCACGTACAACAATCAATCATATTCAGCCAACTCTTTTATAGCCTTTTTTCAGATAGTTACGTTTTGTCGATACGCGGTCAGACACGACTGTCGCTGGCTTGCGGCTGGCGTGGCTTACTCATGCGCATTAAAAAGTGATGATATTTGCAAGAAAGAGGAAAACTATATATGTGACTGTGTTCGTCAGCTAGTTTATGTAAATGTATTATTACAGTACTTATTTTGGGGATAACTGTTTGCTGCAACACAGCTCACGCTAAAACGGGGGTTTTCACTTTTACTTAGTTCTACCCTACGTTACATTCATAAAAATATTTTTGAATTTGTACCTATTTCTTGTTACCACCTTAAGAGTGAATAAAGTGGAAACGCTAACTTAGATATCAATGACATCGGCACTTATCGCTTCAAGCGGTCTCTTCCAGGATAACCTTTCGAGTAATACGGAAAAAATTACTATAAATAGGTAGCAATTGCCATGATTGCGGTATCTGGCGCCATCACACGGGCAAGGCCGCTTCGACACGCGACGTGCGATCCCACTAGTAGCGATACGTCAAGCAATTGATCACTGGCTCTGAAGACACGTCTTTGACACATGATAAGATATCGTTTCTCAGTTTTATCTGGAGTTTCAACTTTTTTTTTGGAAACCATATATTTTATTTATCATCCACAGATTTCTCTGTGCCGCCTCCCTTATTTTTTTTTTTTTTTTTCAGGCTTTGAGTCCGTTGTGTACTACCTACTGGTCTTAGGTCTCAAGTTAACTCTTGCGGGTTATACCCGGTTTACATTATTGCAGTCCAGCGATCGAATCCAGTGCTGGATTGGTTACTGGAAAAATGGAAACCGGCACTCAGAAAGCATCAATCCAGTGCCGGTTTAGAATGAGTGTTTAATATCCGCTGGCTATAGCTCACAATAACAAATAATTGAAGTTATAGTGGTTTTTAAAATATGAAAAAATGGGGTCGCTAAAAATAATTTATCCTCAAAGTGGGCAGCAGACAAATTAAGTTTCGAAGCCCCCGCTCTAGACTACTGTTGTACCAAATTTCAGCGAAATCGGTTCAATAGTTTAGGCGTGAAAACGTGTCAGGAAGATTTATTTATTTATTTATTATTATAAATTTCGTAGGGATTATTATCAATATGCAGCTCTGTAATATGTACAGCTCTATTAGCCGACTAGAAATAGTACAGTAGTTAGAAGCAATACTATTATCCATGAAACATTAACCACGGCATAAAACAATACATCTACATATTCAAATAGTAAAACCAGAGAACTAAATTTTTCAGATAGTAGTTATAAATATACGCAAGGTATATCGATAGTGGCGTTTACGAGGAAACCGCTAGTTCTTATCAAAGATCCTGCTGCTAGTGTTATCACGTGCTTATTTTGTCGCCAGTAGTAAAGAGTCGTAATATTGCCAGATTATACATAACTATACAGATTGGCGTACTGGCGAATACTAAAACGATAAAAATCGACCAAGTTCGAGTGGGACTCGCGCACGAAGGGTTCCGTACCAAAAGAAACGGTAAAAAAATCAAGTTTGTTGCATGGAGCTTCCATGCCTGCATGCGTTCCTCTTAAATATTCATTTTATTTTTAGTATTTGTTGTCATAGCGGCAATAGAAATACATCATCTGTGAAAATTTCAATTGTCTAGCTATCACCGTTATTGAGATACAGCCTGTACGTCCGTCTACTCTTACTCTTTCTACGAAAACGTAATTTCGAAATAAACTCGCGATGTTCCACCCCAAATTCTACTTCGATCCGTCGTTTTGTCCGTTTACATACCTATATGTTCCAAGGCTACTCTAATTAGAGTATGCTTAGAACATTTTAAACGTCAAATAATGTAGTATCGGACGAAACGAAGTAGAACGGAAGTAGGAAAGTCGCGAGTTTATTAGTTTAAGAGAGTAGACGTCCTGGTAACATACAGACGGATGGATGGACGGAAGGACAGCGAAGTCTAATAGGGTCGTCTCAGTAATAGGGTCCCGTTTTTACCCTTTGAGTACGGAACCCTAATACGGAAACAGCAACGAATAAGCAGTCCTTCGGCTAAGAAGTCATGGTAGGATTTTCACCCACGCCCGTGGCGGTCCCCGCAAGCGCGACGGGCGCCGGTTTCATTTTCAAAACTCGCGAAACTGCTGATTTTAGCGGTTTTTAGTAAGATTACCGCCGCGCGAACCGGTTAAGCAACATTGGTTATAATTCATGAAATTTACATACACATTATATAAGGATAGATAAGTTGCACAGTCAAGTAAAACAGTAACAAGTGATTTATCATTAACAGACACCATTTTCAATACATTGTTTACCCAACTGGCCAAAATCCGAGTTATGACATCATTATTACCATTTAAAGATTTAAAGAGTAACATTATCAGCAAAACTAATTCACAGTATGTTTCATTTAAAATGAGCTCCAAACAAATGGAAAAGAATGGGCTTCTGAAAGCAAAAATCTGAAAGATTTTTCTATATTCTGATTGTTTTACTATAATTACAGTTTTCATGCATTTAAAACTTAACAACTGAAATTTACAAAACAAAAAAATATTTAAAAAGGCTCAATATTGTCTCTTTTAGTTAGTTTCTCAGAAGGAGTCATTAGCCAGCACACAAATCAATTGCTGTTTGGGGTAAGACATATGAATAGAGTTCTTCTTAGAACATCCAAAAAACTGATTCAACAATACTTTAATGGAACGAAGAATAAATGGGAGACTAAAAGCGTAAGAAAAATATATAACAGTAGTGACCTGTAAAAACAGCCCGTGACCATGTAATGTAAACATTATTTTTCAGATGATTGTACCATCTAGACTAATATTATAAAGCTGAAGAGTTTGTTTGTTTGAACGCTACAATCTTGGGAACTACTGGTCCGGATTGGAAGACTGTTTTTCTATTGGATAGTCCATTTATCAACGAAGGCTATAGGCTATACAACATTATGTTACTATCAATAGGAGCGGAGCATGAATGCAGAATGTAACAAAAATGGGGAAAAATATTCCCTTTTGAGAGCTTTCGCACAGTGCGTAGACGTGACAGCATGTGTCTTCAGGTTCATCATCATCATCATCAGCCTGTGTTCGTCCACTGCTGGACATAGGCCTCTCCTATAATATGCCACTCAGCCCGATCCTCGGTCTTACGTTTCCAACCGCCACCAGCCATCTTTTGTATATCGTCACTCCATCTGGTCTTCTGGTCTTCAGATTGCGTAATTATATTTATGTAATACATTGCAAATCGGTACAACAAATTTTCGACAGGTGGAGTAGCAGGTAGCTTAAGAGGTTTTTTGTTTGAACCTTATATTCTCAGGAATTACTGAACCAATTTCCAAAATTCTTTCACCATTGTATATGTACAGGATCTCTGAGTGCTATAGGCTATATATGTACCACGGGCAAAGCCAGGGCGGACATATTATCCGATGGAACTTCATTCTTACATGGTGTCCCATGACATTTCATCTTTTTCAAAAATCCATAACATAGCAGTGCCATGTAGCTATTTAAACATGACGAGCCCAAATCATTCCCTTCCAGTGTTCTTCACCCAAAAATTATTTAAAATGATATCTTTTGAGAACATTGTTTCTCCATCTCACACTTATTGCAGTGTCAGTAGAGAGAACATAACAAGGATAAGACTAAAATAAATAATTGTTTAAGTTGTTAAGAACATTTAGGTTAGCACCTTACATAACTTAGTATTTGCCGGGAATTTTCCTAGGAAATCCTACAAGATTCATGATAGCCTGATGGCTAATCCAGTCGATAGTAGAGGCCACAAGTACAAATCAACATGTGATGCTTCTATGGCAACACTACTAGCTATAAATTATGTCCAATAATTTGAAATGTTTGTATTAGAAATTTGACAAACAATATTCACTAGTTAAATATTTTTAAATCGCTGCCACGCATTAGCACATAGTTGAAACTACTATTGTTCTTTATCGTGTAGGTAACTATGTATTCCAAAACGACTAGATTAATTCAGAAATTTCCAGATTATTTATTTATACAACTAAACTCATAAATGCTAAGAAGCCTATATTTTTATCAAAATTTACAAAATCTCAGCAAGCTTCGTATCGAAAAGCTACTATTTAAAATATGGCACGCTTCCACATTGGTAGCGACAAGACGCGGCCCGCGAATTTAAAACCTTCGCGAATTATTCATTAAAAACCTCCTTCGGTTTAATTGATTTACAATCCGCACGAATAACATCCTATAGACGATGGGTTAATATCGTCCCGGAATAGTTTTATTCGAAATCATATTACATAACTTCAGACTAAAATGTGGGCAAGTAGGTTATAGATGACCTGTAAAAATTCACAAGTAACGCATAATAAAATAAAAGAAGCAACTGGATTAAAAGAGAAAATAATCAGCCAGATATTTACCTGCACTTCCACTAGTTTGGTAGAGGAAATCCTAAAAAGAGCCATTTTTATACAGAGCCGAACCGCGCTTTACCGTACCGAACACTACACCTTCCTTGCGATCGATCGCATTCGCAAGTGGCCAAGAAATTTCTTTTAGAAGTTCTGTCAGTCCATCTCCTGGCCTCGAATTTTCATCTTGACATTGACATCTATTTTAAACAGAAATTGACTTGACACTTATCAAGTTTTTTTCCTACAATTTAGCAATACAAACTGCATTTTTATATAACGCCTAACAGCACTGGGCCAGCGTGGTGGATTTAGGCCTCCTTGACTCTTTCCTTGCGAGAGAAAGCCCCAAGTCCCAGCAGTGGGAACATTTAGTGGGGTGTTCATGCTTATGCTATACTGCATTTGACACTTTTATGAATATCATTGAAATTATGGCCTTACCATTGATTTAAAAAAGGTGTTTACCATGTCGATGGTTTTCTTTGATAGGATTAAGCGGCGGCTGAGTGGCCTTTACACCAAAATTAACGACTACTAAACTCCTCAGACAAATTATAAATCCTCCAAGCCTAACAAAAAGCTTCAAGCTAAACTCTAATGTGATTTAGACAATTTAAATTTCATGAAAGTAGAAAACTCAGAGATTTAGCAATTTTATTTAATTCTCGCCATTCTTTGCTTGAAGCAAAAATAATGTAAATATTTAACTATTTTAATGTTTAAATGTGTCCACTTTTAGGGATTTTGTCCCTATTTTTAACCGACTTTTACGATTAAATAACAGAAATTAACTTAATTAAAAAAAGCTTGACTTGAGCTTGACTATGGATTAATTTTAACATGACAGGCATTTTGGGAGAAAACTGGAGAAAATGAAGAACTAGAGTGCTCGCAGTATAACTCTGCGCGTAGCAAAATATGGAACTAATTGACAGGCCGTCAACTTCTTATTTACGTCAGTTGACAAAAGTTTGTTTACGTTTGGTGTATTTATTAATTTCCAAAATAATTTAGCTTTTATTATGACGAAAGTGATTAAAAGTACTGGCCGTGGCTGGTTCTTGAAAATCAATCGTGGTTGTGAAGAAGAACGATACAGTAACGGGTCATAAGTGCAGTTTTCCAAACGCAGAGCTATTTGACAACTAACATGTAGGGATACCATAGCAATAAAATCTCCACCTATTATCGGCATATTTTAAAGCTGAGGCTTTAGGTTGAGGTGCGGCTTTGGGTTTGTTTGTTTTATCGCCAATTTACCCGTGGTAAAAAATGTGTGTTCCGAATGTGAGAAACTAGTTATAAATGTTGTTTTTTTCATAATATACAAATCAAAATAGAAAACACAGTGACACAGCAGTGAAGATCAGCTGATTGTATCTTTCTTGCTCGGGTACACTCGGCGGTTCCATGTTCACCCGATCGACCCTTTCACCTAACAGCGGTGCGCCAAAAGAAATTTTACTTAATTTTTTTCAACGTTAGCTTGGATGCTCTTTGATCCTTAACTCTGTATTAATTACTGTATTTTTATTGTAGGCGTTTCAGAACGTACTGTCACGTGGTAATGGACAACGCATTATACCACTGCACTCAAATAAATAAAGCGGCTACAATGGACAATGTAAAAGAAGAAAGCCAAAAGTGGCTTAAGAAAAATGAAATAGATTTCGACGATTGTAGGACAAATCCGCAGTTACTCGAATAAAGAGGCACAAAGAAGACCCACAATACTAAGTAGAATAACTATTAAAGGAACATGGACAGGAACTTTTGCGGTTACCGCCGTGATTCATCGTGATTTTAACCCTATTGAAAAAAGAAGATGATTCTATGGAAGCCAATGACTCATTAAAAGAACGTTTATGCGCCAAATTTTCAAATAGTGTTATATTTATGGTCTCAATAAAAGATTTACAAGTTTAAATTAAATTCATTCTTGTTATTTCGATGTTGGTGTAGGTTGAAAATGACAGATTTTTTTATAATGTAATAAACTATAATAAAGTTTTCCTGGTGGTAAGAGACTCAGACAGCCTGTACCAATTACCAATGATACTTGGTCATACTGAACCAAACCAGCACTGCTAACGCGTTCATTACTTCGAGACATTCGTTATTGAGTCTCAGTTGTCGTGTAGTTACTTAAATTGCTTCCCTGAAAAATCCCTTCCCGTACCTGTTTTATGAAGTTGTACGTTCCCAATGAACGGGAAGGGAACCTATTAGCTTGACCTGGCAACATTAAGTACGCCACCAGTCGCGCGCAGACTTATACTGTGAGCACTATATGGTACCACCGGCCAGTATTAGCAACCTTATTGTTTCAACAGTAGATTTAACCGATTTCACATCGGTGTTTGCTGGTTTATTAAATCAACAAAATTTAAAAATGATCTGCTTAAATTCATACTAAAATTATGTTTTTTGTTTGAACACGCTAATCCCAGGAATTACTGGACCGATATCAAAAAATGGTTGTCTGTAAAGTCGGTTTACTGGCGATAGTTGAACGTGACAACATCTTAAGAAAATACTGATTGTGTTAAGAGTGCGCCTAAAGCCAGGAAAAAATCAGATTTCACCCGCGCGACGCGTTTCGTAATGTGATGTACATAAAGTCGAGAATAGCATGACACAGTTTGGAGGAAAAATCAATATTTAATCAGGAGTCCATTTTTGACCAAGTTTTATTTAATTACTCAATAACTAAACATAAATTCAAAAAAGTGTTCGGTTACTTTACTAGAACGTACAAATAGAAATTTTATTACCAAAAAATAATGTGGGGTCATCGCTGATAATTTCGCGTACTCGAATTAAAACGGGTTTTTTCGGTGTAATTTTTATTTTTTTTATTGTAAAAAACTCTGGGTAGCGATTCTGAAACCATTCGGTTGCATCCGACACGGAATCTCATCTCTCGGTCTTTGTCTTTTCTGTTTAGCATGACAAAGACCGAGAGATGAGATTCCGTGTCGGATGCAACCGAATGGTTTCAGAATCGCTACCCTGATCTATTTTTAAAATTCTATTCGGTTATTGTGCTTCTTCTTGATTGTACCCACACGTCAATATTTTTTTTGTCATAGTTTTTAGTTTCTTAACTTCAGTGAGCGGCGTCGAAAATGTCCTTTTTTCGTTTTCTGGCTTTAGGCGCCCCCTTAAGCGCCATCTAGGTAAAACATTCTGAAGCTTTTTGAAAAGCTGTTCAAAGCGCCATCTCTGGGTACATCATTGTACTAGCACAAGTTCTTAACTTCATATCGTCGCTTTTCTAAAACATGGACAGACTCCTTGAACGTAATACACATTTCACTCACTAGATCGTGCGAAAAGTAATAAGGCGAGGTAATGGTGGTAAATATTATCTATTCTATAGCGGTAACGTTACATGACGTCATGTTTTGCCGGCGTGCAGCCGGCTTCATCGAATTATAAGACGTTATCACGTCAAAAATATTTTATCGTTGGATATGCATGTAGGTACGTGAAGTACGTGACCCCTGAGTGCTATAGGCCACAGGAGTGGTCCCGGTACTAGAGGAAAATAATTAGAATTCCGTGAAAAAAATGAAAACCCTTAAGACAGGGGTAAAACCGCGGGTACTGCTGGTTATACTACATAGACATCTCTACCTACTCTATTATAGGACCTTATAAGGCATTACTCCATGACCTAATTAAAGAAAAACTTCCTAAAAATAGGATTTAAAGATCATCTAGGAAATAGGGACAAATCTAGAAAAAGTTAAGGACAAATTCATTATTGTGGTAGATAATACTCGTATAATAAGACAAACCATTGAAATATCCTCAGAAACAGGAAATATGGCTTTATTGCAATAAAATTATTGTAGGACAATTTTTTCGGCGACATGCGACAGCCTAAGAAGTACAACCTTTACCTGGGTAGCGATTCTGAAACCATTCGGTTGCATCCGACACGGAATCTCATCTCTCGGTCTTTGTCATGCTAAACAGATAAGACAAAGACCGAGAGATGAGATTCCGTGTCGGATGCAACTTGGATGCAACCGAATGGTTTCAGAATCGCTACCCTGTACCTATGACAAACTCCAAAGAGTAGTAATGCCATAGAGTAAAAAGTATTGCAAACATCACATCATCATCTAGGAAATAGGGACAAATCTAGAAAAAGTTAAGGACAAATTCATTATTGTGGTAGATAATACTCGTATAATAAGACAAACCATTGAAATATCCTCAGAAACAGGAAATATGGCTTTATTGCAATAAAATTATTGTAGGACAATTTTTTCGGCGACATGCGACAGCCTAAGAAGTACAACCTTTACCTGGGTAGCGATTCTGAAACCATTCGGTTGCATCCGACACGGAATCTCATCTCTCGGTCTTTGTCATGCTAAACAGATAAGACAAAGACCGAGAGATGAGATTCCGTGTCGGATGCAACTTGGATGCAACCGAATGGTTTCAGAATCGCTACCCTGTACCTATGACAAACTCCAAAGAGTAGTAATGCCATAGAGTAAAAAGTATTGCAAACATCACATCATCATCTAGGAAATAGGGACAAATCTAGAAAAAGTTAAGGACAAATTCATTATTGTGGTAGATAATACTCGTATAATAAGACAAACCATTGAAATATCCTCAGAAACAGGAAATATGGCTTTATTGCAATAAAATTATTGTAGGACAATTTTTTCGGCGACATGCGACAGCCTAAGAAGTACAACCTTTACCTGGGTAGCGATTCTGAAACCATTCGGTTGCATCCGACACGGAATCTCATCTCTCGGTCTTTGTCATGCTAAACAGATAAGACAAAGACCGAGAGATGAGATTCCGTGTCGGATGCAACTTGGATGCAACCGAATGGTTTCAGAATCGCTACCCTGTACCTATGACAAACTCCAAAGAGTAGTAATGCCATAGAGTAAAAAGTATTGCAAACATCACATTCACCCCTCAGTCAAAGTTCATAGTCTAGGAAATGGATTGGCGCTCTTCGTTTCCTTAAGGAGCGCCGAGGAGCTGTAGTTTCACGTTCTTCATCAGTCTCAAGCCGAGATTGATGAAGAACTTGTGATGATTCATGAGTCTGAACAACTGGTATCGCTTCACCCTCAGCATCCTCAAAAGAGCTCTTCGGATTCAGATTCATAATTTTCTAGTGGTGGAATAGGAGCTAGTTGCCTATTAAACACGGTAGTTTCAAGTTCATTGGATAGTCTTACGTGTGAACACGATGGATTAGCTTCCAAAAGCGCCACTTCTTCAACCTCGGGATAATTTTTTGATCGTCTTTGATTGTTTCTCATCAGTACAGGGCCTGGTTTCATGAGCCACGTTGGTAAAGATTCTCCGTTAGCTGTCCAACGTGGTAAAGAATTTTTCATGTGGCGTTGCATTCGTAGCCGTGCATAGTAAGGAGCGGATGGAGTGGAGAGCAAGCGATAAGACGTGCTCCCAGCATGCGGTGTCAAGATTCTTGGTTCTCAAATATAATGTATTTTTAATTTTTTTTTAACTTTTATAGGTTCACACTTGCCCGCCATCTCGCCTTCGCCTTTTTGCCTCGCTTATAGCCTTCCATAGCCATAGTGTGCCGTTGAGACGCTCAACTTGATTATTTCCGTGAGGGTTAAATGCTGTGGTCCGACTACGGGCAATCCCATTCGAAACGAAATAGCTTCGTAATTCATTGGACATGAAAGCAGTTCCACGATCAGTGTGACTATACACTGGAGTACCATACGTGAAAAATAAGTCTTTTAAACATTTTATAACAATTCCAGAAGACAAATCTTTGCAAGGGTAGGCGAAAGGAGATCTTGAATGTTCGTCTATTATTGTTAAAATGTAACGATTTTGAGTATTACTAGGCACGGGGTCCTTTAAAATCAATGTTGGGTCGTTCAAATGGTGCTGCTGCATTTATGAGTTTTCCCTGCATCTTTGCGAATCTAGGTATGATTTCTGCACAAATTCGACACTCTAATGTCATCTTCTTGAAGTCATTTACAGAATAAGGTAGATTTTTAGATCGTACCCAAAATGTCATACGGACGCTTAGAGTATGGAATACAATATTACTATATTACAATATTAATACGGACGATACCAGAATGCCTCATAATATTGTGTAACTCGCTCAATCTGTTCATCGTCATATTTGAGCATACGCGGGAAAGAGTATCAGCTGTTACATTTTCTTTACCCGGCCGGTAAACAATATCATATTTGCAAACATATTTGTAATTTGGCAGTTCAAGAACAGTTCGAAACAGTTCTTCACATCGGCAACTATTCGGCTGAAAGAATAGTATCCATGCCAAGAATAAATTAATAAAAAAAATTCATCAACTGAGTTTAGAAGATGAGAGCAGTATTTACATTCTCTTTGGATGAGAGTTTGAGAGGCGAATGAAAGCTAATTCAACAATTTCGCAAAATACAATACAAAAAAAACTAAAATAACTAACTTTTATTTACGCATTGAATTGTGAAAATAGGTCCGAATATGAGTTTACACAAAGCGAGGTAAGATATTTTAGGATTAATGTACCTATCATGTAAACTGATATAATATAAACTTCGTAAAAATACTCGTGCACTGTTTTTACAAGGTATTAACGTGTCGTAGTCTAGTGTAGGCGTATTTATTTTGACCGCGTTGTGTAGATATTTTATTGTGGCTATACCAATCATAATTCTCAGCGCCACAAATAATAAAAAATTGTTGCAAATAAATGTGGGGGTAATTTCATGGACACTCAGATAAATATTATGTGTGAGTCAATGGGGTAACGGGAATTTGAGATTAGTACTTAATATAAACTTATAATAAAATGTAAAAACTATGAAAGTTTATTAATTTACTGGTTTAACATAGGGCTGGCATGTATCTAGATTTCCCCAAATTTGTCCTAACTTTGGAGGCGTATGCGGAAAATTTGGATTTCCCAGAGTCCAGTTTTGTGTCCAATATTGCATTCATTTGTGATAGTACTATATAATGTGATAGTAAGTCTAATCTGACAAAAATTTAGCATCCTAAATCAAAAATTATTGGCAGAGTTGTGATGCTAAACCACAATATTAGCCATGAATCTACAGTTAAAGTTGAAAACATGAAAAATTCTAGTAAGACACTGCGAAAATTTTATAATTTGGGAACTGCCATAATAGATTTTGAAAATGCTCAATCTAGAGAGTACATTTCTATAGTAATTTTTACCATACATAGTTTTTTATAATATCGTAAGAACAAGACCGGAGATTGATGGTACATTGTTATTTAAATACAACGATTCAAAATTTGTGCCTAGCACTGCACTGCGCTTGTAACCCAGATCATTATATGAGATGGTGTAATCACTTTGCTCTATAACATCTTTGGAAACAGAGCCCTCCAAATTGGTACACAGTCACCATAAGCAGCCCAACTAAATGTTCCCACTGCTGGTACTTTGGGGGGCTCCTATCACGAGTAAAGCTCAAAGTCTGGCAAAGCTATAGGGGCCATTATACCGCCATGCTGTAATATTGCAGTGTACCAGTTTCAGTTAAAAGCAAAAGTCACTCCACAAAATATCATCATTTTAAATATTTTTCTGTAGATACTTGTTAATCTCTACTGTTGTTAATCTAAATGTGTGTGTAATATGAACTGCTTCCCTCACAGCCCGTGACCAGAAACCTTACGTTTTTGTGCCAAACCTTGTGAGAGTAAATTACGGAAGTTTATGAATAAATAGTTTTTTGTATATATTATGTAGTGTTATTTATAAAATTGCTGAATATTTATTTTAAAATGTTATAATTGTTATGGTCTTTGAATCCAACGTTGTGTCTATTCATGAAGTTTTGATAACTCATATCATGGCTGTACAGTAGGTGTCGTGCAGTTGTTATGCGGAGTTATTTGGTTGCAGAATAAAAGCTTTTGAAGAAGTTCTGGACCATGATGTCATCAATATGGACCACCTCCAAAGAATGGCGTTTAATGGTAAGTATGCCTTGCTTTGTGGTAACTTGTGGTAAGTTCTTCTTCTTTAAATCTCTATAGTTGGGACTCGAGACCTCTCTTACAAGGAAAAAGTTATGTGTACTGTACTGGCTATCTGCTAAGCCACACTTAGCAAGTACGGTGGATTATGACCTTGTGCCCACAGTTGGACAGCTGAATCTTATTATTTTATACCCTTATATCATCCTACATAGGTCTCCTGGTGGTTCATATGACCCATACATTTTGTTCACGGCCTGTAATCTAATAAGGAAGACCCTGAATTCCAGCGGTAGAATATAAAGTAGACTGCTAATGTTATGCTATTTCAGGTATTCCAGATGAAAAGGGGCTGAGATCACTGGTATGGAAGTACTTACTACACTATTTACCACCAGATAAAAATGCTCGGCAAGCCACTCTTGTCAAGAAAAGACAGCTTTATAAGCAGCTAATTGGTAAGGAAGCATTCTTTATTTCCGTCTTGGTAGCATAAGCTGCTTACTTTGTGTTGACCTTTAAACAAATTTTTGCATTATGTCAATTTGTTGTACTTTCAAAATAAGTATCTTTCTTGAAATGCTAGTGCCACTCCTTGTGACCTTGTTTCATTTGAACAGGAACTTAATATAAGGCGAAATTAAGTTTGAAATTAATTATGACTAGTGTAATAATAATTGTCCTATGATCAATTAAAAATCAAATGACCATGGTCATTTTCAAAATAATAATCTTCCAAAATTTGATACTACAAAATTGTGTCCATGTATTTTTCGGTAATGTTTTGCTTTTCTTTTTAATCGACATCAAAAAGGAGGAGGTTCTTAATTTGGCTGTATGTCATGCGAAAGCTCCACCATTTGTGAATTGATTTTATTGATTCTTTTTTTTGTTTCGTAGATTAAACTTATTTACTTTGGGAATTTAAAGTCCGACAATAATTTCCTTGTTAATCACACCTTTGCCAGTTATTCTACCAACAAGCGGTGATGCACAAACATTGCGTGTTCTGGTTTGAAGGGCAATGTTTGTCAAATGACATTACATAAAGATAAATCATCTGATATCTCTGGGTGATGAGCTCAGTGCAGAGCTAGTTAAAGATTTGTATTGTTCGCGTTCAAGAGCTAGGTGACACTGTCCTGTTAAGGCAGGGGTATTGCTTACCATCAGGCACATGTCCTGTTCGTCCCATCACTTTAAATTAATACTTTTACTAGCATTTGACATGTAAATAATAATTGTACTTATGATAAACTTGCTGTACCCCGCGGTTTCACCCGCGTAGTTCTCGTTCCCATGTGTTATTCCAGACTGTACTGTCTGTACTCTATCTGTGTTCCAAATTTTAACTCATTCCGTTTAGATATTCTGACGTGATTGAGCAACAAACATACAATCTTTTGCATTTATAGTATTAGTCGGAATAGTAGGAGTAGTAATGTGTGAAATTTTAATTTCAGATGAAATAATAGTAACACCAGGGGACCCGACCGACCACCCCCTGAACATCAGTCCGGACAGCTCGTGGAGTGCTTACTTCAAAGACAACGAGGTGCTGCTGCAGATAGACAAGGACGTGCGGAGGCTCTGCCCTGACATCTCTTTCTTTCAGTCCGCCACCGAGTTTCCCTGCGCCGAAGTAAGTAACCCATGGTGGCCTAGTGAAGGGAATGTCTGCTTTGCTTTTCGAAGGAAGTGGATTCAAATCCTACCTGTTTTTGAAGTGAAAACTTCTTTTAGCGCACCACATACAGATTTCCCGCGGGCTGTGAATTGAACTCAAGCGTCACATTCGTAAATTAAAGAAATCTTCGGGTAAACTGAGATGATCTAAGAATATCTAGATAGCCATATTTCTTAATTTTACAATGAAAGTTTATAGCTTATTTCTTTTTCAATGGCTGCGCAGTTTACATTGAGCCCCAAACTAGGCTAAGCCTGTATCTTGGGTGCTCTGGTCCAAGTATCTATTTTAGTAGCACATTTCACGTTAATTCTAAGTATAATATGTATTATATTTACTAGTATACTATTAAGTTCATAATCAGTTTGATTTAGAATAATACATGTCTTATTTCTATAGTTAATACTGCTCACAAATTTCAAGTTCTATGACCTATATGTTACATTATTATCAGAAAATTAATGTTTATTGTAGTTATATAGTGGATCTTAATAGTTGTTTTGGTCTTAAATAAACCGACTATAATCAATTTAAGCTGTATGTAGATAGTAATTTAATTTGGAATAAGTATTTTTACTAATTAATAAATTATATTCATACAATCAAGCAAATTGCCCATTTACGTGTATGAGGTGGTGCTGGTAGGGGTTGTATGAATGAAAGTAGGTGATAGTGTGAAAGGGAACAATTGTGTGCTTATCTGAGTAGTGTAATATGTGGTGTGTGTGATATAGGCCCTGATAAGATGGGGTGTGGAGGTGGTAAGCGGTTCGTGTATGTGAGCGAGAGGTCTGCATGTGAGTGTACGTGGTACACTCAGAAAGGTTTGAGAAACTAAAAAACTAACTTGTATGAAAAGAATATTTTTACTAAATCTTTTCAAAGAACTCTCCACCAGCCTCTATACAAAGTTTCATGCGTCTGAACCAATTTTCAAAACATTTTTCCAGTCCTCCGCAGACACCTCTTCCACGGCCTTCACAAACGCTGTGAGCGCGTCTTCCGGCGATGAAAACTGTATCCCTTTGAGCTCATTTTTAATTTTAGGGAATAAAAAGAAGTCACACGGAGCCAAATCAGGACTGTAAAGGCCGATTTAAACTGAACGAGCATAGAGCTAGAGCTGGAACAAGAGCATTCTTTCTCGATCTTTTAGTGTAAACGAAAGATCGTTCTTAGCGTTTTCCATATTAGCTATTCCATAGAATCTTTGCGAACGCAAACAAAACAACGAAAGAATGTTCTACGTTTGTTTACCTTTGTTTGTTTGTTTGTTACCAAATGAATTTGATACAGTGGGGATAGAATGAGCATTCGCTCGTCTGATGTAAATCGGCCTTAAGGCCCGCCCCAAGAATCTGACCGGTGTGGAGTCCAGGAAGTCTCTCGTTTTGATCGCAGAGTGCGCGGGCGGGTTGTCGTGGTGAAGAAGGACCCCGCGGAGCTTGCTTTTGAAGGTCCTTCATCCATAAAACCAATTCGAAGTCGATCAAACGACTCGTCAGGTTTTAAGCCACATTTGAAATCGTAAAAAATCATAGCACGAAAATGTTCTCGACGCAGATCTATTTTTTAACGAAACAAAAAAAAAATTAATTGATCCTCAAAAAAATGCGGAGGGAAATTTGAAAATCGAACTAATGTATTTTTTACTTTGAAATAATCGAAGTTTTCAAAATAATAACAAGTGGCCAGTGTCTTATACATAAAAACTTTCTGAGTTAATACCTGGTACATACCATGTAAGTTACGGTGGTCTAGTCGGGAGAACGGCGCCTGCCGATCCGGAGACCCCGGGTTCAAACCCCACACGCACCACTGTCTTTTCGAAGTCATGTGCGTAATGCCGCTAACTTAAAACGGTGAAGGAAAACATCTTGCAAGAGAAGGCCCCGAGTCCCAGCAGTGGGAACCAGGATGCATGACCCTGCATGAATGAAAACTTGTTTTGCACTAAAAAGGGTAAAATAAACCCTTTTAATACAAAAAATTTAACCGATTTCAAAACCACAAATAGGCACTTAAAAGTGAAAAATGAGTTAATTTAATAATTGTAAGCGCTGCAACAACAACTGTGCATCGCGAGGCTACACTCATGCATTGACATAATTTCGTGTTGACAGGATCGAGTTTCATAACTGTTGTGAAATCTACAACCATGTCATCCAGACAAAATTGTAGGCAAATTTTAGTTTTTTGTTCATATTTCAAAAATCACCAGCCGATTTCGATAAAATTGATATATGGAACCATTCGGGAAGCATAGCCATCCGAACAAAAAAAAGAAATATTTAAATCGGTTCGGAGGTTCTCGAAAAATCAGGTAACATACGTAAAAAAAGACAAATTATGTAGGTAGTTAGTAAGTAGTATCTATCTACTACCGGTTAGACTAGGCTGGCACCGACTTCAAATAGATGAGTGAGTATCGCTTATAATAATTATATCACTTTATTTTTCGCTTTTGAATGCTTATTTGTGGTTTTGAAATCGGTTTAATTTTTTGTAGAAAACAGTTTATTCTAAATTTTATGCCCGCCAGACAACTAGAAAATCACTCCATTAGTATTTAGCCTTAATGACTTCGAAAAGCTCGAAAAATAGTTGAGAATTTGGAAACGACATATTACTCGTCTCTGGTCTCGTATTCCTCTGGATAACAGTCCACTTTTCACTACCACCTTTAGAGTGGGTTCGCTTCTTTCAATGTATTTCTCATTCATCTTCAGCCCCCTGTCTTTGAGGATGAAGATGAAGAAACAATTAATGATGTAGGCCCGCTTCAACAGCGAAACAGGGCCGTATGAAAAACAGGTCGCACGACTCGACTATGTCGTGTGACCTTTGAATTGTGTGTGTGCCCTAGGCTCGGGCTGAAGTTAATATGAAACTGTTGTTGAAAGGTCTCCCTTATTTCGTTACAAACTTCGAAACCGTGATTCAGGAAACGATAGCATTTTCAGTACGCCATCTAGTTCTAGTTCGTAAAACAACTCTACAGCAGTCTCACTTTCAAAAGGGCTTATTTTCACTTAGCGTTTGCGTACTTCGAGCGAAGCGAAATTCACCCTTGTGTAGATATCATGAAGCATTTTTTAAAACGCATTATAATAATGGCTTTTTATCTTGTAGTTTATAACATTACGACGCAGACGAGCGCAGTGCAGTGCTAGGTAATGATTTGGACTTTTCATGTTCCTATAGCTGCGTGTCACTGTGCTGTCATGTGACAGGCATGTTGCTTACCATCAGGCACATGTCCTGCTCGTCTCGTCACTCTTTTTTTGTTTTTATAGACTCTATTTCATTGAAAGTGGTTCAGTAGTTCAGGAGTAAAAGCTAATAGATAGTTAATAAATGTATTAATTGTTTCGCATTTATAATATTAGTAGGGATTGTTATTTCAGATTGTGAACAGTAATGGAGTTAAACGTTTGCACAAAAGAGTGGAACAATCTGTGCTGAATGTGTCGACGCTTGAGCAGAGAGGCCTGGGAGTAGTGAAGGTGTGTGTATACCATTATATTATGTTTTTTTTTCTCATACATTCAGGGACAGCCAGGCTGTCCATCCATGTCCATGTCCGCGCCCGCGCCTAGTTTTCATACTGCCCGCAACAACAACGAATGTAGGACAGACAAGTGCAGGCAACTTTGGTTGCATCTAAATGTGACGCTGCGAGGACATATACCTTGTTTCGGTTATACTTCACAAACATAGAGAGGAAATATGTCTACTTAAATATGTATTTTGAACAAACGAATTGAGTAAAACCACAGAATAAATATTAGTACATGTACAGAAGCCGTACAGAAAACCGCGCGACCTTAAGCGAGTGATGATGCACTGGTAAAACGGAGCAAATAATCGTACAGCGACCGAAAAAAATAGATTATTCAATTCATTTATTCAAACCATTAATTCATAAGACACTTGGTAACGTCATTCACAAAAAGGCAAAGAACCTGTGTACATAATAAGATAAAATAACAATGTCAAAATGATTAAAGCAGCTGTAAAGGAGACTCTTCAATGAAATGCAGTTGTAAAAGGCTTTGTCAAAGATAAAATATCAAATAATTAAAACATACTGTGTAAAGATACTACATGAGTACAAAAAAATTTACATTAAAAGTTTTAAATAACTATTATTTTACCTTATCACAAGATTCTCATTTCGACACATTTCTCTTCCATACGTTGATCTTTAACAAAGTCATCTATATTATATGTAATGTCTTGCTCAATAGGTAGCTTTGTGTTAGATTTTTAAGCTTGGTTTCATTGAGACCTTCGACTTGTGCAGGATTGCATTATAGAAGCGAATACCATTACATTTGAAAGATTTATTGCACTTATGAAACACAATTTTGTGTTTATGGTGTGCTTTTATATTCAGATCAGGTCAGTCAATTTATTCAGTCGACTTCGATTTTTTCTTACATACATTATACATTCATTAATATACAATGAAGGGACTGTTAATATGTTTATAGTTTTGAAAATCTCCCGTACTGATTATGTAGGTGATAAATTATACAGACCATGGATTGCTCTCTTTTGCAATATGGAAAATAGAAAAGTGTTAACATCACTGTGTTCTGGTTTAAAGGCCAGTGTTTCTGGAGAAATTACTGGTATGGACCAACAATGTAATACTTCGGTATTTCGACTAACACGTATATATGTATTTGTATTTCAGCTAAGTAAGGACATCCGGCGAACAGGCAGCGTGTCGGCCGGCGACTATGTACCGCTCAACGAAGGAAGCGAGGCGCATTGGGAGGTAAACATCTAAAATAAACAAATCGGATACACTTCGGAGAGTGTGCCACTGATTTGCACGATCTGATACCACCTTGCCCTTTTTTCTATCGGAATGCTCGCAGCTCGAAAAAGCGACATCGTTTCATGGTTGATGTTCCAAAACACGAACGAAGAGATTTGACTCTGCTTTTGTGATTAGAACGTCAAGACTGTGGAATACGTTGCCTGAGTGGGTATTTCCCGTTAGTTACAATCTTTGTGTCTTCAAATCGAGAGTGAATCGGTTTCTTCTAGGTAAACACGCTCCATCGTAGACAGCATCGTCGCTTAACATCAGGCGCGATGGCGGTCAAGTGTAAACCTATAAAAGTGAAAAAATAAAAATTCGTAGTTCTTTTTTTTTATTCCAAATAAATTGTGACGAGACCAGCAAGACATTGTGCCTGATGGTAAGCAACATGCCTGCCACATAACGGTACAGTGACACGCAGCTATTGGAACATGAAGAGTCCAAATCAAATTTAATAGTAGCTGCTCTCTGCGGTATTACCCATGTAAGTCCAAGGGTGGATCCAGCTTTGGTTCCAGGAAGGGGGGGGGGGATCACTTAAGTACTTTTTAAGGGGCCCCAGTCATGACCCCATGATGCACCCCCCCTCCCATGCAATCCCCTTGGATCTGCATGGAAAGTAGGCTATGTGCTGTTCCAGCCTGTAATTTACTGTGTTACAGATTTCAATCATATCCGTTCAGGCGTTCCGACGCCATTTTTAGGGTTCCGTAAAACGTAAAAACGGAACCCTGATAGATTCGTCATGTCTGTCTGTCTGTCTGTCTGTCTGTCTGTCTGTCCGTCCGTATGTCACAGCCACTTTTTGCCGAAACTATGAGAACTACACTGTTGAAACTTGGTTAGTAGATGTATTCTGTGAACCGCATTAAGATTTTTACAAAAGTTTAAAAAAAAAAACAAAAATTAGGGGTGCCCCCCATACTGAGAACTGAAGCTCAACAATTTTTTTTCATCAAACCTACACGTGTGGGGTGTCTATCGATAGGTCTTAAAAAATGATGTTGAGGTTTCTATGATAATTTTTGTCTACACTGAATAACTTGCGCGAGAGACGCTTCCAAAGTGGTAAAATGTGTCCCCCCCCCCCTCTAACTTCTAAAGTAAGAGAATGAAAAAATATATGATGTACATTACCATGAAAACTACCAACGAAAATTACTACACTGTTGAAACTTGGTAAGTAGATGTATTCTGTGAACCGCATTAAGATTTTTACAAAAGTTTAAAAAAAAAACAAAAATTAGGGGTGCCCCCCATACTGAGAACTGAAGCTCAACAATTTTTTTTCATCAAACCTACACGTGTGGGGTGTCTATCGATAGGTCTTAAAAAATGATGTTGAGGTTTCTATGATAATTTTTGTCTACACTGAATAACTTGCGCGAGAGACGCTTCCAAAGTGGTAAAATGTGTCCCCCCCCCCTCTAACTTCTAAAGTAAGAGAATGAAAAAACTAAAAAAAATATATGATGTACATTACCATGAAAACTACCAACGAAAATTAGTTTGAACTCGATCTGATGAGTAGTTTTTTTTAGTACGTCATAAATACACTATTATTAAAACTTCGATCAAAGTTACAACGAACTACAAGAACTATGTGTACTATGTATATTATGTTACTTGCTGGAACGGAACCCTTCATGGGCGAGTCCAACTCGCACTTGGCTACTTTATTGATTTTTCGGAGAACTCTAATTATCGAAAGTGCTAACTCCATAATCTCGTACTAATATTATAAACGCGAAAGTTTGTAAGTATGGGTGGATCGGTGGATGTTTGTTGTAAATAAAGAGTGACGAGACGAGCAGGACATTTGCCTGATGGTAAGCAACATGCCTGCCACATAACAGCACAGTGAGACGCAGCTATTGGAACATGAAGAGTACAAATCATTACCTAGCACTGCACTGCGCTCGTCACCCAGAGATCTAAGATGTTACCTATATCTCTAAGCCACGTAATTTTACTGGAAACATTGCCCTTCAAACCTGTTCCGTTTTTAATCACATGTGTTTGCACATTACTGCTTGGCGGTAGAATAACTGGCAAAGGTGTGGTACTTCCCCAGGCGGACTCTGCTAAGAGTCCTACCACTACTAAAAATCGAGTCTTCAAATCGAGAGTGAATCTGTTTTTTTCTAGGTAAACACGCTCCATCGTAGACCGACCGTCGCTTAACATCAG
Source organism: Ectropis crepuscularia (assembly GCA_963693475.1). NCBI lineage: Eukaryota > Metazoa > Arthropoda > Insecta > Lepidoptera > Geometridae > Ectropis > Ectropis crepuscularia. Next base: position 40,773,747 of record OY856338.1, read on the forward strand.
GCGAGATGGCGGTCAAGTGTAAACCTATCAAAGTTAAAAAAACACAAAATAACTGCTGAACGGATCGGGCTGAAATTTGGAACAGAGATAGATTATAGTCTACAAGAAATCATAGGCTACTATCTTAATATATAAAAATCTCCTGTCACGATGTTTGTCCGCGATGGATTCCTAAACTACTTAACCGATATAAAATTAAATTGGCACACCGTGAGCAGTCTGGTCCAACTTGAGGGATAGGATAGTTTTTTTTTCGATTAATAGTCCTTATATGACGAAATCCGAGCGAAGCCGGAACGGGCCGCTAGTTAGGTAAATATCACATATCCCTTTATCTCGAAAAAAAAACGGGAACGACAGGAACAGGAACTACGCGGGCAAAACCGCGGGGCACGGCTTGTTTTTCACGAAGGTTCTCAAAATTGTTTGTATTTTTTCGAAATTTTCTTAGGGGTGTCAAAAACCCCTTAGAAATAAAGGCTATGTGTAGACTATTCCAGATGTCAATTGACAATTCTTTTGATGTGTTTTCAGGTGGTGGAGCGAATGTTGTTCGTATACGCGAAGCTGAACCCCGGGCAGGGCTACGTACAAGGAATGAACGAAATCATCGGTCCTATATACCACACCTTCGCTATTGACACCAATGAAGAGTACAGACGTGAGTCATTCTAGCTGTTACTGCATTCAATTCATTTTTTTAGGGTTCCGTGCCTCGAAAGGTAAAAACGGAACCTTTATAGGATCACTTTGTTTTCTGTCCGTCCGTCCTTCTGTCTGGCAAGACCCTTTTTCTCAGCCCTTTTTCTTAGAAAGGCGTGAAAATATGAAGCTGAAATGTACATATATATTAAATACTCTGGTTTACTTTCCCTTAGAGCTGTGAAAACGTCAAACTTCGAAGCCAACGCAATCAAAAGATACAGTCGTTTATGCCGCAAATTTTCGACACTCGCGAATCAAAATCTGCAAGGTACTTTCCCGTGAACTCAGAACCTTGATATTTGGTTCAAAGCAACGTCTTATTTTTTTAATTTTTTTTATAGCATGAAGTGACGAGACGAGCAGGTCATGTGCCTGATGGTAAGCAACATGCCTGCCACATAACAGCACAGTAACACGCAGCTATTGGAACAGCACAGACAAAGGAAAAAATGCGAAATCCGTGATTTTGTTGGTTACATCATAAAATAAAAATATGTGTAATAATATTAAACTTAGAAATACCATAACTTTTAAATATATACAAACACGTTTGTACGGAACCCTCGGTGCGCGAGTCCGACTCGCACTTGGCCGGTTTTTTATTTTTTCAAAGACTAATTTAGATTTACATATTTATTGTTACGTGAAAAACTTTATATCCCTTTTAACGAAGGTTGGACGGACGGATTACAATGTTTACTAAAATGTTGACTACCTAACTGCTGGCTTTCGGTGAGTATGCGTATATTGGGTTAAAAATGGTTGTCTGTAAAGTCGGTTTACTGACGATAGTTGAACGTGACAACGTCTTAAGAAAATACTGATTGTGTTAAGCGCCATCTAAGTAAAACATTCTGAAGCTTTTTGAAAAGCTGTTCAAAGCGCCATCTCTGGGTACATCATTGTACTAGCACAAGGTCTTAACTTCATATCGTCGCTTTTCTAAAACATGGACAGACTCCTTGAACGTAATACACATTCCACTCACTAGATAGTGCGAAAAGTAATAAGGCGAGGTAACGGTGGTAAATATTATCTATTCTATGGCGGTAACGTTACATGACGTCATTGTTTTGCGGGGGTGCAGCCGGCTTCATCGAATTATAAGACGTTATCACGTCAAAAATACTCACGTCATTTTACCGAACGCGCCAAAAGAAGTATAACTTTAAAAAGTATTTATAAATTGACTAGCACCGCCCCGCGGTTATACCCGCTTAGCTCCGGCGCTTCTACCGCCTAACTAAATCGGCTATCGCTTTATTCGCTCTCTCTATCATTTCAAGCGAAAAGAAAGGGAGAACAATGTCAAAGCTAAGACATTTTTGGTTAGGCGGTAGACCCTCCGTTCCCATTGTATTGTCGGGATTAAAAGTAACCTATGTGTTCTTACACAATATAATCTCACTGTGTTCCAAGAAATTCGGAACACAGTTAGATCATAGTCTGGAAGAAGGAAGGAAGAAGAAGGAAGAAGCTACTTTTTATCTCGGGAAAATAACGGGAACGAGAACTACGCGGGGGTACCACCGAAAGGTGCTGCTGGTTTATAATGTTAGTAGGATTGTATTTGCGGCTGTAGAAAGGCTGTAAAATAGTTACTATACCTCATTCCAAATCTCTGTGAATAAAAGGTAAACAAACCAATGTCACTCTCAATATGACAGACCAGCATTTCTCAACCATTGTTTTACAAGATAGTTTGTAGTACCTTTCGTTGCTTGCCCTTTTAAAATTTTCGTCGCAAAACAAGGCTAAATATATATGTATCGATATCATAAACACCCAAATATATGTTACCACTGCTGTGGACTTGGAACAATCAACTATAAAAAATCGTCAGACAAGAATTTGCAATTGCTGAACATTTGATTGATGCTAAAACTGGTCATTGGATCGAGATCCACGACCCGAAGGTTCTATCTACCGAATGTCATTACTACGCAAGAATGGTTCGGGAAGCATTGGAAAATAAAAAACATAGGTATATATTTCAACTACGACGCGATGACCACGATGCCAATAACCGAAAACTACCCGGTTTACGGTTATCGGCGTCGCGGAATCCTCTAATAAATAAATGTGTGCATAGCGCACTGAGTTTGGAGAAACCTGATATGGTTAGTGTTGTTTGTAGTGTTGGTCACCCTGCGATTTTTGAAACCCAAATGAGGGTAGATGGAGATCTCCTCTCATTTCATAATGAGAGTATGGCGGGCATACGTACATTTATTTCTCCCACGTATAAAAAGGAAAGGCAAAGCATTTGAGTTCGGAGAAGAATGTAACACTAGAACCAGTGACTTAGAAAAGTAATTTAGATGTTTCCTTATATGAAAACGTTCATTTTATTTTTAACAATAATTAAATCTCGTTCAAATTGTCCTCGTAGGTATTACCTAAAACTGATCATAACACTATGATGTAATATTCTGGAAACACATACAAAAGTTTCGATCAAAATAACACAAAATTTATGGCATTTTAGAGTGAAAATTATAGAAGCTTTTGATAGTAAACAGCGTAATTTGGAATACGTATTTAGAGGTTTGCGATTTTCTCTCAACTCGTTACGACACAAGAAACCTCTTTCTCGGAGTTCTTTAGTCATACTCTTACTCTTTTATTGATAACGAGTAGTTACATGTCATAATATTCAAGATATTCATATATTTCCGATACAAGTCAATAATTTTCAAAAAAACAGACGTCAATTTAAGATCCCATTACAATAAAAATCAAATAATACATTACATTAAAATCAATTTACATTACAATTAAAAATTCCAAATTAATGACAAAAATAAATAGAGTAAAATTAATCCATACTTGAATATAATTGAAATGGGCATTTTTACAATATGGGCATGAGAGGGGTATGTTAGAAAAATAGGCGCGTCCTTAATAAGAATAATTTGATGAAAAGAAGTATAAATGTCTTGAACATTGAGAGTTTGAGAAACAGAGATCAAATTGCTAGTACTTAAAATCATTTTTCTATCATCCTACCATTACTTTCTATAACTTTTAAAATAAGATAGTATAGAATTATTTGATCAATACAAATCTAAGTATATGGTATTTAAGATCGCAATAAAGTCGAATCCTATTTGTGAAAAATATTTTAAGGCAATTTCATAAAAATACTAAGATTAAACGATGTTTATGTTATGGTATCACCTTTTTTTTGGTTTGTTTTGGTTTTCTACACAGCTTGTTGGAACGCACTATAGTTGTACAAGAGTGCAAAGTTGCTTTTTAACCGCTTGCTCAATTTTGATGAGCAATGAGCAAGCGAAGGATTCTAATATTACGATTTAATCACGAGCGCAGCGAGTGTCGTTCATCCATATATTCACGTCATATTGTTATTGTTAAAACCTTGGCTAAATAAACTCAAAGTTAAAACCTTAGGAAATCTGGAATCTTAAAAAACAGGTGAAAACCTAAAGGCCGAATTACATCAGACGAGCGAATGCTCATTCTATCCCCACTGTATCAAATTCATTTGGTGTAATCAATCGTAGAACATTATTTCGTTGTTTTGTTTGCGTTCGCAAAGATTCTATGGAATATTTAATATGGAAAATGCTAAGAACGATCTTTCGTTTACACTAAAAGATCGAGAAAGAATGCTCTTGTTCCAGCTCTAGCTCTATGTTCGTTCAGTTTAAATCGGCCTTTAAATGTGTGATTCTAGCGATGAAAAGATTATTTGGCGCCAACAGAATTGACTGAAACTGTTAATAATGCTTAGAGCATTTAGTCATTGACTCGCTGGGGCGGGATGAAAAGTTACGTGTTGCACTCGAGTGCGAAGATGTTGCACCTTGTGCTCTATTACTGGCCTGGCCTCGTGGCTTAGTGGGTAGTAACTCTGCCTGCGTAGCTGATGATCGTGGGTGCGATTCCCACGCAGTGCAAATATTTGTGTGATGAATTCAAATATTTGTACTGTGTCTGGGAGTTTCTATGTATAATAGTATGTATTTAAAACTATACAAGTATTATATCAGCTATCTGACCGCCATAGTACAGGCTTTGCTTAGTTTGTGGTCAGATAGTGTTGTGTGTGAATTGTCCACCAATATTTATTTATAATTATTTTTATTATTATAAGCTTTTATTCTACTTGCCGTGTTAGTATGTCAGTGTGCTGCAAATCTTGCGAGTTAAATTAGAACCGCTTCCTGTCGTTAGATTAGGTTGAAATTTGGGATACTTACGTAACTTCGGTGACAATGCAATAATATGGTATCAGGAAGCTGATTTCAAGATGGAGTCGGAAGGTGGCCATAGGAACTCCTAAACTAAAGAAGATAAAACCGACAAGTTTGGACTCGTTTGAATAGACTTGACAGCACTCTTATGCTACGTGACAGCCAGGGTCTCAAGATGGCGTCTGAAGGTGGCGATAAGAACTCCTAAACTAAAGAAGATAAAACCGTCAAGCTTGGACTCGTTTGAATAGACTTGACAGCACTCTTATTCTACATGACAGCCAGGGTCTCAAGATGGCGTCTGAAGGTGGCCATAGGAACTCCTAAACTAAAGAAGATAAAACCGTCAAGCTTGGACTGATTTGAATAGACTTGACAGCACTTTTATGCTACATGACAGCCAGGGTCTCAAGATGGTGTCTGAAGGTCACCTAAAACTTAACAAACTCCTAAAACTCCTAAACTAAAACAAAATTGCTAGAACAAACATTTATTTGCTTCGTGTCAAGTGCCTATATACAGAGTGTCATGGTTTTATCCTCAATGGTTGGGTACTTTTATACTGACATTCATTCCCATTTCAACCCCAATTTCACCCCCGTACAGTTCGAAATTACGAAATTGATAGAACAAACATTTGTTTGCTTCGTGTCAAGTCTATATACAAAGTTCCATAGTTGTATCTTCAACGGTTGGGTACTTTCATTTTGACATTCATCCATCATTTCAACCCCAATTTCAACCCCGTATAGTTCGAAATTACGAAACTGATAGAACAAACATTTGTTTGCTTCGTGTCAAGTCTATATACAAAGTTCCATAGTTGTATCTTCAACGGTTGGGTACTTTCATATTGACATTCATCCATCATTTCAACCCCAATTTCACCCCCGTACAGTTTGAAATTACGAAACTGATAGAACAAACATTCGTTTGCTTCGTGTCAAGTGTCTAGATACAGAGTTTCATGGTTTTATTTTCAACGGTTGGGTTTTTTCATATTGACATTCATCCCCCATTTCAACCACTATTTCACCCCCGTACAGTTCGAAATTATGAAACTGTTTTTTTTCGCTCAGGATTCACGTGAAAAATTGAGAGCGCGGCTAAAAACTTTTCACTCTTACTATATAATCTAGTATTCCAGGGCACGTAGATTTTTCACCTCGTGCTCTATTAATTCCCTCGCTACGCTCACGATTCAGGAGGAAAGTTGAGCAACTTTTCATTTTGTTATGATTCAATCTATTATTCCAGGGCACGCGGAAGCGGACTGTTTCTTCTGCTTCACGAACCTGATGAGCGAGATCCGGGACTTCTTCATCCGCACGTTGGACGAGGCGGAGAGCGGGATCAACTACATGATGGGCAAGCTGAGCGGCTGCCTGCGCCGGCTCGACCCCGCCGTGTGGGCGCTGCTAGAGAGACAGGAGCTACGGCCGCAGTACTACAGCTTCAGGTAACTATACAACTACATGATGCGCAAGCTGAGCGGCTGCCTGCGCCGGCTCGACCCCGCCGTGTGGGCGCTGCTAGAGAGACAGGAGCTACGGCCGCAGTACTACAGCTTCAGGTAACTATACAACTACATGATGCGCAAGCTGAGCGGCTGCCTGCGCCGGCTCGACCCCGCCGTGTGGGCGCTGCTAGAGAGACAGGAGCTACGGCCGCAGTACTACAGCTTCAGGTAACTATACAACTACATGATGCGCAAGCTGAGCGGCTGCCTGCGCCGGCTCGACCCCGCCGTGTGGGCGCTGCTAGAGAGACAGGAGCTACGGCCGCAGTACTACAGCTTCAGGTAACTATACAACTACATGATGCGCAAGCTGAGCGGCTGCCTGCGCCGGCTCGACCCCGCCGTGTGGGCGCTGCTAGAGAGACAGGAGCTACGGCCGCAGTACTACAGCTTCAGGTAACTATACAACTACATGATGCGCAAGCTGAGCGGCTGCCTGCGCCGGCTCGACCCCGCCGTGTGGGCGCTGCTAGAGAGACAGGAGCTACGGCCGCAGTACTACAGCTTCAGGTAACTATACAACTACATGATGCGCAAGCTGAGCGGCTGCCTGCGCCGGCTCGACCCCGCCGTGTGGGCGCTGCTAGAGAGACAGGAGCTACGGCCGCAGTACTACAGCTTCAGGTAACTATACAACTACATGATGCGCAAGCTGAGCGGCTGCCTGCGCCGGCTCGACCCCGCCGTGTGGGCGCTGCTAGAGAGACAGGAGCTACGGCCGCAGTACTACAGCTTCAGGTAACTATACAACTACATGATGCGCAAGCTGAGCGGCTGCCTGCGCCGGCTCGACCCCGCCGTGTGGGCGCTGCTAGAGAGACAGGAGCTACGGCCGCAGTACTACAGCTTCAGGTAACTATACAACTACATGATGCGCAAGCTGAGCGGCTGCCTGCGCCGGCTCGACCCCGCCGTGTGGGCGCTGCTAGAGAGACAGGAGCTACGGCCGCAGTACTACAGCTTCAGGTAACTATACAACTACATGATGCGCAAGCTGAGCGGCTGCCTGCGCCGGCTCGACCCCGCCGTGTGGGCGCTGCTAGAGAGACAGGAGCTACGGCCGCAGTACTACAGCTTCAGGTAACTATACAACTACATGATGCGCAAGCTGAGCGGCTGCCTGCGCCGGCTCGACCCCGCCGTGTGGGCGCTGCTAGAGAGACAGGAGCTACGGCCGCAGTACTACAGCTTCAGGTAACTATACAACTACATGATGCGCAAGCTGAGCGGCTGCCTGCGCCGGCTCGACCCCGCCGTGTGGGCGCTGCTAGAGAGACAGGAGCTACGGCCGCAGTACTACAGCTTCAGGTAACTATACAACTACATGATGCGCAAGCTGAGCGGCTGCCTGCGCCGGCTCGACCCCGCCGTGTGGGCGCTGCTAGAGAGACAGGAGCTACGGCCGCAGTACTACAGCTTCAGGTAACTATACAACTACATGATGCGCAAGCTGAGCGGCTGCCTGCGCCGGCTCGACCCCGCCGTGTGGGCGCTGCTAGAGAGACAGGAGCTACGGCCGCAGTACTACAGCTTCAGGTAACTATACAACTACATGATGCGCAAGCTGAGCGGCTGCCTGCGCCGGCTCGACCCCGCCGTGTGGGCGCTGCTAGAGAGACAGGAGCTACGGCCGCAGTACTACAGCTTCAGGTAACTATACAACTACATGATGCGCAAGCTGAGCGGCTGCCTGCGCCGGCTCGACCCCGCCGTGTGGGCGCTGCTAGAGAGACAGGAGCTACGGCCGCAGTACTACAGCTTCAGGTAACTATACAACTACATGATGCGCAAGCTGAGCGGCTGCCTGCGCCGGCTCGACCCCGCCGTGTGGGCGCTGCTAGAGAGACAGGAGCTACGGCCGCAGTACTACAGCTTCAGGTAACTATACAACTACATGATGCGCAAGCTGAGCGGCTGCCTGCGCCGGCTCGACCCCGCCGTGTGGGCGCTGCTAGAGAGACAGGAGCTACGGCCGCAGTACTACAGCTTCAGGTAACTATACAACTACATGATGCGCAAGCTGAGCGGCTGCCTGCGCCGGCTCGACCCCGCCGTGTGGGCGCTGCTAGAGAGACAGGAGCTACGGCCGCAGTACTACAGCTTCAGGTAACTATACAACTACATGATGCGCAAGCTGAGCGGCTGCCTGCGCCGGCTCGACCCCGCCGTGTGGGCGCTGCTAGAGAGACAGGAGCTACGGCCGCAGTACTACAGCTTCAGGTAACTATACAACTACATGATGCGCAAGCTGAGCGGCTGCCTGCGCCGGCTCGACCCCGCCGTGTGGGCGCTGCTAGAGAGACAGGAGCTACGGCCGCAGTACTACAGCTTCAGGTAACTATACAACTACATGATGCGCAAGCTGAGCGGCTGCCTGCGCCGGCTCGACCCCGCCGTGTGGGCGCTGCTAGAGAGACAGGAGCTACGGCCGCAGTACTACAGCTTCAGGTAACTATACAACTACATGATGCGCAAGCTGAGCGGCTGCCTGCGCCGGCTCGACCCCGCCGTGTGGGCGCTGCTAGAGAGACAGGAGCTACGGCCGCAGTACTACAGCTTCAGGTAACTATACAACTACATGATGCGCAAGCTGAGCGGCTGCCTGCGCCGGCTCGACCCCGCCGTGTGGGCGCTGCTAGAGAGACAGGAGCTACGGCCGCAGTACTACAGCTTCAGGTAACTATACAACTACATGATGCGCAAGCTGAGCGGCTGCCTGCGCCGGCTCGACCCCGCCGTGTGGGCGCTGCTAGAGAGACAGGAGCTACGGCCGCAGTACTACAGCTTCATGTGTCTACGTTCAAACATGTTTAATGGACTTCGAAAAAGGAAGTTGTCAATTCGGTTTTATGTTTTTTTTTCTTTTTTTTCATGTATGCTACGCGATAGCGTCGCAAATTGGGGCTAGATTTTGTTGGTACTTTTTTTGTTTGGTAGATCATTTCATTTTATCATTTTATTGAAATCGGTGTAGCGGTTTTGGAAATATGAACAAAAAACTAAAATTTGTGTTCATGTATTATTTAGATTTGGTCGAGTGTCTGAATTAAATTTTGAAAATTTGAAGTCGGTTTTTGTTTTATTTGAAGAATAAATAAATAAATATAAATTAACAAATATCTTTATTTGCGTAAATCAGTAATTACAATAAGATCTTATATGTTTACATTGAGAACTCGATAATCAACCTTACGGCATGCAAATATTAGGTTGTCTATGACAATTTGATAAAAAAACTTTACAATTTATTTCTTAATTTACCACAATGAACTACCTATTCAAGGACTACCAATTTCACATTATTACTGTTTACATTACACTACATGAAAAACAATGTATACCAAATACCAATGGCCAAACTAAAAGCTCAAAAAATCGTGTTACTAGATACTGTACACTTGCACCATTCAAGGGCTGCAAATTCCTTATCATTATCCATTCACATGATCATAAAATTGTTAATTTATTTATAACAAAGTAATGACAATGATAGTATTATAGTAATTAATTTAGCTTTGATTCCAATGTCCACCAATAAATAAAAGCTTACAAATCGGAATCTAATTTATCAGTCAGATACTCATTTACTGTATAATATGCCTTCTCTGTCAGAAGGTGTTTTAATTTATTTTTAAATAAATATATTTCTTTTATACACAACAAACTTTCTGGTTAGTGATTGTAAATCATAGGAGCCATGCAAAGTGCACTGTTTCCTAATAATGTTGTGCTATGCACAAGAATTCTAATTTTATGTTTGTGACACTCACTTTTTAGATTTTCAAATAATGACAAATTGTTCCGCACAAACATTACACATTCAGATATAAGGAACGCAACGTTAAAATGTTTGATTTGCGGAAATGAGGTGTACACGATTGCCTTTGACGCAGTTTGCTGATAGCCCGGACACATTTCTTTTGTGATCTGAAAACCATATTCCTTCCTGAGCTATTGCCCCAAAATATAATACCATATCGAAGCAGCGACGAGACATTTCCAATTTATTTTTCTAATCAAAATTGTTATTAATATTGGACATCACTCTCATTTGATTATTATTATTTTTATTTTATTTTTTGTACCCAATGTAATTTAATTGATATGGAATAATGTAAATTCTGAAATAAATGATTGATTGATTGATTGATTGATTGATTGATTGATTGATTTCCATTATAGTTTGATAGTAAAGTAGGTTTACTTACTCTCTTTGATAACATATATGAATATTGATTTAACCTTGAACGTACGCTTTCGACCTGATTTTTCCAGTTTAAGTTACAGTCAAGATGTAAACCTAGGAATTTCGTTGCGTCTATTGTTTCGATTTTATTTCCGGAATAAGTAACATCAAGTTTATTTAATTTGTTAATTCTATTCCGATATGAAAATAGATTATTGACGTAAAAAGTTATATTGGTGCACCGCACACAGATTTTACGTGGGTTGTGAATTGACCTCAAGCGTCATGGTTGTCAATGAAAGAAATCTTGGGTTGAACTCGGGACCATGGCCATCTAGAAATGCGTTAGCATTTCAAGATGACCATGGCGTGTTACCATGGTTACCATTACACATCTAACCATGGTCATCTAGTCTAGATGGCCATGCTTAAAAGACTTAAATATGATGTCCACGACAACGCTTTGAAGATTTGTTCGAGACTAGCAGCGCCCTCCGGTTTCACCTGCGTAGTTTCCAAAGTGAGCTATCAAATTCTGAGTATATTGCCAGTCCCTATGATTGCCAGTTTTTTTAATATATTATTTTCCATGGATACTAGTCCTACAGCCGCATCTGTCACTGTCTTATCGCTGTGTTTTCTATATTCAACTGAAATGTAATCGTATTTACTTTTAATTATTAAAATTACTCATTTATTAGTTTCGTTTGAGTTAAATTCACAACCCACGGAAAATATGTGAGTGGTGCGCCAAAAGAAGCTTGCACTTCAAAAATGTATTGAATAAATACTAATAATACCATTAATAATACTACTAATAACAATATAACAAGTGAATAATAATAAGAGTGTCCGTGATTGCAGATGGCTGACGCTGCTGCTATCGCAAGAGTTCTCTCTGCCCGACGTGGAGCGTCTCTGGGACAGTCTGTTCGCGGACCCGCGCCGCTTCGACTGCCTCGTGCACATCTGCTGCGCCATGATACTGTGAGTACGACTACACCGGTCAACTGCGAGTCGGGGTACGACTACACCGGTCAACTGCGAGTCGGACGACACCAGTCTGTTCGCGGACCCGCGCCGCTTCGACTGCCTCGTGCACATCTGCTGCGCCATGATACTGTGAGTACGACTACACCGGTCAACTGCGAGTCGGAGTACGACTACACCGGTCAACTGCGAGTCGGACGACACCAGTCTGTTCGCGGACCCGCGCCGCTTCGACTGCCTCGTGCACATCTGCTGCGCCATGATACTGTGAGTACGACTACACCGGTCAACTGCGAGTCGGGGTACGACTACACCGGTCAACTGCGAGTCGGACGACACCAGTCTGTTCGCGGACCCGCGCCGCTTCGACTGCCTCGTGCACATCTGCTGCGCCATGATACTGTGAGTACGACTACACCGGTCAACTTCGAGTCGGAGTACGACTACACCGGTCAACTGCGAGTCGGACGACACCAGTCTGTTCGCGGACCCGCGCCGCTTCGACTGCCTCGTGCACATCTGCTGCGCCATGATACTGTGAGTACGACTACACCGGTCAACTGCGAGTCGGAGTACGACTACACCGGTCAACTGCGAGTCGGACGACACCAGTCTGTTCGCGGACCCGCGCCGCTTCGACTGCCTCGTGCACATCTGCTGCGCCATGATACTGTGAGTACGACTACACCGGTCAACTGCTAGTCGGAGTACGACTACACCGGTCAACTGCGAGTCGGAGTACGACTACACCGGTCAACTGCGAGTCGGACGACACCAGTCTGTTCGCGGACCCGCGCCGCTTCGACTGCCTCGTGCACATCTGCTGCGCCATGATACTGTGAGTACGACTACACCGGTCAACTGCGAGTCGGAGTACGACTACACCGGTCAACTGCGAGTCGGAGTACGACTATACCGGTCAACTGCGAGTCGGACGACACCAGTCTGTTCGCGGACCCGCGCCGCTTCGACTGCCTCGTGCACATCTGCTGCGCCATGATACTGTGAGTACGACTACACCGGTCAACTGCGAGTCGGAGTACGACTACACCGGTCAACTGCGAGTCGGACGACACCAGTCTGTTCGCGGACCCGCGCCGCTTCGACTGCCTCGTGCACATCTGCTGCGCCATGATACTGTGAGTACGACTACACCGGTCAACTGCGAGTCGGAGTACGACTACACCGGTCAACTGCGAGTCGGACGACACCAGTCTGTTCGCGGACCCGCGCCGCTTCGACTGCCTCGTGCACATCTGCTGCGCCATGATACTGTGAGTACGACTACACCGGTCAACTGCGAGTCGGAGTACGACTACACCGGTCAACTGCGAGTCGGAGTACGACTACACCGGTCAACTGCGAGTCGGAGTACGACTACACCGGTCAACTGCGAGTCGGACGACACCAGTCTGTTCGCGGACCCGCGCCGCTTCGACTGCCTCGTGCACATCTGCTGCGCCATGATACTGTGAGTACGACTACACCGGTCAACTGCGAGTCGGAGTACGACTACACCGGTCAACTGCGAGTCGGACGACACCAGTCTGTTCGCGGACCCGCGCCGCTTCGACTGCCTCGTGCACATCTGCTGCGCCATGATACTGTGAGTACGACTACACCGGTCAACTGCGAGTCGGAGTACGACTACACCGATCAACTGCGAGTCGGACGACACCAGTCTGTTCGCAGACCCGCGCCGCTTCGACTGCCTCGTGCACATCTGCTGCGCCATGATTCTGTGAGTACGACTACACCGGTCAACTGCGAGTCGGACGACGCACGAACAGTCCTCTACCAATAATGTTTCCACTGAAATTACAGTGCTGATTTAATATCTTAGATCTCTGGGTGACGAGCGCAGTTCAGTGCTAGGTAATGATTTATACTCCTCATGATCCGATAGCTGCGTGTCACTGTGCTGTTATGTGGCTGGCATGTTGCTTACCATCAGGCACATGGCCTGCACGTCGCGTCACTCAATACTATGAAAAAAAACATTCTACTTTCTACTAATATTAAAAATGCGAAATTTGGATGTCTGATGCTCAATCACGTCGGCACGTAAGAAGGAATTGGATTGAAATTTGAAACAAATATTACGTAATGCACATGGATGATGGGGTTTTGTGAGTTTTTTAGTTACCATTATTGTTACTGACACCTCATAGACATGGATCTTGGCTTTAATTCCCGAAATCTCCGTAACACACTGTACGATATGTTTTTTTATTTTATAACATATTTTCTCGTAAAGGGTGTCCTATTGCACCAATTTCTGTATCGTAAAATCGTAATGTATCTCATTACGTACTTGTGCGGTAATGTGTAATGTAAAACGCACGGTTTCAAAATGCACCGTCCACAGACTAGGCAGAGAGATAGGCTCCGTCTAAAACGAACGGTACCTTTTTAAATCTTAGTAAAGAGTTTTTATGTCAGAAAAGTGTGGTCAATATTTTATGAATAAAATTAACTTTGAGAGGTAAAATATGATAAAGAATTATTTAATTCGTTAATTTAATTAATTTTGACCAAAAATTACATTAATTTTTCTGTAACAAAGCACAAAAATATTAATTTAATTTATTACTAATGGCATAAAGGCTGGTTCTGTGCCGTTGCTTAAAAAAAAAGGTCGATGCGCGCGCATTGCCAATCTGTGATCCATAGTGATTATTTACTCTGTGCTGTGATCTGTGATCAAGTAATAGTACATTATGATATAAGTGCGGTAATTATCAAAGCGCACGTATGTCATACGACGTTTTATAACATATTTGCGAGGAAATAAACAAAACTCTGACGACATTTTCAAATAAAACAATACAGCGAAAAAAACGCGCGGAATAATATTTACTTGATCACATATCACAGCACAGAGTAAGTAATCACTATGGATCACAGATTAGCAATGCGCGCGCATCGGCGCCTTTTTTTTTAAGCAACGGCACAGAACCAGCCGCTATGCCATTAATAATAAAGTAAATTAATATTTTCGTGTTTTGTTACAGAAAAATTAAAGTAAGGGTCTAAATTAATTAAATTAACGAATTTAATAATTTTTTATTATATTTTACCTCTCAAAGTTAATTTTATTCATAAAATGTTGACCACACTTTTCTGACATAAAAACTCTTTACTAAGATTTAAAAAGGTACCGTTCGTTTTAGACGGAGCATATCTCTCTACCTAGTCTGTGGACGGAGCATTTTGAAACCGTGCGTTTTACATTACACATTACAGCACTAGTGCGTAATAAGATACATTACGATACAGAAATTGGTCCAATAAGAGACCCTTTACGAGCAAATATGTTATAAGTATTATTCCGCGCCTTCTTTTTCGCTGTATTGTTTTTATTTGAAAATGTCGTCAGAGTTTTATTTATTTCCTCGCAAATATGTTATAAAACGTCGTATGACATACGTGTGCCTTGATAATTACAGCCTCTGCAAAATTATAGCTCTCACCTTCAGCTCGAGATAGCAATAAAGCCTCGGCTGTAATTATCAACTTAGCGCACTTATATCATAATGTACCATTATACTTGCAGGTTGGTGCGAGAGAATTTGCTCAAAGGAGACTTCGCAAGCAACGTGAAACTGTTACAGAACTTCCCTCCCATGGACGTGTCTCTGATCCTCAAGAAGGCTGTGGAAATTTCCAACAATGACATATAAAGACGACCTCATATGTCGTAGTGATAGGGAGTCGTCCAGGTGGACCCTGCACGCCCGGACCGCTTTAACCCAATAAACCGACACGATATTAAAGAAACAAACAAGCACATGTTCCTATAGCATGATAATTATGGGAACAAGCGTCATCAAAACAAATCATTGATTCTGTAATCTTAGAAAAGTGTAATATTATTAATAATTTATTTAATGCAAGTATGTACTTACATCATAGTCATTCATACATTATTTTCGGCGCGTTACATTATTTCGCCAGTTATTCCACCGCTAAGCAGGAATGTGCGAGCTTTAATGTGTTCCGGTTAGAAGGACAAAGTTTCCAGAAAAATTACAGGGCAATGAAAATCATTTTACATCTCTGGGAAAAATGCAGAAAAAAGTAATTTGCATTCTTCATGTTCTAATAGCTGCGCGACACTGTGCTGTTATAGGCGTGCAGTTTACCATCAGGTGCATGTCTTACTCGTCCCTTCACTATATTATTATTAAAAAAAAAGGCAGTCATAGGAACTGCCGATAGAAGTGAAACTAATAACTCAGAATTTAATAGCTCACTTTGGAAACTACGCGGGTGAAACCGGCGGTCGTGGCCTGGCTAGAGGACGAAATGCTCGCATTTCAGTTGGCCAATGGCCATGGTCCCGAGTTTACCCGAAGATTTCTTATCATGCCCGAGCGTGACGCTAGAGTTCAGTTCACAGCCCACGAAAAATCGGTCTGTGGCGCGCTAAAAGAAGTTTTCACTTCAAAGTCGAAGTTCTTTATTCATAAACTAGCGGCCCGCTCCGGCTTCGCTCGAATAATAACCTAGATATCAACTGCAGCGCCATCTGCCGTAGCCTATGTTACTCGGGAATAATGTAGCTTTCCAAAGGTGAAAGAATTTTTGAAATCGGTCCCGTAGTTTCGGAGCCTATTCATTACAAACAAACAAACAAATCTTTCCTCTTTATAATATTATTATATATTATATTCATAAATGTACAATTTACACGTCAACACTTCAACAAGTAATTGATTGAGACACAGCTTGGTACCGCTTAGTGACCCTGTACAATGTGCAGTCGACAGAAGAGGCTCGAAATCGTTTTATCGAGCCGTTTTATTTAAGGCAGGGGTACCTTACCTGATGTGAAACGATGATGCGGTCTGTGAGGAAGCTCTATACTAGTTTTTTTAAGTAAATTGTTATAGGAAATGCAATATTACTATGAAAACTAACGTGGTTATTACATATTTTAAATTAATACACGGGTGGGTAACTCACGTATTCTATAGTTAGTTCAGTCTCCGACTCAAGTTTCGGCCGCGTCCGGCGTCCGGCCTTTTTCAATGAGCAAACGAGAAGCGGTCACACGCCTGCATGCTCCTTGAAAAAGCCCGCCGATCGCGGCCGAAACTTGGCTCGGACTGAGAACTGACTATAGCAAACGTGAGCTACCCATCCGTGTTTTAATGCAAATTCAATAGTTACTATATTTAAGGGATGTTATATTAGCGATATACTCGTATATTAGCCGCTGTGCCAATCCTACAGCCCCACGCATAATACCCGCAGTCCAGCTATTACGAAAATCATGTCAGCAAACATGTGTTCAAACTATTCCTCGAATTTCTTAATACTACTCGCGTTAGAAATAATTAATTTTTATATCTTTCTATGCACGTAAGACTACAGCAGTTAAATTACGGTAGCTGTCAGCAGTTGAATCATCGTTCTTCCACGATCCCGATATTAATGTTGATATTAGACATTTAACGTAATCAAACTGCTGATTTTATGATAAGTAATCCATAATATTAGAATTGTATAAATCTCGTTTGTTTTTTTTAAACTCGTAAATAATGTTATACGTATCTGTTACAGAACTGGATGCCATAAAAATTAATTGTATATTATTGTATATCTTCCGAATATTCGAATTTATTATGCATTTAATTGTAAATCATAAGTTGAAAACTCATGGGTGTCTTAAAAAATTTAAAATGTGTATTTTGCGTCTTATTAATTCCACCGTCTCAAAATCGTGGACAAATGTAATATTGATATTTCCCTGTGATTATATACATATTTACCTGAAGCTATGAACATCTAAGATTCATTTCATTATAATACTTTAATTTAGAAATTTATTTAAAGTATATACATACTAGACGTTTATAAGTTACTAGCTGAACGTGCGCGCGTTGCTACGCCATCTATCGAAAATTGGTCGTACCAATTCAAATTTTGAACAAATTTTGTTACGGTGTCGGTTACTTTAGGTTCTAATGACGCAACCTTTAAAATTTGACATTTGCTGTCACGCAACAAAAGCTCTCAAAAAGCAATATTTATTCCCGTTTTTGTTACATTTTTCATTCATGCTCGACTCCTGTTTATAGTAGCGTAATGTTAAATAGCCTATAGCCTTCCTCGATAAATGGACTATCCTACAAAGAAAGAATCTTTCGATTCGGACCAGTAGTTCCAGAGATCCTTGCGTTCAAACAAACAAACTCTTCAGCTTTATAATATTAGTATAGATGTTAGATAAAGTCCAATTTATTATTGAAAATTACGCCTACAAGAGTTTCTAAATCCACGACTAAGTAGTTTAATTACGTAGCTTATTACTAGAGACTAACACTGCCAATGCGAGTATGCAATAAACACCAATTTAGAGTTGACTATTAACGTAATATAGCTATTACTGATGTTATCGTGTTATTAGTGTGTACATTCTTTTCGATTCGAAGTTACAATTTTTGATATTATTATACACGAACATAAATAAGTATTTCTAAGACGGTAATTATGTAATGCACCATAAGTTAGTATAGTTGATGCCCCATCGAGACAGTGAGAATTTTCTAGTTCGGATAAATCACAAAAGCGATTTCCCTGCAATGTTATAATGTACAAAACTGTCTTTTGTGAATTGTCAGTCTAACCGACTCCTTCACTTTTTTGCCTTATATAAATGGAGTCGGTAATAAACCCATTTGCCATAGATACGAATAACAACACCAATATGTAAACTATTTATTCAAGGTCGTCAATTAATCATTTGACAATAAATAATCGAATATTGAAAGTTTGTTACAGAAAGGTCGACTGTTTTTAGGTAACTGAAACTGGCAAGTCTAGCTAGGAACGTGGAATGTACCTCGAAATTATAAATGGGGTGAGAAATAATCCTATATGTTTAATACAATTATGTTTGCATATCTAGTGTTAGGGTAGGTTATTTTAATTGGATAGAATAGATTTTTTTAATCAATGCTTTTGTCATCGTATTAACTGTCACGGTGCATAACGCAGGGCCGGATTTAAGGGCATAAGGGGCTACAACCACGGGGCCACCGAAATAAAGATTTCCAACAAAGTCTTTCAAATTCCAAATAATGAACTTTTTGATTTTTCCACTGTTTTAACGACATAATATATTAAACTAGCGGCCCGTTCCGGCTTCGCTCGGACATAACCTAGACACTGTCTGCAGCGCCATCTGCCGGGCTTATTTGTGAATTTAAACCATCTTCGAATACACACACAAAAAAAAAAACATTCAAAACGGTCCCGTCGTTTAGGAGTTCACTGTCAAATGATTAAATTACTAAAATGGCTATAAAAAAACAGGGGTTGGTGATAAAAGGGTAAAAATTTAGGGTTGTATGTATTTTTTAACGCCACATTATAAAAAAATAAAAACAAAAAATTTTTACCTAAAATTAAAAAAAAAAAATGTTTGAGCTGAACAACCCCTAATACTTAGGGGTATGAAAAATAGCTAGTAGCCGATTCTCAGACCTACTGAATATGCATATAAAATTTGGTAAAAATCAGTAAAGCCGTTTCGGAGGAGTAAGGAAACAAACACTGTGACACGAGAATTTTATATATAAGATTATAAAGGAATCTCCTTGATTTCACACTTAATTGTTTAATGCAGATCTCGATGGATAAAATTTTAATTTTGTTTGTGAAATAATTCCTGGCCAAGGGCCCTCCACTCATTTGTTTCCCCGAGGCCGCCTGACCTCGAAACCCCGGCCCTGACGAAACGAAGCGTTATGAACCGGGTTTACCCGCCATTCGTGTTTTACCGTTTTTATTTTAACGGTTACGGTTTTCATGTCTTCCCAGAAGTCTACTAGCGAAATATTACCGAAAAGTTGTACTAATTTACTTACATAGAATGACTCATTTCCCATTGTAAAATACGACAGTGGCGTAATCGTCAAAGTTCGTGGCAACGTTAGTTCTAGCCTTCTGTTGCGTTATTGGAGATTGAAGGTGTATTTTTGAAATCCTTCTAATGTACTGTATGCGTGTAATAGAAACTAAACGCTATGTGTATAGACTGACGATTGATATTTGCGCTGTGTGTTTCTTCCAAAAGTTACTAATTACGATTATATTACATCAATCGAATAATTCCTATAATAAAAATAGCAATGAGACGTTTTCAAGATGCAAATATAGTAGTTCCATATTTCGCCACATCCCACGACTCACGTTACAGGAGCCACGTCATTTTTTTTAGCAATAAAATGTGTAAATTCTTTGAAGAGTACTGTATGAAAATTAGTAAAAAGTGTGTGTCGTAAATTCTTACTTCAGGAGGGTTTTTTAACTTGAATAGGTTTACACTTGACCGCCATCTCGCCTGATGTTAAGCGACGATGCGGCCTACGATGAAGCGTGCTTACCTAGAAGAAACCGATTCACTCTCGACTTGAAGACACCAATATTATAACTATCGGGGTAAATCCTCTCAGGTAGCTCATTCCACAGCCTAGATGTTCTTATGACAAAATTAGAGTCAAATCTCAACAAGAAGGTGTTGAAGGTGATGATCGAAAAATCCTCAGAATTACCTCACGTAATGTATGGATGCCTCCTAACATACGTGTACAAAGGTAGCTAGCTATGTGGGCGAACGCGTGAGCTACAACAGATTATAATTAGACTTTTGAAAACGCCTCACTGTTCTATCATTGTTGTTCTAAATGGTGTTTCCAATGTATTGATATTATAACAGTAGAACCTCGATTATCCGAACGACGAATGAATTTATTCAAACGTTCGATGTGTTGTTGCTCGCTTTTTAAATCAATTCGTTAATTCAACAATTTACGATTTTATTTAAAAAAAAATAGTTGATTTTTTCAGGTGTTGTAAATACACATACCTACGTATTCAAGGTCAATATAAAATTGTGTAAAAAGTGTCGATTATCTAGTATCAGTCCCAATTTTATTTATTTATTTATTCATTGGGTTACAAGTACATAAATATTAACACAATTTTCTTGGTCCAGATTATCGTGGCTCTACTGTATTTTACGTTGTATAATATCTAAACATAAATATAAATCCCATTACTAAATTGGTGTTCAACATCCAGTCTCTCCCTCATTGGATCTGGACCCTTTAGTAGCCCTTAAGTGCTCTATCAAGGCTAATCGTTTTCTTTTTGTTTCTACCAATCTCCTTTCACTGATCCGTTTATAGATTACCCAGATTATCCACGCAAAGGGTAATATTCCGAGTATGATAACAAAAACGAAGATAATTTTGAATAAGTTGTCATCTCTTTTGGCTTGTTCCAGTAAAATCTTAGATTGATTCTCGTTTTCAATTGATTTCTTAATCATCTCATCGAGCTTTGATTTCAAATGTTCTAACTCATTTTCTGCTCTTTCTGTTCGCTTTTCTTTCTTTATAGTTCTTCCAACAAGTTCCCCTATTTCATAAGTTGGATGACGAGCTAATGAACATAAGTCACCTGTTTCTCTCTTCATTCTTCTATTTTTCCTTAGTCTGGTAGTACAAATCTTATTCTCTGATAAATAATAATTCTTCTAAACGCTAAATAGAAGTTGGATTTAGGAGATGAGTAACAAATGTCTCCAACCATAATCTCGGGTTCCCAGCTTACAAAATTTAACAACATGAAATCTGTATTAACAACAGGAACCTCTACTGATAGAACGACTTGGGATCGTATTTCGTCAATTGCTTTAAGGTCGATTTTAAGATGGGGAGTAATAGAGCTTATATCTGACAAAAGTTCATACGGGATCTTGCTCTCAATCCATCGGCGCTGTGTTTCAATAGTGACCAGATCGGATGGGATGCTTCCTAATCTCACCAGAACTAGATTTATATTTAGTTGTTGTAGGTAAGAGTTGAGTAATTGAGAAGACTTGATGTAAATTTCATATCTATCAAATGCTTCTGAAACTACTTCACTTAATTGAGAGGTCAGATCTTTAACATTGGAATGTAAGCCGGTAGTGAATAGTGTGATATTTTTCATCATGATTAGATCATCAGTTCTAGCTCGGTGTAATTCCTCTAATTGTCTCGACACCTCATTGTACCTAGCATCCGGGATCGCGCCAAAGATGTCAGCCATCTCATAGGCGAAAACTGCCGCCGATGCCGTATATCCCACATATTTAATCCCTTTCATAAACTTGCCATATTTTGTTAATTTACCTGCAATCCTTGCAACTGGTCTCACTGCTCTTAAGAAAGTAAGAAGACGAACCCAGACATTTCGTTTCTGTCGTTTGTATTGGGAAATATCTATTATTTGCCCACTGCCTTCTTTGATTTCCATGGGATAGGGAGTGGCTATTAGTTCTTGATGAAGAGATAGTATTTCTACAAACTGTTTTTGATAATGGGATTCAAGGTTTCCGAAAATCTTTTTCAGACTTATAGCTAATTCTGGCTGCATTAAATTGAATTCGATTCTCTGCATGACATCTGTAATAATGTCTATTGGAGACTTGATCTTAATGATTAAGGCCTGATGGTGGTACTGGTCAACGAGAGCTCCTCTCATGACTGGCGATGAGATTTGTACAGTCGAATCACTCTGAAAGTCATCTTGAGGAGTGGAAAGAACTCCTGCGTGTAAACAAAGAAATAATATTAAGAAAAACATTGCGAACGATACTATGTCGAATGTCGGGTTTTTCTAAAACAAAAGTAAATGTCATTAAAGATTTAAAAGTAATAGATCTTATATAATTATATACTTATTGTAAATTTGTACGAGAATCAGATGAAGAACTCTTATTATTAAAATGGGGTTTGTCACAGAGTCGAAAAATATAGCTCGACATTAATCAATAAACTCCTCTTCACTTTCATACCTCTTTCGTGGCTTAGCAGGTTGTACTTGAACTCTGCTAGGACCAGCTAGTCGAGGAGCCGGTGTCACTTGAGGAGCTGGAACAGACACCTCTCTTCCTGTAACTTTAACCGTCTGAGATGCAAGCACGCGAACGACTTCTTCTAACCGATTTGTACTTTTGTCGATTCGATCTGATACATCGGTTGATGGAGCTTGCGACTGAACAGAAGTAAGAATCCTCGTAGGGTGAAGGTTGGTGTTGTTTTTCAAGTTGTCTTCTAGCGTCTTTATAATTGCAGATTTGAGATCATTAAAACTGTACATGTCGACTATTGTCTCTCCTGGCTTGAAGGATACGCCTTGAGCTCCCCATTTCCTGTTAAAAAAGGTTATCATGGTTTGATTCAACGAATACCAGGCCTGATCCGCATCTCGACTCTTAATGTGTCCCCAGTTATTAGGGTATGACTCTCTATCTGTATCAAATAAGCTGTTTAAGTATCTTGGTCTTACCGTGCTTAAAAATAATCGAGAAGGACATGGGGTATTCGGAAGATTCGGATGCAGTTTATTGAATTCTGTAAGAATTTCATTAGGAGGAACCTCATCATCATAAACTTCTTCATCTAGAGTCATTGGTTCGGGTGTTATGGGTTTATCTTGTGGATTGTGAGATGGGCCCTCGACCGGAGTACGAGTTCTGGAACGGGTTTTGGGTCCTGGTTCAATGGATGTGCTCCTGCCTGTACGTTTTCTTCCAGGTCTGGTGACGGGTGACCCAGCCGCAGTTGACTCTGTTAATTCGCTGAACATATTTGTTGTTGTTTCCGATTGAGATGTGGAGGGATTCTGGAAATTTCTTATTTCATTCATTATATATTCTTCAAGAGCTATCCTAGCACTTTCCTTACTATCACACTTATCAAATGCCCCTGACGAGAGAAGACTGCCCATTTGATTGCTCTCAATTCGAATAGCTATAGGGTCGTCATATTCTAATTTTTTCAAGTAGCTCTCTTTGACAGATTTTAATATAGACATGAGAACTTTATTTGTTAACCTAGGCATGGTGTGGAGGAGAAATGCGGATTTAGGGAGAAAGAGAAAAGGAAAATGTGAAGTTTGGGTATTGATAGATATCTATGTCATATGTCCAATATCTGTCATATATCTGTCGCAGCCGAATTGTATAATTCGCCGTATTACATTACAGCTAGCCGTTTTGAAAAACAGGGCCGTTTTGTAATGCGGCGGTTCAACGATTAGCCGAATTGTCATTGCGATACGTTCTTCAATAAGTCGGCCCACGTTTAGCTGCATTGAATTACTGCTTCAATTGTAGGGTGACTATATTTACAAAATAAACAATGTTTAAAATGAAGATTAATATCATCAGAAAAAAGTGATATATTACTTCTTACGATATTCCTTACTATTTTTTATTACAACATTTTACCTCTCAGGTAAAGCTTGAAAGCCCCTAACTTGATATATCATTGAGATTTGACTGCGGGTGGGATCCCGCCAGAAGCTCTGCGGTCAGCCCTGAGAGTCGCTTCTCTGTACTCGGCCTGCCTCGCATGGCTCGCTCCACTCAGGACCTCTCTTGAGCTTATGGGTCCCGATTTTTTTAAATACACTCTAGGGGTAGTAGCGATAAGACTAGGTGAAGTCGGGGTGCTCCGAGTCGGATCTCTGGGTCCTATACAACCTACCCGGTCCGATTTAGTCTTAACAAGGTGGTGGAAACTAAATAGTTTTCAAGTAACACCCGGGTGAGCCGTCAACGGAGGTGAACGGTGGTCAACCCCCCTAATATTATTGTGTGCGATTCCTTCAAATTCCAGAATCCTGTCACTTGAGCAATTTAGCTACACACCTACCTACTAGTTGTTATGTCAGCCAGCGCCATGAGTGTTAAAAATCGGAACTAAAAAATGACAATGAGGCGGCTAATCTCTCGCTTTATTACATTACGGCTAGCCGTTTTGAATGACGTACGGCGTTAAATACATTCGGGCTGTTTTTTAATCGTTAAACCGCCGCTTTACAAAACGGGCCTGCTTTTAAAAACGGCTAGCCGTAATGTAATACGGCGGATTATACAATCCGGCTGCGACACATCGACTGCCATATCATTTGTTAAATTTTAATTTCTGTTATTAATGTATATTAATTAACATACAATGTACTGTTTTCTCTCAAATGGATCTCGGCCTAATTTGTTTTCCCTATGTATTTTTTTTATTCAAACAAACACGTTTTAAGAGTAAATTTATAAATAAACAACTATAGTGGAATATATTGAAGTTTTATTTACTTACCTTAATATGCAAAGAAACCTCGCTTATACATAACTCGCTTTTACCCGCGACTTCGTCCGCGCGAATTAAATATTAATGTAACTGAGGCAGTATTTGTACCCATATACATGTAGTACATTTACTAAGAACAGCTTATATATAAAAAAAAAAAAACAATTTAATCAAAATGGTTCAGTTGTTTAGGCATTCAAGCGTAACAGACATATAGATTATTTAGTAGTGGTAGGACTCTTAGCAGAGTCCGCCTGGGGAAGTACCACACCTTTGCCAAATATTCTACCGCCAACAGTAATGTGCAAACATTACTGTGTTCCGGTTTGAAGGGCAATGATTCCAGAGAAATTACAGGGCTTAGAGACATAATATCTTAGATCTCTGGGTGACGAGCGCAGTGCAGTGCTAGGTACTGATTTGGACTATCATGTTCCAATAGCTGCGTGTTAGGTACTGTGCTGTTATGTGGCAGGCATGTTGCTTACCATCAGGCACATGACCTGCTCGTCTCGTCACTCTATGATATAAAAAAAAAAAAAGACAGTTACTGTCACATTTATTAGATATTGTATAATAGTATGGATTTCAAGTGTCTAGTTGCAAAATCTCTCATCTTTAACATTGACGAACTTCCATATAAACTTTCATTCCTCATTTCCTTCAAAACTCACTTCTGTGATAAAAAGTTTTACCTTGACGTTGTTCTTTCCTGAGTCTAGTCTATCTGTGCATCAAAATCGGTCCAGTGATTCGGTCAAGGCGAGATACCGGTCAAGTGTAAACCTTTACGTTAAATAGAAAACACTTCAAAAATTAGGAGGCGCTCGAAATTTACTCCTTTGTCACGCCAATGTCATCCAAATGCTAAATAATCTTTGTAGCAATGTAATCAGTGTATGTACAAATTAGTGAATTTCGAGCGCCTCCTAGTTTTATAAGTGTTTTCTATTTAACGTAGGTGTAGGTACATATACACTTGACCGAAATCTCGCCTGATGGTAAATGACGATGCGGTCTACGATGGAGCGTGTTTACCTAGATAACTAGAAGAAACCGGTTCACTCTCGATTTGAAGATCCCAAGATTGTAACACTCGGGAATAATCCACTCTGGTAACTCATTCCACAGCCTAGACGTTCTTATCACAAATGTAGAGTCAAACATATTCCTTTGTGTCTTTGCAACATCAACCATGAAATGATGTCGCTTTTTCGAGGTACGAGCAGTCCGATACAAAAAATAAATAAATATTGGTGGACAATTCACACACAACACCATCTGACCCCAAACTAAGCAAAGCTTGTATGATGGCGGCCAGATAGCTGATATAATACTTATATAGCTTAAATACATACTTATTATACATAGAAACACCCATACACAGTGCAAACATTTGAATTCATCACACAACTATTTGCACTGGGTGGGAATCGACCCCACGACCCTCGGCTTCGCAGGCAGAGCTACTACCAACTAAGCCACGAGGCCAGTCTAAAGGGGGCTATTCCTATTCGATCATGTAGATCAGTAGGATACTCTCGATTGCCTATGAGCCTTTAGGGACGTCTATTGATTCCAGAGCCTCCAGCTGATACTTAGGCGATTTATCCCAAAGGTGTGAACATTTCTCCATACAAGAGCGAATCTGTGCTTGAGCAACTGTTCAGCCTTGAAATACCACTTCATATCATACTACTTCATCTGTTTCGATTACATGAAAGGAATATTGTTCGCACTAATAGCACCTTCACTTTAGGCCATAACCCACCACGCTGGCCTAGTGCGTGTTAGTCTGTTAGTGGGACGACGCATGACCTCGAAGGATGCTAGGAACATAATATCGGTTTCGTCGCTATGTTTACCTTCACCGTTTTTTAAGTCAGCGGCATTACCTACGCACATTTCGAAAAGATAGTGATGATCGTAGGTATCGGCAAGCTAAATGCAAAAACTATAATCATAAATGTATAATTTATACGTCAATTAGTGAAGAAAAAACAAATAGGTAAATGCATTTTCAAAGTTTGCTGAATAAATTTCACTGTACTTTAATTATTATTATAATCGTACATACTATCAATGAGGTTTTACTAATAGAAACGTTTTACTCGTTAAAAAAAGCCCTAGCACGCGGCGAAATTGGTTATAGCTACTTATGTAGAATATGCGTAGTTTTGTTTATATAATTCAAGAAAATAAAAGATAGCAGAGATATATAAAACCCCGTTGTCAGAAAGAGATAAACATATGTTCAACTTGCCTTACCTTCCACACCTTGCCTTACCTTCCACGTGTAACATCGGAGCGAGACACGGTGCGACTGAGTTGACTCAGGCTAATTAGCTTGAGTTTAGTTCGCCATGCAGAGCGTGGTACAACGCATCTACCTCAGTTTATATAGAAGATCATTGCATACTATACTCTAAGTTACGGTGGTCTAGTCAAGAGAACGGCGCCTGCCGATTCGGAGACCCTGGGTTCAAACCCCACACGCACCACTGTCTTTTCGAAGTCATGTGCGTAATGCCGCCAACTTAAAACGGTGAAGGAAAACATCGTGAGGAAACCGACATGTAGGTACCTAGAATCTTTCGAAGTCATGTGTCATCCGTCAACCCGCACTGGGCCAGCGTGGTGGATTATGGCCTTAACTCTCTCCTTGCGAGAGAAGGCCTCGAGTCCCAGCAGTGGGAACGTTTAGTGGGCTGTTGATGATGACATACCTACTATATTATTAATGCATCAAACAGTATCAATTATTTTATATCCATAACGATTGTAATGAACAATGTCAATGTTTTACTATTTTATTCTAGCTTGACCATCACTGGCGTTACGTTTGTTACAAGAATATCTCTCTCTTCGCGTGTTGCTACCAACACGCGAAGAGAGAGACACACTTACATGTTACATAGGTACTCTTTGTACGACGCCAGATTGTTTCTTACATACGGCGGGAATTATCAAATAGCTGTGTGGAACTGTGTTACGAGTAGACATGTCGCTTAACATCAGGCGCATGTATTATTCGGCCTGTCATTATATTTAAAGGAATTTATGAAATAATAATGTCCATGTCGATTTGTACATATTTATTGATTGACAATAATATATAGAAAGTAAAAGATTTTTATACAAATATAATGTCATTTTAGTTTTTAATTACACATAATAGCTAGGTAGGTAATAACATTGTAAAATATATTGGAAATAAGAACAAGAATTCACATTCAATTTTGAGTCAATGATACATATAGAAGAGTTATAGTATTTTACGAAGCTTATTGCACTTTGGGCACTAACATTTGAAAAGACCATTAATTTCAGTATTTTACTTATAAATAAAAAACCTTATTAAGGAACATGCATTTACTTGGAATACTAACGGGTGAGAAAACATGATCTAACAACTAATAGACCGGATCCACACCGCAATCAACGCGACCTTATGACAGTGTGATTCCAGCCTTAGATACATTATAAATACAACAATATTTACGACAGAGACCTGAAATTTTTTTTTTATTCGAACTATTTGCAGATAAGCAAAATTTCTGTTGGCGCCGCACGTCGAGTGCATTTGCCAGTTTCGACTATTCATTAGGTATTTCGTTTCGTTTTAATGTTAGCACCAAAACATTACTATTGCGCGGAGGCGCGCGTTCACTGGATTAACAGGACTTCATTTTAATTTCATATTTTTACGAATCAATTGACGAAAACAAAAAGCAATTATTAATCCAAATACAAATTATGCAGAATATTATTACGATAGTCATAAATACTTTATTAAATTATGGATTGAAAGAGTTTATAAGCGAGTTTAAACTATCAAACATTAATGCAATCAGGTATAACAGGAAGATTGAAAGATGAAGTTGAAACACAAAATCTGGAAGTGATCATAAAACTCAGACTTAGTGTCACTTAAACCACAAAATAGTCCTAGTTAAAAGATCCTAATTAAATCCAGTAAACACGCACTTTATCAACAATCCAGTTTCTTATATCGCTTAAAGAAAAATTAATTTTGTGCCCAAACAAACGCACCTATAATAAAATAATGATGTAACAAAAAGAAATAACAATACAACAATTGCTATCGTAAGGTATTCGTCAACAATGAACAAAACGTAAGAAGTTTGTATGATGGTATACGCAGTATATTTGTGACTAATCTTATAATACTGCAAGACGACTCTGATAAACACAGATTACGATGTAAAGAAACTCCACGTTGTATTGTAACGATCGTTCAATTGTTTCTTAGTTTACTTTCAATTCGATTAATTTATAATAATCTGACATTTACCGTAATCGTCTTACTGATCTACTATTAATTTACGGACACAGGTTTTGCTTTCTGAGGATATATAACTAGTGCAAAATGCCAGTTAATCTCAGAATCAGACAAAAACTGACTCTATTTGAAATAGCCAAAGTTGTGATTTAAAATTGCAGTGATTAGCTTCTGAGGAGGTACGAATAAAAAGCGTAGTCGACCATGCAGGCTATAACGACGACGTTAAAATAATCTAATACAGGATTTCTAGTGAAAATTACGCAGAAGGGCTCATACTGCTTCTACAGGCCCCTGCGCCTGTCTCAAAAAGTCTGCAATGAGTTCCATTTTGCGAACTAACGCTCGATTAATCGGCAAATGAAAGTCATTACAGGAGCCAGACAGGCGAAAAACCTAAATGAAGTGCTCAACTTTTCGTTCAATTTCCAATTCTCGTGCCACATTTTCTTGGCTTTAATGCTTACCTACCCTCCGGAATCTATTACCAGACACGACATCTTGTTACAGAAGTAATTTCCTTATCGTCTGCTGTTCTTGTGTAAACAAGGGACAGTACGAGAACGATCAGGATTGATTTCTGTAATAAGACGACGTATTAATTGATTCGTGTGGTGTGACCCACGACGCAAGCGCCATCTATCGTCACTACCCACGAGCCCGAAACGTGGAACTAACTCCACGCTCTCGTGAACACCGACTTTTAATTCAAAACCTAAACAAAATCAAAAATAATTTATCTGCTCCGTAACAAATTAACGCACATACCCTAACTATTCACCTCACTAATTACACCTAGCTACCTTATCAATGCTATTTCTCGTGCGCATCGTTATAGGTCCGTGACAACGACCTCTGCTTCACGTTTTGTTTACTTATCAAAATTATTAGACAGAGATGACATAAACTATTTTATAGTTACTCAAAGATCGTTTTCTAAGTGGCGCCAACTTTTGTCAATTGTTTAAAATTCAAAATATATGTCAAATTGTATCAATGGGATCAAATTATAATACATAATTAGTACAAAATATATTCGTATTCGTTGCAAGACGGCACTACTTTGCGTGTGAGTACGCCTGCCATATATTACAGCAGAATTTTTGCATAAGCAGTAAAAAATATATCGATATGGCATCTCTGTCTGTACTGGTGTTAACCCTCGTCGCTGGAGTGCGTTGTCACCGACATAGAACAATGTCTAGAAGGGAATTATTCCCGATCGATACTATACACAATAAATGACGGCTCCGCACCTAAGGTTTCATCTATCATTTGCTTTCCCCAAATCTGAGAGGATAATAGCTGGTGGAGACAAGTGATAAGATTTGCCGCATACAGTACCACAAACTTATCTTAACCAAAACGTGGAACTAACATTATGAATCGTTATATGCGATAGTAACGACGTGTTTCAGCTGATTGGATAAGTTTGACGCACTGCACTCTGTGGTCCTAGTCTCCAGCTTGTCACTTTGCCACTCTTGAAATCACCATAGAAATGATATGACGGAACATTATACTGCCTAATTGACTATGAAATTTTCCGATATTATCTGAAAGACAGTTTTTGAAACTATTAAAAATCCTCGCTTTAAACGGAGTGTCGTGGACTCTATTTTTAAATTACAGTAAAAACTTCAATAATAAATAAGCTTTACGTAGATGTAACGGTTTAGATATAATCAAAATAAATATGTAGTCTAACGTCAGTCAAAAAATTATACATATTTTGTAGTATAAAAAAACGCGTAATCATCACATGGTATATTTGACAGTCCACGTTCAAGGCATTATAATTTCTATGGCTAAATCCCTAGAGTTTTACAAACAGGTGTAACTATCACCATCTGTCCTTATCGCTCTTGAATACAATCAGCGACAAATGAAAGGATACAATAGCTGTTTATAAAATCTTGTCTCGTCTGACCGATCGAATGCGTTAGTGGTGCACCCGAGCGTCGTAAGCGAACAAACACAGTCTTATGTTGGTACTATTTCAAACAACTCGTTTAGGCTCGTATGAAAATTGCAGATTAAAAAGCGGATCAACATACCTGCAGCGAAACCAAAAGATAACAAACAGTTCACTGTTTATATAAAAGAAAATAACTGTTTTTTTTTACAATTCAGGTGTAATAATCTACAAGAAATTAAACTTTTTATTGATGACATAACTTAACGGATTAATACAATTACTGTAAATCGTCATGACAATCGTGTCAGTTCACTTTTGTGAATAATACAGCTTAAATTACTTTTTGCACAAAATAAAAAAGTATCAAACGGCCATTGCAATTAACAACTGCCGTAATAATCCTGCTATCTCCTTTAATGTTAAAACTGTCTTAAACGTTCATTTCTTTTCATTTGACCAACGTGTGCTTTGTAATATGTAAACTTGTGAATAATAGCTAACATGGGTAAATTTAACAATAATAAGCCTGCATTTTGGCACCCAGATAAAAAAAACAAGTACCAGTGACACTTCTTAATAAGCTAATCGAAATAACTATGAAAACGATATGTTCACATAACCGATAAATGTAGGTGAAATAGAACAGAAAAACTTACCAAGTTTTGAATTAAGGATTTTTCGACAAAGCTCTAAAACACAAATTTTAGATTATTATCCTATTATCTGCTGACATACATGGCACTCGGTAAGCAACCTACCTAAACACTAAATGCATGGTCACATAAATTCTGTTTACTTCTTAATTTACTATATCGTTTTTAATGTTATTTCGTTTGGTATTTTGTATTGTGATAAAAATCATAATTCCAGCTTGACAACTTATTGTATGACAGTTGTTTGTTGTATTGACAGTTAATATGTCAATGTCAAACTTTTATCTAAAAAAATAACTGAGATATATTTTTACTATACATTTAAATGATTATTTTTATATAATTTCACAACAAAACGTTAAATGTGTTTACTAAGATATTTACGATGGGGGGCGGTGGTGTTTTTCTAGTTATCTTAGTAAAGATTTATATACTGATGATTTTAACCTAACACAGAACTATCAAGATCACCTATAACACTTTTCTATTACATAAAGATCCGCTTTTCACATCTGTGTGTATCGAAGTGTACTACTGGACGCAAGCGTGTCTGAATGCATCTAACACTAAGTTACTACACGTAATTTATAGATATAGCTCTATGACGAACCCTTCAACGCTGTGGAAACACATTGGCATAGATTCAAGATTGATTTGCGGACTCATAGCTAAAAATAGAAGCTTGATAACACATTTGCTACTGAGTACTAATATTTTATATTCACAAGGCTATTCATTGCGTAATATACATACGTATACTGTTCGTCAAGTTTTACTAAAAATTATAATTGAATTTTATTTGTACGTTTTTTGTTTATATCGTTTAGATGCTTCTTTGTACAATAACTTATGTGGAGACATTGTCCTTCAACCGGAACAATAATCTTTATTACTGCTCTGTAATTGACAAACGTATGATATCTTTTTGCAATGTCTGTTTGTGTAAGAAAATGTTGTGATGTTTTAGAAGTGGAATAACTCTCATTTTCATTTTTTTTATTACAAAATAGAAAGAAAAACTACTTTAATTTTCTCTTTATTATAAAATATGTCAATTTTAATTGTCAATCAATCACTGTGCTTTAAGAAATATAATAAAATGATTTGTGTTTTATTAAAAAACAACTTTTTATTTTCTCTTTAGTGTTAAAGAGAGATGGAAGTTACTCTTCTTCGAGTCGACTGTCCATTAAATTGTTTTCTCTAGACTCTTCGCTCGGACTCGGCAAATTGTGTCCAAGTATAAAAATTAATAAGACTGCTTATTATGTGTATATATTTCAACAGCGTTCAAAGGTATCGATATCCACAAAAATATCCGAATCTCATTCATACGTACACATCGATATCGTCCAAATATACTTTTATCAACTCTGTACGGTTACATAATACTTTATAGTTTGTATAAATAAATTTATTAAAATATACATTTAAAACTGTAATCCAACATTCAACACACAATTAAAAACAACAGTTATTTAAATTGATAATTTGAATTTGTTTAAAATGTTTCGAGCCGCTGTTTACCGTTTGAAATCTTCCTAACTTCCCTTATAGAAACTTTAGAGTAGTTATTCTATTTTGTTGTTCTTTTCGACCGAGTTCAAACTTTGAACGGGGGAAAAGGACATAAGACAGATATAACTAACCACTCTAATAATACAGTAGAACCTCGATTAATCGAATCCTCAATTATCTGAATGAGTTGATTTATCCCAACGCTCAGTTAAACGAACTTTGGTGCGAAAGACACATTGTAGCTCGCAAAAATTCTCGATTTTGTAAAACAATATGACTAAAAAAAGTATTTTCCTTTTTTCAAGTGTTAAAAATATAGGTACATTTACCTGTATATATCAACGTCAATTTTTAAAATATATGTATGGTTTATACGTAAAAAATGTTGTTAAAGATCTTGTTGTCCCAAAACTTCCATGTTTCTATTTCCCAAACTTTTGATTACTCGAGCCATCCTCAGACACAATTGGTTCGGGGAATCAAGCTTCTACTGTTTAGCATGTTTATAAGGGATGTAAGTTTTTCAATGTCCAATAGTCCCTGAGATTCCTATTCTATATTTGTCGCACCGAATGGTGTATCCTCAATGATATCGGAACAATATTCACGTCATCCTAAATTACTTTCAAAATAATTTCCCTTCGGACTAGCTAAACGAAAATAAATACTTTTAACGTTTGTACCCTAAAATGTGAATAAAAACTTAGCACATAAAATTATCAAAAAACATCCTTAAGTTAAAATATACGACGTTTAGTATCTGAGTGTAGCATTTAAGATAACTGATAACTTAAGCCAGTGAACTTAAAAATGTGGCAGTTGTCTGATTTCAACATTGGTCATTGTTCCAAATTGTAATAGAGACGATTGTAAAAGATAAATATATGACAATTTGTATTAAAAATTCAAAAATGTTAATGCCTTGAGTTATCATAATTTTAGATGTTACACTCAAAATTATTAAAACATCTCGATTAACAGATTAAAATGAGAAGTGAAACGCCAGGCGGCCGGATTTGAAACCGAAAAATAGACGCAACAAATCGGCGATGCACCAAACTACAGATTGAACACGTAGGCATGTCACTATGGGCGAACGATTAGACAATGATATAGCACCGAGGAAACTTCGGCTGTGTACAAACTTACTACGATTGCGAACGATCTTGGATATAATATATAATTGGATAGAAGATTCAAGAACAATTGAACCGTTTTGGGAAGCACAATCTTGATACCTCGCAAAATTGAGGCACATTTGTATTAGATATAGTCAAAGCCAGACTTGATGTACTTTCGTGTCCTTGTGTAGGTATTAACATAGGGCGCATTCAACGTCACAAGCGTCATTGCGACACTTATAATAAGTATATAACATATCCACGGTTCTTTCATGGAGACCATAAAATGTTGCGCGGTTTGAACATGTGTGTATGAACTATATTCAATAGTTCCTAAAATCACCCATATGCCATATGGCAGTCGCATACAGCTAGGAATCATCTGAAAACGGTTTAATTGTACCATTTAAAGTATCTGTTTAATAAAATTTGTTTTATTTGTAATTTAACTTTGAAATGTCATATAATATAAGAATATAATTTTGAATGTGTATATAAAAAAAATCATATTTTTAAATTTCCATGGGTAAAAACAATTAAAAAATATATCATTTCTAGTAAATATACCTTGACTTTGTCGATTACCATACGTCAGAATGTCCAGTCCTTCGACTGCTTTACTAAGACGGTTTTAACTTAGCTATAGGCTATTGCCATATCTTTGCTTTGATTTCAAACGAAAATATAGGAGAGGTTTCAAAGACAGTCTTGAGTACTATATTTTCTTAGGCGGCATACCCCCGGATTATCTTCTGACAAGTAATCGAAGTGACAATAAGTTTACCTGTTAAATAGTATATTATAAAGGATAGAAATCAGTTACATATCAAGGTGTGGTTTGTACTGTTTTGGTATACTTATTGCCACACGCACTTGTCAATGGAATTAGAAAAAATATTGACTCTAGGTACTTGTTGTGTACGAAATGTAAACTATACATTATTCATATTTTTTTCTGATTAGCATTTTTAATTGTGAGCTCTTTTTATAGAGAGATTGGAACCACAACGCTGGCCGATATCCGACGTCACTGAAGCTGAAAGTATACGCGTCGGATACGAGACCGCCAGAAGTAAAGGAATGAAGAGGTTTACGAGAAGAGAACAGCGAAGAGCCGACATGATAACGTTATTTAGATATACTATGAAATGATATATGTTATAAACAATGGACATTAATATGGATAAAGCGGTAACGTTATATTCTTAACCAGTAATTACAAATTAGTTTCCGTAGCGTCTTGACACTATATTCAGGTACTCAAGTCACAATATGTATCTTTTTTTAAATTTATTTATTTATTAAGGTATACAAAACGGAATACAGTTTTAACTGTAGTATCTTATTGGCCAAATCGTTCGCAATCGCTCGTTATACTCGATCTATGAATGATCCTGTTCAAATAATCTGACAGCGATGAAATACGCGGCGAATAGACATAAATAACTTATACTGTCAGATTATTTTAATTCGCGAAAAACCACAACTAATACAGCTCCCACAAGTATGACCGACGATGAAATATATAAGTTGTTTTGTTTTTGATAAAGATCAAACATTCATCGACACTTTCTCACACAACACCTTCTAGCCCCAAGCTGAGGAAAGCTAGTAATATGTAGCCCAGATTGATGATAAAGATCAACTGGCGTTGTCTAAAAGGTTAAAAAAATTAAAATGATATTTAAGTCGGTGTCATCAGACCGTGCCTTTCATTTTAAATAGCTTGTGACTTATTTAAAATGTGGATATTAGGATTAATTAAAAAAGTTTTATATCGGTTCCGATAAAATACAAATGTTAACAGTATTTTTAAATAGACGCACCTTTGTAAATGAAATATAATTTTATCGTGTGACAAATTTTGTTTGCGCGACTTCAGATTGCGCGTTTGAATTTGTTTAATACATATATTCCAGTCCAGGCCTTAAAAAGTTGAATACTTCCCTTTGCGCGATTATAGAGGGAATTTTATCTTCATTTGTTTTAATCTGGGTCTTTAAAGGTAT
Organism: Ectropis crepuscularia; assembly: GCA_963693475.1. NCBI lineage: Eukaryota > Metazoa > Arthropoda > Insecta > Lepidoptera > Geometridae > Ectropis > Ectropis crepuscularia. The sequence goes on from OY856338.1 coordinate 40,810,040, forward strand.
ACATTTTGTTTACGCAACTAGAGACGTGTCGTGTTTCCAATTACATATTTTATTTTGGGTCTCAAGAATTCACATAATTTTGTTTGCTAGACAATCGCATCGGCGTTCACATTTCTTCTAGACTGGGCTTTCCAAAGATTTAATTGCGTTTACACGGCATCAGAACGTATGTCGTTTACATTTGTTCATCAAGTTTACACCTTCGAAAGTTATGCAGTTTGTTTACGCGAAATCAGAACGTATGTCGTTTACATTTGTTTATTTTAATCTGGGCCTTACATTTTATCGCGTCATCATTAGTTTACTTTTACTCTGGGGGGTGTTGCGTGCGAAAGTGGTCATAGTTGCGAGGGTGCTAGAGTAGTTTACTGCAGGACACAGCACTTGCACTTGGGCTTCTTCTTGATGGTGACGTGTTCCGGTAGCTGCGGCTCGGCGGGCGCGGTGCGCTGCACGTCGACGGCCCCGGCGCCGGCGCGCTCGGGCGGCGCGCCGTTCTTGGTGCCGTTGGCCTTCGCGGCCGGCGGGCTGGACGCCTTCGTCGGCGGCAACGGCGGTGGACTAGCCTGGAAACAATATTACTACTACTCAATCATAGTTTACGATGACTGGCTTACGTTGGGAGTGACTGTTGCTTTATGGGTAATTCAGATGTGATTAGTATAAATAGTTAAGTATGTAATAATAAGGGATCGACCAGTAAAAAAAATATTGAGCCATAATTTCTACATTGATATGAATTTTTTTTTTTATAATATAGAGTGACAGGACGAATACGACATGTGATTGATGGTAAGCATCATTCACGCCTCTCCACAACACCAGTGTCACACAGTTATTGGAGCACGAAGAGTCCACTTAACTAGCACTGCAGTGCGCTCGTCACCTAGATACATATTCTCAAATTAAGATGATATAGGTATCTTTTTTTTTTTTTTTTTTTTTATTTAATTTAAACACTCCACAGACTCCGGGGTCCGTGACTTTTGTCATTACATTAATCTTTTTTTATTTACATAGTTCTTGGATTAGGAGAAGAAGAGGAAAATAAGGAGGGGAGTAGGGGGGTGGTGAACATTTTAAGCGTAATTCTAAAGCTAGTCAGTCCGATTTCGTCTGTTGAGCCGATCACTACCGGTTGGGATTCCGATAGTAATCGACTCGACATCGTCTTTTGCCTAAGCCGCCTCCTCCTGGCCCAGAGCCTCCACTACAGCCGCATTTCTGTCTCTAATGGCCATCTGCAGGTTGAAATCTTGAATGGTCTTTGGTGATGCAGCCAACGCTCGCCGCACGAACCGACCGATGGCGTCGTCGGTGTCGTCAGCGTAGTATGTGAAGGTCCCCGTGTGCCGTGAGATTGCAACAACCGCATGGGACACGCTCTCGTGCAGCTTCATGTTTGCCTTAGTTTTAATTACGATTACCGACTCGTATGTCAATCCCTGCGCTTCATGAATGGTAAGGATGCGTGACCCGGTGCCTGACCCGTAACCCTGGTTTGTCAGGGTCTCCTTTTCCTCTTGAGTATGCACTAAAAAGAGGGTGTTGGGTTGGGTGCCGGGTATTTGCGCTCCTTTATACCTTCTCTGCTCCAGGGACTTTATACGGGGTACTGAGGAGTACATACCTGAGTATATTTCCCTCAGCGCATATGCAACATCCATCGGGTTGCGATGTGTGCAGAGCAACTCCTGGCTGATCTTTGCTACCAGGTTCGGGCGGTGATACCTCATTTCGAAGAGATTTTCCCTGTCGATGTAAGGCAACTGATTGATGTCTCCGATGAGGACAATTTCGCCAACACCAGACAGCCGTGAGACCATCACAATGGCCCCGAAATGGTTCATGAGAGCCTCATCCACCAGGAGGCGGCTGAATTTCTCTTTTCCGAAACCATTTACCAGAGCAGAAGCCATAGTTCGCACCCTGGTTTTGACCAGGTTTCCGATACGGTGCGATAGCTTCTCCCTTAGATCTTTTGCTGCCTCAGTTGTTGTGGTGATGATAGCGTCTTTGTCCACGTCGAAGTGTCTAATCACCCACGTTGTCTTTCCACATCCTGGAACTCCGTTGACCCACTGTATGCTTGGTACCTCCCAGTTTTCCCAACAAGCTTTGACGTTTGAGGTCCCTTCAATGGACTTGGCCATCTCGAGGATCCTGTCGTCCAGCATAATCTTGGTGCATCGGGCGGTAACTACAATTGGGTCGTTTAGTGGTGTCGCATAAACGGGTCTTCCCGCGCGCTCTGTCTCACTCTCGTTCAGTGTCACGAAGCCATTTTCTGCACTGTAAGCTGCCATATACTGTCCTGTCATGGTTCCCTTGATGACCCGGGATGTGACATTATTATAAATGGCTGCTTCGGCCTCCTCGAGATTCACCTTTAGAAGGCTTTCACTACCTAGCCTATAGAACTGCATGATGTTTTCGCAGGTCTTGAGGTTAACTAGTCTTGTTGCTCTCAGTATGGCTATGAATTCGATGAAGGCGTTACGTGCATGGCTCCGCGGCTCCGAAGCCGTGACATAGCGGGGCGGTTCAACCTGTCCCATGTCGGCTCTCGTTCGGCTCATTTGTTGCTGTGAAGCTGTTTTGAGGGTCCCTGACGTTAAAAGGGGTGGTGCATGGGATGAGATTCGGAGTACGCTCCCTGCTGCAGTGTTGAAGGCAGCCACGAAGGCCGTGTTGGTGCTTCGGCTGCCGCTTTGATTGGCTGCGGCTTTTTCCGCGGCTGCCCTCTGCTGTGCTCTTTCGGAACCGGTTTGGTTGGTCGAACTAGGAACGGGGTGTCCCCAGCTGTCAGTTGCATTTGTTAGGTCGTGCGAAGGGGCTCTGAGGAAGCTCAGATTTTCTCCCCTATCTTCGTATACGACAACCTCATGATGTTTAGAAGCTTCAATGCAACCCAGCCGGTCTGCGACTTTCGCTCTTGAGTATTCGATTGCCATCGCATCCACGCTTATCACCCGGGGTGTTTCACCCGCATTTCTGCTAAGATGTGCAAGCAGCGCACTTGCCTGTGTGAAAGGTGTCCGACCTTCCGAGTATTCTATTAGTGCAATCGTTTTGTTTCTCGATCGCACCAACCGAAATCGGTGGCCGTCTACCTCGCACACTGGCATAGCGTCGAAGGTTTTCCGCTTCATTGTGACTTTTGCGGTACTCCCATTGAGCAGACAAGACAATCCCGGCGACAAACGGGCGCGTTTCCTTTCCCAGGCGAAGCAAAAGCTTATTCCGAATCTCTCTTTGTTGCTATCCATGAAGAGAGCCACCCCGCGGATACGGATCCCCGCCTCTCCTCGGTCTGCGTTCTCCAGTAGTTGTTGGACGGAGATGCTCTTTGAGGAGCTATCTTGGACGGAGATTGCACCCGGCGTGGCGTCCACGGACAGTGGGGTAGGGTGTGGTGGTGAAGGGGGGTGTGTATTAGACTTAAGTGTGGAGTTTCTTTTGGCCGCTATTCGGAATGAACTCTCCATGAAAGCCAGAAGCCGTGGTCTACTATCTGGATCTGCCAAGACGTTGTGGAGATCCGAAACAACCAGCTTCCTGTCAATCATAGATTCGAGATCATGTCTTGCAGCCATGAATCGGGGACAATCTACCAGCACGTGCCAGACATTCTCGGATTTTACAGAGTCACACTCGCATACAGGACTGCTCTTAAGCTTAAATCTGTACAGGTATTCTGCTATTCCTCCGTGTCCCGTCAACGCTTGTACCTGGAAATGAGTCAGTTTCGTAGTCCTTATCAACCGATATGCGTTTGCTATATCGGGGAGGAACGTCTGAGTGACTCTTCCGGTGTCCGAGGTCTCATATCGATCCTGCCACTTCTTGACCGATTCTTCGCGGATTTTGCGTTTGACGTAGGACAAGGGGATCCCCTCGTAGTCCCTGGGCGATTCCGCGAGTGCTGCCGATTTGGCCAGTTCGTCAGCTCTTTCGTTGCCGACGGTGCCCACATGCGCTCTTACCCAGAAAAGACGAAGAGATCTCCCTTCAGCATTTATCTGTCCAATGTTTTCCTTTATGCACTTTGCCAAGGGGTGACTCGTTTTTGGATTACTCAGCAGCTCGAGTGAAGATCTGGAGTCACTCAGGACATTGACTTCTGGGTCCTTGCTCTTTAACACCATTTGAGTTGCCCGGCAAAGAGCATAGAGTTCCGATTGAAAGACTGTGCATTCGGAGTGGAGCTTGAATGTCGAGTTCTTGACCTCTTTGCCATTCTCCCACCATGTTAGAGCAGCTCCAACCTTACCCTCAATCTTACTGCCATCAGTATAAATTTGAGGTCCTTCTGGAAGATTGGAGGTGTCTTCTATAAGTTCGTACTCTACGGATGTCTGCGTGGACGGATGGGGTTTGTCCAAGTGGTTTACGTTCCGCTCGAGTTCCACTTCTGGTGGGAGGTAATCTTGGGAGAGGTTCTTTTTTACTCTGTACAAACTTGCTGCTTCCTGTATCCTGAGATCCAGGGGGAGCAGACCTGAAAGGGCAAGTGCTGATTTCAGAGAAACAGTACGGTACGACTTGCAGATTTTCTGGGCAAAGCCTCTTTGAATCGCGTTTAAGTGAGACTTGTTTTCCTCGAAGTCTACTGCTTGTGCCCATACACTTGAGGCGTACATGATGATGGGTTCCACTACCGCGACGTAGATAGTTCTCGTGATTTCGCCATTTAATCCCCAGGTCACCTTCGCTGCACATGCGAGCTGTCTATAAATGTTCGCCACTTTTTTACATTGGGCGTTCACATGTGCTTTAAAGTTGAGCCGGCGGTCGATCATTAGGCCTAGCAGTTTGACTTCCTCGACCAGATCGAGCCGGACGCCGGACATGACTATGTTTGGAGTTTCGTACTTCAACTTATTTGTGAAAAGCATCGCGTTAGTTTTATGCGCTGCAAAGTTGAGTTTATTAGTTTTACCCCATTTCACTGTCATGTTCAACGCCCTGCTCGCTTGCTGTTCGATGATGTTCGGGCTGCCTGTAAACACGAGAACGACGTCGTCCGCGAATGCTTGACAGTATACTCCCTCGGCTTCTAGCATTCGTAGTAATGAGTCTAGAATCACATTCCAAAAGGTTGGTCCACAGATAGACCCTTGGACGCATCCCTTGGTTGTTTCCTTCTCATAGACTGCTCTTGCATAGTTGACCTTGATTTTACGATCGCTGAGGTAGGAGTTTACCATGTCGTAGAGGTTTGTTGGGCACCTCTTCTTCGCTAATTGATGTTTGAGGGCGGGCCACCAAGCATTGTCGAAGGCACCTTCTATGTCCAGGGAGATTAGGAGTACGGTGTCTTTACTGTCTACTCCTTTTTTGATGTGCTCTACCAGGTCATAGAGGGCGTCCTCGGTGCCTCTTTGAGGCATGAAGCCGTACTGTTTTCTACTGATGGTTGGGAGGAGATGCCATTGGAGTCGGTTTACCAGAAGCTTTTCAACGATTTTTCCTAGAACGGACAGAAGACCTATGGGGCGGTAAGATTTTGGATGTGTGTAATCTGTCTTACCGGGTTTGCGTAATATGACCACGTGCGCTTCTTTCCATTGCTTGGGGAAGTATTTCAGCGACAAGCATTTGTTTGCTATCGCCAAGAAAACCTCCCATTCGCATCGAATGGCTGCTGCACAGATATCAGCGGATAGCCCGTCTGCGCCGGGGGCTTTTTTCGGATTCAGAGTTCTCAGTACTGATTCCAGTTCCGCTGATGTGAATAATGGGTCATTTTCCGGTAAGTCCATAGGCGTTTCTGTCGTTCGCTCCCGTAGCTCTGTATGACACGGTTGGTCTGTGCTCTCAGAGTCGTCGGGATAGAACGTTTTAGCAAGTAGTTCTGCAGATAGCTGGGGGGATAGAGTGTTACCTTCGGTGTCTCTTAGGAGTATTTCTTCCTGTCTTGTCGAGGTTTTTTTCATCACTCTGTAGATCTTGTCCCACATGCTTTCTTTCTCCTGATTCGTGCAGAACTCTTTCCAGCTTATCGTCTGAGCTTCTTTGACTTTATCCTTGTAGTCTTGCCGAGCAATTTGGTACTGTTCGACTACAAGTTCCACTCTGTCGGGGGCGGCATTCCTGATCCGTCTCTTTCTTCTGAGAACTTCTTTTTTTAGATTATCGAGCGTTTTCGTATACCATGGGGGGGTTGGATTTCCCTTCGGCGAGCTTACAAGTGGAATGGTTTGTTTGCAAGCTTCATGTATACTAGCTGTGTAGCCCGTAATCATCGATTCAAGTTCCAATGGACTTTCACATTTCTCCACTGACTCCGGCGAGAGGTTTCCTTCTGCAAGGGAGGATTTGAACTGTGACATAAAGTTTGACCACTGTGCCTTCTTGGTGTAGTATTTACGAGTTGTTATTGGTCTCTGTTTTTCGAGACCTTTAGTTAGACGCAAAGTGAAGGTGATTGCGTTGTGGTCTGATGTTGTAATACTTTTGTCAACCTTCCATCCCTCGATTTTCCCCAGGAGAGACCCACTGCACGTTGTTACATCTACTATGCTTGTGCAGAGTTTGCCTTCCCTAACGATCTCGAAGGTTGGTGTATCGCCGGAGTTGAGAATAAATAAGTCCATTTCGTTGAAGAAAGAGTTTACGGCTTCTCCTCTCTCATTTTGCGATGTGCTTCCCCACCAGTGGGACCACGCATTCACGTCACCAGCAACAATAAGGTCTTTAGTCGCTAGTTTTTCGCTGAATACTTTAATCCTGCTGAGATAGGGGTCGACTTTTTGGTCTCCTTCTAAGTAGACAGAAATCACTCCCAGTTTTAGGCCTGTGCCGACCAACAGGACCGCCGCTTCCGTTTCGGTAACAAGTTGGGGGTCATGGATGACCTCCAGCCTGTCATCGAAGACTATTATGGCTGCCTTAACTGGTTTTTGCCTATTTAAACTGCACTGAATAACGCGAATTCCAGGATACTGTTTCATTACGCCTTTGTTTCCCACATAGGGTTCTTGAACAAGGGCAACTGAAACTCCCCTTTCTCTCGCGACCTTCAGGAGTTCTGTCGTTGCATTCTGGGAGCGCTGCAGGTTTGCTTGGATGAAACGCATACCTGGTTCGCCTACTCTTTGGGAGACTGAGCCACTTTCCTCATGAGTGCCCTTAGCAATACGATATACGAGACCGCGCTATACCATCCCATTTTATCCTTTCAGGGCACTCGCTACTAAAGGCGTTGTGAGCGAGTTCTCTGTTGGGGCTGTTGGGATGAGCAATCGCACAGTTCTTGCATTTGGGTGGCAGGTCTTCTTTTCTTGCCTTGCATTGTGTCCAGGAGTGGGTTTTTCCGCAGTGACTGCAGGACTCATCCCTTTCCCGGCAGATCGCTTTTGTATGGCCGAAACCTAGGCACTTGGAGCACTGCACCAAGGGCGAATGGTCTGCCACAGGTCTCCTCTGGAGTCCTATGTAGACCTTTTCAGCGTTCAAAAAAGCTCTGTGAATGCGAGGGGAGACCTCGATCACCGGATGACACTCGTGCGGATTTCGCGCCTTTTTCCTGTATCGCACCCTGATCGCACTCTCTTGCAAATTAACCCCCTGTAGCAGGTGTTTATTCTGCGCCAGAAGATTTTCCACTATTTCGTTATCCTTATGAATCGACAAGACGTCTCGAATGATGATCAGTGGGTTACCTGCTTTCGCAGTTTCAACCTTTAGAGACTTGTCTTGCTGCACACGATTTCTGACTAGGCCAAGGTCTTCCTCTGTGCTACAACTCAGGATGACTTTCCTGTTTCGACCTTTGCGCACTCGGTCAACTCTTGCTCCAGTCTTCTTTGTGTCCAGTGCTAACGCTATCTTGTCTATCAAATTTTCAGATGTCGTGGATGATGTGGGATTTGCCGTTGTCACGATCAGTGTATGATTAGGTTTTGGCACAATGGGCTTAGCCGCGATTTTGGCGTAGGCGGGCTTCGGTGGCTTGCCGGTTTCCGCTTGGGAGATTTCGGCCTCGATGCTCAGAACTGGTGCAGGAAGAGTTAATTTATCTTGTCGCATAGTCCGGAGTTCCGAAGATACAGCCTCGAGCCGTTCGGTGATTGGTAGCACGTGCTCGTCGATGTTAATTTTAATTGGGGCGGGGGGTGGAGGGAGTGATTGTTCAGTCAACATTTTTTCGATTTTGCAAAACCTGTCCGAATAATTTAAGGGGATTGGAGGTGGAGGAATCAAGGCGAGCTCTTTTAGCATTTCAGCGTTTTGGCGAAGGGCCTCAACAGTTTTCTCTCTTTCTACGTTTGAGTCTCTCCGCATCTCGTCTACCTGTCTTTGAAGAATTTCTATCCCAGTTTTAAGGCTGTGACAGTCATTCCGCGGCGGTGTCAGATCGACGGTGGGGTTTTGGCTCGGCGCTGGTGATTTGAGGTAACTGTTGATGCTCTTCACCGCCTCCGCTGTTGCTTTGATCTGTTGGTGGGGCTCTATCGACTCGAAGCTCTGCCAGTCTCTAATAGCTTTAGTTTCTATTTGGAGTTCGCTAAGTGTCTCGCGCGCCAGAGCTACCTCTTTTGTTAGGTCGTGATCAATTGTCTGTAAGGACTTTGAGTGGGCCCTTTCCACCGAGAGCAGCTCCACTGCGTGTCGAGTTCGTTCTTGTTGTAGTGAGACTATGTGACGGTGCCTGGACTCTGCCAGGGAGAGGACGATCTCGTAGAGCGCCTGGAGACTCTCGATAGCTGTTTGCTTTAAATCCTTTCTCAAATTATGGGATTCTTCGAGAGCGTCCTTCCCCCGGAGTAGTGCGTCATTTGCCACTTTAGTTGCGCTGTCCATCTCGACCCCCGTCCGCTTTGAGCTATGTGCGATCAGCATACTGGCTCTTTTGCAGCGGGCGGAGTTCGGGAAAGATGTCTCTGACACACTATCCATATCGTCATCCGTCCTCAACTCTTTTGGCGGTGAGATCCCGCACTGTTCCCAGTCCCCGATCCTGTCCATCGCGGCCACACGTTCTGGGCTCGTCCCCGGCACCGAGGTCACCGGAGCCGAGATTTCGCTAGCTGTTTTTGAATGCGGTGGCGAGGAGGCGTGACCGAGTGTCTGAGCGCAGCGGGACCCCACTTCAGGGAACTCTGTGGGCACCCCAGGGCATTGTCCCGGGTGCTGCGTCGGCTGCACCACCTCCGACTTGCTGGTTTTAATATTTTTTTTCAAAATGCGTTTATGTAAGGTCGATGCCACTGACCTTACTGAAAGCACCTTTGTTCGTGTGGGTGCCATGGCAGGGGCAGATGTGAGGCAAGCAGAGGTGGAGGGGGCGGATTTTTTGGTTGTATCGGACATGTTTAGTATATTAAGAAGAACAAAATACTTATTTAGGTATTATTTAACAGCTTATGTTGACTAGGTCTAACCTGCAATTACTAATTAGGCTTAATTTACGCGGTCAGATTTAACTTTTAGCTTCTTATCCTACTCACGGGTATTCCTCTTCTTCTTCTATTCCAAGCTTGGATTTGTCAATTTTTTCACGTACACACTCAACGTAGATGTTCTTCGGGCTGTCCAATAGTCCAGTAAACAGCAGTCAGTTTTTCCGCAGGGGCCGACGATTATGTTGTGATCTCCTAAGTTCGCCTCTGAGATCGGTGTAGAGTGCAGAGGGTGACGTCACAGTTGGCGGGGGGAGGTGTCGTAGGCGCCTGCCGATGACCGATGACGTGCTGCAGATTGGTCTGTACAGCGAAACGAACGTGCGGCGGATATCTCTATATCGGTGATAACTCTATCGGTATTAGGTATGTCGTCGAACGTGACTTTTGTTCGATTCTTAGTTATGCGGTCTCCTGATGTTACTTCCGAACTAACCTTTGTTTTCAGTTGGATTTCCGATATTTTTTAAGATATCTCGTTGTTCCTGAGGTCCTTGGGGCTGTCAACACCGCTCCGGGGTCGCTGGACTGTTACTAGTTACACTGATTCTACTGAGATGCACGCAGCTCAAAAAAATCCACTCGTTTTGATTTTTTTTTTGCGGAGCTGTTGTTGAACGTGTACGTGTTTGATAGGCTCTCTTGATATAGGTATCTCTAAACCCTGTAATTTCTTTGGAAACATTGCTTTTCAAACTGGAACACAGTGAGGTCTCTACCTAAAGTTTTGTTCCAAAAATACAAGATAAAACATGATTATTGACCTGAATATAAAGTATTTTCTTTTGTAAACATAAAGTTTTGGTGACTAAACAAGGTTTAACGCACGTTCAATATGAACTGAATAAGGACTTGCCAAGGCCCTGGCTCAAGGTTCAGATTTTGCTTCACAAAATTCGATAATGTTGAATGGTTATCGAATCAGCAGATCACACGCTCCTTGGAGCGTGTCAGAGCTCGGAGCTAACAGAAGCGTAATTTGCAACACAATGGCCACTCGAGATTGTACATAATTATCAATGATCATGGCGCTTCGGGATACAATGGCCTACATCAATGTAAATTGCGTTATTTTTAGATTTACTTGTAAGTGTCGAGGGTCTAGAATCTAGAACTTTAGTGTAACTGGTAACCACCGCACAACGAATCTAAATTTAATTTAATTTCCACTTTATTACGAGAACCAACTTGAAATTGTCGAGTACCTAACCCCTGACCGTCATCAATTTCAAGATGAAGAATGTCAAGACGTTTCAGAGATTAGCCCGAAAATTCCCTAGCCCGATTAGACAGAAAAGTGTTTTTTAGGGTTCCGTAAAACGTAAAAACGGAACCCTTATAGATTCGTCATGTCTGTCTGTCTGTCTGTCCGTCCGTATGTCACAGCCACTTTTTGCCGAAACTATGAGAACTACACTGTTGAAACTTGGTAAGTAGATGTATTCTGTGAACCGCATTAAGATTTGAACAAAAAAATTAAAAAAAAAGAAAAATTAGGGTTGCCCCCCATACTGAGAACTGAAACTTAAAATTTTTTTTTTCATCAAACGTACACGTGTGGGATGTCTATCGATAGGTCTTTAAAAATGATGTTGAGGTTTCTAAAATCATTTTCGTCTATACTGAATAATTTGCGCGAGATACACTTCCAAAGTGGTAAAATGTGTGTCCCCCCCCCCTCTAACTTCTAAAGTAAGAGAATGAAAAATCTAAAAAAAATATATGATGTACATTACCATGTAAACTACCAACGAAAATTAGTTTGAACTCGATCTGATGAGTAGTTTTTTTTAGTACGTCATAAATACACTATTATTGAAACTTCGATCAAAGTTACAACGAACTATAAGAACTATGTGTACTATGTATATTATGTTACTTGCTGCAACGGAACCCTTCATGAGCGAGTCCAACTCGCACTTGGCCACTTTATTTTTATACGAGTACCTGCCGTACTTATACTTTTATACTAATTATGTGAAAAGCTGTTGGAATTACATTGGAATTACAGACATACACTTTTAATGATACGATTTAATGTATGTAGGTATGTACAGATACCCAACTGGCAATTAGATTAAAGTCAAAGTTCTTCATTCACAAATTTACAATAGGGTACCGGACTGGGTCAAAAATACACCATTCTAATTGACTAATTAGTCAGCTAGATCATGGAACAATATTGGACACGTATTTTTTGTTTGTTCATAATATTCATCATCATCATCATCATCATCAGCCGTAAGACGTCCACTGCTGGACATAGGCCTCCCCCCTAGATTTCCACAACGAACGGTCCTGCGCAACCTGCAACCAGCGGTTTCCAGCGACCTTCGTGAGGTCATCTGTCCATCTAGTGGGAGGCCGCCCAACACTGCGTCTTCCGGTTCGTGGTCGCCACTCGAGAACCTTTCTTCCCCATCGGTTATCAGTTCTGCGAGCGATGTGGCCTGCCCATTGCCACTTCAGCTTAGCTACTCTTCGAGCTACGTCGGCTACTTTCGTTCTTTTGCGAATGTCCTCATTACGGATTCTGTCGCGCAAAGAGACTCCGAGCATAGCTCGCTCCATAGCTCGCTGTGTGACTTTGAGCTTTGTTATGAGGCCCACAGTTAAGGACCACGTCTCAGTTCCATAAGTCATCACTGGCAACACGCACTGATTGAAGACTTTCGTCTTCAAGCATTGGGGTATTTTGGACTCCAAGATGTGCTGTAGTTTCCCGAACGCTGCCCATCCGAGTTGGATCCTTCGCTGGACCTCTTTGTCGAAGTTGGATCTACCCAATCGGATCTTTTGACCCAGGTAGACGTATTCGTCAACAACTTCGAGTGTGGTATTCCCAACAATAACCGGTACAGGTGAGACATGAACATTTGACATGACCTTCGTCTTGTCCATATTCATCCTCAAACCTACCTGTTGGGATACTCTACTGAGGTCCCTGAGCATAGCACCGAGGTCCTCCATCGACTCCGCCACAATGACTATATCGTCGGCAAACCGAAGGTGAGTGATGCATTCGCCGTTGATATTGATGCCATGTCCGTTCCAGTCCAGTAGCTTGAAAACATCTTCCAGCGCGGCAGTGAACAGTTTCGGAGATATGACATCTCCCTGTCTCACGCCTTTCTGTAGCCGGATATGTTTTGTGCACTGGTCCTGTAATCGGACAGACATTGTGGCTTTGCTGTAAATGCACCTCAACACTTCGATATAGCGATAGTCCATGCGGCATCGCTGGAGAGACTGAAGCACTGCCCAGGTCTCGATGGAATCGAAGGCTTTCTCATAGTCCACATACGCTATACATAGTGGCCGATTATACTCCTCGGTTTTCTGTATAATCTGCCGAAGCGTATATATGTGGTCTACGGTACTATAGCCTTTTCGGAAACCGGCTTGTTCGGGTGGCTGGAAGTCGTCAAACCTGCGTGCGAGACGATTCGTGATTACCCTCGAAAACAACTTATAAACGTGGCTCAGAAGTGAGATGGGTCTGTAGTTCTTCAACAAGGTGTTGTCACCTTTTTTGAAGAAGAGCACCACCACACTTCTGCTCCACGCTTCTGGCGTATTACCGTCAAGTATGACGGAGTCGAACAGCTTCTGGAGGACTTTAAGTACCGGTTTTCCACCCGCTCTCAGAAGCTCAGTCGTAATTCCGTCGTCGCCAGGTGCCTTGTTGTTCTTAAGTTGTTTGAGGGCCATCCTAATCTCATACAGGCTGACTTCCGGGATGTCTTCGGTAAAGTGTCGGGTCAGCTTGGCTCTTGGGTCTTTTGCCATGCTAACGACAGGTCGTGTTTGCGTAGAGGTGTATAACTGTTCATAGAACCTCTCAATCTCCTCCAAAATCTCGGCCCTCGACGAGACGACGTTACCACTGTCGGTCTTCAATTTGGTCAATTGACTTTGCCCAAGAGACAGATTTCTTGCGAACACTTTCGAGCCTTTATTCCGCTTGATCGCTTCTTCAATACACGAAGTATTGAAGCAGCGTATGTCGCGTCGCACACAAGTAGAAATCTGTCTATTGAGCCGTCTGTATACCGTCATGTCGACCGAAGACTGCAATCGCATATCTCGCCTAACCGCCATGAGATTCAGAGTATGATCGGAGAGCTTTTGGGTTCTATTCTGGCGTCGGCTCTTATAAAATTCCCTGCCAACTGCTTGAACAGTTTCCACCAGCCTGTCGTTTATTTCATCCGCCGTTACGCATTCATCTAAGGCTTCGAAGCGATTTTGAAGTTCGAGTTGAAAGTTGTCGGGATCTTCGATTTGAGCATAATTTGGTCGGAGCGTGGACTTCATTAGACGTGATCTTTCGAACTTAATGTTTAGATTCAGCGTGCCTCTTACAATACGGTGATCGCTGCCGGTTTTAACCCTACTGATCACAGAGACATCGCTGAATATTTGCCGTTTAGTCGTCATAATGAAGTCGATCTCATTTTTTGTGGAACCATCTGGGCTAATCCAGGTCCATTTTCGTTGTGGCTGTTTCTTGAAAAAGGAGTTCATCATAAAGAGGCTCTCCCTTTCCAAGAAATCAGCTAGACGTTGCCCTCTTGGGTTCCGCTGCCCATATCCGAATTGTCCCACTCTCAACTCATCACCGCTACGTTTGCCTAGTTTCGCGTTGAAGTCTCCCATCACAACTGTGAAATGTGTTGGCGAGACATGTATGGCTTTGGAGATGTCCTCATACATGGTCTCAACCTCTTCGTCAGGATGTGTCGAGGTCGGTGCGTATACCTGTATGACCTTCAATGAATACCGGTCGGTTATTTTAAGTACAAGGTATACAACCCTGCTCGACACACTCTCGATCATTAACACGTTGTTGACGAGAGACTTGCGGATGATAAACCCGACACCCCCTTGGGATTGTTGATCTCCCTCCCGGTAGTAGAACAAGTTGCCAGATTCGAGGGTTATTCTGTCCTCGCCCTGTCTACGGACTTCGGATAACCCTATGACATCCCATCGCAACTTCTTCTTCCAGCTCCACAATCTTCTCGTCAGCCCTCAGCGTCCGTGCGTTGTACGTTGCCAGGTCGAGTCGTTGGGTTTGGTGGCGGGGCGTCTGCCGGGGATTCTTAGCACCCCATGCTCCGCCGGAACCAAGGCTGCCACCAACGCCTGGAATAACGGAGCCGCCGGGGACTAGGGGCCGTTTCTTTTTTGTGACCATCACATGGGGGGGTGTTTGCCATAGTCACCACGCTTGGCAGGCGGGTTGGTGACCGCGGAGCCAGTCCTTTGCACCGATGACGCCGCTGCCCGTTACCGGCCAGGTCAATTTAGGACTGGCTTTTAAATGGATATACCGCCATTGGTTCGGTCGTCAGAGCCTCGTTAGTCGGCAGCAGGGTGTACCGCGCGCAGGAGAGGTTGACATTTGGGGAAACTAGATGTTAAGCGCTTCCCCCTTACACCCCATAATATTAAAAATCGACAAAGATATAGACCATCAAACTTCGAGAGTGGGGGGTCGCGACGTCACTCGTGAGTAAAAATCGTACTCACAAGTGACGTCACACGAAACTTCGAAGCGCTGTATCTTTGTCATTTTTTGTTTGTGAAACAAAAGAAATACGTGCACAATATTTTTTGGCAATCTAACTAACGGGCTACTTAGTTTTTTTGAGGATTGTACACTATTTACACGTCAATTATTAAAATAAAAACAAAAGAGAGAGCTAACAAATTCTATACACTTTCAAAGTTTGAACTGAACAAGTTCATCAACAACAAACAAGTAGGTAAATCGTTAAACATTATAATGTATTGATATAGCTGTATATCTATACTATAGTTAATAGTTTATACAACAAACCCCAGAGTGTTGGTAGTTGGTAGTACGATTGAACATTACGAGTGGTTTCCACGTTCGAGCGATTCGCCACGATTATGAGAAATTGCAATATCCTTCGAGTGGGCGTCGAGGAGCAGCGAATAACACGTGTCTCGAGCTTGACGCGGCTTCAAGGTTGGAAGCCACAAAATTACCGGAGGAAAAACGTTTTTCGCGTACAGTTTTTCTAACTTTGTTTTATCAACACTGTAAGCCAAACTGTAGGACTCTTAGCAGAGTCCGCCTGGGGAAGTACCACACATTTGCCAGTTATTCTACCGCCAAGCAGTAATGTGCAAATATTACTGTGTTCCGGTTTGAAGGGTAATGTTTCCAGAGAAATTACAGGGCTTAGAGATATAACAACTTAGATCTCTCGGCGATGACCGCAGTGCAGTACTAGGCAATGATTTGGACTCTTCATGTTCCAATAGCTGCGTGTCACTGTGCTGTTATGTGGCAAGCATGTTGCTTACCATCAGGCACATGTCCTGCTCGTCTCGTCACTTTCTATTTAAAAAAAAACTGTCTCTGTTTTATACGCTTATATCTTTACTGGCGACCCGTTCCGGCTTCGCTCGAATATTGCCATGTAAAGACCATTAATCGAATACACTGTCTTATGTCTCAAATTGGACCAGATTACACATAAATGTTAAGTTTCGTGAATATCGGTTGCCTTGGTGAAGAGTTCAATGGGAACAAACATTACGCTGGATTTGTATACATTAAGATTTGACATGTTTGTGTATTTAGCATCGTAGCTCCCGAACCCCGAACGGATGAACCGATTATGATTTTGTTCTTTATTGAAGTGAAAACTTCTTTTGGCGCGCCATAGATAGATTTTTCGTGGACTGTGAATTGAATTCTAGCATCACGCTCGGGAATGATAAGAAATTTTCTGGTAAACTCGGGACCAAGACCATGGCCATTGGCTATCTAGAAATGCGTCAGCATTTCCCATTGGCTGACGCATTTCTAGATGGCAATGCTCATAGCCACGCCCTCCGGCTTCGCCTGCGTAGTTTCTAAAGTAAGCCATCAAATTCTGAGTTAGAAGTTTTCACTTCTATCGGCAGTTCCTATGACAGCCAATTTTTTTAACACGCTTTTATAGTTTCACTTGTAACTATGTATTTAAGAAAATCTTGGCATCTTAATCTGACCCACTTCCCGTTCTTCGATTAGGATGAAATTTTGCACACGCTCTGAGTTCTGATGACAATACATGACTAGCTAAGAAACGTCATTACAAATCCAATATGGAGGTCTCCCAAGGTGACGGACTGGCTGTTTGAAATCCACCCCCATGAAATGGGTATCAAATGAAAGGGTTTGCTGTCAGGAATACGAAAAAAATAATCACGTTACCTAGATCCAACATGGCGGCCGAAGCGTGTTTTTATACTATTACTATTTTTCGCTCGTTAATCATTTCTGATTCGTTGGTCACACACACACACACACACACACACGTCACGTAAATTATTAACCTTTGCAGTACATTTTTAGAGAAATCTCTGTAGTCTTGTTCATGGATAGCGATGAAGAGGAACCATTATGCATGATAACGTTCAGGTCTGAACAGGCCTTTAAACCTAACAAGAACAAAACAATTTTGATTTGCCTCCAACTAACTTTGATTTGAAATTTGTTACTGTATTCTACTAGTCAAGCCCTTTCATTTGATACCCATACTGAGGGAGTTGTGAAAAAAATATATAATTAGCCATTATGTAGTGGCGGCCATCTTGGATTTGAAATTTGTTACAATGTACCCATATTGAGGAAGGTTGTGAAAAAAACTTTCGTTGAACTGATGAATGTGTTAGTTCATTACTTTTTGAAGTGAAAACTTCTTTTGGCGCGCCACAAACAGATATTTCGTGGGCTGTGAATTGAATTCTAGCGTCACGCTCGGGAGTGATAAGAAATCTTCAGGTAAACTCGGGACCGTTGCCATTGCGCCATGCTCATGACCACGCCCTCCAGTTTCACCAGCGTAGTTTCCACAGTGAGCTATCAAATTCTGAGTTATAAGTTTTCACTTCTATCGGCAGTTCCTATGACTGCCAATTTTTAAATTAAGCATACTTATTACGTAAAGTTATACCACGTCGTAGTTATTGCGTGTGGGGTCAACAGCGAAGAGTAATAAGGTACTAACGGTGACATTGTTCGCGTGCGCCGCCTCCTCCTTCTCCTCAGGCGCTAGTTCCGGCAGCGCGCCGGGCGCGGGCGTGATCGGCTTGCCGCCCTTGATGAGCGACACGATCTCGTCCGCCTCGCGGCTCAGGTCGCCGTCCGGACGGAACGGGTTGTCCCACCCGCTCTCCGTGCTGGAAACGATCACACACATCTTTACTAAAAAGATAACACACATGTTACAACACACAACAATCTTTACAAGCTGTTGCATGTAATCCTAAACAGACCAAACGCAGAAGCAAACGTAGTCTCGAGACTAGATAGGATGACGATATTCGAAAGGCAGCTGATTGTGGTTGGAGAAGACCGAGGATCGGGCTGAGTGGCGTATCATAGGAGAGGCCTATGTCCTGCAGTGGACGAATACGGACTGATGATGATGATAAACATACCACTAAATGGACTTCTCTCGCAAGGAGAGAGTAAAGGCTGGCCCAGTGCTGGTTGGTTTTTCCTTCACCTCTTTAATTTAGCGGCATCACGCACATGTTTTCGAAAAGACAGCGGTGCGCGTGGGATTTCTTCCCGCGCTTTCGGGATCGACATAAGTTTGCACGTAAGATGATACAAAATTATATGAAAGTTGACATACAGACTGGCCTCTTCTACAGGCAAGCAATATAATCTATAATATCTGGCTTCTAGTCGGTTGTATGAGCATACATAAATACACCAACGTCTAATCTTTCAACAGGATGTTCTTTTGGAGTATGATCAGTATGCAGTTTGGATCGTAGGTCAACTAGAGCCTACTTTTAAACATGGTAATGATAACTTTATTAATTGCATTTGGCAACTTATTAAATAAAAGAGGAGTCATTCAGAAAATGCTGTCACTCATAATCTTGTGTTTATTAAGATAATACATAAGTTTATCAAAAATTGTTTTCCTGTAATGGATATGCCTAGTAACCACGACATAGATGTGTGGCCCTAGTGTGGCCACCAATGTACACTGAGCTGAGATACTTTTGCGTTTGTGAATTAAGTAAGTACAAACTAACTAGGTACTTGTTTTAAGTAATGTTTTTTGGAGTTAAATAGGTACATTTAATTTGTCTGCTTTTGACAAGAAACAATCAAAATCATCTGTTTCGAAGCTATGATGCCACCACAATCCACAGATGGAAAAACACTTGTTCGTTTTTCAAAACTTCGGACGTTTTTCCGAGTTATGAGCAGTCCGACAGCATATAGTAAGTATACATATCTAGTTTCCTAAGAATACTCATCAGTTCACATGTGCAGTACAAACAGCGAAGGCCACTCCTTCATTTACATCTGCGCTTAGTACAATACGTATACCTCCACACATGACGTTTGTGTAGGCACCATACAACATACATCAATGTCTGTTCAACATTCATGTAGTCAATAGAAGTTAGCATTATGTGTCTGAGCGATAAAAAAGACCGTGAGTGAAGGATAAACAGCCGTGGTGGCGCGGTGGGTAGGGCATTCGATTTTCACAATTGTGGGAGGCGGTGTCTACACAGTACACAGTAAGAAGGTTTATTTTTTTAAGGTGTATTTAAAACTATATAAGTATTATATCAGCTATCTGGCCGCCATCATACAAGCTTTGCTTAGTTTGGGGTCAGATGGTGTTGTGTGTGAATTGTCCACCAATATTTATTTATTTATTTATTAGGAGTCAGTGCCTTTCCAAATCTACCCCTATCGTTGAAGCTATATTTGAGGCATATGCTATTGTGGAGAAATAGTCTCGAAGAACAGAAAATTGTTTTTTCGTATTTGTTATATCGTGGACAATTAATTTAAAACATAAAATCACTATGGTTTCCTTATAATTTAATATGTAATAGCTCTTAGACCGCTTGAGAACCCGAAAAAACTCCGACACAAGTGTGGATATACTCGTAATGTGGGGCAGGGAAATGCTACGATGTATATATACGATCAGGACGTCTACTCTATTTCTAAGAAAACGAAATTTCGAAAAAAAACTTGCGACTTTCCTACTCTCGTTCTACTTCGTTTCGTCCGATACAACATTGTTTGACGTTTAAATGTTCTAAGCATACTCTAATTAGAGTAGGCTTAGAACATTTAAACGGACAAAACGACGGATCGAAGTAGAATCGGAGTTGGAAAATCGCGAGTTTATTTCGAAATTACGTTTTCGTTGAATTAGAGTAGACGTCCTGTTGACGCTCTCGTCGCCGTATTGACTGACTCTCACGCCAGAGAAGTAAACACTTATTAGTTGTGAATCAGAAGTGATTAGCTACGTTCGTAGGTTCGAGTCCCATCTGCATCTCTTGAGAATTTTTTCGAGTGCAAATGAACGCGTTTGTCATCCTCACTCGTTTTAACGGTGAAGAAAAAACATCGCGAGAAAATAGGGTACAATCCTCAAAAAAACTAAGTAGCCCGTTAGTTAGATTGCCAAAAAATATTGTACACGTATTTTTTCATTTGTTTCACAAACAAAAAATGACGAAGATACAGCGCTTCAAAGTTTCGTGTGACGTCACTTGTGAGTACGATTTTTACTCACGAGTGACGTCGCGACTCTCGAAGTTTGATGGTCTATATCTTTGACGATTTTTAATATTATGAAAAAACAAAAATACGTGTCCAATATTTTTCCATGATCTAGCTGACGGACTTTAGGATGGTGTATTTTTGACCCAGTCCGGTACCCTATTGGTGATCAAAAGAAAACTTCCCTATTTATCGACCGACCCAGGACCTTCTGAAAACAGATGAATCGCAAAAAATCATAGTTATGATAAACTTCGGTATATTTCCCACTGGTGGATCGACTGCGGGAATGTAATACGCATATCAATATTAGATAGAATCTCTCCGTTTATCTGCTACCTGATCAATATCTTTGTCTATCGATATCGTTATTATGTTAATAGCTAATTAATCGGTTGGACGGCGGACGCAATTGCTGTGAAATGGTTGTCTAGTCGCAGTAGCTCGGAATTTAGAGTAATACTACCCGCCCGTTCCGGCTTTGCTCGGGTAATGTTATATTATAAACTAATAATTTGCAATCAAAAATGTTGCGACTATAAATTGAGCACCAAACTATACTGTAATTCAAGTTAGATTAAACTGCATATGGTGTACAAAATCTGATTATTTTAATTTTCTCACGACGTTTTTTCTTCACCGTTAAAACGAGTGAGATTTACAAACGCGTACATTTGCACTCGTAAAAATTCTCAAGGTAGTCTCGGTTCAGTATAGTTAAGGAGATCATAGTAGTCAATTTTTTTTATCACAAACAATGTGATACAATATTTTATTTTTATATACTTACGAAACTTACGATCAATAACAACAATCAAGATTAGTAATCAGTTCATAGTTAATTATAAATAATTGAGACCATTCATCAAAATAAAAAACTATCACTATCTCTCAAGTTGGATTAAATCTTATACCTTTAAACGAGAAATTTTTGGATATAATATATATATAGAATCTGAATCTCGGAAACCGCTGGAACGATTTTCATGATATTATGTATGCAGGGGGTTTCGGGACGATAAATCGATCTAGCTAGGTTATATTTATTAAAAATGTCATTTTATGTGCATTTTTAGACAATAAAAAACTGTCACATTAGGCATTAGAATGCGAAGGTAAATTTCGCCGCGTTGCGCGACAGTACAATAGCTCAGGCGGAAGGCCGGTCGGGCGGTCACGAATTAGTAGATCCGGGTTCGAATCCAGACAGCTTCTTTTTTTTTCAAGTTATCTTTTTTTGTTGAGAAAATATATTACTTGGAGCCTTTTATCTGTAGGTATCTAAGTATATTTAGTATTTAAACCGAGCAGAGCTCGGTCACCCAGGTACTTATATGTAAAATGCAAACTTTTGGTAAAATCGGTTGACTTGGTCAAAAGTCCATTGGGAACATACATACTAAATTTGTATAATATATGTATGTATTAAGATTAGTAGATTATGGCGAGATTGGCAATAGGGGTGGTGTGCGCGGAGTGGGAGGGGGTTATGTACAGGTTGGCATTAAGATTACAAGTATCATAAATACTGGTAGAAATTTTTCACAATGTTATCTATCCCTAAACTGAGCAATATCTAACAGCTTGTATATCCTTCCTATGAAAACCAGATATCTGATATAGTACCTATATAACTGTAAATACTTACATTCTATCGCTCCAATATGTGAAATTACTATTCACAAAAAAGGTGTTCAGGGTTTTATTAAATTAAGCCCATGTCATCACCACTGTTAAGGAAAACAACACGAAGAAACCGGTGTGTTCTAAGACGTTTTTGTGTCCTCCGCCAAACACATCCATTAGGAGAGTCAAGGTCATAATCCATTACACTGCGTCAGCGTGGTGGATTATGGGCTTGGTTCTCTACCTGTGAAAGAAGCAGTATCCCAGCAGTAGGAAGATAAAATGGCTGCTTATGTTTTTGGAGTCGCCGACAAAAATAAGTCTATATAATAGTTGTTGACGATAAAGAACATTGTAGAAGCTTCTACGATCTGAATGTAGTCCACGTACATAAAGTACGTTGACATACTCGCAGATGGCTATATTGCACATCTACATCTGGGGTGACATCACCGCTCCGGGTACACAATTACATGTGAATACAGCTGTATATATGTGGGCGTGCTGTATGTGTTTGCATTATAAAAGGGGCTCGCGGTAATGTTAGTTTCTTACAAGGAAAAATTCCAGAATTCGAGAGGTATACGGTTTCTTTTAGGTAAGCACGTTCCATCGTAGCCCGCATCATCGCCTAACATCAGGCGAGATGGCGGTCGAGTGAAAGCCAATAATAGTTAAAAAAGCATATACGGCCATATCTCGGTGTGTTCAAGTCGAGAGCGAAGTGTAGTTCCTTTAGGTCGCTGACCCTGGAACCAGGGTCACAAGAATTCGGTTTCGCGCCAAACAGAACCTGCTGCCCAGTTTCCTGATTCGAAACGAAATCGTATTGATCTCAATACGAATCAAACCTCTCGGTCTTTGTCTCATCCGTTTAGAATGAGAGAGACAATGATGGTCATTCCGAATTTGAATCGTTCGGATTGCATTGTGAAGCAATACCCTGATTATTGGCATTGACTCTCCTTGTCAGAGGGACAAGCGGGATTCGAACATACTACCTCTCAATTGTGAGCAAATCGGACAATTGTGTGAAAGAAATCGGATCGTGGTCACTAGACCACTACGGCTTCATGGGCCATTCCATTTTTGATCCCCAATATTGTGGTCTTGATGATTTTGATTGAATAATTTAATTTTAATATGATGATCTTGTTTTAATATGACAAACTATCCCCATAATTTTACTATTTTAATAAAAACTTATACAATTATAAAAATTTACTAAATATTATTATTGAAGCTGAACGAGGATTAAATCAAAATTCTTTCCGACAGTAGCTTTTTTTCCTCTGTCAAGGGCTTAACTGCAACTTAATTAAATTAAACTTAATTATACATACGCACCCACGACTACGACTACGGGACCAAGACCCCCCAAAGGCACCAAAGGAGGACCTTCCCTTGGAGAGAAGGTTCAGACTCCCAGCAGTGGGAAAATTTAGTGGGCAGATGCATTTAAATGAGTCAATGGAGTAGTAATCAAACTGAAAATGTATTATTAGTCCACGAAAAGTTTATCAGACAATTATCGCGAGGAGGGGAGTAGCTTGATTCATTATTTAGCGTATCTGATAAGTGATTCGAATTGCCACTGGAAATAGATTGTGCCTGCGGCCCGGCACGATTGCATCGATGTTATCTAACTATATTGTATGCAGTTTTGCAGCGATACACCACTTACGCAGTTAGAGTAACAATGTGCTATTCAGAAACATGTTTTCATCATCAGCCACTCTAGTCCATTGCTGGACATAGAGCTCTCATGACAGCACTATCCTCGGCTTTTCTTCTCCAACTACTATCTTCTGCCTGTGTTTCTGCCGTACGTATATCGTCACTCAAGTTTTAGGGAGACCTACGATACGTTTGCCTGTTCGCGGTCTCCGCTCTAGGATACTTTTAGTGACGAGAAAACTTTATAGCCGCATTTTTTAATATGGAGATAAACAATTGGTTTGTTTCTTAGCCCAGCAATTACTCATTGCCCTTCAGACCTGAATACAGAAATGCTATGAAATGCTACAGTACTGCTCAGCGGTAGAATAACTGGCAAAGATGTGGTACTTCTCTAGGCGGACTCTGCAACTAGCACGGAGCAACGGAGCACTACCACTCCATAATGTCGACCAAAATGATATTATAATAATGCTCGTTTATCCGTATAACGATTGCCATTCAGCGTGATATTACCGCCAGCAAGCTGAGGACACTTCACGACTGACAGTGGATTTGATCAACTTTAGACCTTCACCTTCACCGGTCTATGGATAATTGAGATATGTATTAAGCATACATATCTGAATTATCCATAGACTTTCATAGGTTTATGGATAATTCAGAGACCTTCGTCCGTCTATGGATAATTCATATATGCTTATTTAGCAAACATATCAGATCTCTTCGCCTAACGTATAAACGTGTTTATCTTTTATGGTCTATTTTCGAAATTGAAATCATCCTCGATATCAACACCGAGCCATGCTAGAAGCAGTAGTGAGCGCGCAAAACAAAGTTTTGTTCTAAACGAGGTACTAACACGGCACCTTAAATAGTTGTCATTAATAAAAGGTCCCCCACCGACACCCCACAGGCCGTAACTGGCGTCCAAGGCGACGTGTTGATCAATAATTACCTAATAATGACGTCATAATGTGTTGAATATAGGTTATACAAACCTCGAGTCGGAATGTGGGTTTGTGGAGCATCGAGGAATATTTGTGCCACGGTGTCTTACTTATGGATCGAAGTGCTTGCCCGCCAAGCAATCGATGGGTAACTTCTGTTAGATTTACGTTAATACTCGTACCAGCTCATACGCCTGAGCTACACGAGCCTAGTTTTTCAAGCTGGGATAGCAAGCTAGTGTTAGCAAGCTAGTACTTCTAGCTTCGTGTAGACAACGCCAGTTTTGTCATTTTTTTTTTTTTTATAGCATAGAGTGACGAGACGAGCAGGTCATGTGCCTGATGGTAAGCAACATGCCTCCCACGTAACAGCACAGTAACACGCAGCTATTGGAACATGATAGTCCAAATCATTACCTAGCACTGCACTGCGCTCGTCACCCAGAGATCTAAGATATTATATCTCTAAGCCCTGTAATTTCTCTGGAAACGACGAACGATTGTCTATACGAAGCTAGAAGTCCTAGCTTGCTATCCTAGCTTGAAAATCTAGCCTCGTGTAACTCGGGCAATATTGATATCCCAGCAGTACTATATAAGTGAAAGTTTGGATGTTTAGATGTTTGTTGCTTATCACGGCGGAACAGCTGAATGCATCGGGATGAAAATTGGAACACAGTTAGTATCTATATCGTCTGGGAAAGGAAACGGACATAGGCTACTTTATAACGCGAGGAAATAATGATAACGACAACCACACGGGTAAAAGTGCCGGACGCTGCTAGTTAAGTGATATTCTCGGTTTTAAAAACAAGTATTTTTACTATCTGTATTATGTCATGTAATTATTATTATGCCAATAATTGTGTCTGATAATAATCTGTTTTTGGTTTCGTTTTTGAAGAGAGAAAACTTCTTTAGCCGCTTTGGCCGCATTTTAAAATTCTAGTGAGTTCAGGTCACAGGCATTTGTAATAGGAGTATACACCATTACGGTAATTGCCTTCAGTACCGAATTTCACCTGTCACTTTTTTATAGTATAGAGTGACGGGACGAGCAGGACATGTACTTAATTAATGGTAAGCCTGCCCATGAAAGCATAGTGTCACGCAGCGATGGGAACACAAAGAGTCCAAATCGTTACCTAACACTGAACTGCGCTCGTCACTTATAGATATAAGATGATGCTTGTATGCCCTGCAATTTCTCTGGAAACATCAGCCTTCATATTGAAACACAGTGATGTTTGCACATTACTGCTCGGCAGTAGAATAACTGCAAAAGGTGTGGTACTTCCCCAGGCGGACTCTGCTAAGAGTCCTGTATAATATGAAAACAATTGGTAGGTACAGCACTTTTAGCATTACAGTAAATTCAATGGTAATTAACATAATGTCTACGTATAACAGAGGGCCCCAAACTAGGCTGAACCAGTGACGCTGGTGTGAAGCGTTTGTTCTATGCGTGGTATATGTAAGTTGTTTGGTGTTACCTGATCTGTCGGTTGTAGGCGGCGTGGTCCATGTCTTGCGCGGCGTGGGCCAGCAGCGTGGCGTAGTAGACGTGCTCGTGGTCGGTCGTGGCCGGCGGCGGCGACAGGCACTGCGGCCGCGCTCCCTGGTAGAACGACACGCGGACCTTGGACCTCTCCGGGCTGGAACACCGAAACAATACTTTACTACTAGAAAAATATAAAAGCGTCTCACTAGTCCCAACCGTAGATGGCATAGTTTTTTTTTAAGTGACGAGACGAGCGCAGGACCTGTGCTTGATGGTAAACAACATGCTTGCCACATAACAGAACAGTGACACGCAGCTATTGGAACGTGAAGAGTCCCAAATCATTACCTAGCACTGCACTGCGCTCGTCACCCAGAGATCTAAGATGTTATACCTCTAAGCCCTGTAATATCTCTGGACACATTGCCCTTCAAACCGGAACACAGTAATGTTTGCACATTACTGCTTGGCGGTAGAATAACTGGCAAAGGTGTGGTCCTTCCCCAGGCGGACTCTGCGAAGAGTCCTACCACTACTAAAGTGGTAATCGAGTCGAGCTCAACGTATAACACATTATTTCAAATGTCGCATAAACACTAAAGATACATTCAACGTTTGAACTTTCGATTTAAGGGCCACTTCACTCAATATCGTTCCAAATAAATGACAAACTTGTTCTCCATATATATACGACTGCGAGAAAATTACATCGAATAAAGATAGGTAAAAATATTGTAAATTCCAATTCACTTTCCACTACAGATACCCCGAGAATATCCATAGGGGAAAACCCACTCAGGCAAAACAATAAACAGTTTACATACTCTTATTACGAAAGTAGAGTTAAACCTCTTCTTTCGAATATTTGAAACGTTAACCGTGAAACGGTGTCACTTTTTCGAGCTACGAGCAATCTGATAGAAAAAAGAATAAGGTGCAACAAGGAACATATTTACTTTAATTAATTAAATAAATAACATATAAAACAACCTTAACCCTAGAAAGATAACCTACGCCGAACCAGTTGTTAAACATATATATGTAATATAAGTCTTTCTTTTAGCTTCGATAAGAGCAACAATACTTTCTTTAACATAAAATATCTATAGTACGTCGAAGTGACGTATATATATTTATTTGTACGGTAATCTTTCTACGTTTAAAGATATCGCTTCAGTTACAAAATAAGTGTATAGTAGAACCTCCATTATCCGATAGATGACTTACTTCATCCGAACATTGGTGCGAAAGGTAAATTGTATAAAGGAAAAAAAAAACTTTTTTTATAATAAAACATATAACAAAGAGTATTCAATTTTTTTCAGGTGTTGAAAGTACACATAATTATGTACATAATAAAAACATACATATATTTCAACGTTAATATGCACGTCCTATTTTAATATATTTTTATGTACGGTTTTTGTAGATAAATATATATGAAGTATATGATCTCGTTGCCGAAACTCCACGTTTCGATTGTCCGAACTATTATTGTCGCATTCTCAATTCGGATCTCAGTTCGGATTATGGAGGTTCTACTGTATTATAGTACTTTTATCTCACGAAGTGACCCGCGTCTTACTTGTGGTGACCAAGTGTAAATATACGCCACGTATGTGTGCGTGTAAAAAATACCGTACGTGTGCGTGAAAACATAATACGGTATTCGACTAAATTTGTAAAATGATTTTTGATTACACAATATACCAAAGATTCACTGTTTTACCATTAAAAATAAATGTTTAAAGTAAAACGTTCAAAAACCCCGCTAAAAACGCTGTTTCTGGTCATGTGACGCGCGTGACGTCACACGCCAGTAAACAAATCAGTGTTTTTAAAGAAACTGTTTGCTGTAGATTGAATATTTACTGGCATGTGACGTCATGCGCGTGACATGACCAGAAACAGCGTTTACGTCGCAGATAAAAAATCAGTATTTTTTTAATTTTCATTGGCGTATTATACAAAAAATACACACTACGTATATATTCCAAAATAGAGTTAAATATGTTTATATAATGTGTTATCTGATAGGATGATCGTAAGTTATGCTATATTTTAAACATTGTCAAATGCCGTATTATGTACCTTCGCTCGTGTCTCGGGCGGTGCTGAGAGCGTCCGCGGTTTACGGTCACGCACACATTCACATCGTGTTAGTGAACATCGTTACCACAAGCAAAGCTCGCGTAGCTTCTTAAGACACAAGTGTTATACATATATCCAGGGCTTTTTTGTGGGGGCACGCGGGGGCACGATGCACCCCCAAAGACATACCGGTGGTACACCGAGTTCTCCAATAAATTATCGACTTAGGTACATTTTTCGAGAACTAGCGTGCCCCTAAAAAAGAACTGTCAAAAAAAGCCTGCATATTTATGTGCATATATATCTAACATTTAGACACAGAACAAGACAAAATCATATGAACATAAAATACGGCAAATAAGAAGGTACGCACAGCGATAACTTACGTTACTTCGGTACTCTTAATCACAGTCAAAAATAATAATAATAAATAATGGCGGTCATAGATACTGTCGATAGAAGTGAAGACTTTTAGTAAGAAAACTTCTTTAGGCGCGCCTAGACAAATTTTTCGTGGGGTGTAAATTGGATTCTACCGTCACGCTCGGGTATGATAAGAAATCTTCGGGTAAACTCGGGAGCTTTGCGTTTGGGCATCTAGAAATGCATCAGCCAATGGGAAATGCTGAAAGGGCGTGGCCTCGCCATCATGGCATGGCCAACTAGAAATGCGTGAGCCAATGGGAAACGCTGACGCATTTCTAGATGGCCATGCCATGATGGCGAGGCCACGCCCTCCGGTTACACCCGTGTAGTTTCCAAGGTAAGCTATCAAATTCTGAGTTATAAGTTCTTACTTTTATCGGCAGTTCCAATTTTTTTGTAGAAAGAGAGAGAGGACGTCCAGCTCCGCAGCCGCTACATTAGCATGTCTGTGACGCTCATAAGAATTTCCTTTACCAAAAAGTATTCAACTCGGCTAAACTTGGCTTCTTCAATAAATGGAAGAATAACGTAATAATCGCGATCCCAAATTTTCCAGAGACACTCCAGACACTCGTGTAACGTCGGTTACGTAATACGTCGAGCGTGGGTGGCCAGAAACATGATACGGTCCTAAGTGCTTACTTGACTTCTACGAACAACGACACCTATAGAATTATAATTGCAAGAAATAACACGATCTCGACCCAAGAAACTCTTTGATATTATATAAGTTATAAGCGTAAGTAGGTACTTTTAATTCCCACTCCTTTGACTCGGGGTCTTCTCTCTCAAGGAGAGTCAAGGCTATTATTATCCACCATCCAAGCCAAGTGCGGGTTGAGAGATGAAACGTGTCCTCGAGGTAGACTGCGACGACTTATAATTCTAAGCAATAAGAATTGGTCGTATAAATTTATGTTATCAATGAATAACAATTAAAAATATTGAAAAGCTTAGAAATTTAATAACAATCCCCATTTCCCTCTCTATTGAAGGTCTTTTTTCGTCTGATGGATGATGGCGTTGATCTTGGTATGATATACAATACCACCTTCCAAAACTACAGGCGAAAACATACCTTACCACACATCTCTGAGCGTTTTATAATATTTCTAGGGATGGGCCGAAATTCGTTTTACATTCGGTTTAACCGAACTTCGGCAGCTTGAACCAAACTTCGTCATTCGGCCGAATTTCGGTTAAAATGCCGAACATTCTGCACTAAAATAAGATAAGTCGGATATACTCATAGTCATTTATTTGAATTAGAAAAAGTAATCATACGTGATGAACAAAAAACTTAAATTTTGTCTTTTTAACTACTAGTCTCAAAAATCTTTGGTACTTAATCAAACAAAACACAAAATTAAAGCGCTCTTCTTACTAACCAAACCAGCCTTAGAAATCTTTCTTTCGATGAAATCTTTCTTTCTTAATCGATCTTTTGTTTTGGTCGTCTGTTTCTTAATAAAATGTCGAAACACTTGATTTTATCTTCCAGTCGTCTTCACAACAAAGTAACAAACAAATAATGATAAAATCTGTCAAACAAACCAACAAAAATCACGTAAAACAATTAATTTAAGGTGACATCTTTACAAATGACTAGTTGGCTAACGGCCCCGCGGGGAAGCGCGGAGTGCGGGCGGGGCACATCTAGCAATCTTTGCAGCAAGTGCGTAAACAAGTCACAGCACGAAAAAGCGCGGCGAAATTAAACCGAAGTTCGGCCGAACTTCGGCCGAATTTTTCATTTTTACCGAATGTTCGGCCGAAGTTCGTATTCGGTTCAAACCACATTCGGCCCATCCCTAAATATTTCAAGTTTTTTTTTCAATATAGAGTGACGAGACGATCAGGACATGTGCCTGATGGTAAGCAACACGCCTGCCCAAAATAGCACAGTGTCACGCAGCTGTTGGAACATGAAGAGTTCATATTATTACCTATCATTGAACTGCGCTCATCAACCAGAGATATAAGATGTTAAGATGATTTATTTCTATGCCCTGGAAACATTGCCCACCAAACAGGTACACCGTACTATACAGTAGGCGCTCTCCGCTGTTTAGTTTCTAAGTGTCCATTATTTGTAGTTACCGATAAACATCTAACACATTGACATGTGACAGCCTTAGATAATGATAAGAGTACCAGTAGTAACAAAATAGATGTAACAAACACGCAAAGCAAATAGGATAACAATAAGTGGACAACTAATAATAATTCGCTGTATGCATGCTTAGTATAACTTCTGTATTCCAAAAATTACTTAGCATTATTTTTGTTTGAGTATTTTTAAGTCACAAACTCTTCTATACCGATTTGAGTTTTCTCAACAATCTTATAGCTGGCAGAAATTAAATAAATAATTAATGGCCAAAGTTAATTTGAAATACAGCGATAAGGATCGTATAAAACACGGTCTGTCTCTGAAATACCAAACTCTACTAGGATCGACTTCGATTTGAAAGTTAAAACACTCTAATAAAATCTGTAAAAACCAAACAACAAACAATATGGGTAAGTCAAGTAAACGCTCCAAGGAGACGATGAGGTTTCGGGGTCAACAAACTTCATTAAACAATAATGTATTTTTGACGTGATAACGTCTTATAATTCGGTGAAGCCGGCTGCACGCCCGCAAAACATGACGTCATGTAACGTTACCGTTAGTTCGTCGTCTGTGCCATGCGGACGAAGCTGAGCGCTGAGGGCGCCACCCGCCGAGTCGAGCGGTATCACTACTCGCGCTATCAGCGTACTGATTTTTTAAGACGTTGTCACGTTTCTATCGTCAGTAAACCGACTTTACAGGCAACCATTTTTTTTTAGTTTTTTGTGTCGCGTCTCGTCGTCCAGATAAATGTAAACAATTTTTATTTTTTTGTTAATTATTTTTTTAATATAAAACCACCGCACCGATTTCGATAAAATGAATTTGGGACCACCGCTGAACTATGATCTACCAAACAAAACAATAATCATTAAAATCGATTCACAATTGGCGGAAGCTATCGCGTAACATAAATCCAAAAAAAAAACTACGGAATTGAGAACCACTACAAGCGAGTAAGTAAAATTATTTATTGAGTCAGATGAAAACAGAATAACGCGCAAATTCTCAGCATTTTGTTAGACGGTTTCTGTATTGTATATCTTATACCAAACACACTAAATCTAGACAAAATAAACTGGCGAATAACTTTAACGTTGTTTTGTCTACATTCTAAACGAAAACAACGCTGTCTGATCAAGTCTTGACAGTGATGTTATTTCAGGGTTTTGAGCACAACGCTCGTGTATGTAGACAAGGTGACTTTTACTTTCTTCATTTATTCATAAATGTATTTCTAGAGTAAAATACAATAGATCAAGAGCCCGTGAACCCCAGACCTTCGTTATTTTATAAAAGCTGAAAACTTGTCAGCGCATGCTCCCAACACAGGTAAGAACGATGGACCATTATGAAGTTTGGGTCATCCTGGCTTTAGTAGATAAACGGTACTAAGGCCCCGAGTCCCAGCAGTGGGAAGTTTTAGTGGGCTGCTTATGATAATTAGGCTGCTAATTGTTACCCAAGTATTATGTATAAAAATCAGCGCGCATATTATGACGCAAGTAGAATTATAATTGCTTGGACATTAACACAACGTGGGTGTCTGGCTAGTGTTTACCACGATGTTAAGTGTCTGGCAATTATTGGTGTGATTTTTAATAACATTCTGAAGGTATTACCAAAATATCAGACTTTATAATTTGACAAATTTAGATCGGTTTGTCATAGGTACACCCACAGAACAGATTGGGTACACCTTTAGTATCGTTTATCTGCCAAAGCCAGGATGATCCAAACTTCATAATGGTCCATCGTTCTTACCTGTGTTGGGAGCATGCGCCGACAAGTTTTCAGCTTTTATAAAATAACGAAGGTCTGGGGTTGATGGGCTCTTAGTCCACAATACACTTTACACCTATTTAATATTTTAAGCCGCGGGTTTGATTTCGATAAGAACATAAATATATTATATGTTAGATAGAATGTATCTGGGTGTTTTTATGCTCCTTAAATATAATGTAATGTGTCAGTGATATTTTCACATTACTGAATAAATGGCAAAGGAGTGGTATTTCCCCAAGAGGCCTCTGAAAAGAGTACTACCACTTCAAATAAATGTGCTGAAACAAAAACCAATATAGGAACTAAACATGCGCAATTCAAAACGTGCAAGTAGGTACATGTTCCGTACACTCACGTATCGTTTTCTGTTTACTATACCAGGTCTGTGTAACCTTACAATAGTGATTTCACGGGCAATTACGTGTCGCATTTCATAATAATACGTCATACAAACAGTAGCTATATTATGTGTAAACATTGAATGTAGGCGAACATGAGTCACGCCAAGTTGAGTTACTCGAATACCACAACATGAACCTACTTTGTTTTAAAGACCGTTTAAGGTATCAAATTTTACTGGCGTTTACTAACATTGCAGACGAGAGACACAAAATAAGCAGAGTGCAGAAGACAAGCTCTATAGACTACAGGCCCGGGAACAAAATTTACGTAGTAAATGAACCACCAGGAGACCTATGTAGGATGATAGAAGGGTATAAACTAATAAAATTCAGCACTATGTTTTCGACTGTACATACTCAATTGGACAGCTTACAAGTGACGGCATAGTGCTGAATCTTATTACTTTATACCCTTCTATCATCCTACATAGGTCTCTAGGTGGTCCATTTACTACGTAAATTTTGTTCACTTGGCTGATGTCTACTAGCTATGCGGAATCTCGAAACGGTTGGGAACAGTGCGAGCGAGCGTCATATGCTTCAGAAAAACGACTTGTGACATGTTTTGTGCTAAGATGGACGCGCAAGTTATGGCTGGTCTAGTCGGGAGAACGGCGACTGCCGATCCGGAGACCCCGGGTTCAAACCCCACACGCACTGTCTTTTTGAAGTCATGTGCGTAATGCCGCTAACTTAAAACGGTGAAGGAAAACATCGTGAGGAAACCGACATGTACCTAGAATCTTTCGAAGTCATGTGTCATCCGCCAACCCGCACTGGGCCAGCGTGGTGGATTATGGCCTAAACTCTTTCCTTGCGAGAGAAGGCCCCGAGTCCCAGCAGTGGGAACGTTTAGTGGGCTGTTGATGATGGACGCGCAAGAACATTTATTTTGTTGTTACGTTTAAATTCTATTTTTCTGTGACAAATGATACTAAAATCGAATTGGTATTTAGTTGTTAATAGTTGTTGTTCGGTTTTAGCCCACGACGCAAAAACGACGAGTGTTATAAGTGTGTTGTGCGCTCGTTGCATCGTAGCTCCCGAAAGGATGAACCGATTGTGATGTTGATGTGTTGTTTGTTTTGGTGACAGCAACTTTGTCGGGAGAGAAAAGAAACATGTATTAGAACCACACTCGTTTTATTTATACAGTTTAGTGAGTTTAGGTTAGTCGCGTCTTCTGCGCGAGCCCAAAGTTCTGTAGGCACTAGAGTAGTAGGCCAATAAACTGATATATATTTGTTGGGATCTAAAAACATTTATAAAATAGTGTATATCACTTGAGTTGCCTAAGAATTAATTAATTAATAATTATTATTTATTTATGCATAAATAGAGGCGGCTGAAAAAAGGATAGTTTACAAATTTACCCAGTACTAAAAAATATTTACATTTCTATGCAAGGACAGAATACTGATGACTGCTGATAAGATCGATCGTTTTGTAATGTTTTGATTGTGTAACCGGTTACTGTGATGATGAATGCATCTAGTAATTTTAGTTTTTTTATTCAAGCCCAGCTATGTATGACGGTTGGCCTACAATCACACAATGATCATTTAAATGTAACCCTTGTATTTTAGAGTTTCATCATCATTAGGATAAATAATACTTTTAAAACTAATAGAGCTCTACATTTTTTTTTTGAGAGTTATTATGTGATAATGTTAATAATAATGTGTAAATGTTTCCAAGATCACGGTGCCGGTGTTCGAATATTATAAACTGAGTGTAAGAAATACTGAATATGTTCTAATTGTTGCTCTTCTTTTAAGAGAACGAGCAGAATACTCTGTACAGTACTTAATGTTTTAAATGACAAATGTTAGAACCTTTACTAATCCTACTAAGAGTCCTATTATAAATGCGAAAATTTGAGAGTAGGTACGGATGTTTGTTCCTCTTTTGGGATGATTGATTTGGGAGAAATTTGGTTTATAGACAGATGATGGTTTGGAATGCGACAGACTAATATTTACTCCGAGAAAATAAATTGATATCTTTTTTTTTTAATTTAAATTTGCCACTCCACAGACTCCGGGGTCCGTGACTATTGTCATTTCAAATCTAATATATTTTTTACATATTTCTAGGATTAGCAGAAGAAGAGGAAAATAAGGGGGAGTTGGGAACATTTTAAACCTAATACTAGAACTCGGGTGTTGAGCCGATTACTACCGGTTGGGAATCCGCTAGTATCGACTCGACATCGATTCTTTGCCTTATTGCCATAAGCCGCCTCCTCCCGGCCTAGAGCCGCCACTATGGCTGCATTTCTGTCCCTGATGGCCATCTGTAGGTTGTACTCTCGGATGGTCGGTGATGCAGCCAACGCTCGCCGCACGAACCGACCGATGGCGTCGTCGGTGTCGTCAGCGTAGTATGTGAAGGTCCCCGTGTGGCGCGAGATTGCAACAACCGCATGGGGCACGCTCTCATGCAGTAAATTGATATCGACAGGGATCGAGAACAACACGGGTGCAACCGCGAGGTGTTGCTAGTACATTATTTATGTACCCGATATCAGTATTTTGACGTATGAATGACTATAATTTATATATACCTATATCCGTATTCGTTTACGTTTAAACATTGCTAAATACTTTTTTAAATACAACATTTAATATTATTTCTATATTTACAGTACTATAAAAACTTTATGAGGCATAAAGCAGAAATGAAATATTAATATGTAATCAAATAAAAGTTGCCGCCCGTGTGGCAATATGTCAAGGACGCTGAGTTGTTTTCTTGAGCTCTGTCTCTTGACGGTCTCTAATGCTGGGGCCACACTAACGAGAAATGCCAGTAATTGTCGCGATAATGGACGTTAACCGTAGGTGTATTTTTCACCTATTATGTATATATAGTTTATGTCCATTAGGTGTATTTTACACCAACGGTTAACGTAATGGACGTTAACCGTTGGTCGAATTCACGACGGTTAAACGTGAATCGCGATAATCAATGGCATTTCTCGTTAGTGTGCCCCCAGCATAATAACGTCTGGGCTGTGGAATGCGTTGCCTGAGTGGGTTTTTCTCGATAGTTACAATCCCGGTGTCATCAAATCGAAAGTGTAATGTTTTGTTTTCTAAGTATTAATGCACGCTCCATGGGCGCATAACATCGGGCGAGATGGCGCTCAAGTGTAAACTTACAATAGTTAAAAAAGGGTTTACACGTTTACAGCAATCTCGTCTACTAGGCTTTGAGTCACCATTGAGTATATCTACTGGGGGATTAGCTAAACCTTATCAGTGCAGACACAACATGCACAATAGCAACAGAATGGAAAGAGATCACTCATCATTTAACAAACTGTACGTTTAAGGGCAAGCGTGTCGCTCACCATCAAGTATATTTCTTGCTCGTCGCAAGATGTATGTATGACTAGCAGCGCCCCGCAGTATTACCCGCGTAGTTCCCGTTACTTTTACATTTTCTCGTATTAAAAAGTAGCCTACGTGCTATTCCAGTCTATAATCTACATAAAACTGTTCCAAATGTCAGCCCGATCCGTTCAGGGGTTCCGACGTGATGGGCAACAATAATACAAACTGTAAATAATAATATATAAAAAATATAATAATAATAAATTAATAAACACTTAAGTTGTAATTTAGTATCAAAACCCGCTACCCCCACTTAGCCTCATTACCGTGCGTATTATACCAGCAATTAAAATCAAATTAAATAAACAAAACATTCAACTAAATTGGGTCACGAATCGATTACTAAATAAAATCTAAATACTGGTTTATGATATACGTTCCGCAAAACTTCAACAAAGCGATTTGATTTCACTTTCATTGTACGTACAATTAAACAATGGGTTATGCTGCCCGGGTACTATTCCCAAATGTATGTAATGTACAAATAAGTAGCACTTTCAGGAGCGGTCGCCGCTTAAAATTTCGGAGGGACACCAATAAATAAATAATCATACAATATCTCGAAAAATACTACTAGTAGCGCCCCGCGATTTTACCCGCGTTGTTGCCGTTCCGGATGTTTTTTGTGGCCGTTACGGTAATAAATAAGCCTAAGTCCCTAAGTACTACTATTCGATATTTAGTCATTTTTGGGTTTTTCAATTTAACATACAACTTTTTATGTCGAAAAATAACGGCAACGGAAATTACGCGGGTGTAACTGCGAGGCACTGCTAGTTGTATACTATAGAAAAAAATATGATTTATCTTTAGGCTCTATAATTCTGTGATATCATAGAGAAGTATCTACTCTACTCTACTAATATAAGTACAGCTCATTAACTTCGGTTCAGTACACGAGTACTAAGCAACTCTGTAATCGTATTATACATATATATAAACACAGTACGCGCGCAATAATAAACCATGAGATCATCTCACCATGAATGTTTGTATATAACAAACACTACAGACAAATAATAAATATACAGGCTTGTATAATCACTCCACTGACGCACATTACCTGCCCGCGCGCCGCCGCCGGTTGTGATAAGATATTGCTTACAATCAGTTACATAAGTTTCTGTCTATTCTACTTACTTCAAATACTATAGACTTATAGAAGATAATTTATTTTCTCCCAAAAAAAAAACAATAACCAATTTCAAATTATTTTTTTTTTTTTAAATTTGAATTAAATTTCACGACCAAATCTCACGCGAGTCTGTCACTAAGTCCTCTACATAAATGGAAAGTAAATTTTAGTTTTTTGTCCATTTTTCAAAAAATAATTTTGATATCATTTATAACCTCTGAAATGTGATCAACGAAACAAAAAAAGAACCATCGAAATCGATTCATAATAGGCGGAGCTATCGCGTAACATACCTACATTAAAAAAAAATATATAACCAAATCCAGAATCTTCTCCTTTTTTGAAGTCGGTTAATAGCGAATATTATAGCTACGTCGGCCTAGTGATTAGATTGTACGATTCACAACTGTAAAGTTGTAGGTTGGACGTCCACATGCACCCATAAAAGAGTGACACCTATTTACTATGTGTGTTGAAGTTAATACTTTTTTGGGACATTAGGAAAAAAACATGCAAGTAAATTTACCCGAAGCGCGCGCTCAGCGTCACAAAAAGCCGACACCCTGAAGTTACCTAGTCAACATTTTTTTATCAACAATGTTTACTAACATTATAACTAACTTTAGGTTGATACTTCTTGCGTTGAAGATATTATCTACTAGCAGCGCCCCGCGGTGTTACCCGAGAAGTTCCCGTTGTTTCTCCGGGATAAAAACTAGGCTATGTGTTCTTCCAGACTATAATATATCTGTGTTCTAAATTTCAGCCCGATCCTTTCATACGTTAGGACGTGATTGTGCAACAAACATCCAAATATCCAAACATCCATACATTGACATTTATAATATTAGTAGGAAGTAGTATTAAATGGCTCCAGTTAGATAGCACGAGGAATAAAGAGAAGTATCAGTAGTTATTTGTATTAACTTCTTGCGCGCCTACATACACTTTTTTCAAGTATAGATGTGCAAGTTTCTCGTAAGGGTTTAGAAAAACATCAACATATTCCTAGAATCATCAGTTTCATCCGCCAACCAGCACTGGGCCAGCGTGGTGGATAATGGCCTTTACTCTCAGCTTGTGAGAGAAGGCTCCGAGTTTTAGCAGTGGGAACAAGTGGGCTGCTTATGCTCTGGTCGTAAGTTTCTACCAAACGTTATGATAATAGGTTTGCACTTGATCGCCATCTCGCCTGATGTTAAGCGACGATGCGGTCTACGATGGAGCGTGCTTACCTAGAAGAAACTGATTCACTTTCGATTCTATCCATCTAGTTTCTAGAGAATTCCCACTAAAGTAACGCATTCCAAAGTTTAGATGATTCTTTATTACGAAAGTTTAAAATTAGAACAGTACCCCTAGCAGGCGGAGCGTCCGATGAGATCGGCTCGCCCCACATCGGTTGGCGTAAACTGAAGAGATGCCGATGAGAGTTTGATAGTAGTCAGGTTGATAGGTTGTTTTTAACCCCTGAGCAAAATCAACGTGGAATAAGTTTGAAATGCTGATGTGCGTTTTAATTAATGATCTGCCTAGCTCTCGTACGGATACACCGATTTTGATTGTATTTTCTTTTGTTTGAAAGGTTAATTATTCAGATGTTTTTAGTTATGTTTCTTCAAAAGATTCATCATTTAAAAAGACATTGTAAGGTTTACAACTTACAGTAAAATTACGTGTAATAATTTATTTAATAATAGGCGAGCAGCATTAGCTGATATGCCTATGTATATCTCAGTGTTGAAATATGCAACAAAATTATAGGTAATTGTCTGTTAAAATGATATTGTCTTTCGCTATCCATTTGTCAAGTTTGTTCTTGAAAGAGTTCAATGCTTTTGCCGAAATAACATCCTCAGGCAACCTGTTCCTGTTGCAAACTGTTGCTGAGGATGTGATGTGCAGTGTTTGTCAGTGACGGTCCATGGGACAACTGGAACTTATGACGCCTACTGTCTCTTTTATGCTCCTTCAATCTGTACAGGTTCCTTATGTGGGAGAGAATAATAGAAGATTTAACTTGTTTTTACTTAATAATAATGCATATAAAATATATATGTTTATGTGGGTATGAGTGTATATATAACAATACCTACAATACCTACTACGCGCATGAGGGTGAGTGTATGTTTATTAAGCGTGAGTAAGTTTGTGTATGTGTGACAAGATGGCAGGGTGTGTGTGTGTGTTTATTTATTATGATGTTGATACAGTGAAGTAAGGTGTAGCTGTAACAATCTGCGAATGCAGCGAGAAATGGGTGACATTTCATAACGATCAAGTTAATAAAGAACCCGGTTCGGTGTGTTATGCAATATTTCGCGATATGTCCTTGCGAGATGCGCCGGCGCGCGAGCCAACTCGATATTAAAATTGAAGGTGATTCAATCGAGGCACAGAGCAGGGAATGTGCAGAGAAATACTGTCAAGCTAGGTACCTATTTAGATACCAAACCATGGCCCAGCGAAAGTTACCGATATTATAAGTTTTTGAAGTGAACATTTGTTTAGCCGCGTTGACAACTTTTATTTAGAATAGATCAGCTCGTTAGCTCACCTCATCAGGAAACCGATGTTGCAAGAATTATATCTTTCGAGATGAATGAACGAGAGAAGATGTCGCTATGAGACAACTTCTATCTTATCGCTTTTAGCGATAAGACCACCAACTTAACGCACTGGTGTTAAAGTTTATTGTTAAGTTCTTTTGTGTATCCTTTTCTTTAAGAGTTTACAATTGGCTTAGAAGCGATACTGGGTGCTCGGAAGACATGAAATACGCTTCCAGAAAGTGTGTTGTTTCAACGCGTTGAATAGAAGAACGTCTCTGAACGCTACTCATTTTAAAACAACCATTTTGATAAAAATACTCTATAATGAAAGTTGCGTTCTCAGACTTGGCCCCTGACACATCGATTTCTTTATATATTTCACACCTAGTTGGCTATGCACCGCTGTGATATAACGTCATTGGCTATCACATAATAATATTCATATTATAATAATATTCAAATTAGTGTTTGCAACAATTAGGCGAATAAACGCGTAATCATCGCGCGAAAATGTGTTTCTTTTTTATTTTGTTTCTCGCGGTGCGTAACACCAATTTCGCAATCGATGTCCTTGCTGTTTGTTGTTTCTGAAAGCTGTTCGCTCAATGATAATAATCTTTCTTTCCGAACAGACAATAAGTAACTTTAGGCTAAATTAAATCAAAGTGTTATTGTTCACCTTCTTTGCATTTTTCTACTCCATGATGCAAATCCTGTTTTTAGGAGATGACTATATAATGCCGCCCACTGTCTAGTTCTGAACACCTTGTTAGCGTCTATTCATTTCTGCTTGTTGGAAACTAGTATGATTAAGGAAATCGTTCATTATGTTTGTATACGAGTATATACAGTTTTTGGAATCGTCTCTCCCTCTACCAGTCGTTTTTATATCGGACCGCTCGTAGCTCGAAAAAGCGACATCGTTTCATGTTCCAAAGAGTAGAAGAGGATTGGTTATACTTTATAGTCTGTGAAACTAGGTCTAAAACAGTTGACAATGTCAGGGAGCATAATGTCACTAGTCCCCCCCCTGATTTCCCCATTTGAGTTTCGTGATAAGAACGTCTAAGTTGTAGAATGGGTTGCCTGAATGGGGTTATCCCGGTGGTTACAATCTTGGTGTTTTCAAATTGAGAGTGAATCGTTTTCGTCTAGGTTAGCACGCTCCATCGTAGACCGCATCATCGCTTAACATCAGGCGAGATGGCGGTTATGTGTACACCCGTAAAATTTAAAAAAAACACTCGTCCCTACTTTTGTGACAACTTTGTTCAAAATATCAATGGAGTCCATTGGTTTTCATTTTGTTTGTTTTTTACAAAACGCACACAAACTTAGTAGGTAGGTAGAAGAAATAACAAAGGTGTGATTAACAGTATGATAAGTAGAATAGTCTTTTTTCACTCATTTTATTTTAAAGAGTTTATTTGCAGCATGTGATTATAACATTTTTTATTTCATTATTTTTTGGTGCGATTATATTTAAATGGAACAAAGATTAAACTTTTTGGTTTTTGGAGTAAAAAACTTTTTTAGGCACGTCAGGAATTTTTAATTAGTACTGCACTGCGCTCGTCACCTAGACCTATAAGATGTTTTATCTCTATGCCCTGGAATTTCACTGGAAATTATATAATAAACTAGGGACCCGCCCCGGCTTCGCACGCGTTAATTGTATAAGGATTAATGCTGTTTTTGCTCAAAACCACTTCGTAAATAAGCCATTATTTTTCGTAAAAAGTAAAGGATAAACAAGAACAAAATTAAAATTTTGATTTACCCCCGACAATCTTGGATTTGTAATTTGTACAACACTCTACCAGTCAAGCCCTTTCATTTGATACCTATATTGAGGCAGCAGTGAAAAAAAATTTCGCCATTTTGTGGTGTCGGCCATCTTAAATTTGATTAATCGATAGATTTTTTTTTCGTAATAAAAGAGTAACAAACATCCTTAGAGACATTAAAACTTTCGCTTTAATAATATTAGTAGGATTATTTCACACTAAAAATGATTATTTCAGATATTTGGCTCCCGTAACTAAAGCTTTGCTTAAGTTTGTTGCCAGATAGTGTTGCGTGGAGAAAGTACAACTATATTCATTTAACCACTAGCAGCGCCCCGCGGAGTAACCCGCGTAGTTCCTGTTCTGGTTCATTTTATTTCTCA
Organism: Ectropis crepuscularia; assembly: GCA_963693475.1. Classification (NCBI taxonomy): domain Eukaryota; kingdom Metazoa; phylum Arthropoda; class Insecta; order Lepidoptera; family Geometridae; genus Ectropis; species Ectropis crepuscularia. The sequence continues at coordinate 40,851,857 of OY856338.1, forward strand.
ACAAGAAACTTAGCATTTCACTTACGCGAGAGAAAACTTAATTTTGGTCTGTAACAAGAATATTACTTCGACTATTATTTAATTTTAATATTGTATCTAATGGGGTAAAAATACAAATTTAAGAAAACATTTAATGCCTAAACTTAACAATCGGGTCAGCAGGCACTTACCAATTAGTTTATAGTTAACCTTTTTAGGTCTTAATAGAATAACTAACGATAAATAACGGAAACGGCCGTTATTTTCTGGCGATAAAAAGTATGTTAATGTGTTATTCCAGACTATAATTTATTTCTATTCAAATTAGTAAATATTATCTTTAGTTAAAACTAGTAAAGGCTATCCACACAATTTACTCTTTATTTGGGCCTATCCAAGATACGCTACGTCACTGATCATCCTACTAGTCTTATAAATGTCAATGTTTTGGATATTTGGATGTTTGTTGCTCAATCACGTCCTAACGTATGAACGGATCGGGCTGAAATTTGGGACACAGATAAAATACAGTCTGGAAGAACACATAGGCTACTATTTATCCCGAAAAAAACAACGGGAACGGGAACTTCGCGGGTAACACCGCGTGGCGCTGCTAGTAACTCATAAATAACACCCTGTTGATTATTTGCGTCGGGGGTTAAATAACAAGGTTTGTTTATTTGTGACAAACCCAGATGAATAGGCGCAGTAATTCCGTCAATGTCACTCCCTTACAATGACATGACCTTGGCGATCATGACAATTAAGCTTGCGTTGACATCTCTATTTTTGCTGTTGAATCATATGCTATTAAGGAATGTGTGATGTCAGATTTCATTGAGACCGCCACAGGTTAGGCGACAGTCGTCGCGGTCCTCGCCATCAAATGATGATGAGTTTCGTGTGGGCAGCGAATCTGCAGCACTTGGTACAATGTCAAGTGTGTGTATCACTCGACGTTGTCATGTCGCGCTAATAACGCGACCTGAATGATCCTCGCAGATCTTAACAGCTACAGAGAAAAGGTTGAAACAAATAAAAATTGTTGTTCTTTCCTCGGCACCATCTATTAGCCCCAAACTAAACAATGCTTGTGGCTACCGGAGCCAGATTGCTGTCATATATGTATTGTATGTCATTTTACTAATATTATAAACGCGAATGTTGTAAGTTTGTTTGTTAAGCTTTCACTCGAAAAATGGATCATTATGAAACTATGCACACATAGTTTGGAGGCGTTAGAAGTAACATAGGCTACTTTTTGTCCCGAAAAAATAACGGAATTGGGTACTACGCGGGTAAAACTGCGGGGCGCTACTGGTTTAATTTAAAAAAAACAAAACCTTCTTTAAATGTATGAAGCTGTAACAGCACAGTGGTTTTAAAGTTTGACTTCCAAGTGCAAGATTGTACAATGAAATCCAAGGCCTGCTCTTGAAGTAATTTGCGATATTATGTAATTTTGTTAATACTCTTGCCTTTAATTGTGAGTTTTCCCTAACCATAAGGATTGTTGTACCCTGACATACCCACAGAAAAAAACACCTCGAGAGTTGAGTTGAGGTTATTAACTCAGTAGGTAGTAAGTTCGCCTGCAGAGCTGTAGGTCGTAGGTTCGATACCCATCTAGGGCGACAAATATTTGTGAAATGGTTTGTATCTAAACTAATATTATAAAGCAGAACAGTTCATATAATGTTTAAACGCTAGGATCTCGGGAACTATTGGTCCGCATTGAAAAAATATTTTTCTGTTGGAGAGCCCTTTTATCGAGGAAGGCTATATAACATTACGTTGATGAAGACGAGCATGAATGAAGAATGTAACAAAAACGGGGGAAAATATTCCTTTTGAGAGCTTTCGTTGCGTGCGTTGACGTGCGCTGAGGTCCGTGCCAGCATGTGTCTTAGATTACGTCATTATGAACATTTGCTAATCAAATCTGTTCTAAATCTGAGTTGGTACGATAGTGTAGCAATGCGCGCAGGGTGAGCTAGTAACTAAATAATAATAGTGGATCATTATAACCAACAAGTGTAATGTACAATATAATCAAACAAATGTCAGTCAAAGGGACTTCCGATAGAAGTAAAACTTATAGCTCAGAATTTGATAGTTCACTTTGGAAACAACGAGGGTGAAACCGGAGGGTGTGGCCATGAGCATGCATAGAAGGCCAATGGGAAATGCTGGCGCATCTCTTGGTGACCAATGGACATCGTTTGAGTTTACCCGAAGATTTCTATCAGTCCCGAGCATGACGCTAGAATTCAATTCACAGCCCATGAAAGATCTGTGTGTGGTTCGCCAAAATAAGTTTTCACTTCAAAAATTGTCAATCATAGGAACTGCCTGAACTGAGAATTTCAGTATTACGCATTCCTAATGTGGCAGAATACGTCACCTGTATAGCTACAAGTATACCGTTATTACGCGTGTCGTTGACGCCGACTCACAAGATTTCACCCATCCCAAAAGCATCTAACACGTACGTTCCTCCCCACTGCTATTTAGTAAAAAGTGCTCAAAGCGACTTATATAGAATTATGCTCAACTAGCAGCGCCCCGCGGTGTTACCCGCGAAGTTCCCGTTCCAGTTGTTCCCGTTGTTTTCCGGGATAAAAAGTAGCCTATGTGTTCTTCCAGACTATAATCTATCTGTGTTCCCAATTTCAGCCCGATCCGTTCATACTTTAGGACGTGATTGAGCAACAAACATCCAAATATCCAAACATCCATACATTTACATTTATAATATTAGTAGGATTTCTATTTGTAACGGAATCCTGATAACCTAAATCCAAACAAACTTATAAATTAACATTTTTGCTTATTTTCTTTTTTACGTACATCAATAAAGATCACAAGTGTAAACACAGTTTATTTAGTAAAATTATGTTTTCATGCAAAAAAAGACCGAATTAATGAACACAAGCAAAAAATTAAGAGCAGTGCCATTCAACTTGCATGGTTGGACGAGCAAAAAGAAACTAAATTAAAAAACAACTATACTTCATGTAAATAAACCAAAAAACAATTGCACATCTAATAAAGATGACTAATGGAATTACTGACGGCGGTGAATGTTTGAATTCAATTGATGCACTGCGGTAGAGTTCAATACATTATTGATTGACAATGCATTAGGTTAATGTTGGAAGAATGTAGGGCAATCTTGTTTGAAACCTCATTTGTGTTTAAACCTTCTAGGAATGTGTGGCAAATCAAATGAATACGGTTTTTAACTCTGTGTGTGCGGCATCGTAGCTTCTGAACGGATGAATCTATTTTGTCGATAGATGGCAATTTATACATAATTATCTATAAATACTCGTTAATAAACATTATTTGTTGACACTGAGTCACACAATGCAGAGCTTTTACTATGGAAGTCATATAAAACATGTTACATAGTATTATAAATCAGCACTTGTTTATTTTTATTGATTTTTAGTTTTTGAAGAATTTGACATCTAAAACCTATACTAGTAGTGGTAGCTCTGTGGACGAGATTTGATCATAATTTTAAATAATTAATAGAGTAGATATGCCTGTATTTATCAAATACTTGGTAGTGTGTGTAATGTTGTTTTTTAATGATTTACCTAATGTATTTTTATGTATAATTATAAAAATAGTTATATATCTATTTGTTATACAAGAGTGCAAAGATGCTTTTTAACCGCATGCTCAATTTTGTTGACCCAGTAAGCAAAGGTTTCTAAAATTTAAGTAATACAAGCACTTGGAGAAATAGTCAAAGGTGCAGGACGAATTCAAACCTATTATAAAAATTGTGAAATCTGTCATTCTAGTCCCTAGGCCGCTACGAAACCACCCCACATGCTTTAAAAACCTATCAAAATTTCAAAGGTCTAATATTCTAGATTGATATAGGCTATTTTTATACTATAAACTGAAAAGAAGATGTTACGACGACATTAACCTACCAAATCAATTTAAAGATAAAGTACCATTGGTGAGCTTCCATAGCAAAGATAATTAATTCTATCAGTACTTGGGATGGGCTGGTAGTACAGTATGCTACCAATCAACAAACATTTTCAAGGACCAACAGATAATGGTATGGTATTTGAGAACTATTCGGCATAATGGCAGACATTTCAATTTATTTGGCTTCTATTGAACCAGTTCAGATGTAAAGGTGTAGCAAAACATGTTGGTTAAGCTTGTTTGTGATGTAAAATTATGTTTAATTAAATTACACAAATACTTTAAGAGCTATACTGATGTGGTACTACTTTACCTTTATTTTTATTTCCTAGATTATATCATTTAACCTAACTGCCTCTATACCTATATTCCTTATTTTTTTTTATTATATCTCATGTTTGTAATATGCCAATATAGGAATGATTAAAAATATCTGTATAAAATATCTGTTTAGTGTACAGATCATTAAAGCCAGTGGTGACAAACCCATACTACCTACTATGCAAAGAAAACTAATAAGAAGTAAAGGATTCCAATCTACAATTACCATTGAAAGTCATTGATATGAAATCATACACTGTAACCAATAAGACACCATGACTTTCCTAATAAATATACCATTATTAGAGATAATAGTAAGATAAGCCACAGTAGCGGTAACATACAATTCATAAACATGTAGTTATAATATTCTAATTCTGCCAGCACTTGAGTATTTTTGCAAGTGCTGATGAAGCCATCACTAGCTTTAGCAGTGAGGAAAAACATCATGAAGAAATTGGCATGTTCTAAGAAACAGAAGTTGAGAACAGATCTTCAACTTTTTCTTCTTATTAATATGGGTTCCATTTGGTAACGTTACAGTAAAGAAAAACATAATTGGAGTGCATGCTTTGTCTGCCAGTCCTGACTTGGCCCGGGTGGCCTTAAACCCGGTTAGGTGAGGCGATGGGCCAACCTCTTCCAGTTGATTTTAAACCAAAATTCTAATAGATTGAGTCCATATTTGTTTGTCTTTTTGCTATAATAATTAATGTAAGCTAATAAACGAGTTAACTATCTCCTTGTGAGAGAAAGCCTTGAGCAGTGGGAACGTAATGTGAGCTGCTTATGTAAATTATAATAGTGTTGTGAATTGCTATGATCGATTGAAACAATGTTTGATAAACAATTTTAATAGGCAGTAGACCTAAAGCTTAAGAATGAATAGTGTTGCGTGTGAACGGGATCCATCTACTTGAGTCAGGTTCATACTTATAAACTACATTTGTTTCCTCTCAACGAGACATGAGTTTAAAACACAGGTTGACAGGAAGTTTGTGATTGAAGTTCTCCATGATATTTTGGTTACCCCAGCCAGAGGACTATTTGTATCATACATTGACCGGTCTTCCAGAGTTGGAACAGAGAGACATTCTACCTCTACTGTTGTATTTTTCTAATACCATTGCAAATCTTAATATATAGAATTCTAGTGTCCTGATGTTTGTTCCCAGTGAAGTCTTCACCAAGTTAACCGATATTCCCGAAAGTTGGCAGTTCTGTGTACTTTAGTCCAACTTTGAATGACATGATAGTTTCTATTTCGATTAATGGTTCTCATATGGCAATATCCAAGGGAAGTCAAAATGAGCCGCTAGTGTTGCTATAATTTAAAGCAAAATTAATGTGGGGAATACCAATTCTATGAGCAGAGACATTAGAGAGCTAGACATTGGTTTATAAGTAGGGAAGGTACTATTTCACCTCACTGACCCAATTGCAAATTGTATTATATTGTAATGTTGACTCATCTTTAAACATGATTATGTCTACATCATGAAAACACTTGAATCTTCTCCGACAAACAGGTTTACTTCACATTGTTGCTTTAATAAATCAATGGCAAATGTTGCCATTGTTTTACTGGATTTCATAAAACCATTTACTTTCTAATGTAAATTTAGATGTTATTAAATTCCTAAGATCTGACACTATCTGCATATTCACATCCCATTTGAAAAGGCGTTGACACAATGACTCAAAACATGCTAACACCTCAACTTGACATGTCACGGACAGTGTATAGGTAATTCAGACGTGCTTAATAAGTGTAGTTGTGATTGTAATTCAGTTTTGATAATAAGGATTGATTTTCATTACAGATAAACAAAAGGCTTGATTTGAAATAATTGTCTCTAAGTATACTTAGCCAAACAGTAAAACTAACCAGATCTAAACATATTTTGTTTTATGATGAAGTAAGTAATGTTGATAATGTTGTTGAGTAATGTTAAGTGATGTCAAGAATTGATAATTACAAAACAGTGATGAAGCAGTGAAAGTTTAACAGACATGATCATTCAAGTTTATAAACACAATGGTCGTCTGTTACACCTTTCAAGACAGTCTTGTTTCGGCTGATAATACTTCACTGGTGGCTACAGGCATGAAGCTCACTTAATTAAGTACGTATTACGGACATCTAGCAAGGTGCTACCAATAAAATTAATGAGTTCAATTAGAATGCGAGAGTGTGCGTCAAGTGGTGTGGTGTGCGCCCGTAACCGCCGCTATAGGGCGGGTCCTCTGGAACCACATTATAAATAGAGCTTTCAAATCCATTGCCAATGCATGTTTACTACTCGCATCAGCCGCCTGATGACCTTGTGCCCGACTGCTGGATAGATCCACACCGAAAATTGTATTATGTTTATAAATCACCACTCGTGACGTCATTGTGACTAAATTATAACACACAAATCAGTAAGGACATCCGACAACAGCGCAAACATCGCAAAATCGCAAATAATAAGCTTCGTTTCCGAATATCATCGAAATATAAGACACGTTTGCCATAAAGTACGCAACAAAATCTGTGAATGTGAAACACCATAATCGCAACAGATGAATGACGTGATTGTAAATACTGTACCTTTTCCGCGTTCACTTGTTATAATTTCACTGATCACTGCACAAGATATTAACAGTTAATTTAGAAGAATTCTAACAAAAGAATAAAAACATCGGCGTAGTTAGCGGTTCGTTCGACGCTCACTCAACAACAGTGTTTCCCACTCACTTCACTACATCGATCTCGGAACGGAGGAGTAGGAAGTTGGTCGCGGTGGCTGGCGGCAGCGCCGTGGCGAATGGAATGGAACGAACGAACGAAAAACGAAACGCCGCTACCCGGGCGCACGCATCGCCAATGGACTCGCCCATTGAAGTGACGTAAGACCGGCTCAAGCGGTAGCGGTAGCGGGAAACTCAACGATTTATAAATGTTTTGCGCGTGATAACAACTTTTATCGTGTTGACTTTAATTTAGTAGACTTTGATTTGGTAACGCTTACTGAAATAAGATTTTAGGTTTTAATAAAATCTAAACAAATTTTATAGGAGTTAGCAGAAGGTAGCTGGTATTTGAATACTTACCTATTTTGTACTTATAGCATCTTATAGCAAGTTACGTACCTTATTTATTATTTAAATTTTCGAGAGGTTTATTCGCGTGTTTGGCTGATGTGATCTATCAGTGTATCACCGTCGCCATGGAATTTCACTTGCAGCCTGTCTTCACGGTGCATTATCCAACGATCTCAATAGTCAATACATAGATGTGCCCTCCCAAACTTCAGGGCGCACGGAATCATGTCATCGTTGGGAAGAGTGAGCTCACTTTTCCCGTTCTAGTCAGTTGCAGGAAGCGGTGGACGCCGGACGTTTGTATCGATGGCATTATGTATATCGTCGTGCAACCGGTGCCGGTGCAACCGATCGCAGATCGTGCCCTTTTTCGGCTGCACCATGGACAATGCCCTATATCAAAAATAGTTCAATAACGTTACTGTTTCATTTTGTCACAGATATTTGGTACCTAAGCATTTTGTGCAATGTGTATAAAATATTCTGATTTACGCACGCATAACTTTACTGTAATTTTGAAAAAGATAGCGATCTTGCCCACTCTGTATCTGGCCCACAACATTTTCCTGACCATACAGCGTGGAAATGTCGCCAAAAATGCACACGCCTGATGGGTACTTTTTTGGTCGGCGATTCGACGAGCGCGTAGACTTAATTAATGACTCCAGACATTTGTTGACATTTTAAATTGTATTTATGTAATTTAACATTTGACGTTAAATCACTTGGTTTTGCATTCATTTTAATATTAGAATGTACTTAGGTATTATAGTATTTATTCATCATCAACATCATCAACAGCCCACTAAACGTTCCCACTGCTGGGACTCGGGGTCTTCTCTCGCAAGGAGAGAGTTAAGGCCATAATCCACCACGCTGGCCCAGTGCGGGTTGGCGGATGACACATGACTTCGAAAGATTCTTGGTACATGTCGGTTTCCTCACGATGTTTTCCTTCACCGTTTTAAGTTAGCGGCATTACGCACATGACTTCGAAAAGACAGTGGTGCGTGTGGGGTTTGAACCCGGGTCTCCGGATCGGCAGCCGCCATTCTCCCGACTAGACCACCGTAACTTCGTCTTATTATCTTACTTTAGTATTTATTAGTCAAGTTTATTTTCTTTTGGCGCGCTTGAAAAAAAATATTTAAAAAAATTGGTTGTCTGTAAAGTCGGTTTACTGACGATAGTTGAACGTGACAACGTCTTAAGAAAATACTGATTGTGTTAAGCGCCATCTTGGTAAAACATTCTGAAGCTTTTTGAAAAGCTGTTCAAAGCGCCATCTCTGGGTACATCATTGTACTAGCACAAGTTCTTAACTTCATATCGTCGCTTTTCTAAAACATGGACAGACTCCTTGAACACATTTCACTCACTAGATGGTGCGAAAAGTAATAAGGCGAGGTAACGGTGGTAAATATTATCTATTCTATGGCGATAACGTTACATGACGTCATGTTTTGCGGGCGTGCAGCCGGCTTCATCGAATTATAAGACGTTATCACGTCAAAATACAAGTACATAATTTATGGACAGCCAAAAAAACGCTATGATGAAGTTGGCTGACAACTTAGTGTTTCTTCAGAGTGAATAATTACGATGCTCGCACCCAACGACTCGGCCGACTCCTATTTTCAGTTCTTGGCGCACTGAAGTAAGTTGTCCTATTTTTAAAGGGACCAATTCCAGTTGGCATCAAGTAGCCTTTACTAAGTACTTGCCCAAATTTGGTCTAGCGCAGAGGGAGAGTTCATTGTGCGTTACCGATAGTAATTCTTCTTAAAAGTTGATAAGTGTAACTTCTTGCGTGAGTACATAAGTACCTAGGTACATAATATAATATACATATAAAGGTACAAGTTCGCGCTGAGACCGCGACAGGAGACCGCGACCGGAGACCGTGACAGGCACTTGACACTATGGAATTGTATGGGCGTCAGTTCGCGCCGAGACCGCGACCGCGACCTGTCTCGGTCTCCTGTCGCGGTCTCAGCGCGAACTGGCGTCCATACAATTCCATAGTGTCAAGTGCCTGTCGCGGTCTCCGGTATCGGTCTCCTGTCGCGGTCTCCGCGCGAACTTGTACCTTTATACACACACAGACCCTCGCACACTTTTTGTCATTTTGTGAAAACCACGTTTGAAGTGAAAACTTCTTTTGGCGCGCCTAGACAGATTTTACGTGGGGTGTGAATTGAATTCTAGCGTCACGCTCGGGTATAATAAGAAATCTTCGAGTAAACTCGGGACCATGGCCATTGGCCATCTAGAAATGCGTCAGCTAATGGGAAATTCTGAAAGGGCGTGGAATGGCCATCTAGAAATGCGCGAGTCAATGGGAAATGCTGACGCATTTCTAGATGGCCATGCCATGATGACCAGGCCACGTCCTCCGGTTACACCCGTGTAGTTTCCAAGGTAAGCTATCAAATTCGGAGTTTTAAGTTTTCACTTCTATTCCTATGACTGCCAAATTTTTTTTTTATACTTACATCCTTGGATTATGAATTAAAATTATTTTTGCAATATAGGTACCTACCTACCTACTCTTTTATTTTGTTTTGCTTTTTTTAAGTTCGTTTTATGTAAAAAAATAACACATATTTCGTTATTTAAGTTATTCAAATAAGTAGTAGTGTATCTTATCCACCAATATGTAACATTTGTTCTTATGACAGAACTCTATCACACATTTTTAGGTACATGTACATATTTTTTAACAATCTAACTGATGGGCTAATTAGTTTTCTAGCCTCCATACCTATTGGACGCTTAAATAGAACGATCAGTATTATTCGCCTCATTGAAAAGGATACGGAAATAAGGTCTCCTGAAGGGGGCGTTTTCAAGATGCAAAAAGACCTCTCAAAGACAGTTCCCAATTTCACCATGGGTACCAAATAAAACATGGCCACCATAAAACATGGGCGCCATGTTTTATTTAATTAGATAAATTTTACAAAAACCAATAGTGGTGCCACACTTGGCAATATTTAGAACTAACTTTGACAAGTCAATTTACATCTGGAAAACGCCTCATAGACATCGACTGCTAAAATAATGTATCTATTTTGCGTAGTCGGGTAATGTAACCGTCAGCGGGCACCCGTTAGCTGGTTACGTAAGATAGTTCAGTGCAGCCTGCTTAACAATAGCTTGACCCGAATACGCCAAAACCGAACCTAAAGGCGTAAAATTAAATTGGCGCCCATCGTCTGGCTGAGGCGATGGGAAAGGATTTAATAATGGGAAACCAGCCCATTGTGGTTACAGCTTGGCATAAATAAAAAGACAAGAACCATCTCTGTAACGAAAACTTTTGAAAATCCCGCTAATATTGTGAATGCTTACTTACTAATATCAACGATCTCAATACAAAGATGTGCCCTCCTAAACTTCAGGGCGCATAGAATCAAGTTATCGTTGGGAAGAGTGAGCTCACTCTTTCCGTTCTAGTCGGTTGCAGGAAGCGGTGGACGCCGGAGGTTTTCGTAACGTTTCACTATTCGTTGTCAACAACCAAAATAAGTAGAACCACAGCAAATCTTGCCGCTAGCGATTCTAGGGGTCAAGTAAATTGGTTGTTTGTAAACCACATACGATACACACAGAGACGCAGTTTATTACCAATTTCAAGGTACTCAGGGCACATCTATTGACATATATCGATGACTAATAATGTTTTGTTTAAAATTTAGTATTTTTGCGAAGAAAATCCATTTTCTGTTTTATGAACTGTAACATTTTGAGCAATGCGTCACATAACTAAACTGCTTAAAAGAAATCATTAATTGACGAGATGCATTTCATAAGTACAGAATACTTTCAAGAAGTAGGTAGGCAATAACCTTCAATAACATAGTTATGAGCCTGTAGAACCCTAATCGAAATTGCAATATCGGGAATATCGGCGCATCTACGCGTTTCACTCCGAAACCTGCCTGAGCCTGAGTCTAGTAAGTAGTTGGACAAATTCGGGTTAATATGTAACACAGGGTCGGTGTAATAGTTAAGGTTCAATAACACGTGTCTTTGAGCGTATCAGGGTCGGAATTAGAGACCGGGGGTCTACCGCCGAACGAAAAATGTCATCGCTTTGATGTTTCTCTCTCTTTTCTTTTCGCTTGAAATGATAGAGACAGCATTAACAAAGCGATAGCCGATTTAGTTAGGCGGTAGAACGGTAGAAGCGCCGGGGGTCTACCGCCTAACGAAAACGCTTTGACGCGTTGACATTGCTGTCTCTTTTCTTCTCGCTTGAAATGAAAGAGACGGCAATGTCAAAGCGTCAAAGCGTTTTCGTTAGGCGGTAAACCCCCTAGAGGTTTCGGGGCATCTTCGGGGTAACAAAGGAATGGAAATCCTTCCCCCGAAAAGTGTTTTCTAAAAAAAATATGCAATACATTCTTTCAATCGAGATTTTCATTTAATAAATGTAAAGTGAAACTGGGTAGGTAGGTAGGTTAAAATGTAACACACATAAAAATACATTTAGGTAAAGTAACAGTAAAAATCAAAAGAAATGTTGTTTCCTAGTGTTTAGTACTCATACGAAACTTGAAAGATTTTTTTATAGTCTACTAGCTGACCCCGCAAACGTTGTTTTGCCTTAGTGAACAACCCTTGTCACTTAGGGGTATGAAAAATAGCTAGTAGCCGATGTCATGTCCCCCGTGACCCCCCCCCCCCTGGAGCCGCGCATGCTGGTAAGTATGTTGCCCCGAGTTGCCTGAAACCAGCCCTGGAGTTTAGTACAGGTAGGTTCTGTAATCTGGTATAAGGAAATTTTAATGGGTTCTTTAGACAGTTGTTAGGTTATTTACTGTCTGAACTTTTGGCTAGCGCTGAATGCTCAGGATAACAATAAATTGTCTAATTTATGTGTGTTATTAGAAGCGAACATACTTACTAGCTACGTTTAGGCCCATAATTAATGTGAACCTTTATTATTTTATTCAAAAGACGTTAAGATAAAGATAATTTATTGAACAGATACCTATTGGGATAAAAAAAATTTTTTGCGGCTCTGCCTTCTTTCTGCATTACCTATTGTAAAAACTGTGGTGCAAAAAGCAGCGTCTTTCATTATTTCGCTTAACTTTATATAATGTTCAACAACCTGTTAATTTTACGTTTATAATAAAAAAATGAGAGGAAAAAAACAAACTGATTATATTTTAGTCACAAATAAATAAATAATACTTTTAGAAGCCAAAATTAAGTAACAAAATCAAACTTTTGGCCAACTTAAAGCAATTGCACGTTGGTTTATTTGATTGACGTGTTTACGCGTGGTTTCCGAAAACGGGATAATTTTGTGAGTTTTGGGTCCCAGAATTCGTTTTGGGGATCGCGGGACCCGTACTTAGAAAAAGGGACCGTCCCGTTCAAAAAAGGAGCGTCTGGTCAAGCTTGGCCATACAAGCATTCATGAAACTTGTTTTAAAGTTAAATTACTCTGAGTTGCATAGTTGCATCTAGAACATTCGGAGCAATGCTGCGACCCCACACCCCACAGGCTGGGTCGATTCCGACACGGTGACGTAACACGGTTCGCTGTCCTACTCATAATAACAACTAGCAGCTCCCCGCGGTTTCACCCGCGCACTTCCGTTTCACGTTATTTTCCCGTGACAAAAGTAGTTTGTGCTATTCCAGACTATTATCTAACTGTGTTCCAAATTTCAACGCGATCCTTTCAACCGTTCCAACGTGATTGAGTAACAAACGTCTAAATATAAATAAATAAAAATTGGTGGACAATTCACACACAACACCATCTGACCCCAAACTAAGCAGAGCTTGTATGATGGCGGCCAGATAGCTGATATAATACTTATATAGTTTTAAATACTTACATACTTATCTTATATATAAAATTCTCGTGTCACAGTGTTTGTTTCCTTACTCCTCCGAAACGGCTTTACTGATTTTAACCAAAATTTATATGCATATTCAGTAGGTCTGAGAATCGGCTACTAGCTATTTTTCATACCTTTATTTATATGGCAAAACAACGTTTGCGGGGTCAGCTAGTCTATATATATAAAAATCAATGCCACTTTTCGTTGTTATTGAACTCCTCCTAAACGGCTGGCCCGATTTGAATGTTTTTTTTTTGTATACGTTTGGGTAGGGCCCTGGAAGGTTTAAATTCACAAATCAGCAGATGCAGATGGCGCTGCAGTTGATTTATAGGTTATTATTCGAGCGAAGCCGGAGGCGGCCGCTAGTTATACATAGAAACACCCAGACACAGTGCACATTGAATTCATCACACAAATATTTGCACGGGGTGGGAATCGAGCCCACTACCCTCGGCTTCGCAGGCAGAGCTAGTCATATGATGTGAAAGTTTTGATTTTTGTTGTAATCACGTTGGAACGATTTGTTATCGGATACACTTCGGAGAGAGTGCAACTGATCTGAATTTGCCCTTTTTTCTATCGGACTGTTCGTAGCTGGAAAATAAGAGTCGTCGTTTCATGGTGGACGTTCCACAGACTCGAACGGAGAGGTTTAACTCTTACCTTTGTGATAAGAACGTCTGGATTTGGAATGCGTTGCCTGAGTGGGGTTTTTATGTTTACAATCTTCTGTAAGTTCTGGAGCCTTCAAATCGAGAGTGAATCGGTTCTTCCTAGACCGTTTATTAGCAAGCGAGACGGCGGTCAAGTGTGCACCAATGATATTAAAAAAAAACTAAATCACTACTATGGCAGAGTACCATAAACGGCTGCCTTATCGCTTACAACAATTTCTTTCAGGCAACCATTGATAGCGAAATCATGAGTTAGGCGAGAAACATAATATGACAACCGTAGCCCAGCAATATTCTATTTTTTTCCATTCTATCCCCTACTTATTAGTACTAGACCCTCGTTATAAATAACATAATCAGGCACCGAGACTGTCTGGGAAGCAGAAAACAGATCCCCTATTTAGATAAATGTCTAGAAAGAGATAGTTCATTCACAGCACGAGACGTATTCAGGGCAGGGGGCGAACCATAGTTCTAATCTTACTAATCTTATAAATGCAAAAGTTTGGGTGTTTTTTGCTCAATCACGTAGTCTGGAATAGCATGTCGACTACTTTTAGCGCGGAAAGAGAGACGAGACGAGCAGGCACATGTCTGATGTAATACTACACTACGATGTAAATACATTTAGTAGTGCTAGACTCTTTGCAGAGTCCGCCTGGGGAAGTACCACACCTTTGCGAGTTATTATATCGCCAACCAGTAATGTGCAAACTCTGGTCTGAAAAGCAAAGTTTCCAGAGAAATTATAGAGCATAGAGATAGATCATCTTATTTATATCTCTGGATGACGGTCGAATTAATGATTTGAACTCTTCACGTTCCAATAGCTGCGTGACATTGTGCTGTTTTGGGCAGCTGTTTTACCAACAGGCACATGACCTGCATATCTTTTCACCCTATATTAAAAAATGAAAAAATAATGTTCAGTTCTGTACCACTACTGTTTATTTGAAGTGAAAACTTGTTTTGGCGCACCAGAGACAGATTTTTCGTGGGCTATGAATTGACCTCACGCTCGGGAAATGAAAGAAATCTTCGGGTAAACGCGGGACGATGGCTATTGACCATTTAGAAATACGTCAGCATTTCCCATTGGCTATCTAGAAATGCGTCAGCATCATCGTCATGGCCAAGCCCTCCGGTTTCACCCGCGTAGTTTCCAAAGTAAAGTAAGTATCAAATTCTGCGTTATAAGTTTTCACTTCTATCGGCTGTTCCTATGACTGCCAATTTTTTTCTTATTTATTAAGTATTCTGTCTTGATACGTTTTATTGGTGGAATAGAACTAGACATCAACGAGAACAACAAAATTGAAGTCGGAAATTTACGGCCCCATAATTACGCCTGAATGCGTCCACGGATGTAGTAACGTAAACAAAATAAAGAGGGGAACCCGGTTCCCGCAGTATAGGCGATAGTCGCTACAGCTACCGCTGTGAGTCGCGAGCTGGACGATATTGATTGAAGCTCGGGTTCTCCACATCTTTATTATTTATTCTATCTATGCTACAATGTACTGAGAGCGAGTTTTCACCCACATACCAATGAGAGTAATGGTTTACGTGAATGTGTTACCGTACAATTGTATGAACACCGTCAGTTTTTGTTTTTAAACTTTTACAATTTGAACACATAATTCAAACACTTTAGATCCCTACGATTTTTGAAGACCAAATGCCTTTTCAAAATGTCATTTGGTCTTCAAAATGGCAGGCAGCTGGAGATCTCCTCATTTCCAAATGAGACGATTTGTAATTTGTTCAGTGTTCTCGTGACAACGGCGGCGGTGTTTTTTTACATTTATTTTATAAGTAGTATAGATAATAGAGTGACGAGACGAGCAGGACATGTGCCTGCCTGATTGTAAGCATAACATCACAGTAACATACCGCTATTGGAACACGAAGAGTCCAAATCATTACCTAGCACTGCACTACGCTCGTCATCCAGAGATCTAAGATATGATATCTCTAAAGCTTGTAATTTATCTGGAAAACATTGCCCTTTAAACTGGAACACAGTAATGTTTGCACATTACTGCTTGGCGGTGGAATAACTGGCAAAGGTGTGGTATATCCCCAGGCGCACTCTGTCAAGAGTCCTACCACTACCAACGGTTGTAACGCTGCCGAAATGTCGAGGCAATAAAAAAATGGCAGTCATAGGAAATGCCGATAGAAGTGAACACTTATGTACCTATAACTCAGAATTTGGTAGCTTACTTTGGAAACTACACGGGTGTAACCGGAGGGCGTGGCCTAGCCATCTTGGCATGGCCATCTAGAAATGCGTCAGCATTTCCCATTGGCTCACGCATTTCTAGATGGCCATGCCGTAATGGCTAGGCCACCACTTTTCAGCATTTCCCATTGGCTGACGCATTTCTAGGTGGCCAATGGCCATGATTCCAAGTTTACCCGAAGATTTCTTATCATACCCGAGCGTGACGCTAGAATTCAATTCACACCCTACGAAAAATCTGTCTAGGCGTGCCAAAATATGTTTTCACTTCAATGATAGTTTTGATCTTGATTAAGACCTGTAAAGTGTTTAAATTAAGTTTTTGTTTTAACTTATATAGGTTTACACTTGACCGACATCTCGCCTGATGTTAAGCTACGATGCGGTCTACGATGGAATGTGCTAACATAGAAGAAAGCGATTGAGCGATTCACTCTCGATTTGAAAACACGAAGTTTTTAAGCATCAGGAAAAACTCACTCAGGCAACGCATCCTACATTATTGACCTTCTTACTACAAAAGTAGAGTCAAACCTCTTCGTTCGAGTCTTTGGTACGCCAACCATGAAACGATGTTGCTTTTACGAGCTACGAGCAGTCCGGTAGAAAATATTATGGATCATAAACTAATCTAACCCACCGTAGGATTACAATCTCACGCGTTAGATTATAATCTGACGATGATTACAACTCTGTGCATGAGGAGGTAGGTACGACTTGGATTGGCGGGCTACCGTAGCCCGGGGATTCTTCCCTCCCAACCTGCCCTGCCGTTACCATGGCCGCCGCCTCGGCCCGGAATAGCAGGGCGGCCGGGCACTAGGGGGTTTAGGGGTGCCTTTCATAAGAGTGTTTTGCCCATAGTCGCCATGCTGTTTATGCGGGTTGGAGACCGCGGGGGCGCAACTCTGCTGCCCGTCACCGACTGGGATTCGAAATACGCCGTTATTTGGATGGTTTGTCCGCAATCCAAAGGTTCCCCATTTGTGGGCTCTTACCACAGCCAGATAAGACCGATGCCACATTCTATGCCCGGACCACCAGGGCAAATATTGACGTATTATAGGAGATTGACTGAGTGGCGGATTATAAGTTTATAAGAGAGGCCTATGCCCAGCAGTGGACGAACACGGGTTGATGATGATGAGGTACGACTAAGTTATTGCGTTATGTTCGCACCTGTGGAACGGGTCAGGTAAGTACCAGCTGGAGACTCTGGAAACTCATCGTAAGTTGTTCAATGATCCTCTGTATACAATACTCCTCATCAGTTGTACAATGATCCTCTGCCCCTACTCCGCACCTTTGTACGCGCTTCAAACGAGTTTCGAACGTGCTTCACGCGCGCGTTTGTATCGCGTTTTACGCTCATTCGAATCTAAATCGCAGTCAAAACGCAAAAATCGGCATCTACGGCCCAGAATAGAATAGAAATAGAGCCCTAACAGGAAACGACGCAAATTTTACGGCATAACGTCATTAATATAGAAGCGTTACAAGTCGAATACTTAGGATCACCTTAGGACGATTGTACCCAGGGCCGGATTTAGAGGTGCGGAGGCCCCGGGGCAGCGCTTCGGTGAGGACGTTGATTTCTCAAGCAAAAGCCCGGACTACAAATGGTTTAAAGTTAACGTAAAACGTAACGTAACGAAAAAAATGTTTACTGTCGGATTTTTTTTTTCCCAAAGTGTCTGTTGTGGAGGCACCCCGTTTGTGGAGCCCCCCGTTTGTGGAGGCCCCGGGGCATATGCCCCGTTTGGCGCTCCCCTAAATCCGGCCCTGATTGTACCTCACTATCACTTGTTTCGCGCTTTTGCACGCTCGGATTAACCGGAACGTGACACTTATCGTGACGTACATAGATTTATAAGAAGAAATCACGTCAAAAATGTTGACAGGTAGTGGTCCCATCTTCGCATGAACATTGCAATACCAGGACCCTGATTTACAACGCAGTCGGAACGATTTCGGCACGGAATAACAATCCTAGTCTCTGTCATTCTAAACGAATAAGACAAAGATCGAGATATTTGATTCTGTCTTGAGATGAAACCGATTGCGTTGTGAATCAGGGTAGGTATAGGATAATCCTAAAATAGAGACGTAGTATCCGCAGTTTTAAAGTAACCTTCTATGAAGTCAACAATTCGCACAAATCGAAATGAAAATGAAATGACATACTCTAAATGGGATAACGTACTCGTCTTCTGCCGTAGGGGTGTAGGGGAAACTCGTCTCCTGCACGCACGGAGGTGGGCTGGACTCGGGCTCCTCTTGTAGGGGGCTCTCGTAGATCAGGGTCTCCACCATGGACCCCTTGGAGCTTCCGAATGATACCCTGAAAGAACAAGAAAGTTAAAAATCTGTTTCATGAGACATTTTCAGTAGTGCAAAGTCCGCCTATTCCGTCTGTTTATGTGTGTGTCTGTCTCTGGGACTGAAGAGCTCAAACGGATGGGCCGATTGCGACGCGGGTTTTGGGTTTTGATGCTTGGATTTGAAATTTGTCATAGTGTATAGTATTTTACTAGTCAAACCCTTTCATTTGATACCCATATTAAGGTAGATTGTGATGAAATATTTTAATATAGGTATATAAATAATTGCAAAAATGTTTTGGTTGTAAATACCTACAAAATAAATAAATAAGCAAACAGTAAAAATAAAGTTATTTGCAACCCGCGTAAAAATGTGTTATGATTTTTTATTTATAGTATTGCCATTGATACTAAGTCATTCAGCGTTACTCTTGTTCAATCATTTTTTATTCGATTGTTTTGATTATTATTACAAAGAGCATATACGTTTTTATGCTGTGTCCCCGTCGCCGTCGTTCAGAAATCAAATTGAAAGAATAGTTTAAAATTAATAAGTAATCCAACCTCTTTTTATAATATTGAACAACCAAGAAATATCCATGTTCTATGTCGATCGATACCTCAGACACAGAGAGCATTCTTCTTTGTGAGTGACGATTACTGCTTTATCATCACTATCACTACATAGAATAAAACAAAGTCCCTTCCCGCGTCTGTCCGTCCCTATAAATATATGCTTAGATCTTTAAAACCACCAAACAGATTTTGATGCTGTGTTTTTTTTATTTTTAATAGATACAGTGATACAAGAGGAAGGTTTATATGTATACAATACAATACAATACAAAACACTTGATTATACCACAAAACATTACAAACACATTGATTAAAAATAAAGGCTAAAGGCTAAAGGCACAAAAGGCTAAAGGGTATACTAGCTGACCCGGCAAACATTGTTTTGCCATATAAATTATTAATACAAATTTAAAAAATCTAACATTGGTAACTCTAAACTTAAACAATAACAGTAAATGTGGGGTGAACAACCCTTATCACTTAGGGGTATGAAAAATAGATAGTAGCCGATTCTCCGACCTACTGAATATGCATCTAAAATTTGGTAAAAATCAGTAAAGCCGTTTCGGAGAAGTAAGGTAACTAACTAATAGTCCGAGATCCCAGAGCTCCCAGACGTCACCTATTTTCTGATGAATGAAATGTGGACGATTGAGTAGAGTTAGTAAGTACTAAGAACGCATGCTTACTCGCTAACTATACTAATATTGCCTTCAAATTGAGTTTAGGGGATGATTGCCTCCTTAGATTGGTCTATCTTATTGGAAAAAGCAACAAAATAGTTGTCTGACGAACATATTTACAAATGGAGCATGAGAATTTAAGTGAAGTTAAATTATTATTTTGGAGTTGTTAAGCAAAACGGCTGACGGAAAGTGTCTGGGAGTCTGGGTCATGTGTTCTTAGTACTTACTAACTCTACTCAATCGTCCACATTTCATTCATCAGAAAATAGGTGACGTCTGGGAGGTCTGGAATCTTACTCTATAACACTGTGACACGAGAATTTTATATTAAAGACTATGTGCATAAAATAGCAGAGAAAAACGGAAAATTTTAAAGATTTCTAATGTCATTACATAACCATAAACAAACACATATTTTACGCTTACCCTGAAAACTCTGGCTGAACCCTATGAGCTAGATCAAAATAATGTACAGGAGTATTGTACCCCTTCAAAAGGTCTACAAAAAGTCTGGAATAGTAAATGTCTATCTCTTAGGAATAACCCACAATAACCATTTTTATCAATATATTTAGTATCAGCACTGCACCCGTGCGAAGCCGGAGCGGGTCGCTAGTGTGTTATAAAAGAAGTTTTCACTTGAAAAAACATACGATAAATAAGAATGACAAGTTTCCAGCTTGTCTCAAATACTTATTACCAAGTTACCAAGCCAAAAATTGCTACCAGTTCTCGGAATATAATAACTTTTTATCTATACATGACATCAGTGTGTCCATTATTAAACGCTTTATTTCCATGCAACCATGTGTTGCGTAATAACTAAAAACAATTATCGCGACCTGCGACTGGCCTTTAATCTTATTGGGGTCTCTCACTACCTCATGAGAAGCCCTTCAAAAAAATAAATCTTTTATATAGCTGTATTCATGTCGTATGTCGTATTATAACGCCATACATGCAATACTTAAAATTAACCCCAACTTAAAGTTAATTAACCTATGTGCGCATGAGCACGATGTCTGTAGGACCAGTCCAACTCGCGCATACAACGCCACCGCGAGCTAAACCGACGGTGTCGCCATCTAGTTCAAGATAGCATTACGATAAAAATGCTGACTTCTATTGACTATAGAGCGTAGAATCCAGCGTTGAATTAATATCAACAGTCTTTTACTTGTTCAAGATTTACTTTTACTTCTTACGTAGACGGCTGTACGGATGGGGTTGGAATTTAGAACACAGACAGATTATAGTCTGGATTGAACGAATAAATAAATAAATAAATATTGGTGGACAATTCACACACAACACCATCTGACCCCAAATTAAGCAAAGCTTGTGTGATGGCGGCCAGATAGCGGATATAATACTTATATAGTTTTAAATAAATACTTATTATACATAGAAACACCCAGACACAGTGCAAACATTTGAATTCATCACACAAATATTTGCACTGGGTGGGGATCGAACCCACGGCCCTCGGCTTCGCAGGCAGAGCTACTAACCACTTAGCCACAAGGCCAGTCTGACCGATGATATTGACTCGGTCGTGGGAAATCGGTGGATGGAGGCTTGGAGGTGGCACTAGACCGGTCATTGTGGAATTTTATTGGGTAGGCTTATCTTCAGCAGTGGACGCTTGCAGGCTGCAGATAATGATGATGACTAATATTGTTAACTTAAATGTTTGGATGTTTGTTGCTCAGTCACATTAATGAATCTGAAAGCATCTGACATTGTTTTACGGTATCACTGTTGCACGTTGTTGTCATTTATCACGACTACAAATTGTTTGTTTTAACTGAACTCGTGATGATGCGAAGATCAGATTTGAGGGCGTCCAGGACTACAGCCGAGACCTCCATAATAGAGGCGGGGACCTCATATTAACTTCAAAAAGAAAGTCTTTCCAATTTCATCGAGTAAACATATTTTCGTTTTACTTTAATCCGTTGTTTTACCTATATTTATGCCTCTACATGTATTTATACGCCCTGGTGCCGGGGCATATAATGTGGCATCGGGCCCCCCTGCCTGTGGTAGAAGCCCACAAATTGGGAAACCGACTGATGGCGGTTAAACCATCACAACAAATGGAACAACTTAAATCTCGTGAAGAAAAACGAGAAGAGAAGGAAGAAAATAAGTTGTGTCCCTGCGGTCGCCAACCCGCATTATTAAAATAACAATGTCATAAGTACTGTAAGTACACATAGTACAATAACATTAGAGATATATTAGAGTTAAGTTAATTTCAACTTCATCATTTCCGAGTACTTGTAGAACGCCTGCTCGACAAGACATAGCTTTACACCGCATTTGTACGATCCCCTAGAGGACGCAGTTTTTACTTCCCTCTGAAGTAGGAAGTCTCTTGTGTACCTCTGTCGCCGCCACATGCACAAGTTTGGCAGACAGTTAATATTAGTATAGATAGCTGATTCCGCTGATTCGTTTGGTTGACAACACTCTGGCAGATATCAGCCCCGATATTTGAGTTAAGGCATAGAATAGATATGGTTAAGGTAAATAGACTACAGGCCCGTGAACAAAATTTACGTAGTAAATGAACCACCAAGAGACCTATGTAGGATGATAGAAGGGTATAAAGTAATAAGATTCAGCACTATGTTGTCATATGTAAGCTGTCCAACTGAGTACAGTCGAAGAGGGGGAGTTGCAACCCTCGATCATTTCTCCTTGTCGCATGATTTTTGTACGGCATTGCGAAATAATGGATTAGGAGAGGTATTGAAACTGTATGGAACCAATGCCGTACATAATCAAATGTCCAAATTTAATAGACGAACTTCTTAGCATTCCATGGATTCACCGTGCGGGTGCCGGGTCCATCGTGTGGCAGAGAGAGAAATCTCGAATAGACCCCAAGACTTGTGACTCGGGCGTAGGTTTAAAAGGGGCCCCTTTTGGTGACGTACGTCATGACTCACCTTCACTACTCGTATTTCTCTCCCTGCCCAGCCAAATCCGATATGATCCTATTAATGCAGCTTTAGATACTCGTTCTAGTATAGAACTTACTGCACTTCTGGACAAGCCAAGGTCTTTAAGCAGGTTATAGAGAGATTTTGCTGGTATACCTCTCGCTCCTACTTCTATAGTGTATAAATTAACTACATAGCCATTTTTTGTTTTGAAGGTCGTAATGCTTATTTTGTTTCATCGCGTGGTCTTTAGGTATATTAGTTTCCCACGGTACGGTAAGTTCTACAAAGACTATGCGTTTCGTAGCCCTAGAAAAAAGGAAAATGTCCGGTCTGGATGACGAAACACCCACATCCTCTGTGATTTTGTAGTGCTTTTCATACGTGTCCATTAAAATAGTCCAATCAGGTGCTGAACCCAGGATTGCGTAAGGCTTGTTCTTGGAGTTTGAAGTTGAGCCCTCTTTTACAAAGTTAATTTGTCTTTTGTTTATCGTCAACCCCTTTTGGGCTCTAGCGACCGAAAGGCTTACGGCTTCACGTATGATTTCAAGTACTCTGTCATGGCGCTGTGAGTAATGACCCCTATTAAGGAGCACCTTGCATCCCACCAATATGTGCCTTGCTGTACAAATCGCTTCACCACAAGTATAGCAACATTTTTCAGAGGCTTTTCCCCACCTTACCAAGTTACTCTGGTCAGGGAGGGTCATTTGGAAAGCGTTTAGATAAAATTTTAATAAGGCAGGGGACCAGTCATATAGCAAGGTGCGCCACTTCAGAGCTAATGGGATACAAAACTCACCTATGGTTAACCACTCACTGTGCATTTCTAAATTCATTGCGTGCACTTTGTAACTATCATTTTCGTCTTGTTGTAGAAAGGTTTTTACCATGTCTCGGTCTTCCCTTTTCTTTCTCGCACCCAACCCAGCTGTATTTACTTGCGCACCTGCCATAAATTGTTTGTGGAATTAAAGTCTAGATTCAAGGTCCGAAGCGCTTTTGTCTTTTGGGAGAGATGCAATTAATTCATCTTTCGACTTTCCCAAAACATGCGTTTTTGTAACTCTTAGGTGTTTGTAGAGTTCGGATGGTTTTTTTAGTTTCAGGCCAAAACTATTGTGATCCCTAAAAAGAGAAGAGGGATCAGCCGGATGTTCCAATCCAAACCATGACTTCAATATCTTTATGACATTAGCATCTACTTTTGACAGGAGGGTTTTACCGATGTCATATGCTAGGAAAGGCCAAGTGAGACGGTGATGTGAGATAGTTGTCATATATCCATGCTTTTTTGATATTGCTGATAGGCTGTTGGTCTACCTTATTGAGGTCGTTCATGAAATTTCCAACAATCACCTCTAATGATGGTGTACGTCCTTTGTAGTCTATCTTTCTACCAAGAAATTTGAAGGCACTGCCTCTGCAATTGTGGCAACTCTTTGGCCACTTATTAATAAAAATCACGAATTTTTCCGACAAACTGATAATTAAAAACTTAAAATCTATATTTTTTATAGTTTCAATGCCTCTTCTAATCTATTATTCTGCAACGTCGTACAAAAATCATGCGATAAGGAGAAATAATCGAGGTTTGAAAACCAGGGGGGGGGGTTCCAAACCTCGACTGTACTCAGTTGGACAGCTTACAAGTGACGGCATAGTGCTGAATCTAATTACTTTATACCCTTCTATCATCCTACATAGGTCTCCTAGTGGTTCATTTGCTACGTAATTTTTGTTCACGGGCCTGTAGTCTATAAACAAAGAAATCGGAAAATCGGCTACACACGAGGCGATTGATGATGCGATTTACATTCCTCCCCACCACTAACCCGATATTGCCTTTGATTTAAGGGGTGTGTATAGGTCGTTTAACTTCGACCTTTTTCTTTCTAACACCAAACAAGGTTCCTATCCTCCTTCACGTTATGTTATGTCGACGCAATGATTTGAAAACCAAAGGATTTTAGGTCAGCGTTCAGAAACGTCCTCAAACAAAGTGAGACAAAAGGCCAGTAGCGCTACCTACCTAGTCTGTGGCCAGTAGTAGTAGAGTAGGATAACTCTAAGACTTACCACAGTCGTTGTTTGACTTAGCATTTCACCGGCCGTATTGTGTTCTTTGAAATAGATAGATAGATAGATTAACTCTTTATTACACTAAATTTAAAATAAAAGACATAAAAACTTAAACACTAAAATTAAAGTAGCAATGGGCGACCT
This sequence comes from Ectropis crepuscularia, assembly GCA_963693475.1. Lineage (NCBI taxonomy): Eukaryota > Metazoa > Arthropoda > Insecta > Lepidoptera > Geometridae > Ectropis > Ectropis crepuscularia. Next base: position 40,876,750 of record OY856338.1, read on the forward strand.
TATCGCTAAAAGCGATCTCTTCCAGGCAACCGTAGGATGGAAAAACAGATACGAAAATAGGAAAACGGGAAGTACAAATAAAAAGAGGTGGATACTTCTATAACATTACTAAAAAAAAAAAACCAATATAAAATATAATAATAAAATAATCATACTGATAAACCTACATTAAAATAATTGTACATCCTAATACATATAATAATTTGTAAATAAAATAATAATATACTAATACATAAATAGTAGAAATAGTGTTTTGGATTATATTTTCGTGCATAAATTACCTACAACAAAAAAGCGAAAAAAGAGTGATGGTCACTCTTGATGAGATAAAGAATGATGGTAAATAAATTCATCATTGTTTTGTCAATTTAAAAGTAATTAATTACTTTAAAAAAGTGTTTTATAAACAACTAGCGGCGTCCCGCGCTTTTACCCGGGTAGTTCCCGTTCCCGTCGTTACTGTTACTTTTCCGGATAAAAATTAACCTCACATAGGTTACTTTTCTATCTGTTACCGTTCTGTTTACTGTTTTTATCTATAGGTTCTTCCAGGTTACCTGGTTTCCAAATTTCAGCCCGATCCGTTCATTCTTTACGAAGTGATTGAGCAACACACATCCAAGCATCCAGACATTGACATCCTATTAATTTTACATTAACATCATAAAATGTCAATGTATGGATGTATGATTTTTTTTTTTTCATTAAATATTGGTGGACAATTCACACACAACACCATTTGAACCCAAACTAAGCAAAGCTTGTAATATGGTAGCCGAATAGCTGATATAATACTTATATAGTTGTAAATACATACTTATTATACATAGAAACAATTTTGTTGTTCAATCACACCGTAACGTATGATGAACGAATCAGTCTGAAATTTGGAATACATTTTTATATTATAGTCTGGAAGAACACATAGGCTTTTTTATCCCGGAAAAATAACGGGAATGGGTACTATACGGGTAAAACCGCGGGGTGATGTTAGTTTATAATATTACTAGCAGCTCCGCGCGGTTTTAACTGCTAAGTTCCCTTACATATAGTAGTTGTAGTGGTAGGACTCTTAGCAGAGTCCGCCTGGGTAAGTAAGTACCACGCTTTTGCCAGTTATTCTACCGCCAAGCAGTAATGTGCAAACATTACTGTGTTCCGGTTTGAAGGGCAATGTTTCCAGAGAAATTACAGGGCTTAGAGATATAACATCTTAGATCTCTGGGTGACGAGTGCAGTGCAGTGCTAGGTAATGATTTGGACTCTTCATGTTCCAGTAGCTGTGTGTCACTGTGCTGTTATGTGGCAGGCATGTTGTTTACCATCAGGCACATGACCTGCTCGTCTCGCCACATTTTATTTAAAAAAAAAACGAATAATCTGCAATAATATAAATAAATAGACATCTATTTCATCTGGATTTTAGCTACTTATGTTCTAATTCGCAATCACATTAAGATATGTGTTACGAATTATAATTATGTTAGTAGTCTTGTCTAGAATAGATATGGCTAATCCGTCCATGTGGAGTGATAGAATTTGAGTCGGTACTTGTACAGTAAGTAGAAAGAAGTAAACTTGCTATTCTCTTAGCTATTGAAGTTCTTTGTTACTCGACTCCATAAAGAGTGAAATACATACTTCCTGAATAAATGTTTATAAACCTTTCCGATGTATTCATGTAGCAGCCAACTAGTTTAATCAACCGTTTAATTAACAGCCTAGCTCGTTTACTAAACAGCGTTGTTTATGTACTATATTCAGCTATTTGATCAAACAGCTCGGCAAACAAATTGAATCATTGACATTTAATTGAATTGAATGAATAAAGTTGATTTCACACAGTCGTAAGATTTATTTTTTATAAACCATCATTATTATTTACACAGACTGACACTTGACTAATGTATGAACTGTTCAACCGAAAAACTAAAAAAACCTGATTTGATTGACACGGCGGGATCGATGGGAATTCAGTCGGATCCAGCCGGAAAATTACTCCGGAATAGACTACAGGCCTGTGAACAAAATGTACGTAGTAAATGAACCAGCAGGAGACCTATGTAGGATAATATAAGGGTATAAAGTAATAAGATTCAGCACTATGCCGTCACTTGTAAGCTGTCCAACTGAGTAGTACAGTCGAAGAGGGGGGGTTGCAACCCTCGATCATTTCTTCTTGTCGCATGATTTTTGTACGGCGTTGCAGAAAAAGAAAAGGTATTGAAACTATAAAAATCATAAATGTTAAGTTTTTAATTATTAGTTTGTCGGAAAAATTCGTGATTTTCCGACGATTTACAGATAAAATTTGGATATTTGATTGTGTAAGGCATTGGTTCCATGCAGTTTCAATACCTCCCCTAATCCATTATTTCGCAACGCCGTACAAAAATCATGCGACAAGAAGAAATGATCGAGGGTTGCAACCCCCCCTCTTCGTCTGTACTCAAGTTGGACAGCTTTCAAGTGACGGCATAATGCTGACTCTTATTACTTTTATACCCTTCTATCATCCAACATTGGTCTCCTGGTGGTTCATTTGCTACGTAAATTTTGTTCACGGGCCTGTAGTCTAGAATTAAATCACTAGTGCGATATTACGAAACAGCAGTCAAAGTCAAATAGGACAACAGACAAGTTGCACAAGGATAATGCTGTAACATTTAGTTTGTTCAAGACGTATAGTCCAGTGCATCGATATAAATGAGAAGATGTGCCCTGAGCACCGAGCTCCTTGAAATTGGTAACATACTGCGTTTTTGTGTGTAGCATGAGTAGATTACAATTACCAATTTACTTGACCCCTAGAATCGTTAGCGGCGAGGTATGTTGCGGTTCTACTTATTTTGGTTGTTCATAACGAATATTGATAGGCATAAACGTCCGGCGTTCACCACTTCCTACAACCGACTAGAACGGAAAGAGTGAGCTCACTCTTCCCAACGATAACATCATTCCGTGCGCCTGAAGTTTGTGAGGGCACATCCATTGATTTATATCGATGGTGTAGTGTATAGGTACCTACTCAAGTCCGTGTGTCAACGTCACTAAATGAAGACGTCAAAATAACAAAAATAATATTTGCTTTGTGTTGGCTTTGTGTAATGTGAAGATTGTGAACTTTAGCGTTTTATTTTCTAAGAATCGGAAATTTCTTTCGTCTTGTTCTTGGAAAGAAAACAAGGTGAATTAGTTTGCTACGTTCAATTGAAAAGGTAAGGTTTATCTTTCGAGTTCTTTTTGTGTTTACTTTACTTTCTTTAAAAGAAATGTTATGTAGCTAAGGGGCAAAACAATCAGTGTACCTACAGATTGATCATGTTGGTACTGGTACCCAAGGGCGGGTATCCATGGGGGTAATAAACAGGGCGTGGTCCAGAACTTTAGTGGGCGATATTTTTACAACAGAGAGACGAGACGCGAACAAAATATGTGTCTGATGGTAAGCAACACGTTCGCAACAATAGCTCATTGCCACACAGCTATTTAGCCATTTGACCTCTTTTACGAAATCAAATACTAGTTGTACAAATATACAAATGCTCTTTTACTTCTGAAACTACATTTATTTCAGAAAAAAAAGTTCGCATAACTTAGTTTAAAAAAAAAAGGCGTGTGCTTAAAACCGCACTTAGGCAGAAGTGAAAACTAAAATTAAAAAACTATTGCATGATTTAAAAAAATATGAGCAGTCATACAGACTGCCGATAGGATAGATGTTTGTGTAAAGGCTCATAGGCAATGATACTCTTTTAGTATGAACACTAACGTGGCTATTACACATTTTAAAACAAATACACGGGTAACTCACGTATAATATAGTCAGAACAGTCCGACTCGAGTTTCGATCGCGTCCGGCGATCTTCTTCAAGGCGAGTGCGCGCGCGTGTTCGCAGCTCGTTTAGCACTAAACGAGCTCTACAATGAACTACAATGATACTCTTGTTCGAAAAAGAATTCAAAGTCTTGAACATCGCCGCAAAATTGGTAGATTATCGGGGTTTTATCGGATACACTTCGAAAATTGTGCGAATGATCTGTATAAATACCACCTTGCCCTTTTTTCTATCGAACTACTCATAGCTTGAGCAAGCGACATGGTTGATGTCCCAAAGACACGAACATTTGAACAGAATTAGAAATCTCCCTACGGGGAGTAGGGAGTACCTATTTCCTTTTCTTCTCCTTAACATAGGTCACAGACCCCGAAGTATGTAGAGTGACTAAATTCAAACAAATATAGCTGCTAGTAAGAATATAAAATGGCACTGGTCTAAGTACCTACAATGTTAAGCAATTTAAATTAAAAGGAAAAAAGGGAAAAGGAATAACTTAAGGCAATAATTAACATTATTATCATGTAAGCTTCAAACGAAAATACAAATTATTGAATAAAGTGTTAATAATATAATTGGGAAAGTTCCTGCTATAATGTGCGTATATTTATCTGTATGTATAGAAAGGACAATGCCCACGTCCCATACATTGAAAAACCTGGCCAACTTTTTTTGATACTGAAAGTGTATAGAGATGAATAGTATCTAATTAGGATTGTTAATGCTTCTACACACGTCTGCTGTTGGTGTTTTTCATTTCCTAAATACCAAAAATGAGTTACAGTTAAACCAAAAGTAAGGTTATGTTTACTGTCAAAATATTTTAGAATTATGTTTTCTTTTGGATTAGAACAGAAAAGAAAAGAAAGAACTATGGTATTGTCTTTCAAAACATATTTCTTATCAGAATAAATAGGAATAATAGTACTTCTCACTACCAACTGATTACCATAAAATAGTTCTCGGATGGAATTATCATAGGGTAAACAAGCCTTAAACTGAGTGCAGGGCTAGGTCTGATGATGTAGACTTGTCTTCATGTTCTAATAATTTATGACACAAAACAGTGCAAAGGCAAGCATGTTTCTTAAAGGCAAGCATGTTTTCTTGCTTACCATCAGGCACATGTTTCGCTCATCCTATCATGGTTTCCTGAAAAAATACTTAAATCAGTGTAGATAATACTGTTCACCGATATCTTTCTACTGAATCTATATTCAAACCAATGCAAGAGAGGATAAATAAAATACATTGTTTGCTATCATATAATTATATTTACATTTAATAATAACTTTATATATTTAATAGCCCAAAACTACTACATAGCCAAAATACTCTGCTCGTGGATTTATGTGGTCCTGGTGTCTGGCCATCCTAGAAATCTCACGAAGAACTCTGCAATGCAAGTACAGCAGTACTGAAAGATGGCCTCTGCTGGTTGTCCCTATCATTTTCAACTAAAATATACATATTATATCTATTTTATTTGCTTCAGCTTGTGTCTGTCTTCTAAAAGCAACTCAGGGTTTTAAAATTGGTAATTGCATAGGTTTTGTAGCAACTTAGCGCTATCCCCGTATTTCCTGTAGAGTATGAACACTTCATTCGCATAGAAATATTGTCACAGAAAGGAATATCTTAATTGTGATATAAATATTTCATTATTTTGGTATTCGAGACAGTGGTCTTAGAAGGTTCATAACAATCGAGGGTTTCCATCAGAAAACACAAGCAAGCCATCACAACAATATATGGTTTTATGTAATTATTACCACAATTATGTAAGTAATAAGGAGCACTGAATCACATAATTCCCAGTTTTGTTAAAACCAATTTAAACAAGAAGAAAACCAAAGTTAGGAAGAAAACCATGCATTTTGCTTGTTTACTTTTTTTTGATTTGTCAATTTGACATTGATCTTTGACCAATTTGGATTTGGTGAAAATTGCATGCCACCTTTTTCCTCGTTTACATTACCAAAAAAAGCTTTGATAGTTTCTTTGTCGCCGTATTTATAAATATCGTTATTTAAATATGTAAAAGTAGTAAATAAACGACATTGTGAAAGAAATTGATATACATAATATCCATTTTCAATTTCAATCTAACGCGGATCACTAAAACGAAACGCAGGTACCGTTTCGTTATTGCAATATTTTACAAGTCAGCTTTGTTGGTAAATGGTAGGTTTAATTTAAACAAATGCAAATTATTTTATTTTGGAATGTTAGAAAGTTATATAACTTCGCACACGAGTACAACAAAAAAATCACCAATTTTTTAATATATAACTCATATGTCTACACGACAACTATTTTAGCGGGTCAAAAATGGGCATTGTCCTTTGAAGTAGAGTTTATGGTAGACTTCCATGTTGTTTATGTTTGAGAGAATGAGTTAATTTCCTTATAAATATGATCTGACTCCCAATGACCTTGTGTTTTTCCTTCTCCAACCTTCTACACTACACTAGTATATTCCCCTTTGTCGGTAACACGTCGTCTAAATCCGCTAAAAGGTTTTAAAAATTCGCCAGTTTCAGCGACAAAGTCGCTAAAGTGTCAACACTGGTAACCGGTAGCGAGCAGCGAGAGAGAGAGAGAGAGAGTATCTATTGTCCCATGTCCTCCTCTAACAATTATCTTTCTCGGTCTGGCACGTTTGTTGCCCACATTATCTTTCTCGCTCTAGCATCCCGAGTTGACCCGAAATTTCTCATATCCGAGCGTGATGATCACGTGATCATGAATCCATTTCACAGCCCACGAAAATTCTGTCCATAGCGCGCCTAAAGAAGTTTTCACTTCAAAAACAACGGTAACACACCATACCCATCTAAAATGTGATAACATCAGTTTCTAGGTGGTCATAATCCCGAGTTTATCCAAAGTTTTTTTTTTAAATTAGGAGTGACGAGAGGAGCAGGTCATGTGCCTGATGGTAAGCAACATGCCTGCCACATAACAGCACAGTGACACGAAGGTATTGGAGCATGAAGAATCCAAATCATTAGGTACCTAGCACTGCACTGCGCTCGTCACCCAGAGCTCTAAGATGTTATATCTCTAAGCCCTGTAATTTCTCTGGAAACATTGCCCTTCAAACCGGAACACAGTAATGTTTGCACATTACTACTTGGTACAGATTTCTCTCATTTACGAACGTGACCCTTGAGATCAATTCACAGTCCACGTAAAATCTGTGTGGAGCGTCAAAAGAAGTTTTCACTTCAAAAAAATTGCGGTCACAGGGACTGCCGATAGAAGAGAAAACTTATAGGTACTTGGAATTTAATAAATACGTGTATACTGCTATTATAGCTAGCTGTCAGTGGTGCAAACTCATCAGACTTCATCCACCTAGAAACGTCGTAACGCGCACGTCTCGCTCCGCTGCTCCGCCGTCGCTCCAACACTACGACACCACATGATGGGAACCCATAAGATGAAAAAATCCTTAAGAGTGCGCCTAAAGCCAGGAAAAATCAGATTTCACCCGCGCGACCCGTTTCTTAATGTGATGTACATAAAGTCGAGAATAGCATGACACAGTTTGGAGGAAAAATCAATATTTAATCAGGAGTCCATTTTTGACCAAGTTTTATTTAATTACTCAATAACTAAACATAAATTTAAAAAAGTGTTCGGTTACTTTACTAGAACGTACAAATAGGAATTTTATTACCAAAAAATAATGTGGGGTCATCGCTGATAATTTCGAGTACTCGAATTAAAACGGGTTTTTTCGGTGTCATTTTTATTTTTTTATTGTAAAAAAACTCTGATCTATTTTTTAAATTCTATTCGGTTATTGTGCTTCTTCTTGATTGTCACGACACTCATTGATTGACACGTCAATATTTTTTTTGTCATAGTTTTTAGTTTCTTCAGTGAGCGGCGTCGAAAATGTCCTTTTTTCGTTTTCTGGCTTTAGGCGCCCCCTTAACGCACCTGGAGATATTTTCACTCCAATCATAATAAATAGATAGAAGATTCTTCAATCTGACACATGCAAACTGGACACGAATGGACTCACGCTACAAGTTAACTTTCTATTTCGGTGGTAATATAACGTTCTTAGATCTTCCTCAACATTACCAAAGGTAGAAGCTAATTTTGTATTCGCGAAATGCTTGTCCTAGTTCGCCATATCTGGCTGCGGTTCAACTAACTTCGCCCTAAGGAGCCATTTCCACGACCGGCGTTTCTACCGCCTAACTAAATCGGCTATCGCTTTGCTAATGTTGTCTCTATCATTTCAAGCGAAAAGAAAAGAGAGAGAAACATCAAAGCTATGACATTTTTCGTTCGGTGGTAGAACCCCCACTCTTCTGTCGCCTAACTTTTTGAAGGGACCACTTCTTTCGGCACACCACACGCAGATTTTTCGTGGGCTGTGAATGAAGCCCATCGGCATGTTCGTACAAGAAACAAATGTTCGGGTGGGCTCGGGACCTAACGCATTTCTAGATGACTATGCTTAGAATACTTATTTAGACGACCGTGCTTTGAAGGTTTACTCCAGACTAGCATCGCCCTGTGGTTCCACCCGCATAATTTTCTAAGTGAGCTATCAAATTCTGAGTTATAAAGTTTTCTCATCTATCGGCAGTCCCTATGACTGTCATTTTTTATAGTATAGAGTGACAAGACGAACAGGACATGTACCTGATGGTAAGCAACATGCCTGCCCATAACAGCACAACGACACGCAGTAACTAAATCGGTAATTAAAACTATTAATTCAAGCGAAAAGAAAAGAGCGAGCTAAATCAGAACTAAGACAGCTTTAGTTAGGCGGTAGACCCCCAGGAACGTCGCAGAGTCGCAGCGAAGTTCGTGTTACGCCATGGTACTCAAGAAACATTACAAATCAACCAGCGTAATACATTTGCCCACAATCATGTTAAACAGGTGCAGTGTATAGTAATTAAATCATAGACGAGATTGTACCGGCGATAAGGATCGCGCAGCGGCGTGGGGTGCGCGAGATGCGGTAGAGGGGGAAGACGGTGTTTATGTTTGTAGATAGGTATACCTGTAAGTGTTTTATCCGACAGAGAGCGGTCACGCGGTCCTGTGTTCACGAGGTCAATTTTGCGTTCGTTGTGTTGCGCTACGTTACACAGAAGGCGTTCTTACCACGCCCGTCAAATACAACAGCGAGTTTGCCAGCAGCTACACGTTCGAACGCAAAACGGGAACGCGGAACTGTTGAACACGTGATTGCTCGCTGTCTGATAGCGCAGTGGTATGTGGTAGGCCTTATATTAGAGGCCATATGCAAATGCATAGCAGTTGGCTTACTGCTATTCTTTTCTTATAAAAAAATGAAATGAAATGACACGTTTATTTCAGGTACTTATAGCTTTCAGCCTGGTTTACATTATGCCAGTCTAGCGATCGAATCCAGCGCTGGATTGCTTATTGGAAAAATGTATACCAGCACTGGAAAGCATCAATCCAGTGCAAATGGTTTCCACTGCTGGTTTACATTTTTACAGTAATCAATCCAGCGCTGGATTCGGTCGCTGGACTAGTATAATGTAAACCGGGCATTACTTCCTTAGCGCTTGTTTATACTTTCCAATATTTCCAATTCTCTGGTAATGGTAAATAATGCGTAAAATTATAGCGTAGAGTAGATAAGTAGGTATAATGCATATTCCTCAGCTCTAGGCAATCAGGACTTACAGTTACAGACAGAATTCTAGAAATACAGAACGAAACCTATATTTTTTATTCAAAATAACGCATACCAAATTAAACCGAATTACTGAAGCAATTTAAACTTAAACTTTGGCACGACTAAATTTCTTTTTTTTAATCAACTATAGACACTGTTGCAATAAGACAGCGAAATTTCAGACAAAACTGATTTATATCTATAATATATTAATTATCATCGAGGTAAGCATATTTTAGACTTTTGTTGATATTTCAAAAACCGCTTCCACGGATTTCGATATTATTTTTGTGACCACTTATAAAGCATAATCTACTAAACAAAAACAAAGTCGTCGAAATCTATCCATAATAATTGGCAGAGCTATATTATGCAGTATGTTTTGACATACATATTTATGTGATGTGATTCATTCATAAATATTGTTCTAAAATTATTTTGCATGTCAAAAGGTGGAATATAGAGCACATTATTAAACATATGTACCTATTTTTTAACATCTTTGAATACCCACACACGCAAATACACGACTTATTATTTATAGGTAGGCGGCGTTACATTCGCTCGTGGTAATGTCCGCTAATCTGTGCATCTTCATTCCTTCATGTCACCGTTAACTCCATGACGTCAGAAGTTGGCCTAATTTTGTGTTATTATACATTGTTGCAACTTGCTACTTTTTGTATCAGGGTTATACAGAACACACGTACTAGGCCGAGAGGGACGTCTGAACAACATATAGAGTTTAGTTGAGTTTTATTTTATTGGAACGAAGATCCTTATGCCAGGCTTGGAAGAGACAGGCATTTTCCCGACGAACCGCGCGACCGAACTCCGAACAGTGTGAAGCCCCCTATACACACTGGCCCAGTGGAGGCCAAAGCGAGTGTCGACAAAACGGCCCGAGACGAAAGATAGCATCCACACACTGGCCCAGCGCAGGCCAACGCGAGCGCGGACAAAACGGCACGAGACGAAAGGTAGCATCCACACACTGGCCGAGCGCAGGCAAAAGCGAGGTAGGCCAATAGGAGAATAGGACGCTACTCACCGAGCGCCTTTGTTTTGTGCACAAAAACCGACACCGGTCACGAAAGACGAGTCGAGGCAAAACCATAGAATAGATAATATATGGCAAAACAGCCCTATACACACTGGTCACTTGCCGTCACTCGGCCAGCTAGGCGAGCGACGCGAGTGATCACAAAACGACCCTCCACACACGGGCGTTGGCCTCCACTGGGCCAGTGTGTATAGGTGGCTTTGAGACTTAAACCGTACGACAAATATAATTATGTATAGGTATAACGGAAGTGACGCGTATAATTTGAAGGAACTTCGTTCCTATTTGGCGTCCCATGAGACCACATCTTTTTTAAGTTGGGGAATCTTACAGCTAGATACAAAAAATTGGCAACAAAATAGGTCCAGAAGGATTTTTCATAAAATTTAACTTGTTCACAAACTAGATTTTACCGATTTTATTAGATTACATTCAATTTACGTTTATTAAAAACAGCTTATACTAAAACATTTTTTGCAATGTCGTCAAAATCAGTTCAATCGTTTAGGTGTTAAAGCGTAACAAATAGACAATAACTTTTATATTTATAAAATAAAACAGTCAAAATAGTATGGATTTCAAGTGTCTAATTTTAACGGTTTAATCTTCAATATAGACGAACTTCCATGTAAACTTTCATTCCTAATTTCCAACCTATGCATCAATGCAGCTTTGCAGCTATTGGAACATTAATAGTGCAAATCATTACCTAGCACTGCACTGCGCTCGTCACCCAGAGATATAAGATGTTTTATATCTATATCATGTAATTTCTCTGGAAACATTACCCTTCAAACCGAAACACAGTAATGTGTACACATTACTGTTTGGCGGTAGAATAACTAGCAAATAGAATAACTGGTGTGGTAATTCCCCAGACGGACTCTGCAAAGAGTCCTACCACTTTAAAAGTTAAAGTGAGTTGAAGTTAAAGGACTAGCGATAGCAAACCTTAATCTGTTTTAGTTAGGTTAGGTGAGTCGAGACTCGAGACGGTATTTTAATTGCTGTAGATTTCCCTGGAAATTTGAAATACCTCAACACCTCTAGTAATGGCGCCAGTCACATTTGTAGGTGCATTTCTTCATCGGTCCATGTGCAACAACAGACTTCGTGTGTTTATTTACTTAAATTGTTGACTTGTAAATTGATATCCCACCAAAAACATTCTGTAAAAAACTAGCCAAGTCTCGATGAAGCTGCATATTTATCTCTAAAAAGTAATGAAATCTAGATAAAGCCGTGCCAAGTCTAAGGTTGCTTACTGCGATTTCTTTATTATTATAGTTAATGTTGTGTGAATTGGCCGTTGAAGGGTACACAAGGATACAAAACCAGGTGCTCCATGACAACATTGCACCAATCTGTCGCCAGAACCGCTATCATTGACTCTAGAAAATGGTCACTTGGAAAACGTTGATTCAATAACCAGTCAATTGTTTTTGTCTTACTATTTTCCCTGAATTGTATGTATCCAATATGGTGTGAACAATAAAGAATTTCAATAACACTTACGTGTAGGCGAGCCGGAAACAAACAGTTTAAAACAATAATTCCAGTCTAGACGGACTTCTATTCATTGACAGAAGTCCGTCTGTACGTCTATTTTATGTTAGATAGGTGGTCAATTTGACGTTCCAAAAAAAAATAGAGCATAAGTCAGCATTCGATGCTGAATGCAGGTGTTGCTGTTGAATGCATGCATGTGTTGTTGTTGATTAACAGCCTATTAAGAGTCACTAGCGTCCAATTACCAATACCAGTATATTGTATTATGTCGCTTAACAAACATAACGTGTAAACAAAATTGACTTGTATCCACTAACGGACTAACGTATAAAAAATGTTCAACGGCCAAGTCACACAACATTAACTGTAATAATAAAGAAATCGCAGTAAGCAACCTTAGACTTGGCACGGCTTTGTCTAGATTTCATTACTTTTTAGAGATAAATATGCAGCTTCATCGAGACTTGGCTAGTTTTTTACAGAATGTTTTTGGTGGGATTTCACTTCTTTTTGTAGAAACGTTGACTTATTGATTTATTATATTAGATGTATTACTTGACACATATTATTTTTTTCCGGTTCTGATTCTTGTACAGTAGCAACAGTTTTTCGTATTGCCCATGTTCATTATTTAAGTGGACTCTCCATAATAGGCAAAGAACTTTAAAAGGTTGGAAGAAGACTGCAAATAAATAAAAGCCAGTCTAGCCTCATCCAGAGTTTTCCTTTAATTTTATTTACATGCATATATGCGTATTAAAATTTTGACTCTGACCATATGTTGTAATCCTAACTAAGCACACCGTATTATTTGACACATATTTTTCTCTCTTTAGGAGTACTTTTTTATTATTACAAATCTTTCTTTTCTTTTTTTCCGGTTCTGATTCTTGTACAACAGTTAGTTAGTAGCAACAATTTTTCGTATTGCCCATTCGCGTTCATTATTTAACTAAGACTGCAAATAAATAAAAGCCAGTCTAGTCTTATCCAGAGTTATCTTTTAATTTTATCCTTTAATTTTATTTATATGCGTATTAAAAGCAGAAGGGGAGGCTTTCGCCCAGTAGTGGGAAGCAATAGCCTAGATTAAATTAGAAGATGTGTCCCACTATGCTGGATTTTTGCAATGACAGTCGATTTTTTTATGTACCAATAGTAGAATGGGGCATTACTATATCTCTTATACAGCTGAGACAAGCTGAGGGTTCTTCATCAGATACTTCAGACCTTCGGTTTTTGACATAAAATGAAGAGACAAAGTTGAATATTTTTTGTAAAGGCGTGTTTTCAAATAACCAGGTATACCACCAGGTACTTCAGATTTTCAATATTCTTAGTTTTTATAGTTTTCCCTTTATGTGGTCATTAAACCCTAAGTCTGTACCAAATTTCAGCTCTCTGAGTTTATGGGAAGTACTAGTTCTATTTTGATGATCATGAGTGAGTGAATGAGTGTCGTAAATGCGAAACTTTGCTTTCGCTTAACTTCGGAACTAAATGACGTACAGACTTGAAATTTTGTATTTTAAGTAAGTACGTGATTATAGCTTACTAGATGACAAAAAATTCAGCGTTCTGGTCTTACCCAGAGGTTCTCAAACAGAGGCCTGAAAATGCGGCGAAATGGTTCCAGTAAAGGATAGTACGGCAGTGTTTGCTTCGCGCTCGACTTGGCGGGGGCACTGCCGTGCCCCCAGATTTATTTTAAACCGATACATACAGCCGTTCCGACGTGATGGAGCAACAAACATCCAATTATCTAAACATTCAAACTTTCGCATTTCAAATATTAATAGGATCTCCAACTTGAGCGATAGGATAGTTAATAGCTCAATATATGGTCGCATTTTTTTATTACAAATTATTTAGTAGTTTAAAATATTAGAACATTACCCGAGCGAAACCGGAACGGGCCAATAGTTCAAAATATATTCTGTTGCAGGAATAATGGCGACGAAAGACATCACGATGAAGTACGACCCCAACACGGAGATCTTCCAAATGCGAGCGCAGTGGAAGAAGGTCGACAACTGCATCAAGCAGTGGCACGAGCGCTGGAGCTGGCTGCTCGACGAACGGAAGTGAGTGCTAGGGCGGACCAAGAAGAAGGTCGACAACTGCATCAAGCAGTGGCACGAGCACTGGAGCTGGCTGCTCGACGAACGGAAGTGAGTGCTAGGGCGGACCAAGAAGAAGGTCGACAACTGCATCAAGCAGTGGCACGAGCGCTGGAGCTGGCTGCTCGACGAACGGAAGTGAGTGCTAGGGCGGACCAAGAAGAAGGTCGACAACTGCATCAGGCAGTGGCACGAGCGCTGGAGCTGGCTGCTCGACGAACGGAAGTGAGTGCTAGGGCGGACAAAGAAGAAGGTCGACAACTGCATCAGGCAGTGGCACGAGCGCTGGAGCTGGCTGCTCGACGAACGGAAGTGAGTGCTAGGGCGGACCAAGAAGAAGGTCGACAACTGCATCAGGCAGTGGCACGAGCGCTGGAGCTGGCTGCTCGACGAACGGAAGTGAGTGCTAGGGCGGACCAAGAAGAAGGTCGACAACTGCATCAAGCAGTGGCACGAGCGCTGGAGCTGGCTGCTCGACGAACGGAAGTGAGTGCTAGGGCGGACCAAGAAGAAGGTCGACAACTGCATCAGGCAGTGGCACGAGCGCTGGAGCTGGCTGCTCGACGAACGGAAGTGAGTGCTAGGGCGGACCAAGAAGAAGGTCGACAACTGCATCAGGCAGTGGCACGAGCGCTGGAGCTGGCTGCTCGACGAACGGAAGTGAGTGCTAGGGCGGACCAAGAAGAAGGTCGACAACTGCATCAGGCAGTGGCACGAGCGCTGGAGCTGGCTGCTCGACGAACGGAAGTGAGTGCTAGGGCGGACCAAGAAGAAGGTCGACAACTGCATCAGGCAGGGGCACGAGCGCTGGAGCTGGCTGCTCGACGAACGGAAGTGAGTGCTAGGGCGGACCAAGAAGAAGGTCGACAACTGCATCAGGCAGTGGCACGAGCGGTGGCGCTCGCTGCTCGACGAACGGAAGTGAGTCCAAGGGCGGAGCTAGCTTTCGCTACAGGGACCCTCTGGATCTAACGCTTGCTGATGCTGATTTGAGTGAAAGCTTTGTTTGATAACTCAAATCAAAGCTGGTCACTTTTTTTTTATAGTATAGAGTGACGAGTAGGACATGTGCCTGGTGGTAAGCAACATGGCTGCCTCATAACAGCACAGTAACACGCAGCTATTGGATCATATAGAGTCCAAATTAATACCTAGCACTGTGCTCGTCGCCCAGAGATATAAGATGTTTTTTATCTATGCCCTGTAACTTCACTGGAAACATTGCCCTTCAAACCGGAGCACAGTCATTTTTGGACATTACTGCTTGGCGGTAGAATAACTGGCAAAAGTGTGGTACTTCCTCAAGCGGACTCTGCCAAGAGTCCTACCACTACCGAAACACAAAGACACAAAGCTGTGCGATAAGTACAAGCATGCGTTTTAGTTAGTGGCCCTTATGTACTGGCCCCAGACCAGGGGAGGCTCATGACCCCCATGACCCCCCTGGATCAGCCCTTGAGTGAGTGGCTGGTTGGTTACACAGAGCTATGCAGGGCTATTAGTCCTCAGCCTGCATCTTTTTAAGGACATGTAAGGGCTCCTACACAAAACTGCAATGCAATGCATCGCATCGCATTTTTGTGTAGGAGCCTTTAAGTACACTAAACATGTCAACTTTTATTATTATGAATTCCGATATATACCTATTTTATCCCATAGCAAGAAAGTGTATTTGCCCGGTCTAAAAACATAGACAAGACAAGAGAGGGAACATTTTTTTTTAGGATAGTTTTGTGCCAGTATTGTTTGTTTAAATATACAGAAAATGCCCTTAAACTTAAAAGGACGCAGGCTGATTACCAGTAACACTGTATTTAGGTGGTGGGTTCGATTCCCACATAGGACAAATATTTGTGTAATAATGAATACGGATATTTGACAAATCATGTGTATTGATATTTGAAACGTATTCGTTCATTATAGTGCAATCAAGGTATCATGAGATCCTAAATACCGTGCTAATTACCAAACTACGGCTACAGTGGTGCGTGTGGTATTCGAACCAGGGTCTCCGGATCGGTAATTGCCGTTCTCCCGACTAAACTAACCATAGTTAAAACTGGGCGTTGACGATCCGTATTGCGGTGAGGAGGAAAATTAAGTTGACCACAATTCATCATCAATCGACAATGTCTTTGGTTTTAAAACGGAGAAAGAAAATATCATGTGATGGCGTTAGAGTGCCGCCATTATTTGTCACATTTCAAGGTATTCAATTAGTTTTGGTTGTATTTGTAAAATAATGAATACATACAAATAAAATAATGAATGGTACATAGATAGATAGTCAGTGGTCTGGATAGCACATACTTTTTGTCCCGGGAAAATAACGGTATCTGGAATTACGCAGGTGAAACATAATAAATTCATGAATTTGACCAATATGGAATAGAACACTCACACTTTAGACCAGTGATAGTGATAGTGACAGTGATAAGAAGAGAGTCACCACAACCATTAAAAGATCTTTCTGTTTTTTTGGAATACTTTGTTTAATCCTCACGATGTATTTCTTCACCGTCAAAGCAGTGGTGATGACTAACTCGATAGTCACCGTTAATGTGCTTCATTTTACTGGAATGCGTATAGAAAAAAACAAGGAAGTAACATAAACAGCGGCGGCGCATTTAAAATTTGCGCGGATTGAATTGATTGACAGCAGGTTTTTCTGGCGATTTCTTATTTTTGTCTTCGTACGCATGTTACAGACGATTCTAAATATTAATAGACGTTCCGAGGCTGTGTCGAATGCGGAATCTCATTTCTAACTAGGGCTGCCACCCCTCTCGCACCTCTTTTGCCCAACTAAATTGCTTTTCGTATGACTATTCATTTATGTTTATTACACCAGTACACCTATACGATTATGACTCGAATTTTTACGACGATTTTTTTTAGATACCTGTGTGCTATTATGTAGTAAAATATGTATAATATCTAATTTCAAAATATTAGCCAGATTGGCCTCGATACAGCAGGCATCGTCAGAGAGTCACTATGCAGTATGCAGCCCTAACCATCGGAAGCTTGGACCAATTTCATTCTGGTAACGCAAAAAAGAATAAAAACAAAAAAATGGGAAAAAGGAATTAATGTTTGATTAGAAGTTTCGTCTTTATTCGTAAGTAGAAACTTATATTTATAAGTTTCTACTTACACTTTTCATTACAATTAGAATAAATGTCACATCCAAAGTTTATGAAAACAACTAGCGGCCCGTTCCGGCTTCGCTCGGATCATAACCTAGACACTGTCTGCAGCGCCATCTGCCGGGCTTATTTGTGAATCTAAACCATCCTCGAACCCACTTTATTCAAATTGGTCCCGCCGTTTAGGAGGAGTTCACTGTCAAATGATTAAATTCCTAAAATAGCTATTAAAAAAGGGGTTGGTGATAAAAGGGTAAAAATTTAGGGTTGTATGTATTTTTTAACGCCACATTACAAAAAAATAAAAAATTTGTACGAAAATTAAAAAAAATAATTGGAGTGAACAACCCTTATGACTTAGGAGTATGAAAAATAGCTAGTAGCCGATTCTCAGACCTACCGAATTTGCATATAAAATTTGGTAAAAATCACACGTGTAGGTTTTATGGGAAAAAAATTGAGTTTCAGTTCTCAGTATGAGGGGCAACCGTAATTTTACTTTTTTTTCTTTTTTTTTGAAAAAATCGTAATGCGGTTCACAGAATACATCTATTTACCAAGTTTCAACAGTGTAGTTCTCATAGTTTCGGCAAAAAGTGACTGTGACATACGGACGGATAGACAGACAGACAGACAGACGTACAGACAGACAGACAGACAGACATGACGAATCTATAAGGGTTCCGTTTTTACGTTTTACGGAACCCTAAAAATGATTTATAGTGCTAGAACTCTTTGCAGAGTCCACCTGGGGAAGTACCTTTGCCAGTTATTCTACCAGCATGTGAAAACATCACTGTGTTCCGGATTGAAAGGTAATGTTTCCAGTGAAATCACAAGGCATAGAGACAAACCATGTTATATATATCTGGGTAACGAGCGCAGTGCAGTGGTAGGTAGTTATTTGGACTTTTCATGTTCTAACAGCTGCGTGTCACCTCTAGACAGGCATGTTGCTTACTTAGGGCTCCCACACGAAACTGCGATGCTATACGATGCAAATTGCTCCGATGCGGCATCGCATCGCATCGCAGTTTTGTGTGGGAGCACTTACCACGAGGCACATAGCCTGCTCGTTCCGTTACTCTAAAAAAATAAATCTGGTTCCAATAAAGCGGTGTAGGGGCAGCCCTGTCTCTCTCCCGGATCGGTTCCGGGTGATGACTCCCTGACACCCGACACGGCCACGCTACTTCCCTGGCTTTCCTCGTTTCGCTCCACGTGCCATTGGAGCTATTGGAGCCTCTGATACATTACACGTAACTGCACTGGCCGAGCATTGATCCTACACTTTGTCTTTTAATATTTTTAATTTTTGAAAATAAATACCTATTGGTGAACATTTCACACACGACACCACCTGACCCCAAACTAAGCCAAGCTAGTATGGGAGCCAGATAGCAGAAATAATACTTATTTAGTTGTAAGTACATACTTATTATACATATGACCATTATGCCTTAAGAACTAATAACTTATTTTAATTTTTTATTTTTATTTTATTGTAGATAGAGACGGGACGACAGGCGGAGCAGGACATGTGCCTGATGGTAAACAACACGCTTGCTCATAACAACACTGTGTCACGCGACTATTGAGATATTAAGAGTCCAAATCGTTACCTAGCACTGCACTGCGCTCAGCGTTTCGTCTGATCGAATCGAGTTGAAATGCATAACAATAACATAGATAGCGTATAGTCTGGAGGAACACATACTTTTTATCCCGGGAAAACAACGGGAACTAAGCGGGTGAAACCGCAGGGTGCTGCTAGTAACAAATAAATATTGGTGGACATTCCACACACATTACCATCTAGCCCCGAACTAAACAAAGCTTGCACTATGGGAGCCAGATAATTAACGTACTAGTACTAATTATACAATGTTTTTAAATACATTTTTTTTTTAAATAAAGAGTTACGAGACGAGCAGGACATGTGCCTGATGGTAAGCAACATGCCTGCCACATACCAGCACAGTGACACGCAGCTATAGGAACATGAAGAGTACAAATCATCACCTAGCACTGCACTGCGCTCGTCACTCAGAGATCTAAGATGTTATATCTCTAAGCCCTGTAATTTCTCTGGAAACATTGCCCTTCAAACCGGAACACAGTAATGTTTGCACATTACTGCTTGGCGGTAGAATAAATGACAAAGGTGTGGTACTTCTCCAGGCGGACTCTGTTAAGAGTCCACTACAAAATAGTAAAAAAAAAAATACATACGTATTTTACATAGAAAACATCCAGGCACAGGCACAGCGCATTAAAATTATTTGTATTCATCACACAAATATTTGCAATAGGTCAAACTCGTGACCCACGGTTTTGCAGGCAGACTTACTACCTACTAAGCCACCAACCAGACCACCCAGATGCTTTATTTCTATCCCTGTAATTCCTATGGAAACATTTCTCTTTGAAATGGAACACAGTAATGTTTGTACATTACTGCATATTATTTAGTTATGGATGGAGCTTGTCAAACTATACGTGAATTGATCTAATTTCCATTAACTGAACCCTAGACTTGGATAAACAATATGCTAATCAGGTTATACGTCTTTGTGGCGCCTATCTGGGAGGCGCCACCTATCATAATTTATTGAATCAATTTTTGTCTGATCTGAATAGGTTTCCATGGAAGATACATTATAAAATAAATAATTATAGATGTAACTTGTTTTGGCGCGCTTAGAAACAATGATGCGAGTGAATTCTTTAAACTTAGCTTTTTAATTCTAAAACTCTTTATCCTATATAGGTATATCCATATGTATTAAATATATGTTATCAATGTATATGTATGTATATAAATACATATGCACGTATATTAGATGAAGGCATTACTTACTATTTTTTCTAATTATACCGTCATCTTATATCTAAAATTCTCGTGTCACAGTGTTTGTTTCCTTACTCCTCCGAAACGGCTTTACTGATTTTTACCAAAGGGGTTTGGGTACTTTTGTATGGGCCCGTGGCGTCGTTTTTTTTTTAGCGGCCAGAGATCTGTTATCATTTTCTTGTAACAATAAAATACCCCGATGCTATCTGTGCAATCGTATTTGCTGTAAGTAATATCGGACCTGAGTTATAGCCTGTCAAAGTTATTTATTTTTTGGATTTTTTGTATGGGCAAGTGGCGTCGTTTTTTTATTTTAGCGGCCATCGATCCGTTATAACTTTCTTGTAACAATAAAATACCCTGATGCTATATGTGCAATCAGATTTGCTGTAAGTAATATCGGAGCTGAGTTATGGCCTTTTACAGTTTTTATTTAGGTATTTCAAAATATATTTTATTTATATATGGGCACCATTTCCGTTAGCGGTCAAAAATCTGTTGTCACTTTTTTGAAACACTAGCTTACGACAATTGTATTCGCTCAATCAGAATTGCTGTAAGTCATATTGGAGCTGAGTTATGGCCTTTAAAAGTTTTTTTTGGGTTTTTCTTAAATGGACTAGTGGCGCCATTTCCTACAGCGGCCAAACATCTATTAGCACTTTTATGAAACATTATTTTTACCTTAAGGTACCTGTGTAATCAGATTTGTTGCAAACTATATCGGAGCTGAGTTATGGCCACTCAAAGTTTTTTTTTTGGTTTTCTTTGTATGTACTAGTGGCGCCATTTCCTACAGCGGCCAAACATCCGTTAGCACTTTTATGAAACATTATTTTTACTTAAAGGTACCTGTGTAATCAGATTTGCTGCAAACTATATCGGAGCTGAGTTATGGCCCCTCAAAGTTTTTTTTTTGGTTTTCTTTGTATGTACTAGTGGCGCCATTTCCTATAGCGGCCAAACATCCGTTAGCACTTTTGTGAAACATTATTTTTACCCTAAGGTACCTGTGTAATCAGATATGCATATTCAGTAGGTCTGAGAATCGGCTACTAGCTATTTTTCATACCCCTAAATATGAGGGTTTGTTCACCCCAAACATTTTTTTTTTAATTTTTGGTATTTTTTTTTTGTTTTTATTTTTTTATAATGTGGCGTTAAAAAATACATACAACCCTACATTTTTACCCTTTTATCACCAACCCCTGTTTTTTTAGAGCCATTTTAGTAATTTAATCAATTGACAGTGAACTCCTAAACGACGGGACCGATTTGAATGTTTTTTTTGTGTGTGTATTCGAAGATGGTTTAAATTCACAAATAAGCCCGGCAGATGGCGCTGCAGACAGTGTCTAGGTTATGTCCGAGCGAAGCCGGAACGGGCCGCTAGTGTATGTATATAAATACATATGCACGCATATTAGATGAAGGCATTACTTACAATTTTTTCTAATTATACCGTCATAGTTATTTATTAGAATAAATGTTTCGGTTTTTTTTTATTAGTTTCTCAAAAAAATTGTTTTCTGTAATCGTTATGCCTGGTGCCCACGACACAGGTTCCCTTAGTGTGGGCACCAGTGTACATGTCCCCCAACATATTTTGTTTTTATATTGTGATTTGAGTATATACTAACTTGTTTTTTAAGTAACTGTGTTCTTGAACCAAATAAATTTAATTTCTTTAACGGTGTGCCCACACCGACAGTCAACAGACGACACGATGGAGTTAGCTGCCAACTGTCTCTGCAGAGGGAATTTTTAGGATGGATTTTCTACCCTCATTTGTTCCCCACGCAGGGTTGCACATCACAGCACACAACACTAACCGTATCACCAGGCCTCCGCGATGCATTCTTCTTAATATATATAAATCTCCTGTCACGATGTTTGTCCGCGATGGATTCCTAAACTACTTAACCGATTTGAAATTAAATTGGCACACCGTGAGCAGTCTGGTCCAACTTGAGAGATAGGATAGTTTTTTTTTCGATTAATAGTCCTTATATGACGAAATCCGAGCGAAGCCGGAACGGGCCGCTAGTTTATTTATAACATGACAGGACTAGCAGTGCCCCGCGGTTTTACCCGCGTAGTTCCCGTTCCCGTTATTTTCCCGGGATAAAAAGTAGCCTGTGTTCCCTCAGACTATAATCTAACTGTCTTCCGTGATCTGTCCACACGTTACTTGATTGAGTAACAAACATCCAAACATTGACATTTATACATTCCACGATGCCGATAACAGAAAGACACACCCCCCGGGTGGAAATTACGATGTTTTTTAAACTTCTAAGGCTTCCTAGCCATTTAGATCGTGATTGAGCCCTATGTTGTGTTTGCAATGTTTCCAGTGAAACTACTGGGCATAGAGGTATAACATCTTATATCACTGGGTGTCGAGCGCAGTGTAGTGCAAGGTAATCATTCGGACTCTTCATCTTACAATAGCTGCGTGTTACTGTACTGTTATGGCAGGCGCGGTCCCAGCCTCGCATTTTGGAGGGGGTCACCAGTAGAAGTACAATTAATCGAGTAAAAATACTTTACTAGTCGCGCCCCCCGATTTTACCCGCGTAGTTGCCGTTTCAGTTGGTTTCCTGCCCCAGTTGCAGTTCCGGTTGTTTTTTTAAATAGTTTATGTACTATTAGATATTATTATTTAATTTTGTAGATTTTTAATTGAACGTGTACGCCGCCCCCCCCTACAAGCGTATAGGTTCATGTCATGTCCTCTATGACACCCCCCCCCCCCCTTCAGAGACCGTGCATGTCTTATGGGCAGCCATATTGTTTACCATCAGGCGTATGTAATGCCTGTCTCGTCACTCTACCTCTATACTAAAAAAAACAACAATATGAATTCAAATCGCGAAAGGTTAAAAACTTGTATACCTACCTAATTAGATAAAAAAAAAACTCGTAAACTAAACTAGCCAGCTAGCGAATAACTTCTAGAAAGGTCCTGGGCGGTGCCTAGGTACCTAGGTACGTATGTAGCTACGTAAATAACTATTGCCGTCGCGTCGCGTCGCCGGGATCAAAGCTTTGAAGCCGTAGCAGTAGGTACTCAATTTGTGTTGGCACTGATTGCTTTCCGCTAGACTACCTTTGATAAGGTAACTTCTATTTACCTACTATTATAATCAACGTAGCGACCGACGTTTGTATATGTATATTCACGGCTCCTTCCGGTCTCCCTCGGATATCTTAATCTATACTAATATTATAAAGCTGAAGAGTTTGTTTGTTTTAACGCAAGGATCTCTGGAACTACTGGCTCGGCTAGAAATTCTAGTTTCTGTTATAATAAATAAATAAATAAGCCTTTTATTTCTTGCTTTAAGTTACAAAGTTTAAGTAGGTACATACATTGTGGAAATATCAATACATAACTTGAACTATTTATCGAATAATATGTATATACATGTGTGTAATGGTTATGTATATTTTTATAGAAATTAAATTAAATAGTTATTTTTTCAAATAGACTTAGTTTGCAAGAACCCCTGCTTGGGTAAAGGCCTCCTCCAAAGATGCCCAAGCCTCTATATCTTGTGCTTTGTCTCTCCAGTTTGGTCCTGCTGTCCGTCTGAGGTCATCTTCCCATCTGGTTAATGGTCTCCCTCTGCTTCTCTTGCCTGTTGGGCCGCTCCAAGATGTTGCTCTCGCAGTCCATCTCTGGTCTGTACATCTCGCGACATGGCCAGCCCATCTCCATTTTAGTTTTAGTGCATACGCTAGAGCGTCTGTTGCTTTGGTGGTTTTTCTTATCTTAGAGTGTCTAACTTTGTCAATTTTCCTTATGTCGAGCATACTTCGCTCTAGCCTCCTCTGGCATGTTCTAATTTTTAATTGCCGCTTTTGAGGAGAACTTCCACGTCTGGCACCCATACGTCAAACATGGTAAGAGACTCGAATTCATTACTTTTGTTTTGATGTCTGTCGGCTTTTGAAAATTTCTTTTAGGTTCCAATATTTATTCCATGTTGATTGTACCCTTCTTTCTATTTCGAGCATGTCGTTGTTTATGTCGAAACTGAAATTTTTTCCCAAGTAAGTTTCTGTTAGTCACTATAAATATAGCAACTGCGTTTGTCAGGTAAATGGAGTGTCTGGTAGCGTGGTAGCGTGGTGGCAACGGTGGGCCGGATCCAATGGCGGCACGACTCGCGCAGCTCACGACTGCTCCGGACGCGCCACAGCCGTGCCGAATGCAGACGTCTTTCTTTATGGGAATGCCAATTTAACAGTCTATGACGTTATCTTATGAACTCGAAACCTTTGAAACTATTTTATCTCACTATTATTATAAAATAATAGCAGACGGTTTTACCCGCTCAGTTTCCGTGATAAAAGCCTAGGTGCTATTCCAGACTTTAATCTAACTGTGTTTTAATTTCAATTTCAATAATTTCAACTTGATCCGTACCGACGTGATTGAGCAACAAACATCAAAACTTTGGCGCTTACAATATTACTAGGTACGATGGGAAAGTTTGTTTGCATGTACGGATGTTACTTTGACAAGCAAAAACTACTGAAGGAATTTGGATTAAATTTGGTTGGTAGATTCATCGTAAGTATTTTGAAATTCACAGGTTACTTTTTATCCCGGGTATACAATCGGGAACAAATTATTAAAGGCAAATGCAAGAAAACCTTTTGGACCATTAATAATAATACAGGAAGGATGAAGTTAATAATGTTTGTGCGGCGTAAACGTTCGCCTTTCCTCAATTCAATCTTCAAACTCCAATCAATCAAACAACCAGCAAATAGGTATCAATCAATTAGGTTATAACCAGAGACGGAGAACAATAAAAGTCAATATTCTACCACGTGACCTAGCCGAAGCTCGGCGAGTCAGCAGGCAGCAGGGGGATTCTGTAATAGCGGCTTATTAATGCCACATTTATATTTATAAATAAATAATATTTTTATATAAATAAATAATAATTAATTGAATGTGTTCTAATTTACATGATAACATAGAATAGATATGCTGTTTACTAACCTTTTTTATAACTTTGCATGCCGAAAGGCAGTATTTGGCGTACTTACTTTAAAACCACTAACCATCTTTTGTAAACCCATATAGTATTGTATTGTATTGTATAGGTACGCCATAAATATATTTCATTTCATTTAATCATCTCCGAAAAAGCAAAAACTAACCTCAATTTCAAAGTAAATTCGGTAAAATTTCATAGATTTTGTCAAAGCAACTAAACGCTCTTCCAACGAGACTACAAGGGAAACATTCACCATTTGTAAAGTACATTTTCTAGATCAATGTTTGTTTGTTAATATTGTTGTAAGATAAGTAATAATTATTTATTGTAAATTGAAATATTAAAAATATTTGTATTTTAAACTGAAAACTACTCAACTACTACTAACTAAAGTTTGTCAGGCATTTATATTTTGAAATACATTAATAGTTAAAGTTCCGTTACATGGACATCTCGCCATCTTCCACTTGCGTAAACAAGCAAAGCGCGCGAAGACTGCGCCACCATCAAATACAACAACTCCATGATCGGCTCAGTATTTAGCTGGGAATATCGATAGATACGTTGTTATCATCGATCCGGATTTTTACTGGCCACATCGCGATGTGGCCGGTCAAGACACGAAGTGCCGGCGTTTCGTGAGCTGACCAATTTAACGATCAGACGAGATTAACAGACGAGCTCGTTTTAGACGGCCAATGTTGACAAATGTTGGCAGAGCAGTGATTTAAAAGAGGCTCCAATCTTTACCATTTAACCTAACCTAGATTGCTTTTATAGAATAAAGACCTAGCTTAGCATACTCAAGATCTTACTGTTCTCACACTAGATTACTCGCTGTTAATTGAATTCTATTGTTTTGTTGTTTTTGTGAACATTTTCGTTTTTGAGCTGGAAGCTAAGCAATAAACATTAAGAAACATAAAAAGTTTAAATTTAGTCGACAGACAGTGATAAAGCTTTATATGAGTATCGTTTAGAATTTTAGATCATGTCCTCGATTCGAACAATTTCGAAGATTTCATAACTTGTACTTATAGTGTCACTCCACACTCCACATGGTGAAGTATAAGATAAGATAAGAAAACTTTTTTTTAAAAGCCACAATACAGGAGAAAAACAATTAACTAAATACTAATGCATACGTATACTGAATACCTAAGTGCTACAGAAAACATCAACAACCTTTATCCACTTAAAACTCCCTGGTCCCTTTGGGGACCACTAACGCAAACCAAACAAGGTTATCTTTTGCGGTTGGGTTTTTGGCGCCAAAAAAAATTTTTCGTATTTTTATTTGGGAAGGTATACCTACCCATATTTTTTTGTTTAATGGCATCTTCTTGAACCGGTCTTTATTTTACCCGAAGATTTCTCATCATAGCCGAGCGTGACGCTAGAATTCAATTCACATCCCAGGAAAAATCTGTGTAGGTGCGCCAAAAGAAGTTTTCACTTCAAAAACACTACAATATGAATACAGTGAACTTTAATGTCTAGTGCTACATTTATGAAAATAGGTACACTGGAATCGGAATTCGAACAAATAACCATGAACCATGCGTGTGAAATCTGACGTTTTCGGCAATGATGACCGTGGTGGAACCACGGCGTCAATGATGACATGTGTCATTTTCGGGCAGTGATGTTGTGTGTAATTTGCAGGCAGACTCTAGGAGAAGTTGACGAAATCAAAAGGACGGCCGCCGCAGCTTTACCTCGCGTTGTTCAGAAGGAAGAATTGTCGAAAAGTTTGAAACCTGTACCTCTCACGTCGACTGGGTTTGTGGGATGGCTCGCTACTAAGTAAGTAACGATACATTATTAAGTTGTGATTCACTGTTAAGTTGCGATTCTGCAGCTTAACAATAATTAAATTTAACGGGATAAAAGTAGGCAATGTGTTTATCTGGGTAATGTAATAATCCCCTCCAAAGGTTCATTAACTAGGTGGGGCTTGATAGCCTAGGCTGTGGTCATCCACGATGAAGCTAAGAATAGCCTACAGTGGAGCCGCTCGTCTAGGCTTTGTCTCCAAGTCGCTGACGACGCAGCCATGTTGGTTGCGCGATGTATAGGCACCGGCGCAACTGAGTTGGGTTGCGATGTTTTGGGGGTGGGCATCGCTGCGTGGGCCGGAGACCACGGTGGGAGAGGGCCGCCGGTATTACGGTGCACCGCTCTGAGATCTGCAGGGGAAGAAGGGTGCCGGTAGAGTGGTGCACATTTTGGCTGCAGAGGAAATCCCTTTCCTACCCAAATGTGGTAGGCGGCGGGACCACAGACCTGATCCGTTATAGGGGACCAAGGGTGTCCACAATCGGATCCAGGTGCACTGGAAACGGGGGTCTGCCTTACCAAAATGCCAAGTTTGCCTGGGGAAGTACCACACCTGTGCCAGTGACTTTACCGCATAGCAGTAATGTGCAAACATCACTTTATCCAAGTTTGAAGGGTAATGTTTCCAGAGAATCACAGGCCTTAGAGATAAATCATATTTTACGATTATATCTGGATGACAAGTGCAGTCTAGTGCTAGATAATGATTTGCATTCTTCATGTTCCAATAGTTGTGTGAGTCTAAGCTGTCCCACCTGCATCTCTGAGTATTTATCGAAGGTTACTGTACAGGTTTATCATAAACACTAGTTTCATCAATCACGATAACATCGTGAGGAAACCGGCATTTTCTAAGGATCTTTCTAGGTGATACGTCATCCACCAACCCTCACTAGGGCAGCGTGGTGGTTTATGACCTTAACTTTCTCCTTGCCAGAGAAGGCCCTGAGTCCCAGCAGTGGGAAACATTTAGGCGGCCTGCTTATGCTACAATGAGAAGCAATTCTCAAAGGCTAAAAAAGCCTAAGTTTTACTGACAAAAATAACTGAAGTTGATATAATTTGTGCAGTGGCTTACTAGACCTGCAGTTCAGCGTACCATCACTTTCAATATTGCTGTCAGTCACTGCCAGAAACCGTTAAGTCACGATTTGTACGCCGGCCTCCATCAGTCGCACTTGATCAGTTTCTTGTCAATACAATCGCAATTATCGACGAGAATGAAACGAAGCTTGAACATTTCACGCTCAGGAGTATGAAATGTAATGGATGATGAATATGGTATTATGTAACGTGGATAATTTTGACCGACTTGTAGGCCAATTATGCCACATAGTGGCATATTACTATAGACGCTAAAATAAATAGTACTCGTAATTAAATCGCAGAAAGGTGTAACAAAGTCGATAATTATAACATTAAACTAGGGTTTAAAAAAGGAACTAGGAAAATTTAACCAAAACAGTAGTAGTGCTTCGCATCAAAAATGACTATTTGTCCTTTCTTAGATTACAAACTATCTCTGTACTATATTTCCTTTACACACAGAGACAGAGTTACTTTCACAAGTTTAATTTTACCTAGTAAGGATTTTTGCGTCGGTTGTGTCAAATATGATTGGACCACAGTATTCTAAATTTTATATTCGTAATTCAAAAAGGCCTTCAGTTAGGAGATGTCTTTGTTACGCAGCGGTCCTTATCTTGTCTGTGGCAATGTCTCGCTTTGTCCTCGTCTCTCAATGTCCCGTTTTGTTTTTGTTCCGCGATATCCCGTTTAGTCTTTCATTCAATGTAAAGCCGTGGAAAATATATTTTGGCGGTTCTGTGGCACGTTTACGGAGCTACAAACTTATCTGGTCCGGTGGTTAAAAGTAAGTAACGATATTATTAGGATAACAGAATTCCAGCTTCCGATAGTAGTGCCATATTTCGGCGTAACTTAAAAGTTTGTGGCACGGTAGCTGCAGTGTTTAGTTTTACTCAGTTTATTAGTTAGTCGTTCATGTCATCTAAAAGCCAAATCTAGTAAGTTCTACCCGAGACAGGTCAAAAGACGCTGTTAATCGAGATGTGCTCCAAGCTCTAATCGTCTAATCCTACCTTTACGAGAAGATGTAAAATCTTGCTTTTCAAATGCTCAGTGCTGCCTTAGTACTAAAGGCTAAGGTTTTCAAATAATGATTATTCTAGACTAGTACATACCTCAAATATGTTTCCTGCTAAATTGTTGATATATACCAATATACATTCGGAGGTGTATACACACATTACGGTAGGTGGTAGGTACCTACGTTACTGTTGCTGCAAAATAGCTCTCCGTTCATGTCATGTCCAAATGTCAAATCTAGTAACTTCTAGGTGTTTGAGGTCAAAAGTCGTGCGTCGTTAGTCGACGTGTGTTCTACTCTAACTAACCTCACCGTCTTCACGTTAATATGTAAAATCTTCCTTTTCATACGCCAGCGCCGGTTTTAGTAGGTTGTAGTAGCCTCATATGTCCTTTAAAAACTGTGTTTTCAGAAGGAAAAAGAGTTCTTGTTTACTTAACTCTATTCTGTGAGTTAGACGAGTGCAACATTCCGTGTATTCGGTACGCTAGATGTGTTATCCTATAAGTACATTACCTTTTAGAGATTCACTTAAATATTTTTCTATTCTAAAATAATATAGTCTTAGCTGCTCTTTATAACATCAGCTATCTACCAGTGAAAGTCCTGTTAAAATCGGTATAGCCGTTTCAGAGATTCGCTGGAACAAACAGACATAAAGAAGACAGATAAAAACTTTTTTATGTACCCTACTTAGGTACCGTTCGTATTTTTATTTGTATTTAGTGAAAATCTGTCGATTTGTAATACGTACAGTATTACAAATAACAATTTCATTTATATACATATGTTACTGTAAAAGTTCGAACTGGAGTACTTAAATCTTAAGATTTTCGAGTAAAACCTAAGATTTACCTACCAATTCTTAATGGTAAAGTATAAGTACAAAAAGGTTCGCGATTCGAACTTTTATCACCATTTAGTTGGTAAATCTTAGGATTTACATTAAAGGCACGGTATATGTCAATCCGATTAGGGTCTATCACTGAGATTTGACTCTGGGTGGGCTCCCGCCAGAAGCTCTGCAGTCAGCCCTGAGTGTCGCTTCTCCATACTTGGCCTGAGCTCCACTACGGAGGGGGGACCCTGCGCTTCGCTTGGTCTCGTATGGCTCGCTCCACTCAGGACCTCCCTTGAGCTTCTGGCTCCCGCATTTTTTAAATACACTCTAGAGGTAGTAGCGACAAGACTAGGTAGAGTCGGGGTGCGCCGAGTTGGATCTGGGAAACCAACGTCTACCAGCTGACAGCATAATTATACTGAATTATAATGGTAAAACATTTAAGTGGTAAAAAAATCGTTCTATTCTCAGATATGCTTACATTTACCAACTCATATCGGTAAATCCTAAGATTTACTACTTATACTAATTCTTAAATCTTAAATCTACTTATACTAAGACTTAAATCTTAAGATTCACCGTAGTTCGGAAGGCTTTACAGTAACATATACAAATAGATTGTTTCGTTCGAATGCTCGTTTTTCTGTTTTATCAGTTTTTTTTAAAGTTATGTAATCATACAAACTAGGATTATTAAATTTTCCATTACTTCGTTGAGTTATTTTTTAAATTTATATATTTTAACAACCAAACAAACACAACTGGACTCTTTGCAGTGGCCCGAAAAGATCACTTTATTGTGGTCACGTGACCGAATGACGCTTCTTGGCGTGGCTATCTTGATTTGTCGCGCTGCGCGAGCGCTGTCTCACATACAAACTTAAATAATTACATCAATTTCATGTGCAAAGATACCAAGAAAAAAAAGAACATTTTAAAACGAAATTACTTTGTTTATATCAAATAGTAAATTAAGTTTAAGATTACTTTTTTGCAATTGCATAAAACACGTGGTATGTACGGCTTATTTTATATTTGATTATTATTTGTAAAGTACCTGAAAATCACGGAGGAAGTTACACCATGCGCACAAGAAAATTAAATATTAAAAAGGTTATTCGTTTTCTTTTGAATCCGGCACTGGATACGTTTCCAGTTTCCAAGCCGCGTTCCAGTTACCCATTATACCGGATATAGGGCGCAATCTGCTGCCGAGAAATGTCTTGAACATCGCCGCAAAAATTGCTAGCCTATCGCTTTTTTTTTTCAGATTCATTTCGGAGAGTGTGCAAATGATTTGCATGAAATAATGCCACCTTACCATTTTTTTTCTAAAACAGCTAGTAGCTCGAATAAGTTACGTCTTTTCATAGCTGACATTCAAAAGACTCGAACTTTGCGATAAGAAAGTCTAGGCTATGGAATGCGTTGCCTGAGTGGGTTTTCTCGATGGTTATAGTTTTCGTGTCTTCAAATCGAGAGAGTGAAACGGTTTCTTCTAGGTAAGCTGCAAGCACGCTCCATTGTAGACCGCATCGTCGCTTAACATCAGCTGAGATGGCGGTCAAAGTACAACTATAAGTTTAATAAAAATGCGAAAATGTGACTTATCATAGCAGCTGATGGTTCGATTTCCCTTGTCCGTTTGCGTGGGATTTTAAGACGGTTTTGTTTGTAAGTAGAGCTAAGAAGCAAAGACCTCGTGTGAAAATTTTTCAATTCCGTAGGCGGTGGAGCAAAGCGTTCAGAGCCGAGCC
Organism: Ectropis crepuscularia; assembly: GCA_963693475.1. NCBI lineage: Eukaryota > Metazoa > Arthropoda > Insecta > Lepidoptera > Geometridae > Ectropis > Ectropis crepuscularia. The sequence continues at coordinate 40,908,535 of OY856338.1, forward strand.
ACTAGACTGTGAAAGATGTCATAATAGAACATTGTTTTTCACACGCTACGCAATATAATGCTTACGAGTTGTTATAATGTAGAATTAAATTTATATCTTTCCTCTATCTTTATACATACAACTAGCTGTTACCCGCGACTTCGTCCGCGCGAAATAAATACTAAGGTAACTCAGGCAGTACCTATTTGTATACCCCATACACAGTTACGGTTTCTCCTGCTTATATAATAAAACAATTTCATATTTTTATAATTTCATCAAAATCGGTTCAGTTGTTTAAGTGGTTTCATTTCAACTCTAATTTCATCCCCGTATAGTTCGAAATTACAAAATTGCTAGAACAAACATTCGTTTGCTTCGTGTCAAGTGCCTATATACTACAGAGTTTCATGGTTTTATCTTCAACGGTTGCCAACTTCCATTTTGACATTCATCCCCCATTTCAACCCCAATTTCACCCCCGTACAGTTCGAAATTACTAAATGGCTAGAACAAACATTAGTTTGCTTCGTGTCTATGTGTCTATATAGAGAGTTTCATCGTTTTATCCTCAACCTCGTAGCTAAGTTGGTAGTAAGCCTGCCTGCGAAGCCGAGGGTCGTGGGTTCGATTCCCACCCAGCGCATATATTTAGGTGATATGATTATAGATATTTGCTACAATGCCACAGACGTACACATTCACAGACACGTCAAACAGCCAATCGTTTTTGTTAGTAAGGAAATAAATAAATATTGGTGGATAATTCACACATAACATCATCTGACCCCAAACTAAGCAAATTTTGTACTAGCCAGATAGCTGATATAGTACATAATATAGTTGTAGAACGTAATTATTATACTTAGAAACAGCCAAACACAGAACAAATATTTATATTTACCTATCACACAAATATTTGCACTGGGTGGGAATCGAACCCTCGACCCTCGACTTCGCAGACAGACTTACTACCAACTAAGCCTCGAGGCCAAGCTAGATTTTTTTTAAAGTAAAGAGTGACGAGACGAGCAGTACATGTGTCTGATGGTAAGCAATACGCCTGCCCATAACAGCACATTGTCACGCAGCTATTGGAACATGAAGAAACCAAATAATAGCCTAGCACTGTACTGCACTCGTCACCTAGAGATATAAGATGTTTTATCTCTATGCCCTGTAATTTCTCTGGACATATTGCCCTTCAAACCAGTACACAGTAATGTTTGCATTATACTGCTTGGCGGTAGATTAATTGACAAAGGTGTGGTACTTCCCCAGGCGGACTCTGCAAAGAGCCCTACCACTACTAAGACTCGCCTCCTTTCGAGTTAATACAGTGTTTGTGCGTAGCCCGTCATGATTAAGATGTCTAAAACAATGAATGAAGGAAGCGGCGCCGTGATGGCGCGGCGGCCCTGACCATGGCTTCGGTCGCGGAGGTGAGGGCGAGGTCACGGCGACCTCGCTCGCGGCTCTCTCACTGCTCGCCCAAACGACCACCAAATAATGCGACACACACTTTCGAAAATAAGGATCGTATCACTAAACACAAATTAATGTTTATTGTTAATTTGTTTTGATAGTTTGTATTAATATAATATCGAAAATCACATTTTTATTATTATTACTTAATAAATATATTTTAAATGCTATATTTATACTCTGTTGTACCATGACTGCAAACACTAATATGAGCCTATAACGTCACTAACCGCAAAACAAGCTGTCGAACACTGTTTACTTTTCTGCATTTTAATAAATAAATAAATAAATAATAAATAAATATTGGTGGACAATTCACACACAACACCATCTGACCCCAAACTAAGCAAAGCTTGTGTGATGGCGGCCAGATAGCTGATATAATACTTATATAGTTTTAAATACATACTTATTATACATAGAACACCCAGACACAGTGCAAACATTTGAATTCATCACACAAATATTTGCACTGGGTGGGGATCGAACCCACGACCCTCGGCTTCGCAGGCAGAGCTACTACCCACTAAGCCACAAGGCCAGTCAAGTTAATTATGGTTTGCTATCTTAGCGACGACGATTTTGATTATTCGTATTCAAGTAAATATAAGCAACCACATAAACTGGACGTCTACTCTCTTTCTACAAAAACGTAATTTCGAAATAAACTCGCGACTTTCCAACTCTGATTTTACTTGAACCCGTCGTTTTGTCCGTTTAAATGTTCTAAGCCTACTCTAATTTAAGGCCGATTTAAACTGAACAAACATAGAGCTAGAGCTGGAACAAGAGCATTCTTTCTCGATCTTTTAGTGTAAACGAAAGATCGTTCTTAGCGTTTTCCATATTAAATATTCCATAGAATCTTTGCGAAAGCAAACAAAACAACGAAAGAATGTTCTACGTTTGTTTACACGAAATGAATTTGATACAGTGGGGATAGAATGAGCATTCGCTCGTCTGATGTAAATCGGGCTTTAGAGTATGCTTAGAACATTTAAACGTCAAACAATGTTGTACCTATCGGACGAAACGAAAGATACGATATTCGTAATTTCGTAATTTCGAAAAAAAACTCGCGACTTTCCTGCTCTCGTTCTACTTCGTTTCGTCCGATAGAACATTGTTTGACGTTTAAATGTTCTACGGCTACTCTAATTAGAGTAGACTTAGAACATTTAAACGGAGAAAACGACGGATCGAAGTAGAATCGGAGTTGGAAAGTCGCGAGTTTATTTCGAAATTACGTTTTCGTAGAAATAGAGTAGACGTCCAGGACATACAGTCATGAATCGCGAATAATGTTTTGTGTTTTAGCGGGAAAATTCAAAATTACTCTATTTTTGTATATTTTCTTATCGAAAACACTAATATTGTTTATAGAATATTTTTTTATGGTAAGACAAGCGTCTATCTTCAAAATAAAAGCTATAAGAAAAACTTGTTAACATCCCAATTGTAATGAAAGAAGATTTTTTCGAAGTGAACAGTTCTTTGGCCGCTTACAGCACTTTTTGGTCGGGGGAAATCTTTTATGTTCACGTCACCGACATGGTTACGAAGCTGCGTAGCGTTGGAGCGGGACGTCCGCGTTTTGGATTTTGTTTTGCATATTACTGCTTGGCGGTAAAATAACTGGGAAAGGTGTCGTCTAGATGCGTATTGTACACTTTCTCCTACATTTTTTTAATTAAGATGTTCTGAAATAGATCGCTGTAGTCAATAAGGACATCGTTATCTGATTTATAGTCGCAAAAATGATTTGCTATTATTCGCCTTTGTTGTTTCCTTTAATTACGAGTTTTCTCAGCTTATATAAATTGAGTCCCAATTAGTTGTACGACCCCTACTATAGGCTTTTACTGCGATGACTTTGCGAAACCAACTGACTCTTAAATTTTCGTGCAAGACAACTGAGAACCTTATAGATGGGTGATACGGTTCACATTTACTGAACACAAAATGGTGAACGTAATTTGAATCGAATAATCATAGCAAATAAGAGTTCGTGGTACCCAGGTCGCCCTGAGGCCGGAAATAGACCTGACTCTAATAATAGGCCTAGGGTTGACCCTATTATATAACAGTTGGTCTATTTCCATTCAAACGACTCTCGGTTTCGTCGCTCGCGTGGAAGGTTAAGGCTACGCGAATTTCGTTGATCTAATCTGATATTTGTGGAGATGTTGGTGTTTTTTAGTTTTATAACTAGTAGCGCGCCGCGGCTTACCCTGCGTGTTAACCGTTACTGCAATTATTCTGCAATAAAAAGAAACATATTTGTGCTAGTCTAGACTATAATATTACCAAAACAAAACAAATTATAACAAAAAATAAAATAAAACAAACATCGAAACAACTAAATCTTTCATAATAAACAAAAATAACGGGATAGGGCGAAATACACCTATGATACCGTGGGAAGCTACTAATTAATAGTATTGATACAATTTTGCGTTATGTTTCACTAAAGCGCTATTTTTTTTAATAAAAAACGTGTTAACACTTTTGACCATGCGGTCTACGAAGGAGCGCTTGGATTATGTTGCGCTGGGATCGTTTTACTTTTTATTTTTTTATAAATAAAGAGTGACGAGACGAGCAGGCCATGTGCTTGATGGAAAGCAACATGCCTGTCACATAACAGCTATTGGAACATGAGTCCATATCATTACCTAGCACTGCACTGCACTCGTCATCCAGAGATCTAAGATCTTATATCTCTAAGCCCTGTAATTTCTCTGGAAACATTGCCCTCCAAACCGGAACACAGTAGGTAATGTTTGCACATCACTGCTTAGCGGTAGAATAACTGGTAAAGGTGTGGTACTTCCCCAGGTGGACTCTGCCACGAGTCCTACCACTACAGACTCTCCACTCTACGCCACTCGCCATAACTTTACCAGCTATTCCGGGTAAAAATCACAATCCCTACCTAGGACAAAAATTGGTGTGATAATACAAATTTAACTATAACATTTGCCACATAATATATAGCTTATAGCACTACCACGTACATATCCAACGGTAAAAGAATTTTTGAAATCGGTCCATCAGTTCCTGTGATTAGTGCGTTCAAACAAATAATCTCTTCAGCTTTATAATATTAGTATTGTGTATTGACTGGTGTATATCCCAACTGGTTTTTGTACTAGTTTTAGCTAATTCCAAAATTCTAAAGCAAAGGTAGTGATTATATTTCTACATAAATATTAGATAGATAGATAGATAGAAACTCTTTATTGTGACACGAAAAAAAACTTTAAATATTACAGAGACGCACTTATTAACTAGCGCCACAAATGGCGGCCTTATTGCTGAGAGCAATCTCTTCCAGGCAACCAGCATTACATATACCGTATTACATGTTACGTAAGGAACTTCGTTCCAATACAAACTGTAAATAGGTACCAATATAAATTTATAAAATGCAAAATAAGAAATCTAGAGAATGATATTAATTATAGGTAAGTTGTATGTAAGAAAAAAAGACAAGAAAGTTACGGCTGGTCTAGTCGGGAGAACGGCGTCTGCCGATCCGGAGACCCCGGGTTCAAACCCCACACGCACCACTGTCTTTGCGAAGTCATGTGCGTAATGCTGCTAACTTAAAACGGTGAAGGAAAAACATCGTGAGGAAACCGACATGTACCTAGAATCTTTCGAAGTCATGTGTCATCCGCCAACCCGCACTGGGCCAGCGTGGTGGATTATGGCCTTAACTATCTCCTTGCGAGAGAAGGCCACGAGTCCAAGCAGTGGGAACGTTTAGTGGGCTGTTGATGATGATGATGATTATGTTTGGGAGTATTTTATATCTATTTTATGTAGAAGTACATGTTCATGCTATTTGTTTGCTTTCAGACCGGATTGTCAGCTGGAGATCTATACTTCATGGCTAACTAAGACACCGGTTCGAGCTCCAGACGCCTGGGAAATGAAGGACTACCATGCTTATCAGAATTAACGTGACCACATCATCAACAAGCACAAACGATTTCAACAATTTTTTAGAGTATTTACATGATATATGGTCGGTCCACGTTGAATTAACTTGAGTGTCAACAAGTTCCTGCTCTCCCGTTGTCAAATCGTTTTTGATCGACCATTTAACATTTGAGTTTCCCGCTAATTAACAAGTTTACATTAAATAAATAAAAAACCCCAACGCAGCTGTTTCAAATTTCAATTCATACGTATATTTGCAAGTAAAGCAAATACTCATTATGCGTCTAATTTTTTCATCAATAAGATTCTTACCGTAGCTCACACAAAAGCTGATAACTATAAAACAGCTGAACCGATTTTGATGAAACATAGGTAAAACGTAACGAATAAAAATTAAAAAAAAAAACAAATTGTTTGAACCGTTCAGGAGCTACAATGCCACACACACAGACAGCTTGTCGTTTTTCCTTTGGAATTTAATAAAAAAAGTGTTAAAACTACTTTAGGTTTGATAGTAAAACAGAACCGTGTCTTTTGTCAATCATAAGTACTCTGCACTGCGCCTAGCACGAACGGTGGAAGCATTTTACACTGCAAAAGTATTTTTATCAAAGGAATTGCTGACCGAAATAGTAGTTGAAAAGCGTTTGTTGAAAAGCTACCCTCTCTGCGAGGTTGGTGTCGACTAAGCGTATTCCATTCTAGGCTCTCATTTGTACGCCTCTCTATTTTTTTAACTACAGACGGCCCAACCCAACTTGTTTTTGGGTTTAGGGCTGGATTTAGAGGTGTGGAGGCCCCGACCTTCGTTGGGGAGGTTGAAATACCCCGCCCCCCTAAGTTAAGATTTCCCAAGCAAAAACTCTGGCTACAAATGGTTTAAAGTTAACATAAAAGATGTTTACTATCGAAATTTGTTTTTTTCCCGAAGTGTCTGTTGTGGAGGCCCCGGGGCGTATGCCCCGTTTGCCCTCCCCTAAATCTGGCCCTTTTTGGGTTGAACAACTAGCTAATCTTATTGAAATGCTATCTGTTTTGAGACTTGTGAAACTTACGATCAATAACAACAGCCAACATTAGTAATCAGTTTATTGTTCATTGATACAAATATAAATTATTGAGATCAGTAATCGCATTAAAACTATCATACATATTTATCTCTCAAGTTAGACGAAATTACGAGTAAGTTCATATAAGTGGGCAACTTTCGTGATTGTCTGTAGAATTGGTGAAGAATTCACCACGAACAAACGTTTTGATACATTTTTTAATAAATTGTAATAAATGTAATTTTTATTTATTAGCATTAGCAAGTGATTCAATTATTATAATATGTGAAAGTTACACGACACTCTCATATTATGTTAATTTGTTTTAAAAAGACAACGCAATATAATAATCAAAAACATGTCATTCATCTACAAAAAAAAATTATCTTATCACATTGTACATTATTACACATTTAGTTCAGTTGCATTGTTCATTTTTCTGTCCTTTGCGGTTTGGCGAAAGCATTATGTAATGTAATAAATAAAATAAAACAAGAAACAGTTTCTCAAAAATATTCTGCAAAACGACCATTTTGGTCTTGTTAAACTCGTTACTACATTTCTGTGAAATCTGTGTACATGCAACCGGAATGGTACTTAGTTGTAACTGTATGCAGCCAAAATTATATCAGACATAGACCTGTATGCCAATAACTGTGAAGAAAATACAAATTAGACGAGTAGTGGTTAAACAAGAGAATATCAATTAAAAATTACAGAATTATGAGTATCTTCCACTCATTATTTGTACTTCCCCATTTTCTTATTTAACATTTTTCCATCTGACCCCAAATGACTCTAAGCTAAGCTTGTACTTGTAGGAGCCAGATAGCTCATATGATACTTAATACCTGGATGTCCGATCTTAGCTCTGTTTAAACGAGGATAAAATTACATTTTCTAAAAACTTGACCTCCTGATCCAACAGATCTGATCGATCTACGATTGCAATCAACGAGAAGATCCCACTCAGGCAACGCGTTTGGGCGTTTTCACATTGGTCGATAACAATAACTATACGATATCGTTCCAATATTGATATGTGACACAATACAACCAGCAGTTGCATTTCGCCAGCAAAAGCAACCGCGAGATTCCAAAACTAACAGAATATTCGAATATTCTACTACAGTTTTGGAATCACGCAGTTACCTGGAGTAATAATGACAACTTGACAACACTATACAATTTATATTTGTTTTAACTTTTTATGCAGGGGTCACTGCCCATGCTACTCTTTCGGAGGATTCGTTGGGGATTGCCCTGCTTCTCTCCGCACTGTATCGTCAGCCGATACCGGCGTGACGATAAAGTTGACTACAACTGCTACAACGACACAGTGTGAATGCATTTATAGTAGTGATTTAATATGTATTATAATGCTTTAAATATCTTATATATAAAATTTTCGTGTCACAGTGTTAGTTACCTGAGGAGTAAGGTTTTACTGCGAAACGGCTTTACTGATTTTTACCAAATTTTATATGTATATTCAGTAGGTCTGAGAATCGGCTACTAGCTATTTTTTATATCCCTAAGTGATAAGGGTTGTTCACCCCAAAACATATTTTTTTAATTTTCGGACAGTTTTCTTTGTTTTTATTTTTTTATAATGTGGCGTTAAAAAATATATACTTACAACCCTAAATTTTTACTCCTTTTTCACCAACCCCTATTTTTAACAGCCATTTTAGTAATTTAATCATTAGACAGTGAACTCTTCCTAAACGGCGGGACCAATTTGAATGTTTTTTTTTGTGTGTATAAGCGGATTCGAGGATGGTTTAGATTCGCAAATAAGCCCGGCAGATGGCGCTGCAGACAGTGTCTAGGTTATGATCCGAGCTAAGCCGGAACGGGCCGCTAGTGTATGTATAATACAAACTACCAGTCCGACGATATCGTGTCGTTACCGTTATCGTCCAATATAAAAACTCTCTTCCACAGCCCAGAGGTTTTTATCACAAAACTAGAGTCAAAACTCATAGCATAAGCAAAAATGGTAATGCTAAAACAGAATACATGACGTAAGGAGAAAAATCTTACCTTTTCAGCGTCGTGTGCTTCGTTCCATTACCGAGCAACTTATGCTTCGGTTTATCTAAAGCGCCGGTGGGCGTAGACGACGAGACGGTGAGGTCGCTCGCGAAGGAGCTCGTCGAGGATTCCTTGGAGATGTTGGTCCGGGCCCGCCTCGCCGCGGCCTCGGGGCTCCCGGGGCTGGCTATCAGCTCCAGAGCCAGGCGGCCCTTCCCGGGCGCGAGTGGAGGCTTCTCCTCCACCGGGACCATGTACGACAGCATCGATGTCTATCTCTTCGCTGTTGACATTCGATAAGTCCTTCTCATATCACAAATCTTCACCTTGAGATCTGAAACAATTGAAAAACAATAGCCTTAGACTGGTCCGTTCGTAGCGTCGAGCCCGACATGTCCCTGCATAGTGGTCATGAGTAGATGGATTGAACCCCCCCCCCCCCCCCTCAAAAGAAAAGAAAGAAAAATCAAAGATAAGTGGGTAGGGGCGCCATTTTCAGATTTTGCCCCGCCTAAAAAATATTGAAGATCCGGGGCTGAGACTGGTGCATGTTTCGGCGTTTCTATAGTAGGTATAGTATAGTTATATAGTAATTATACTAACTTATTTTTCGCTTTTGAGTGTATATTTGTGGTTTTAAAGTCGGGTTAATTTTTGTATAAAAAGAGTTTACTATAATGTCGGTTTGGTTTCTGCAGAAAATTTTGCATATTCTGTGTCATAATAAAATTTAGAATATTAAATTCTCAGACCAGATAAATATACCTATGTACAATTTTTCAATCAAATGACAGGTATCAGGTAGGTACGTATGTTAAAATCAAAGAATTAAATAAAATGAAATCTGTGGTTAAAATGCAGCAGTGAACTACTCGTGTCAAACTAGTATATTATATTCTTAAATGCCAGAAAAACATTCAAAAGATATCTTGTTTGATCATAAATTTCGGCTATAATAGCTTATAGAGAATATGTTTAGAACAAAACAGAATTTTGCTGATTTACATCAGACGAGCGAATGCTCATTCTATCCCCACTGTATCAAATTCATTTGGTGTAAACAAACGTAGAACATTCTTTCGTTGTTTTGTTTGCGTTCGCAAAGATTCTATGGAATATTTAATATGGAAAACGCTAAGAACGATCTTTCGTTTACACTAAAAGATCGAGAAAGAATGCTCTTGTTCCAGCTCTAGCTCTATGTTCGTTCAGTTTAAATCGGCCTTAAAACTTTAACATTGTTCATCCTTACTTTCTTTGGTCGACTTCCAGCAGCGCATATCCATGTAAATTACTACCAGCGCCTCGCGTTTTCACCTGCCTAGATACCGTTCTCGTTATTTTCCCGGTATGGTGGGTGGTATTCCTACGTGATTGAGCAAACATCTATCAAACTTTCCCATTTACAATACTTATCAGTAGGATATTACTTGTTTTTTTTAGTTAAACTTTTATTACATCGCTGCAAACTTTTTCGTCCATCTATTGCATGTCGCGTGACGGTCGGCCGCGGAGTAGGGGTAAAGTGAAAGGCGCTCGACAGAGCAGCCCGACGGCGTTACTCGTTAAGCTCCTTAAAATACTTAACTTTTACTTAAATCGAATATTTTTCCAAACCATTTTAATTAAACGTCTACAGTGCGAAAAAAAATTCACTATTACCGTGGTTTCATAAACACCAAATATATTTTTTTTAATTTGATCTGAATTGTGGTCATTGAGTCATATTTGACTACTAGCAGTCCGTCCCGGCTTCGGCCGTGGTAGGTGCACATTTAGGTATATCACTCGGGAATCTGATATCGGCACCCATAAGACGCTCTGGGTCAGTCCTACATCTAGGTTATTCAGATTGCCGTGTCCACTGGGTTATCTCTCATAGATATGTTTCTTGTTTAGTTATTCATTTTATTTTATATTATTCGAACTATCATTTTTTGAAGTGAAAACTTCTACCTAGACAAATTTTTGGGGTGTAAATTGAATTCCACCGTCACGCTCGGGTATGAGTCAGCATTTCCCATTGGCCTTTCTAGATGGCCAATCGCCAAGGTCCCGAGTTTATCCGAACATTTAAATGTTCGGATAAACTCGGGCGAAAGGTCGTGGCCTCGCCATCATGACATGGCCATCTAGAAATGCGTGAGCCAATGGGAAATGCTGACGCATTTCTAGATGGCCATGCCATGATGGCGAGGCCACGCCCTCCGGTTACACCCGTGTAGTTTCCAAGGTAAGCTATCAAATTCTGAGTTATAAGTTTTCACTTCTACCGGCAGTTCCTATGACTGCCTTTTTTTTTATTACTAGTTTCAACACGATATTTTACCCGCGTAATTCCTTTTATTTTCCCGAGATAAAAAGTAGACAATGTCCAGACTCCAGTGTGTCCAGTGTGTCAGTTTTCCAGACTAAAATCTCAGTGTTCCAAATTTCAACTAGAACCGTTCAGACGTTACGACGTGATTGAGCAACAAACATGCAAACATAGACATTTATAATATTAATAGGGTTTCTTCAATTAAAATCGGTCTTATAAGATTATCTTGTTATTATGAATGTGAACTCAATATATCTGAGCCGCGCAATAGTGAATAAAAATAATGCGTAAATGCGTAACCAGGCCGGTCAGACGGCGCTCTAATGTCATATATTACAGAAGCGATCACTAAAAAAGCCTGGGTGGCCTAGTGGTGACAGTATCCGATTCGCAATAGGGATGTTACCAATTTTTCGGAATTGCTTTTATTTTTAAGATTGACGTTTGTTTACCTTAAAACAATACTATTTTTTTTAGTATTTTTCATGAGTAAAAACTATACAATAATAGAGTAATTTTGAATTTTCCCGCTAAAAACCAACAACGGTCACCGTTACTGACATGACGTCACTAACCGTAAAACATTGGTCGCAATTCATGACTGTATGTCTAGTTTGTGTTTTCTTAATTTTATTTGAATACAAACAATCGTCGCTAAGATCGCAAACTATAATGAAAAAGCAGAGAAGTAAACAGTCTAGCCAGTCTTCGACAGCTTGTTTTGCGGTTAGTGACGTAATAAGCTCATATTGGTGTTTGCAGTCACGTGGCAGCAGATTATAAATACATATAGCATTTAAGATCATTTATAATAAATTTACAAAGTAACATAAAATGTGATTTTTGATATTCTATACAAACTATCATAAAATTAACACTAAACATTAATTTGTGATTAGTGTTAACATGCCTACTGTGAAGTTCTAAGTTCGAATCCCGCTTGCATATCTATCTATGTTTCCAAGTGCAGATATACGTGTTTGGCCTTTAATAGTGAAGGAAACCAGCGTAAGGAAACCGGTATATTAAAAAACAAAAAATTGGCAGTCATAAGAACTGCCGATAGAAGTGAAAACTTATGACTCAGAATTTAATAGCTTACATTGGAAACTACACGGGTGTAACCGGTGGGCGTGGCCTGGCTATCATGGCATGGGCATCTAGAAATGCGCTAGCATTTCCCATTGGGTTTTGCATTTCTAGATGGCTATGCCATGACGCCCTTTCAGTATTTCCCATTAGCTGACGCATTTCTAGACGGCCAATGGCAATGGTCCCGAGTTTACCCGAAGATTTCTTATCATACCCGAGTGTGACGCTAGAATTCAGTTCACACCCCACGAAAAATCTGTCTAGGCGCGCCTAAAGAAGTTTTCACTTCAAAAACACAATTTAAAGACTTGCATCGTCATCCACTAACCGCCACTTGGCCAGCGTGGTGAATTATAAGCCTTGATTCTTTCCTTGTGAGAGAACGCCCCTAATCATTGGAGTGAGAACATGAAGTGGGCTCTACGAGAAAATCACATATTAGTGTGATCCACATATTCTATAGGTACATCATTTAATATATTTTATCACAGATTTTGTTTCGATCTAATCCTTTTTTATTCTAATCCTACTATCCTGCTAATATTATAAATGGCAATATTTGGATGTTTGATGTTCTATCACGTCGTAACGTAGAATTCACGTGAAATTTGGAACACAGATTATAGTCGGAAATAACACAAATTATGTTCCTTTTTATCTTTACATACCTTTATGTATCTTTTTATCCTCCTTTATCACGGGAAAATAATTGAAAAGGGAAACACGCGGGTAAAACCACGGGGCGGTGTTAGTGTAGGTATCATACTTTGAAAGAAACGTCTTAAAACAGAAAGTGGTAATGACAACAACGTACCACAGTTACGTATCAACAAACACCACTGTGTTCCGATTTGAAGGGCATGTTCCAGTGAAATTACAAGACATGGAGATAAATCATCTATCTCTGGGGTCACGACCTCAGTTCAGTGCGAGGTAATGATTCAACATATTCATGTTCCAAAAGTTGCGTGACGCTGTGCGAGCAGGCGTGTTGCTTACCATCAGGCACACGCCCTGCTCGTCTCGTCACTCTAGAGTCTAGCTAGTGGTATAATACGAGTAAATACGAGTATATTTCTCGGTCCACTACTCTACAATCGAGTAAATAGATTGTTATGTATTTACAACCAACATTTTTATAACTGTAAACAAACTGTCTCCGAGTATTTGCTAACTCTGTCATATTAGGAAACTGAACATTTGATATTAGTTATAAAATAATTAAGGAATTGCATACCTATAATTTTAATAAGCAAAGTAGTTCATAAATTCCTTTTCTTTTTACCGATTCCGTAATTATTAATAAATTGTTTAGTTTTATTTTCTTTCTAAATGTAACTTAGGTAAATAAGCATTTCTCTCGCCTGAAACACAGGTTCTACCTAGTTCAGGCTAACAAAATAATCTACCTGTTTATAGAAGTAAGAAAATATTGTATAGTTAAGATCTATTTTATTGTTTTTTTTATACAAAAAACTGGGCATGACATTGTTGGCGGCGATATTAAGTACTGCTTAGCGGTAGAATAATTAGCAAAAGTGTTATAACTCCTCAGCAGGATTCTCCATAGAGTCCTACTAACAATGAATCTAATTCTCAAGTGTGACAAAAATGCGGAACAAAGTCAGTGTTTAATAAAACCGCGAGAAGCCCGGGGGCAGCACTAGTGATTGTTGTCTCGCGAAAGCTTCGCTTGCCTTGACCTTGCGCTATACCTTCACCTCAAATTTATTTACGGACGCCTCGACTCATACGCTTGTACTTTTATCTGTTCTACTGGTGACTAATATCTAATCTATGTTCTGACGCCACGCCGATTCAGTGTTGCTGTCCATACGTAAATACATGGCCCAAATGTATTGTAAACAATGTAAACATGCTCGAGCTTTACGCGAGATGAAGAGCTGGACGATTTTTGAGTACGTAGAATTTTTGTGCAAAGTAAATCTTTTGAGCACAGTAAAACATTTGTGAAATTATAATTTTCGTAGCACAATTTTATAGCAAATTCAATGTGCAACGTTTGAACGTCTAACGTACTGAAAACGTACCTAATAGACATAACGTTACTCATACAATACTCGTATATAATCACAAATGTAACACATAACAGTCAACAGACTGGCCTCGTGGCTTAGTTGGTAGTAGCTCTGCCTGCGAAGCCGAGGGTCGTGGATTCCCACCCAGTGCAAATATTTGTGTGATGAATTCAAATATTTACACTGTGTCTGGGTGTTTCTATGTATAATAAGTATGTATTTAAAACTATATAAGTATTAAGTATATCAGCTATCTGGCCGCCATCATACAAGCTTTGCTTAGTTTGGGGTCAGATGTTGTGTGTGAGTTGTCCACCAAAATTTTTTTGTTTATTATTTGTAACAATTTGTTACGGCTGGTCTAGCCGGGAGAACGGCGACTGCCGATCCAGGTGTTTTGAATTCCACAACGAAATCATGTGCGAAATGCAGCTAGCTTAAAAAACGGTGAAGGAAAATATCGTAAGGAAACCGGCATGTTCCAAAGATCTTTCAAGGTCTTGCGGGATCTGCCAACCCAAATATTTTTTAGTAGTTGTAACAAACATACGTACAAATTTTCTCATCTATAATATAAAATAGTAGGTATACCTAATAACGAAGATTGACGTCAGCTGTTATCCTTATTGGGGCTTTATTTTATGTTCGATGACGTTATTTGCACTGTGCTATACAATTATTTTGATATGAATCGTGAGATCTTTGTCATGTTTTAAAAACGTTAACGAAGAGAGATAGATTAATATAAATTAACTCTTTATTGCACACAAAACAACAAATAAAATATAACCACTGAATTGTGATATAATTTAGAACACGGACGATATTTGCGTTAATCATTATATAATATATCATCATCACCTTGCATTCGTTCACCGCTGCACATACGCCTCTCCCAGAATATGCCACTAAGCCCGATATCGTCACTCCATCTAGTCTCAGGCGTCCTACATATTCGCGTTATAATTGTATATTTTATGTCTGTATGTATCAGTGGGAGCTTACTATTAGGCTCCTCCTCAATTCTATTGTCCGGCCAGTCGATTGTCTGTCTATCTATGATATACCTGTCAGTCTGTCCTACTTTTGAATGGCTCATCTTAATTGCCTCGTAATGTATATCAATTAACATTTTGATGCGAGAATCGAACTCATATTTGACCCAATTTATAGAGGCTAATAATTGGAAGGCATGATTCTGAGTGTTGTATCTGTGTGGTATAACGTGCGTCTCATTCGACGTTTGTGAGGGTCGTAGCTTCGAACCCAGCCTTCAGCTTTTATTATCTTCTTATATATAAAATTCTCGTGTCACAATGTTAGTTACCTTACTCCTCCGAAACGGCTTTACTGATTTTTACCAAATTTTATATGCATTTTCAGTAGGTCTGAGAATCGGCTACTATCTATTTTTCATACCCCTAAATGATAAGGGTTGTTCACCCCTAAATTTTTTTTTTAAATTAATGGATTTTTTTTATAATGTGGCATTAAAAAATACATACAACCCTAAATTTTTACCCTTTTATCACCTATTTTTTAATAGCCATTTTAGTAATTTTATCACTGGACAGCGAATTCCTCCTAAAAGGCGGGACCGATTTGAATGATTTTTTTTGTGTGTGTACAAGTGAATTCGAGGATGGTTTAGATTCATAAATAAGCCCGGCAGACGGCGCTGCAGACAGTGTCTAGGTTATGATCCGAGCGAAGTCGGAACGGGCCGCTAGTTTTACATATAAGTTTACGATTTCTGTACAAGTTTGCGATCACCGTTGCTTTTAACCCGATGTTCGTGGTTTTAACCGTGAAGGAAGATATCGTGAGGAAACAGCCAGGTTCCAAGAACCTTTCGAGGTTATTCGTCATCGGCTATCCTTGGCTTGTCCTTCGTCTCAATGTAAAGTGCTGAAGCTTTTAAATATGAGACCTACCTAGCTTGGGTTGGTGCTCGACAGCGTAAGGCAAGGGACACACACCAAAAGAAGAAAGCGTTTAACAGGGCTGCTAAGGCATGCAAATAGGTTCTTTAGAGGGCAAAATTTTGACCATATTAGTCGAATAGGGAACAAACTAGCTTCATACACCATACACCGCAGGTAGCGAAGCGTTTTGGTCTCTAGCTAAATCGTTCGAATCGAACTTCAGCCGCCCCTCACTACCTCCAATGCTGAAACCTGATGGGACACTGGCTCACATCGCAATGGAGAAGGCAAATTTGTTTGCATCTCAGTTTGCGGAATCTTCGCGTCTGGTAGCGCGACACCTCCTACTCCACCTGGCAGTCCGAATTTTAGCTCCAACTTAGGCAATCCGCACATGACCAGCGTGGTGGATTTATAGTGAAGACTCTCCTTGCGATAGAAACCTACAACTCCCAGCAGCTGTGAAGAACATTTAGTGGACTGCTTATGAATGACTATTAGACGTGTTTTTGTTTTGTATTAGTAATATAATGTATCTTCTTTTTTTCTTTGTTCCTTGTGGTAAGAAGTCCAACTTCAACCATTGAATAGATAAATAATATCTTCAACGAAATAAGTATTTTAACTTGAATAGATTTACACTTGACCGCCATCTCGCTTGATGTTAAGCGACGATACGGCCCACGATGAAGAAACCGATTCACTCTCAACTTGAAGACACCAAGATTATAACTATCGGGGAAAACCCACTCAGGTAGCTCATTCCACAGCCTAGACGTTCTTATCACAAAAGTAGCGTCAAACCTCTTTGTTCGTGTCTTTTGGAACATCAACCATGAAACGATGTCGCTTTCTTGAGCTACGAATCCGATATGAAAAGGGGCAAGGTGGTATTAAATTATGCAGATCAGTCACGCACTCTCCGAAGTGTATCCGATAAAAAAACCGATAAGCTATTTAGCGGCGATGTTCAAGACTTAACTTCAAAAACTGGCACACAATACGAAAGATTGTATTACGGCACGACAACAGTACTGAGAACCATGATAAATAAACTTTCAAATCTAAACGTTTCGGGCACTAGAAGCGGCCAAATAATATATAGCTCTAACAGTGATATTGTGACAAGACTCCGTCGCAATAACAACAGGGCTATTCTAGTCTTTCAATAGCTTTTATTCCGAATATGCTATCCGCTTTTGCTTTCCGAATTAGCTGGCAACTAATTTTGAATAGGTATCTGAGAATGGAATTGGGCTGGACACGTCTGCCGCATGCCGGATGATCTTTGGGCCAAAATCACCCCACAGTGGAAGCCAGATCGCAAACGACGTTGCGGTAGACCAACTAAACGATGGCGGGATGAACTCGACAAACATTACAAGGATTGGTACTTGGTACACACTGGCTCAGGATAGGGACAAGTGGAAAGAGAGTAGGGAGGCCTTTGCCCAGCATTGGGACATTTCAGGCTCTTAATAATATTAATTTGAGGGGAGCTGAAAACTTATCACATAGCTCTCTTATATTATACTAGCTGACCCCGCAAACGTTGTTTTGCCATATAAATAAAGGTATGAAAAATAGCTAGTAGCCGATTCTCAGACCTACTGAATATGCATATAAATTTTGGTTAAAATCAGTGAAGCCGTTTCGGAGGAGTAAGGAAACAAACACTGTGACACGAGAATTTTATATATAAGATTATATACCCTAACACGGAAGTGCATATCTGGCTGGTTAGTAGCGGGGCAAAATCAATCCCTCAAGTTGGATCACCTGGCAGGTAAGAAGTCCCACCAAAATGATCTGTCTTTTCTATAAATAATACCCAATTAAAATTTCGAATTGCCTCAAACATGTTTTTTATATTTATATTTCTAAACATTTTTGCACGCGTTTGGTAGTGCTAAAAACCCGACTAAATAGTTTTTTTTTATTAAGCTATAGGTGGTCCTCCTATTATAATTGCATACTAGGCTATTATATATTATACTAGCTGTTACCCGCGACTTTGTCCGCGCGAAATAAATACTAAGGTAACTCAGGGAGTACCTATTTGTATACCCAGACACATTTACGGTTACTAAAAACAGCTTATAATAAAAAAAACTGTATACTATTTCATCAAAATCGGTTCAGTTTTTAGATCTGAAAGCGTAGAGACATTCAGCCTCCATGTCACCCCCGTACAGTTCTTAATTACAAAATTGCAAGAACAAACATTCGTTTGCTGCGTGTCAAGTATCTATAAGTATTCAGAGTTTCATGGTTTTATCTTCAACGGTTGGGAAATTTCATATTAACATTTATCCCCCATTTCAACCCTAATTTCACCCCCGTGCAGTTTGAAATTACGAAATTGATAGAATAAACATTCGATTGCTTCGTGTCAAGTGCCTATATACAGAGTTTCATGGTTTTATAATCAACGCTTGAAAACTTCCATATTGACATTCATCCCCCATTTCAACCCCAATTTCACCCCCGCGCAGTTAGAAATTACGAAATTGCTAGAACAAACATTTGTTTGCTTCATGTCAAGTACCTATATACAGAGTTTCATGGTTTTATCTTCAACGGTTGGGACGTTCCATATTGACATTCATCCTCCATTTCAGCCCCAATTTCACCCCCGTACAGTTTGAAGTTACAAAATTACTAAAATAAACACTATTTTGCTTCGTGTCAAGTGCCTATATACAGAGTTTCATGGTTTTATCTGCAACGGTTGGGAACTTCCATATTGACATTTATCCCCCATTTCTACCCCAATTTCACCCCCTTGCAGTTTGAAATTACGAAATTGATAGAAAAAAACATTCGTTTGCTTTGTGTCAAGTGCCTATATACAGAGTTTCATGGGTTGGTCTTCAACGGTTGGGAACTTCCATATTGACATTCGTCCCACATTTCAACCTCAATTTCACCCCCGTACAGTTCGAAATTACAAAATTACTAAAACAAACATTCTTTTGCTTCGTGTCAAGTGCCTATATACAGAGTTTCATGGTTTTATCTGTAACGGTCGGAAACTTCCATATTGACATTCATCCCCCATTTCAACCCAAATTTCAACCCCGTGCAGTTTGAACTTACGAAATTGCTAGAACAAACATTTGTTTGCTTCATGTCAAGTGCCTATATACAGAGTTTCATGGTTTTATCTTCAAAGGTTGGGAACTTCCATATTGACATTCATCCCCCATTTCAACCCCAATTTCACCCCCGTGCAGTTTTAAATTACAAAATTGCTTGAACAAACATTTGTTTGCTTCATGTCAAGTGCCTATATACAGAGTTTCATGGTTTTATCTTCAATGGTTGGGAACTTCCATATTGACATTCATCCCCCATTTCAACCCCAATTTCACTCCCGTACAGTTAAAATGACAAAATTGATAGAACAAACATTTAATTGCTTCGTGTAAAGTGTCTAGATACAAAATTTGATAACTTTGAAAACGACGAATTTTCATACAACCCTTGTTTCACCCTCTTAGGGGTTGAATTTCGCAAAACCCCGTCTTAGCGAGCGCCTACGTGCTAAAAAGAACTTCCATGCAAAATTTCAGATTCCTAGCATTTGTACTTTCTGAGATTCCTTGATGAGTGACCCTTCGCTTTTAATATAATTATTATAATTATATATTATAATATATAGATATAGATAAGTAAGCTAGTTGTAATGTTTTATATCTTAGCCCGATTGGAAGGTTTAACTGAAGTATTGTTTTTCTACTTTAAAGAGTGATGAGACGAGCGGGACAAATACCTGATGGAGAGCAACATGCCTGCCAATAACAGCACAGTGACACACAGTTATTGTCAGTTTGTTGTCACAGTGGCTCACAGTACACGGAGGGTCCAAGCACTGCACTGCGCTCGTCACCCAGAGATATAGGATGTTTTATCTCTATGCCCTGTAATTTTAATGGAATCATTCCCCTTCAAACCGGAACACAGTGATGTTTTGACATTACTGCTTAGCGGTAGAATACCTGACAAAGGTGTGGTGCTTCCCCAGGACTCTGCAAAGAGTTCTATTGCAACAAAAGTATTATTTGAGTTATATTATTCTACATGATTAGTATTTGAGTAGCTGAGTGTTGAGGCCAGTCGAAACAAAACATCAATATTATCATTAATTTAGTTAAACTAAAGTACCTAGGTAATTGCTTTAGTTTTTTAGAAACACTCTCCGCTTTTTAAAGTCACCTTAAAAACCATTTACATTCTAAGGTTGTTAAAGCCTTGTTGGTTGGAAGATACCGCTTTTAGCGGTGAGGCCGCCAGTTTTAACAAAGGCTTTTATTATTTTTTCCTGTCTTGTATACGTTTTTTTGTTTTTGATGTCTACAATAAATGGTATCTAATGTCATCTAATGTGTGTAGGTAATCTGGTAGGTACGAGTACCTAGCACGCTCTATCATGGCCCGCGTCGTCGCGGCGCTTACCATCAAGGTAAATAGCTCTGAAACGCAAATAATATTATTGATACAAACCGTAGTCTGTTGGCCTTCTCTTCGCAAATAAAGAATAAAGACTATTTAAATAATTTGAAAGACAATTCCAATGTTTTGCGATATAACTCGTTTTGTAAGACAATATGACTCACACCATCATTAGCGGCGCCCGCGGCAAATCTCGCCATTTTCGTGTCTTCTGCGAGTATTTTAGCACAATCACAATTTTTGCACAGAGATATTTTTTTGTTCTATCAAACTACAAAACCACTGATCCGTACGAAATTCTTCACATTACTGGCATAAATTGTCTACATAACACGTGTCTACGTTTCTGGGCCTGTATTCTCGATGGAGAATAACTAAAACGCGTATGTTTGCCAGTGAAAGTAGACCCTTGGACCTGATGATGTTCTACGCTATTGTAGGTCAAGTTATTTTGGATATTCCTTGTTAGTCATTATGAATCTTGGGCCTGATATTACCGCAGTCATATCTATAATACCATCAATTAATATCTTTAGATACTAATACAGTAATATACCTACTTAGATCACGTTACGATAACGTCCATTTTGTTAACATTGCATGTGTAATGTTTACAAAATATATCGGGATCCGCATAACGCATTCTTACACAAAACACGTATTAAATAATGACTAGCCGCACCGCACGGTTTTACCCGCATAGTTCCCGTTCCCCGTTATTTTCCCGGGATAAAGAGTAGCCTATGTGTTATTCCAGACTAAAATCTAACTGTATTCCGAATTTCAAGCCGATCTGTTCGGAAGTTCCGACATGATTGTGCAATAAACATTCAAACTTTAACATTAGTAATATTATTAGTAGCATTGATATAAATAAGAAATCGTTTTTTAAGAGTTTAGTAGCATTAAATTGAATCGGGTAGTTGCCTTAGGGTGCGTTCACATTAGGTCGCAAGCAGCGCGGCAGCAGCGGATGCTTTCTCATTACAATTGCAGCTGCGCGACTTGCTTATACTTACGTGTCGCGCGGCTGTCGCGCGTCTGTCGCGCTGCTCTTTTTAGTATAGAAGTTAGTCACCTGTTGTTGTGAACAGCGCGACTGTCGCGCTGCTTGCGACCTGACGTGAAGGCGCCCTTATGTAATTGACATACCATGTAGGTAGGTACCAATTATAGAACTGTTTATTTCAATTCTGAATTAAATTGATAATTAGTAATTTGGATTATTAATAAAAAAAATATGATACGGAATGACGAGACGAGCAGGTCATGTGCCTGATGGTGAGCAACACGCGTCCCTATAACAACACAGTGACACGCAGCTATTGGAACATGAAGAGTCCAAATCATTACCTAGCACTGCACTGCGTTCGTCGCCCAGAGATTTAAGATGTTTTGTCGCTATTGCCTGTAATTTGACTGGAAACATTTTTTAATGTAGACATACATATTTGTATTTAGGAACTAATGCAATAGAGATTGATTTTTAAATTGATTTTATGTACCTATATAAGATTACATTTTTCGAGATAAATGATTATTTTCCACAACTGGGACCGGAGTAGGAAAGTCGCGAGTTTATTTCGAAATTACGTTTTTCGTAGAAAGATAGTAGACGTCCGGGGCCTCTACCGCCTAACGAAAAACGTTTTGATGGTTTGACGCTTTGACGTTGCTGTCTCTTTTCTTCTCTCTTGAAATGAAAGAGACGGCAATGCCAAAGCATCAAAGCGTCAAAGCGTTTTTCGTTAGGCGGTAGAAGCGCTGGTCTGGTGTTATTGAAGTGACAACTTCTAAAGCCGAATTGAGCACTTATTGGCGGGGGAAAATATTGTAGTTCCTCGTCACCGACATGTTTATGTCGGGCGGCGGCGGCGCAGCAGTGGAGAGAGACCTGTGCGTTAAATTTAATACAGAAAATTAATATTAAAAAAAACTTTCTGTATTAAATCTCTAAATCTTTAAATCTTGTGAGTTCACATCACCAATATGCGTAATAGCGGCAACGATCTCAATACAAAGATGTGCCCTCCCAAACTTCAGGGCGCACGGAATCATGTCATCGTTGGAAAGAGTGAGCTCTCTCTTTCCGTTCTAGTCGGTTACAGGAAGCGGTGAGCGCCGGACTTTTTTACTTATTACTATTCGTTGTCAGCACGACAGGGCGACATAACTTCATTGGGTCAACTTGTTTGCCGGCACCTATACCAGGGCGACATAACTTCATTGGGTCAACTTGTTTGCCGGCACCTATACCAGGGCGACATAACTTCATTGGGTCAACTTGTTTGCCGGCACCTATACCAGGGCGACATAACTTCATTGGGTCAACTTGTTTGCCGGCACCTATACCAGGGCGACATAACTTCATTGGGTCAACTTGTTTGCCGGCACCTATACCAGGGCGACATAACTTCATGGGTCAACTTGTTTGCCGGCACCTATACCAGGGCGACATAACTTCATTGGGTCAACTTGTTTGCCGGCACCTATACCAGGGCGACATAACTTCATTGGGTCAACTTGTTTGCCGGCACCTATACCTACATACTTCTTACGTTGAAGATACTATCTATTCTACCGTTGAAGTTAGAATTCTTAGCAGGAAAAAAAAGAAAAGAAATATTAACTTCTTGCGTGGGTACACAAGTACACATACACTTTTTTCTAAATTCGAAAACTGTCCGACTATTCTGCATGCATTAATACCACCTTGCCCTTTTTTCTCTCGGACTGCTCGTAGCTCAAATAAAGTGGCCAAGTGCGAGTTGGACTCGCCCATGAAGCTGCATCGATCCGTTGTAGCAAGTAACATAATATACATAGTACACATAGTTCTTGTAGTTCGTTGTAACTTTGATCGAAGTTTCAATAATAGTGTATTTATGACGTACTAAAAAAAAACTACTCATCAGATCGAGTTCAAACTAATTTTCGTTGGTAGTTTACATCATAAATATTTTTTAGATTTTTCATTCTCATACTTTAGAAGTTAGAGGGGGGGGGGGGACACACATTTTACTACTTTGGAAGTGTCTCTCGCGCAAATTATTCAGTGTAGACGAAAATGATTTTAGAAACCTCAACATCATTTTCTCACCCCACACGTGTAGGTTTGATGAAAAAAATTTTTTTGAGTTTCAGTTCTCAGTATGGGGGACAACCCTAATTTATCTTTTTTTTAAATTTTTTTGTTCAAATCTTAATGCGGTTCACAGAATACATCTACTTACCAAGTTTCAACAGTGTAGTTCTCATAGTTTCGACAAAAAGTGGCTGTGACATACGGACGGACAGACAGACAGACAGACAGACAGACATGACGAATCTATAAGGGTTCCGTTTTTACGTTTTACAGAACCCTAAAAAGGACATCCTTTCATGGTTGATGTTACGAAGACTTGAAGGAAGAGGTTTGACTCTTTTGTGATGAGAACGTCTAGGATGTGGAATGCGTTGCCAGAGTGGGTTTTTTTCCGCTGGTTACAATCTTCAAATCGAGAGTAAATCGGGTTCTTCTAAGTAAGCACGCACCATCGTAGACCGCGTCGTCGCTTAACATCAGGTGGGTTGGTGTAAACCTACAAAAGTTAGAAGCAAATGTTGAAATTGGACGGCAGAGTTATGTTAAGAAACGAGTAGAGCTGTAGCCCCTTTCGGGCCAGTCACTTGTTCTGCGTAACCTGTATAATTGCGAATACGAAAATAACCTACATTTGTATTACCTTTTCATGAGTAAGCGGAGGAGTTTATCTGAGGTTAATGCATCTACAATACAGAATGAGGAGTAGAGGAAATACGCCCAAAGAGGCGTGTTGCGCGCGCGTCATTGAATTTATTCCAAATATTTACATTAATTTCTCATACCGCACGAATACGACTAGCGCAAGCGTACCTTAGATGGGACGACTTCGTGTTGAGCTACTAGATATATCAAGGAACGATCTGGCATCCCCGAACGGGGTGCCCTGTGACCCCCGCGGCTAGGATCTGAAGGATAGAAACAACATCGCATATTTTTTTTATAAATAGTGAGGAGACTAGCGGGACATGTGCCTGATGGTAAGCAACATGCCTGCCACATGACAGCACAGTGACACGCAGCTATTGGAACATGAAGAGTCCAAATCATTACCTAGCACCGCACTGCGCTCGTCACCCAGAGATCTAAGATGTTATAATATCTCTAAGCCCTGTAATTTATCTGGAAACATTACCCTTCAAACCGGAACACAGTAATGTTTGCACATTACTGTGTTCCGGAAAATTAAAACTTATAGTACTTATACTTAGGTCTACAATCCCTTGTATGTAAATGAAATAGAAACTTCTTCGTTGCCGTAAAACGAGATACTATCATTCGTAGTAGGTATGTACTGCAAAACGTACCTATGTATATTTCGCCACTCCCCAGCGAATCAAAAGTTATAGGACATTTTCGTGTACATTTATTTGACAAGCAATCTTTTACTATAAGTTTAAAAAAGTACTAAACAACTGACAAATTTCAATATCTTGTTTGTAATTCAACCGTAAAAAAATAATAATAAATAAAATAAATTTATTTCAATAAAATAGATCTTAACTATACAATATTTTCTTACTTCTATAAACAGGTAGATATTTTGTTTAAAATATCTGAATATATATATACGGAGCGCTTGACTTGCACTTGTCCAGTATTTCATTATCTGATGTCAGCTGACTTATTATATGGGGATTGCGTTGTAAAAGATGTACCTATGTAAATGGGCTGTCTGATTGCAGTTTTGCCATACAGGACTGGTCGGACAGTCATTCAACATAATATACAAATACACATATTTTACACTAATATTCCGAGAGCTGGCAGTAAATTTTGTTTATGTATTCGAGGCAAGCTGAAAACTTGTCACATAGCTCTCCTATTATACCCCAACACGGAGATGCAGACCTGACTGGTGAGTAGTGGGGCAAAATGAATCCCGGAATCCCAGTGTACTACGGCCCTAGCGGGAATCTGATTGATTTGTAACGGGTATGTAGAGCTAATTAAATACTATTATTGATTATACCAATCAATTAATTAATTTATTATTATTATTTTGACTTAATTTGGTATGATGATGAAATGTAATGATGTAAAATGATAATTAAATGTTACAATTTGTTATATGGAATAATTTCTGAAATAAAGTTTTTGATTGATTGATTGATTATTATCAGATTTCAGAACCTTACTAGTCCTACTGACCTAGTCTTACTAACTATACTTACGTAGATCAGATAAAAGTCAGGTAAAACCACTTACCAATGTGTCTATCTCAGTGACTATTCATCTTCAAACACTAACGAGACCGGTACTCACAGCCAAACCTGCAACAAAAAATATAATAATAGAACAGTTGTTATAATAACAGGTCATCATTTAATGACCGTTGTAAAATATCGATTTTTTTCTTAAGAGCGTTTGCGTGGTTTGATGTGCTATTGAAGTGAATATTTCTTTTGGCACGCCACTTACAGATTTTTCGTGAATTGAATTCTAGCGTCACGCTCGGGAATGATAAGAAATCTTCAGGTAAACTCAGGACCATAGCCATTGGCCATCTAGAAATATATGACGATGACCATGCCCTCCGGTTTCACCCGCGTAGTTTACAATGTAAGCTAACAAATTTTGAATTCAAAGTTTCCACTTCTATCGGCAGGGCCTATGACTGCCAATTTAAAGAAAAAAAATTTTGTTGTTACCAGCAGCGCCCCGCGTTTAGCAGTTCTTACCCCGTAACTATCCTGCGATGAAAAGGAACCTATGTGCTATTCCAGACCATAAACTATTTATCTCAAATTGCAACCTTATCCGATGAGTTGTTGCAACGTGATTGCAACCTTATCCGTTCAGTTGTTGCAACGTGATCGACCCACACACATCGAAACACGCAAACTTTCAAGTTAATTGTATTTGTACGATTATTGTACCTCTATAGTGAAGTGACGAGCAAAATATGTGTCTGCTCATTAATGACTAAAACGGCTTAATTATTATTAGCTTGGTATTCATAACAATAATTGTAAATATTGTGCGTCCATCACAATAACGGTACACTGTTGCAAATTTATTAATAGATCTATCTGACATTCCAACTGTAAATCAATTTATATTTTTATAGATCACAGAATTGTTTTTGTTATGGGAATCGAACCCGCCACCGACGGCGCTGCGGGTCGATTTATGACGGTAATAAAGAAAACTCGAGAAGTGCTAAAACTCTCTTTACTGAGCCATAGTTTAAATATGGCGTAAACTATGGTTTTTATTAGAATAATGCCAGCTAACTGCTACTTTGAAGCTGACTCCGGCGCATCTCGTGACTCATAGTGATTGGTGCGCTATTAAAAATCAATTTAGATACCTAGTCCAATTGATGTCGGCCAATGTAATTGGCGCCCTAATAGACTATGATAAAGTTGATTATCGAGATAGAAGCGCTCCAGTTGTACTGTTTTGGTAACGGCTTGAAAGTAAGTATAGTCTGAGCCTACGTAGGTCTATTTATTGCTGTAAAGGTCACCGCTCATTATTATCTACCTTTAACTTTTACCTGAAATAAATCTGAGTTCTATTCTAATAAGGGTATATTTTTTCATCAGTAGAGCCATTTTTAAATGAAACTATACTATAGAAACTATATTATAAATATAGTAGTGGGAGGACTATTTGCAGAATCCGCCTGGGGAAGTATTCTACGGTCAGTTATTCTACTGTCAAGCAGTAAAGTGCAAACATCACTATGTTCCGGTTTGAAGGGCAATGCTACTAGATAAATTAGATTACAGATTACAGAGATTTTTAGAGAAATTAGATTTCAGATTACACATACAAATCTCTGGGTGACGAGGGCAGGGCAGTGATTGGTAATGATTTGGACTCTTCATGTTCCAATAGCTGCATTTTTCAATTACGAAAGTGAAGTCATACAAAAGAATAAAATGAAACAATAAGTCGGGGATTGGGCCGAGTGGGGCTTATTGTGAGAGACCTATGTATGTCTAGCGTCCGTTGCTGGACATAGTGCTATATCTATCTTATCATTATGACAGCTATTTTTGAAGTGAATTCTTTTTTGGCGCACCATACGCAGATTTTTCGTGGGCTGTGAATTGAGATCAAGCGTCATGCTTGTAAATGAAAGAAACCTTCGGGTGCACTTGGGACCATGGCCATAGTTTTAGCCATCTATCTATCCATTACCATCTAATCTAGACGAGCATGCTTAGAATACTTGTGTATTTAGACGACAATGCCTTGAATATTTATTTGAGATTAGCAGCGCCCTACCGGTTTCACCCGTGTAGTTTCCAAGGTAAACTATCAAATTCTGAGTTATAAGTTGTCACTTCTATCGGCAGTTCCTATGACTGCCTATTTTTCTTTGTGTCACGCATACATCCACGTTACCACCAGCTCACCTGATAGTGAGAGAAGATGTGGTCAAAAACGACGGACGTTGACCTGGAAAGTACCTAATCACTCTGACCTTGAAAAGTTTTAGCCTGTGTCAATATCCAAATAATTTAAACGTCTTTCATTGACGTGAAGTCATTTACATGAAGTTTCGCGTCACCGGCGCCACAAGTTCGCGACAAAACTAGGTACCTACGTTTGGGAAGACAGCTAACGGTAGAATAATGTTTTCGAAGACATCTGAGGTATGAAATAAGATGACGAAGATAAAACTTCCTAAAACGCCTCAAATGTAGGGTTTGAATTGGTGTGGGAAATAAAATATTGATTTTGCTCCGAAGCATGTGGCGTTCTCAAAAGCAGGCTCAATTAACCTAGAAAAAGAGCGATAGTAGGTATAGTAGCAGGTGCTCTGTTAGTTCAACTGTAATAATAGGTACGTGCTTGTAAATATTAGATATTTCGTTCGTATGAATAGTTCAAGCCGAACTCGTGACTTAGTTGGTAGAAATCTGCCCGAAGCTGGACCCAAGTTCGATTCCCACCCAAGACAAATATTTGTGTGATAAATACGAATATTTGTTCTATGTTAAACAAGTGGGTGTTTCTGTCCTACTTTTTACTAATATTAGAAACTAGTGACACCCCGTGGTTTTACCCCCGTAGTTCTCGTTGACTAATTGACGACCATTCATATTAAAATAATTAATGTTATTATAAATATCTGCCAAAAACACAATTCAAAAACTACATCAGCAAAAATGTATGAACTTATCACATAACCCGCACCTAACGGCACCCGGCGAATACATAGGTGCCAGCATACATACAAATTGACAGCATTACCCCGCTGAATAGTCATAGTCATAGTATTTTATTGATAACAATACAGGGTTATTGGTAATCAGCCTGCATCCTTTTAAGGGGATGTTAGGTACATTCAATACGTCAACTTTTGTTCAACAGTTTAAAAAAAAAATTTTTTTTTTTTACAAAATAAATAAAAAGTGCATTTGCACGGTCTAAAAGTATCAAACTCTTCGTAACAATTCGTAACGAGAGCGCGTACGCTCTTTAACGCGCAAAAATGATGTACCGAAGTGAATAAACACTAAAAAGTCGCTAAACAGTACAAAAAAGGGCAACAAATACAATTTTTTTTGGTTATATATTAAGTTTTTAACGAAAGTTGTAGAACAAAACTTGTTTGTTTAAATATACAGAACATGCCCTTAAACGGATGCAGGCTGATTACCAGTAACCCTGTACAAGTTACATGACAATTTTTACAAATAATAATAAAGTAATAATTAATTAATTATTCTCTTACTTCTATCCAAATAATTGATTAAATTAAATATGTCAATCAAATTGCATCATAATTAAACATTAAAATACATGATACAATTTCACTACATAAATAATAAAAATAGCGAAGAACGCTTCGTTATACAAGTACAAGACGGAGCGGAAGTTGCTTTTTCTCTCTCAATGAGTTGTGTTTTGTGTGTCGTACCTACTTGACCCTCTCTCTGGTAAATTGATGCAACGTGGTCAATGTAGCGCTGACATAAGAATTGAACAAAAACGAACGATACTATCGCGGCCAAGTTCACCAATTGAGAATTGGGATCGCGACGGAAGCCAAGTTAATAGGAAGACTAGCTGAACCGTGCGCGCGTTGCTACGCCATCTATCGTAAATTGGTCGTACCAATTCAAATTTTGAACAAATTCGGTTACCTTAGGTTCTAATGAATCTAATGACGCAACCTTTAAAAGAGACACACGCTGTCACGCAACGAAAGCTCTCAATAAGCAATATTTTTTCCCGTTTTTGTTACATTTTTCATTTATGCTCCGCTCCTGTTGATAGTAGCGTAATGTTAAATAGCCTTCCTCGATAAATGGACTATCCAACAGAAAAATAATCTTTCAATTCAGACCGGTAGTTCCCGAGATCCTTGCGTTCAAACAAACTCTTCAGCTTTATAATATTAGTGTAGATGAGTGTCGCGGGAATCGACATCAATGAACAGAATTAACGCGTCAATTCACTAGTTGTAAGTACACTTATCACGATATTCTATTTTTGTAGTGAAAACTTCTTACCGCGTTGTTGCTCATCTTTTAGGAAAATCTTTTGGGTTTGTGTCACCGTCCGTAACATGCATGAACCGATGAAATTTGGAATACAGATTATAATTTGGAATAGCACATAGGGTACTTTTTATCACGATTAAGTGATGGGAGCAGGAACTGCTTGGGGGAAACCGAGGGTCGCTTACAGTGTACGTAATAATTGTTCAAGTTTTTAAAGCAGTCGGTACTCGATACAGTCGATTTTTGTAGTGGTTCACTCTTGACAGAGTCCGCCTGGGGAAGTACCACACCTTTGCCAGTTATTCTGTCGCCAAGTAGTTATGTGCAAACATTACTGTGTTCCGGTTTGAAGGGCAATGTTTCCAGATAAATTACAGGGCTTAGAGATATAACATCTTAGATCTCTGGGTGACGAGCGCAGAGCAGTGTTAGGTAATGATTTGGACTCTTCATGTTCAATAGCTGCGTGTCACTGTGGTGTTATGTGGCAGGCATGTTGCTTACCTACCATCAGGCACATGTCCAACGAATCTCGTCAATCTTTAAAAAAAAAAAAACACGCCCGGAGTGCGACTGTTATTTTTTTTTAAGCTCTTTTGGCGCGAAATAACTTCTGCGACGCACGCGCACACCGTCACGAAAAACCGGGACCCTGAAATTAGCTAGTCAACATGTTAGTAAACATTGTAACTAAATATTTAGAAGCTATTATTTATTCTATCGTTGAAGTTACACTTTGTAGAACGAGGAATATACCTAGTGAAGAATTTTCTACTTTTTGCGTGAGTAGGGTACGTACATATTATGCTTACGGCTGGTCTAATCGGGAGAAAGACGACCCGGAACCTAAGTTAACCACCCACCTAACTAACCACCAACCACCATTCAAATCCCACGCGCACCACTGTCTTTCCGAAGTCATGCGCGTAATGCCACTACCTTAAAACGGCGAAGAAAAACATCGTGAGGAAACCAATATGTAACTAGAATCTTTCAAGGTCATATGTCATAGACCAACCCGCATTGAGCCAGCGTGATGGGTTATGTCCTTGACGCGCTCCTTGCGAGAGAAGGCCCCGAGTCCCAGCAGTTACCTGCGTACGTACGTACATCATAAGTACGCACACGTTTTTTTTCATCTGTACCCTCGTTTTAACGAGGAGTCTGACGTCAGAGGAAAACACTGCGTGTTCCACATGCGGAGTCTCCATTGCGTCAATGGTATTGATCTATTTTAAATTATGTTTCATTTGGATTTTAGATACGAGCAGTGCCAGAGAGACAGCTATGTTGTTTGCATAGTTTCCAAATATAAAAGATATTTCGGTACAGTGGACCGCGTCGTCGCTTAACATCAAGCGAGATCGCGATATCGCGTAAACCTATAAAAGTAAAAAAAAAACGTAAGTGTCGTTTTGAGTCTGCGCGGTCAGTCATGAAACTGGAATGTTATGAAAGAACAGTATAAAGCGAGCAAAAGCTATTATGGACGCATGTCTCTAAATTATATCGAAACGAAATTTTGTATTTCTGATAATAATAATTTAAGAAACGAAATAAATACGTGGATAATAATAATAAATAATAAATATTGGTGGACAATTCACACACAACACCATCTGACCCCAAACTAAGCAAAGCTTGTGTGATGGCGCCCAAATAGCTGATATAATACTTATATAGTTTATAATAATAGAAAACTTTCAAAGATCATAACTCAGCTCCGATATAACTAACAGCAAATCCGATGGTTGATATAAATACTCTTAATGGAAGATAATGTTACAAGCAAGATACAAAAAAATCTTTGACCATTAAAAAAATTATGCCACTAGTCCATACAAAAGTACCCAAACGCCGTTGGGTAATTATCCATACAGAGCGCCATTTTTATAAGGACGCTTTGAAAGGCCTTAACTCAGCTCCGATATTACTTACAGCTAATCTGATTGTATAAATACCCTTAAGGTAAGGTAATATTACAAGGAAGTTACAAAAACCTTCGGCCACTAAAAAAAAATTGGCAGTTATGGGAACTGCCGATAGAAGTCAAAACTTATAACTCATATTTGATAGCTTACTTTGGAAACTACACGAGTGAAACCGGAGGGCGTGGCCTGGGCATCATGGCATAGTCATCTAGAAATGCGTCAGCATTTCCCATTGGCTCACGCATTTCTAGTTGGCCATGCCATGATGTCAAGGCCACGCCCGTTCAGCATTTTCCATTGGCTGATGTATTTCTAGATGACCAATGGCCATGGTCCCGAGTTTACCCGAAGATTTCTTATCATACCCGAGCGTGACGATAGAATTCAATTCACACTCCACTAAAAATCTGTCTAGGCGCACGTAAAGAAGTTTTCACTTCAAAAATGATGCCACTAGTCCATATAAAAGTACCCAACACCTTTCCGTAGTATCGATATATGTAGAAGGCCCTGTTAAACGGAAATAGACAGACTCAACACGCTACACAACTGTCGCAGCTGCTTGAATACAATGACTTTATCGTAACACAAGACACTTCCACACAATGGTGCACTTCCTTCGCTCGTGTTCCTGAATGGCGTTTGAGTTTACAAGGTCGGGTCCGCGCGAGAAGGATGAGGTACTCAAATTAAATGCTTTCTTTTATAGTACAGAGCAGGACATGGGCCTGATGGTAAGCAACATACCTGCCTACAACAACACAGTGAGACGCAGCTCTTGGAACATGAAGAGTCCAAATCATTACCTTGCACTGCACTCGTCACCCATAGATATAAGATCTTATATCTCTGGGCGAGGAGGCAGTGCAGTGCTAGGTAATTATTTGGACCCTTCGTGGTCCAATAGCTGCGTGTCGCTGTGCTGTTATGTGGCAGGCATGTTGCTTACCATCAGGCACATTTCCTGCTCGTCTCGTAACTCTATAATTATAAAAAAAGCCGTGGTGGTCTAGTGGTTAACCTATGTAACGTTCATGGCAAATATAACTTTTTGTGTTTAGAATAAACTCGAATTTCTGAAAAGAGAGATGAAGAGAGAAATCTCCTGAGTTAGCAAATGCAGCCTTGTGTCTCAAAAGAGAGTGAGTGAGTTGACCTTACTTCGATCGCTGTCGCTTGTGTTTATATATGGTAGTAGCAAAGGTGATAATTATCTTCAGCTAGCGGTCCGTCCCGGCTTTGCCCGCGGTACATACAAAATATAGCCTTTAGCACTCAGGGATCACGTACATATTTAGAGGTGAAAGATTTTTTAGTTTAGTTAGCTGCTTATGCCCTTTCCCTTTTTGCGTAAACGGAAGAGTTTAGCTATTTCATGAAGAATGTACAACCGGTATTGTATGAATCATGTTTTAGACGACTTGTTTATATCACAAAATGTTTCAAAAACACGTTTTAGGAGTTATCATGGTTGTCATCACATCT
The DNA here is from genome assembly GCA_963693475.1 of Ectropis crepuscularia. NCBI lineage: Eukaryota > Metazoa > Arthropoda > Insecta > Lepidoptera > Geometridae > Ectropis > Ectropis crepuscularia. Next base: position 40,941,829 of record OY856338.1, read on the forward strand.
GCGGTCATCGCTGCCAAAGTACCGCATATTTTGCGAAATCTTGTCTCAGGCTCTCGGGTATAGCAAAAAATGAGAAATAAATTATTTCTTCAAAATGTCTGTAAAGGGCATTTCATGCTGGTTTCAAAGGCAACGTTTCCAGAGAATTCACTGTATTCATTTTATATCTCTCTGGGTGACGAACGCTGTGCTGTGCTAGAGGTCTCTTCATGTTCCAATAGTTACGTGGCGCTGTGCTGTTATTGGCGTGTTGCTTAGCCTTGGGCACAGGTCCTGCTCATCCCGTCACACATTTATTTAAAATATGGGTAAGTTGGATCCTGTTTTTTTTTTCTCTAGAACCATCGCACCATAACAAAATGTGGGACCACCTCTGAAGTATATAATAGTATATAATCTAATCTAATCTAATCGAAGTATATAATCTGAAGTATACTAAATAAATATAATAATTAAAACCGATTCATCATTAATTACAACTTATAAAAAAACAGTTGTTGTAAGAAACCCCTGCTTTCTTCCTTTTGAAGTCGATAAAAACACTACTATTAGGCAAGCCTCGGCACTTCCCACGGAGGGTTGTTAGCGAGGCAGTACTCTGTAATACTAGCACTTGCAGTCTAGAGTACGCTTGTCTGAGTACAAGTGTTCTCTGCGTAGGACTCATGCCCCGTGCATACTACTAGCTGCTCTAGGGCCGTCATAGCAATCTCAAAGTTGTAACTCATAGTTTTTTTCTTTTATTTTTAAGGGAATGTAGTGCACATTGCCTGAAAAATATCAGATCTGGATAATGTATAATCATTATGGATAATTAATCACTGTGAAATATGTTACTGGAGTGAATATTCCCTGATGAATAAATATAGTCTGAGTATCTTCTAGTCTGGAGGTAATCAGTTTCTTCTAGGTAAGCGTATCGTAGACCGCATCAACGTTTAACATTAGGCGAGATGATGGTCAAGTGCAGACTCATTGTAACTAGTAGTTTTACACAATAATTTAGTTTCGCAAAATACGATTCACGCAAAGTACTCGTACCTTTTCATTTCATTTAGTATCCTACGGGAACCACTAGCTTTAACGTACTTACTGCGGATATAATTTTATTGATGTAGTTTTCATGTTCACGCAAAAGAAGAGCCTGATAATTCACTGTACCTCTAAATCAGTTCAATTGAACTTATCATAATCAGTAGCAATACCACTTCCGCCATAGTGTTTAGTAGTACGGACCTCATTGTTTAACCCTGTGTTGGGGTAAACCCCAACGAAAAAAATTGGCAGTCATAGGAACTGCCGATAGAAGTGAAAACTTGCTGTTGCCCTGGTACTGGTACTTAGGGGCAAACGCAACTCTTTTATATTTCTGTTGTCCTGGTATCTGGAGATAAACGCTGGGCTGTTGGAGGTAGGTAATCGAAACACTTTACTGTTTCTGTTGCCCTAGTAGGTACCTACCTGGCCGATTTTACCGAGTTTACCCGAAGATTTCATATCCGATCCGATCCGATCCATTATCATATCCAAGCGTGACGATTGATGAATCCATTTCACAGCCCACGAAAATTCGGTCTATAGCGCGCCTAAAGAAGTTTTAACTTCAAAAATGACAGTGTGCTATAAGTTTGACATGTCTCTCTCTCACTCTCTATGTGTCTGTCTGTGCCTTCCTATAGCTCCCTACGATTTTAATTTTGTTTACTTTTCGTTTGAAAGATGATTTAGTCGGGAGTGTTCTTGACTATATTTGATGCAAATGCGTTCAAAATGGCGGCCGCTACAAAATGTTGAAGTTGAAAAAAAAGTTTAGTTAAGAGTGCGCCTAAAGCCAGGAAAAAATCAAATTTCACCCGCGCGACGCGTTTCTTAATGTGATGTACATAAAGTCGAGAATAGCATGACACAGTTTGGAGGAAAAATCAATATTTAATCAGGAGTCCATTTTTGACCAAGTTTTATTGAATTACGCAATAACTAAACATAAATTTAAAAAAGTGTTCGGTTACTTTACTAGAACGTACAAATAGGAATTTTATTACCAAAAAATAATGTGGGGTCATCGCTGATAATTTCGAGTACTCGAATTAAAACGGGGTTTTTCAGTATCATTTTTATTTTTTTATTGTAAAAAACTCTGATCTATTTTTAAAATTCTATTCGGTTATTGTGCTTCTTCTTGATTGTACCCACACGTCAATATTTTTTTTGTCATAGTTTTTAGTTTCTTAACTTTAGTGAGCGGCGTCGAAAATGTCCTTTTTTCGTTTTCTGGCTTTAGGCGCCCCATTAAAAAGCTTACCTCGAGTAGATACTAATTAAAAATGAAAATAAATGCAGATTGGATTAACTAATATCTAGTAATTTGACAGCGCCGCTATATCTCGTGATAAACGTTTGTCTACTACCATCCCGCGGTTTCGCTTGCGTCACTGGCTTTTCTATTGCTGTTTCTATAAATTCAAGCGAAAAAAAAAGAGAGCATACACAAAGCTAATATTAAAAGAGTGTTATTTAGGCGGCAGACCCTCCAATCCCGTTATTCTCAAAGCGGTTGAATGGTAAGGCAGTATGAACGGTGCACGGTATATTTGCGTACCAATTACTCGTTGCGTTTACTGAAGGCTCACTATCTATCCGGCAGGTTTATAAGTAGCTTCTACGCTACTTGTCTGCCCTCTACAGTCTACAAGCTACGGCGAAGGGTGCACTTATTGAGCGTAGTGCCAACTACATATAACTAATGGCATCTTCACATTCAACAGCCGCGAAACTTAAGCGATCTCGGGTAAAAGCATGAGACTGGGAGATTTTCACGACTGGTTTACGGCTTCAGTGGAGCTGGGAGAAAAAGTGAAATATTTATGTCGTGATGGGAGAGCAATATGAGCTGATAAACCAATATCTTAAATTAGTGTTGAAATATATAAAAACCGACTTTAATTTAAAATTGCTTATTTTTTGTCAAAGGATGGATCTGGATGATCGTAACGTCATCCAGCTAAAGACAAGAAAATGTTAGTTTTTTAGGGTTCCGTAAAACGTAAAAACGGAACCCTTATAGATTCGTCATGTCTGTCTGTCTGTCTGTCTGTCTGTCTGTCTGTCTGTCTGTCCGTCCGTATGTCACAGCTACTTTTTGCCGAAACTATGAGAACTACACTGTTGAAACTTGGTAAGTAGATGTATTTTGTGAACCGCATTAAGATTTGAACAAAAAAAAATTAAAAAAAAGAAAAATTAGGGTTGCCCCCCATACTGAGAACTGAAACTCAAAATTTTTTTTTTCATCAAACCTACACTTGTGGGGTGTCTATCGATAGGTCTTCAAAAATGATGTTGAGGTTTCTAAAAACATTTTCGTATACACTGAATAGTTTGCGCGAGACACACTTCCAAAGTGGTAAAATGTGTGTCCCCCCCCCTCTAACTTCTAAAGTAAGAGAATGAAAAATCTAAAAAAAATATAGGATGTACATTACCATGTAAACTACCAACGAAAATTAGATCGACTGTATATCTCGATCTCTCGATCTAGATAACTCGATCTGATGAGTAGTTTTTGAAGTGAAAACTTCTTTAGGCGCGCTATGGACAGAATTTTCGTGGGCTGTGAAATGGATTTATGATCACGTGATCATCACGCTCGGATATGATAAGAAATTTCGGGTAAGCTCGGGATGCTAGAGCGAGAAAGACAATGTGGTCAACAAACGTGCCAGACCGAGAAAGATAATTGTTAGAGGAGGACATGGGACAATAGATACTCTCCCTCTCTCTCTCGCTGCTCGCTACCGGTTACCAGTGTTGACACTTTAGCGACTTTGTCGCTGAAACTGGCGAATTTTTAAAACCTTTTAGCGGATTTAGACGACGTGTTACCGACAAAGGGGAATATACTACTAGTATAGTGTAGAAGGTTGGAGAAGGAAAAAGCTTATGTATTCTTCCAGACTGTTATTCCCTTAATAATTCAAACAAAACCGGCGACTTTGTTTCATAACTATTTGCCGATAAGCTCAAAATCATAGTGGCAACACTGACGGCTACCAACTCCAAAATACTTTTCTTTGGGCGGGAAAACACGACGGGTGCTTTATAATTTTCACAATCAAATTAATTAGTTTTGCTGTGTAAATATTTCGTTTCTTTCGTGTAAATATTTAGTGTTGTATATAGTCAATAGTATAAATAAATATGAGCGTCGCTAGCGACGGGGGTGACCCCGTCGAACAGACCAGAAAAAGAAAACTATTGAAGCCAAATCCAAGTGAAAATGTTTCTTACAAACTATTTAGAAAACCCCTTTATAAGAGAAAGAGACTATTCCCAGAAAATCGTAGTGGAGAATGTATAGTGTACGTGGAATCGACGGAACAGGAGAAAGTCGGTAACAAAAATCCTATTACACTCACCAACCTTTTTGCGGACAATGTTAGGGGCATCATAGGATTCATAGGGGTGCACCGTGTGAATGCATACAAAGTTGGAGTAACTTTTAAAAAGCCGGCCCCGGCCAACAACTTTTTGAACATGGACACTTTTTTTACTAACCATAAATGTGTATACAATCTGGGTATACAAATAAATACTGCCTGAGTACCCTTAGTATTTATTTCGCGCGGACTAAGTCGCGGGTAACAGCTACTTTGTATATAAATAAAATTTCAATAAATATTTACTCTAATTTCTGGCTTGTTTTACTCGTTTATTCAACTAATACGATCCATAATATTTTATTATAATAGGTACGACATACCTACCTAATACAAAAATCAGCTAATGAAGTTTTCACTTCTGCCGTGTGGTCTTAAGCACACACCTTGTTTTTTTTTAGTACGTCATAAATACACTATTATTGGAACTTCGATCAAAGTTACAACGAACTACAAGAACTATGTGTACTATGTATATTATGTTACTTGCTGCAACGGAACCCTTCATGGGCGAGTCCAACTCGCACTTGGCAACTTTTTTTATGATAGGTATTTCTAAAACCACCAAACTGATTTTAATATTTTTTTAATGAATCTATCTCTAAACTATGATCTATTAAACAAAGAAATGACCATCAAAGTTGATTCACTATTGGCGGAGCTATCGCGTAACATAAAAAATATACAAACGAATGAACATACAAACAACGAAACGAAAAAGAGCCATTGTCTGTTAAACTGATATTGTATTACACCATCCATTTATTCAGTTTGCTTTTGAAAGCATTTTATGATTTTGTCGAAATAGCATCCTCAGACAACGTGTTTCAGTTTTTTTTTAGTATAGGGTGACGAGACGAGCATGACATGTGCCTGATAGTAAGCAACATGCCTGCCACATAACAGGACAGTGCCACGCAGCTATTGGAATATGAAGAGTCCAAATCATTACCTAGCACTGCACTGCACTCGTCACCCAGATATCTAAGATATTACATCTCTAAGCCCTGTAATTTATCTGGAAACATTGCCCTTTAAACCGGAACACACTTGTTGAATTGTACTCTACACTGTTGTTGAGGGTGTGATATGCAGTGTTTGTCAGCGATGCTGTGTGCGACAACTGCGACTTATGACATATTGTACATTTATACTATACAGGACGTCTGTTCTATTTCTACGAAAACGTAATTTCGAAATAAACTCGCGACTTTCCAACTGCGATTCTACTTCGATCCATCGTGTCCATGTCCGATTAAATATTCTAAGCCTACTAGAGTCAGCGAGCAACACGGAAGGGAGTAGCCTTAGCTAAAAAATATTGTTCAAATCTTTCTGTCATTTCTTGCGGAAGGGGAAGTTGCACACTAGCGCAAAGCCGCACTATTACATACAAGACATACCTGTACCGATCCATTGCCGATCATACTCACACAACCAAATCACTAACACATAAAAAATAAAGCACCATTCACAAATCTAGCCCCGCCCTCACGCCACAGTATATTATCAAACTCCATGGTCCACGCGGACTTGTACTTTGACAGAGGGGAAACGCTGTGTATGCCTACTCCCTTCCGTGTTGCTCGCTGACTAGAGTAAGTAACATTTACACGTCAAACAATGTTTTATCAGACGAAACGAAGTAGAACGGGAGTAGGAAAGTCGCGATATTTTTTTCGAAATTACGTTTTCGTAGAAAGAGAGTAGACGTCCTTGACTTAATCACGATCAACATTATTATTGAAATTAGCTGTACCTATAGTGTTTACATTCTGTGTTCAAATTGCAAAAGTTTAAAAAACAATACGGGGCTTGTCACGTCAACTGTCTCTTATTTGCTTCCTAATTCTGTACAGGTTCCTTATGTGAGGGAGATTGGAAAATCGATCGAAATCGGAGAAGTGCCCATGTGCGCAACCGTCTCTTTTCCAATGTAGTGAACCGCAGAGCTTTTAACCTGTCTGTGTAAGATTTATGTTGAAGGCTATATAGAAATTTTGTCGCTTTATAAAGTTAGTCCAGTAACTTTATACATTACAGTATGCGTTAAATCCGGTAGATTAGATTTATTGCAGACTTGTTTATGATGTTGGCCTAATGATTAATCCAAGTTTGTGACCTCGACCGGCGAACGCAACTTTGTTAAAAATCGAAAAAAACGCGAAAAAATCGTTTATTTTTCAAATTTTGGCGATTATAACCCCAAACGACTAGTTTTTGAAAAAACTTTCTAATGGTGTTTATAGAGATGACTAAATTTGCTACAATATGATACTACATATAATTGTCTCTGTACACCCAATAGTTTCTGAGAATAAGTCTTTCAAAGTTTATAATTTTTTTGCAACTTTTGCAATATTTTAACTCCTACTTGACCACTTTATGGCACAGTTACTGCGGTTTTTAACCCCCAACCAAAAAAAGAGGTGTTATAAGTTTGATGTCGAAGTCTGTCTGTCTATCAGACATACACACATACAGGACTGTCTCTCTGTATATATGTCTGTGTGTGTATATGTCTATGGCACCGTAGAGTTCAAACGGATGGGCCGATTTCGATGCGGTTTTTTTATTTGAAGATTAATTTTTGTGTTGATGTTTTGAGCAATTTTTGGTTAATATTGATCCAAGATGGCTGCCGATGGAAATGTTATAAATATGACATTTCTTTCCTTATTGTGAGTGAGCCACCGTGTCACCGCGGTCGTGTTTCCCCGAACAGGTAAATGTATGTTCCTTTAATATCAAACATCTCATAAGTCGTAATACTTTGTTACAAAGTCACCGTCTTCCACGAATTTTCATCGATATTCCTTTCACTCGAGCTATTTCTGTTTAATACGAATCTCTTTATTTCCACTTCAGTTTGTTGTTATTAATATCCCGTGAATGAATGTTTGTTTACGTTTCAGATGGGAACTAAACACAGTGGCAGAGAATGTGGGTTGTAATTACTATTACACACTAGCGGCGCCCCTTGGTTTTACCCGTGTAGTTTCCGATTTTATTTTGTCGAGATTATAAATTATATTCTACTAGCGGCCCGCTCCGGCTTCGCTCTAATAATAACCTAGATATCAACTGCAGCGCCGTCTGCCGGGCTGATTTGTGAATCTAAACCTTCCAGGGCCCTACCCAAACGTATACAAAAAAATCATTCAAATCGGTCCAGCCGTTTAGGAGGAGTTCACTAACAACGAAAAGTGGCATGGATTTTTATATATAGAGATTCTATTTCTATTTTAAATTATAGACTATTCTATTAATCCTATTAATATTATCAATGTCAATGTTTGTTGCTCAATCGCATCGGAACGTCTGTGCGAATCGACCTGAAATGTAATAGGAATAGCACATTGGCTACGTGATCACGCGAAAACAACGGGAACATTGCGAGTAAAATCACGGGCGTGCAAGTTTGTGATATTAGTAATATAAGATAAATGTTCTTGAATTTCTGGGTAGGTACCGAATGCAATGCAGTGGTGGGTAATGTACTAATGGATTTGACATTTCATCTTCCAATACCACCTTAACTGCTGTTATGAGCAGGCGTATTGTATATCAGGTGCGTACACATCCTGCTTGTTTAAAAAAACTACTACAAAAAAACAAACATTTTTTTAAAATAATGAGTGACGAGACGAGCAGGACATGTGCCTGATGGTAAGCAACATGCCTGCCACATAACAGCACAGTGACACGCAGCTATTGGAACATGAAGAGCCAAAATCATTACCTAGCACCGCACTGCGCTCGTCACTCAGAGATCTAAGTTGTTTCCCTGTCGTTTCTCTGGAAACATTGCCCTTCAAACCGGAACACAGTAATGTTTACACATTAGCTTGGCGGTAAACACATCGCAAACACACAACACATCGTATTATAGTATGAGTAGGAGAACATCGCCCCCTTCCTTGGCCTAGTCTGCTATAAATTTGAGTGCGTGACACGGAGCCTCGTCAACAAAACACATTTTGGCTACAGGCCATTGTGGTTCGAATTAAGGGGTTAGTCTCAAACGCTACTACATTTAGGTCAAACACCGCTGGTAAAGGATGCTTCGCAATGCGCCGTGACGGGATAAGTTCAGCTGTGAGCATAAAATATGTTTGTAATTAGTATGGTAGATGTATCTACTGGAATTGGAATACCTACGTATTTTTCTAATATAACTGTAATCCTTTCTAGCTCTTACGATTTGGGCTGTGCGTTGATCTATCAGTCAATCACCTTTGCCTTTTGTAATATATAGCTAATGATAGATTGAAGATTACACCCCTTGGGGGTCGAATTTCGAAAAATCCCTCCTTAGTGGGTTCCTACGTTAGAAGAAGAATATGTATGCAAAGTTTCAAGTTTCTAGCTCTTACGGTTTGGGCTGTGCGTTGATCTATCAGTCAAGCACCTTTGATATATATAATCGCCACTACAGCACTAGATATCCAAATAGATTAGTTTTCCCTCAATGCAATAACGAACTTTATCGCAGAAACTGTTACATAGCCGCCTTAAGAATTTATAATAAGGTTCCAGAATATCTTAAATCATTATCATTCGAAAAGTTTAAATGCGGATTATACAGATGGCTAACTGATCACAATTTTTATGATGTTAAACATTACCTTAATTTTAATGCAAACAGATATAGTCCCAAATAATCTCGGCAATGTAAACGTGAACATACTGATTACTGTATCACATAGTTGTTTTTTTTTTTTTTTTGTGTGAACTATTGCTTTTAATATTAGTACCTACTTAATTATTTGTTGTTTAGATTGTAACTTTAATTCTATAATTCTTTAGATATAAAAAACTGTTATTGATATTATAAATTAAGATGTTTCGAAAGTTTAATATTTGTGTAACAATTTTTAAATTTCGAAAGTTTAATATTTGTGTAACAATTTTTAAATTTCGCATGCCTTTTAGGCTGAAATTGTGCAGCACCATACTATACTATTTTAAGAACTTATTTGTAACCACAATTTTTAGCGAATAAATTACTTTGACTTTGACTTTGACTTATATATATATAGATATAGCCTTTTGCCTTAACTGACTGACCTCGTGGCTTAGTTGTTATATCAATGTAGATTAAGTCTGCCCGCGGAGAAGTCGTGAGTTCGATTCCCACCCAGGATAAATATTTGTGAGATGAATGCAAATATTTGTTCTGTATCTGGGTGTTTCTTGCGTCATAAATGTGTATTTACGAATATGTAAGTATTATATCAACTATTTGCTATACAATATACAAATACAAACAAGCTTTGGTTAGTTTGGGGGAATTTTTAGTGTTTTGTGAGGAATATCAACTATTATTTATTTATATATTCGAGCCAGTTAGCTATGGTTTCGAATCAACTGCTTGGGGAGCAACCGAACTCGCATCGGGTTTCCATTGGGTCTGGGGCGTCGGATGTTTTGGGCCGTCCAGCACCCCACCTAGAGATAGGCCTTCCCGAGAAGGTGACGCGCCGCTGGTTTCCGGCGCGTCGCTGGAGCCAAAGGCAAAGGTCCGAGCCCAGCGGGGTGGGTCTGCAAGGGTGGTGGTAGTGGCAAAGTTGCGGTTGATTGCGATAGCGGTACCGCGACTTCGTCGTCAAATCACGTCGCTGGAGCATGGCTAAACTTTTGGTATTGTACCAACCGCTCCCTCATTTCGAGCCCAATACATTTCATTCGTTCGTTCAAAAAACATTTTGACGTGATAACGTCTTATAATTCGATGAAGCCGGCTGCACGCCCGCAAAACTGTAACGTTCCGCCGTTACCGTTAGTTCGTCTTCCGTGCCATGCGGACGAAGCTGAGCGCTGAGGGCGCCACCCGCCGAGTCGAGCGGTATCACTACTCGCGCTATCAGCGTACTGATTTCTTAAGACGTTGTCACGTTCTATCGTCAGTAAACCGACTTTACAGACAACCATTTTTTTTTTACTCTCAGTCGTTCTTTTGGTACCGGATAATCTCTGAAACGTCTAGAACGATTTTGACGTCACTTACATTGGCTGATAGCTGATGTTGTAAGGAGTAACTTAAGCTACTTCAATTAAAAAAAAAGAGTTCCACGAAAACGTGAAATTGAAACAATGTTGAACGAGTTAACCACTGTAAAAAAAAATGTGAATACGAAGTTCGCCAATACAGCTTCTAGTAAATAAATCGTCGGTACGCAACGGCTCGGTCACTGCCCGGTGTAACGTGAATCATCCGCTAATGGTAACAAGGCCCAACAGAACTGACAAATAAATCTGTGGCCGCGTTTAAATTGAACGTCCATTCAGCCATGATTGTCCATTCAACATTCTAGTTCGTGCCACGATTATCCAACAAATAATAATACTACATACAACTGACTTGCGTTGGTAAAATGATGGAATGATTGTGACATCGCATGACCCCATAACCGGTCGTGCTAGTTGTATAAAATTTTGGCTAGAGTCGAATAGAGATTTTATTGCACAGAAAAATGAGAAAAAACAAGAACCATTTTTAGTGAAGAAGGCGTTTTGCCTATTTTCTACTCACAATTTAAACGTACATTTACATATAAGGTTTCAATATACGTAATTGTTATGGTGAATAGTAAATCCAGCGTTACATTTTAGTTTCTTGATTTAATTAGTAGTGGTAGGATTCTTGGCAGAATCCGCCTGGGGAAGTACCACACCTTTGCCAGTTATTCTACTGCCAAGCAGTTATATGCAAACATTACTGTGTTCCGGTTTGAAGGGCAATGTTTCCTGAGAAATTAAAGGGGTAAGAGATATAATATCTTAGATCTCTGGATGATAAGCGCAGTGTAGTGCTAGGTAATTATTTGGACTCTTCGTGTTCCAATAGCTGCGTGTCACTGAGCTGTTATGTGGCAGGGATGTTCCTTACGCTCACGTTCACGTCCTGCTCGTCTCGTCACTCTATACTCTAAAAAATAGGATATGACCCAATAGAGCCAAATAGAGCATCAAACACAATCCTCGTTGTATCTTTCGTCCCTTGGCTGCCACAGAGTGCGCATTTGAGGTAAACGTTGGGCTGCAGGACAAATCTAAGTACATAGCTACTATATTCTTTCATCATTATTCCTAACCTTATCACACTTTATGTGGGGTCGTTGCAACATGTCCGCTACACCTTTTGTTTATTCCTTTCGTATTTAGGCCCTCTTTCACACAATACATCCACACTGTTTTGGTGCCCTCTACCACAGTTTCCACGCTGTATCTACATTCATAATTCAAAAGATTTTTCATTATGTGATTTTCATCCCTACGGAAAACCGCAAAACATGCTCGAAATACGATCACTAATACCTAACATACTACCTGTTTTGTTTGTGTAATATTATGTGTTTCGGTTATACGAGTATGGTTTAAGTCGCTGTATTCTGTATTCTTGATAATAAAGCTTTGTATTTGTAAAGAAACATGTATTTGTATATTCTGTGGACCCTAAACCAAGCACAACGCTTGGATCTGAAAGCCCGGATGCGAGGTAATAGAAACTATTTTACGCAAAGAAATGGCTGTCGCTGCTAAGTGAGTCTAATAAGTAGGTTAGTAGAATTCTAGAATAACATTGTGCCACTCAATTTAGGCCATTATAGGTTATCTTGATTTAGGGCGATTAATCTCGACTTGGGAAAAAAATATTAGAAACTACGAGTACCTATTTATATTGTGTACGGCTTATAGTACGTATACTATAAATACTGATACTGATACAAAGTTTACTCTCTCTTTAATTTTTGATGGAAGCAAAATGAGTATGACAGCTTCGTGCTAATACAAAAGTACCTATTATATAATTTTCTCGAGCAAAATAAACAATGACTTAGGACTCGCCTAGCCTATTTATAATAATACAATAGTCATAAGGGAAACCCGATAGTGGTGTACTCAATAAGCTGAAAAGAGAAGTTGGCACATAACTATTACCAGTATAGGGACGGAAATGGCGCCGCTCCCATACTTATTGAAGGCTGGGCTCTATTGTTGACTGATGATCACAATACTACGGTGCATGTGCATACTTCGAAGTTACGGAGTTGTTCAGCGGTCTACTGCCTTATAAAGGTGATTCTGGCGTTGCAAGGCCGTTGCTATAGCTCTGTCTCTTGCTCCAATATAATAACATGACATAGTCAATATCACCTTTACAGAACCACAGATATTCTAAATATTACTGGACATTTCTCACACAAAACCATCTAGCTCCAAAATAAGGATATAGTATGGGAGCCAGATAGCTGATATAATACATATGTAATTGTAAATACGTACTCATTATGCATAGAAACACCCAGCCACATCAAATATTTGTATTCATCATACGAATATTTGCACTAGGTGGGAATCGAATCCACGACCCACGGTTTCGCAGGCAGACTTACTAACAACTAAGCTATTAATATTAGTGCATTGCCAGTAATATTAGTGAAAAATATGTCAAACGTCAAAGACACCCAGATTAATATAACCATCTGGGAATACCTAACCAGGCAACATATTCCACAGTTTAAAGGTTATTATTACCAAAGAAAAGACGTTGCCTAGCTTTTAAAATATTTACATTCAATGGTAATGGGAAAGTTCCACAAGTTAAACAGTTATTATGTCGCCAGTCAGTGATGTACAAACATTACTATGGTCCGGTTTGAAGGGAAATGTTTGCAGAGAAATTACAAGAGAAAGAGATTAATGATGTTAAATCTTTGGGAGACGAACGCAGTGCAGTGTACGATATGGGCTCTTCGAGTTCAAATAAAAAAAAATATATATTGACAAAATATATTTTTACAAAAACATTGGTGCGTCGGTCCCGAACTAGGTTACCCTGTATCTCGGACCCGACATCTTTCAACGGAACACAAAACGAAAACCTAAAAGAAACAACAAAACAACATTATGCAATGCTTATATTATGCAATAGCTGTGGGACTGTGCTGCTATGGGCAGGCGTGTACCATCAGGTGGCATATCTTACTCGTCTCGTCATGTTTAAAAACACTTTTCTTTAATTTGTGTGGAAATTTATGTATATATTCTGCACAGGTACCTAAAACTGTGGACATATGCAAGTGCAAAACGAGAATGTGACTGATGAAATCGAATTGCACCACTGACACTACCTACCTATACACATTTCACACCAATTAGGTATCACAGCTGAGTTATTTTATGAAGTTGATATTTGAAACCATTACGACACGTTTGCAGATCAATATTATTAAACATGGGTCCCACAGAAAAGAGAGTTAAATGAAAGGAAATCTCTATAAAATAAAAATCAGTCTTTTGAAGAAATGAATGAGCGAAAATTCTTCCATATTTACACCATTAAAAGGATATACAATTAATACAGGAAAACAGCAAAGCTAGTAAAACAAATGGCCTTATCGCTGAGAGCGATGGGGCGATTTCTTCCAGGCTTCGGGTGGACTAAATCCATCCACATCACCATCTAGCCCTAAATTAGGCAAAACTTAGGTATTGGGTACTACGGGAGTCAGATATCTAATAGGTTGGGTACCAGGCTCCGGCGCCAACCTCAACGTGGTGCACCCTGGGCATCAAACAACAACTTGCCTGGGTGGGTTGGGAAGTGAGACTTTCCTAAGTCCTCCACGAGCGCTCTAATTAGTAGAGCGCTCAGTGCAACGACAAGGGCCGCGATACGACAAAAGAGGCAGAACCGAGGCTATCCCTAGCCCCGATGGTGAGGGCAGACCTCTCGCTGCCGACCATCCTAGCCAAGATGCTCGACAGTGAGAGGTCGAGTGAGGCTTAGGAGTGAGAGTTGTGAACTACTACTAATGAGGCTACTGAAGCTCCCCACGAGGCGGGACCATAAGGGGTATAGCAAGTGGAACAGGGTCATTGGCGTGAGTGGCGTGAGTCATTTTGATTTTGAGTGCGAGAAGTGACCCCGTGAACCTGACCCCTGGCCATGCAGGAGGAGAGATCTGTGGGGGTTGTAGTCGGTAGTGGCACCACGTCTGTCTGTCCATGGGGTAAAGCCCGGCACACCTGATGTGTCCCTTCACAGTGGACGGTGCATAAAGGCATTTCCTCACAAAAACGTACGTAAGCACATATAAGCGTGTATTTACATTTATACAACAAATAATATCAACTATCTGGCTTCTATAGAACAAGCTTTGCCTGCTTTGCTTAGTTTGAGGCTAGATGGTGTTGTGCGAGAAATATCAACCAATATTTATGCCTTTATTATGCTTTCCGCTCAGGTTACTATCCCCTTTTTGCGCAGCCTTGTGTGCCGTGTGCCTGGGTACGTAAGTGCTGATTCGGGTTAGCCTACTTCAATTTTGTAACAATTATTATTAACTTGAGCATGTGTTGCAGATTTTTGTCCACATTGCAAAGTGTGGGAAGTTTGGTAGGTAGTTCAAGTTCGTAAAAAAAACTGGTAGTCATAGGGACTGATGATAGAAGAGAAAACTTATACTTAAATTAGAATTTTAGTATTAAACATAGCAGAGAATCCGAAGTAACATCGAACTTCACCCCCCTATTTCTTGGATAAAAATGATTTTATTAGTAACTTTAAGTACCTAATATGTAAAGAAATCCTGACCATGCTATAATTATAATAATAATTAAATTCATTTAGTTTTTAATTTGTTCCGATAAACTTAACGAAAAAAATGTACACCAACATAAGTGTAAAGCCTGTATTATTAATATATGCCTGCATATGTAAACGTAGGGCTGTCTATATTTTTCCCGGTCTCTTACTAACGATAACTACAGGGTTGCCAGGTGTAAACAGATATTTTTGTCTTAGTTATTTCTCCTTGTTGTTTGATCTATAAATCCTACTAAAATTATAAACTCGAAAGTCTGTATGGATGGGTGGATGTTTGTTACTCTTTTACGTAAAAACTACGGAATGGATTTGGATGAAATTTGGTACATAGATAGATCATTGTCTGAAATAACACATAGGCTACTGTGTATTCCGGTGCGGGGTGCTGCTAGTTAAACATAAAACAAATAAGCGCTGTTTTATTTTGAATAAGTTACGGCTGGTCTAGTCGGGAGAACGGACCGATCCGGAGCCCCCGGGTTCAAATCCCACGCGGACCACTGTCTTTTCGAAGTCATGTGCGGAATGCAGCTAACTTAAAACGGTAAAGGAAAACGTCGTGAGGAAACTGACATGTACGTAAAATCATTCGAGGTCATGTGTCATCCACCAACCCGCACTGGGCCAGAAAGGTCGATTATGGTCTTAACCCTCTCCTTGCGAGAGAAAGCCCCAAGTCCCAGCAGTGAAAACATCTAGTGGGTTGCTTAATGTAAATGCTTATTTTAAAACCTGGCAACCTATATTTACCGTTAGTTAGAGACCGGGAAAAAATATATGTAGGTAGCGCTATGTTTGCATATTGTATAGGTTTTATACATAATATTGTTGGTGTAAGTACATTTTTTTCGTTAAACAAATCGGTATATTTAAAAAAAGTAGTTTGTTAAATAAATAAATTAAATGATTAGGTAGCACTTAATTTATTTTCGGATCTTATTTTTGTATTTTTCTTCGAGCGCAGTGTTGTGCTAGGTAACGTATTTGGAATTTGGACTCTTCACCGTCCAATAGCTGCGTGACACTGTGCTGTTACGGGCAGGCGCGTTGATTACCATCATCCGCACATGTCCTGCTCGTGTCGTCACTCTAATAATAGATAAAAATAACCGCCAGCATCTCATCTGGTAATGTGAACGAGCTCTAAGCTCTAACTCGGACGCTTGTAACTTGATTCCGGCGTGATACTGTGCGTGAACGTATGACAGGTTGTCAAGTAGAGTGAATGTTACAGTGACGAAACGAACAACACATACACCTCAAGAAAACTAGAATTTAGTTGAATAGTACCTCGGTGACCGACCTTTGCTCGGTTTAAACACTGAGTATAATTAGATAAAGGGCTCCCGAAGTAACAAATTTTCACAAAAAAAAAATAACGAAAGAAAAAAGAACTTGAAAAAAAGCGTAGCCATCTAGATTCGAAACCGGGTCTACTACTACATGACCACCCAGCTTATCGTCTGAGCTATTATACTGTCACGCAGTGTTGCGAAATTTTCCGTCACAAGGTGTTGACAACAGCTAACTGAAATTCACGAATTCGAAATTAAGCCACGCCTATTTACTACTTCGATAAGACAGCGCCACCAAACGAAACCGCGTCCAGCCGGCGACATTATTAGTATTGAACAAAACGTGGAAACAAAAAGTTACCGCTCCAAGCTCATAGATGGCGCTTTTAAAATATTTTTGTAATTAATTTAACATAACTTTTTGTTTCCTTCGATATCTTTTTGCACTTTTGCAGATTGTGAAGAACATTATCGAAATTCTATTAGTAAAGCCTATAAATAATAATGTACGGTCTACAATTACAATAAACTCTTTTTATACAGAAAATTAAACCAACTTCAAAATCACAAATAGGTACTCGAAAGCGAAAAAAAGTTCATTTAATTATTGTAAGCGCTACTCACTCATCTATTTGAAGTCAAATAGATTCATTCGACATAAACATTAATTGCATTAAAGTAGCTACAGCAAAAAGCCAACATTACGTGGTGTTCCCAGGCGGTCACCCATCCAAGTACTGACCACGCCAGGTGTTGCTTAACTTCGGTGATCGGACGAGAACTAGTGTTTTCAAGCGCTATGCACGTCGTCAATTATATTAAATACGTGTATTAATACAAACATAATAGTTATCATCATCATCATCAATAGACGAGCTCGCAAGTTAATAATCCACAACTATTGCTCATTACAACACGAAAAACAAGTTTTTGAAACAACCCCATTTCGCTGCTTTGTAACGAAAGGTCCACAAACAAAATTTTACAAAAATATTTTAAATTCATAAGATTTTTTTTTTATTTAAACCATGCGGAACGTTTATAAAATGAAACATTTATAAATTGCAATGGAAAAAGTTTTGGAATTTATACCATGCAAAAAGTTGGTTTTAAAATGTCAAATAACAATGTTGAAATGGATAAAGTTTTTTTTTAGGTTTTTATATGGACTAGTGGCGCCATATTCTATAGCGGACAAATGATTTGAAAATATAAATTTCACCTATACTTACTAGTGTTGAGTACCTATGCAATAAAATATAAAAAATACAAAAATGAAACAACCACTCAGAAATAAACAGATAATTCTTGAGATTGAGAGAATAAAGCTGCAGCTCACTATATCGCAGAAAAAAAGAGAAGTTCGTATCATATACCGGTCAGCAAAACGAAACACGACAAAAAACAGTTTCTACAAGTACAAAAAATAACACAAACTGGATATGAGTCACAAATGTCTAAGTTAATATTTTTTAATATTAACTTTGTTTGAAAACGCATAATTTTTTTCCGTAATTTACTTTGTCATAATGAATGTAGCATAATATATAGTGCCATAATGTCAATTTTGCATAATAATTTATATAAATATTAATGCAGTTGAAAAAGATAGCTAATCCTTGAAACTATCCAAATTAATCAATATCCAGAAACGAAGGCTACAACCATAATCTACATAAAAATAATAAATACACTGTTTAGCAACATTTTAAAGTTGATTTTGTGCGAGTTACGATGGTTATAAAAAATGACACGCTTCCCGTGTCATACGCCTTAAAATAAAAGCTTGAATGACACGGATGCCGTGTTTTCCGCAACGAATCGGTTAAGTCGGTTTACAGATAATAGTTAAATATGACACCGTCATAACAAATCATAGATGAAATGATTGCATACAATGTAACCAAATGTCATCTAAAAGTCACTTTACTGAGAAAGGACATTGTTCATTTATAAGGGACTTGGGGCTAAACGTGGACGTTGACTGTAACTGATATCATAAATTAAACATGATGGCTTCTAGCACTTGATATCAGAATATTATCTTTTGGTAGTAGCAAAAAGACTATTTACTCGTAATGCGAACGTTGACGTGGTTACTTTTAAACAAAACTACAACATTTTGTAATTTTTTTAATATCGATCTAAAGATCGATAGTGACCGTCTGGATAAAATCGATGCTATTCTATTATGTTTAAAATATTAACTAAATTATTCACAAGTTAGTGGTTAGATGATTATCAATGTGTGCGAGTGAGACGAGCGATTACTCGCATCACTCGCTCGCGGCGTAAAAAAACCTGTACTTTCAGATCCGCACTGTAGAGAAATGAACCGCTGGTTGCTCTCTTGGATTGTTCTAATCGCTTAGCGAGTATCGCTGAGCGAGTATTATCTTTCATAGCTCTTGTCGCTCAGCGACAAACTAGTGAAGCGAGTACTCACCGGGAGTATGAACAGTCAGCGATCAACTACTGTCTGTATCTGAGTATATGCATCTCTTTTATTTAGGTACACGGAATGTATAATATCTATTGCACGTTTCTTGAGCGAGAAAATAGTCGATAGTTACTCGTTTTCTCGCCGGCAGTGAGACAACTTTACTGCCCAAGTAGATGATTTTGTTTTTCGTGGCGTTGTGAAGTGAAAGCGGGTGCGATGAAAAACCATTACACAAATAAAGTGGCCAAGTGCAAGTTGGACTCACCCATGAAGGGTTCCGTTGCAGCAAGTAATATAATAGACATAGTATACATAGTTTTTGTAGTTCGTTGTAACTTTGATCGAAGTTTTAATAATAGTGTATTAATATTATAATATATAATATAAATTTCTGTATCGTAATGTGGATTATTACGTACTTGTGCGGTAATGTAACGTAAAACGCACGGTTTCAAAATGCTCCGTCTAAAACGAACGGTACCTACCTTTTTAAATCTTAGTAAAGAGTTTTTATGTCAGAAAAGTTGTAAATATTTTATGAATAAAATTAACTATGAAAGATAAAATACAATGAAAATTATTTAATTAATTTTGACCAAAACTTAAAAACACAAAAACATTCATTTACTTTATTACTAATGTCGTAATGTCATACTGGCTGGATTTGTGTCCTTGCTTTAAAAAAAGCGCTGATGCGCGTGCATTGTTAATCTGTGAAATACGTCAGCCAATGGGAAATGCCGAAAGGGCGTAGCCTGAATGTCATGGCATAGCCATCTAGAAATGCGTGAGCCAACGGGAAATGCTGACGCATTTCTAGATGGCCATGCCATGATGGATCAAATTCCGAGTAATAAGTTTTCCCTTCTATCGGCAGTTCCTATGACTGCCAATTTTTTTAATTGAAAATGTCATCTGAATTTTGATTTATTTCGTCGCAAATATGTTTTAAAACGTCGTATGACATACGTGCGCTTTGATAATTACATCCTTTGCTAATTATATGTAGTTCTCGCCTACGGTTCGAGCTAGCAATATTGCTTCGGCTGTAATTATCAACTTAGCGCATTTATATCATAATGTACTAGTATAATGAACTTTTAGTTTATTTATCTGGGTACTAAAATAATGCCCTAATTATACATATGTTTTTTACAAAATCTAATTATCAAGAACATTTTGGCCACGGATAGCCTATTTTGAACAATGCCCTTTCATATTTTTTTTTCAAATTAAAATATAATCAGTGAAATTGGACAACAACAAAGGCGTTTGGGTACTTTTGTATGGACTAGTGGCGTCGTATTTTTTAGCGGCCAAAAATCTGTTATCACTTTCTTGTGTCAATGAATATTTGCTCCAAGTAATATCGGAGCGGAGTTAGGACCAACCAAAGTTATTGATTTTTTGGATTTTTGTACGGGCTTAGTGACATCGTGTTTTTTTAGCGGCTAAAGATTTGTTATCGCTTTTTTGGAATATTACTTTGCTTCTAGGGTAATTGTGCAATTAGGTTTGCTGTAAGCTGTAAGTCATATCGGAGCTGAGTTATGGCTTTTCAAAGTTTTTTTTTGGGTATTTTCATATGAATTAGTGGCGCCATTTCCTTTACCGGCCAAAGATCTGTTGTTACTTTTTAAACATACTTTACTGACGGGTATTTCTGCAATCATATTTGCTGTAAGTTATGTCGGAGCTTTTCAAGGTTTTCTTTTGGGGTTTTTTACATGGACTAGTGGCGCCATAATCTATAGCGGTCATTCATTATAGGTATATCAAAGATCCATTGTCATTTTAATGATAAATTTTTGTAAATACCAAAAAAAAAACTTTGAAAGGCAATAACTCAGCTCCGACATAGCTTAAAGCAAATCTGATTACACAAATACCCTTGAGTAATACCCTTTCAAATAAGTGACAGCAGATCTTTGGCTGCTAAAGGAAATGACGCCACTAATCCATACAAAAATACCCAAAAAAAAAACTTTGAAAAGCCATAACTCAGCTTCAATATGACTTACAGCTTACAGCAAACCTGATAGCACAATTACCCTAGAAGTAAAGTAATATTTCGAAAAAGCGATAATAAATCTTTAGCCGTTAAAAAAAACACGATGTCACTAAGCCCGTACAAAAATCCAAAATAATATATAACTTTGATTGGTCTTAACTCCGCCAGGGAAAATCTCTTCGAAATGAGGTATCACCGCCCGAACCTGGTAACAAAAATCAGCCAGGAGTTGCACACATCGCAATCCGATGGATGTAGCATATGTGTTGAGGGAAATATACTCAGGTATGTACTCCTCAGCACCCCGTATAAAGTCCCTAGAACAGAAAAGGTACAAGGGAGCGCAAATGCCCAACACCCTCTTTTTAGTTCACACTCAAGAGGAGAAGGAGGCCCTGACAAACCAGGGTTATGGGTCAGGTACAGGGTCACGTATCCTTACCATTCATGAAGCTCAGGGACTGACATATTAATCGGTAATCGCAATAAAAACCAAGGCAAACATGAAGCTGCACGAGAGCGTGCCCCATGTGGTTGTTGCAATCTCACGGCACATGGGGACCTTCACGTACTACGCTAACGACACCGATGACACCATTGGTCGGTTCGTGCGGCGAGCGTTGGCTGCATTACCGAAGACCATCCGAGAGTTCAACCTACAGATGGCCATCAGGGACAGAAATGCAGCCGTAGTGGAGGCTCTGGGCCGGGAGGAGGCGGCTTAGACAAATGGTAATAAGACAAAAAATCGATGTCGAACCGATTACTTGCGGAATCCCAACCAATAGTGATCGGCACAACAGACGAGCACTAGTATTAGGTTCAAAATGTTCCCAGCTCCCTCCATATTTTCCTCTTCAGATTATACAAGAAATATGTGAAAATAAATAAGATTTGAAATGATGAAAGCTACGGACCCCGGAGTCTGTGGAGTGGTAAATTTAAATATATGAAAAAAAGGAAATGGTGCCACTAATCCATATAATCAGAAGCAGCAATGGGTGCAACAGCGCACTTAAAAATTACATCATTTTTTTCACATTCGCATCGTCGATTCGACGAAGCTTAGTAGTTAATGTCGGTAATGGGCTTTCGAGGGATAAGATACTAATTATACGGCATTTTTACATAAAACATTAGATAATATCAAATGTGTTTAAAATAAGCCAAGTGCAAGTCGAATGAACGAATGAAGGATTCCGTACCAATACTCAGGTATGTACTCCTCAGCACTAATCATGAAAATATCAATATCTATGAAAACGGCAAAAAATCAGGTCTATTTTATAGGAACCCTACTTCCACATATTTATAAATTAATTTTATTCTTATGATTATTAATTTGAATACAACGTAGAAATAATCAAGTAATATCCCATTAAAATACATACAGAATGATAGAAAATCGTCAGAAGTAGAAAAGTAAAATAACTGAATTTTGAGTTGTGGCTTTTTAGTCTCAAAGCAGCGATTTATTTTCAATTCATCGCCAAATCTAAAAATGTAGTATTAAAGAAATAACGTCTCTTGTGAAATTAAACTACGTAGGGCCATCTTTCAGCGTAATCATCAGACCCGGTTACAATCTGCGTAAACAACCCACTATAATATGTTCTCATTGCTGGGACTCGAGGCATTCATTCGCAAGGAGAGATCTAGGCTGGGACTAGGTTATAATCCACCACGCTGGCCAAGTGTGGGTTGGTAAATGTCACATGAGGTGAAAACACTAGGTACCTACATGTACTTACTAGGTACATTTCGGTTTCCTCACGATGTTTTCCTTCATCGTTTTTAAGTTAGCGGCATTACATGCTAACATCGAGTGGTGCGCGTGGGGCTCCGAATCGGCAGTCACCGTTCTCCCGAATAGATGAGCCATAAAGTAGACTTTAACAGCGACTTGGACTTTAACACCAATGTACTCGTTTAATTACTGGCAACCCTTAACCATCTTCCAGCACCTTCATCAGACCCTTGTTACCATTTAACACCAAAGTACTCATCAAGACAAATCAAATGAGCCCAAACTCGATGGAGTTATGTCATTTAATTGTTGAGTTCCTATGACCCCCTTCCGGCTCCATCATCAGACCCTGGTAATAATCTAGCACCAAAGTACTCGTTAAGACAAAGAAAACGAGTCCAAGCTCGGTTATGCTATGTCGTTTAATTACTGAGTTTCTATGACCACCTTCCGGCTCCATCATCAGACCCTGGCTACCATCCACCTTCAAAGTACTCCTCAAAACAAATCAAAAGAACCCAAACTCGCTGGGGCTATGTCGTTTAATTGTTTAGTTCCTATGACCACCTTCCAGCTCCATCATCAGACCTTGGTTACCATCTAGGTTTTTAAAAAACAATTAATTGATGTGAATTAAACATTTTGCATGGCAATAGCAATATACAACCTTCCAGCAACCTTCCAGCTCCATCATCAGATCAGCACCATAATTAATTAGTTATCATATAATCGTCTTGAAATTTAGTCTGTTTAAATGTCTTGTTCCATAGTAACTATATTCTCATATATGCCTCAGGGCAGGTAAAACTAAAAAATAAAAGCTTGAAAAACTACAGAGAAAACATACAATAATATGAAAAAAAACATGCAAAAAGAAGTTCACGGTTCTGAGATTTGAACACAGGGTCATGAACGCGTACCGCGGTCATGCTAAACCATCGAGCCAACCCGACTTATATCCAATGTGTCAAATTTTCAAATCATAAAATATGACCTCTCTTGACGTTTCCGCATTTCGTTTGTGAGAATTTATCATTTTAATTTTTTTGCCGATTTAGTTAGCTGGTAGAAGGGCCGTTCAGTCGAGTTAGCTTTTTAAAAACAATTGATTGATCTGAATTAAACATCAATGATATGGCATGGCAACCTTCCAGCTCCATCATCAGATCAGCATCATAATTATCATATTGCAATTTATTTATTGTCTACAAGGACTTCTTACACAAGGATTATGCAAATTTTCACGCAATCTGTAAATCGGGAAGTAGATTTAATTTGCAAGATTTCATGATAAGCCTCGGGTTACATCACGGATATTCATGGGTTCCATAATAACTATATTCTCATCTGTGCCTCAGGGCAGGTGAAACTAAATAATAAAAGCTTGAAAACTACAAAGAAAACATACAACAACAATATGAAAAAAATACGCAAAAAGAAAATCACGGTTCAAACATTTTGACACAGGGTCATAAACGTCCACCACGGTCATGCTAAGCCATCGAGCTAAACCTACTAATAACCAACGCGTCAAATTTTCAAATCATATGACCTCTTTTGACGTTTCTGCATTCTTTTTTTTTTTTTTTTTTTTTTATTTAAATTAACCACTCCACAGACGCCGGGGTCCGTGATCTTTGTCATTACAATTCTTTTTTTTTTTTTTACATGTGTCTTGGATTTGGAGAACAAGAGGAAAATAGGGGGGAGTTGGGAACATTTTACACCTAATTCTAGTGCTCGTCTGTTGAGCCGATCACTACCGGTTGGGATTCCGCTAGTAATCGACTCAACATCGATTCTTTGCCTAACTGTCATTTGCCCAAGCCGCCTTCTCCCGGCCCAGAGCCTCCACAACGGCCGCATTTCTGTCCCTGATGGCCATCTGCAGGTTGAAGTCTCGGATGGTCTTCGGTGATGCAGCCGACGCTCGCCGCACGAACCGGCCGATGGCGTCGTCGGTGTCGTCAGCGTAGTATGTGAAGGTCCCTGTGTGCCGCGAGATTGCAACAACCGCATGGGGCACGCTCTCGTGCAGCTTCATGTTTGCCTTGGTTTTGATTGCGATCACCGACTCGTATGTTAGTCCCTGAGCTTCATGGATGGTAAGGATACGTGACCCGGTGCCTGACCCATAACCCTGGTTTGTCAGGGTCTCCTTCTCTTCTTGAGTGTGAACTAAAAAGAGGGTGTTTGGTAGGGTGTTGGGTATTTGCGCTCCCTTATACCTTCTCTGCTCTAGGGACTTTATACGGGACGCTGAGGAGTACATACCGGAGTATATTTCCCTCAGCGCATATGCGACATCCATCGGGTTGCGATGTGTGCAGAGCAACTCCTGGCTGATCTTTGTTACCAGGTTTGGGCGGTGATACCTCATTTCGAAGAGATTTTCCCTGTCGATGTAAGGCAACTGATTGACGTCTCCGATGAGGACAATTTCACCAACACCAGACAGCCTTGAAGCCATCACAATGGCTCCAAAATGGTTCATGAGAGCTTCGTCCACCATGAGGCGACTGAAACTTTCTCTTCCGAAACCATTTACCAGAGCAGAAGCCATGGTTCGCACTCTGGTTTTGACCAGATTTCCGATTCGGTGCGATAGCTTTTCTCTGAGATCTTTTGCTGCCTCAGTTGTTGTGGTGATGATGGCGTCCTTGTCCACGTCGAAGTGTCTAATCACCCATGTTGTCTTTCCACATCCCGGAACTCCGTTGACCCACTGTATTCTCGGTATCTCCCAATTTTCCCAATTCACTTTGACGTTCGAGTTCCCTTCGATGGTCTTGGCCATCTCTAGGATCTTATCGTCCAGCATAATCTTGGTGCATCGGGCGGTAACTACAATTGGGTCGTTTGGTGTTGTCGCATAAACAGGCCTTCCCGCGCGCTCTGTCTCTTTCTCGTTCAGTGTCACGAAGCCATTTTCAGCACTGTAAGCTGCCATATACTGCCCTGTCATGGTTCCCTTGATGACCCGGGAAGTGACATTATTGTAAATGGCTGCTTCGGCCTCCTCGAGTTTCGCCTTTAAGAGGCTTTCACTTCCTAGCCTATAGAACTGCATGATGTTTTCACAGGTCTTGAGGTTGACTAGTCGTGTCGCGCTCAGTGTGGCTATGAATTCGATGAAGGCGTTTCGTGCATGGCTCCGTGGCTCCGAAGCCGTGACATAGCGGGGCGGTTCAACCTGTCCCATGTCGGCTCTCGTTCGGCTCATCTGTTGTTGTGAAGCTGCTTTGGGGGTCTTTGACGTCGAGGGGGGTGATGAATGGGATGAAATTCGGAGTACGCTCCTTGCTGCTGCGTTGAAGGCAGTCATGAAGGCCGTCTTGGTGCCTCGGCTGCCACTTTGATTGGCTGAAGCTTTTTCCGCGGCTGCCCTCTGCTGTGCTCTTTCGGAGCCGGTTTGGATGGTCGAACTAGGAACAGGATGTCCCCAGCTGTCAGTTGCATTTGTTTGGTCGTGCGAAGGGGCTCTGAGGAAACTCAGATTTTCTCCCCTGTCTTCGTATACGACAACCTCATGATGCTTAGAGGCCTCAATGCAACCCAGCCGGTCTGCGACTCTCGCTCTTGAGTATTCGATTGCCATCGCATCCACGCTTATCACCCGGGGTGCTTCACCTGCATTTCTGCTCAGATGTGCGAGCAGCGCACTTGCCTGTGTGAAAGGCGTCCGACCTTCCGAGTATTCTATTAGTGCAATCGTTTTGTTTTTCGATCGCACCAACCGAAATCGGTGGCCGTCTACCTCGCACACCGGCATAGCGTCGTAGGTTTTCCGCTTCATAGTGACTTTTGCGGTACTCCCATTAAGCAAGCAAGACAATCCAGGCGACAAACGGGCTCGTTTCCGTTCCCAGGCGAAGCAAAAGCTTATTCCGAATCTTTCTTTGTTGCTGTCCATGAAGAGAGCCACTCCACGGATACGGATCCCAGCCTCTCCTCGATCTGCGTTCTCCAGTAGTTGTTGGATGGAGATGCTCTTCGAGGAGTTATGTTGGGCGGGAACCGCATTCCTCGCGGCGTCCACGGACAGCGGGGCAGGGTGTGGTGGCGAAGGGGAGTGCGTATTTGAAATAGTGGAGTTTCTCTTGGCCGCTATGCGGAATGAGGTCTCCATGAAGGACAGAAGCCGTGTTCTGTTATCTGGATCTGCTAAGATGTTGTGGAGATCCGAGACAACCAGCCTTCCGTCGATCATACATTCGAGCTCATGTCTTGCGGCCATGAATCGGGGACAATCGACTAGCACGTGCCAGACCGTTTCGGGTTGGTCGGGGTCACACTCGCATGCAGGACTACTCTTGAGCTTAAATCTGTACAGGTATTCTGCTATTCCTCCGTGTCCCGTCAACGCTTGTACTTGGAAGGGAGTCAGTTTCGTGGTTCTAATCACCCGATATGCGTTTGCTATGTCGGGGAGGAACGTCTGGGTGACTTTTCCAGTGTCCGAGGTTTCATATCGATCCTGCCATGTTTTGACCGATTCTTCGCGGATTTTCCGTTTGACGTAGGACAAGGGGATCCCCTCGTAGTCCCTGGGTGATTCGGTGAGCGCCGCCAATTTGGCCAGTTCGTCAGCTCTTTCGTTGCCAATGGTGCCAACATGCGCTCTCACCCAGAAAAGACGAAGAGATCGCCCTTCAGCATTTATCTGTCCAATGTTTTCCTTTACACACTTTACCAAGGGGTGACTCGTTTTTGGGTTACTTAGCAGTTCGAGTGAAGATCGAGAGTCACTCAGGACATTAACTTCTGGGTCCTTGCTCGTTAACGCCATTTGAGTTGCCCGGTAAAGAGCATAAAGTTCCGATTGAAAGACTGTGCATTCGGAGTGGAGCTTGAAGGTCAAGTTCTTGACCTCTTTGCCATTCTCCCACCATGTTAGAGCAGCTCCAACTTTACCCTCAACCTTACTGCCATCAGTATAAATTTGAGGTCCTTCTGGAAGATTGGAGGTGTCTTCTATGAGCTCGTACTCTACGGATACCTGTGTGGACGGATGGGGTTGGTCCAGGTAGTTAATGTTCCGTTCGAGTTCCACTTCTGGTGGGAGGTAGTCTTGGGAGAGGTTTTTTTTTACTCTGTACAAATTTGCTGCTTCCTGTATCCTCAGATCCAAGGGGAGCAGACCGGAAAGGGCAAGTGCTGATTTTAGAGAAACAGTACGGTACGACTTACAGATTTTCTGGGCAAAACCTCTTTGGATTGCGTTCAAATGAGACTTGTTTTCCTCGAAGTCTGCCGCTTGCGCCCATACACTTGAGGCATACATGATGATAGGTTCCACCACCGCGACGTAGATAGTTCTCGTGATTTCGCCATTTAATCCCCAGGTCACCTTCGCTGCACATGCTAGCTGTCTATAAATGTTCGCCACCTTTTTACATTGGGCGGTCACATGTGCTTTAAAGTTGAGCCGTCGGTCGATCAGTAGGCCTAGCAGTTTGACTTCCTCGACCAGATCGAGCCGCACGCCGGACATGACAATGTTTGGAGGTTCGTACTTCAACTTTTTGGTAAAAAGCATTGCGTTGGTTTTATGCGCTGCAAAGTTGAGTTTGTTAATTTTACCCCATTCCACTGTCATGCTCAGCGCCCTGCTCGCTTGCTGTTCGATGATGGTCGGGCTGCCTGTAAATACGAGAACGACGTCGTCCGCGAATGCTTGACAGTATACTCTCTCGGCTTCTAGCATTCGCAGTAACGAGTCTAGGATCACATTCCAAAAGGTTGGTCCACAGATGGACCCTTGGACGCATCCTTTGGTTGTTTCCTTCTCAAAGACTGCTCTTGCATAGTTGACCTTGATTTTACGGTCGCTGAGGTAAGAGTTTACCATGTTGTAGAGGTTTGATGGGCACCTCTTTTTCGCTAATTGATTTTTGAGGGCGGGCCACCATGCATTGTCGAAGGCGCCTTCTATATCCAGGGAGATTAGGAGTACGGTGTTTTTACTGTCTACTCCTTTTTTGATGTGCTCTACCAGGTCATAGAGGGCGTCTTCGGTGCCTCTTTGGGGCATGAAGCCGTACTGTTTCCTACTTATGGTTGGGAGGAGATGCCATTGGAGTCGGTTTGCCAGAAGCTTTTCGACGATTTTTCCGGGAACGGACAGAAGACCTATGGGGCGGTAAGATTTTGGGTGTGTGTAATCTGTCTTACCGGGTTTGCGTAATATGACCACGTGCGCCTCTTTCCATTGCTTGGGGAAGTGTTTCAAGGACAAACATTTGTTTGCTATCGCCAAGAAAATCTTCCATTCGCAACGTATGGCTGCGGCGCATATATCAGCGGTTAGCCCGTCTGTACCGGGAGCTTTTTTTGGATTCAAAGTTCTCAATACTGATTCCAGTTCCGCTGATGTGAATGGTGGATCATTTTCCGGTAAGTCCATAGGCGTTTCTGTCGTTTTCTCCCGTAGCTCTGTATGACACGGTTGGTCTGTGCTCTCAGAGTCGTCGGGATAGAAGGTTTTGGCAAGTAGTTCTGCTGATAGCTGTGGGGATAGAGTGTTACCTTCGATGTCTCTTAGGAGTATTTCTTCCTGTCTTGTCGAGGTTTTTCTCATCACTCTGTAGATCTTGTCCCACATACTTTCTTTTTCCTGGTTCGTGCAGAACTCCTTCCAACTCTCCGTCTGAGCTTGTTTGACTTTTTCCTTGTAGTCTTGCCGAGCAATTTGGTACTGTTCGACTACAAGTTCAACTCTGTCAGGGGCGGCATTCCTGATCCTTCTCTTTCGTCTAAGAACTTCTTTCTTCAGATTTTCGAGCTTTTTAGTATACCATGGGGGTGTCGGATTTCCCTTTGGCGAGTTTACCAGTGGAATGGTGTGTTCGCAGGCTTCATGTATACTAGCAGTGTAGCTCGTAATCATCGACTCGAGTTCTAGTGGACTTTTACATTTCCCAACTGACTCCGGCGAAATGTCTCTATCTTCAAGGGAAGATTTTAACTGTGACATAAAGTCTGACCACTTTGCCTTCTTGGTGTTGTATCTGCGTGTTGTTATTGGCCTCTGTTGTTCAAGAGCTTTAACTAGACGCAAACTGAAGGTGATTGCATTGTGATCCGATGTTGTAATACTTTTGTCAACCTCCCATCCCTCGATTTTTCCCAGGAGAGACTTGCTGCACGTTGTTACATCTACTATGCTTGTGCAGAGTTTGCCTTCCCTGACGATTTCGAAGGTTGGTGTATCGCCGGAGTTGAGAATGTACAAATCCATTTCATTGAAGAAAGAGTTTACGGCTTCTCCTCTCTCATTTTGAGATGTGCTTCCCCACCAGTGGGACCATGCATTCACGTCACCAGCAACAATAAGATGTTTTGTAGCTAGTTTTTCGCTGAAATCTTTGATCCTGCTGAGGTAGGGGTCGACTTGTTGGTCTCCTTCTAAGTAGACGGAAATTACTCCCAGTTTTAGGCCTGTACCGCCCAGTAAGACAGCTGCTTCCGTCTCGGTGACAATTTGGGGGTCATGGATTACCTCCAACCTGTCGCCGAAAACTATTATGGCTGCCTTAACTGGTTTTTGCCTATTTAAACTGCACTGAATAATGCGAGTTCCAGGATATTGTTTCATCACGCCTTTGTTTCCCACATAGGGTTCTTGAACAAGGGCAACCGAAACCCCCCTTTCTCTCGCGACCTTCAGGAGTTCTGTCGTTGCATTCTGGGAGCGTTGCAGGTTTGCTTGGATGAAACGCAAACCTGGTTCGCCTACTCTTCGGGAGACTGAGCCACGTCCCTCATGAGTGCCCTTAGCAATAAGATATTCGGGACCGCGCTATACCATCCCATTTTACCCTTTCAGGGCACTCGCTACTAAAGGCATTATGAGCGAGTTCTCTGTTGGGGCTGTTTGGATGAGTATTCGCGCAGTTTTTGCATTTGGGTGGCAGGTCTTCTTTTCTTGCCTTGCATTGGGTCCAGGAGTGGGCTTTTCCGCAATGACTGCAGGATTCATCCCTTTCCCGGCAGATTGCCTTTGTATGACCGAAACCTAGGCACCTGGTGCACTGCACCAATGGCGAGTGGTCTGCCACTGGTCTCCTCTGGAGTCCAATGTAGACCTTTTCGGCGTCCAAAAACGCTCTGTGAATGCGAGGTGAGACCTCGATCACTGGATGGCACTCATGCGGGTTTCGCGCTTTTTTCCTGTACCGCACTCTAATCGCGCTCTCTTTCAAATCAACCCCCTGTAGCAGATGTTTATTCTGCGCCAAAAGGTTTTCCACTATCTCGTTGTCTTTGTGGTAAGACAGGACATCTCGAATGATGATCAGTGGATTACCCGCTTTCGCGGTCTCCACCTTTAGAGACTTGTCCTGCTGCACACGATTTCTAACCAGACCAAGGTCTTCCTCTGTGCTGCAGCTCAGGTTAACTTTCCTGTTTCGACCTTTTCGCACTCGGTCTACCCTTGCTCCAGTCTTCTTCGTGTCCAGTGCTACGGCTATCCTTTCTATTAAATTTTCGGCAGTCGTGGGAGATGTGGAATTTGCCGTAGTCACGATGAGAGTATGGTTCGGTTTTGGCACGATTGGCTTAGCCGCTATTTTTGCGTAGTTGGGCTTAGATGGCTTGCCCGTCTCCGCTTGGCAGATTTCAGCCTCGATGCTTAGGCCTGGGGGGGGAAGAATTAATTTTTCCTGCCGCATCGTCCGGAGTTCTGACGATACAGCTTCTAGTCGCTCTGTGATGGGCAGCACGTGCTCGTCAATGTTTATTTTTATTGGGGCTGTGGATGGGGGTGGCGTTGGTTTCGTCAGTATTTTTTCGATTGTACTTAGTCTGTCCGAGTAATTTGGGGGCGTAGGAGGTGGAGGAGTCGACGCGAGCTCTTTCAGAATTTTAGCATTTTGGTGAAGGATCTCAATGGCTTCCGCCCTTTCTACGGCTGAGTCTCTCCGAAGCTCGTCGACCTGCCTCCGAAGAATTTCAATCCCGGTTTTTAGACCGAGATATTCGTTCTGCAGCGGAGTCAGATCGACGTTTCTGCATTCCATTTGTGAGAATTTTTATTTTTTTTAATAGCGAGTGCCGCGCGGCGAAGCAGCGCGACGTAGCGTCCTTCCTGCACGGCGCATCAGCGCTTTCTGCCGGACTTCATAGTAGTGAGCGAGAAGCAAGACTCAGGCCGGTTCGGTCGAGTTAGCGTATTAAAAAACAATTAATTAATGCGAATTAAACAACTTAATCTAAAATATAAAACATCCTTGCCCTTTATTAAGAAATAATACGTTAATCTTTAAAATTTGAATAATGTATGTTCATTAATAACACAGATATTTACGTTTAAAACTCATTTTAGAGGTTAGTTTACGATTTTTTCTTGTCAAGATATCTTTTCCAAATCGTGTTTTGAAAGCAATGGTTCCCTTATAAATATGTTCAAGAATAACATATATTTTATTCAACATCTCAAACCCTATACATTTTGCTAAAAATGTGTTTAAAAAGTGCCATTTGGCTCTATTCAGCGCCTTAATGTAACAGTTTTTCAATGTCATGCAAAAAACATGCAAATAAAAATATAAAATGCGTTTTTTTTAAATGAAACCTAGTTAGATCGATTTATCGTCCCCGAAACCCTTTGCATACATAATTCCATGATAATCGTTCGAGCCGTTTCCGAGATTCAGATTCTATATACCTATACAGGGTGGCGCAAAAGTAATCCTCCTATCAGAAAATGCTATAAATTTTGCGATTGGCCCCTAATGTCAGTTCTGTTTTGAAATTTGTGAAGTAAACACATGCGAAATACACGTTAATAAACAATGTTACGCTACACTGCTCCAGAACGCGGAATATTGGTACCGATATGCTAAAGGATGCATTTCCCGGGCGACTAATCTCCCGTTTTGGCGGGGGCCATTACATGACATCATATTCTCGACTTGATGTAAAAAATTTAAAAGACCAAATAAAAATAATCCACAAGAAGAATCAAAGTTTTTCATTTTTTTTTTAATTACAGCCAAAAAACATCGGAAGGTATTTTTTGCGCCACCTTGTATATAATATATACAGTCATATTATGACTGGCCTCGTGGCTTAGTTGGTAGTAGCTCTGCCTGCGAAGCCGAGTCGTCGTGGTCGTGGGTTCGATTCCCACCCAGTGCAAATATTTGTGTGATGAATTCAAATGTTTGTGTGTTTGGGTGTTTCTGTATCTGGGTGTTTCTATGTATAATAAGTATGTATTTACAATTATATACGTATTATATCAGCTATCTGGCCGCCATATTACAACTATTACAAGCTTTGCTTAGTTTGGGGTCAGATGGTGTTGGGTGTGAATTGTCCACCAATATTTACTTATTTATTATTATTTATTTGAAAAGATACGCGCGACAAGACAAAACAATTGAAGTTGCGAGTTTTTTTTAATGTTTAATTTATTACTTATGTTGTTGTTGTTATAACATAACTAGAAACGCCCGCCGTTACACGCGCGTAGACTCCGGTCCAAGTAATTTTCTAGGATAAAAAATAGTATAAGTACGTGTTATTCCAGACATACATCGATATATGCAAGAATAACAAACATACATCCATTCTTACAAAGTTTCGCGTTTATAATATTAGAAATTAGTAGGAGTTAGATTGATGACGTAGGTGATACTTGTTATTGAATGCGTAGTTGTAATTGGGCCAGCTAGACCGTCTCTGTGCAATATTGTGCCTCTATTATGCACCTAACAAAGGTTTTGGAATAATTCGGATCCATTGAACCTCGCTCGTGACTCCTCCGGTTTCCGATCGAGGCCGGTCTCTTACTTTGATCATAGTTTATTTGCCGAAGACGAACTGTGGCTAATTCTTCTGAGAAAATTGAACAAAAACCCCGTTGGCCTAAATAGGTAGCTAAAACGCTTTTTCCTCTTGCTTTGGTTCTGTTAAATACATACGAATAGGTGTGAGAGACTTTGGGTAAAAATTATATCAATTACTGTTTTCTTAACATAAAACTTTAGTAGTGGCACTACACCGTTGCCAAATATTCTACCGGCAAGCAATTATGTGTAAAATTGGTTTGAATGTTTCCACAGAGGTTACAGGGCCTAATATTAACTATTAAAATATTTGTGATCAAATTCATTTTTTTATAATGTGACGAGACGAGCAGTACATGTGCCAGATGGTAAGCGACATGCCTGCCCGTAACAATACAGTGATATGCAGCTATTGATTGTATACTATTTGGATGCTGTTTCCTTTGTTTTTTTATTTCACTAATATTTGATATGTAAATTGTACATATATGAATAAAGAACTTTGACTTTGGAACAAGAAGAATCCCAATCATTACCTAGCACAGCACTGCGCTCATCACCCAGATGTTTCTGTCATTGCCTTCTAATCGGAATACAATGATGTTTTCACCAACTGCTTAACGGTAGAATACCTGACAATGGTGTGGTTCATCTCCAAAGAGGCGGCCTCTGCAGAGAACCCTATGACTACAAAATTAGATTTATTTCACATACTACATAATATATTCCTCAAAATATCCCTCATTCACTAGAGACAACCGACTCTAGTACGCGTTTTGAGTATGAGTTGTGTAAAGAACGAGACGGTTAAATGTTACCGGTTTGCCGACAAAAATAGTTTAACGTACGCATTGATGTTACCATATTTGGCGTGACGCTTGGTGATAGCTCATATAAAGCATAAACAGCCCACTTAATGTTCCCACTGCTGGGACTCACGGCTTTTACTCACAGTACATTTTATGCAGTGGTAGGACTGCCCGCCTGGGGAAGTACCACACCTTTGCCAGTTATTCTACCGCCAAGCAGTAATATGCAAACATTACTGTGTTCCGGTTTGAAGGGCAATGTTTCCAGTGAAATTACAAGGCATAGTGATATAACATTTTATATCTCTGGGCGACGAGCGCAGTGCAGTGCTGCAGGTAATGTTTTGGACTCTTCATGTTCCAATAGCCGCGTATTATATCGTCACTCTATACTATATATAAAAAAGTTAGAGAGAGCTAAGAGCTTCTACCACGATGGTGAAGTGCGGCTTGGCGGGTAACATCCTACTAATAAATGTCAATGTTTGGATGTTTGGATATTTGGATGTTTGTTGCTCAATCACGTCCTAACTTATGAACGGATCGGGCTGAAATTTGGAACACAGATAGATTACAGTCTGGCAGAACACATAGGCTACTTTTTATCCCGGAAAACAACGGGAACAATGGGAACGGGAACTACGCGGGTAACACCGCGGGGCGCTGCTAGTAACAAATTTTATGCCATGATATTACAATCGAAATAGATTAAAAATTCATCAGTCAACAAAGCCTGGACGTATGAAAAAAGGTAGGTACTTTTTATACGTCCACGAGTCAAAGTGATAAAATGTTCAAGTTTGGATGTTTGTTACCCAATCACGTCAGAACTTATAAAAGAATCGGGTTGAAATTTGGAATGTACGAGTAGTTAGAGACATCCGTTATCTAGAATAACACGCTTTTTATCCCGGGAAAATTAGGAAGCTATGCGGATAAAACCGCGGGCACTGCTAGTAAATACATAAATATAAAATACTAGCTAAACAACTAGCTTAATCAGTCCACAGTCTAGCCTGTTTACTAAACCTATGTTTGTGTTCTTCCACCTTGTAACCTGTATTCCATATTTCAGCCCGATCCGTTCATACGTTGCGACGTGATTGAGCAACAAACATCCATACCATTGACATGTTTCAAATATCGTTGATATTATAATATTACTAGCAGCGCCCCGCGGATTTACCCAAGTAGGCCCCGTTATTTTCCCGGGATAAAAAGTAGCCTATGTGTTCTTCCAGACTGTAATCTATCTGTGTTCCACATTTCAACCTGATCCGTTCATATACAACGACGTGATTGAGCAACGAACGTTCCAAATTCGTTACAAACATTGACATTTATAATATTAGTAGGACATTAGTAGGACAAAAGTCCTTAATTACCTAGATAACCAAAGGAAGTTGCTACGCCGAGCCTCAGAATAGGTAATACGAACTAGGTTCGACGTCCTTCAGCGTCCCAGATTCGGGAATTAGCTTCAAGGAGAACAAGCGGACCGGGGACTCATTTTAATACTCCTACGACGTGAGTCGTCCTACTATTCCGAGTGTTGGCACCAATTGTTGGGTAGGGATCCGAGACAAAATACCCCAAGGCCTAAAGACAAAAGTCTTTAACCAGTGCGTGTTGCCAGTGATGGTTTATGGAACTGAGACGTGGTCCTTAACTGTAGGCCTCATAACAAAGCTATGCTCGGAGTCTCTTTGCGCGACAAAATCCGTAATGAGGATATTCGCAAAAGAACGAAAGTGGCCGACATAGCTCAAAGAGTAAGCAAGCTGAAGTGGCAATGGGCAGACCAAATCGCTCGCAGAACTGACAACCGATGGGGAAGAAAGGTTCTCGAGTGGCGACCATGAACCGGAAGACGCAGTGTTGGACGGCCTCCCACTAGATGGACAGATGACCTCACAAACGTCGCTGGAAACCGCTGGTTGCAGGTTGCGCAGGACCGTTCGTTGTGGAAATCTAGGGGGGAGGCCTATGTTCAGCAGTGGACGTCTTGCGGCTGATGATGATGATGATGATCCGAGACAAGCTGACTTATCACATAGCTCTCCTTTTATACCCCAACACGGAGCTTCAGACCTGGCTGGTGAGCAGCGGGGCAAAATGAATCCCTCACTTTAGATCACCTGACAGGTGGAGATTCCCACCAAAATGATCTGTCCTTTGCAGTCATAAATAAAATCCTATTAACATTTTAAATTGCCTCAAATACATGTTACGGTGGTCAATTCCACCGTTCCCTTAAAATCATTAAAAATAGACTTGCCGTCTTAGGAAACCTTTAAATTGTAAAACGACCGTAGTTAGTGAAACGGAACGCTGTCGTGGACCAATCAGGACACGACAAGTTCAAATCGCCCAATGGCGAGAGACGACGCCCCGCGTCATAAGGTTATAAAAATAAAGCTAACTTGAGGCAGAAGCCATTTACAAATATTTTTCTTTAAATACCTATTATGGTTGCAAAACATTTTTGCAGGCGTCTGGTAATCTTAAAACCCCGACGAAATTGTCTGGCTTATTGTTTTTATTCTTTGCACATTTAGCAGTTAAGTCAAGACTCAAGAATACTGGACACTTGTTGTTTCGATGTTTGCTGCTCAATCACGACGTTACGGCTGAACAGATAGGGAGGCAATTTGGAACACAGTTACAATATAGCTGTCTTGTTTTCCAATTGAACGAGTTGTACACGTTAGACGCATTTCTATAGAGGTAAAATCATTTAAATTCACGTCACCAATATTCGTAATAGCGGTATTTCTGTAGCTACACATGTGACGAATAAAATTGTGCAACTTAATGCTGTTTAATACTAGAATTCGTAACGTTTCACTTCTATCGGCAGTAATTTTCATTTGCTCGAGTTTAGATTTAAAAATCAGTCCTCAGGACGTCCTACGTTTTGCCTGTAGAAGCGAGCATAAGAAAACGCACGCATCCTGTCATGAGGCACCAATAAATGCCAGGAATTGTTGAGGATGTGACCTCATCTGCGTCAGTAGGCCGCGGTGTGGGAACGGACCAGGTACTAATCTACTAATGGACTAACTACTATTGCAAAGAGTTTACCTAAATCTATGGCACTATTGTAGGTATAGGACTATTTGATGCAGTTTTATCTATCTTGGAAGCAAGATTAAGTCAAAATAAAAGAGGTAATAATTAACTTTTTCTGTAACAACGAAAACAGACTTTAATTTAAAATTAAACTCAGACGACTCTCGCTACAATTTCGAGTGAAGGTAAGCAAATTTTAGTTAATTGTTGATAATTCTAAAACTGCTACACCGATTTCGCAATATACGTCCCCTGTCTTTTTAGGGTTCCGTAAAACATAAAAACGGACCCCTTATAGATTCGTCATCTCTGTCTGTCTGTCCGTCCGTATGTCACAGCCACTTTTTCCCGAAACTATGAGAACTACACTATTGAAACTTGGTAAGTAGATGTATTCTGTGAACAGCATTAAGATTTTTACAAAAAAAAAAAAAAATTGTGTTGCCCCCCATACTTAGAACTGAAACTCAAAAATTTTTTAGCCACTTTATTTTTATATTATTGACTATAGAGTGACGAGAGGAGCAGGACAAGTACCTGATGGTAAGCAATATGCTTGCAATATAACAGCACAGTGACACACAGCTATTGGAACATGAAGTATCCAAATCATTACCTAGCACTACACTGCTCTCGTCAATTAGAGATATAAGATGTTTTATCTCTATGCCCTGTAATTTCACAGGAAATATTGCCCTTCAAACCGGAACACGGTCATGTTTGCACATTACTGCTTGGTTTTAGAATAACTGGCAAGTAGTCCTACCAGTAGTCTGTGACTTAAGACCGCGCCTGCGAGTAGGTACGTCTTTGCTACCAGTAAATATGAACGTTAAACTGGATCTCACGAACTTTCTTCCGATAGCTACATAATTTAGTTAGTTCATTCAATCTGAATCGTGGATCTGAGTGTGAATATCACCGTTAGGTACCTACAACGCGGCGACCTTTACCGCGCGCGGGCCGCGCAGTTACGATGTGCTCATCGGAAGGGTATCAAAGTCAAAATAAATTATTCGCCACATTATATAGTTACAATTATAATCTTAAAATTATATGTTGTATGTGCTGCACATTTTCGGTCTAGAAGGCAAGCGACATTATTAAATTTTCACACAAAATACTTTTATATTTTTTCGATGTAGGTATACAATTTTCGATTGTGCAACTGATCTGCGTGATCTAATACTACCATGACTTTTTTTCTATTCGACGGATTAATTTTATCGTATAGAGTGACGGGACGAGCAGGACATGTGGCTGATGGTAAGCAACACGCCTGCCAATAACAGCCGTGTCATGTAGCTAACTAGAAGAAGATAGCTAATATACCTAAGATCAACAATTAAAATGTTGATATTAGTTGTACTGTCCTAAGGATTATATTTATTTATATTGATATCCGGGTAGCTCAGCCGATTTTGTTGTAGGTAGTTCGTTCCGGACGATTTTACCCGATAAGACGGTCTTTGCCGAGTTGACCTTACTTATATTATCATGAATACATACTGATGAACCATTTTGAGAATAATAATAGTGTGTGTGTACTTATGTAGGTACCTACTCACGCAAGAAATTAATATTCCTTATCTTTATTCCTCGTTCAAAGTAGTGGTCACTTCAACCATACTATAATAGATAACATAAGCACAAGAAGTATTTACAATGTTTCCTGTTAACCCGGGGGTCTACCGCCGAACGAAAAATGTCATATCTTTGATGCTTCTTTCTCTTTTCTTTTCGCTTGAAATGATAAAGACAGCATTAGCAAAGCGATAGCCGATTTAGTTAGGCGATAGAAGCGCCGATGTTAGTTACAATGTTTTCTAAAATGGTAACTAGCTAACTTTAGGGTGTCAGTTTTTCGTAACGCGGGCACACAACCGCGAGCTATGTAAAAATTTATTCGAATAGATATTATATAACTTCGAAAATGTATGTTACACAGTATTTAACCTGTGTAACCCTGCAGTATACTGTGTATACCTACAATACGTCAGTAGGGGTAGACAAAAACTAATTAGACAAAAATAAATAATTCACTTCTGACCTTTCGCTGCCTTGAGGACTGTTTATACGGAGTGTTACAAAAATGAAATAAATATGAGGTACTACATGTTTACTGGCAGACCCTGACTAAATCAGCTTTGGCTTTGATATTGCTGTCTCTATAATTTCAAACGAAAAAAAGAGAGAGTGCTATATCAAAGCTAAAGGCCTGTTTTTATTTTGATTCGTACGCGTGCGAGTGAGTAGTGCAGGTGTTGAGTGATTGGTAGCAAATACGTGTGGACACCGATTGATTATTGCGAGTGCAGAGTAATCAGTCACTCGCACTCGCAATCGCACTCGCACTCACACTCGCAA
The DNA here is from genome assembly GCA_963693475.1 of Ectropis crepuscularia. Taxonomy (NCBI): domain Eukaryota; kingdom Metazoa; phylum Arthropoda; class Insecta; order Lepidoptera; family Geometridae; genus Ectropis; species Ectropis crepuscularia. Next base: position 40,981,420 of record OY856338.1, read on the forward strand.
TAATCAAAATGCAAACCGGCCGTAAGACAGTTTTGTTTTTTTTTTAGAGTGAAAACTAAGTCCTGCCGAGCACTTTTTGGTAAGGAATCTTAGCGTTAGAGATACACTAAAATAAGTCTTAACAAATTGAATTTTAACCTGTTTTTGACGTTGCAAAGTCTGAGTAACTTAAATTTGATTGTCTTTTTTTTTCTTATAGGTCGCGCCACCGACATTCTAATGCCGGGCAGTACGCGGGGGCGGCGTAGTGTCGAAGAGGCAGCTAAATAGCGCATCGACCGAAATAAACTCTGATATTTTTCAAGAATTGAAAATAATGGCGATGTATTCGGAACATTCATTCAAGGTCTACAAGCGCAGCAAACTTGAAAAAATTCGAAGGAAAACATCGTGAGAAAACTGACATGTATCTAGAATCTTTCGAGGTCGAGCGTCATCCACCAACCCGCACTTGGCCAGCTCTCTCCTTGCGAAAGAAGGCAGAGTAAGAAGAGTGGGAACATTGAGTGGGCTGCATTTACTTATGCTATTAGTCATAGATCGTAGAACCCAAGATGGGCCCTCCCAAACTTCAGGGCACACGCAATCATGTCAACGTTGGGAAGAGTGAGATCACTCTTTCCGTTCTAGTCGGTTGCAGGACGCGGTGGACGCCGGACGTTTTTACCTATCATTATTCGTTGTCAACAACCAAAATAAGTAGAACCACAGCAAATATCGCCGCTAGCGATTATAGGGGGTCAAGTAGATTGGTTGTTTGTAAATCACTTACGACACACACAAAGACGCAGTTTATTACCAATTTCAATGTGCTCAGGGCACATCTATTGATTTATATCGATGCTATTAGTTTCATGACATTCCTAACATCAACAATTATGGTATTCATATAAAACCGTCTCGAAGCCGATTAAAAAGATCAGAATCTAGATAATGCGATTCGTAATTAGTATTGCGACGGGAATGTTTTGAGAAGCCGCGGAAACAATAGCAACTGGATTAGATGGGAGCGGCGCTGTGTAAACACACGGGGACAGACACATCCCAGCCGCGCTGCGTCTGTATCAGCGGTCGTCAAACGGCGGCGCGGGCCCGCTTCCGTGCGTGCTGCGGCCCTCGATATCGACAAACCATTTTAAGAGTGCGCCTAATGCCAGGGAAAAATCAGTTTTCACCCGCGCGATGCGTTTCTTAATGCGATATAAATAAAGTCGAGAATAGCATGACACAGTTTGGAGGAAAAATCATTAATATTGATTTTTCATTGATTTTTCATCAGGAGTCCATTTTTGACCAAGTTTTATTTAGTTACTCAATAATTAAACATAAATTAAAAAAAGTGTTCGGTTACTTTACTAGAAAATACAATTAGAAATTTTATTACCAAAAAATAATGTGGGGTCATCGCTGATAATTTCGAGTACTCGAATTAAAACGGGTATTTTCGGTGTCATTTTTATTTTTTTGTTGTAAAAAACTCTGATCTATTTTTTAAATTCTATTCGGTTATCGTGCTTCTTCTTGATTGTACCCACACGTCAGTATTTTTTTTGTCGTAGTTTTTAGTTTCTTAACTTCAGTGAGCGGCGCCGGCGTCGAAAATGTCCTTTTTTCGTTATCTGGCACTAGGCGCCCTCTTAATGGTTAAAACTTTACTGTTAACACTGTCTTTACTTGAGAAAAACTTAACACGCGGACATGAGACCGTGAATCACAAATTTTTGAAGTGAACAGTTCTCCTGACACACTTATTTTTTGTCCTGTGAATGAAGCTCATCGTCACAATCGTAAATGAAAAAAATGTTCGGGTGAAGTCGGAACCTAAGGCATTTCTAGATGGCCATGCTTATAATACTAATCTAGATGGTCAAGCTTGGAAGATTTGTATTCCAGACTAGCAGCGCCCTGCGGTTCTGTGTTATAAGTTTTCCTGCTATCGGCAGTCCCTATGTATACATTTTTCATTTTGTATAATTTTTCCAACCGTTACTGCTCTGCGATCTTTTCCTTGTAACTATAAAAAATTGCGCTCTTTTTTTACCTATAAATGACCTGTATCTTGTAAGTAGCCCACTAAATGTCCCCATGGATTCCCATTCCCCGTGGATGTTTGTGCCCAATAAACTCTTTGCCAAATAAACCGAAATTCATGATGTGTAAGTTGGTCCAACTTGAGAGTAGCTCAATGTTTGTGCTCCCAATTTTTTTTATTGCAAATATTATATTGTATGACATTACCCGGACGAAGTCGGAACGGGGCACTAGTACCTATGTTATATAAACTCAAGTTCATCTGTGTACGACCGCAGTGACATTTCTTATTGCCCTATAAGGCCCTTCACCAGAAAAGCGTGACGTATACTGATATATTAAAAAAAAAAGAGTGAGTAAACGAGCAGGACATGTGCCTGATGGTACGCAACATGCCTGCCACATAACAGCACAGTGACACGCAGCTATTGGAACATGAAGAGTCCAAATCATTACCTAGCACTGCACTGCGCTCGTCACCCAGAGATCTAAGTTGTTATATCTCTAAGCCCTGTAATTTATCTGGAAACATTGCCCTTCAAACCGGAACACAGTAATGTTTGCACATTACTGCTTGGCGGTAGAATAAATAGCTGGCAAAGGAGTGGTACTTCCCCAGGCGGACTCTGCTAAGAGAGTAACTACATAAATAAAATACTGATATCTACCTACATAATATATCTAATTCACCAGCTATATTCCAACACGTGGCTAATCATCGATCGTCAACCTAATTCTAAATCAAAATTGAAAACTGTCCAACCCAAACAATTATCCATCTCCAAAAACAGAAACCAACGATTTAAAAAAAAAACTCACACAGTCACACACTCAACGAATTATAATACAACCAGACCCATTCCGGATTCACTCGGATATCTTTATGAATTTTATAAATTACGCGTTAGGTTGTTTGTCCGCTATGGACATCTAAACTAAATAGTTTGTAGTAATAATTTTTTTTTTAATTTAATATATTATTTTTAAAAGATTTTAATCAAATTTGCGCAATGTGTGCTGTTTGATACAACTAGAAAGATAGGATAGTTTTTATTTCGATTAATAATCTTTATATGACAATATCCGACCGAAGCCGGAACGGGCTGCTAGCTGTCATATTATACAACCGAAATAACGAATCAAAATAAAAAATATATACTTCTCCAGTTGGACCAAATTACATATAAATTCCAACTTTCGTGAATATCGGGTGATTTGGTAAAGAGTTAACTGGGAACTAACAGCATAACGCTAGATTTTTATATTTGTATAAGATTTGTGAAACTAAATAATAATATGTGGCGACCGACTAAACTCACTGCTACAATTAATTAAACACCGGATTCGCGGTAAACGAAGATTTCAACATAGGTACGTTCAACTGTTTTAATTACAATTTATACGGGATCACTTCTGAAAACTAAAATTAAATCATTGAAATCGATTCTCTATTGGCGAATAAGTCAACCATACATTAAAAAAACAATCGTACTACGCGAATGTTGACGCCGCGCCGTGATAACAAAACAAAATATACATTTGTACATACTTTTACACATGTATGTGTAGAGGTACCGGCGACAACGAAGCGAGTTAAATGTTTTTCCCGTCTCTAAAAATGTTTATTCAAATTTTTATTTTTTACATAAGGAATCAGGACGAGCAATACATGCACCTGATGGTAAGCAACATGCCTGCCTGCCTATAACAGCACAGTGCAACGCAGCTTTATAAACTGGAAGAATTCTAATTACTGTCTAAAACTGCACTGCGATTGTTAACCAAATATACATGTAAAGGCCGATTTAAACTAAACGAACATAGAGCTAGAGCTGGAACAAGAGCATTCTTTCTCCATCTTTTAGTGTAAACGAAATTTCGTTCTTAGCGTTTTCCATATTATATATTCCATAGAATCTTTGCGAACGCAAACAAAACAACGAAAGAATGCTCTACGTTTGTTTACACCAAATGAATTTAATACAGTCCCCACTGTATAGAATGAGCATTCGCTCGTCTGATGTAAATCGGCCTTAACATTTTCGACGAACATTTTTGAGAAGTTGAAATCTTAGACTTGAAATAAACATATACAATACGTCCGTCAAATTTTGTAAAAAAACTACCCTTAGCAAAAACAATGTTTCATAAAATACTGGAAAGCCGGGCCCAAGGTCAAGATTAAAATAAATTATCCGTATTATAAGTCTTAAGCGGGAAAGTCAAGATTTAAAATAAATTATAAGTAGGTATTAATTATACGTCTTCGTGGGAAGCGATTGACAACGACCGATTATTCACAGGTAGCGTATGTTTTCAAAAGTGTTCTATTGATATTTAAGTGTCAGAAAAAATACCTGCTATACTCGTGGTTATCTATTTTATATGTTCATACTAGGAGATATACCTATAATCAGCTGTGCGATCCTGAAGCCTGCGAATGATGCGGATGAATACGTAGATAGAATTAAATAATTGTATCATTTAACGTTTCTCATAATTGCCAATACCATGTTAATGTATAAAAAGGGATTTATTAATTCAATATTTACATTCATGGTTTTGTGTACATGTTCGATAGAGCCGTAGAGTTTTTATTGTTGACTAATTCACACTCGCTAATCTCCGAAACTAAATTTTAAAGACGATTACCTAATATGCGAAACTATCGAGATATACAAAGTCAGGTGAAACAGTACTACACAGCTAGTATAACAAATTACGTCACAAAACAGCCCGAGCCCGTACTAAAAGCCGGTGCGAACGACTTGCGCCGCGCAGCATTACGTACTATTGCAATTGCATCGAAAAAAAAAAACGTTCAAATTAAAATTTAATTAAAAAAAAACGCATAGCATTTTACGATCATATTCGAAAATCAAATCATGATTCGGTGCAATAAAACATGGATGTGTGATAGTGTGGATGCGGTATACGTACGTGGCCGTGTTTATAAACATGGGACGCCGGTGGCGGTGTAGGGACGCGTTCGCGGTACCGGCGCGGCGAAGCGCTCGCATCAACTGAACGCACGGCGCCCGCCGGCTGCCGGCGTGCCGGCTGCTACGTCACTCGGTCGATACGACGCTGCGCGCTGCATTGCGCGACTCGCTCGACAATATGCGCCTGTCTCTCGATTCGCGCCGCCGTTCAACACCTTTGACGATTTATTTCAACTCTTCTTATTCTTGTCTACTAAAAACGGTGTAAGAAGACGTTATTTGTTTTCCATTATTAACGCGTTTAATGTGGGATTAACGCAGAAATACCAAAATGTACCGTTAATTTAAAAAAAAAAACAGTTTTTTGATTATCTTAGCGATTTACAATATGCCGTCGACATTAGACATTACTAAAAAAATATTACCCATTTATCAGAAAAAATAAGATATCAGAATAAATCAGAATAAATTAAGTAAATACTTGTTGAGGAATCTCAGATGGGTAAAGAATAAAAATTCTATACTCATTTGAGACCTTTTTGATATCTGGCGATAGATTAAAACAAGTAATAGAGTTTTGTAATAGAGTTGCATTATGAATGAGCCGTAGGTAGGTATTCCGAAGAAAAAATTTACAAACTACATTCTAGAAAGCAGTAGTGGGTCTTCAGTACTAAGTACATCACCCAATCCACTTTTTACTTTTTTGTAACAAGTATAGGCGGACTATATATTAGGTATATAAGATAGGTATATTATCTTATATACATGAAATTTAATACACAGTCATTTTTTTTAAAATAACTCTTTTGGTTCAAATAGGTCACACGTACATTTAGTCTGGCTAGACTAATATATTCAAGGCAAGTTTAGCAAATACGCAATATGCGTCTAAGATTCCTACTATAGATAACAAAAGGGCTGATAATTTTGAAACTGCTTAACCAATTTTGATGAAGAAAACCTAAGTTACCTTTAAAAAAAAGAAACCAGTTCATCCGTTTGAGAGCTACAATGCCACAGATAGACAGACATACACACACATATAAGAACATCAAATAAAACCCCGAGTTAAAAGCGTCAAGAGTCTCAAGAGTTAAAAACACACAAATGTTACGTCAACAACAGTGTTCCATGACTTTAAACGTGGTTTTGTGGGTTTTTAGGGTGTTTTCAAAATGCATTTTTTTATCGTATAGAGTGGATGAGGCGAGCAGGAAATGCGCTTGATGGCGACAAGCGACATGCTTGTCACATAACAACACAGTGACATGCAGCTATTGGAACAAGAAAAGTTCAAATCATTTCCTAATACTGCACTGCGCTCGTCACCCAGAGATTAAAGATGTTTTACTTCTATGCCTTGTAATTTTCACTGATTGTCGGAACAGTGAGTTTTCACATTACGGCGTGGCGGTAAAATAAATGACATAGGTGTGGTACATCCCCAGACGGTCTCTGCAAAGAGAGTCCTACCGGTCCTACCACTACATACTAATTTCGCCAAAGTAGTAGCGTTGTATCGTCCATGTTTCGATGTTCCGGCTGGCCTAAGAGAGAGAACGGCAACTGCCGATCCGAAGCCCCAGGTTCAAAACCCACGTTCGCCACTGTATTTTCGTAGTTGGTTTTCTCATGATGTTTTCCTTCACCGTTTTTAAGTTAGGTAGCTACTTTGACTAATACACTATCATCATCATTGCCAGCCCATGTTCGTCCACTGCTGGACATAAGCCTTTCCAATATTGTGCCACCAAACCTGGTCCTCGGCCCAATATGATATATATTTATATCCTTTCAACATGATGAGCGTCACTAGATTACATTATATAGGTACTTAATTAACCTCTTACTTACTCTACGCACTTCTGGATTTATCCATAGGTCAAGCGCCGGGAAAGGCTTTTGACGATGAGATGATCTCCCGGACCTAATAGACTACAGGCCCGTGTAGAAAATTGATGGAGACATATGTAGAAAGTTAGAAGGGTATAAAATATAAGATTCAGCACGATGCCGTTACTTGTTAGCTGTCCGATTGAGTGCAAGTGAAGATAGGGTGTCGCAACCCTCGATCTTTTCCCCTTGTCGCATGATTTTTGTACGGCGGTGCCGAATAATGGATTAGAAAAGGTATCTGAAAACGTAAAAGTTAAAAAAAAATTGTAGGAAAAATATTTCATTTTCCGGCGATTTTCGGGGTAAATTTGGTCATTTGATTATGTACGGCATTGGTATATACAGTTTGGGCCATACAGTTTCAATACCTGTTTTAATCCATTATTCCGCAACGTAGTACAAAAATCATGCGACAAGGAGAAAAGATCCAGGGTTGCAACCCGCCAGATATTTCATATTGCTCAATGTCGCCGATACGAATTGACGAATATCCAATGGGCTTGGAAATCCCTAGCAATTTTTGTATATATCTCATTCGCACTTGTTATGTCGTCCATAGCGAGCGAATACTGAAATGATCGTGTAGGACAGTATTGCCTAGTTGATGAAGTTGCGCGATATCGCTCAATATTGTATTGCGCAGTATTGATGCTTGTTTCCGTTGCCGTAAATTGCTTGATGTTGTCGTGACGTCAGTTGTCGTGACGTCGTAGTTGACGAGTATTGACTGGAATTGAGTAATTTTAGTCGCCCGTATAAGTACATAGCAGTGATCTATCATTTAACATTACTAGGGGAGTAAAACAAGGCGATCCCCTGTCGCCAAAACTTTTCACTGCAACGCTTGAAGAAGTTTTTAGAAAACTATCGGGACGCTGGAAAGAGAGGGGTATTAGAGTTGGCGAAAAGAAACTCACAAACCTTCGTTTCGCCGACGACATTGTACTTTTCTCTTCTACAGCCAACGAGCTAACAACAATGCTCGAAGATCTGAGTCAGACAAGCCTCGAAGTGGGTTTAAAAATGAACATGTCAAAGACCAAACTCATTGACTAACCGCGCTACACACCGCATAGCAATCCAAGGTGATGAGATTGAGTACGTCCATGAATACATATACCTTGGCCAAATAGTCTCATTCCAGGCGAGACAAGATAAAGAAATTGCTAGACGCATCGAAAACGCCTGGAAGAGCTATTGGGCCATGAAAGACTTCCTAAAAGGTAATCTCCCTCTATGCCTGAAGCGTAAAATCATAGACTACAGGCCCGTGAACAAAATTTACGGGTCAAATGAACCACCAGGAGACCTATGTAGGATGATAGAAGGGTATAAAGTAATAAAATTCAGCAAAGGGTCAAGGTAAGGGTAAGGGTCAAAAACAAAAATCACGGATGTCTGCTATAAATCTAGCCAATTAAAATGGGACTGGGCAGGACATGTTTGCCGAATGCCGGAACACAAATGGGCAAAAATTAGCACTGATTGGGGTCCAACATCTAAACGACCTCCGGGTCGACCCAGACGAAGGTGGCGTGACGAACTCGAATCGCACGATAAAGACTGGGCCACCAAAGCCGTAAATCGAGCTATCTGGAAGGAGGGAAGAGAGGCCTTTGCCCAGCAGTGGGACAGTTTGGGCTAGTAATCAAAAATAATATATACTTGGATTTCAAGCCTTGTGATTGGTGAATCGCTACACAGATAAGCTCTGCTCCGCTTCGCCTCAGTGGAACCGCAGCCTTAGCCATGGTGATGACACCCATGGATCATTGCCTTAACCTGGACCCCCACATGAGTCATGACCCCACCCCCTGGATCGTACATCGTAAAAGGGAGGGCTAAGTTAAGGCTAACAGTTAAGTCCTCAACATTCTCAAGCGTGGCTAATTTTTTTTTTATTTTATTGTTTTAGAACACATCCGTCAGATTCCACTTTCGTCAGAATAGTTTTTTTTTGTAAAATCCGTTCAGTTTCGTTAGGAATGACCAATGACCAATGTGGAATCTGACGTAAGGGTTCCTTTTGTCAGGTTCCACTTTCGCCATAATTAATAATAGTGATAGTAATAAGCCATAATCAGTAACATGCGCTGGCAAAGAATTCCAGTTCTTTATCGTGCGATAAAGAAAGGAGGATCCGAACCGTTTAGTTCGGCTTGGGATTGCTTTCACCGTATATGGGTGACACCTTAGTCCAGCACGTGTTGTTCGGGATAGGAAGGGAGAGGGAGGGATCAGATCGAAGAGCTCCTCGGAACACTCGCCATTATAGAGGCGATAAAATACTGCCAATGAGGCCACGTCTACGCAACTGCAGAGGCCAAGTTCTGCGGGTTTGAGCATCCACGAGATATGTAAATTCCTAAGATATGGAATAAAGAAAAATAACATCTGACGAAAGCGGAATCTGTCGCAAGAGGAATCGCGAGAATTCCTGTTTCGTCACCAGTTTCAAAATTCTGACCTATACGGAAAAAAGAAGTGACCTGACGAAACAGGAATCTGACGGATGTGTTCTAAATAATTTTATTTTGCAGGAAATAATTCAATACCATATGTATATAACGAAAAAAAAAAACAATTTCACGATATCAACAAGCCGAAGTAACAAATCATCGATAAATCTTATTTTACATTTATTTGAAACTCGTATAGCCGCTCCCCCCACCGACAAAATCATCTATCAATCCAGTGCCAATGCTTTCCAGTGCCGGTTTTACATTTTTCCAATCCAGCGCTGGATTTGATCGCTGGACTGGAATAATGTAAACCGGGCGGGTCTCAAGTAAATCCCCATTTAGAATAGTGGGCTCTCCCCTACGGGTAGGAAAAACGCGGTTATACCGCGGGGCGTAGCTGGTAAACAAAGAATACAACAAAATACACATAAATAGCGCACTGCTTTATTAATCCACATTATTTTACACTTGTAACTTTACAGAGAAACGTAACGGGCAGAGTCGCCGGCGGGAACCTACGCGGTCGACGAAATACAACAGTCTCGTTTACAAACGGCGAGGTGCGGTCAAACCCGGTCCTTAACTAGACGAGTACAGATGCTCATTTCTTAGGATAACAGTTACAACGAAACTGAAAAATCTATCTACTTAGTACTGCTAAAGTAGTTTTATCTCACGAATCGATGCAAGTCATACTTGTGGGGACCAAGTGTAAAGACGATCTTTACTTGTGGTGACCAAGTGTAAAACAAGTTTTACTTGTGGTGACCAAGTGTAAAACAAGTTTTACTTGTGGTGACCAAGTGTAAAACAAGTTTTACTTGGGGTGACCAAGTGTAAAACAAGTTTTACTTGTGGTGACCAAGTGTAAAACAAGTTTTACTTGTGGTGACCAAGTGTAAAACAAGTTTTACTTGTGGTGACCAAGTGTAAAACAAGTTTTACTTGTGGTGACCAAGTGTAAAACAAGTTTTACTTGTGGTGACCAAGTGTAAAACAAGTTTTACTTGTGGTGACCAAGTGTAAAACAAGTTTTACTTGTGGTGACCAAGTGTAAAACAAGTTTTACTTGTGGTGACCAAGTGTAAAACAAATTTTACTTGTGGCGACCAAGTGTAAAACAAGTTTTACTTGTGGCGACCAAGTGTAAAACAAGTTTTACTTGTGGTGACCAAGTGTAAAACAAGTTTTACTTGTGGTGACCAAGTGTAAAACAAGTTTTACTTGTGGTGACCAAGTGTAAAACAAGTTTTACTTGTGGTGACCAAGTGTAAAACAAGTTTTACTTGGGGTGACCAAGTGTAAAACAAGTTTTACTTGTGGTGACCAAGTGTAAAACAAGTTTTACTTGTGGTGACCAAGTGTAAAACAAGTTTTACTTGTGGTGACCAAGTGTAAAACAAGTTTTACTTGTGGTGACCAAGTGTAAAACAAGTTTTACTTGTGGTGACCAAGTGTAAAACAAGTTTTACTTGTGGTGACCAAGTGTAAAACAAGTTTTACTTGTGGTGACCAAGTGTAAAACAAGTTTTACTTGTGGTGACCAAGTGTAAAACAAATTTTACTTGTGGCGACCAAGTGTAAAACAAGTTTTACTTGTGGCGACCAAGTGTAAAACAAGTTTTACTTGTGGTGACCAAGTGTAAAACAAGTTTTACTTGTGGTGACCAAGTGTAAAACAAGTTTTACTTGTGGTGACCAAGTGTAAAACAAGTTTTACTTGTGGTGACCAAGTGTAAAACAAGTTTTACTTGTTGTGACCAAGTGTAAAACAAGTTTTACTTGTGGTGACCAAGTGTAAAACAAGTTTTACTTGTGGTGACCAAGTGTAAAACAAGTTTTACTTGTGGTGACCAAGTGTAAAACAAGTTTTACTTGTGGTGACCAAGTGTAAAACAAGTTTTACTTGTGGCGACCAAGCGTAAAAACGCGCTTTACTTGTAGTGACCAAGCGTAAAAACGCGCTTTACTTGTGGTGACCAAGTGTAAAAACGCGCTAAGTATGTGTTCGTGAAAATACCTTCGCCCGCGTCTCGGGCGGTACCGAGCGCGTCCGCGGTCACGCACAGAACATCCGTTACCACAAGTAAAGCTCGCGTCGCGTCGTGAGATAAAAGTACTATACTGCAGCGTATCGATAGTTCGGTGCTTAGGTAAAACCGAAATATTGCAACTGAAAAGTTTCAGTAGTTCGATCAACCGAACTATTTTAGACTCGGGAATATCTGTGGAATAGATTTTTCGTTTCGAGTCAAGTATTTACAAGTGTCGCTTTCGACTTTGTACTGGCTCTTTTAATGTAGCCTTGCATAAACAAACAGAAGGTTTACAATCATTGACAGTTATGTACCCCTCACAGCAAATTCATTTCTACCGCACCGCTGCCTTACAACTAAATCAGTTACACATTCTCAAATGAGCCTTAAACTCTTGCGATGTAGAAACAATTTACGGTTTATACGGTGACAGGTGATATCCTCCAACCCTTGGGAAGTGACCTTCTCGCTAAATTCTCGATTAGAAAAATGTATCTATGGTGCAGGAGTTTGGGCTCAAATTGTATTGTCAGTGCGGTAGAAGTAGGATTTGGCTCTGACACAGTAGGTAGTTTAAATTACCAGAAGCCACAAGGCCTGTTACCAAAACTGAATTGCATACATTTCTCTAGTCGTGGAGCTAGGAATGTGTGTGGATAAAGTTTGCTCAGGATACTGATTTATCCTGATATATATATCCTAAACATTATCCTGAGCAAATTTTGAACAGTGATAATAAATGAGGAGGATATCCCATAGACATGCATATAGCCAGTGGGTAGATATAGGCTCAAAATGACACAGACCCGATTTAAGATTGTAGCTAATCTATACTATCGATTCCTCTATATGTGGACTCTGAACCAGTAAACCCTACGTTGAGCTCGAATGAGCTCTGTTATTACCGATAGGCCTCCCGACGCGAACAGGCGCTATAGAGCACTGTTAGAGTCAAGAGGCCTCATTCACAGAAGTGACCGAGCAAACACCTCTCGCCGCCATTGACCACGAGACAGCCGATCGGCCGCTGCCGAGGAGTCTTGGCTAGATCGATATTAATATTCTTCATCGCCTGCATTACTTTTAAAAATATAATATAAACAAGTCATTCCACTGAGCTCACTTGTTTCACAAAGTGCTGTCGAGCATTCCAACGTGCGGTCAGCAAGAAAAAAAATCATTCGGCAATGGTATAACCTTGGGAAGTATTACAACGGTCTCTACTACGGCACGCGTACACAGAGTTAGTGACAATATGACAAAGACTAATTCTTAGTCGCTCCTTATCCGTAAACGTTCAGTAAGCTGTAAAAAATATTAAGTTTTTTGACGTGACAACGTTTTATATAATTCGATGAAGCCGGCTGCACGCATGAAAAAACATGACGTCATGCGCAGTTACCGCCGTTACCTCGCCGCATGACGTCATGCGCCGTTACCACCGTTACCTCGCCGCATGACATCATGCGCCGTTACCTCGCTCTAAGGCGAAGTTGAAGTTGTCACGTTCAACTATCGTCAGTAAACCGACTTTACAGACAACCATTTTTTTTTCTTATAGCAACGTTAAGTATTCACAAAAGAGCATCCCTGTCGCTCTTGGATCCTGGTACATATATGGACTTCAAAAAAAGAGTTGAGTGTTGCTGAACGTTACCGATGAGGAGCGTTGTACACGCAATATCAGTATATCTGAATCGTGTTGAACTCTACCGCGGCGAGTTTTCATCGGACTATTCACGTTAAATCAACACAACATAGGTTAAATTATTATAAAAACAAATAGTTATATAAGAAAAATACAGGCTATGATGGTACGTATCTTATTCTGCAAATATATATATTTAGCTCAACCTTGATGCGACATTCCTTCCAACAAGATGGAGTGAGTTGCAAATACGTTTTGTTTTGCGTTCGTATTGACAATCTCGAAAATATATTAGTTTTGACATTCTTCAGTATGAAGATGTAAGACATATATTATTATAAACCCCCGAACAAAGCATAATGCTTGTACAGGCAGATGTGATACATAATATATTATAAACATATTTCACCATTTAAAATATAATATTTGTACATGAAAACAGCCAGCGAATATCCGCGCTTTCGTCGTGCAAACACGAGTCCTATGTGGCATTCGAATCCACGACCCATGGTTCAGTGGTCAGACACTGCTGAGCTAAAAATACACAACTATACATATATTTTCCCCGGAACACTATCCTAGCCCTAAACTAATTAAAGCTTTTTATTAAGAGGACTAGACATGAGGTATTACATGTGAAAATTTTAGTCGATATGTGTAAATCGATAGTCAATGCAAACGCGAAATCTTCGCCTTTTAAAAATGGATTTTTTTTAAAGCGTGCCATTTGAGTCACAAAATCCAAATGTCACATCAAAATCGATACCATTTCAATTAAAAAAAAGCTACAAAACCGGTTCGAGCTGAATATAAAGCCGATGATCTTACACTGATCACGAAACTGTAAACCTTACCACTACCGCGCAGTCTAGCCAACATCCGGGCCTCGGCAGCCGGGGACAGCCCCGGCCATCCACTAGTGCACAATACGGAACAAACAACAAAAAAACAAATAGAAGAATAAAATTCTGAATGAAAAAAAAGTACGTCTCGGGACGCCCAACAGTAACTAATCTAAATTTAACAATGATTATTTAAATGGCTAAACTTGAAAAGGGCTTAGGTTATTACTTAAATTTTATAAGCAGGTTGTAACCTCGACTGTTCTGACTATATTGTACGTGAGTTACCGTGTATTTATTTTAACAAGGTTGCAACCTTTTAACAGGTACACGAGGTAAGCGTATATCCGAAACACGACTAGCGCCGTGGGTTAGAGCGAGAGAAAAAGACGCTAAGCTGCAATATGCCCGAGAGAAAGGGCAGTCAGTAACGCCGTAACGCGTTACGTAACGAAGCAGTTTACCTGCCATAAAATCTATTTGTCTATGAATGACAATATCCTAGTGAAGATGGAACGGAGCGCTAGTATGAATGAATATAAGAATGGCTTTAGTCTGTTTGGCTGTCAGATAAAAAGGGGCGGGTGTAACTAGATGTGGGCAATTCCCAGGCACATTATCCGAAACGTATCCGATAAAAAATCGAACCCCAAACGACCGCACGACTGCACTAATGGATGGCAAGTGGCCCAACAACCGTAGATAAAAATATAAATATATCAAAAACCTAAGCTTTACACACTGTTGCAAGCGAGCACAGAGTGGGCGCGACTCTTGCCCTAAGTTTCGATTCAACCAAAGCATAATATGTTATTTTAAGTATGATTATAATGTGACTTAGTTTTCATATAAAACGACCACCGTTACTCAAGGCTCGTTATTGTTACATTATTTGATAGATATTGTTTGTCTGTTTTATTAGATTTGAAAACTATATTTTCAGAGATTGACGGACAGTCGAACTACACAGAAGTACAACAAGTAAGTAGTACTGCAAAGAACTGTACATATTATTACAAATTAATCTGTTTTACTTTGAGACGAATCTTGAAAATGTGAAAAAATAAACAAAACTGTTTATCCATTGGTTATTTCTGCTTTATCTCGTTTTACGGTTACAGTGTGTTAGACCAGGATACCATTGGTTACATATTAATATTACAGTTTCTTAAATTGTCTATAGATTAAAAACTTTGGTTTCTTGTTAGATATACAGAACATTAATAACTTAGTTCCTTGATTGGTTATTGAAGGACCATTTTGTTTCGGTTACACAATAACAACTTTGGTTTAATTTTTGATTACGAGTTAATATCTTTCTCTATTGGTTATAGATTAATTATACGTTGGTTTCCCTTTAAGTTTGTTGGTTGATCGGTTACCCAATAGGTTACAGACCAAGTTTGTTGGTCGACTGGTTGTAGATCAATGCTTCACTTGTTCCCCATTAGGTTAAAGTTTGTTGATTGATTGGATACCTGATAGGTTATAGACTAAATTTGTTGGTTACGATTAACAACGTTTGTTTCCAGTTAGATTACAGATGATAAATAACTTGTTTTTCGTTAGGTTACAGACTAAGTTCGTTGGCAAATTGGTTACAGGTTAACTAGTTTTCCCATTAGGTTACAGACTAAGTTCGTTGATAGATTGGTTACAGATTAAAAAACCGTTTGTCCCGTTAGGTTACAGACCAAGTTCCAATGGGTTACAGATCAACTAGTTACCCGCCAGGTTACAGACTAAGTACGTGCCAGTGTCTCGAGCGTCAGTCGCCGTAGTAAGTGAAAAGCGTAGAGGCCGCGCTCAGTACACCTTCAGCTGGTTCTTGTCGTCGAATCCCGCGGAGTGGCCCGCGTTGCGCACGATGAACGAGTTGCCGTCGAAGTGCATGCGACGCTCGCCACGCCTAAAAAAAACATGCAACAGAACTTTTTGGACTGGCCTCGTGGCTTAGTTGGTAGTAGCTCTGCCTGCGAAGCCGAGGGTCGTGGGTTCGATCCCCACCCAGTGCAAATATTTGTGTGATGAATTCAAATGTTTGCACTTGTCTGGGTGTTTCTATGTATAATAATATGTAAGTATGTATTTTAAACTATTTAAGTATTATATCAGCTATCTGGCCGTCATCACACAAGCTTTGCTTAGTTTGGGTCAGGTGGTGTTGTGTGTGAATTGTCCACCAATCTTATACGTTAAACGAGCAATGAAATGAAAATGCAAAATGCAACTCGTGACCAAAATGCAGGCTTTTTTGCTCAGCGCATAAGTATTCCGTTTATAAGCCATTCAACGTGGCAATGAGAATTTTGGGCACGATTCCAACTGGCCCCGGTCTTCTAGATTAAGTTTAAGTACATATTGTAAATAGATAAATATATTTAAAAAATTAATACTGTGTATATTTTTCTCAATTCTTGTTGTTCTAGATAAAGCTATCTCGTCGTATCTCAGGGTTCGCGAGGTGATTGGTGTGGATACCGACCTGACGAAGAGATGCTGGGTGATTGGTGTGGATACCGACCTGACGCAGAGATGCTGGGTGATAGGTGTGGATACCGACCTGACGAAGAGATGCTGGGTGATTGGTGTGGATACCGACCTGACGAAGAGATGCTGGGTGATTGGTGTGGATACCGACCTGACGAAGAGATGCTGGGTGATTGGTGTGGATACCGACCTGACGAAGAGATGCTGGGTGATTGGTGTGGATACCGACCTGACGAAGAGATGCTGGGTGATTGGTGTGGATACCGACCTGACGAAGAGATGCTGGGTGATTGGTGTGGATACCGACCTGACGAAGAGATGCTGGGTGATTGGTGTGGATACCGACCTGACGAAGAGATGCTGGGTGATTGGTGTGGATACCGACCTGACGCAGAGATGCTGGGTGATTGGTGTGGATACCGACCTGACGAAGAGATGCTGGGTGATTGGTGTGGATACCGACCTGACGAAGAGATGCTGGGTGATTGGTGTGGATACCGACCTGACGAAGAGATGCTGGGTGATTGGTGTGGATACCGACCTGACGAAGAGATGCTGGGTGATTGGTGTGGATACCGACCTGACGTAGAGATGCTGGGTGATTGGTGTGGATACCGACCTGACGAAGAGATGCTGGGTGATTGGTGTGGATACCGACCTGACGAAGAGATGCTGGGTGATTGGTGTGGATACCGACCTGACGCAGAGATGCTGGGTGATTGGTGGGGGTACCGACCTGACGAAGGGATGCTGGGTGATTGGTGTGGATACCGACCTGACGAAGAGATGCTGGGTGATTGGTGTGGATACCGACCTGACGAAGAGATGCTGGGTGATTGGTGTGGATACCGACCTGACGAAGAGATGCTGGGTGATTGGTGTGGATACCGACCTGACGAAGAGATGCTGGGTGATAGGTGTGGATACCGACCTGACGAAGAGATGCTGGGTGATTGGTGTGGATACCGACCTGACGAAGAGATGCTGGGTGATTGGTGTGGATACCGAACTGACGAAGAGATGCTGGGTGATTGGTGGGGGTACCGACTTGGCAAAGGGATGCTGGGTGATTGGTGGGGGTACCAACCTGACGAAGAGATGCTGGGTGATTGGTGGGGGTACCGACCTGACGAAGAGATGCTGGGTGATTGGTGTGGATACCGACCTGACGAAGAGATGCTGGGTGATTGGTGTGGATACCGACCTGACGAAGAGATGCTGGGTGATTGGTGTGGATACCGACCTGACGAAGAGATGCTGGGTGATTGGTGTGGATACCGACCTGACGCAGAGATGCTGGGTGATTGGTGTGGATACCGACCTGACGAAGAGATGCTGGGTGATTGGTGTGGATACCGAACTGACGAAAAGATGCTGGGTGATTGGTGGGGGTACCGACTTGGCATAGGGATGCTGGGTGATTGGTGGGGGTATCGACCTGACGAAGAGATGCTGGGTGATTGGTGGGGGTACCGACCTGACGAAGAGATGCTGGGTGATTGGTGTGGGTACCGACCTGACGAAGAGATGCTGGGTGATTGGTGTGGGTACCGACCTGACGAAGAGATGCTGGGTGATTGGTGTGGGTACCGACCTGACGAAGAGATGCTGGGTGATTGGTGTGGGTACCGACCTGATGAAGAGATGCTGGGTGATTGGTGTGGGTACCGACCTGATGAAGAGATGCTGGGTGATTGGTGTGGGTACCGACCTGATGAAGAGATGCTGGGTGATTGGTGTGGGTACCGACCTGACGAAGAGATGCTGGGTGATTGGTGTGGGTACCGACCTGATGAAGAGATGCTGGGTGATTGGTGTGGGTACCGACCTGACGAAGAGATGCTGGGTGATTGGTGTGGATACCGACCTGACGAAGGGATGCTGGGTGATTGGTGTGGATACCGACCTAACGAAGGGATGCTGGGTGATTGGTGTGGATACCGACCTGACGAAGAGATGCTGGGTGATAGGTGTGGATACCGACCTGACGAAGAGATGCTGGGTGATTGGTGTGGATACCGACCTGACGAAGAGATGCTGGGTGATTGGTGTGGATACCGAACTGACGAAGAGATGCTGGGTGATTGGTGGGGGTACCGACTTGGCAAAGGGATGCTGGGTGATTGGTGGGGGTACCGACCTGACGAAGAGATGCTGGGTGATTGGTGGGGGTACCGACCTGACGAAGAGATGCTGGGTGATTGGTGTGGATACCGACCTGATGAAGAGATGCTGGGTGATTGGTGTGGATACCGACCTGACGCAGAGATGCTGGGTGATTGGTGTGGATACCGACCTGACGAAGAGATGCTGGGTGATTGGTGTGGATACCGACCTGACGAAGAGATGCTGGGTGATTGGTGTGGATACCGACCTGACGCAGAGATGCTGGGTGATTGGTGTGGATACCGACCTGACGAAGAGATGCTGGGTGATTGGTGTGGATACCGACCTGACGAAGAGATGCTGGGTGATTGGTGTGGATACCGACCTGACGAAGAGATGCTGGGTGATTGGTGTGGATACCGACCTGACGCAGAGATGCTGGGTGATTGGTGTGGATACCGACCTGACGAAGAGATGCTGGGTGATTGGTGTGGATACCGACCTGACGAAGAGATGCTGGGTGATTGGTGTGGATACCGACCTGACGAAGAGATGCTGGGTGATTGGTGTGGATACCGACCTGACGAAGAGATGCTGGGTGATTGGTGTGGATACCGACCTGACGAAGAGATGCTGGGTGATTGGTGTGGATACCGACCTGACGAAGAGATGCTGGGTGATTGGTGTGGATACCGACCTGACGAAGAGATGCTGGGTGATTGGTGTGGGTACCGACCTGACGAAGAGATGCTGGGTGATTGGTGTGGATACCGACCTGACGAAGAGATGCTGGGTGATTGGTGTGGATACCGACCTGACGCAGAGATGCTGGGTGATTGGTGTGGATACCGACCTGACGAAGAGATGCTGGGTGATTGGTGGGGGTACCGACCTGACGAAGAGATGCTGGGTGATTGGTGTGGGTACCGACCTGACGAAGGGATGCTGGGTGATTGGTGTGGGTACCGACCTGACGAAGGGATGCTGGGTGATTGGTGTGGGTACCGACCTGACGAAGAGATGCTGGGTGATTGGTGTGGGTACCGACCTGACGAAGAGATGCTGGGTGATTGGTGTGGATACCGACCTGACGAAGAGATGCTGGGTGATTGGTGTGGATACCGACCTGACGAAGGGATGCTGGGTGATTGGTGTGGATACCGACCTGATGAAGGGATGCTGGGTGATTGGTGTGGATACCGACCTGACGAAGGGATGCTGGGTGATTGGTGTGGATACCGACCTGACGAAGAGATGCTGCGTCTGTCCGAGCGACGCGGTGCAGTGCAGGAAGGGGCTCGTTATAGACGCGGACCCGTTGCTCGGGCTCGTGCGCAGCTGGTACTTGTGGCTGCAGCGGTGGATCCTGACGACAACAACTCCATTATACATTTTGGTTTACCTCCCGACTACCTTGGATTTTAAATTTATACAATACTAGTCAAGATCTTTATTTGATACCTATATTGAGGGAGTAGTGCAAACTTATTATCCGCTTGATACACCGGTGTGTAATATAGTACCCAAAAACTTGGTTGATGACGAAAACATACAAACTTAACTTTGCGGACGGGTTTTTGCCGAAAAAAAAAATGTTTCGTGTTTTTATTTGGGAAGGTTACTAATAAATTTGTGGTGCGTCTACTTGAACTGGAATAAAAGAGTAAAATTTAAAAAAAACTAATTAAGTTTTTTGGCGGGAATATGGTTCCGAAGTATTGAAAAAAAATAAAAATATTTGTGCTATCGAATGCAGTTTTTTTTTTTAGTTTTCCGAGTTTTTTATTTCGTATACAACACGTTTAAGCCATAAAAACACTGTCTCCTTTATAAATTATTAATGTAATAGCTGATCGACTACTTTAGAAATCGCAAAAAAAATCTCAAATCAAGTGGCAAAAATGTTAGTTTACATTTTAAGTACATTAATCATAAACAAACGATACCGCTAGAAGCGTCTTGAAACGCTCTTGAGAATAAATGGGCTCAAACGGATACAAGTAAGAGGGCACTTCATATGCCGAAGCAAAACACCGCACTTATGTAACCTGACACCCGTTTTCCCGCCAAAATTGTAAACGCGAAGAGCAGGCGGTGTAGCAAGCGGTTATTCAATTTTGTGGTGGCAGCCATTTTGAATTTACATTAACCAAACATAGCTAAAGGTGCGTTCGGACTGAAGCCAGCTCGTCCTGTCGCCGCAAGTGCGTACGCGCCTCGTCCCGAGCCATTCGGTATCGGTTCCTTGACTGTGCTCATAAGCGCCTTAACTAGTACGTGCCTCGTGATTAGTTTTCTTACGACGCTATTATGCGTGTGAACGGCAAACAGGACAAACGCAGAAATAAATCAGCTGACGATACGGCGCCATTTTGTCGCTCGTTCGTTTAAATTAACCACAGAGGCAGCCTCAACACGAACCGTGCGTGCCAAGGATGCTTGCTCACCTTGAGGCTGCCTCTAGTCCGTACGCACCTTAAGATACCACCGCAAAGAAATTAGCTTTACTAGGTGTGACACTTTACCAGGGAGACTCTGCATTAAAGTGTATGACCTCCTGAATAGTTCGTCCGCCGACTGAGTGACGCACGTTATTATGCTACTAGTCGCTATAAAGGCGACCTTATTTCGTCGCAGTTAAAGTGTGTTATCACCTGACGAGGCCGACCACCATCGCATGTTGTTGTTATGCTACTAGTCGCAGCAAAGGCGACTCTATTCCGTCGCAGTTAGAGTGTGTTATCACCTGACGAGTCCGTCCGCCGTCTGACTGACGCGCACGTTGTTGATGATCCAGTTGTCGATCCCGTCGTCGGTGAGCCAGTACTGCGCGGCTTGCAGGAGCGACACCGCCTCGTTCATCTGTTATCATGCTACTAGTCGCAGCAAACGCGACTCTATTCCGTCGCAGTTAGAGTGTGTTATCACCTGACGAGTCCGTCCGCCGTCTGACTGACGCGCACGTTGTTGATGATCCAGTTGTCGATCCCGTCGTCGGTGAGCCAGTACTGCGCGGCTTGCAGGAGCGACACCGCCTCGTTCATCTGTTATCATGCTACTAGTCGCAGCAAACGCGACTCTATTCCGTCGCAGTTAGAGTGTGTTATCACCTGACGAGTCCGTCCGCCGTCTGACTGACGCGCACGTTGTTGATGATCCAGTTGTCGATCCCGTCGTCGGTGAGCCAGTACTGCGCGGCTTGCAGGAGCGACACCGCCTCGTTCATCTGTTATCATGCTACTAGTCGCAGCAAAGGCGACTCTATTCCGTCGCAGTTAGAGTGTGTTATCACCTGACGAGTCCGTCCGCCGTCTGACTGACGCGCACGTTGTTGATGATCCAGTTGTCGATCCCGTCGTCCGTGAGCCAGTACTGCGCGGCTTGCAGGAGCGACACCGCCTCGTTCATCTGTTATCATGCTACTAGTCGCAGCAAAGGCGACTCTATTCCGTCGCAGTTAGAGTGTGTTATCACCTGACGAGTCCGTCCGCCGTCTGACTGACGCGCACGTTGTTGATGATCCAGTTGTCGATCCCGTCGTCCGTGAGCCAGTACTGCGCGGCTTGCAGGAGCGACACCGCCTCGTTCATCTGTTATCATGCTACTAGTCGCAGCAAAGGCGACTCTATTCCGTCGCAGTTAGAGTGTGTTATCACCTGACGAGTCCGTCCGCCGTCTGACTGACGCGCACGTTGTTGATGATCCAGTTGTCGATCCCGTCGTCCGTGAGCCAGTACTGCGCGGCTTGCAGGAGCGACACCGCCTCGTTCATCTGTTATCATGCTACTAGTCGCAGCAAAGGCGACTCTATTCCGTCGCAGTTAGAGTGTGTTATCACCTGACGAGTCCGTCCGCCGTCTGACTGACGCGCACGTTGTTGATGATCCAGTTGTCGATCCCGTCGTCCGTGAGCCAGTACTGCGCGGCTTGCAGGAGCGACACCGCCTCGTTCACGTACGACGGGCCGTGACGAGACTCGCTGGAATCACGGGAATCACAGATCATTTATTTCTCTATACCAGGGTTGGAAAATCAAGTTGTTTTTATTTTTATTTTATAAAACAAACAGTTTAACATGTTTCAAACAAAGTTTTTTTGTTTTTCTATTCATTTTAGTTTTGGCCATTCATTTCCTTAATTTTTATTTAAGAAATTATATTTTTTAATTTATAGTTTAGACTAGGTATTTTCACATTTGCAAAATGGTTCCAATACAGTTATTTTATGCTACGTGCGTACCTATATCTAATCTGTACTAAACGGTTTATTTAGATTCACCTGTGTCTTCTAACTAATGCTCATTTTTAACAGGGGAAACTACAATATTTCTTTTGAAATACGGGAAATACTCTACTAGTCCATTGTATTACTTTCTTTCTATGGTCGACACAGAGACTTTTCTAGCAGAACCGATGGGGAATTACCTATTAATTCTAGAGGTATAAATTGGAGTCCTTCTTTATAAGGTTTCTTTTTAAAATTTCATAATTCATTTTGTGAGTATGTACAAAGAAATAAAATAAATAGCATAGGCGCAACTAGTTTCATGTCAATCTATTATCCTAAATATTAATTCCTATTAAGTCCTAAATATAATAAATGTTTTGATAAATATGAGCAACGAAAAGTAATTTTCAACATTGTTTTTTTTTCTATATGTTTAAACATTGTTTTTTTTTCTTTATGTTTAAAACATGTTTTAATCTTTGTTTTTAAACATGTCATAAAAAACACTGTTTTAATTCATACTGATCTAAACATGTGTTTTAAAAACAACTTGTTGTAATCATGCTAACCCTGATCAATACTAATATTATAAAGCTGACGAGAAAAGCAGAAACCATGAGAACCTGCGGTCTCGTGAGTATTGAAACAAAACCGTCGCGCGGCGAGGCGCCGCGCCCGCGCGCGGGCGCGGTTTGAAACCGCGTCGTGAAAACCGGCTCTTTGTTTGTTTGAACGCAAGGATCTCGGGAACTACTGGTCCGAATTGAAATATTCTTTCTCTGTTGGATGATAGTCCATTTATCGACGAAGGCTATAGGATATTTAACATTACGCTACTATCAACAGGAGCGGAGCATGAATGCAAAATGTAACAAAAACGGGGGAAAATATTGCTTTTTGTGAGCTTTCGTTGCGTGACAGCATGAGTCTATCTTTAGGGATCTTTAAGGTTGCGCCATTAGAACCTGAGGTAACCAAATTTGTTCAACATTTGAATTGGTACGACCAATTTTCGATAGATGACGTAGCAACGCGCGCACGGTTCAGCTAGTAGGTAATACGTATACCGAAGCAAATAGTGCACTAGTGAAATGAAAATTAAATGAAAAAACATTTACATAAACATAAACATGTAACATAGTAGGGCCTCTAATGGAATAACTATTGCCATCATACATCCACAGGCCCAGTCGCCCACCCTATATTTCTGTTAGTTTGCAAAAATCGTAATTTTTTAGCAAATTTTATGGTAATTGAAAGTTATCATTAATCAATAACAAAGGTAATGAAAACTGTTTCGAAGAATATTCCCACAAAGCAGGTTTTGTGTTCGAAGTAACAAAAAAAGTAAAGATCGGAAATGACAAAAATAGGTGGGCGGTTAATTGTGCCTGTGAGTGTGCCACTCTGATATTTTTTAAACTCTGATATTTTTTAAATATTTTATGCAAAACATCTTTGCATGCTACAGTACTGACTTTTAGCAGACGCTGAGAGAGAAGTCTACGCTACAGTACTGACTGGTAGCAGACGCTGAGAGAGAAGTCTTAGCCCGGTCGGGGCAGACATTGAAATAGAAAAAAATCCGGGGAGCGATTTTTTTTTAAACGTCGAGGAGGGTTGTTGGAAGTATAAATCCTTCTGACGCATAATGACCAACACGTTTTTTGACTAATTTTAAAAACGCGTCTTGACGTATACGCAATATGTGCAATACGCATTTTGACATACACGCAAAAAGTGCAATACGCATAATGCCAAATCAATTCACATTTACGCAAAATGAGCAATACGCGTTTTGACATATACCTACGCAAAAAGTGTACCACGTCAACATGTCATGCCACAAAGGCTGTATTATAATCTGATAGACTGTATAAAATATTATAAAAAAATACAAAAATACGAGTCCCATATTTTTTCGTGATCTAGCTGACAGACTAATTAGAATAGTGTATTTTTGAGTGTTCTCGAGTGGCGACCACGAACCGGAAGACGCTGTGTTGTGTTGTCACTAGATGGACAGATGACCTCACAAAGGTCGCTGGAAACTGCTGGTTGCAGGTTGCGCAGGACCCCTTCAGCCACTTTCGTAACCGACTGATTCGTAACCAGCTACGAAAAAAGAATTTTTTTTCAGTGTTTTGTAACCAGTTACCAATACACACTTATTTTCCGTTTTAATTTACCTATTTTTGGTAACCAGTTTGGAAAAAATACTTCTTGTATGTGGCATAGGTAGGTACGCCGCTGCAGTTGGTATCTAGGTTATTATCCGAGCGAAGGACCGTACGTTGTGGAAATCTAGGGGGGATGCCTATATTTGCCAGTGGACGTATTGCGGCTGATGATGATGATGTTTTTTGAGTGTTTATAGTTGTCCTGAGATTGTGAAAGATAACTTTCAAGGAGCCGATTAAAGAGTACCTGTTGATAGCGTTATAAGGTTTGAAAACATTAAAACTGCTACATATGTTTCGGTAGTACGGATGCGTCATACGAGTGCGAATCAGAATGTATCATTGGTCATTTTTCAAATCTGTCTAAATGCAGATGTGTCAATATGCAAATTGGTTAATATGCTGATGTACTATTTTACAAATGCGTCGTTATGCGTTAAAAAAACAGATTATATTGGTCATTTTGCGTCAGAAGGGTATAAATCTCGATTTTCTAACTAATCCCGGTAGAGGGTTCGCCGCCATCTTGTTTTGTAGTAACCAAAGTTGTTGGAAATTTAATTTCTCACAAGTTTGGTCCTAATAGTTTTTACGCTAGGATCAATATTTGCAGAGTTATACTATCAAGTTTATCAAAAAAATCTTAATGGGTGGAATTTTATTTTCTTCAACTCTAGTTCTCGCACTTTTTTTACTTATTTAATTTTTAGTATTTGTTGTTATAGCGGCAATAGAAATACATCATCTGTGAAAATTTCAACTCTCTAGCTATCACCGTTCTTGAGATACAGCCTGGTGACAGACGGACGGACGGACGGACGGACGGACGGACAGACAGCCAAGTCTCAGTAAGAGGGTTCCGTTTTTACCCTTTGGGTACGGAACCCTAAATAGTGCGAGAACCAAAGTTGAAGAAAATAAAATTCCACCCATTACGATTTTTTTGATAAACTTAATAGTATAACTCTGCAAATATTGATCCTAGCGTAAAAATTATTAGGACCAAACTTGTGAGAAATTAAATTTCCAACAACTTTGGTTACTACAATTTTTGCTCTAAGTTGAAAATTAACGAGTTATTTCACAAACACTTTAAAACAAGATGGCGGCGAACCCTCTACCGGGATTAGTTAGAAAATCGAGATTTATACTTCCAACAACCCTCCTCGACGTTTACAAAAAAAAATCGCTCCCCGGAATTTTTTCTATTTCAGGCTAGTTTTATGTCTGCCCCGACTGAACTATCTACGCTACAGTACTGACTGGTAGTAGACGCTGAGAGAGAAGTCTACGCTACAGTACTGACTGGTAGCTGACGCTGAGAGAGAAGTCTACGCTACAGTACTGACTGGTAGCAGACGCTGAGAGAGAAGTCTACGCTACAGTACTGACTGCTAACAGACGCTGAGAGATAAGTCTACGCTACAGTACTGACTGCTAACAGACGCTGAGAGATAAGTCTACGCTACAGTACTGACTGGTAGCAGACGCTGAGAGAGAAGTCTACGCTACAGTACTGACTGGTAACAGACGCTGAGAGAGAAGTCTACGCTACAGTACTGACTGGTAGCAGACGCTGAGAGAGAAGTCTACGCTACAGTACTGACTGGTAGCAGACGCTGAGAGAGAAGTCTACGCTACAGTACTGACTAGTAGCAGACGCTGAGAGAGAAGTCTACGCTACAGTACTGACTAGTAGCAGACGCTGAGAGAGAAGTCTACGCTACAGTACTGACTGGTAGCAGACGCTGAGAAAGATGTCTACGCTACAGTACTGACTGGTAGCAGACGCTGAGAAAGATGTCTACGCTACAGTACTGACTGGTAGCAGACGCTGAGAGAGAAGTCTACGCTACAGTACTGACTGGTAGCAGACGCTGAGAGATAAGTCTACGCTACAGTACTGACTGGTAACAGACGCTGAGAGAGAAGTCTACGCTACAGTACTGACTGGTAACAGACGCTGAGAGAGAAGTCTACGCTACAGTACTGACTGGTAACAGACGCTGAGAGAGAAGTCTACGCTACAGTACTGACTGGTAGCAGACGCTGAGAGATAAGTCTACGCTACAGTACTGACTGGTAACAGACGCTGAGAGAGAAGTCTACGCTACAGTACTGACTGGTAGCAGACGCTGAGAGAGAAGTCTACGCTACAGTACTGACTGGTAACAGACGCTGAGAGAGAAGTCCACGCTACAGTACTGACTGCTAACAGACGCTGAGAGATAAGTCTACGCTACAGTACTGACTGGTAGCAGACGCTGAGAGAGAAGTCTACGCTACAGTACTGACTGGTAGCAGACGCTGAGAGAGAAGTCTACGCTACAGTACTGACTGGTAGCTGACGCTGAGAGAAGTCTACGCTACAGTACTGACTGGTAACAGACGCTGAGAAAGATGTCTACGCTACAGTACTGACTGGTAGCAGACGCTGAGAGAGAAGTCTACGCTACAGTACTGACTGGTAGCAGACGCTGAGAGAGAAGTCTACGCTACAGTACTGACTGGTAGCAGACGCTGAGAGATAAGTCTACGCTACAGTACTGACTGGTAACAGACGCTGAGAGAGAAGTCTACGCTACAGTACTGACTGGTAGCAGACGCTGAGAGATAAGTCTACGCTACAGTACTGACTGGTAGCAGACGCTGAGAGATAAGTCTACGCTACAGTACTGACTGGTAGCAGACGCTGAGAGAGAAGTCTACGCTACAGTACTGACTGGTAGCAGACGCTGAGAGAGAAGTCTACGCTACAGTACTGACTGGTAGCAGACGCTGAGAGAGAAGTCTACGCTACAGTACTGACTGGTAGCAGACGCTGAGAGAGAAGTCTACGCTACAGTACTGACTTGTAGAACACGTTGAGGGTGAAGTCCTGGCTCATGTCGAGGAAGGTGTCGGTGGTGGTGCGCGTGCCGGCCGCGTCCACCAGGTACACCAGCGCGCACTGCTCCGCCGTGAACGAGACGCCCTTGTACCACATCTTGGCGTACCTGTCCCATACAACAAACACACGTCACGTCGCTACACAAACACTTTTAGACGAACAATTCTCGTTCACATATGACTTTTCTTTTATACATATTTATGCTAGCGGTCCGCCTCGGCTTCGCCCATACGAATGATGATGTCCCAATAGCTGCGTATCACTGTACTGTTATGTGGCAGGATTGTTGGTTACCATCAGGTACCTGTCCTTTTCGTTGCGTCACTCTATACTATAAAAGAAGAAAAAGATTAGATGTATGTGGTGATATAGTCGTAATTATAATAATAACTCCTTAATCGATAAACATCAAACTAACGCTTTATCTTAAGTGAGGCAAAAAAAACAGATTGATTTCTGCGTAAGCAATATGTACTGAAGTTCACCGAACAAAACTTGTCGTGAAGTATGTACATTGTATAGTGAAGGACCACACAAACCGTCATAATGTATTTTAATTGTCAGAGACGCATGCACTAGCGCGCTTGACCTTGACAACTGTTGGTAGTTTCGAAAGGACTGAGCCAATATGGCTCACTATAGCTCACTATGATTTTCCTCACTTCTTGCGCGGACCCGGTTTCTAGGCGTTATTATTTTATGATTTCTATGTGTGAGTGTAGTGTCTCACTTGTTGTTCCCCTGCTGGTGACGCGCCTGGATCTCCACCCGCGACCCGTAGTGGTACACGCGCCCGTTGGGGTGGATGATGTGTGTGGGGGTAGCTGTGTGTGGTGACGGGGTGGGGTCTCACTTGTTGTTCCCCTGCTGGTGGCGCGCCTGGATCTCCACCCGCGACCCGTAGTGGTACACGCACCCGTTGGGGTGGATGATGTGTGTGGGGGTAGCTGTGTGTAGTGACGGGGTGGGGTCTCACTTGTTGTTCCCCTGCTGGTGGCGCGCCTGGATCTCCACCCGCGACCCGTAGTGGTACACGCGCCCGTTGGGGTGGATGATGTGTGTGGGGGTAGCTGTGTGTGGTGACGGGGTGGGGTCTCACTTGTTGTTCCCCTGCTGGTGGCGCGCCTGGATCTCCACCCGCGACCCGTAGTGGTACACGCGCCCGTTGGGGTGGATGATGTGTGTGGGGGTAGCTGTGTGTGGTGACGGGGTGGGGTCTCACTTGTTGTTCCCCTGCTGGTGGCGCGCCTGGATCTCCACCCGCGACCCGTAGTGGTACACGCGCCCGTTGGGGTGGATGAGCGCCGCCGCCGCCCCCGACCGAGACAGCGCGAGGATGATGTTGTTCTTGGCATTCGTCACTCGCACCGCGCCGTCGATAGTCATGTCCACTCTGGACAAACAATGCAATTTAATACAATACGACTAATGGCTGGCGTGGTAGTAAGCCTGCTTTCGGAGCTGTAGGTTAATTCTCATCCAAGGTAAATATTTGAGTGACGAAAACAAATATATCGACAATAAAAAAAAATCGCTAAGACAAGGGCATAATTGTATAAAACTCTTGAACTTTGTTTACAATAATGAAGCATATTTTATCAGCTATCTGGCCACATACTAAAAAGTGACAATAAATTCAAGTGTGCCCTTGTCTCACCGAAGATTCGGTATATTATCTGGGTGTTTGTATGTATAATTAATAAGTATGTATGCATTTGCACTTTTTAGTATAGATTAGACATTTTACGATCTTTGTAGGGTAATGTGAAAAATATACATTACTAGCTTTTACCCGCGACTTCGTCCGTGCAAAATAAATATTAAGGCAACTGAGGCAGTACATACATACTTCTACACATGTACACTCATACAAATTTACTTTGACTAAAACAGGTTATATCAAAACAAAGGTTTTAAAAATGTATCATAACCAGTTCATTAGTTTAGGTGTTAAAGCGTAACAAAGTTACTTTCACATTTATAGTACAAATATATATAGTATAGTGTTTGTACGTATCATAAGTATGGATGCATTTGCAATTCTACCTCCAGCTACAAAACCACATTCAGCCTCATCATTATATTGTGTCATTGCATCTCTGTCAGCTGACGTCCTGGCCGTCTGTGGTCGTTTTATCCACTGCAGTGGGGTATTACGTTTCCCGGATGCTCTAGAAACGTGGCGGGAACCGGGAATAGGTCGATTTTGTTAGAACCAAATGCGCGCCCCATTTCACTTGTTACTCTATACTGAGTATTTCTATCCTACTTTGGCTTATGGTAATTCGTACCGGAAGAAACCAACTAGATATAAACGCGCAATATGTCAACTTTGTCAAATGCTTTTTTTATGGTATTTGGTGTCAGTCTGCAACCGGAAAATGACTCGTTTGTTATTGTGAAGTTTTTTTGAGATTTAATTATAAAAATAGTGATAGCTAGCTGAAGCTGATTTTCACAAGGTGAGTAGGAAATTTAATTAAGTTTGTTGTGGTAACGCTTTGATTCCATGAGTGTGTGTAAATATTTGCGTTTCCTGAATTTCCTGATATGATAAGTAACCCGCCACTTTGGGAGCTAATAAAAATATGCCACACTTATAGTTTGCTTAAAATAGGAGAAATCTGGGATTTTCGAGCAGAGGTAGTGCAGCCGCTATGAGCGTCAAAAACGGTTGCCACGTTCCACGTTTGGGGTCGACGTTTCCGAGAGTCTGCCACTGCAGTGGTTTATAAAGGATTTGAGATTGCTTGTTTATGGAATAATCCCAGCACCTAGCTAGTGTGTTGTAGTTTCAGTCAATAGATTAACAATACTACTGATCGGGTAATGCTTGTGTACCAAGACGATGACATACGATGTAGTGGTTGGACTCTTGGCAGAGTATCCTGGGGAAGTATTACACGTTTGCCAGTTATCCCATCAAGCAGTAATGTGCAAACGTTACTGTTCCGGTTTAAAGGCCAATGCTTCCAGAGGAATTACAGGGCTTAGAGATATAGTATCTTAGACCTTTGGATGACAGCGCAGTGCTGAGCCAGGTAATAATTTGGACTCCCTTCATGTTCCAATAGCTGCGTGTCACGGTGCTGTTATGTGGCAGGCATGTTGCTTACCATCAGGCACATGTCCTGCTCGTCACGTCACTCAATCCTATAAATAAAGTGGTCAAGTGCGAGTTGGACTCGCCCATGAAGGGTTCCGTTGCAGCAAGTAACATAATATACATAGTACACATAGTTCTTGTAGTTCCTTGTAACTTTGATCGAAGTTTCAATAATAGTGTATTTATGACGTACTAAAAAAAACTACTGATCAGATCGAGTTCAAACTAATTTTCGTTGGTAGTTTACATGGTAATGTACATCATATATTTTTTTTAGATTTTTCATTCTCTTACTTTAGAAGTTAGAGGGGGGGGGGGGGGGACACACATTTTACCACTTTGGAAGTGTCTCTTGCGCAAATTATTCAGTGTAGACGAAAATGATTTTAGAAACCTCAATATCATTTTTGAAGACCTATCGATAGACACCCCACATGTGTAGGTATGATGAAAAAAAATGTTTTGAGTTTCAGTTCTCAGTATGGGGGGCAACCCTAATTTTTTTTTTTTTGTTCAATCTTAATGCGGTTCACAGAATACATATACCTACCAAGTTTCAACAGTGTAGTTCTCATAGTTTCGGCAAAAAGTGGCTGTGACATACAGACGGACAGACAGACAGACAGACAGACAGACATGACGAATCTATAAGGGTTCCGTTTTTACGTTTTACGGAACCCTAAAAACATACTAATTAGTAATTACATTCCTTTTAACTACTGCTGCCAACAGGCTTTTCTTACCATGCCAAAGGAGCCTAATTAAGAGCATAATAATTAAATTGTACGTAAAGAGAAACCCCCATGTAAACTCACTTCACTCGGTCCCGAAGTCTGAGACACACGGTCCCGTGGGGCGTCACAGACGCGTTGTAGCCGGCACCGCCCACGACATCAGTTACCTGCAATATACGACCAATAGGCATTTTCTGTAATAGGCATTTTCTGTAATTTTTTCTGTAATAGGCATTTTCTGTATTTTTTTCTGTAATAGGCATTTTTTTGTAATATATTAATAAGTAATAGCAGACCTGCGGTTTTACCCGAATAGTTTCCGTACCCTTTATCTTCCCGTGATAAAAAGTGGCCTATCTCTGCTATCCCTGACCGTACTGTGTTCCAGATTTCAACCCGATCCGTTCAGACGGTCCTCCGACGAGATTGAGCAACAAATTCCCAAACATTAAAACTTTCGCATTTACAATATTAGTAGCATTTAATCAACCACTTTAATAACGAATTCTGCACAGAGTCTCATTGCAATGATTGTGGCCAGCAGACTCTTAGGTTTCTCAGGTATCTCAGCTAGAAAGCGGTTTACCTCAAGTTCTATCCAGATCTTTGCGTGGTAGATATCCTTGAATAATAATAAGCTCTCTAGAACGCCTTATTGCAATAATAATGGCGAGCAGTTAAGTCTCTGGTTTCTCTAGGTGAAAAGCGGCTGCTTACCTTGAAGTTCCCTCCAGGTGTCTGCGTTGTAAACATCCTATACTAATAAGCTCTCCAGACAGTCTCATTGAAATGACAAAAGCCAGCCGTCTCTTCAGGACTTTCAGGGTAGAAAGCGGCTTACCTCAAGGTCCCTCCAAGTGTCTGCGTGTTAGATATCCTTGAATAATAAGTTATCCAGGGCATCGCATTACAATGACAAAACCCAGCAGTCTCTCCAGGTCTTTCCGGGTAGAAAGCGGCTTACCTCAAGTTCCCTCCAGGTGTCTGCGTGGTAGATGTCGTCCCCAGGGTAGAAGGGAGCCTTGCGCTGCAGCGGCGCGCGCCACGGCGGCTGCCAGCCCGCCGCACCCACCAGCTCCGCCTGACCCAACCCACCCTCCAAGAACTTGCTGTAGTCTTGGAACGCGGAGTGGTTCGACTCCTCCTGAAATATTACGGGGTATCCACATAAATCAACCATGAAGCCGTGGCCAGACGCGAGAATCCACAAACTTCTAATATATGAACTTCACGGTCCCCAGGGTCCATCTCTTTTTTATATCATCCTATCGTATTATGCACACTACTTGTTAATGTTGTTATATTTGTCAGGCAAGAATCACGAACTTAGATACTTTTTGTACGCAATTCCTGCCTCTACAAATTTTCCTCTCGGCCCAGAGCCCCCATCAGCGCCGAATTGCGATATTTTATTGTCACCTGTAAGTTTGAGACCCAGTAATGCAACAACGATTTATCGCATCGTGAAATCGTGATCGATGTCGAACCTGAGATTCACAATAGTGAGATCGTCGATTCGCATCCCGCCGAGTATTTATCCAAAAGACATTATCACAAGTTATTGTTTTTACTGTTTAAGTGTTTGTAATTTATTAGTGTGCATAATAAAGAGTTTCTGTCTGTCTGGTCTGTTTTAAAAATATAGAAAATCTCGTCAGGAAACGGGCATGTTCCAAGAAGTGTCGAGGTCATGCGTTATCCGTACTAGACCAGCGCGGTGGATTATGAATCTTGATATTTCGAGAGAAGGCCCCCGAGTCCAAGCAGTGAGAACATTTAGTGGGCTGTTTATGCTAAAGAGCTATTTTGATCTATATTAGGTAAATGCATAACGTGGAGAGCTAGTAGATAGCTGCTTGCGAGAGAAAGTCCGGAGTCCCAGCAGCGAGTATATTTACATTTAGCATGTAGTGGACTGCTTATGACGGGACCACAGAACTGACCGTTTCACCCCCGCGTATGGACGGACCCGTGGTCCCCAAGAGTGTCTAGACACGTCTGGCACCCACTTACTGTTTGGTCCCCGAAGTGGTCACGGCGTGTCTTGGGATCAAGTGCGCCGGTGTCGGGAACGTAGGTACTTCAGAGGTAGGAGGGCCCAGGGATGGATAAGCTGCGCTGGGTTCGCGGAGGAATAGAAGAGCGGTCCCGCGTTCGTCGTATTAAGTGCCAGAGATGGAGCCACGCGGAGGTTCGAGTCGGTATCATGTCGGTCACCATGTCCGTCCGTGGTGTCGAGTCGGACAATATGACAAGCAGAAGAGTATGCGTAAAAGAATGAGGTTTTCAATACTGGCCGTATTCTACAGTTGTCGTTTAGAACTAGGTAGGTAGGTGTTTTCGATTTAATAGTACTCGTAGATAGTACATGTAAGCACAATAGAGATTTATGAATATACCTCTTATTACTGACTGAGAAGGCCATGTACGCTACTTTTTCCTCTGCTAGGTTCATAAAATGACAAACGGTGAAGTGTACAAACAAGCAACTCATGAACAGTCTCTAATTTTCATTGCAATTCCGATCGTCAAAACTACGCACAAAACATGTACCTATGGCTGGCGGTAGTCTAAGGCAAAATGTCAATGTTATGTTCTTTATCGAGTAAATACCTCATTATTTACTTATGAACACTGTGCACTAAAGTGTACCGCAAATTTAGAGTTAGATACAAAAAAAAATACCACGGTTAATACGATATTGCAACCAATAAACAAATGTGTTTCGTGTGTATTGTAGTTCACACTACTAAGTAGGTGCGTTTAATGTGTAAGGCTGAAGGCTGTAGATTAGTAGTCGCCAAGTGGTCAAATTTCAACCATAAAGCAATACTAATCTATTGTCAATTTGACCACGGATTAACACACAAAAGTATTAATGCGTGTGTCAAATACATGATAGTCTCTGTACGTTATGATGTACGTTACAGATAACGTACCTTCTATGCATATTTTACGCTATACATAAACTACATAATTTAAGTATCGAGTGTAAGAAATTTCATGTTCGTCCGTATGCACCATTTTCGTAAAGATATGTGCAAAGTTTTTGCTTAAGTGTAATATATAGATAAGTGGTTAAATGTTGCCTCTCAGCCTACGAGATGTTTTAAGAAAACTAAAGTCACCTGGTTGTAAGAATGGGCAGTGTAGACACTACGAAGCCGAACAGGCATAGTCACATCCTTCCTGAAATCTGTATTGGCCATTTTCAACACTTCAACTTGTAACTGGGATTATAAATACACTATTTTGAAAAAAATCATGAACTACAGTGATAACAACCGATGGAAAATACTACATAGTCTTACTACAAGGACGGATAGCAATCAAATGACGGCATTTTAAAAAACTGTCAAATGACACTGCTTTGTTTTTCATTCCAAATTTGAAATTTTTAAACTGTTTCATGTTTGTTCACAGGGAGTATTTATTGTTGAACTCTTTCGTTACAAAAAAAAAGGTTGTATATCGGTGTTACGCCACTTCCGATATGGGCTTTGAGGAATAAGAATAGTTTATCTGAGAATACGGGTGATTTTTTAAATGCTAAGCATAGCAAAAAAAGCCTACTAAATGTTTCCACTGCTGGGACTCGGGCCCTTCTCTCGCGAGGAGAGTCAAGGCCATAATACACCACACTGGGCCAGTGCGGGTTGGTGGGTGACACAAACATGACCTCGAAAGATTCTAGGTACATGTCGGTTTCCTCGTGATGATTTTCCTTCAACGTTTTCAAGTTCGTGGCATTACGCACGACTTCGAAAAGTCAGTAGTTAAGGGCGTACCCCGAGCAAAGACCTTGAGTATTTCTTACCTTATCGCACACCGCAAGAAAGAGCAAGAGAGAAACAGTAGGATTTGCTCTTTATAAAATCAGATTTAAAAAAAATATCTCTTTTGTCTTTTGAAAAAAATGTTTCTACCAAAATCACAGATTACAGAAATAAAACATTAAATAAAACAACGTTTTATTTCTGTAATCTGTGACCAAAATGTTCGTAATGGAATTGTCTATCCGTTGGTATAAGTACAAAATCAAAATAATGGAGATTTTCCGAGGAGATGCATGATAACTACAATTATTTAATTTTTTCATGGTTTCATTGTGAGGCGATTATCTATTACTAATATTATAAAGCTGAAGCGTTTGTTTCTATGTTTGTTTGTTTGAACGCAAGGGTCTCTGGAACTACTGGTCCGAATTGAAAGATTATTTATTTGTACAAGATAGTCCATTTATCGAGGAAGGCTATTTTTAAGTTATAGGGTATTTAACATTACGCTACCATCAACAGGAGCCGAGCATGAATGAAAAATGTAACAAAAACGGGGAAAAAATATTGCTTTTAGAGAGCTTTCGTTGCTTGACAGCATTTGTCATATGTTAAAGGTTGCGTCATTAGAACCTAAAGTAACCAAATTTGTTCAAAATTTGATTTGGTACGACCAATTTTCGATAGATGGCGTAGCAACGCGCGCACGTTCTGCTAGTTTAAACAATGAGTCCATTAACAAAAATATAAAACTACCATTTTGAAGCCAAGAAGTTGTAGAAATTTAATGTATTTTTTACCAGTTGATATTTGTTTTGGATAATGAATAGATAGCTCTACAAACTAGACAAAAAACTCGTTTTGCTGGGGGACGCACCTTAAGTAGCAGTTGTCATTGGGAGCCTATTAAAACGCATAACTTTTTGTTCCTAATTTACTTTGTCATAATGAATGTAGCATAATGTATAGTGTCATAATGCAACTTTCGCATAATATTTTTTCGGCGTCATGTGTTTTAAGCATAACAATCTATTGTACTACATTTAATTCGACTATTGATGAGACGCATAATAGTTTTTAGGCATTTTTTTATTTGTTCTATTTGTTTTTAAGGTGCCGTTTAAATCGCATAATTTTTTTCACCTAATTTACTTTGCCATAATGAATGTAGCATAACATATAGTGTCATAATGTAACTTTTGCATAATGGTTTTTTGGCGTAATGTGTTTTAATCATAAAAATATATTGTACTACATTCAATTCGACTGTTGCTCAGACGCATTTAGGCATTTTTTAATTATATGTTGTGCTACGTAATATTTAACCAGGTTATATAGGGTCCAGATCCGACTCGGAGCACCCCGACTCCACCTAGTCTTGTCGCTACTACCCCTAGAGTGTATTTAAAAAATGCGGGAGCCAGAAGCTCAAGGGAGGTCTTGAGTGGAGAAGCGACACTTAGGGCTGACCGCAGAGCTTCTGGCGGGAGCCCACCCGGAGTCAAAAAGTGCACCATATGTCCTAGGTGTATGTAGGTTTTTAAGTCCTAAAAACGTTATGTCTACATAAATTAGTACAAAAAATGTTATACTACTGCATAGTACTGCATAGATATTCCATTAATTTAGAAGATACCTACATTACGAATAATAAATATTGTTGTCAAAGTACCCACCCGCATTTCACACACCCATATATTTTATTTAAATAATGTTGCTACAGTCCGCTCTTTGCACTTGTTTTTTAGTTATGCGTTTAAAGTTTATGCCTTTGATCATTATGTTTAGGTATTGTTATGCTTTTCTCAATGTGTGCCTTTAAACATTATGCTATTTATAGTTATGCGTCGAAACATTATACTAAGTTATCTGTATGCTATTGTATGGCTATGCGTTTAAACATTATGCTATGTTATCGTTATGTCATATACGGTTATGCTAGTTAACATTATGCGAAGACAGTTATGCGTTTAGTTGTTATGGTGAATTATCATTAGTCCTAAAAACGTTATGCCTACCTAAAATAGGACAAAAAATGTTATGCCACCCCATATAGACCCGTTGTCATTCTCGTGACTAGACCAGCCGTAACTTTATGAACTGCCTACGAAAAACAAGGGGGTTGTAATTTGCGAGAGATGCGAACGAATTCAATGTATTAGCTAAATTTATTTGATTGCAACGACGTATTCAAGGAAATCAAAGATTTAGACATCTGGTTGACGTTATAAGATATTTTTATATTTATTTTATTATATATATTATATTTTTGTAAATATGATTTCCTTAGTACATTTTTTACTCGCTATGGAACAATACGGCATAAGCATGGCATTTTTCTCCAAAACAACTAGTCCGATTTTGATGCAGTTTTCAGTGATAGGTTTGATTGGTGCATGTGCTTAGATGAGTATTACGGTGATAACTCACCAGGGGGCGCTGCTGTACATTTTTTTTTGTACAAATCAATGTAGGCATTTTTTTCCAAAACTGCTAGTCCGATTTTGATCCAGTTCTAAGTGATAGGTTAAGGTTTGATTGGTGCATGTTCTTAGATAGGTATTACGGCGCCAACGGTCGACGGAAGTCGGTCGGTCACGAATTAGTAGCTCCGGGTCGAATCCAGACGGCTTCTCTTTTTTTTATGTGAAAATCTATTACTTGGAGCCTTTTATCTGTCGGTATCCAAGTATATTTAGTGTTCAAACCGAGCCAAGCTCGGTCACCCAGTTACTATTTTTGAAGTCTGAAATACTGAAAGTATGTTCTCAATTAGGACTCAGGCATTCTCTCACAAGGAGAGAGTCTAAGCTTGTAGCAACAGGCAGACTGCGGTCCGTATCCGGACTGCTGAAAGGTTGAACCTCGGCCCGCCAAATATTGTATTGTATACCAAGTATACATTTTAAAATGTAGATAAGGTACACTGTACCTTTATTAATTGTTACAATATTTTTTGCCACGTAGAATTGAACTTCAACATACAACCAGTTTTTTTTTCTGGAAAATTTTCGCCCAGCATCCAGACCGCACCTAAAACTACTCACCGACCCCTGGTCTAAGCTCTAGTCCACCACTCTGACCAAGTCTGCATTGATGAATGATGCGTATCCTCAATATAATTATGTACTTATATTTTTGGCACATTAGGAAATTATTAAGATTTTTTTATGATACGCTTGCACACCATATCAGAAAAAGAAACCCTGAAGTTTGCTAGTCACCGTTTTAGTAAACGTTGTACCTAACTTCAAGTTAATACTTCTTGTGTTGAAGATATTATCTGTTCTATGGCTGAAGTTAAACTTCTTGGCACGAGATGCATATAAAGAGAAGAAATGTTAACTTTTTGTGTGCGTACAAGCGTACATAAGTACACACACACACTTTTTTCATGATGTTTATTACCTTCATCATTACAGTCTAAGGTGATGACAAACTTGTACATTACCACTTCGAAGAAAACCAAGTGTAGGCGGGATTCAAACCTACCACCTCAGGATTGAGAGACTGAACATTCTAGACTACAGGCCCC
Source organism: Ectropis crepuscularia (assembly GCA_963693475.1). Classification (NCBI taxonomy): domain Eukaryota; kingdom Metazoa; phylum Arthropoda; class Insecta; order Lepidoptera; family Geometridae; genus Ectropis; species Ectropis crepuscularia. The sequence continues at coordinate 41,020,324 of OY856338.1, forward strand.
TGAACAAAATTTATGGGTCATATGAACCACCAGGAGACCTATGTAGGATGATACAAAGGACAAGGGTATAATATAATAACATTCAGCACTATGCCTGTATTTGTAAGCCGTCCAACTGAGTGCAAGTTGAAGGGGGGGGGGGGGGGGGGGGGGGCAACTGTCAATCATTTCTCGTTGTGTTGCGATATATTGGATTAGAAGAGGTATTGAAGATATTAAGGTATTGGAATCATAGTGCTGAATCTTATTATTTTATACCTTTCTATCATCCTTCATAAGATCTCTTGATGGTTCATATGAACCATAAATTGTATACATGGGGCTGTATGTAGCCTATTATTTTTGTTTAAGTGTCATAAAATAAAAAAAATTAAAATTATAAAATGTTCACTGTATGCCAAGAAATGTACGACTCGATATCCTACTGCCTAAATGATAAGGCTCATCAAAAATTGACTGTTCTATTAATTTCTTTGCTTTTGTTTTCCGTTATTGAGGGATTATTCTCGATGAAAAAGCAAAAAAGTCTGTATGCCATTCATGGTAAAGAATGGTAAAGATTAAACCTGGTGAGACCAATATTATATCCCAAGACTTCATATTTGTAAGTAGAGCAAGTTTCACACATTAATAGTATCATTGTATGATGTTACATGCTTACCATAAAGAGAATGAAATAATATCACTACTATGTTTCTTGATACCGGTGTACATTTGAGAGGTCTGAAGTTATCATAGGGGTATCTAATCTATAATAAATGTATGATACATGAACAATGCAGAATACACAACTGCAGTGAAACGTAAAATATTCAATTCTTGCATATTACGAATCACGATCAGAAAGTCTAAGTAGCACAACGTCAAACAAAGCGAAAAGTCTAGTGAGCAATCTGCCTAGTTAGCTAATCGCCCATGTAGCAAAACGTCTAACTATCATCAGGTCTATGTAACAAAACGTCTATTTAGGAAGTCGTTAGTTTTTCATTATGTACACTTAAGATCATAATTAGTAAAAGTCGTATAAAAACTATATTTTTTTTATTTGAAATAAACTAAAATAATCTTCTTCAACACAACAAACAAAAGTAAACAAACAAAAGATAAAGTCTTCCTAAACATATTTTTTTAAATTACGCACCTAATATTCTTTTGATATGGCCAATGTTTATCAAGAATTCAAATGGGCTAACTTTTTGACCTTCAAGCTTATGCAGTTCTCTTTTATATTTGGCGTTAAACATTATATCGATCTTTTTCCTCTTATTTCCTTCAAATAAAATATTCTTGTATTTACGATCTTGCCAAAGGGCTTCTTTTCTAAGGGTTTTGAGGAATAGCAGAAAGGTTGGTTTTGATTTTATATTAGTATTCAGCCGCCTGTGCCATCCTTCGAGAGCGTTGTTTGTGCGAAAATTATAATAGCTAGGACAACTTATTATATATATCTGCCAATGATTGTAGCCATTGTCTTTCAAAGTAATGTAAAAAAATATTCATTTCCTCACTTTTGATGGCATTGTCAACAATGCTTGTCCAACATTCTCTAATGTGTTGAGAAGGTAGCAGAGGTAAATTTGAACATAGTCTGACAGTTTCTCGGCACTCTCTGTTTTCAGTAAGACCCAACGTTGAAGCTTTTTTCCAAACGGCCTTATTAAGATGATAGTAACAGCCAGTTATTTGAGTGTTCGGAAAAGCTTTTTTTATTCCATTGATAAGCGCCATCTCATAATCGCATTTAATGACCGACATGTCCATGTTAAAATGCTGCTTGATTAGGTCAAAGAGGCGTTCGTACGTATCTTGCGTTTTGTTAGGAAGCAATGCATATATAACTCCCATAATACAAGTTGTTTCATCACAACTATTAATATCAACGTGAATTGATAAGAGCTCATAGAATGGCTTGGGTGTAGCTTTGAATGTTGCATCAATAAAAAACATTTTTCCTTTCAAAGTTTCAATGCATTTTCTACTTATAGGTGTTGAAAAAATTAAGATTTTATTATTATTACAACCATCTTCACAAACAAGGAATTTATCGGCCAGAATTTCAGGAATTTTAACATCATTTAAGTTTTTGTACTCAGTTTTTGAAACATTGAAATATGTACGACGGGCCCTGAACAATGTATCTTTCTTTGAGTTAAAATCAGGTACCTGTTCAATTTCATCCACTTTTCCGAATTCTTTTTCAAATATTTTCTGAACAGGCTTTGCGTGTTGGCAAACTAATTTCTTGCATTTATCCATTACTATGTCCGTTCTATTTTTATCAAAATTAGCTTTACAGGTATGTTCTTTCAACTGACGAATTATCTTATTTTCATCTTTATTAATAGTAACAGATGCACTACACTCGTTACGCTGGGAGCATCTCCATAGAGTCGACCCTCCTTTATTCGTTAAATTTAAATTGTACCTATGACCACTCAGCAACAGCACACGCCTTTTCTTTTGACTTTCGATGAAAGTAAATGTTTGTTTTTCATCCATTTTTAGAATTCGGAAGTCAGATCACCATATAATATTGAACACGATCACTTATATGTAGCCAGGTTATGAATGGCAGTAGTAATCGATACCGGAATCATGAGTACCTAATGTCAATCAAATATCACACTTGACAATAAGTGTCGCTACTAAAAAGATTACATGCCAACAGAAAACAAATCAAGGAGTTTGCATGTATGTAATACTTGCCCTCACATGGTATTATAATGATATTTATTTTTGTGGTTAAGTGTCCAGGCATTTTAAGAAATTGACGACTTCCTAAATAGACGTTTTGTTACATAGACCTGATGATAGTTAGACGTTTTGCTACATGGGCGATTAGCTAACTAGGCAGATTGCTCACTAGACTTTTCGCTTTGTTTGACGTTGTGCTACTTAGACTTTCAGATCGTGAGGCCATATTACCAATAATGACATATGGATGCCAAACATGGACAATAACACAAAACAACATCCAAAAATTGGTTACATGTCAGAGAAGCATGGAAAGAAGTGTACTAGGTTTTAGAAGAAAGGATAGGAAGAGTGCAGTATATCTAAGAAGTATCACAAAATGGGAAGATGTGGAAACCAAACTAAAGACACTCAAATGGAGATGGACTGGACACATGACTAGAGACCAAAAAGAAAAGTGGACCAAAACACTGACTGACTGGACCCCCCGGTACTGTGCAAAACGAAAAAGGGGCAGACAATTAAAAAGATGGTCAGATGATATTAAAAAAGAAGCTGGCCCACTTTGGATAAGAGTAGCAAGAGACAGAGAGAGATGGAAAGTGCTGGAGGAGGCCTTTGCGTCAAAGGATGCACTGAACAGGGGAATGATGTCATAAAATTAAATGTATTTTAATAAACTGTTAAACTGTTTAGTAAATAAAGGCTTTTGAATTTGAATTTGAACATGAACAATGCATACCCAGCTTGAAAGCTTTAAGATGTGTAGTATCGACACATGATGTCAATATAGTTGTTAATATTCATTGATTTACTAGTTTTATCCTGTTCCTGCGAATTTTATTGTACAGTTCATAGTTCATAGAGTTGTCTGATGACTACCTATAGCGTTTGGTGTTTTTTGAATATAATATAATCTATGGCAGTTGGTTTCAAGTTTCTATTGGCCACTAGACACGAATGTGGAGCATATCTAAGAGAATTTACTCACTTGTGGTACTCATTAAGTACATTTTGTTAGACGAACAGCGCAAGGGTACTTCAGACGATACAATTTCGACTAGGTTACCCGTACCCGTAGGCTGCATCCTGGAACCTGGAACGGTTACACTGACAGGTTACCGCTTGCGGACCGCAGGGACAGATTTATTTAATATAACACACTATATTCTGTCTACCTTGTTCAATAATCACAAAGGTGGAACTACATTGAACCATTGGTTTGTGTGTGGCAAAACCTGACCACTCGCATTTGCTTGTGATAAATATGGTAAAAAACCACAAAATAGATTTAGATTTCAACGTATTCACACACTATATATTATTATAAAAATTATTGAACAAAATTGTGTGAACTATATTTGTCAACAAAAACAAAATTTACAACCACAGACAAAGATAACACATGCACTTGACATGCACATTCAGCAATTAGCACCACAGACCACTAATAACACAGATCAAAGATTGAGTGATTAGAGTGATTGATACACAGACTAAGTAGAGATGATTGAGTATTGAGTATTGAGTACTACTACAGTCAGAGCAGGGGTGGTCGACTCTCTTAGGGCCAGGTGGGATAAAAGTACATACACGAGGGGGCTCCAAACGAGTAGTGGCAATATATACGCGCGTCTCTTTCTAACGTTTCATTTTAGAGATAAGTAACCTGTGAAAAATTACGATTTTTTCGTCTATTCATTCGATTTGTCTAACGATTTTGTCGTTCGACGAAGCCGTCTAGACTCTAGACGGGGCAATCGTGCGGGGCAGATGTAGCACATCTGAATTTTCCTTATTTTGCTTATTTTTGTTGAAATGGGGGGTGGCGGTTCTATATGGAGATTACGTCAGCAATAGTTATTTATTTTTGAAGTGAAAACTTCTTTAGGCGCGCCTAGACAATTTTTTTGTGGGCTGTGAATTTAATTAATTCGTCACGCTCGGGTATGATAAGAAAGCTTCGGGTAAACTCGGGACCATGGCTATTCATCATCAACAGCCCACAAAACGTTCCCACTGCTGGGACTCGGGGCCTTCTCTCGCAAGGAGAGAGTTAAGGCCATAATCCACCACGCTGGCCCAGTGCGGGTTGGCGGATGACACATGACTTCGAAAGATTCTAGGTACATGTCGGTTTCCTCACGATGTTTTCCTTCACCGTTTTAAGTTAGCGGCATTACGCACATGACTTCGAAAAGACAGTGGTGCGTGTGGGGTTTGAACCCGGGGTGTCCGGATCGGCAGCCGCCGTTCTCCCGACTAGACCACCGTAACTTATGGCCTTCTAGAAATACGTCAGCTTATGGGAAATGCTGAAAGGGCGTGGACAGGCCATCATGGCATGGGCATCTAGAAACTGCATCAATGTGACAATGATTCATTTCTCATTTCATTTTCACGCATTTCATGATTACACCCGTGTAGTTTCCAAGGTAAGCTATCAAATTCTGAGTTATAAGTTTTCACTTCTATCGGCAGTTCCTATGACTGCCAATTTTTTTAAAACAGTTGACAACTCACACGTTATCTGGACCCGAAAACGGAACGAATTTTCGGGGGAATGGGTACAAATTTTACGTAAGCATGCGAGGGCGGGCGGCTTATTGATCACGAGGGATCGAGGGAGAGAGAGGGGGGTCAATAATTGCAATAAATCTGCTGCCGTAAAACTTCAACGGCCCCTTATGGCCATAACTTTACCAGAGCTTTGATCAAATTGAAGACTTACCGTACTTGTCGCATTTTATGGCGAAGAAGATATTAACATCATGGCTATTGAGTGATTTCATTGTAATTATAATAAAATTACATATACATACAAATTACCTATAAAATTTCTCTTGATAACTCGATTAGTAAAATAACAATAAAAATAAGTATCGAGTCAAACATTTTCGTGGTGTCATTACGTAGGTATCTCTAAAAGTCTAAAACGACCACAAGAAAATGGCGTCGTGTTTTGTTTACGTGCTTTATTCTTGTTTTTTTTTTTGCTAAAATCCAGTTTATTTACACTTTATCCATATATTTCCGCTGTATTTCGTCATGAAAGAGAGCCAACGAAAATGTGCTAAGTGTGGCAGATCGCCTGCTGGTGATTCTACCATCACGCTACATCGTTTTCCTAAACCTGGAAAAAGGAATCTTTTACGGTAAATACAACTTACGTTGTTCGCCAGATCGCGAATATTGTTATGAAATTATCATAAATTTGACGACCTATGGGCGCCCGGCGGCAACTAAAACACATTTGTAAATTATGCTTTCAGTTCCGGGTTGTGGGCTAAGTATATGCTATTCTAATGAAGAATGGGCCTCAAAGCTTCAAACCAATTTCAAGAACAGCTGTACAAGAAGGATTTTATGCTGTGTAACCATCACTTCAAGCCATCTTCTTTTATTTCTGGTGGAAAATAGCTTATAACATCTGCTACACCCGATGAAAGCTATTATGAGGTAAATATATTTTAATTGTTTTCTAAAAGATAAAAATAATAATTTAGTGTATGTTGTGCTTGGTAAAATAGCATAAATTATTTAATTTTAGATGCTGAACATTACTGAACTGTAGCAGGTTCATCTACAAAGCAGCCCCTACTAGAAAACATCAATATGTTGAATACTGACATACTGCAGTGGTCACTACTACTGAACATGAAGCAGGTCCATCAATGAAGGCTTACATAAAGCCAGTGACTACTTTACGAGAAAATTATGAGGTTGGTATATCGAAGTTATCTAAAAATAAAGCTGAAATCAGAAAAAATAACATCTGTGTTAGAATTTGGTGTCGGCATCATAATGTCTACAATTTACTAATTCAATACTACTGTGTCTTATAACAAGCTTCTACCCATGACTTTTATTTGTAGTTTAGAAGGATGAGCAGGACATGAGTCTGATGGTGAGCAACACGCCTTAGTTACACAGCTACATAAATAGTCTAAATCACTACCTAGTGCTCTGCTCTCGTGACTTAGAGATTTAAGTTGTTTTATCTCAATGCCCTGTAATTTCTTCGGAAATGTTGCTCTTCAAACCCTTGATTTGCAACACTAACAAATAAATTTACTAGTTTCGAATGTTTTGATGAAATAATATAATCATGGGGAAAATAAAACTTTCAGATGCTGGGATGAACTGAACTGAAGATGGGAAACAAACACTCAAGTACTTAAAAAAATTACAAAATGTGTGGAAGAATGTGCTTCTACGAGTATTATAAAAATATTGTTATAATATTTAATTTAGTAATGGGTAGTGGTGTACATGTTCTGATTACATTTTGAAGTCTCAAGATTGTATTTTCCAAATACCTAATTGAAATAAATGCATTGAATCTCAACACACAAGTTTTTTTTCTACACCACATCAAGCCATGAATTTATATAAGACAAGAAAAAGAAAAGGTAGGTTATAAACCACATGGAACTATAGCCTAACTAATATAAACAAAACTTACTTGCAACTAGTAAGCAAGTACGTTTTGTTTATATTAGTTGGGCTGTAGTTCCATGTGGTTTATAATCTACCTTTTTACCTATAACATTTTGAATTTTCCCGCCTACGCAAATGGTAGATTTTAAAATTTCCCGCCTTGCGCACTGACAGAAGTTTGAAGGGGGCTGAAAATAGATGGAGCCACTTTTCTACGAAGTATGGAGTTGACATTCTTCTCCGTGAGTATTTGTTCTGTGAGTCAGAGACTAAGATCAGGATCCTTTGCTCTGTTGTTGTTGAGAAAAAGAAATACAAAGGTACGGTAAGGTAAGGTACGGTAGAGGCAAAACAATCTTTATAATTTAATATATTTTCATAGTGAAAACTTCTTTTAGGGCGCCACAGACAGATATGGGTAGGACTGTGAATTGGATTCTAGCGTCACGCTCGGGAATGTTAAGAAATCTTCAGCTAAATTCGGGACCATGGCCATTGGCCATCTAGAATCGCGTCAGCATTTCCCATTGCCCTAGCATTTCTAGATGCTAACGAGATGCTCATGGCCACGCCCTCCGGTTTAACCCGCGTAGTTTCCAAAGTAAGCTATCAAATTCTGAGTTATAGGTAAGTTTTCACTCCTATCGGTAGTAGTTCAAATGACTGCCAATTTTTTTATTCCTAAACAGCGGCCCGTTCCTCGTTTGCACGGATTTTATCATATAAAGACTATTAAGTAATTGAAACGTCACTATTTATTTATTTATTTGTTTATAAAAGACACCGAGGCCGTTAGTTACTAGAGTTATAAAAGTGAGGCTAACTAGGTTTTACACGAGAAAGTCATAGAATATTCCGTTATTCACAGGAAATTATATTTCTACACAAAATGAATAGGGTGGAAGTATTCTACAACAAACTAACTAGGTACTGGCTTTTGTAGTACGTAGTTTGAAACAATTTTTATACTGAAAATTACTCATTTAAAATTAAAATCAGTATAAGTTAAAATATTGGCAAATTATATTTTATTCAAATAAATGCCTTTGTAGATCTAGTTTATAGGCGCACTTAAAAATTCTTAATGCGTTGACCGTAATTCGGAACGTCAGTACAAAAAGGCGCGAAGTTTGATTTTTGGCTCTTCAAAACTCAAAACTTCATACAATACCGAACTAATCTCTACTCTTTCCACGGGGGGTAAACCTCATACAAATCTTATGTCATTTTTTTTTTCTTTTCGCTATGTCATTTGAGTTTGACAACCAGACTAACAAAGCTGACTCTTCTGCTCCCCGCGCTTTACTTCAGTAGTCACAATTGGATTTCATGCCAACGTCACTTCTTGTATAATTTAAAAGAGTTCTAGGTACTTAGTCTGTGAATTTAAAAAATCCAAAATTCCACGTTAGGGATACCTATAAATTGGACGGTATCGGTTTATCGATTGTCATTGTCACTAGATCAAATTCATAGTATTCGTTTTATAGTATTGAAACACTATCGCGTGTTTTTTTAACGCGGTCTGTTCTATGGTTGTAAAACATGTATGTATATTTTAAAATTTGTCACATTGTCTTCAACCGTGTTTTTGTCGTCATTTTTTATATGAAAACTTTTGGCTCACCACAGACAGATTTTTCGTGGGCTTTCTTTTTGAATTGAATTCTAACGTCACGCTCGCAAATGATAAAAAAATCTTCGGCTAAACTCGGGACCATGGCCACTGGCCATGTTTTTTTTTAAAATAAAGAGTGACGAGACGAGCAGGACATGTGCCTGATGGTACACACACATGAACAGCAACATAACTGCCACATAACAGCACAGTGACACACAGCTATTGGAACATGAAGAGTCCAAATCATTACTTAGCACTGCACTGCGCTCGTCACCCAGAGATCTAAGATGTTATATCTCTAAGCCCTGTAATTTATCTGGAAACATTGCTGTATAGTATTTATGCCAGAAATACCGTCTCGGGGCCCATCAGCGAGAATTAAACATTATTATTTTGCAGCTATACCGATTTTAATATTTACCCCCTAATTGCAAACAAAGTACCGAAAAGAAATCACTTACGTAGGGTTCCCGGCGTCGTCCAAAGCCCTGTTTGGTTATTAGGAATAGGGAACGGAACACGGGAATAAGGAAACCAAACCAGACGATATCGAGGCGATCTCCCGCCCCAGAACGATCCTGCGTTCTAGAAGCGGCCAATCCAGCAGCCACTTCACAATTAATAGTCCAGCACTAATCCGTAAGTAGTCACAATTAATGTTAATAACGTGTTCCCGCACAATATTAAAGCTTTTATCCCGAAAAACTCATGTCATTGTCGTTCCCGCGACCAGAGAAAAAATACAAGGAGTGGCTCGAACGTACCGGCGAAACGAGACAACGTCACTTGACAGCCGGCTGTCAAAACATAGATCCGCTATATTTCGATGGCCGATATAATGTTGCCCGATTATACGGAACAAAACCCCCGACCAATTGAACTCCAGCTCAATTTTAGAAACCAGTATTTAGTAGTAGTATTTAGTAGTATCCGGACCCCAAATAAAACGAAATTCCCAACTTTGACCCGAAAGTGGAAATCAAACCAAAAAAAAAACACTTTACCAAAAATGGTAATAAAATTAAATTAAATTTTAACCTTGAAAACACGTATATCTAATAAAGAGGCAAGCGGGCCAGAGAGGACACCGCGCGCTGAAGTCTGGAACCAGAAACCAGAATCTCCGCCACGCGGGGTGTGCCATCAGTACCAGATATCAATTTTAAAATACGTCCCCTACGCCAAAGTAGGGGGGCCAAATTTGCCTCCTTTAATAATACTAAGTCCCCTTCCCGAGGGGCCTCCGTCCTATCTGTCCATTTTACCCGTTGTTGCAACAGATGCAAGTACTCGGCCGACCAGCGCCTCCAGAAGTCTTGACTTATTTGCTGCAATAACTGAAAACGGGACAGGCGTCCGGGGCGCTCATCCTTCCAGGGATACTCCGGCAACGCGGTTAAAGGCTGACCGATCAAGAAGTGACCCGGCGTCAAGACTTCTAGATCGTTAGGGTCAGGCGAGATTGGACAGAGAGGACGGGAATTAAGCACTGCCTCCACGCGGCATAGTACCGTGACTAACTCTTCCCAAGTTAACACGGTCTCCCCGATGACACGGCGGAGATGGGTTTTAGCAGACTTCACCGCAGCCTCAAAAATTCCTCCCCAGTGAGGACAGGCTGGCACACTAAATTGCCAGCTGATTCCCCGCTGGGCGAGGGCCAGACTTAAACTATTATTAACAGAATTTAAAAAATTATTAACTTCGCGTAAATAATTCGCCGCCCCTCGATAATTTGTGCCATTGTCCGAACGTATTAAAGAGGGTACTCCTCTTCGCGCTACAAAGCGATCCAGCGCCGCGACAAAGGCCTCCGTAGACAGCGCAGAGACCAGCTCCAGGTGGACTGCTTTGGTGGCCAAACACACAAAGACGCACAGGTAGGCTTTAACGACCTTGGCGTTACGCAACGTCGATGACTTGACCGAGAAGGGCCCAGCGAAGTCCGTTCCGACCCCGTCGAACGGCCTCGAGGGAGAAATCCTATCCGGAGGAAGATCTCCCATCATGGGCTGCATAGTAGACGCCTTGAGCCTATAACAAGGGACACATCTAAACAGCACCTTTCGGACCGCCCTGCGAGCCGACAAGATCCAGAATTCACGCTGCAACACAGCGAGAAGCGCGCCACATCCAGCGTGCGCGTTACCGATATGCCGATCGGTGATCAGCAGGTCCACCAGAGGACCTCCTTTCGGTAGCAACAGGGGGTGCCTGCTGCCGTACGGCAGGTTGGCTTTCCGGAGCCGACCTCTTACGCGCAGAAGACCATCCTGATCTGTGAAAGGGTTCAACTTGGCGACCGCACCCTTCAAGCGAGCGCGTCCGCAGCGCAGCGCCTCAAGTTCCGTCGGAAACCTCTCACCCTGCACCAGCCGAATGAGGTGCAGCAAGGAACTCCGACGCTCTTCCACAGTGGCGATCTGATCACTCCTCCTCTGACGAGGGTGACGACAGTTGTGGATGAAGCGTTTAATCCAGCTAGTTACCCCCAACAACTTATCCAGCTTGCTGTAACGACCCGTCAACCAGTCAGGGTCTGGGGGCACTTCCGCCACAATCGCATGCACGCGGACTCCGGGCAGCTCCGCTCGCTCCGAGTCCGCGCCGAGAGCTGGCCAGGAAGCTTCTGGCTCCCGCAGCCAGTCCGGACCCCACCATAAGGGGTGATCAACTAGCTCCGGCGCGGAACAGCCGCGCGAAGCACAGTCAGCGGGGTTCAACTCACCCGGGACATGTCTCCAAACCATGTCCAGTCCAATGTTTTGGATTTGGGAAACCCGATTTCCCACAAAAGTCTCCAAGGTGTGAGGGGTGAAATGGATCAGCCTACCTATATATGAAATATGAGACTAAGACCCTGGTTGAACGTCAACTAAGTGTAATGGCTGAAGGCCGTACAAAACACAAGCTATAAAGCTGCAAAATATAAGCTGAAGGCTTTACAAAAAAGAAGTTGAATATAAATTGAATATAGTTAATGATATAATTGATGATAGTTAAGGACCTAACTAAAGAGAAGATAGTTAAAGAGTTGGCCAAATGAACGTCTAGTGGAATGTATAGGACTCTACGTTGTATCCGCATTACCCGAGATTCTACGAAAAGACCGGTTTACCTATATGTCCCTAAGAAATAAATAAATGACACAGATCTTATAGTTTACTAAAATGCAGTTAGAGATAATTTTGATAAATACCTAGGATGCTGAAAAGAAAGTGATAATTCTATCTACAAAGAGAGTTTATGGAGTATAGTTATTTTAATATTATAGATCAAATTCACAAAACAAGAGGTTTAAATTAATAGGTAGGTATTTGAAAATGAGAATCACCGTTTACCATAAATACAAATTGATTAGTTTTAATTAGCCTGCCTGCCTATAGAATTAAATAGTGAACTTCTTTCTACTTCAAACGAATAGCATGTTTATGAGTTTTAGTTTAGATTATTATTTTTCTTAAACCGTGTTAGTCGGGACTCTACGAGGATGCCTCGCTTCAAGACTATTCCGCAATCCTAGCCGCGAGAAGAGAGACATAACTTAGCACTCTATGGATTCACCTAGCGGGAGCCTGGTGTCCATTCGTGCAACAGAGAGAGAAAAACAGAAAACTGGAGTAGACCCCAAGACTTGTGACTTGGGCGTAGGTTTAAGGGATCCCTTTTGGAAGCACTTCCACACTCACCTTAACTACTGTCAGACCTCTCATCTGTTCAGCTAAATCTGACATAAACCCGCCAGTACAGTTTTAGATACTCGTTCTAGCATAGAACGTACTGCATTTCTGGGCAAGCCCAATTCTTTCAGCAGGTTATAGTGAGATTTTGCTGGTATATCTCTCACTCCTACTTTTACAGCAACTTTCTATGTAGAAATTAACTACATTGCCGTTTTTGTTAGTTTGTTTAGGAGATTATAGTAATCATTTTGTTTTATAGCATTTTCTTTAGAGATTTTATGAAGTCTAAATCTGCGTTAATTTGTTTAGAAGATTATAACACTTAGTATGTCGCCTCGCGTATCCTTTAGAGATTATAGTCTAAACCTACATCAATTTGTTTAGAAGGTTGTAATACTTTTTTCTGTCTCATCGCGTATGTTTTGTAGATTATGAACTAAATCTATGATTACTTCAGACAGTAATAAAATTAGTATTTTGCTCTGCAAGTCCGGAAGAACAGTCTAATTGTCAAATTCTTGCTCTGTATTAGTAACAGGAATTCGACGAGCTTTATTTTATCTAGCCCAAGGACTGACTTCGAAGCCTTGTAGCTCAAAACACTCATCCCATTAGAGCCTAAGTATTATTAGTACTGATAACCATGTACTCGAAGTTATTAATTTACTTTAATGTCTCTATAGGACAAAAATTTTATAAGTTGTCGAAAGTTTGTTATTATGCACATATTGCAAAATAAGGATCCTCGCTTTGAGGGTTTCTCGAAAACTATATGTTTGTTGCAGATATCTATCTTCATAAAATCATAAAATTACGTGTATTAACCTTGTTTCTCTCGAATCCAGCGCGTCTAGTCTCGGAACTAGAGCTCCGAATCAAAGATAATAGTTGCAACAAATTAAACTTACAGTTGAGTGTAACCCTTTTAAGTACCTAGGTTTCTCCAAATATGGTCATCTATGAGGTAATAAATTGAGTATTCCTCTATTTTCAGTTTCCTCGAAAGATAGGCCTGGAATCATTCAACTTTTAGATTCGAATTACGCTAATCACGCATAATGCAATTTTATATTTGTATGTACTTACAATTGATGGGTTGTGTTTTTATTTGATCCTTCTTTTTACATTTCTTTATTTAATTTTATCAAAGAAAGTATAATTTTTTCACATAGAAAATTTGCATGTTTGAGTGACGTTTCTCGTCAAACAAAAAGAACTCAAAAAATGCCAATATTTAAAACTGAAAATTTTCAAAGAAGTTTTTACTTTGCTCTCTGTCAACGAGGTCTTACTGTCTCGTTACAGGGGCTGCTCGTAACCAGGCAAGTACGACCTGACTGTCTGACCACGCATAGACCTTCTGGATGTCTATCGAGGTGGACAGTTCCTGATATACGTGCTTAAGCAGCCGAGCAAGTAATGTGGCTCCGCTCAATTCCAGTTTCGGAATAGTGAGTCGTGTCCTGATAGGAGCTACCTTGCTCTTCCCCAATAAGAGCGTGAGATTGACGTGGCCTCCAGCGTCAACTGTACGTAAGTACACAGATGCGGCATAACCCAGCTCGGACGCATCACAGAACCCGTGCAGGCTGATCCGGCTACGGCCTGGTGGCAGAATGCGCCGGGGCAACGCCACTCGATTGACCGTTTCGAGCTCAGATATCAAACGAAGCCAAATGTTAAGCGAGTCTCCGACCAGGGGGTCGTCCCATGAGACCTTCAGAGTCCAAAGTCGCTGTAACAGACACTTGGCTGCGAACAGAACCGGACTGATCCAACCGTTTGGATCAAACATCCTGGCGATGGTGGACAAAACCGTCCGTTTTGTCCACGCGCGTGTGGCTTCCAGTGCCACCCGAAAGGTGAAGATGTCAGCAACCGGTTGATACTGCATGCCCAGAACCGCAATCCCGTGCGGATCGTCACCTTCCTCGAAGAGCCCCGGATCCTGCTGGTGATCATCCGGGATACCAGCCAGGACGTTGGGGTCGTTAGAGAGCCATTTCCGAAGCTCATAGCCTCCAGATGCGAGAAGCTCTGTAAGCTCATCCCGGAGCAACAGAGCTTCCTCCACCGTCTGCGCACCAGTGCAAACGTCGTCCACGTACAGGTCGCGTTCCAGAACTGCGGCTGCGCGTGGGTACCGAGCCCGTTCTTGCTCCGCCAACTCCAGCAGTGAGCGGATCGCAATGAAGGGGCTTGATCTCAACCCATAGGTGTTGGTGTTCAACTCATACACCATCATAGGGTCCTGAGGACTTTCCCGCCAGAGGATCAACTGGAACCTCCTGTCCTCGGGGTTTATGACCGTTTGTCGGAACATCATACGGATGTCCGCTCCCAACACCACCTGATGCCTACGGAAATTCAGGATGATGTCTACAATATCCCGATGTAACTTCGGTCCAGCGTGGAGGCACTGGTTCAGTGACACTCCTGTCGAAGTCGGAGCGGATCCATCGAACACCGTCCTGAGTTTGCCTGTCGACGCTTTCAAAACAGCGTGATGAGGCAAAAAGTAGTGGTCCATGGTCGACCAGTCGTCGCGAGCCGGAGACATGTGGCCCAGTGCCTCATACTCCCTCATGAACTCGATGTACTTTTCCCGAAGTACAGGATCTCGAGCCATGCGTCGCTCCATGGACCTGAGCCTTTTCTCGGCCAATGATCGAGACTGGCCCAGACGCGGGGGGTTATCCCGGAAAGGCAGCCTAGTCTCCAATCGCCCAGAAACCATTCTCCGAGTGTGAGCCTGATAAAAGTTCTCACACTCCACGTGCTCGGGATCCAGCCGAGACACGGTAGGCGGCTCTTCGGTCTCCCAGAACCTCTGCATGATCTGAGCGAGGGCCGTTCCCGTAAAAGAAGCCTGATTCGACTGCTGCCACTCATCCACCATTCCCAAAATGGCGTTCCCGTAGATGGTGGGCAGCGCCATCAGCGAAGACTGATCCAGCAGTCTAGGCTTGCCGTTCATGATGTAACCCAGTACATCAGAACCCAACAAAAGGTCTACCGGACCCGCCATCCCGAAGCGGGGATCCGCCAACCTGAGACCCTTAGTACAGGACAAAAGATCCGGATCTATGTCCGCCTGAGGAAGCCAACCGACAACCGAATCCATGACGGTGGCCCTGACCGCAATCCTTTCCGAATATCAATGTACGGACGAGAAGGAGAGGCGGGTCTGTCCAGCCAACCGCACCTCTGTGTTCCCGACTCCTCGCAACGGAGTCGGTGACGGAAACCTAGCCAGGCCCAGGCGATGAGCAACCCGGGTTGTCAAAATACACCCCTGGGACCCTGTGTCCAAGAGCGCTCGTATCCGGACGTAGTCGCCTCTTGGACCCCAAACCCTTAACCAGAGGGTGGGCAGCAGGACCACCGGTTGATCCTGTGCCAAGGGAACGGAGGCTAGTCAATCCCTCCGAGGCCCGTCCGAACCCGTCGGACTACAGGGCCCAGCCCAATATGGCTGCCGAGTGCAAAGGGCGATCGGAGGGGGGGCATATCCGGCCGCCCTGCCATACCGAAAGTAGGGCGGGTGGTATTCCAGCCTCGGATGTTCATGGAGGGGAGGCGTGTACGCCCTCCATTGCATTAATCGCGGATCCAGCGGCGGAGAAGGATAACGCTGGGGAGGTGGCCCCCGTGGTGACTCCGGTATCACCCTTCCACCTCTCCAGTTCGCCCGCGTCCGCGCGGGCTGTGAGGTCGGTGACCGAGCCGCGTGTAGGACGCCCCTTGTTGGGCTGCCCGGTGCTGCCGTGGGTTGGGGTGGAGGGGGTGTGCTCCACGCTGTAGCCACTTCATTGTTGTACAATGCGTGGCTCTGCGTGGGAGCGCCCCCGCCCGTGGAGGGCCCCCTCCCTGAGGGCTGTCGACCAGCACCATCGCTCCTGGTGCACAAGAGCTGGTGGTGTGGTCCCCCACACCCAGGACACGGCCGTGCCGTGGGGCAGTCATTGTACAAATGACCCCCCAGGCACCCGTAGCACCGACGCAACTTCCGAACGATCCCTCGTCGGTCGGAATTCGTCCTCGCAAGCAGGGCCGGACACTGCACCAGCGCGTGAAGCTGGCCACAGTTCGGGCAATCCTGCTCCGACGCAGTCGTCACCGTCGCCGTCCGCTTTACCCCACCCAGAGTGCGGGGATTGGTAGGTCGCGGTCCTGTTCCGGCAGGGCCACGAGCTGACGCGGCGGGCTGCGCCTCCTGAGGCGCCGACTCTGCCATCCTCGCCTCCCACTCCAGGACCCGAAGTAGCTCCTCAAACGTGGGGAAGACCTTCGGGTCTGCGTGAAGGCCCCTTTCCCGCTCAAACCGGGCGCGCAACTCCAGCGGCACCTTGCCCAGCAGGATGTGGACCAGCAGAAACGACCAGTGTTCCACTGGCAGTCCCAAGCTGCGCAAGGCGTTGTACGCCACTTTCACGGACGTGAGGATTAGCGGCCTCAATTGAGACCTCTCAGTCACCTTCGGCAGCCCCAGTATTTGGGACACGTGAGCGTCGGCGAGGAGCCGAGGGTTTTGGAACCTCGTATCCAGCAACTCCATCGCCGTGCCGAAGTTGTCGTCGTCCAGCTCCAGGTGCTGGATCAGGGAGAGTGCCTCACCCTCCAGTGACGTGCGGAGATAGGCCAGCTTCTCCGCCCTCGTCAAGTCCGTGCGTGAATCTACGAGAGAGGCGAACATACTCCGGAAGCCGCTCCACTCTCGCAGGTTACCTGTGAACCTGGGCAAGTCCAGGGTGGGAAGGCGTCCCACTACACCCGAACCCGCATCCCTGATGACGGGTCCCGAGCTCGCCCTTCCCTGACGAGACCTCTCCAGCTGGCGAACCCTTTCGGAGACCTCGTCGTACACATCCAGGATGCGCCGCATGTCCGCGTCAATCCTCTCCATCTGGTCCTCAGGTGGAGGCGGCCTTGCATCCCGCAGCAATCCTGTGCTCCTCTCAGCGACCTCCAGGCGCCTGTCGAGCTGTTCTGCCCTGTTTAGCAGCGCCTCCTCCCGGTCTCTCCGGCCGGCTATCCTTGTAAGGATTCGAACCATCGGAGCTGGTTGGCCAAATCCGAAGCCATTTTTAAATTTAAATTTAAACCAACCTAAAGTTCGGACAATGTCACAACAAATATATCCGCAACCTATTAAACCTTAATACCACTTAATACTAATTTCCCGACAGTTTGGGGAGAAATTATACACTGGTATTACAATATTTAATCTTGGCTGAATGACTCAGTAACCAAGTTCGTGAATTAAAAATTTAAAACACACAAAAGAATATCTGGTTTACCTGATATTTTCCCAGAAAAATAAAAACAACAAATATATTATTACGGGGTTATTTACGGTTAACCACGCTCTGTCTACCAAAAAATGTATAGTATTTATGCCAGAAATACCGTCTCGGGGCCCATCAGCGAGAATTAAACATTATTATTTTGCAGCTATACCGATTTTAATATTTACCCCCTAATTGCAAACAAAGTACCGAAAAGAAATCACTTACGTAGGGTTCCCGGCGTCGTCCAAAGCCCTGTTTGGTTATTAGGAATAGGGAACGGAACACGGGAATAAGGAAACCAAACCAGACGATATCGAGGCGATCTCCCGCCCCAGAACGATCCTGCGTTCTAGAAGCGGCCAATCCAGCAGCCACTTCACAATTAATAGTCCAGCACTAATCCAGTAGTCACAATTAATGTTAATAACGTGTTCCCGCACAATATTAAAGCTTTTATCCCGAAAAACTCATGTCATTGTCGTTCCCGCGACCAGAGAAAAAATACAAGGAGTGGCTCGAACGTACCGGCGAAACGAGACAACGTCACTTGACAGCCGGCTGTCAAAACATAGATCCGCTATATTTCGATGGCCGATATAATGTTGCCCGATTATACGGAACAATTGCCCTTCAAACCGGAACACAGTAAGGTTTGCTTGCACATTACTACTTGGCGGTAGAATAACTGGTAAAGGTGTGGTACTCCCCAGGCGGACTCTACTAAGAGTCCTACCATTACTAGAAATGCGTTAGCATTTCCCACTGGCCATCTAGATATGCGTCAGGATTTCTAGATGACCATGATCATAGTCACGCCTTCAGATTTCACCCGCGTAGTGTACAAAGTAAGCTATCAAATTCTGAGTTATACGTTTTCACTACTATCGGCAGTTCCTATGACTGCTATTTTTTTTAACCATGCTCTAACAAAATCACAGAGATCAAAGGTTAGTAAGGACTGCATGAAAGAAAATTGGCCAAGTGATTCAATGTTTTTATGGAATAATTTCATTCACTGAGTAATAAACAGTATTCACACATAGGTCAAAAGCAAAATTTAAACTTTTTACAGCATACAAAATAAATAAATAACCCACACACAGAAATGTGGAATCTCATAGCCCAAATTTTGTAATCGATCGATCGATATTTGACTTAGTTTCGATATTACGATAAAATTATCACATTATCGGGCATCTCTATTACACTATTGGTATACTTTTTTCATAAAATTATAGTATTTATCTATGGTGAATATGACGTTGTCATTGTGTGTTGATAAAAATAATTATTATTGTTTACATGTTTACATTTTCGTGTATTTTTGTTCTTTATTAGGTGCAAATGTTCTTTTCGCACCTTACCTAAGATTTATAACAAGTGTATTGTACCAGGCTGCAGTTACTTCGGAAAATACGTCTGTTACATACGATTCCACATTGGAAAGAAAAACACTCCAAATATGACTTATATCCTGTGAAGTGGTGATTCTTTTGCTAAAAAACTGTTGCGGAACTTAATCAAGATGAGTTCTGACTCTAACATTGGACTCGCACTATCGTAATTAAAATTAAATAACAGAAACTTTATTGGTACCTACGGCTCAAAACATTTTTGAAAGAAATTGTTCAAGAAGAAATAAATGTATCAAGCCAATTTGCGCTATATTTTTCTTATAGAAACTGGTTCCTTTTAGGCGTAAAAAATTAAATAATGTATGATGTATACCTACCTACTGGCGCGAATGCACGAGTTGGCAAATTAGATCTTTGTGTTGATGCAGTTTGTTTATTTAAAAAAAATAAAAAATAAAAATGGCGGCGTATCATTTTCAGCACAGATAAAGTGAATTTAGTCTAGTAACCATAGACCAATGTTCCTTGTTCCCGACATGTCTGTCTGAGAGTATCTCTCTACCTGGTCTGTGACTCTTTCGTTGGTTGATAGTTGATAGCTCTGAAAGGATGAAAATAGTTGTAGCTTTCATTTTGATAAACATTTTCACTCAAACATAAACGCAAAAAACATTGAATAAACTTATTTCAAGCATTGTATTTAAGAACACAAAGTACCTTTTAGAGTAGATTATAATATTAAGATGTTCATGTGACGAAGTTCTTAACGTGATGGCGTATAAAATACTTCAAATGGGTTTTAGAAGCTCGACGCTACTATTGATGCTTATCCTCCTAGGACCCCTCGTACATATTCCTGAACAAAATAATTTAGTGCAGTCAGTCCCAATGCTAATTCAGACTTGTACTCATAGAGACCTATGGTACACTTTTCTGTACATATTATTCAAGCGGTCTTCTGTTCGTTTTGAATTCTCGCGGCCTATATTGTGACACGACACCTGACGTATTAGTGCATATTGTCTATGGTTTCAAAACTACCAACTGTTTAAAGATCATTAGTGAAACACACGTGTGAGGTTACGAAAAGATGGCGCCGCCCGGCCGTGCAGGTAAATATTAATCTTGATTTATCCTAAGGATCACAATCGATTTTATGCTATACATTTATTAATTTATTTCGATAATGAATATAATACTATTTTTTTCATTAGTTATACTGTTTTGTTTTTGCAAACTTTATTTATTTCACATCGAATAATTAAGTACATTTTTCTGTACTTTGGGACTTAACTTCAAATTTTGGAAAATTCAATTTGTTCATTTTTCTGTACAGTGGGTCGTAAAGTTAATAGTAGTTTGGCAATATGTTTTTATACATTATTACTTTGATCCACAGGTCTAACAGATAGGGACATCTATGACTTCCTCAACCAATCGGACTATGAAGATGATGCAACAGATGATGAATATAATCCACCCGTGAATCAAGAGGACTCTTCTGATACGGGTGAAGATGATTAATCTCCCTTACCTCCTCTTCTGCCTATGTCAACGCGTGGGCGAGGCAGAGCCCCTGTACGTAATAGCAGAGGCCGAAGCTGCGGTGGGCCACGTTCTAGATCAAGCCACATCGAGTATGCCGACACAACGGTAGAAAGTGATCAGGCAGCGGAGTGGCAGGCTAAAAATTTTAACCCGCCAACTCCACATCTTTCGGAACCCAGTTACCAGCCTACTGAAACTGAAAACTTCAGCAGTATCAATTATTTTGAGCAATACTTAGACGATTTCTTCATACAACTAATTACCGAAATTAGATTAATAAGTCTGAAAATTGTATTTTTATGAAAAATGCTGCCTTTTATATAAATAATATTAAACAAGTACAATTTATCCACTTGTATTTTATTTTTCTTGAAACAGCCTATGGGAGGATTTTAAGACCCAATATACATTTTTATGTACAAATTAGAATCACATAAAAATACCAGAGTAGTCATCTAGACATCCATAATTAACCTACATATATATCATTTTAACATAAATAATCCAAAAAACATTTAAATGTAGCATTTATATTCCTGGGCCTGAGAAGGAATATTTAATTTGTACACTTTTGTGTACAACGTGTCTCTACGAGCACAAAAAATAATTAACCCTGGGTCCTAGGAGGTTATAGCTTTGTTTTTCCATTGGGAGTGCAAGTCGCTGACAACATCGGCTAATTTCTTCATTACTGGAGTGTACGGAGCGTATGTCGTAATCACATTAGGACTACTTATAGAAGTCAGTCTGAGTATGAGGTCAGACAAATTCGTAGAAGGTGCATTGCTAATTGGAGCCGTGGTTCTGAATGTGATGTGCGGCATCCTGGCGTTTCTTAACGTGGACACGTGCGGAGACAAACCCACTGGAATTAACAAGGCATTCGTGTCTCTTTTTTGTTCAACTATCTATTTCGCCGATTTAGTGTTTTCATGTGTTTACATTAAATGACGATTAATAGTGATTTTTCGGATCGATAACTTATTTTTGTAGTGATAGCTTATTTGGTCGCAGTATTGGGTAGGAAAAAACCTTACAGGCAAAAACCTTAACGAAATGCTTATGTAGCGTCGAAGACGCGACGGAGCTGAGTGGGACGTACTAGGTATATTCGTTACACGTTGTTTTGATGAACGAAATCATGTTAGCTTGCGTCACCTACATGCATATTACATTCTCTTTGCTACATGCGTAAAAACACTATATCTGTTTTTCTGTAGCTATACTCGTGTACTTTGATTATTTACTTGTCTAGATGAAGCGTTACGCTGTAATTGCGACAAAAGTAACAGACCAGGTTTCAAACACAAGCTTAACAATTATCTGTCACTGCTATTATTGTTCTTATGTCAGGGGTATGCATGATGAGTGATACAAGCTCCCCGAGTATTTCCTGTTAAAGTGGGTAATAGTACATTATGATATAAGTGCGCTAAGTTGATAGTTGATAATAACAGCTGAGGCGAAATTGCTAAGCAAAGACACAGAACCAGCCATTATACCATTAGTAATAAAGTAAATTAATATTTTTGTGTTTTGTACAAATACAAATACAAATACAAATACAAAAATCTTTATTGCTGTTTGTAGGTAAGATAAGATAATACAAAACATTTTAAAAGTTGCCCCATACAAACTGGCCTCTGCGAGAGGCATGCAATATGTCTGGCAAGACAATTTGTTAGTCTTAATTTTTAAATAAAAACAAAAAATTTTTTTTTTAAATAATAGTCAGCTGATTAAAGTCTTCTTCTTCCTCATCTTCTATTAACTTCTGGTTTTTATTTATGTCATCTGATTCTTCATCTTCGATTCATTTCTGGCTTCTATTTGGTGATATATATTTGTGTGAGATAAATGTTTGGTGAGCACAATTTCGCCAACGTCTTGTGTTTCATCAGGATATTGTCTTGTGTTTTTGAGTTTGATCAATATGTCCATCCAGGGTCTAAGGTCTTGCATTAGTAGATCTTGCAGTTCATCCATGTGAGGAATGTCAAAGAATGTATAAAGTGCAATAAATGTATATAATCAAAAAATCAAAAATGTCGTTAATTATAATATTCATGTAAATACTCAAAGAATGTCAAAATGTAATACAGTACAAACTAATTCATCATGATACAATATATCATTATTTGGTCTTATGTCAGTTGAATGTCAAATTTCATAATGGAATAATAATATCTATTGAGATATTAATGGAATAAGGTTTAAAGATTGTAAAAGTTTCATGTTAAACAATGTCTAAAATATTAGTATTCCAATTAATTTCCTTATCATTTAAAAATTCAGTTACAGTATAATAGCATTTGTGTATAAGCATTTTTTTTAGTTTACTTTTGAACATTGTTATGTTAAGTTCTTTTATGGCATTTGGCAGCTTATTATATAAAAGAGGAGCCATATTTGGCAGATTATTATATAAAAGAGGAGCCATTTGTTACAGATAAACTGTTGTAGTTTATGTTCAAAATTAATTAATTAACGAAATCATTATTTATTATATTATTTTACCTGTCAAAGTTAATTTTGTTCACAAAATGTTGACCACTTTTCTGACATAAAAACTCTTTACTAAGATTTAAAAAGGTACTGTTCGTTTTAGACGAAGCATTTTGAAACCGTGCGTTTTACATTACATTACCGCACAAGTACGTAATGAGATACATTACGATACAGAAATTGGTGAAATAGAAGACTCTTTACGAGCAAATGTGTTTTAAAATATATTTCGATTTAGTGATACCTAATTCGTTTTAATCTTGAATTCACTTAAATTAGGTAATATATTTATCACCATTTATCAATGCTATAAAATGAAAACACGTTTATTGTAGAAAATTATTTATTCTCAAAATTGTATTATAAAATATTTTTAACAAATAAAGAGAACGGAAACCATTACTTTTATTTAGTTACTAGCAGCAACTCACGGCTTTACCTGCGTAGTTTCAGTAATATTAATGTTTGGATGTTTGATACTCAATCACGTCGTAAGGTCTGAACGGATTGGGCTGAAATTTGGAGCACAGATTGTTATAGTCTAGAATAACATAGACTATTTTTGTCTTGGAAAAATATTGTGGATGACGGGAACGGCAAGTAATATTCTAAATGTCAATGTTTGTTCCACCATTACTTCGTAACGTCTCAACCAAGTCTCAACGGATCGGACTGAAATTTCAAAGATAGATAAAGTATGGTTAGCCTTAGACATACTTTAGCAGGGAATAAACAAATAATAAATAAATAAATATTGGTGTACATCACACACAACACCATCTGACCCCAAACTAAGCAAAGCTTGTACTATGGCGGCCAGATAGCTGATATAATACTTATATAATTTTAAATACATACTTATTATACATAGAAACACCAAGACACAGTGAAAACATTTGAATTCATCACACAAATATCTGCACTGGGTGGGAATCGAACCCACGACCCTCGGCTTCGCAGGCAGAGCTACTAACCACTAAGCCACGAGGCCAGTCAATACTTTTATCCCGAAAAAATTACAGGAACGGGATCTACGCGAATAAAATAGCACTTCTAGTTATAATAATAATAGGATGCCTAATAATGTTGCATTGTCAAGATCATTAGGTTACAGAGATAATCAATTTGTTCTTCTAGGTACCGCAAGAATTACAAATATCGTATACACAGGAGTACTTTAAAATACCTGTAGGTACTATAAAATACATTTTACTAGATCCTAGTAGCGTTTCTTTATTATTTTTTTGTAGTTCTCTTACTGATCATAGCTTTTTAAAGCAATGTATTTTTAGTAGAGATTTTCTTCAAATCGACTCAGGTGAAACCGCGGGTCACAGCTAGTATATAATATGTATATTGACAAAACGATGACATTTTCATTATTTTTAGCTCTGGGTCATCTGTGCTAGGGACCCAGAGCCTCACTCAGGTATTTCAAAGAGCTAGGCAGCTTCAAGTAGTACCACACCTTTGTCAATTATTCTACCGCCAAGCAGTAATGTGCAAACATTACTGTGTTCCGGTTTGAAGGGCAATGTTTCCAGAGAAATTACAGGGCTTAGAGATATAGCAACTAAGATCTCTGGGTGACGAGATCAGTGCGGTGCTAGGTAATGATTTTGGCTCTTCATGTTCCAATAGCTGCGTGTCACTGTGCTGTTATGTAGCAGGCATGTTGCTTACCATCAGGCACATGCCCTGCTCGTCTCGTCACTCTTTATTTAAAAAAAAAATGGTTGTCTGTAAAGCCGGGTTACTGACGTTAGTTGAACGTGACAACTTCAACTACGCCTTAGAGCGAGGTAACGCCGGCGGCGAGGTAACGGCGGCAACGTTACATGACGTCATGTTTTGCGGGCGCGCAGCCGGCTTCATCGAATTATAAGACGTTGTCACGTCAAAAAAAAAAGTAGTGACTGAAAGGCACAAACAATGCAGCGGAATGTCAGCACAGGACTCCTCAAACTCCTTCATGAGAATATGAATGTTCCTTTTTAAGTCCGAAGTTATAACCTACACTGGTTAAAATGAGACAAAGTTCTCGGTGTGCGTTTCAGCTTGGCCAATTAGTATTTTATTTTACGTACGGCATAGAAATGGTGTAAAAGAGCTGGAGCCACATTCCTGAAATCGATCGTATAACTGTAGGAATGCAATTTTGTCCTAGTGCACAAGTCACCTATCAAAGGCCTTTGTTTCATAGCTCCAACGTCAAATAAAAGTAATTGATCAACCAGTCCAATATACAGCGAAATCGCGTAACAAGATTAGTACTGGCAGCAGTGGCGTAGCTACCAAGGGGCTAGGCGGGGCAGTGCCCCGGGGCCCTCAAGCTCAGGGGGCCCTCGAATCCTTGCTAGAAATCGAACTGAACTTTTGGAAATTTCTCCCATTTTCAAAATAAATATGACATATTTACATTTTTATTTTCATACGACAGGTTGTAACCCCACTTTAATCATGATAACTCAGTTAAGAGAAATTCACAAATTCAAAAGTATGCCTAGGGAAATCCCTTAAATTCTTTCTGTAGGTTGGCAGTGTTGTCAATTTGACGATTAGTGATATGTGCGTTTTATTATTCATCGATGTGCGTTTTATTGTGAATTCGACTTAAGATTTTTTTTTCGAGAACGGTTCAAAAATAATTTGGAAATAAATCAAATGCCGTGAAGCGGGAAAATTTGAAAGGACGTAAATATTTACGTGAAGCTTTCCAAACTTACGTAAATAGGAACGGATAGGATGGGAAAGATAAGGAAATAAAGGGAAAGGTACATCTCAACGTGAGTTAATGAGTTTATAGACAAAGAGAGAAAAATTCAAATAGATAAAATTAAAATGATACACGTTTTATTGGTATGAGTGCAGTCTGTCATACTCGATCTCGTATTCGATTTTCTAACACCAACATTTTTATTATATGTTGCGGAAGCAACTTTATTACAAAAGTGTGACGAATTCCAAAGAAAATTTTCAGATATAATAGTCCCTAGTTTTTCACTTAAATTAATTATATTTACCACCTAGTTTTACCTCAACTAACTCAAGCATGTTTACGAATTATGTATGTTATTATTCTCTACAATTCCTGTCACTTCTGCAGCAGCTAAAAAGTAATTTAGCGAATTATAAATATTTAAGAAACAATATGGGCCAAACTCGACTCCGACATTTACCTATCGCTAATAGCAATTGAAAACAAAACCGCATCAAGCCTGGAGTAATCGAAGTCATTGATAATTTTGCGAAAACTAAAGCTAGAAAAAAAATGTTAATATAATTGTTATTTAGGGCTCCCGCACAAAAACACGAATTCACATCGCATCGTAAATATCTGCGAATTCGCACGAATGCATCGCAAGAACTTACGATGTGATTCGCATCGTGCATTCTTGCGATATTACGTTAGGTATACATGGTGACATAATTTTAGTCAGTTCTGTTCTGAGACAGAAGAAGAGAAAGGCGCTCTTCAAATAAAGATATTTATGCTCATTCTAAAATAATCAACAAAAAATATCTTCTTGTATTCTCAACCCATAATACTTGCGAGTAAAATAGTTCCCATCAGCATTCATAACCGTAATAAATGAATGAACCCAAAATCTTCTTTTTCTTTCCTATCTATTTAACAACAACAGCAGTACAGCAATCTTTTTGCGATCCATGTTACGCTTCCGAAAAACACGTCCAACACGGCTGACTACCGTTGAAGGTATGGTTACCCTAACTAACGGTTAGCCACACAAAATCGCACCCCAGCAATTCGCATCGCAAGTTCCTGCGATGCAGCGTCGTATCGCATCGCATCACGGTTTTGTGTGGGCACCCTAAGTCTATTGGTAGGCCCGACCTTTATATAATAAATCCTTGAATCTTCTCTATTTCGTTTATTAGCCAAACCTACACCAAGTATTCATTGTAATTCATGTTGTTACTGTTTAATATTTTTATTACCTGCCTCGCAGTGTACAAAAAAGAGCTTAAGTAGCTTAGTATTTTTAAAGTATATGTATATTTCACATTTTTATTTGATAAAACTTAATCAGTTTACATAGCAGTGGGGCCCTATTTTATAATTTGCCCCAGGGCCCTTGGTTACCTAGCTACGCCACTGACTGGCAGGCCCTGTAAAGGATTTAGGAATGAAAATAAAACAAGAACTGGCATCAAAGGGAGTTAGATCGGAATATTCAGGGGGTATGCAGCCAAAAAGGACGTCGGTACGAATCACAGTTTTAGGATCCAGTTCTACCTCAGTTCTACAGTGTGTTAAGGCCGATTTAAACTGAACGAACATAGAGCTAGAGCAGGAACAAGATCATTATTTCTCGATCTTTTAGTGTAAACGAAAGATCGTTCTTAGCGTTTTCCATATTAGATATTCCATAGAATCTTTGCGAACGCAAACAAAACAACGAAAGAATGTTCTACGTTTGTTTACACCAAATGAATTTGATACAGTGGGGATAGAATGAGCATTCGCTCGTCTGATGTAAATCGGCCTTTCCGCGTTACAAAACCTGCTCGATGTGGGTGGTATCTTTGAGTTCGTTTAGCGCCACAAGCATTACATAAATATACATGTGCAGTATTTTTTCTCTCCGTTTCTGGTTATCTTCTTACCTATATATAAAATTCTTGTGTCACAGTGTTTGTTTCCTTACTCCTCCGAAACGGCTTTACTGATTTTTACCAAATTTTATATGCATATCAGTAGGTCTGAGAATCGGCTACTAGCTATTTTTCATACCCCTATGTGTTAGGGGTTGTGCAACTCAAAAAAAAAAAAAAAAAGTTTTTATTTTTTTATAATGTGGCGTTAAAAATACATACAACCCTACATTTTAACCCTTTCATCACCAACTCCTGTTTTTTATAGCCATTTTAGTAATTTAATCATTTGACAGTGAACTCCTAAACGACGGGACCAATTTGAATGTTTTTTTTTTGGGTGTGTATACGAAGATGGTTTAAATTCACAAATAAGCCCGGCAGATGGCGCTGCAGACAGTGTCTAGGTTATGTCCGAGCGAAGCCGGAACGGGCCGCTAGTTTATTTATAGGAGTGATATTGTTATAACGGACGGATATTAGAGGAATCGAGGAAGCGCGCGCTATTTGATTTGAACAATGAGCGCCCGCGGTGGCGGAGTTTTGGATGTTTCGACGTTTTGGTAGCTCTACCACCTGGGAATGCCTGAACAGGGTAGCGATTCTGAAACCATTCGGTTGCATCCGACACGGAATCTCATCTCTCGGTCCTTGTCTTATCTGTTGAGCATGACAAAGACCGAGAGATGAGATTCCGTGTCGGATGCAACCCTTAGAATAGATGCAACCGAATGGTTTCAGAATCGCTACCCAGATCGGGCTAAAATTTGGGTCATGGATAATATATGGATATATATCTGGAATTAGTACCTTTGCCAGTTATTCTACCGCCAAGCAGTAATGTGCAAATATTACTGTGTTCCGGTTTGAAGGGCAATGTTTTCAGAGAAATTACAGGTCTCATAGATATAACATCTTAGATCTCTGGGTGACGAGCGCAGTGCAGTGCTAGGTAATGATTTGGACCCTTCATGTTCCAATAGTTGCGTGTCACTGTTCTGTTATGTGGCAGGCATGTTGCTTACCATCAGGCATATGTCCTGTTCGCCTCGTCACTCTTTATTTAAAAACAAAAAATTGGTAGTCATAGGAACTGCCGGTAGAAGTGAAAATATATAACTCAGAATTTGATACCTTACCTTGGAAACTACACACACGGTTGTAACCGGTGGGCGTGGCCTCGCCAGCTTGGCATGGCCATCTAGAAATACGTCAGCATTTTCCATTGGCTGATGCGTTTCTAGATGGCCAATAGCCATGGTCCCGAGTTTACGCGAAGCTTTCTTATCATACCCGAGCGTGACGAATGAAATCAATTCACAGCCCACGAAAAATCTGTCTAGGCGCGACTAAAGAAGTTATCACTTCAAAAAAATTTTTATAATCCATAGGCTACTTTTGATCGTGGAAAAATAGCGAGAACGGGAACTACGCGGATGTAACCGCGGGTCGCAGCTAGTTCATACTATTAGTAAGGTAGGATTTTATTCAATTTTCGGTCTGCTACTCGTTGTACCTATAGTAGTATAGGTACAACGAGTAGTATTTATATAAATAATATTTAGTACATAAGTACCTACCTACTTGCATCTAAATAATTTATTTACTCCGAAAGTAATTCCGTCTTAAATAATAGGCTTGATTTTTTGATTTTTGATTTAGTGTGCCATCAAAAGGCTACTCAATAACTAAAACATAGGTGAAATAATTACTTTGTTATCTGAAAAACTTCGCGTGATACCACTATTTTAAAATCACAATTTTTGACTTTACCAAAAACGCTTCTAAAGCGTGACGTCACAGTCTGGCATTTTCTATGCGTCGCGCGTAAAGTTTGTATGTTAGCTATATTAAATATTGCGTTTAGGAAACAGCAGGTCTACTACGAAAACAACCTCCGAATAATCGGATACGACCGACAGCTGTCCCAATAATCGGTAAGGTAATTATATGCTTTCGGAGTGACGTTTACGACACAAAAACTGTCAAATCTATGTCGGTCGGAATTCGAAATGAACGAAAAGCCCGATCCGATCAACCGACTGATTGTGTTTCGTGGTAAGAAACATCCATAAGTTCGGCCGATATATCGTTTATCGGACTTCGTAGTAGACCTGCTGGTTTCATAACAAAAGTCACTTTAAATTGAATGGATTATCCAATGGTAAATACATTTTCTAATAATATCGTACTTTTAAAATGGACTTGCCCATCCAATTTTGAATGATCATAAAGTAAGTTAAGCAAAAGAATATCAAAATTAAAGTAGGTATGTGTTTTATTCTATTTAAATACTGTCATTTTGTCAAATAGTTTAATATTATTTCAGGATCAGTCGTCATGCCTAAAATCGACTAAATTTCGCAAGAAGCTTTTGACTATGACGTCAAATGAAATCAAATTTTGTTTTTTTTTTGATGGTTCATAAACCGCTTCCCCGTTATGACAAAATATATATTCCGAGAGCTGTCACCAATTCTTGGGTAGGCATTTGAGGCAAGCTGACAACTTGTCGCATACCTCTCCTATTATCCGGGGATGGATGGACGGACGAACATACACACAGACAGGCATAAAAGTAAAAAAATGCAGAGGAGTCAGAGAATCACTACAAACTCCACAGTTTGCGCTGAGACCGCGACACGAGACAGCGACACGAGACCGCGACACAAGACAGCGACACGAGACCGCGACACGAAACCGCGACACGAGACCGCGACACGAGACCACGACAAGAAACCGCGACCGCGACAGGTACTTGACACTATGGAATGATATTTTACACAGTTGTGGATTATTTGTATAATTTTAATATACTAATTATAATAATATAAATATAATAATTTAATTGAAATATCTAAGCAATTAGATTAATCATGTTTTGTAATTATCTTTTTTAAATGACATGTAACATTGGAGTTATTAATAAATATATTGTATTGGAATTGTATGGGCACCAGTTCGCGCTGAGACCGCGACAGGAGACCGAAACAGGTCGCGGTCGCGATCTCGGCGCGAACTGGCACCCATCCAATTCCATAGTGTCAAGTACCTGTCGCGGTCTCAGCGCGAACTTGTACCTATAGAGTGCTCCAAAAATGAATAAATTCAAAACATTTTCAATGTACAGAATACATATCCCTAGTTTTAGTTTTTGTTGTCCTCTCTAGCATTGCTTAGCTTTATTCGCGACAGCACTTCAATAATCGAGCGATAGAGAACGTGCGCTCTTGTTACGAAAAGTTGGAAGTTTTTACACCATGCAAGCATGGACGAAATAAAAACGTTTTTTAAACGTCCTTGCATGCAAGTATACTTTTGTATTTTGAGTGGGAAAACTATATTCGTTAAAAAGTAAATTAAATTTGAGGAAAACTGAAATGAGGAAGAAGGGTGTGGATGTCAACATATAGGTACGAACACTGGGGCAAAAGAGACAAAATATTAATTATATGTATGGTTCGGTTCATATTTTGTATTATTAGCTTTCAGAAAAAATGTTGTACCGCAGTATTACAAACCTTAACTTAAGTTCAAGGCTGCCTTTTAATACGTTTCACTTCACCATTGTCAAAATAGGGATGTTAACACTAGTCATAAGTTAATGTTTAGTGTTCATTTTGTGATAGCCTGTATTAATAGAATATCGAAATTCATATTTTTATAATTATATGTTACTTTTAAATATTATTATAAATGCAATATTTTTAATATGTTGTCACGTGACTCCAAACACCGATATGGCTTATTACGTCACTAGCCGCAAAACAAGCTGTCGAAGACTGACTAGACTGTACTTCTCTGCATTTTTGTTATAGTTTGCGATCTTATCGACGACGATTTTGATAGTTCTTGAATACACAAGTAAAAATAAGAAAACATAAACTGGACAAACAGTTATGTTGTCCACTGTGTTTTTTTTTTTTTTTTTTATTGCTCTATGTGGATTAGTCTCACAATTCCGCCAATGTCACGTTAAATGATAGGCCGTCAAACAAAGAGATAGGGGCCAGTAATAGGAATATTGTACAGTAGAGGGGATTTTTTTATCGTCCACTGTGTTAACAATGTTTTGCGGGTGGTTACATCGTGTCAGTCATTAGTGTTTTAGCGGGAAAATTTAAAATTACTTCATTATACCTAGTATGTTTACTCATCAAAAATAGTAATATATTTATTTTTTATATGGTAAACAAGCATCAATCTTCAAAATAAAATTATTTCCGAAAAAATGTTAACATCGCTATTCTCTTAAAGTTTCTAGGTATCGCCCTACTTACAAGTAGTCTGTGGAGCTCTTTATTCAGTCTGTGGTATGTGGTTTCTATCTAGTGTAAAGTCCTTGTTGGCTAAATGTTGTCGTCTGAGTTTAGTCGCTACTGAATTCAGTGAAGTGTAACAGCAATCAATAAGTTAGCATACTAAATTCTGAAGCGAGGGTTGCTGGCTTCTAACTTGCTTCTGAACTCAGTTGACTAACCTTGCTTCTAAATTCAGTCACTAAATTTAGACAGGTGTGATAAGAGCTTCAGTTATTATTCCGAGAACTGGTA
Source organism: Ectropis crepuscularia (assembly GCA_963693475.1). Lineage (NCBI taxonomy): Eukaryota > Metazoa > Arthropoda > Insecta > Lepidoptera > Geometridae > Ectropis > Ectropis crepuscularia. The sequence continues at coordinate 41,052,631 of OY856338.1, forward strand.
GCAATTTATGGGTAGGTATTTGAGGCAAGCTGAAAACTTGTCACTTCTCCTACTATACCCCAACTCCCACCCAACACAGCGGTAAAAATGTATTTTAAATTTTAATTGGGTATTATTTATGACAAAAAAATAGTGATTCTTAATAAGACAAACATAACAAAGGTCTTTCTACCTGCCATATTTTATAATCTAAATTGTTGAGGGATTCATTTTGCCTCGCTACACAGTCTGCACCTCCGTGTTAGGATATAATAGGAGCGCTATGTGACAAGTTTTCAGCTTCCCTAAAGGTCGGGTAACACAGAGGCGATCCGGTAGCGATAGCGATCCGATAGCGATAGCGATCCGATACCGAGTACGGGATCGCGCCCGCTTGCTGTGTTTCAGCAGGTCTACTACGAAGTCCGATAAACGATATATCGGCCGAACTTATGAAGTTTCCGACCACGAAATACAATCGGTCGGTTGATCAGATCGGCCGTTTCGTTCGATCCGACCTTCGTCCGACCTAAGTCTATAACTTCCGACCCGAAATGTATCGATCCGAATGTTTTTCGTGGTAGGCTACAATCCGATTCAGCTGTCGGTCGGATGCGATCATTCGGAGTTTGTTTTCGTAGTAGACCTGCAGGTTGCATACAAATTCGAACATTACAAAAAATTCCGTCTCGCTATCGGATCGCTATCGCTATCGGATCGCCTCTGTGTGACTCGGCTTTTAAAAGAATTGCTACCAGCTCTCAGAATAAATGTGATAAGTGGAGTAAACGTTTGACTGCCGTAGATTAACCTTATCATCCCGTCCAAAATTTGTTTAAAACGTTCTTGATAACGTCACTAGAGATTACAGTGTTCACTGTATCTAAGACTCCCGGTGATCGATCAGTTGTGGTAGTTCTGGTGGTTCTGGTGGTAGAGGTGGTGTGGTATGGTGGTTCGGTGGTGTGGTATGGTGGTTCGGTGGTGTGGTATGGTGGTTCGGTGGTGTGGTATGGTGGTTCGGTAGTGCGGCGTCGTGGTGTGGTGGTGCGGCGTGGTGGTGTGGTGGTGCGGTACGGTGGTGTGGTGATGCGGTACGGTGGTGTGGTGATGCGGTACGGTGGTATGGTGGTGCGGTACGGTGGTGTGGTGGTGTGGTGTGGTGGTTGCGGGTTATGCATTGAAGGAATTTCAGCATAGTACACGCCTCCGTTAAGAATGAATATATTAACGTGACGCTTGACTCGTCCTCGGCTCGATCCGCTTCTGATAGCTTGAGAAACCAAACTCTCGTCTTTCTTACTATCCGTGACGTTTCTTCGGTTTCGTGTTTTCATGCCAGTTCCACAGGAACCTTTCACGCACGATTGTTGAGCAGCGTCGAGGAGCTCCAAACATATGAAGTACAGAATCACTGAAATTAAGAAAACAGTAGATTGTTAATTCATATCGTTGACGAATATTAAATATTAACAAAAGATGACCGCCTGATTTAAATGTTTTGATATTGATATCTTCCAATCCGTTTGGATCCAAGTAGAACCGGAGTAGGAAAGTCGAGAGTTTATTTCGAAATTACGTTTTTCGTAGAAAGAGAGTAAGTTGACGTCCTGGTTTTGCTTCAGAAAAATCTTCCTTTCTCGTCCATACTAGATACTACTAAAATGAGGCAGGAAGAGCAAAGCAGGTGAGGCTGATGTAAGCGTTTTAAAACATCTCTTTCGTACCTAAATTTAAAACTCACATGGTAAAAACACATTCATTTTCTAGAATGTCTAGAAAATTAACTTTCTTTCTGTATTAGTTTCATTGGTCACATAGGTAACATGAGAGTAAGTAGTCAACTTAACACTGGAGTTAATTTGCGTCAGTACCACTTGAACATGTTTATTGAAATTATAATTATAGTGCTCAAACAATAATTATTTATTTCCCATTATGACGGAAATTAGTAATTTGTAAAACAGGGTCAGAAGAAATGTAACTCATTACGTACTTGTGTACTTTAAGCTAGCGAAACGACGTAACAAAAAAATGTATTTTTGTCTGTGTATCTGTCTGACCCATCGATCTTAGAACCCGAACAGATAGTCAGATTGGAAATATTTTTGTAGAGTTATTATTAGTATTCAAATTAACGTGGTTGTTTCGGGTCTATTTATGCGGTAGCATAACAATTTTTGTACTATTACCTACTTAGGTATAACGTTTTTAGGACTAAATATAATTTACCATAACAACTAAACGCATAACTGTTATCGCATAATTTTTACTAGCATAATCATATATAGCATAAAGATAACTTAGCATAAAGATAACTTAGCATAAAGTATAAAGGCACACATTGACAAAAGCGGATGGTACGGTAAGAAATATGGTACTCTTTTTGACTCCGGGTGGGCTCCTGTGTCGCTTCTCCATACTCGGCCTCCGCTACGGAGGTCGCCGGCTCGCTTTGCCCGCCACCTCCCCTTCGCTACGCTTGCCCTCGCATGGCTCACTCCACTCAGGACATCCCTTGAGCTTCTGGCTCCCGCATTTTTTACATACAGTCTAGGGGCAGTAGCGACAAGACTAGGTGGAGTTGGGGTGCTCCGAGTCGGATCTGAGTTCTATATAGCCTGGGTCTATATTTAGTAGCACAACAAATAAATATAAAAATCTAAAGACTATTTGTTTATGCGTCTCATCAATAGTCGAATTTAATGTATTACATTAGATTGTTATGCTTAAAACACATTATGCCAAAAAACGATTATGCAAAAATTACATTATGACACCATATATTATGCAACATTCATTATGCCAAAGTAAATTAGGAAAAAAAAGTTATGTGCCTTAAATAGCACCAGGTTGTTGTTACACATATTTTATTGGGTAAACGGGTAACTCACATGTAATATGGCCGGTCAATCCGACCCGAGTTTCGTCCGGCGGCCTTTTTCAAGGAGAGAGCACGCGCGCTGGCTGAAGTGCCATTCATGTATCTATTAGTTTGTTTTTCTGCTGACATGGTCTGTTGTAATAAATATATATTTATGAACAGTTATTTATTTATTCTATATTTATCAGTATGTTTTACAAATACTGTATGTATTAATTTTCTTTGTGTTTATTTATTTATATTATTTTTTGCTACTGTATGTCACTTTATTAGCTTTAATTCTATTTAGCACACCCCATTTTTCATTAATTCTAAAATCATTTCCATCCTAAGGTTGCCTGGAACAGATCACTTTTAGCGAAAAGGTCGCCGATTGTAAAACTAGTTTTTATTGTTCTTTTGTTACTGTATGGTTTTGGTCTGTACAAAAATAAGTAAATCTATCTATGTACTATCTACACCCTGATATGCATAAGAAGGTGTCGATAACTGTAGTCAACATTTCGAGAGTTCCATAGTTTTTTCCCCGTCTCAAAAATGCCCAAACTACTTAACGAAGTTTGATCTTAAGAATATAGCGTAAGCATAAGGCCACTGAATAGTCCCACTGCTAGAACTCGGGGCCATCTCTCGCAAGGAGAGAGTCATGCCGGCCTTCCACTGCGGAAGAGTAATGAACTGGAAATAGCTGAGCGGAGTGATATTCTGAGAACTGGTAGCTAATCTTGAGAAGATGTTTCAGGCAAGCTCAAAACTTTTCACATTGCCTTATTATACCCCAACACGGGCCACGGAGGTGCACACTGCCCCACCTGGCTCGTGAGAAGCGTTGAAGAAGAAGAAAATGTTGATATATTGTAGGTTAATTTATAGAGTAACAAAAAAAGTAAGCCAGACGATCTATCGGGGACTTTAACATTGCCCGATGCATGCGAAACAGCAAAAAAACATGTTTAATAAATGTATTTGAGGCAATTTGAAATTTTAACAGGGTATTATTTATGACAAAAAAAAGATTCTCAAAAAGACAGACTATTTTCGTGGGGAGATTCCAGCCAGCTGATTATTTTATAAAGAGATAGAAACCCCCCACCAACATGATCCTTCTTTTTGAGAATCTTTATTTTGTCATAAATTATAGTAGATACTTATTATTTATGACCTGTTTAAATTTCAAATTGCCTGAAATACAATTTGCTTTTGAAACATATTTACACACATTTTTAATTTTTTTTTGTAAAATGAATATGTTTGAGGCAATGTGAAATTTTTACTAGTTGTAGTGTAACGTTTAAAGAAAAAAAATAAAATAAGCCCGATGATTTAGTCGTGGTTTAAACATTGCCAAGCGCGTGCAAATATGTTTTTTGCAAAAAATACAAATAATGCGTGTGCCATAATTTGAAATTTAATTTAGTTGTTATTTATTTATAACTACAAAATAGGGCTTCTCAAAAAGAGAGATAATTTTGGAGGGGACTATCTGCCTGCCAGGTGATCTCTATACTGAGGGATTAATTTTGCCCCGCTACTCACCAGCTAGGTCTGCACCTCCGTGTTGGGATATAGTAGGAGAGCTATGTGACACGTTTTCAGCTTTGCTCAAATACCTACCCAAAATTTGCTACCAACTCTCGGAATTTAAGTATCGACAATCACCATTCTCCCGACTAGACCAGCCGTAACTTCTAATTGAAAAATGGAATTAGTGGAATTAATAAGTAGGTCAATTCAAAATATTATCAAAATACAAGTAAGTACATTTCTTTCCTCACTATCTAATGCTCTGACGTCAGTGCCTAGCTATTTTAGTAACATAAATTAGTTACAATGGCTGATGGTGAAATTGGACGGTAACTTCCATACATTTTATTTATTTGAGTATCTGATTTCATTACTTACGTAATCAGGTATCATTACAGGTAAGCGCTGTCTAGTCATAGTCTAGACTTGTTTTATATTAAGAAAAATCTTCGTAATGGTTCTTAACGAGGTATTTGTGGTGGAAAAATACTTGTAAAATTGTGTGTTGAGTTAGCGACAAACGTCAGGTTATAACAACCTCGGTGAGGTGTTTCTAGCCGAGACAAAAAATGTATTTGACTGGCCTCGTGGCTTAGTTGGTAGTAGCTCTGCCTGCGAAGCCGAGGGTCGTGGGTTCGATCCCCACCCCGTGCAAATATTTGTGTGATGAATTCAAATGTTTGCACTGTGTCTGGGTGTTTCTATGTATAATAAGTATGCATTTAAAACTATATAAGTATTATATCAGCTATCTGGCCGCCATCACACAAGCTTTGCTCAGTTTGGGGTCAGATGGTGTTGTGTGTGAATTGTCCATCAATATTTATTTTTTACTAGCTGACCCGGTGAACTTCGTACCACCATGTATTTTTTTGTCTACATTTTCTAACCTTTCTGCTGTACAAATCTTTTCCCGACAATATTAAATACATAGAGAAAATAATCATCATATTTAGTGCAGTCATTCAAAAGTTATGAGCGTACATACATTTCGAAGATCCGTTTTTACGGTTCCGTAAAAACTGAACCCTTATGGGTTCGTTGTGTCTGTCTGTCTGTCCATCCATATGTCATAACCACTTTTTTCGAAACTATAATGACTATACTGTTGAAACTTAAGAGATGTATTCTGTGAAGCGCATAAAGTAAGTATTTTATTAAAAACATATTTATTTTAACGTATATAAACATTTAAACAATAATCCTTTTATGCAGAATGCAGAAGACCGCACCTTGTGGCGTTCATTAGGAGAGGTCTACGTCCAGCAGTGAACGAATATTAAATTGTAGTGCTTTGTAATATACGTTGTTTTTTGTTTGATTACCTGGCACATAGACAAACAAATATGATGGTTTTCGAACACGGGAGAGAATATGTAACATACAATCGACCATGTGAGAAACATGGGTTTTCTAGATTAATACCACAAAAATTTTAACACGCTCGGCACCATATGTATCGTTTAGGATACACACTGTCGTAAGGAGTGTATATAGTTTATGATACACACTACTCATTTCAGTTAAAGCAGTGTGTATCCGAATATTTTCCCAGTGGTTTTGGGTTGGGAATCGGACAATCAGTTAAGGAGATATTAAGATAAAACTTATAATCAGCTTGAAATAATTTTATTAAAAAAAGAAAGTTACTTAGAAACTAAATAACCAATTTATTAAGTTCAAAATAAATCAGTAAATATTATTGAAACTTTTTTGATACAGAAAACTTTCACATACATTTTGTAGTTGTTTGAGGTGCTCTGAAAGTCTTGCCACCAATAACTTTCCTGTCATACTTTTTATGGCACATCTTCGGCGTACAATTTTCTCTCCATCTTTGTTACTTATGAGATAATGTTTTCTATTAAACGATCTTCTTGTCATAATAGGGGCTGATGACACTTCATCTCCGGCTAACTGAGCAGATCGTTTTAGTAAAACTACAATTATTTGTTCCCTGAATTGAGTGATAGTAAGTTTCTTGAGATAATATTTGGTTGAATAATAAATGTGCATTCTAGAGAGAAACAAAGAGAAATAACATTACGAAATGTGTATCTTTATTGATACACATGACCTGGGGAATAGTTTATCGAAATAAAGTATTCCCAGGCCACGTGTAATAAAATATACACACCGGTAAAAAAGAAAAGGATGACGGGGGAGAGGGTGTGATTATTTTCTATACTATTTTAACATCTCACAACTCACAACACAAAAAATAATTAAAAGTTGTGAAAATTTGGTAGTATATTTGCATATAGGGCTTGGCGCTGAGCGTGTTATGGTTGGCCCTGGGACTCGTTTATGGTCATAGCAGAAGCAAGCCGCACTGGAAACTGTAGTCGTTTAAACTCAAATGGTACATCTGTTGGAATCATTGGGATTAGTGGTATCAAAATGCTTTATACTTTCCTTTCAGTATAGTTGCTTCTATCACGTTGTTCAGTATTTTTATAGCTAACCGTGTGCCGGTATATTTTAACTACCGATCCAACTTTTAATGAAGATGTGAGGTGGCAATCCTGGAAAATCCAGCGAGTTCAAAAATTCCGCTGGATAGTAGTTGACGACATCATCTTGATAAGTCACCGAATCAACTGATGTATAAATTCTCAGTTCGCCTTTAATTTGTTCTTGAAATTTAATTCATTTGCATCTATCTCATTTACGTAATATGTATTAATATTTACTTATCATATGGCGGTCTTGTTCCAATGTTGGGCAACGGCTTCCATACCCTCCTTCCACTTTTTCCTTTCTATGGCTAATACAGTCCAGTCATTCCAATGATCATCCGACATGCGGCAAACATGTCCTGCCCGATCCCACTTCAAATTGGCTGCTTCTTTAGTCACATCGGCTATTCCGGTTTTGGAAAGCAGTATAGTGTTTCGTATTCTGTCCGTTAGTTTTACTCCAAAAATACTGCGCTCCACAGCCCAAGTGTATTTAAATAATTTTGCACAGATATTAAATTAATAATTCAAAATAATAAAACACTTTTGTTACGCGGTTTGTGTTTGACTGACACTTGATTGATATAATGACGTGAAAACTGACGCATTTTTTTTTTTTTTAATAGGGCAGAGCCTTTATTAACAAAACTAAAATACAATGAGAACTACACTACGCTACATACCTAACAACTACTTACACTAAGCACACCTGAATTATCCATAGACCAATGAAGGTCTACAGATAATAATACGCATTTTACATAGCGTTCCGAAACTAAATCAAAATAAATAATGCCGTGAAGCCGACCAAATTGAAAATCATTACGAATGATCTATGAGTCTTACGTTTTGTGACTATTCAATTTGATCTGGTTCGCGATGTTATCTCTTTTGTTGAGTTTCTTATGAGTGAGTTTCGGAACGGCGACATCCTCCTATTCTGCAACGCACACATGCACACATGTTTTGATAGATATGATGGAATTTGAACTTTGTGCAGCGGGAATAAAGTGCAAATTGACTCATTGACGTTAGGAACACACATATATTGCTTAGACATAAGTGAGTGCTTGTTATTTAATATGAACTTTATTTCTTAGTAATAAAGCTCAAATTGCCTTAACAATTTAGTTAGAAAACGTTTGTATGGGAATCCGCTTTATTTAATATGAACTTTATCACATAGTAATAAAGCTCAAATTCCCTTAACATTTTAGTTAGAAAACGTGTGTATGGGAAAAATAAATGGGCTGTTTTCAGGGTTTTCCCGACAATTATTTGTTTTTTTCTCGCCGTAAAAACCATCCCTGGACTTTAACGAACATTTTAAAAAAAGAATTGTCCAAATTGGTCTATTGAGTGATGCGCTTACCAACACATTTTGCGATTCATTTTTATATTATAGATAGATTTATTCACATAGATTGTGATAGATGGTGCCTGTCTAAACATCAACATGACTTCATGACTTGAACGTTTTTGTGACCAAAAGTTTGTAGTTTTATGAAACTTCCGAGGACGGAGGGGTATGGAATTTCCCACACTTACAGTTTACTCACGCGCGCGACTTCGTCCGCGCAAAATAAAAATTAAGGTAACCAAGGCAATACTTGTATCGCCCTACAAATTTACCACAACATGAAAACATGTATAAATATACAATTTCATCAAAATCGGTTTAGTTGTTTAGGCGTTGAAGTGTAACAGACAAACAGACAATACTTTTACGTTACTTTCACATTTACAAAATTAGTATGGAAATCAAGTGTCTAGTTACAAAATTTAATGGTTTTATCCTCAATAATGACAAACTTCCATAAAAACTTTCATCCCCCATTTCAACCCCTATTTCATCCCCGTACAGTTCTAAATACTAGAACGAAATTTTTTTTGCTTTGCTTCAAGGTTCGAAGTTTCATGGTTTTATCTTCAACATTTTGTAGTGGTAGGACTCCTAGCAGAGTCTGCCTGGGGAAGTACCACACCTTTGTCAATTATTCTACCGCCAAGCAGTAATGTGCAAACATTACTGTGTTCCGGTTTGAAGGGCAATGTTTCCAGAGAAATTACAGGGCTTAGAGATATAACAACTTAGATCTCTGGGTGACGAGCGCAGTGCGGTGCTAGGTAATGATTTTTGGCTCTTCATGTTCCAATAGCTGCGTGTCACTGTGCTGTTATGTGGCAGGCATGTTGCTTACCATCAGGCACATGTCCTGCTCGTCTCGTCACTCCTTATTTAAAAAAAAAATTACATAAACTTTTATTCCCCATTTCAACCCCTTCTACCCTTTTTCCGTAATAAAAAATAGCCTGTGTACTTTATTGAGATTTAGTCTACCTGTATACCAATTTTAATTTTTGTTATGCTTTATAACTTTGAAAATAACGGAATTTTCGTACAACCGTTTCACAGAACCGTCCTTTGTTTCACCCTCTTAGGGGTGGAATTTCGTGGAACCCTGTCTTAGCGAGCGCCTACGTGCTAAAAGAGGGGTATGCTTCCCTGTCACACCATTTTGTCACACCAGTGTGACACAGAAGAATTTTTTTCCTCTGTGTCATACTATCTGGTGTGACAGACAATAATCGATTACATCGTATGACTAACCATCACACCAAATATTCAGCAACACAAACAACCAAGTCTAAATTGAAAAACAATCAATGTATTTAAAAATTATGTACAAAAACTAACCGGAAACAAAAGAAAATATTAGTTATTACGAAACTGACAATAAGAAATAACATCACATAAGCGTCGTTGCCGCTAACTTAAAAACGGTGAAGGAAAACATCGTGAGGAAACCGACATGTACCTAGAATCTTTCGAAGTCATGTGTCATCCGCCAACCCGCACTGGGCTAGCGTGGTGGATTATGGCCTTAACTCTCTCCTTGCGAGAGAAGGCCCCGAGTCCCAGCAGTGGGAACGTTTAGTGGGCTGTTGATGATTGATGAAGCGTCGTTACAGAGTATTTAGTACTTTGTCTTAACGTAAATTATTAAGAAAAGTCTCAATCGTGATGTCTTTATGTAACCTCAATTGTGATTTCTTTAAGTAACCTAATCGGACTGGTTATGTTACTTAAGACCCAGATCCGACTCGGGGGCACCCCGACTCTACGTAGTCTTGTCGCTACTACCCCTAGAGTGTATATAAAAAATGCGGGAGCCAGAAGCTCAAGGGAGGTCCTGAGTGGAGCGAGCCATGCGAGGCCAAGCGTAGCGAAGGGGGGAGGTGGCGAGCGAAGCGAGCCGGCGACCTCCGTAGTGGAGCGCAGGCCGAGTATGGAGAAGCGACACTCAGGGCTGACCGCAGAGCTTCTGGCGGGAGCCCACCCGGAGTAAAACTTCAGTGATAGACACTAATCGGGCCGGTTAGATTAAATTGATACATTTAATTGGTACTCGGCCTGCGCTCCACTACGGAGGTCGCCGACTCGCTTCGCTCGCCACCTCCCCTTTTCGCTACGCTTGGCCTCGCATGGCTCGCTCCACTCAGGACCTCCCTTGAGCTTCTGGCGGGAGCCCACCCGGAGTAAAACTTCAGTGATAGACCCTAATCGGGCCGGTTAGATTGAATTGATACATTTAATTGGTACTTTTATATAATTATGAGGTTTACATATCTAAATATAATAATATATATTGGTGGACAATTCACACATAACACTACACACATACATACACACACAATAGTACATTACATTTTTGGAATTATTATTACAAGTATATTTGGACAAGATGATGATGATTTGGTGTGACTGTGAAGAATTAAATTCTCGCGTGTCACACTAGTGTGGCTACGAAGAAAAAAATTCTTCTGTGTCACACTGGTGTGACAAAATGGTGTGACAGGGAAGCATACCCCCTAAATGACACCTCCATGCAAAATTAGACTTCTAGCATTTGTAGTTTCTGAGATTTCGTGATGAGCGGTGACCTTTCGCTTTTATATTTTGTACTCGTATAGATATAGCAGCGCCTCGCGGTTTTACCCGCTTTGTTCCCGTTTTCGTTTGGTTTTTTCGAGATAAAAATTGGCCTGTGTTCTTCCAGATTACAATCCAAGGACGTGATCCAAGTTGCGCATGTGCGTCGCAATGTGCATGCGTGCGTTTTAATTAGTTGCCCACTTAGGTTCTGAAACCAGTCCCGTGGCATGATCCCTACGACACTCACATACAATTATCACTAAGACGTCCAGATATACGGAAGTAAATTTTAGTTTTTTTGTTTTTTCAACACCTGCTACATCTATTAAAAAAAAAAAAATGGCATTCTTAGGAACTGCCGATAGAAGTGAAAACTTATAACTCAGAATTTGATAGCTTACCTTGGAAACTACACGTGTGTAACCGGCGTGGCGTGAAAGGAGGGCGTGGCGTGGGCATCATGGCATAGCCATCTCGAAATGCGTCAGCATTTCCTATTGGCTGATGCATTTCTAGATGGCCATGGCATGATGCCGAGGCCACGCTCTTTCAGCATTTCCCATTGGCTGACGCATTTCTAAATGGCCAATACCCATGATTTCCCGAGTCCCGAGTTTTGAAGTCCCGAGTTTACCCGAAGATTTATTATCATATCCGAGCGTGACGCTAGAATCCAATTCACAGCCCACGAAATATCTGTCTAGGCGCGCCTGAAGAAGTTTTCACTTCAATTATAAGGGACCATTTCTGAACCTTAAGTTAAGTTAAATCTACCAAACAAAAAAAACCCATCAAAATTGATTCACAATTAGCGGAGCTATCACGTAACATACTTAAAAAACATACAACAGAACTGAAAACCTCAATTTTTGCAGTCGGTTAAAAATGTATAATGGTAAAGTCTTCGGGTAGAAGTGAAAACTTACAACTTACAGTTTGATTTCTTTTAAAACAGTACTCATTTTCCACAACACGCTACCTGTATGGCTACAGACATACCTGCAGCTATTACACCGCTACATTAGCGCGTTAGTAACACAAACGCATAAGATTTCCTTCTACACAAAAGTTCTCAAAGTGGCTAAAGACCGATTCCAACTACCAATTCTAAAAACTTTGTAGCACAACTAACAGTACATCGAATTTAGGGGTCGGTGTGCGCTAGCATCGTGAAACTGCAGGTCTACTACGTAAACAAACTCCGAATGATCGGATCCGACCGACAGCTGAATCGGATAGTAGCCTACCACGAAAAACAGTCAGATCGATACATCTCGGTCGGAAGTTATATACTTAGGTCGGATGAGGGTCGCATCGAACGAAACGGCCGATCCTATCAACCGACAGATTGTCTTTCGAGGTAGGAATAGTTCATAAGTTCGGCCGATATATCGTTTATCGGACTTCGTAGTAGGCCTGCTGCACTCTGAAGGGACAAGGATGAAGACTGGGTAAAAAAACCATTCTAATTAGTTAAAAGATAAGAAAAAATATTAATATAAAAGATAAAAAAAAATATTATGATAAAAAAAATATATAATTATTGTTGATAATTGACACGTATTGTTTGTTTTATCAAATTATTCAACGGTGTGTTTTTCAATGTTCTTAGCAATCTAAGTGATGGACTAATCAGTTTTTGAAGTGTAAACTTCTTTAGGCGCGCCTAGACAGATTTTTTGTGGGCTGTAAATGTAATTCTACCGTCACGCTCGGGTATGATAAGAAATCTTCGGGTAAACTCGGGACAACGGTCATTGGCCATCTAGAAATGCGTCAGCCAATGGGAAATGCTGAAAGGGCGTGGTCTGGCCTCATTGCATGGCCATCTTGAAATGCATCAGCCAATAGGAAATGCTGGTGCATTTCTAGATGGCCATGCCATGATGAACAGGCCACACCCTCCGGTGACACCCGTGTAGTTTCCAAAGTAAGCTATCAAATTCTGAATTATAAGTTTTCACTTCTATCGGCAGTTCCTATGACTGCCAATTTTTTTTAATCATCTGCCAATTTTATTATTTACTAGCGGCCCGCTCCGGCTTCGCTCGAATAATAACCTAGATGTCAACTGCAGCGCCATCTGCCGTAGCCTATGTTACTCGGGAATAATGTAGCTTTCCAAAGGTGAAAGAATTTTTGAAATCGGTCCAGTAGTTTCGGAGCCTATTCATTACAAACAAACAAACAAATCTTTCCTCTTTATAATATTAGTATAGATCAGTTTTTTAGCTGTCGGTGTGCGTGTACATCGTAAAAATTTCACTATCATATTTTTTTTTTCAAACGCGTCTTAACACGTTTGCTGCATTATGAGGTCGAAAACGCCACATGCGTAGCTTCTCGCAGGTGCGGTAGTCAAAATCGTGTTCTTTCACTCTGTGCGGGGGGCGACTATATTAACATTTATATGAGTATAACAGAGACAAATATATTAAATTGCTTCTCGTGCAAAGCCTAGCCTAAGAGTGAAGTTAAAACTAAATGAGGTATAAAAGGCCTCAAACGCACTGAGTATTAATTAGTTTCGTACAGTGCGAAGTGAGGTCTAATCTGCCTCAAAATTGTAGGCCTCACAGCCGCATGGAGTGAGGTGCGGGCAGCAAGGCGCCTGCGTATTCTAATTTAGTGACGTGATAAAAAGTATCGATACGAAAGCATGCTGCAAGTTGATGCACTCGCTAATACACATTGCTACATGTTAACGACTATTAGTCTAACAAGTCAATATTGTATAGAAATTAGTACGTGCTCAGTAATTTTCAGGGACAGATTTTTTATTACATTTATTAATATGTTGTTTCTGCGACTTATAAATTGATACTGGGGATAAGTTTTATAAAACTTCCCAAATATATGTTGAATTCTCGATTTTAACAAGTGTTTCGTCCTAGAAAAAATATGATAATCGATAAATCTATGATACCGTGGCGCGGACGACTTAAATTGTGCCAATACATAAAAAATAAATCACATACATATACATATATCGAACTATCGAGTCGAACTATAATTATAAATCGTATACTCCTGAAAGATACTCGTATACTACACTTATTTATAGAGACAAAGAAAGCTATCATCTCGAGCAAGATTTTGAGTTTTGAGAATAATTAAAGGGTCGTATTGTTCTTCCTGACAACTTCAACGAAATTGACGAAATGGTCAACGAAAGAGCTGTGTAGGTTGCTACGATAAATTAAGACTTGTGTAAAAAGTAGTAAGGAAGCAAAAACAAAACAAATATTGTCCGTGTATTTCGTGTCCAATTCGTAAAAAATCTTTCTACTTGACCGGTTGTAATAAAAAACATATTAATCAATCTTATAACATAAATTATTTTAATATCGCAACTGCAACTCTCTTTATTCACAACACTAGTCGAGACACTAATAGAACTTTATTTCAATGCGATGTGAGGCAGAACAGATGTCATATATATAATTTTCATTTACTCAATACCTAAATGTCATAACTGTGGGCGAATCTGGATTCAACTTTAACAACTCTTTAAATTAATATTGCTAAATTTTCAAGCAATTACTCTTATACATAAACATAATATTTAAGGTATTCTTAGAAACAATTTTGTGAGGCACAAAAGGTCCCATACGCACTGCAAGGAAGGTCAATTTTGCCTCGAAAAGACCTCATACGCACTAGTTGAAAGTCTACGAAAAATGGCCCCGCAGCAAAGGTGTTAAGCTGTATTGCTCTGAAAATACTTTCCAATCTGACTGTCTTTTCGGAGCCGTGATTCGGACACAACGATCGATGAGACAGACAGACACATAAAATACATTTTTGTCACATCGGCATCGTTTCAAAAACTTGAAGCACACAAATCCGCAACTTATTATTATTATTATTTTTTGTAATACACTGTTTTACAAATTACTAATTTCCGTCGTAAGTGGCAATAAATAATTATTGTTCGTACAATATACCTAGCCGATAAAGTAATGAAACGTGTTATTGTGGTACCTACGTAAATTACCTCAAGTGTTGAGCTGCCTACTCATGTTACTTAAATAATTTGGATTAATATAGAAAGAAAGTTTTTTTCTGGAGATTCTATAAAATGAATGTGTTGTTACCATGTGAGTTTTAAATTTAGTTACAAAATATTTTTTTTTATTTTTTGGAACGAAGTTCCTGCTTGGAAGTAACAGGGAATTTGATGTGCGACCGAACTGAAAAGTGTGAGACTAAAACCGGAAGAAAAATATACTTACGCGGATATATACGTCTTTTAATAGCTGCCGATTTGGTAGTGGGCTTGAACGTGTTGATTATCTGTAGACCTTCATCGGTCTATGGATAATTCAGGTGTGCTTAGTGTAAGTACCTATTTAGGTATGTAGCGTAGTGTAGTTCTCATTGTATTTTAGTTTAGTTAATAGAAGCTCTGCTCGATTAAACAATATTATACATACACTAGCGGCCCATTCCGGCTTCGCTCGGACATAACCTAGATACTGTCTGCAGCGCCATCTGCCGGGCTTATTTGTGATTTTAAACCATCTTCGAATACACACACAAAAAAAAACATTCAAATCGGTCCCGTCGTTTAGGAGTTCACTGTCAAATGATTAAATTACTATAAAAAACAGGGGTTGGTGATAAAAGGGTAAAAATTTAGGGTTATATGTATTTTTTAACGCCACATTATAAAAAAATAACAACAAAAAAACAAAATGGAAATTACGCGTAAAAACTGCCTGTGACCAGTGTTGCCAACTATATTTCAGATGATCGTACCATCCTAGTGTCCTACTAATATTTTAAATGTGAATGTTTGGATATCTGGATGTAAGTTGCTCAGTAACGTCTGAACGCATATAGCTGAAATTTTGAACAGTTCGACTATAGTCTGGAAATACACATAGGCTATATATATATATATATATACATAGGCTATATATATATATATATATATATATAGCATAACGGGCACGGGAACTATGCGGGTAAAACCGCAAAGCACTGCTTACCTAGAGGATACCGATTCATTGTCTTCAATATTTTAAAACATACATTAGACGCCTGTTTTGCTCTTCTCGTCTCATTGTTGAAAAAACTTTTTGTGAAGGTGTATGAAATATATTATATTTATTGAAATTATAACTTCTTTATCGTTCTCTTTGGTGTGGAAAATCTTATGAGTTGGCGTTGCCAACATGGAAAAAATGTTGGTTCTATATTTTTTTTACTTTTCTAGGTTTACACTTGAGCGCCATCTCGCCTGATGTTAAGCGACGACGCGGTCTACGATGGAGCGTGACCTAGAAAAACCGATTCACTCTCGATTTGAAGACAGCAAGATTTTAATGATCGGGGAAAATCCACTCAGTCGACCCATTCCTACTATTCCTATTAATATTATAAATGTAAAAGGTTCGGTGTTTGTTGCTTGATCACGTCGTAACGTTTGAACATACCAGGTTGAAATTTGGAGCACAGATAATAATAATAATAAATATATCGGTGGACAATTCACACACAACACCATCTCAACCCAGACTAAACAAAGCTTGTAGGTACTATAGCGGACAGGTAGTTGATATAATACTTATATAGTTGTAAAAACATACTTTTAGTACATAGAAACACGCAGACACAGTACAAATATTCGAATTCATCACACAAATATTTGCACTGGGGATTCGAACCCACGACTCTCAGCTTCGCAGTCAGATTATAGTCTGGAAGAACACTGGCCATTTTTTTATTCCGGGAAAATAAAAGGAATGGGAAGTACGTAAGTAGAACCGCAGGCTGTTGCTAGTATATCTGCAACTGTGTACTGCCCCCGTTATAATAAATACAGTAAGTCATGTTACTTGTGTTATAACTTTTTTTACAGCGCTGTGATACTTAAATTAAAACCTACTAGGAATATCTTTCTTTTTTTGGATATCTTAATTATTAACAAAGATACCATAAGCTCAATCACAGTAAATGTTATCAAGATTCAACCGTTCCTGAGAATAAAGACGGTAATTAAAGTTACTATTATATATTTTTATTTATTTCATATTTTCTTAATCATACGTACGGTAACTAAGCTTACTGAGATTACCATTATAGTATTTGCTCAACACATAATCACAGTTAGTATAGTTACACTCCTTATAGTTTGTGAGATCCGTAAAAATAATGCCAATCCGTAAGCATAGTTCAAGTAAGTGAGTGAACACATGTACATACTGTAACTATGATAACAAAATCTTCACCATAGACGAACACACCTTTTAATGCTAAGCAAAGTAAAACTACTTAAGTGTTGTATGCTAAATACATTGTATAAGTAAAAATAAGTTATGTATATCAATCTAACAGTAAATTCGATGGTTACTGTAATTATGTTTAGATATTTGGATCGTAACACGAAAGTTTATGGTTTTGATGAATATGTTGCATGTGTTAAAAGTGTGAATTCCATGAAAACGATTGTTAAAGAAATGATGTTCTGATTTTTATGACTACGAAGAAAGTGTCTCGCAACATAAAATACGGAACTCTTCACCGCGTATCTACAAGAGACATCACATACGTTCAAGCTGAAAGGGGACATTTTAATCTAAGAGAGACGAACTTTTTGCCATTCCATGGATTCACCGTGTGGGTGCCGGGTCCATCGTGTGGCAGAGAGAGAAATCCCGAGTCTCGGGATCTGAATTGTGACACGGGTGTAGGTTTAAGGGGCCCCTTTCCGGCGTTAATCAACACTCACCTTCACTACTCGCGTTTCTCCCTGCCCAGCCAAATCTTATATGAACCTACTAGTGCAGCTTTAGATACTCGTTCTAGTATAGAACTTACTGCACTTCTGGACAAGCCAAGATCTTTCAGAAGGTTATAGAGATATTTTACTGGTATACCTCTCTTGCTCCTATTTGTACAGCGTATAAATTAACTACATAGCCGTTTTTTGTTAACTCGTATAGAAGGTTGTAATACTTATTTTGTTTCATCGCGTGGTCTTTAGGTATATCAGTTTCTCACGGTACGGTAAGTTCTACAAGGACTATGCGTTTCGTAGCTCTAGAAAAAAGGAAAATGTCCGTTCTGGATGACGAAATACCCACATCCTCTGGGATTTTATAGTGCTTTTCATACGTGTCCATTAAAATAGTCCAATCAGGTGCTGTACCCAGAACTGAGTAAGTCTTGTTCTTGGAGTTTGAATTTGAGCCTTCTTTTACAATGTTAATTTGTCTTTTGTTTGTCGTCAATCCTTTTTGGGCTCTAGCTACTGAAAGGCTTATGGCTTTACGTATGATTTCAAGTACTCTGTCATGGCGCTGTGAGTAATGACCCCTATTAAGGAGCACCTTCAATCCCACCAATATGTGCCTTGCTGTACGTATTACCTCTCCACAAGTATACCAACATTTTTCAGAGGCCTTTCCCACCTTACCAAGTTACTCTGGTCAGGGAGGGTCATTTGGAAAGCATTTAGATAAATTTTAATAAAGCAGGAGACCAGTCAGAGAGCAAGGAGCGCCATATTTGGAGCTCATAGAATACAAAACTCACCTATGGTTAACCACTCACTTTGCATTTCCAAATTCATTGCGTGGACTTTGTAACCATCATTTTCGTCTTGTTGTAGAAAGGTTTTCACTATGTCTCGGTCTTCCCTTTTCTTTCTTGCACCCAATCAAGATGTATATACTTGTGTACCTGCCATAGATTTGTTTATTCGAATTGAAGTCTAGATTCAAGGTCTGAAGCACTTTTGTCTTTTGGGAGAGATCGGACGGTTTCTTTAGTTTCAGCTCAGTTTGAAGTTTGATTGGACTACTTAAATAGAGACGTATGAAAAGCACTATAAAATCCTAGAGGATGTGGATGTTTCGTCATCCGGATCGGACATTTTCCTTTTTTCTAGAGCTGCGAAACGCATTGTCCTTGTAGAACTTACCGCACCGTGGGAAACTGATATACCTAAAGACCACGCAATGAAATAAAATAAGTATTACGACCTGCTGAAAGACCTTGACTTGTCCAGAAGTTCAGTAAGTTCTATACTAGAACGAGTATCTAAAGCTGCTGGTTTATATCAGATTTGTATGGGCAGGGAGAGAAACGCGAGTAGTGAAGGTGAGTGTTGATGTACGTCGGAAAGAGCCTCTTAAACCTATACCCGTGTCACAAGTCTCGGGATCTACTCGGGATTTCTCTCTCTCGGATGGACCCGGCATCCGCAGGGTGAATCCATGGAATGCTAAGAAGTTCGTTTCTTTGTTAATGCTACTAAAATTTTGATAATAATATTTAATCGTCTTTAACAATTTAACCATTAATAAAACATATCTGATATTAGGATAATTATGAATAGTTTTCGACACTGTTATTAATTAGAAAAGTTTATTTAACAAATAAGATTATTTTATCTCTCAAATATTTAATTCTAATGTAAAGACTGAGTTCTTACTAAACATTATAATCATTTTATTATAACATGAAGTGAAATTTTAATTGCTCAATAAATGTAAAATTCTGTTATAAAAATATTGTTTTTAAAAAAGCTGCTACTATACTATATTATTATATAAATTAGGAAGATTATTTCATAGATGTAAACTGAATGGTAAGTAACAAAATGGTAAGTAAAAACTCTCAAAATATGAAAAAATTTACGATGTTTGTAAATATGTGCTAAATTAAATAACTAATCTGTCTCTCTACTTTATTTTACTTTTACTGATGATATCAATAAAAGATCAAAACACACAATTTTTCACAAAAGCACTGGATTCATACGTTTTATATAGAAGTTATAGTAAACATAGTTACAGTAAGTTAAATAGACCGGACATTTTGCTAAACATATTTACAGTATGTTATCGAGTTACTGTAAAAATGTTTAAGAAAGTGTTATTTGAGCTAACAGAAGTAGTAAATAGAGATACATTAATTAAAATTATGTCAAAAACACTAGCATTAAGTCAATAAAATTTATCAAGAATAAATCTACGTAAATATATATTTTATTGTCTGTTTGAATATCTGAGATATCTGCTATAGTTATTGAGATACACAAATTTTAAAAAGTTTAAGCAAAAGTGCGATTTCCCGCGTGTTACATTTTCTGACTTACTGTAATTACAATAACGGGGGCAGTGTAGGTGACGACACGTACCCCACTAATGTTATAAATGTCAAAGTATGGATGTTTGGATGTTTGTTGCTCAATCACGCCGTAACGTATGAACGGATTAGGCTGAAATTTGGAATACACGTTGATTATAGTCTGGAAGAACACATGCCATTTTTTTATCCCGGGAAAATAACGGGAACGGGAAGTATGCGGGTAAAACCGCGGGGCGCTGCTAGTAAAGTATATAATGCGGGATAAAGTGCCTCGAAGAAATTGCTTTAATCAATAAGGCCCCCTTACACTACATAATACGATGTCAAATTTAATGAGACTGAGGTATAATTTTATTGTATTTTGTAGCTGTAATAAAGAATTTTATCATTATTCATTTCATTTACTTAATTTCTTAGAATTTAAATTCTTACAATATTTATATAAACACAACATAAAATATGAACATTTAAAAAATCTAAACCTAGTTTTTTTTTTAATAATAATAAATAAATATTGGTGGACAATTCACACACAACACCATCTGACCCCAAACTAAGCAAAGGTTGTATGATGGCGGCCAGATAGCTAATCTAATACTTATATAGTTTTAAATACATACTTATTTTACATAGAAACACTCAGACGCAGTGCAAACATTTGAATTCATCACACAAATATTTGCACTAGGTGGGAATCGAACCCACGACCCTCGGCTTCGCAGGCAGAGCTACTACCAACTAAGCCACGAGGCCAGTCATAGTCAGATCACCGCCAGCAGCGGGGCAGTGCCAAGCGACCGGTGGTTAGGGCTGCAAGCTGCAGACTTAAGAACCTCCTGACAATGCGTGCTGTGTCGAGGATGACCGCCTCCCGTTCCCTTCCCTTTGACCAACCAACATTGGACTCTTGATCCAACCGTCTAGCTAAAGTTTCTTTAGATGTTGGTCGAGATTTTTTGCTATGAGGCCGTTCGTCGACAAAGAGAGAGAGAGCGAAAACTAAGAGATGGATCTGCCGTTAGTTAATTTTAAATATTCATCAATTAAACATTAAACTTAAATATCTTCATGTAAAATTTCAGTGATTCTATACTTCATATGTTTGGAGATTCTCGACGCTGCGCAACAACCGTGCGTGAAAGGTTCCTGTGAAGATGGCATGAAAACACGAACCCGAAGAAACGTCACGGATACTAAGAAAGACGAGAGTTTGGTTTCTCAAGCTATCAGAAGCGGATCGAGCCGAGGACGAGTCAAGCGTCATGTGAATGTATTCATTCTCAATGGAGCCGTGTACTATGCTCAAATTCCTAATAGGCAGGGGTCGAACACAACTACCCCTGCACCGTCAGGCGTAATCATTAATACAATATTTTCCGCAGTCGCTAATGAGATTATCAAGAATTATGTAGGCAGCATTATTAAAACGTGATAAGATAATTAAAAGAGAAATAAAATAAAAACAATGCGATTCAAATATTTATTCAACTTATAATTGTTCTTAGAAACATTTTATGTTAAACCTAATATCTTATGTAGCCATAAAATATTATAGATAGATAGAATAAAAATGAATGTTTGTCTGTATGTCCTTTAAGAAAATCTAAACTATGCATTTGATAACAGCAAAGTTGCAGCAACGTGTAGCAACGTGCGCAGCAAGTGCCTCCAGGCCACGTGGTTCGACAGCGTGGTTCGATCAATCGAACCACGTGCACTTTTTTTCCCGTTGGCCGTTGGTTCGACTTTAGAATCGCACCACGTGAACTACTGATATAATTAAAAGTTATTTAACTATGTTTATAAATTTAATTAAGTTATTGTATGGAGGTAAATTAAGAATTCTTAAAAACTCAAATAAAATGTTATGTCTCCCTTATCTCAACGTTCGGAAATATTGGGTTTCCCACCCTCTTTCCTCCTTTCCCTATCTAAGGCTAAATCTATCCCACTCTTTTCAGTGTTCCTCAAAATTCTCTCGCCAAATATAATACCCTTTTTAAAGAAAATATTCATTCTTGAATCGTGTTGGTACCTAATCATCATCATCACTACATAGTTAAAAACAAGTCACTTCCCGCGTCTGTTCGTCCCTTTACATGCTTGGATCTTTAAAACAACCAAACAGATTATGATGCAGGTTTTTTAATAGATAGAGTGATTCCAGAGGAAGTTTATATGTATAATAGTCCATAAAATAGCAGAGAACTACTGATAATGTTAAATGTTTCTAATGTAATAAACACATTTTTTGCGCTTACACAGCAAACGATGGTGAACCCTATGAGCTAGATTAAAATAATGTATAGCAGTATTGTACTCCTTCAAAAGGTCAACAAAAAGTATGTTAAAGTATATGTCTATCTCTTAGGAATAACCATTTTTATTAGTACTGAACCGATATTGTTACATATACACTACACAGATATAGTTTTGTTACATGTAGACTTGATCCCAAAAAAAGACAGGCCACTTTTTATTATAGAAAAAAAGATGTGTGGCACTCGGGGACTGCCGCGGTAAAGCGGATGCATTTTTTGCATGTTGCATGTTGGATGCATTTTTATCAACATAAGCAATAGGGATGTTAACAGCTTTTCGGAATTGCTTTTATTTTGAAGAGTGACATTTGTTTACCATAATTTATCAACTTATGCAATTATATTTTTTTTAATTTAATTTCTACAGTATTTTTGGGATAATGTTGAGTCTGAGTCACATTTGTTTTTATCATAATCAATCTATTCTATGTCATAATGCTGGAAAGGTTGAGTACAAAATAATATAAACTCATTAAGGTAAAATTTCTACAAACTGGAAACATTGCCCTTCAAACCGGAACACAGTAATGTTTGCACATTACTGCACTGGGTGGGAATCGAACCCACAACCCTCAGTTTCGCAGGAAGAGCTACTAAATCCACTAAGCTCATGGCTTCTAATTCGCTCGCCAGTCTAATTCACTAACATAAGATTATTTTTATTAGTTTATTATTACTTCATTATACAACTGTTAATGTTTATTTTTTTTTATTTTCCTGTTCAATTCAATTCATTTATTCGAACCATAAATCCATAAGAACATGTGGTAACGTCATTCACAAAAAATCAAAGAATCTGTGTACAAAATAAGATAAAATAACTAAGGTAAAAATTAATATAAGCAGCTGTAAAGGAGCCTCAGCAATTTAAAGCAGTGAATTGTGTGTGAATTGTCCACCAATATTTATACAGTATACTAAGTACATGATTGAGTACAAACAATGTTACACCAAAAGTTTTATAAATCTACTATTTTACCTTACTACAAGATTCCAATTTCAACACATTTCTCTTCCATATGTTATCTTTAACTTTGACTAACACTTGACTTTGTTGCCTTGCTCAATAGGTTTTTATTTCATTTTTAAACTTGATTTCATTGAGAGCTTGTGCAGGGATTGCAAAAATATAGAAGCGTAGGAAATACAATTTTGTGTTTATGGTGTGCTTTAGGATTCAGATTTAATTTCTGCCATTGACTTTGATTTTTTCTTACATACATTATACTTTGATAAATATATGTACAATGATCCCTTCATTGCTACTTCTTCATACTAAAGTTGTTATGTGGTGAAAATCTCCCGTACTGATTCTCTAGCTGATAAATTATATAAACCATGGATTGCTTTCTTTTGCAATATGAAAACATAGTTCCTGTCCGCAGCCTTCTTCCACAGATTTATCATCATAGGCACAGGTATTTTCAGATGAAGCTGCTCCTTATCCCATATCCAAGGCTGTTTCATATTTTATTGTGTTCAGGACATACGCGACACTTGACAGTACACACATTTAGATCTCTTTTTATTTGGACATATCCAACAATCGCATAAGATAATCTTGAAGATCTGAAACAAGCAAACAAACGCTTATTATATTTTACGCACATAACCTAACTTTGTAAACAGTGTTAAAGATGAAGTTCTAAGCCGAAAATCATCTATTACATATTTATGTACTAGGCTGCTTTATGTATTATATACATAGGTAAATAGTATTAAACGTAAAACTGTACTTACAAAGATGTTTTCACGTTCATGAATTATTCTGAACTACAAAAGTCTTTGTTTCTTGATTGCAAAAAAGTTTGCCTTCTTTGGTAAATTGGCACTACCTATTCCCTTTAGTAAATCCAGATTCCATATTGTTAAGCCAAAACATCTCAATTATAGCACGCTTCTTGGAACATGAAGATTTTCAGCTTTTTCACTATATATTTTGCTTTTAAGGCACTTTGTTTTTTGTTTATTCATCTTTAGTGACATAATGACATTGACATTCATGTACATCCAAAAATTTTAAACGTCGCGAAATCAGTGTTCCATCTACTCAAAATATTTATCCCTAAACTTAAGTTAAAATAAAAATCCCTAAAATTGATTAAATAGTGAGCTAGTGAGCGTTTACGCTGACATTATTGCTTCATTGATATACTTATTCCAAAATATGCTATGATAATAGCCGTTAGAAAGTTATTTTCCCGTTCTCTACGTACTCAAATCCACTACGTATCACGGGAAATCCGTTAAGTTGGCAACACTGCTAAGCGCATTTAGTCTGTAAATGTAAAACCATAAGATTGAAAGTCGAATGACCGAGTGGGGAGGACGGCGTGACAGTCTTCCCTCCCTCTTTTTTTGTGAACATAAGAAAGAGATGCACCATTAGTAACAATCGGTCTCCAGGCCCGCGATAAAAGCTATGCAATAGCTTAAAAGGGTTGAAATGGGGGATTAAACTTTGTATGTGTAACTAGACACGAAGCAAATAAATGGTTGTTCTAGCAATTTTGTAATTTCGAATTGTACGGGGATAAAATTGGGGTTGAAATGGGGGAAGTTTTTGTGGAAGTTCCCAATTGTTGAAGATAAAACCATGAGACTTCGTACCTAGACACTTACTGCTATGCAATGAAATGTTTGTTCTACCAATTTTGTAATTTTAAACTGCACGGGGATGAAATAGGGGTTGAAAGGGGGGGATGCAAGCGTAAATGGAAGTTCGTCAATGTTGAAGATAAAACCGTAAAATTTTGCGACTAGACACTTGAAATCCATACTATCCTACTAATATTATAAATATGTCAATTTATGAATGTTTGTTGCTCAATCACGTCGTAACGTATGAACGGATCGGGTTGAAATTTGGAATACAATTAGATTGTAGTCTAAAAGAGCACATATGCTTTTTATCCCGGGAAAATAACGGGAACAGGAATTACGCGGGAGAAACCGCGAGCCGCTGCTAGTTGTATTATAAATGTGAAAGTATTACTGCCTGTCTGTCTGTTACGCTTTAACGCCTAAATACTAAACCAATTTTGATTAAATTGTATAAAATGTTTAATTAAAAGCTGATTTTAGTAAATGTAAATTTGTATAGGTGTACAAAAACTGCCTCAGTTACATGAATAAATACCTATTTCGCGCGGACGAAGTCGCGGGATAAAGCTAGTCATTTTTATATTCCCGCATCGTTCACGGCGCTCTATGCCTATTTCACGCATATACCACATCCTTACACACTTAGAATGAATCAGTTATTTTTTATCACTAGAAATTACCTAGAAATAATTTACAAGTATGGCAAAACAACGTTTGCGTGTCAGCTAGTAATAAATAAAATCATTTCGACATTTTGGCAGCTTTACAACCGCCGCCGCCGACTCTTGACCAATCTCTTAACCACGTGACGTCGTTTCGTGACCACGTGACGCCTTCTCGTGGCCACATGACTTCGTATCGTGACCACGGCTGTTCTAACGCTGTCAAAACGTGATTATGTTTACATGGTGAGTTCAAATTGCGAAAGTTTATAAAGTAAAAAAGCCTAACTAACTGGACGGAGTCCAGTGTACATTATTTATTTAAATTTTCAGCGATCTTTTGATAGAGTCCCTCATCAGCGTCTCTTGGTGAAATTAGACCATTATTACTTGGCAGGCTACTGAAATGGATAGAACATTACTTGATTGGAAGAACTTTCCAAGTTCGAGTCGGGGATTCCCTGTCACAGCACAGGAACGAGTCTAGTGGTGTGCCACAAAGATCGGTGACTGCTCCGCAACTGTTTGGGATTTAAATGACTGATTTAATTGAAACAATTGAAAGCCAATCTGCCTTCTTCGCTGATGATGGTAATTTTTTTTCAAACCCACTGGTTGGTTCTGGGCATCTCCAGAAGGATCTAGATCAAGTGCAAGACTGGACCATGGACTGGGTTGTTAATTTGAAAGTTGCGAAGTGTGGGGTCTTACATCTGGGCAAGAATAACCCACTAGTCACCTATTATCTCAATGGTGTTGCTTTATCTTCAGTAAATCAGTTAAAAGACCTCGGTGTTATAATTACACCAAATTTAAAATGGGAAGAACAGATTTCTGCAATTGTAAAGAAAGCAAACTTTTTTCTTTACGTCATTCGTGGATCCTTTCAATCTATAACTGTAGAAATGTTTCTTAAACTATATAAATAAAAAATATAATTTAAAAACTCAAAAACTCGACTGCGTAAAGAGTGAACCAAAGAGAACGATGTACGCTACGTTCTCGCATACTAAAAAAACTGAAAAGAATAAAACAAGCATTTAGATTTCTGGTGGTCTAGAATTCTATAATATGTTATTGTATTAATACTATTTAAATATATACATTATTTTCTAATAAAAGAACATTACAACTGAAGAGTCGGGATCCATTATTATTCGACATACAATCTGATTGTTCAATGGATTCGATATTATAATTCGACATACAATGTAATTGTTATTAATAATAGTGTATTTATGACGTACTAAAACAAAACTACTCATCAGATCGAGTTCAAACTATTTTTTATTGGTAGTTTACATGGTAATGTACATCATATATTTTTTTTAGATTTTTCATTCTCTTACTTTAGAAGTTAGAGGGGGGTGGACACACATTTTACCACTTTGGAAGTGTCTCTCGGGCAAATTATTCAGTGTAGACGAAAATAATTTTGGAAACCTCAACATCATTTTTGAAGACCTACCGATAGACAACCCACACGTGTAGGTTTAATGAAAAAAAAAATGTTGAGTTTCAGTTCTCAGTATGGGGGGCAACCCTAATTTTTCTTTTTTTTTAATTTTACTGTTGAAATCTTAATGCGGTTCACAGAATACATCTACTTACCAAGTTT
This sequence comes from Ectropis crepuscularia, assembly GCA_963693475.1. Classification (NCBI taxonomy): domain Eukaryota; kingdom Metazoa; phylum Arthropoda; class Insecta; order Lepidoptera; family Geometridae; genus Ectropis; species Ectropis crepuscularia. The sequence continues at coordinate 41,079,721 of OY856338.1, forward strand.
CAATAGTGTAGTTCTCATAGTTTCGGTAAAAAGTGGCTGTGACATACGGACGGACAGACAGACAGACATGACGAATCTATAAGGGTTCCGTTTTTACGTTTTACGGAACCCTAAAAATGTTTAAAAACATGCTAAGTAGCTAGTAGTGGAAGGAGTATTTACAGAGTTCATTTCTGGAAGTACCATACTTTTGCCAGTTATTCTACCGCCAAGCTGTAATGTGCAAACTTTACTGTGTTCCGATTTGAAGGGCAATGTTTCCAGTGAAATAACAGGGTATAGAGAACAAACATCTTATAATTCTGGACGACGAGCGCAGTACAGTGCTAGGTAATGATTTGGACTCTTCATGCTGCGTGTCACTGTGCTGTCATGTGGCAGGCATGTTGCTTACCATCAGGCGCATGTTCTGCTCGTCTCGACACTCTATACCAGAGGTCGTTCACAAATCTGATATAATTTCAGAGAGACGTAAAAAAGGGCAGGGCTACAAAGTTGTCAAAACAAAGTAATCTTGACATTGTCGAGCATGGCATTTTTTTTTTTGATTTCGATGGAAATAATTCAAGTATAACGAAAAATAAATAATCTGTCGATTTCCACATGTTCGAAGCAACAACTCATCGATAAAGTCGATTTTACATACTTGAAACAGTATAGCCGTTGACCCCTCCGATGAAAATTATAATATTTTTTTCTTCTTATCACCTAAGTGTTTCAGCCCAATAGGTCGCATTGGCGCTCGAGTAAATCCCCATTTCAAATTGTGGGCTACCATAGTAATAAAACGAGTTCTGCTATAATAATGGTATTCGCTTTGATTTGAAACGGAAACGTATTTTAATTATTATTAACTACAGTGTTAAATATACATGGTGACATAGTATTGACATACCTACGCAAATTAACTGCAGTGTTTAAATGACGACTAACACTTATGTTACTGATATGACCAATTAATTTATACAGAAAGAAATTTATTTCTGGAGATTCTATAAAATGAATATATTCTTACCATGTGAGTTTTAAATTATATTACCAAAAACATTTTTTTATACGGTCTACGATGGAACGTGCTTACCTAGAAGATACCCATCAATATGAAGACACCAAGTAGTAACTAAGTCAAAGTACTCAGGGAAACTATCGGGAAAACCTATTTTAATATGCTTACATCACGCGCTTTTGCTCTTGCCGTCTTATTGTCTTCCATAAATACTTATATGAAACAGCATGAAAGATTTTTTGAAGTGAAAACTTCTTACTTCTTTGTTTGTAGTCCAGTAACTTTATACATTACAGTATGCGTTAAATCCGGTAGATCTAATTTTTGCAGACTTGTTTATGATGTTGGCCTAATGATTAATCCAAGTTTGTGATCTCGAGTGGCGTACGCAACTTTGTCAAAAATCAAAAAAACCGCGAAAAAATCGTTTATTTTTCAAATTTTGGCGATTATAACCTTAAACGACTCGTTTTCTAAAAAACTTTTTTGTTGCGTTTATAAAATAAACTAAATTTGCTACAATATGATACTAGAATTGTCTCTGTACACCCAATAGTTTCTGAGAATAAGTCTTTCAAAGTTTATAGTTATTTTTCGCAATTTTTTGCAATATCTTAACTTCTATTTGACCACTTTATGGCACAGTTACAGCGGTTTTTAACCCCCGACCAAAAAAAGAGGTGTTATAAGTATGGCGTTGAAGTCTGCCTGTCTGTCAGACAGACACACATACAGGTCTGTCTCTATGTGTATCTGCCTGTGTGTGTATCTGTCTATGGCACCGTAAAGCTCAAACGGATGGGCCGATTTCGATGCGGTTTTTTTTATTTGAAGATTTATTTTTGTGTTGATGTTTTGAGCTATTTTTGGTTAATATCGATTCAAGATGGCCGCCTCCACCAAATGGCGGACCAAATATTTCATCACAATGTACCTCAATATGGGTATCAAATGAAAGGGCGTAAAATATTGTAAAATATTGATTGGGAATTATGCGGGTGAAACCGCGCAATTAATTAACTTTGTCAATAGGGAGATCCATCTATTAGCAAATTTTAGTTTTTTTCTCAGTCATATTAAACTTTACATTCTACTGTATAATTTCAGTGATTCTGTGTCTCATCTGTTTCGAGATTCTCGATGCTCAACAATCAAAGAAATGGACCCAAAGAGACCTGACAGGTAGTGCAAGGGATGATACTTTGATTTCTCAAGCTATCAGAAGCGGATCGAGCCGAGGACGAGTTAAGCGTCATGTGAATGTATTCATTCTCAATGGAGGCATATACTATGCTCAAATTCCTACAGGGCAAGATCACCACCACGGTGCACCGAACCACCCCGGTTCAAACTCCACTATCAGAGGTTCCACTGCTAAGCCTGCGCCATCGTTACTAGATTCAATAACTAATAAAGTTGCTGGTGAGGTAATCAAGAATTATATAGGCGGCTTTATGAAAGGATAAAATTAAGCAACGCAATTCAAACATTTACTCAACGTAAGCTAGCTAGGAACCTATTCATTTTATTATCCAGCGGAATTTGTTGAGACATTTCAGACAATAGTGACGTATTTAAAAGCACCGTCGAACTTAAGTCAATATTCCGAGAGCTGGCACCCAATTTTAAATAGGTATTAGAGGCAAGCTGAAAACTTGTCACATAGCTCTCCTATTATTCCCCAACACGGAGATGCAGACCTGGCTGGTGAGTGGTGGGGCAAAATGAATCTCTCAGTTCAGATTACCTGGCAGATAGAAAGTCCCATCACAATAATCACTATTTTTGAGCATTCATTTGTTTTATTCATATGTTACACAAATTGCCTCACATGTATACATTTTTTAAATATTTTTTGCACAACTTTATCGAAACACCTCGCTTATTAATATTGAAGTGAAAACTTCTTTAGGCGCGCCTAGACAAATTTTTCGTGGCCTGTGAAATGGATTCTAACGTCACGCTCGGATATGATAAGAAATCTTCGGGTAAACTCGTGACCATAGCCATTGGTCATCTAGAAATGCGAATGGGAAATGCCAAAAAGCGTAGCCCGCCCATCATGGAATAACCATCTAGAAATGCGTCAGCCAATGGGAAATGCTGACGCATTTCTAGATGGTCATGCCATGATGTCCAGGCCACACCCTCTGGTTTCCAAAGTAAGCTATCAAATTCTGAGTTATAAGTTTTCACTTCTATCGGCAGTTCCTATGACTGCCATTTGACTATTAAATTTGCTATGACTTTTTATTAATTTGTTTAAACATTAAACTACTCTAGCCAGGTCTGCAGCTCCACAATAAGAGAGATTATGTGACAAGTGTTCAGCTTGCCTTCAAATACCTATCCAAAATTCGATGCCAGCTCTCGGAATACACGGTTTGTAATACGACGATAAAACACATATTCTTTAGAGCTAATACTGAAATATAAATATTGTTAGGTATGTCTAAGTTGTCTTCATGTTCGGAAACGTTGGATTTCTCACATTCTCTCTTCTCTTCCTTATGTATGGATAAATACAACCAGTCAGTTCAGTGTTCCTCAAGGTCGTCTCGCCAAATTTACTTAATTTTGGAATTAATATATTATTTAGAATCATGTTTTGGTATTTAATAAAATGTAAAAATGTTTATTTTGTCCTAATATCCTACTAATCCTACTCATATTATAAATGTCAATGTTTGCATGCTTGTTGCTCAATCACGTCGTCAATAATCGAATTGGGTTGAAATTTGGAGCTCTGTTAAAATATAGTTTAAAATAGCAAACAGGCTACTTTTTTTGATCGCAGGAGAAATAACGGGAACGGGATCTATGCTGCACCGAGGCGATGCTAGTTTTAATATTACCAAGTTTTACACAATGCAGCAATGTATTCAGTCTTTAAATACAGTGTAAACTCGATTTCACAACAGACTCCTAAAGCGTCAAGATTAATAGGATTTGGTTGGTTTAACTTGTATTCCAGACAATGATACGCTATATAGAGGATATAGCGTTACACCCATTTTCAATAACGAGAAAAATGTCGAAAATAACACAATAAAACGCACTTTTGAAGTTGCCAAATTTAGTAAAAACTACGCGGCTGTGCACATTTTTTGTAACTTTATTATCGTTGGCAATAAACTGTTGGCTACATAGGTTCATACCGAACTTTCTAAGATGTCCTTTGTTTGGTTTACAAATTTGAATTGCTTGCTCGTAGACGCGTAAGATATGAATAAAATAAGTTAAAAAATCCATAAAACAAAGAGATTTTTTGTCTTTTTGTTCTTCTAATACCGGTTTTTCTTCTTTCCATATACCGTATATATTTATTATTATTATTTAGATTAGAGGAAATACGGCATTACGGTAGAGAGAGGAAAACCGACCATAATAACGAGCACCTTTTGAACTATACAAAATGTATCTGCACACTCGATACGGCTGGTCTAGACCCACAGAAATCTAAAAGACCACAGAAATCTATATAATAAGTATTTAGATTTCTGTGTCTAGACCGTTACTAGTCTAGTCGGGAGAACCGTGACTGCCGATCCGGGGCCCCGGTTTCCAAATCCCAAGCGCACTTTTTCTTTTCGAAGTCACGTGCGTAATGCCGCTTACTTAAAACGGTGAAGAAAACATCATGTTCCAAGAATCTTTCGAAGTTACGCGTCATCTACCAACCCGCCTAGGCCAGCGTGTTGAAATAATTCTATTTGCGACAGAAGGCCCCGATCCCTATCAATGGGAACATTTAGAGGGCTGCTTAAACTCGTTAAAGTTAAGGAGGAAAACCGAGCATTACAATACATACTTTGCCGGTTTAAAAATAAATCAAGAAGCCAGTTTTGTTTCTGTTATTTTTTACGTAAACAACAATGTCGAAATTAATATTGCTGTACCTACTCAACGCAGAGTTATACGAAAATGTGAGTATCTCTGTACTTGGTCTATGCTCGGCACTAATACCCGAGCTACACGAGCTAGTTGTTTAGTTTTAAGCTAGGATAGCAAGCTAGTGTTAGCAAGCCTGCAAGCTAGTACTTCTAGGTTCGTGTAGACAACGCTATACAACGCTAGTCTTGTTTTAGTCGTGGCTCTCTCTTCATTTTCCAAACATTTCTTAGCGTAGCCTTGACATACCTATCTGGTATTCGTACAGGATTTACTACTGTTTGTCGTTTTTATGTTATCAAAAATCTGCTCTTTTCCCGTGATTAATATAGCCTATGTGATATCCACGACTATACAGGATTACTGGTAATCAGCCTGCATCCGTTTAAGGGCATGTTCTGTATATTTAAACAAACAACTTTTGTTCTACAACTTTCGTTAAAACTTAATAGATAACCCAAAAAAAATTGTATTTGTTGCCCTTTTTTGTACTGTTTAGCGACTTTTTAGTGTTTATTCACTTCGGTACATCATTTTTTGCGCGTTAAAGAGCGTACGCGCTCTCGTTACGAATTGTTACGAAGAGTTCGATACTTTTAGACTGTGCAAATGCACTTTTTATTTATTTTGTAAAAGAAAAAAAAAACATATTTTTTTTAAAACTGTAGAACAAAAGTTGACTTATTGAATGTACCTAACATCCCCTAAAAAGGATGCAGGCTGATTACCAATAACCCTGTATAAGCTAGCTGTGTCTATTCAAGCGTAAAGAAAAGAGATGGCGACATCAAAGCTAAGACAGTTTTAGTTAGGCGGTTAGCCCCTGGTGGCTCATCATCTCATCTCATCTGCAGCCTGCAGACGTCCACTGCTGGACAGAGGCCTCCCCCAATGATTTCCACAAGACAGGTCTTGTGCCGCCTCCATCCACCGACTTCCCGCGACCGAGACAATATCATCGGTCCATCGTGTGGGGGGCCGTCCTACACTGCGTCTGCCGTTTCGTGGTCGCCATTCCTTTACTCCCCAGCCGTTATCGGTTCTGCGAGCTATATGGCCTGCCCATTGCCACTTCAACTTGCTGACTTTAAGAGTTATGTCGCTGACCTTCGTTCTTCTGCGGACTTCCTCGTTTCGGATTTTGTCACGCAGAGAAACTCCGAGCATAGCTCTCATATGACCCACAAATTATGTTCACGGGCCTGTAGCCTACATCCAAATTTTCGTATTTCTAATTTTAGGTAGGACGGATTAACAGCGTTTTGAGTGACGCACAAGAAACAAAAGTACGTACATTCTCGTTAGAGTCTTTGTAACGTCCACCATGAAACGAAGTCGCTTTTTCGAACTACGAGCAGTCCAATAGAAAAAAGAATAGCATATAAATATCTCTTGACCACGTGAAGTCTTTTCGTGACCACGCCCGGTTGTAACTTGTAACGCTGTCGAAACGTTGAATGAACTAAATAATAATTTAGAACGTGAGTTATACCCCGTTTACATGATTCCAGTCCAGCGACCGAATCCGGCGCTGGATTGCTTACTGGAATAATGGAGACCGGCACTGGAATGCATCAATCCAGTGCCAGTGCATTCCAGTGCCGGTTTACATTATTCCAGTAAGCAATCCAGCGCTGGATTCGGTCGCTGGACTGGAATCATGTAAACGGGGTATAACGTTTACAAAATTAGGGTTCTACCAAAATCAAAAAACGTGCCTAAACACTCAACAATAACCTTCTTCAAAAAAGACTTCGAAGTATTTTAATTTAAACGTGGTAGTAGTAGTGGTAGCTGGTATGTTGCTTACCATCAGGCACATGTCCTGTTTGTCTCGTCACTCTTTATAAAAAACAAAACGTCCTCATAAAGTTGAGGGTTTGTTGGTTTCATATCGGTTACATTTTGGAGAGTGAAGCTGAATAGATCTCAAACCACCTTGCTCTTTTTTCTATTGGACTGCTCGTAGATAGAAAAAGCGGCTTCGTTTCATGGTTGTCGTTTTAAAGACTCGAACGAAAAGATCTTACTTATTTGTATAATAAGTAATTTATGTTTTTTGTTTTTTTTTTGTAGTGGTAGGACTCTTAGCAGAGTCTCCTGGGGAAGTACCACACACAAGTTATTCTACCGCCAAGCAGTAATGTGCAAACATTACTGTGTTCCGGTTTGAAGGGTAATGTTTCCAGAGAAATTACAGGGCTTAGAGATATAACATCTTAGATCTCTGGCTAACGACCGCAGTGCAGTGCTAGGTGATGATTTGGACTCTTCATGTTCCTATAGCTGCGTGTCACTGTGTTGTCATGTGGCAGGTATGTTGCTTACCATTAGGCACATGTCCTGCTCGCCTTGTCACTCTTTATTATAAAAAAAAAAAATGTCGAAAAGAAGTTACGGCTGGTCTAGTCGGGAGAACGGCGCTTGCCGATCCGGAGACCCCGGGTTCAAACCCCACATGCACCACTGTCTTTTCGAAGTCATGTGCGTAATGCCACTAACTTAAAACGGTGAAGGAATACATCGTGAGGAAACCGACATGTACCTAGAATCTTTCGAAGTCATGTGTCATCCACAAACCCACACTGGGCCAGCGTGGTGGATTATGGTCTTAACTCTCTCCTTGCGAGAGAAGATCCCGAGTCCCAGCAGTGGGAACATGTTGCAGTGCATGCAGCAGTGGGCTGTGGATGATGATGATGATGAGTGTCGAAAACGTCGCATTTCGCAAGTGTGGCTTCATAGGTACGAATCCAGCCTGCACACCTGACCTGAGTATGTTCCGAGTGCGGACGTACAAATATGTCGTTAACATTGACTTCTCGGTGAAAGAAAACCTTGCGCAGAAAATGGCGTGTACTAAAGCATACATCTTTTGAGGACACGTGTAACGCCACGTCTTACCCAGAAAGTTGTATATGACCTTGACACTCTCCTCGTGATAGATATCTCAATCCGAGCAGTAATAACATAAAATAGGCCGAAAGTACTTTGTTGAGTAAATGGCGGCCTCACAATTACAATCACCGGTCTGTTGATATGATTTGTAAACATCTCAAATTGTCCAAAATTGATCTCTGACTAACAAATAGTTGTTTACTTCTAGATCAAGTAATAAGGGTAATGTCGTATCTATCACTGAATAGGGTGGTAAATCCACCTAACGATCAGAGTTCAGAAGGCAAACTCATGAATAACCATTTTTGAACTTAACATTTCTTTACCTACGTTTAGCAATTTAAAATCTTAGAGACGGCGCTTTAATACTTTCGGTCGGTGTTTCATGGTAGGTTTGTCTTCAAACACGCTTGTTGGTCCAAGCTGGAATAGAAAGACCTACTCTCCAACTGGAAGCTGAACCGGGGGGTCTACCGCCTAACGAAAAACGCTTTGACGCTTTGAGAATATGGCATTGCCGTCTCTTTCATTTCAAGCGAGAAGCGTTTTTCGTTAGGCGGTAGACACCCTGGAGGCTATCTTACTCGATCCCGAGCACTGGCTGGACAAGCCGCATGAGTGGCTTATCTTCCGGATTCTGCAGTTACTTACGTGGTGTGGATGCTTCTGGAAGCCTTTTTGTTGTATATTTTAGAGAGCCGATAACAATGTGCTTTTAGCTCCACTACTGCAGTGAGAATGGCAAGGTACAGCATACACTACAGGATTGCTTTGCTTGGGCAAGTGAGCGTTCATCCTCATTGCAGCTAAAGGAAACGATTTCTCATTTCTAGCGTTAATTAGCTCATTGCTTGGGTACGAGAGATCGTGTGGGGCGGCTGTTTCTCTTTGCGAGCAAGTCATGTCTAAGAAGGAAACAACCATGCGTGAACGGGAAATTAATGACAGTCTCCTAATATACTCGTACCTATTACAATAATACAAATCTTGAGTGTCGGAGGAGAATTTTCCACATCAACCTCCATGAAAAAAAGTTTTGGGTGCGGGCTCAGGGGAGTCCACCGCCCGAGGAGTGAAGCCCCTGAGATGAACTACTCAGTGTTAATGCGTACCGCACGATGAAAGAGAGGGTATGTTATATAGTTAATGATAAAAAAATTGGCAGTAGTAGGAACTGCCGATAGAAGTGAAAACTTATACTTATCTCAGAATTTGATAGCTTACTTTGGAAACTACATGGGTGTAACCGGGAGGCGTGGCTTGCTCATCATGGGATGACCATCTAGAAATGCGTCAGCATTTCCCATTAGCTGACGCATTTCTAGATGGCCAATGGTTATGGGCCCGAGTTTACCCGAAGATTTTTATCATACCCGAGCGTGACGCTAGAATCCAATTCACAATCCACGAAAAATCTGTCTAGGCGTGCCTAAAGAAGTTTTCACTTCAAAAGAACCCCAAGAGGCATGCGTCACCGGACCACGGGTGAGTGCGAAAGGGTTCCCGTAGCTCCTGTAGGTATATTAATTAGTGAACGGATGGAAAACCCAGAGTGTTAAATGGATAGTTCACTTTTAGTGGTAGAGAGTCCCAAATACCATACTTTTCTCTACTTTGAAGAGGGTGGAATTTGTAATGAGCTTCCCCTGGATAAAAACAGGATTGTAATCAACTTTGGCTAATGGGAAACGACTACCGTGAAAGTAATCAAACCAATGATAACTAAAATAGTACCATTAGAGTATGTCTTTAACTATTAAAAATTCGTTACAACAAAGCAGAGTTTCAGCATCCACCAAACTGAATATTAAAATAATTATTTTTAACTGCTCCATCATTGCACAAAAACATTAAAATGAGAAGCATTTTCACGCTACTCGCACACGGACTGTTCCCAACAGTTTCAACATTTTGTCCGTGACCCATATTTATGTGTGTGTTGCTCGATCCCACATTGTATGTAGTTAGACAACTCGGCACTGATTATTTTGTGAAAGAGCAATTCTAGTCACAGTTATCTTCTATCATTACCAAATAAATAAGGCATGGAAATTACCGACCAATTCCACCGCCGGCATTGTACAGAATTCTATAGGAAAACGAGTTCGTGGAAGCATTGCTAGTTCATTTATTCGTAAATAACCAGGTATTGACGTCAAAGAAAAAATGACGTACGAAGGAAATAAATATTCCTAACAGTTACTCGGCAATCAATCCACCAACGTTAAAATGAATGGAACCCCTTGGCCTTGCCGGTGATACTTCCAATTATCGGTAGCTCTTTCTGGTCAGGACAAACATTATATTTAATAGTGTTTTGTAATATTATTTTTTAAATATTGTTATACATTTTGGATATTGATTTGCTTTTTATATGTTTGTAATCTTATACCTCTAAACAAGCAATTCTTGTATATACATATATATATATAAAATCTGAATCTCGAAAACGGCTGGAACGATTTTCATGAAATTATGTATGCAGGGGGTTTCGGGGACGATAAGGGGACGGGAGCTAGGTTATATTTTTTTTAAAACTGCCTACTAGATCTTGTTCAGACCAATTTTCTGTGGAAGATCGCATGGTAATGTCCATCATATTTTTTTTTAGTTTCGTCATTCTATTATTCTCTCTACTAGTCTCTCGCGCAAACTATTCAGTTTAGAATATAAATAAATATTTTACAAACCTCAATATAATGTTTAAAGACCTGTTCATAGATACCATAGATACATGTACTAAATGTACATTATACGAGTCCTCACCGCTCGCCGCGTTGACGTCAGCGCGTCACATTTTTACGCCACGTTTTGCCTGAGCTTCATCATGCTACAAGTTTCTCCGAATCCCCTCTAAGTTTTTTCTATTTTTAACCGAGTGCGACGGGACGATCAATAGAACCAGTTTTTTTTTGTATGTACATCGATTACTCCGTTAATAATGATCCGTTTATACCTAGTTACTTTTTTGTTTGATGCTAAATAGCTGCCATTTGGTCCCCTAGAAGTTTCGTGCAATTTTCTTAGTATATTTTATTTTAATACCTAATATTTTTATGCAAATCTTTGTTTGTTCGGAAGATGTAATTTTAGTTTGTGTACGGCTGAAAGTTTAATTAAGGCAGACTATAGTACAGTTTCCGTTATTTTCATGAGATAAAAAGTAGCCTACATGTAATTTATTACATATCTGCAATAAAATATCGTCTACCTGATGTAATCTAGAATAAACAATTTTATACAAAAAGAAGTGTCTATTTACATTTGTACAACTTTTTCAATTATCTGGAGTCCTTACAGCGATGCCAAGTCGATTGACAAAAAGTCAAGGTGTTTTTTTTTTAATAAAGAGTAACGAGACGAGCAGGACATTTGCCTGATGGTAAGCAACATGCCCGCATAAATAGATGAGTGAGTAACGCTAATATAGTAATTCTATTAACTTATTTTTCGGTTTTGAGTGCCTATTTGTGGTTTTGAAGTCGCTTGTTTTTTTTGAAAAAAAAGAGTTTATTTTGCCCTCATTAGTACAAAACAAGTTTTCAACAACGCATTTACACAATTTTGTTTTGACAGAATCGAGTTTCGTAAAGGCCTGTTTGCATTTTGATTAGTGTGAGTGCGAGTGCGAGTGGGAGTGAAAAATCGCGATTGATGAGTGCAGGTGTGTATTGCGAGTACTGTCCAATTCTGTATAGTAGCTGTATTTAGTTCATTGAGTGGCCAGCCGTCGGCCCGCAAGTATGGATGAACGTCAAGAAGCGCGCTTGCGATTGTAAGAAATTCTGAAAGAAATATTAAACACAGTGGCGTTGGAAATTGAAGATATTTCGAAATCGGAACTTGGAAGACCAACACGACACTAGCCTTATCCGACAAATACTATATTATAAATATGTATTTAAAAAAATTCAACTGAACATTTCATTGTATTTGTATTCATAATTCAATTCAATTCAAATTCAATTTCATAATTCAACTGAACATTTCATTATATTGTATTTATATATTGATAATAATTATCGTAAAGCGCTAAAGAGTGCGCGTGTTCTTGCTACGAAGAGTTCGATGCTTTTAGATCGGACAAATACACTTTTATTTTATTTTGTAGGGGGAAAAAAATTACGTATTTGATGTACTTAACATCCCCTTAAAAGAATGCAGGCCGATTACCAATAACCCTATAAACATAATCGGTATCCAATGCTAATCAATATCGCACATTAAAAATCTGTATAAATACGGAGAAATCTGTATATATGGCAACGCTGCTGTTTACTGGCAGACAAACTGCGAGTGAGGGGTAGGAAAAACGTGCGGGAGGAGGCTACTCGCAAAAAAATAGAACGCGCTTCTAATCACTTCACTACGCAAGTTACTACACACTCGCATTAATCAATTGTTGTCCACACGTGTTTGATACTAATTACTCAACACCTGCACTACTCACTCGCACTCGCACTAATCAAAATGCAAACCGGCCTTTACTACTAAAGGGCTTGGTGGTATTAGATCAGTTGCACACTCTCCGAAGTGTATCTGATAAAAAGCCGATAAGCTAGCAATTTTTCGGCGATGTCCAAGACTTTGCAGTCTTTTTCGCACAAAAGTGTTATTGCCTATGAGCCTTATGAGCGGATGGTTAAATCCACAATTCTAAATAATAAGGTACTATTATTAAGAGTTCTGTGGTTAGAGCTGTGTTTGATTCACTTCCTGAGTTGAATGGTAACCCTTGAAAAATCGATTCAATCTCGGGTTTGAGAAAAATGTTGTGTAAAGAAATTAATATTACCTATGTATTTGCAATAATAATACCTATAATAATGTTAATTTATTGGTTTGCCAGCCAATATACTCGTAGATGTAGGAAACATAAAAACATTTAATAACTAGTGGCATAGGGCTGCTAAGGCATGCAAAAGGGTTCTTCAGAGGGCTCGATTTGACCACATTAGTCGAATAGGGAACAAACTAGCTTCGTATCCTGCGGGTAGCAAGGCGTTTTGGTCCCTAGCTAAATCGGTCGAATCGAACTTCTGCCGCTCTTCACTGCCTCCAATGCTGAAACCTGATGGGGCGCTGGCTCACACCGCAATGGAGAAGGCAAACTTGTTTGCATCTCAGTTTGCGGAATCTTCGCGTCTAGATGCTGGTAGTGCGATTCCTCCTACTCCACCTGGCAGTCCGACTTTGATGCCGGAAATGCATATTCGCCAAATGGAGGTTCGTAAAGTGCTACGTAATCTGGACGTGAATAAAGCCAGCGGCCCGGACGGAATTCCTGCCCTAGTGTTGAAGGCTTGTGCACCTGAGTTGTCTCCTGTACTAACGCGCCTGTATAGACTCTCTCTCCAAACTGGGCAAGTACCGAAATCGTGGAAGCTTGCTAACGTGCAACCTGTGCCCAAAAAGGGTAGTCGTGCTGACCCTGCCAACTACAGGCCCATCTCGGTCACGTCCATACTCTGCAAGACTATGGAACGTGTCTTAAACCGCAGGCTCCTGGCATACCTAGAATCTAACGACCTCCTCAGTGACCGGCAATACGGGTTTCGCCGAAACCGGTCGACTGGGGATATTCTGGCGTATGTCACTCACATCTGGAGTGAAGCTATCGAGAAACACGGGGAAGCACTTGCAGTCTCCCTGGATATCTCGAAGGCTTTTGACAGGGTTTGGCATGATGGCCTTATTAGCAAGCTTTCTAGTTATGGTTTGTCTCCAGGTTTTATTGCGTGGATATCGGACTTCTTGAGAGATCGGTCCATACGAGTTGTCATTGATGGCTGCTCGTCGGACCAAATGGGTATCAATGCCGGAGTCCCTCAAGGGTCGGTACTCTCTGCGACGCTTTTTCTGCTACATATCAACGATCTGCTGAAGCCCGGTATCTTTGGGTACGCAGATGATAGCACCGTTGTGGAGAGTTACATGTCTAGCGCGAGAGCCAGCGGTCAACAAACTAAGGTATTGAGAGAGAGTATGGTCGAGCGTTTGAACTTGGCCCTTGAGGCAGTCTCTGAATGGGGCGAAACCAATCTGGCCAAGTTTAATGAAGGAAAGACGCAGGCGTGTCTGTTCTCCGCAAAAAGGAGTCAATTTCTACAGACTCCTACTTTTCGAGGTGTATCCGTGCCGGTTACTGATCATCTTGAGCTTTTGGGTGTTACCCTGACATCTACACTCAACTTTGGCTCATATATCGAGTCCAAGGCTAAATTAGCTGCAAAAAAACTAGGTGTCCTCTCAAAGGTGCGAAAGTACTTCAAGTCTGAACAATTGCTTTTATTATATAAAGCACAGATTCGCTCTTGTATGGAGTACTGTTCGCACCTTTGGGATGGATCGGCTAAGTATCAGCTTGAGGCTCTGGAATCGATCGAGAGGCGGGCTAAAAGGCTCATAGGCAATAATTCTCTTGTGCGAAAAAGACTGCAAACTCTTGAACATCGCCGGAAAATTGCTAGCTTATCGGTTTATTATCGGATACACTTCGGAGAGTGTGCATCTGATCTGCATGATCTAATACCACCTAGCCCTTTTTTCTATCGGACTTCTCGTAACTCGAAGAAGCGGCATCGTTTCATGGTTGATGTTCCAAAGACACGAACAAAGAGGTTTGACTCTACTTTTGTGATAAGAACGTCTCGACTGTGGAATGAGTTGCCTGAGTGGGTTTTTCCCGATGGTTATAATCTTGGTGTCTTCAAATCGAGAGTGAATCGGTTTCTTCTAGGTAAGCACGCTCCATCTTAGACCGCATCGTCGCTTAACATCAGGCGAGATGGTGGTCAAGTGTAAACCTATAAATGTTAAAAAAAAAAAAAAAAAAAAAAAAGGCATCCCACGGTTTGACCTGGGATAAAAAGTCAAAAATGTCGTTTTCGAAATTTCAATTTCAATTATGAGATAAACAGTAGTTACATTTTTTTTTCTTGATAATAATTTTATCCAGATCCCTTCTGTAGGTTTGCTTGAAAGAGCAACAAACATCATCTTCTCTGGCGGCGACTCTCGTTTATAATTTTGGCGGGAAAACGGGTGTCAGGTTACCTAAGTGCGTTTGTTTATTCTTCGGCATATGACGTGCCGTCCTACTTATAACTGTATAAGCCCAATTCTCATGAGCGTTTCAAATAATATAATACAATAAGCAAATTCGGTTACTTTAGATTCTAATGACGCAACCTTTAACATATGACATAATTACATATGCTGTCACGCAACGAAAGCTCTCAAAAAGCAATATTTTTTCCCGTTTTTGTTACATTTTCCAGTCATGCTTCGCTACTGTTGATAGTAGCGTAATGTTAAATAGCCTATAGCCTATAGCGTTCCTCAATAAATGGACTATCCTACAAAGAAATAATCTTTCAATTCGGACCGGTAGTTCCAGAGATCCTTGCGTTCAAACAAACAAACTCTTCAGCTTTATAATATTAGTATAGATGTGCTTGAAATGTAAACTAACAATTTGAGTTTTTTCGAGGTTTTCAAGTGTTTTAGGAGCTATCACAGTTTAAATTATAAGAAAGACATAAATATAGTCCGCGCGATCATATAGAAATCATTATTTTCTGTGACGTACACAAAAATAAATGATTTTTGTGTGCCTACAATACACCTCGCTGATTAAATAAAAATGAAAATGTTTACAGTGGTACTTGAATTAGCTACACTGATTAGTTTCTTACTTACGCTCGCCTAACTGAAAACTGATGTGATTAAAACGGAGAAAATTTATTTTATGTAGATTTCTTCGGGCAAATATGTTAATACTACGTGAGTAATCAAATTAATTATTTTACGAAAAAAATAACTCGAAACGTGTACCATCAAGCGCTCGACTTGCTGGAATCCTTGCTCTGTCACATAAAAATTAACTGAAATTGACAAAAAAACCGTACGTTTGTGTAATCAATTATATTTTCACTGCTAGAACTCGGAGTTTTATGCAATACAAGGAGAGAACCAAGTCTTTAATCCACCACACTGACCAAGTGCGGGTTGACAGATGACAAAATCCTTAAAGCCAAAGTCAATAACATTTGTTTCTAAAGTGCACAGATTTATTATAACTTGCCCAAGTTGTCTCTCTTCCCTTCTTCCAGAAACCCCCTTATCTACAGCTGTGGTGGACCAGTCTTAATCGTCCGATTGCATTTCGTCTCGCAATCTACGTCTAGGTTGGAGGTCGTTTATGTAAGGCTTTCTGCCCAGCCAGCCCAGATGAGGGTTTTCGGCAAACTTTTCCAGTTCAATCCTATCTTAGTAGTACAGATTTCAATAGTCACTTTTAAATTTAACTCCCCGTACACATTTTTAGGGTTCCGTAAAACGTAAAAACGGAACCCTTATAGATTCGTCATGTCTGTCTGTCTGTCTGTCTGTCTGTCCGTCCGTATGTCACAGCCACTTTTTGCCGAAACTATGAGAACTACACTGTTAAAACTTGGTAATTAGATGTATTCTGTGAACCGCATTAAGATTTCAACAGAAAAATTAAAAAAAAAGAAAAATTAGGGTTGCCCCCCATACTGAGAACTGAAACTCAAATTTTTTTTTCCATCAAACCTACACGTATGGGGTGTCTATCGATAGGTCTTCAAAAATGATGTTGAGGTTTTTAAAATCATTTTCGTCTACACTGAATAATTTGCGCGAGAGACACTTTTTTTTTTTTTTTTTTTTAACTTCTATAGGTTTACACTTGACCGCCATCTCGCCTGATGTTAAGCGAAGATGCGGTCTACGATGGAGCGTGTTTACCTAGATAAAACCGATTCACTCTCGATTTGAAGACACAAAGATTGTAACCATCGGGGAAAACCCACTCAGGCAACGTATTCCACAGCTTAGACGTTCTTATCACAAAAGTAGAGTCGAATCTCTTCGTTCGTGTCTTTGGAACATCAACCATGAAACGATGTCGCTTTTTCGAGCTACGAGCATTCCGATAGAAAAAAGGACAAGGTGGTATCAGATCATGCAAATCAGTTGCACACTCTCCGAAGTGTATCCGATAAAAAACCGATAGGCTGGCAATTTTTCGGCGATGTTCAAGACTTTGAAGTCTTTTTCGCACAAGAGTGTCGTTGCCTATGAGCCTTTTGGCACGTCTCTCGATCGATTCCAAGGCCTCCAGCTGATACTTAGCCGATCCATCCCAAAGGTGCGAACAGTACTCCATACAGGAGCGAATCTGTGCTTGATATAGTGTAAGCAACTGTTCAGACTTGAAGTACCTTCGCACCTTTGAGAGGACACCAAGTTTTTTGGCAGCAAGTTTAGCCTTGGACTCGATAAACGAGCCAAAGTTGAGCGTAGAGGTCAAAGTAACGCCCAAAAGTTCAAGACGGTCAGAGATCGGCACGGATACACCTCTAAAAGTTGGAGTCAGTTGGAAAGGACTCCTTTTAGCGGAGAACAGACACGCCTGCGTCTTACTCTCGTTGAACTTGACCAGATTGGCATCGCCCCATTTGGACACCACATCAAGGGTCAAGCCCAAACGCTCGATCAGACTCTCTCTCAGTACCTGAGTTTGCTGCCCAGTGGCTCTCGCGCTAGATATGTAACTCTCTACAACGGTGCTATCATCTGCGTACCCATAGATACCGGGCTTCAACAGATCGTTGATATGTAGCAGGAAGAGCGTCGCAGAGAGTACCGACCCTTGTGGGACTCCGGCATTGATACCCATTTGATCCGACGAGCAGCCATCAATGACGACTCGTATGGATCGATCCCTCAAGAAGTCCGATATCCAAGCAATGAACCCAGAAGACAAACCATAACTAGAAAGCTTGCTTATAAGGCCATCATGCCAAACCCTGTCGAAAGCCTTCGAGATATCCAGGGAGACTGCAAGTGCTTCCCCGTGTTTCTCAATAGCTTCACTCCAGATGTGAGTGACGTACACTAGAATATCCCCGGTGGACCGGTTTCGGCGAAACCCGTATTGCTGGTCACTGAGGAGGTCGTTCTATTCTAGGTACGTCAGGAGCCTGTGGTTTAAGACACGTTCCATAGTCTTGCAGAGTATGGACGTGACTGAGATGGGTCTGTAGTTGACAGGGTCAGCACGACTACCTTTTTTGGGCACAGGTTGCACATTGGCAAGCTTCCAAGACTTCGGTACTAGCCCAGTTTGAAGAGAGAGTCTAAATAGGCGTGTCAATATCGGTGACAACTCAGGCGCACAAGCCTTCAATACTAGAGCAGGAATACCATCTGGGCCACTGGCTTTATTCGCGTCCAGATTGCGTAGCACTTTGCGAACCTCCTTTTGGCGAATGCGTATCTCTGACATAAAAGTCGAACAGCCAGGTGGAGTAGGAGGTGTCGCGCTACCAGCATCTAGACGCGAAGATTCCGCAAACTGAGTTGCAAACAAGTTTGCTTTCTCCGTTGCAGTGTGAGCCAGTGTCCCATCAGGTTTCAGCATTGGAGGTAGTGAGGAGCGGTAGAAGTTCGATTCGACCGATTTAGCTAGGGACCAAAACGCTTTGCTGCCCGCTGGGTACGAAGCTAGTTTGTTCCCTATTCGACTAATGTGGTCAAACCGAGCCCTCTGAAGAACCTTTTTGCATGCCTTAGCAGCCTTGTTGAACGCCTTCTTCTTCCGGTGTATATCCCTTGTCTTACGCTGTCGAGCATCAACCCAGGCTAGGTAGGCCTCATGTTTAAATGCTTCAGCACTTTTACATTGAGAACCAAACCAAGGGCGAGCTTTGCTGGATAATGAGATGTCGGAGTATGGAATAAAATATTCCATAGCCGTTCGTATTGCATTAGTCACAGCATCCGCGCAGACTGAGGGATCACCAGAAGCGAAGCACAATGACTGCCATGGGTAAGACGCAAAGAAAGAGCGCATCTCATCCCAATCTGCTGACTTGTATCGCCACAACCGCCGGTTGCCTCTAGGGCTGGAATCAGGCGGATGGTAGACAGATACAGATTTCACCAGACAGTGGTCGGAGCTGCCTAACGGCGACGATACCGCCACCGAGTAACGGTCTGGATCAGTTGTCAGCAGAAGGTCTAAGCAATAAGGTGTATGCGACTCAACGTCGGGTACTCTTGTGGCCTCTTGGACCAGCTGGGTTAGGTCTAACGATAAAGCTAGCTTTCTCGTTTCCTGCCCAGCGTGATCAGTGTCCCGGTATGGGTACAGCCATTCCTTATGATGGCCGTTGAAATCCCCCAGTAACACTAATTGGGCCGAAGGGTACTTCTGTTGAGCCGCGTCCGCCGCCTCACTTAAATACTCCGTGAGCCTAGTCGTCTCCAGATCTCCGCTGTGCGACCGATACACACAGGCGTAGATAATTTTGTCTATGCCTGTGTCCATTAGTGCCCAAAGAACAGAATATCTAGTGTCTTCAAGGTTACGGAGACGCCGACAGCAGATGTCGTCACGGGCGTACAGGCATACTCCAGCACGAGGCCGGAATTTGTGCTCCAGGGTATAGCCTGGATACGTTAGGTACGCCACGTCCGACGGACAACCTATCTGCGTCTCCGTAAGAAACAAGAGTGTCGGCTGCTCAGTCTCGAGGTGATGGTGGACTGCAGTGAGATTTGAGTGCAGACCTCGAATATTAGTGAGGTGCACTTTGACTGACTGAGCGTTTGACTTCCAAAGTGGTAAAATGTGTGTCCCCCCCCCCTCTAACTTCTAAAGTAAGAGAATGAAAAATCTAAAAAAAATATATGATGTACATTACCATATAAACTACCAACGAAAATTAGTTTGAACTCGATCTGATGAGTAGTTTTTTTTAGTAGGTACGTCATAAATACACTATTATTGAAACTTCGATCAAAGTTACAACGAACTACAAGAACTATGTGTACTATGTATATAATGTGACTTGCTGCAACGGAACCCTTCATGGGCGAGTCCAACTCGCACTTGGCCACTTTATTGGTAAAAACATGTTGAAGATGCCGTGTTTAATAATAAAAATTGGCAGTCATAGGAACTGCCGATAGAAGTGAAAACTTGCTGTTGCCCTGGTACTGGTACCTAGGGGCAAACGCAACTCTTTTATATTTCTGTTGTCCTGGTATCTGGAGAAAAACGCTGGGCTGTTGGAGGTAGGTAATCGAAACTCTTTACTGTTTCTGTTGCCCTGGTACCTACCTGGCCGTTCTTACCGAGTTTACCCGAAGATTTCATATCCGATCCGATCCATTATCATATCCAAGCGTGACGATTGATGAATCCATTTCACAGCCCACGAAAATTCTGTCTATAGCGCGCCTAAAGAAGTTTTCACTTCAAAAAAACACGTTATTTTCAGTGTGTTCATTTAGGGGCTGCGATAATATATTAGATAGTAAATTTAGTATGACAACTTGTGTATTAATCTGTTCAATGACAAACATATGAATTAAATGTACATCAAACAAAAAGTTAAACATACATTGCATCAAACATTTCAGTCATTCAGCATCTCCTATGCGCGGAGTTTCTCGAGGCTGCACAACGACCGTGCCTGGATGGTCCGTGCCTAAATAACATAAAACAACGAATCCAAAGAGACCTTATGGATAGTAAGCACGAAGAACCTGTGGTAATTTCACAAACCATCAAAGGCGGGAAACCACGAGTAAAGCGACATGTCAATGTATTTATTCTCAATGGTGCTGTGTACTATGCTGATATGCTGCAGCAGCTTAAAGCAATGCCAGGTACACATTTAGATACACAGCCAAGTACAAACAAAAGCTTAAAGGAGCTAAGACTATTCATGACTTCAGTGTAATTCTGTATCGCTGGTAGCCTTTTCAAGTAATTTAGAAAACAGTGATCTAAAATGCCAAGATACGTTTAAGAACAATATTTTAAACGAATTTAGAATAATATGTTTACATCGCTACAAATGTATCTAATACTAATTATTGCTGTAAATAAACGAATAAACATTTTCTCAATTTATTCAAACGCTTCAGGAATTTTATTGTTTGACATTTTAATTAACTTTGTTTATACATTAATCAGGGCCGTCTTTACCAGGGGGTGCAAGGGGTGCGGTGCACCCGGGCGCAGAGCGCCCGGGTGCGCCTGTCGAGCACTGAATTTTTGGATATTTCATTGAGCTTAACGCTATTGCACAGTTTTATGTAATTGTTACTTACGACAAATATGTGTGCGCAAGCAAAAAAAAAAAAGTCATCTGCAATAATATTTTTTTTTACTTTTATTACGCTTTCGGCGCTTGTCATACTGCATTACACAAATAACAATTTTATTTAATACAACACGCGCGCAGCAAAATCTCTTATCCAAAGAGAGTGTATGTGTGAATGTACGTTTGACACGTCGCCCCCCGGTCGCCCGCACTTTCTCTTGATCTTCAAGTCAATAAAGTTAAATTCATTTGAAATAGGGGCGCGGCGCGGCCCCTGTGCGTCTGTTTCGTCATTTGACATAGCCGTCCGGGCGCTCGCTGTTACAGCCAAATCACACTAGCTACTTTGAGCAACGGCGACAGGCAACTTGACGCTGCGTCACGCTTCAAAAAGTAGCTGCGCTTGGCGTTTAGTCGCTGCATCCCGCTTCAAAAAGTAGCATGTGTGGTCAGGGCCTTAAAGAGAAATCTTATAATATAAAATTCTAATAGTGTCACAGTGTTAGTTACCTTACTCCTCCGAAACGGCTTTACTGATTTTTACCAAATTTTATATGC
The DNA here is from genome assembly GCA_963693475.1 of Ectropis crepuscularia. NCBI lineage: Eukaryota > Metazoa > Arthropoda > Insecta > Lepidoptera > Geometridae > Ectropis > Ectropis crepuscularia. The sequence continues at coordinate 41,101,219 of OY856338.1, forward strand.
ATAAATATTCAGTAGGTCTGAGAATCGGCTACTGTCTATTTTTCATACCCCTAATGATAAGGGTTGTTCAACCCTAAATTTTGTTTTTCATTTTAGGACAAACATTTTTGTTTTTATTTTTTATAACGTGGTATTAAAAAATACATACAACCCTAAATTTTCACCCTTTTATCACCAACCCCTATTTCTTAATAGTCATTTTCGTAATTTAATCATTTTTCATCCCGCTCGATAACTGATCAATTATCGTCTATTTTGTAATGTTTTTCACTCCATTTTGATTAAAATTTCCCGGAGCTTATGGCAAATCTAAAATTGTTTTATAAAAATAAACATTTATTTTTATTATGTAAGTTTAGGGTTACCAATGTTAGATTTTTAAAATTTAATAATTTACATGGCAAAACAACGTTGGCCGGGTCAGCTAGTGATCTCTAAATCACTACAATTAGGTGTACAATATTTTTTCCCAATGCATCAACAAGTACTCCCACTGATATTTGAAGCTATATGTATTCTAATAATTTAAATTCCTCATTTCCTAATATCTCAACAGCTCTGCGCATAATATGTATAATTAACACTGCCTGTTACATTAGCAGAAGGTGAAAGATCCTTTTCAAAGTTAAAACTAAAAAAAATCATCTTCGTTCAACCATGACCCGAGACAGACTGACAAACTTAGCCATTGTAAGTATAGGATCCAAAATTGATATAATACCCGGTTTACATTATTCCAGTCGAGCTACCGAAACCAGCGCTGAATTGCTTACTGGAAAAATGGAAACCAGCCAGCCAACCAGAAAGCATCAATCCAGTGCCAATGCTTTTCAGTGCCGGTTTATATTATACCCGGCTTACATTATTCCGGGCCGGATTTACAGACACTTTGGGAAAGAATAATCAAATAATAAACGTCTTTTATGTTAATTTTACCGGGTTTTTGCAACCTAGGGGGGGGGGGTTGTGCCCGCCGTGGTGTAAATAAAACGAGGGCGCAGGCTGAGTCCCGCACCCCGGCGCAGAATAGTCTTAAGACGGCCCTGACATTAATGCTGTCTGTTCAGCCGTTCCGATATAATTTAGCACCACACAACGAAACTTTCGCATTTATAATGTTAGTATGATTTCATTTTATTGTAACTATCATCAATTTCAATTAGTAAAAAGTATACAAACTCAAAAATAGTTAAGCCCAGAATTCTATCAATGAAAATAGTAGAGGTCTATCAGCAGTGAGTGAAAACGGACTGAGGCTAAGGTGGAAAGACATATTTATAATGGTATCATCATTCCTCATCCGCAGAATATATCGTAGCCTTTTTACCCGACTGCGCGACGCAAAGGAGTGGTAATGTGTTTAACAGTCTATGTATGTATGTATGTTCCTTTGAAGCACTATAAAGACCAAACGTCTGGGCCGATTTTTATGATTCACACGTCAATCGATTCCTCTTAATCTGGCGAGTGACACTAAAGACATGACATTAGTGTAAGTCCAATATGGCGGATTCAGAACGCCATATTGTCCAAATTAAAATAAAGTGGCCAAGTGCGAGTTGGAGTCGCCCATGAAGGGTTCCGTTGCAGCAAGTAACATAATATACATAGTACACATAGTTCTTATAGTTCGTTGTAACTTTGATCGAAGTTTCAATAATAGTGTATTTATGACGTACTAAAAAAAAAGTACTCATCAGATCGAGCTCAAACTAATTTTCGTTGGTAGTTTACATGGTAATGTACATCATATATTTTTTTTAGATTTTTCATTCTCGTACTTTAGAAGTTAGAGGGGGGGGACACACATTTTACCACTTTGGAAGTGTCTCTCGCGCAAACTATTCAGTGTAGAGGAAAATGATTTTAGAAACCTTAACATCATTTTTTAAGACCTATCGATAGACACCCCACACGTATAGGTTTGATGAAAAAAAAATTTTTGAGTTTCAGTTCTCAGTATGGGGGGCAACCCTAATTTTTCTTTTTTTTAAACTTTTTTGTTCAAATACTAATGCGGTTTACAGAATACATCTACTCACCAAGTTTCATTAGTGTAGTTCTCATAGTTTCGGCAAAAAGTGGCTGTGACATACGGACGGACAGACAGACAGACAGACAGACAGACATGACGAATCTATAAGGGTTCCGTTTTTACGTTTTACGGAACCCTAAAAATGAAAATCACTATAAATATATCAAGAGGGGTATCGTTGAATAGGTATTTAAAAATAATATTTAGCTTTATCTCAATGTTTTTCGATTTGACTGACCGTTTAGGATGTATAATTATATCGATTAGTTATATCGAGTATATCGATTCAAAGTTGAGTAACAACCATTCTCACATTTATAGGTTTTTAGGTAGCAGAAAACTTCGTATAACTAACTGTACGTGTGAATGTGGATGGACATTATATACTAATGTGTCTAGTACGCATCGATATAAATCAATAGATGTGCCCTGAGCAACTTGAAATTGGTAATAAACTGCGTCTCTGTATGTATCGTAAGTGGTTTACAAACAACCAATCTACTTGACCCCTATAATCGCTAGCGGCGAGATTTGCTGTGGTTCTACTTATTTTGGTTGTTGACACCGAATGATGATAGGTAAAAATGTCCGGCGTCCACCGTGTCCTGCAACCGCCTAGAACGGAAAGAGTGAGCTCACTCTTCCCAACGTTGACATGATTGCGTGCGCCGTGAAGTTTGGGATGGGGCCCATCTTGGGTTCTACGATCTATGCTAGTAGGTATATTGGACTACCTTTTTTGACGTGATAACGTCTTATAATTCGATGAAGCCGGCTGCACGCCCACAAAACATGACGTCATGTAGCGTTACCGCCGGTCGTTACCGTCGGTCGTTACCTCGCCGCATGTTTGTTACAGTTGTATTTCGACATAATTATTTCGACCAGTAGTTCAAGCGGGGATGTAGCTCAGTGGTAGAGCGTTCGCTTTGCATGTGAAATGCCCCGGGTTCGATCCCCGGCATCTAAAAGCTTTTTTGCATTGTTTTGATTGAAAATGACTAAATTCTACTGATTACTTTTTACATACAAATCTATTAAACAAATGAAATTAAAATTTTCTTTTGAAAAATGCTACCATTCCATCAGTATTTTCTTAAGACGTTGTCACGTTCTATCGTCAGTAAACACACTTTACAGACAAACATTTTTTCGTACGTGCAGGAAATGTATTTACGCATACCCTACTGCCCCGCCCGGGAGACACAGACGGGTTATGTTGCACTCTATATCATATATGGATATGGTGCCCCTATCTACTAATAAACCTCCATGGGGTTTCAACTCTGCCGTCTGCCGCTGATAGTGGGAACACGGAACCGCTCTCGGATTGCTCCGCCTCGGTCGCCCATCTCCAACTTCAAACGATTTAGTAGGTACTCAACGTCAATCGAAAACCTATACTAACGCAAAACTATAAATAGGTATGAATTACATGCAGTAGAAAATCCTACATATTATATCAGTAGATACGAAAACATTTGGTCAACAACCAAAAGATGCATATTATTATGTTGAGCATATTAACATTCACAACATTGTTCATAACTAAAAAGTATAAAAAAAAAATATAATTTAAAAACTCAAAAACCCGACTGCGTAAAAAGTGAACCAAACTACGTACTCGCATACTAAAAAAAACTGAAAAGAATAAAACAAGCATTTAGATTTCTGGTGGTCTAGAATTCTATAATATGTTATTGTATTTACTATTGAAATATATACAATATTTTCTAATAAAAGAACATTACAACTGAACAGTCGGGATCCATTGAACAATTACATTGTATGTCGAATAAAAATATCGAATCCATTGAACAATTAGATTGTATGTCGAATAATAATGGATCCCGACTGTTCAGTTGTAATGTTCTTTTATTAGAAAATATTGTATATATTTCAATAGTATTAATACAATAACATATTATAGAATTCTAGACCACCAGAAATCTAAATGCTTGTTTTATTCTTTTCAGTTTTTTTTAGTATGCGAGTACGTAGTTTGGTTCACTTTTTACGCAGTCGGGTTTTTGAGTTTTTAAATTATATTTTTTATTTACAATATCTCGGGTAACGTTTCACTCCGACTTTTTTTGTTAAGCAATCACAGCTAACCATTGCCGAGAAGATAAGTATTTCTTCAAGACTTTGTACCTATTGGGAAACACAGACGCAGAGTGTTCCACAGTTTTGCAATGCAAATGCTAAATGTAGAAGAAAATGAAGATAGATAAGATTAAAGCGCTTTGTTTGACTTTTCAGAGTTTCCGTGAACCGCGAATGAAACGGTGCCGGTGGCGCCGTTTCATCACGGAAACTCCGAACTGAGTTGTCTCCGATACTGACGCGCCTATTTAGACTCTCTCTCCAAACTGGGCTAGTACCGAAGTCTTGGAAGCTTGCCAATGTGCAACCAGTGCCCAAAAAGGGTAGTCGTGCTGATCCTGCCAACTACACCAATCAGCAGAATGAGGCCTTTTCATGATGAAAATATATCTTTCTGTAAAAGAGTTATCTTTGTTAGATTTGAAAAATGCTACTCTGAGAACTTTAGATTTCACATTATTTGTTTTAACTTTTATTTTATACTTTACACTTGACCGCCATCTCGCCTGATGTCAAGCGACGCGACGATGCGGCCTACGATGGATATACATATGTATAGAGGTACTATATACAATGATATAATACGGCAGATAAGCCCCTTCTATCACAAATTTTAAACGCCGCAGTTTCGTGGGTTTGGTTGATGTTCGTAATTTATTCTGTTGGTACAATTAGTCGTAGCGTAGTAATTACGAGTTCTTTTAACTATACCTAACTGATAAAATTAAATTCAATCATGCTTAATAGGTAAACCTTTGCGGTTGTACGTAAATTATCTTTTGTGTTAAATACCTAATTACACTGAAATACTCGATAATTTTCTACATAATAATTACCATGAAGGCAATGCTACCAAGTGAGTATTAGTTTTTTTTAATAACGTCAATAAAAACTGAAGGCTAAGAACTTGTGGAGAAGTTAATGTTCAATTAAGGATCAGAAATAAGACTGTGTTATGAAGTTCAGCCAACTAAATTTTCGGCCTCTCACTGTAAATGTGTTTTACTTATTTAATTATTACAAAATTAATGTATATTTAGAAAAGGGTTTGTTTTAACGTCCGGCTTACGTAAAAGGGTCCTATAAGTTTAACGTATCTGTCTGTATATCAATGTCTCTGGGATTGTAGCTTCTAAACGAACGCTGTTATCTAAAACGATACTTTGTGATAAACACTAAAAATGTTGGTCACCGTTCAATGTTGGTCATTAAATGATTTAAAAGATATACATTTTAAACCTTAAAAATTTTGGTCACTTGCAATTTTGCCGGTTCACACGGCGCGCTTCCAAACGCGCCAGCGCGCGGGCGCGGCAGATTTCCATATAAAATTGAATTCAAAACACACGACGCGGTTTACGGCCGCGGCGGCTGCGGCAGCCGCGCGGCGCCCGCGTGTCTGCGCGCGATTCTTGCGCAGTAGCTTTCCGGAGCAGAAACCGCGAAAACCTGCGGTCTCGTGAGTATTGAAACAAAACCGTCGCGCGGCGCCGCGCCGCGCCCGCTCGCGGGCGCGGTTGGCAGCCGCGCCGTGTGAACCGGCTCTCAATGTAATAAATGTACTTTTTAACTACTAGATACATATATTCTAATAATTTCAGTATTTCTGTTTCTCATATGTGCAAAGCTCTCAGAAGCATCACGAGGACTGTGCTTGAATGGGGACTGTAAGAATGAGCTGAAAAGACTCACCCGAAGAGACTTTACAGATAATAACAATTATAAAGGGACTGAGGTCAAAACACCAGGTCCCAAAATCCCAGAGAGCAGAAAACGAGCTAAACGCCATGTTAATGTGTTTATAATGAATGGTGCTTTATTCTGTAACTTACGACGTGCAAACAAAGCACTTTTCTTTCGCAAAACACAGAGAACATAGATTTTCTTCAGAAATACGATGTTGAGGAATGACGAATTTATTCGGTTCTCTAATGTTTTACAAACATTTTTTGAATCTAAAACCAACGTAAAATATCAATTGCAAAAAAAAATAAAGTAGCCAAGTGCGAGTTGGACTCGCCCATGAAGGGTTCCGTTCCAGCAAGTAACATAATATACATAGTACACATAGTTCTTGTAGTTCGTTGTAACTTTGATCGAAGTTTCAATAATAGTGTATTTATGACGTACTAAAAAAAAACCACTCATCAGATCGAGTTCAAACTAATTTTCGTTGGTAGTTTTCATGGTAATGTACATCATATATTTTTTTTAGTTTTTTCATTCTCTTACTTTAGAAGTTAGAGGGGGGGGGGACACACATTTTACCACTTTGGAAGCGTCTCTCGCGCAAGTTATTCAGTGTAGACAAAAATTAAATTAGAAACCTCAACATCATTTTTTAAGACCTATCGATAGACACCCCACACGTGTAGGTTTGATGAAAAAAAAATTTTTGAGCTTCAGTTCTCAGTATGGGGGGCACCCCTAATTTTTGTTTTTTTAAAAAACTTTTGTAAAAATCTTCATGCGGTTTACAGAATACATCTACTTATCAAGTTTCAACAGTGTAGTTCTCATAGTTTTGGCAAAAAGTGGCTGTGACATACGGACGGACAGACAGACAGACAGACAGACAGACAGACAGACAGACAGACAGACATGACGAATCTATAAGGGTTCCGTTTTTACGTTTTACGGAACCCTAAAAAATGGTTGTCTGTAAAGTCGGTTTACTGACGATAGAACGTGACAACGTCAAGAAATCAGTACGCTGATAGCGCGAGTAGTGATACCGCTCGACTCGGCGGGTGGCGCCCTCAGCGCTCAGCTTCGTCCGCATGGCACTGACGACGAACTAACGGTAACGTTACATGCCGTCATGTTTTGTGGGCGTGCAGCCGGCTTCACCGAATTGTAAGACGTTATCACGTCAAAAACTTAACTGTAATGTAAAAATGTTTCATTTTAAAAACAACGTTTTGCATAACATTTATTTCAAAAATATCTTACATCAAGAAATGTTTTATTTTACAAACCATCGTTTTTTAACCAATTACATGGCAAACATTTCACTTAGACAATGTATCGAATCACATTTATTTTAAAAATCATTTATTTTACATTTACCAAAATGACATTTAGAACAAATATTTTGAAAGTACCCGATAAATTGTGTAAGTAGACTATCTAGATTTTGATATGGTTCTGTCATTGACTTTTGACAACCGGTCCGATTAGGGTCTATCTCTAAGATTTGACTCTGGGGGGGCTCTCGCCAGAGGCTGTGGTCAAGCCTGAGTGTCGCTTCTCCATGCTCGGCCTTCGCTGAAGCGAAAGACGCCGGCTCGCTTCGCTCGCCACCTCCCCCCTTCGCTGCGCTTGGCCTCGCATGGCTCGCTCCTCTCAGGACCTCCCTTGAGCTTCTGGCTCCCGAATTTTTTATATACACGCTAGGGGTAGTAGGTGGAGTCGGGGTGCTCCGTCCGAGTCGGATCTGGGTCCTACATAACCTAACTTCGATTTGGTTACTTAGAAATTCAAAAGTTACAATCAAGTTTTATGTAATGTAATAAAAAAATGTTTGCTTTATAAATTGAGTTGGTTGCCATATAACACGTCATAAAATAAAAATATTTCAAGTGTTGGTTTTGTTTTTAAACATATGTTAGTTAACAAAAATATTAAATTAATCTTTTGTCAAATAATACGAATGAAAGTTTATCAAATGATTACTTTGTTTGATAACCACCAACTTATAAAACATCTTTTTGTATAATAATCATTTAACTACCCGTTATTTTGTCTAACTTTGGTTATCACATATCAATTTGTGAAAAGAACGGATACCAATTTATTCAGGTGTAGAAATTTTTGATTCTAATAAATCAATATATGGCAAAATGTGACATATTAAGATTTACAACGTGACGTAGACAGGGCCTACAGGGCTTTGTATAACAGTGGTTGTCTGGCATCAATACTGACTCTATGCACTGAGCCATATTTGATTCGATTTCCACGCAGAACTAACATTTGCACTATCAATACGGAGGTTTGTTCTGTCTCGGTGTTTATGTGTATCAGAGCTAAGACTAGTTGGTCTGAGATTAAAGGTACGATTATCTATTTTATTATTATCTAATCCCGCAATCATTTTTCTGTATTAAAATCAAATTTATTTTGGTTTAATTTAATTGGTTATCTATTTATTTATTATGCTTACATTTTTTTACAGTAACATTTCTCTAACAAAATAAAACACCACTCGCGCCACTTATAGTGAAATTGGGAACTGTCTTACATGTTACTGACATGTCTTTTTGCATCTTGAAAACGCCCCATTTGAGAGGTCACTTTGGAAACTACGTGGGTAAAACCGGAGGGCGCTGCTTGTCTGGAATCAATCGTCAAAGTAGTGTCGTCTAAATAAGTCTTCTAAGCATGGCCATCTAGACTACATAGACCATCTAGAAATATTAGTAAGTACATTTCTAGTCATGGTTACATGTAATGGTAACCATGGTAACATAGTCCCGAGTTCACCCGAAGATTTTGTCAATTTACGCACGTGACCCTCGAGCCCAATACATAGCCTACGAAAAATCTGTGTATGGTGCGCCAAAATAATGTTTCACTTTAATAATGGAGGCGGCAAGCACTAATCACCATGTGAGGTTAATGCTACATACATTGTTAGCAACACTGAATCCAATGCTGTCAACATAACGACAAAATGACCACTTCTATATTTATGCTGAACGCAGAGTAGTGCGACTGGTGGCGTACTTAATGTTGGCAGGTCAAACTAATAGGTTTCCTCCCCGTTTATTGAGAACTTTCAACTTCATGAAACAGGTACGGGAAGGGATTTTTCAGGGAAGCAATATAACTAACTACACATATAAATTACTGGACAACTGAGACTCTAGAACGAATGTCTCGAAGTAATGAACGCCGTTGCAGTGCTGGTTTGGTTCAGTATGACCAAGTATTATTGGCACAGGTTAATGGTTGTCTGAGTCTCTTACCACCACGAGAACTTTATTATTGTTTATTAGATTATAACAAATCTGTCATTTTCAACCTACACCAACAACGAAATAACAATAATTTAATTTAAACTTGTAAATCTTTATTGAGACCTACATTTACAGTTACACAGATTTACAGTGTTATTTATACACTATTTGAAAATTTGGCGTATGAATGCTCTTTTAATGGGTCAATGGCTTCCATAGGATCATCTTCTTTTTTCAATAGGGTTAATATCACGATGGATCACGGCGGTAACCGCAAAAGTTCTGGCCCATGTTCCTTTAACAGTTATTCTACTTGGTATTGTAGGTCTTATTTGTGTCACTTTATTCGAGTAACTGCGGTTTAGTCTAACAATACTCAAAATCTATTTATTTTTTTATAAGCCACTTTTGGTTCTGCTTTTACATTGCCCATTCTAGTCGCTTATTTATCTGAGTCAGTAATTGTCCATTACCACGTGACTGTACCTTCTGAAATGACTATAATAAATAATACAGTAATTAGTACAGAGTAAATGATGAAAGAGCATCCAAGCTAACGTTGAAAACAAAATTTTAGTAAAATTTCTTGGGGCACCGCCCAGAGATTTTCCCTTAGTTGGTAAATGAAGCTGACGCTGTTAGGTGACAGGCTTGATCGGGTGAACGTGGGACCGCCTAGTGTACCCGAGTGAGAAAGATACAATCAGCTCCTCTTCACTGCTGTGTACTAAATTATATACTAAAGTATATAATTAAAAAAAACATTTATAACTAGTTTCTCATATTTGGTCACTCACATTTTTTCCTCCTGGGTTATAAATATTGGCGATGAAAACAATCAAACCTCAAAAATAAAGCCTCAGCTTAAAAATATGCCGATAATAGGTGGAGATTTGATTTGAATTGTGACGTATTTCCTGTGTGTTGCCAGAAAGAAGAACAGCGCAATTCCACTATCTTATTGTGCTCACTACACATAGAGATTGCGCGGGTGGCGCCACCGAGTAAACAAGTGATTCCGCGTATCAAATCGTAAATAATCAAATAAAAATAGTTTATTGTCTAATTACGTGGTGAAAGCAGCTTAATAACGTGATTTAAGTGTTAATGCTTCTAAAAAAGTGTGCCAGTGACAATAGTTTCAACTATAAAGTGTTATAACATAGTTTTTTCAAAAAGACCGGTAGCATTTTTCAAATTTTCCTACCAAACATTGACTTTAATTTGAATTTGGTGACGCTCTGTTGTGATTTTTTACCTAAACTGGATTACAAATTTTACTTTAACTTGTGAACTAAGTTATGGACTTGCTATAATTATTCCAGCATACATTTAATATACCTATTGGGAACAGAAATAACTATGGTGAATGAAAGTTTTCGTAATTGAATCTCGAAATTGATTCAGCATAATTACGTACCTATTTAATTGCGCTACTCCCCCAAAGAGGGCTCTAAAACAGAATTATAAAAATATCATTGGAACGGGTCATTAGTTATACAATCCGCTCAGAGAGGACTCTTGCAAATATTTATAGTCTTCATATACTAACGAAACAGTACATTGATGACGTCAGATCCCGTATACTTCAATAACAGTACATTGTCAATAAATACCGAACGCGATATTTTGAAGGTCACGCGCCGTTAAACTGTCTAGCGCTGCGTTCAAATACTGTTAAAACAACTTGTGTCCTTATCTATACAACATGAGGAACTGTGCGGCGTGTACACGACGTATTACTTTAAGAGAAATTTTAAACTGTACAAAATGCTGGAAACAATATCACTACTCATGTGCTAACATACAAAAAAAATATTACATTGAGAAACTAGAAGATCTAGAAAGAAATTGGATTTGTCCCGAATGTTGTACTATCACGAGTGATGAAAATATGGATAAACCACCATCGCGAGACGACACAAACAAGTCTCTTGATGAATGCGTCATAGAGGATGATGATTCCGTCCCAGGTGATACCCCGGAGCACAACTCTACAAAAAAAGATTGTACAATAAATGGATCCAAGATAACATGGGAAGAAATAAGTGTGTTATTGGACCAAAAATTGCAGAAAAATGCAGACAACATTTTGACGAAAATTTCAGAATTTAAAACTGCAATACAAGCGGAAATAACTATGGCTGTTCACAAACTCGAACAAGATATTTCAGTACATAAAAAAGAAACTGCTGCAAGACATTCGCAAATTCAAATGGAAATCTCACAAATCCAAAACAAAATCTCAGCTATTGAAAAAGAAAACGCTCAATTAAAGCAACACATTACAGAAATAGAACTACAAAAAAATCCCGTGACCCAAATAACCAAAGTAAATGATATCAACAAAAAGCTAGTTTTATACGGTTTAAACGATTATGGTGAAGACGAAAATGAATTGCATGACCGTGTAATAAGGGTTTTCCAAGATATCATATGTGTAGATCTAACTGGCTACATTGAAGAACTCACGCGCATTGGTAAACGAGGATATAAAAAACCTTTGCTCATTGAACTCATCAGCAAAAAAATGACCAAACACTTGCTACAAAAGAGACAAAATTTTAAAAACTCTGGATTAGCAATTTCAGAATGCCTTAACGAAAATGAAATTAGCGATAGGAAAAACTCAGAGAAATATTAATAGAAAAAAGAAGAAAAGGACATCATGCAGTGATACGTAACAAAAAGTTATATATTGATGGGAAAGAACATGTAACTAACAAAGACAGTTACAAAGAAATTTTCAAAAATCCAGTTCAAAACAATACGCATATTGAAAGAAATAACTCTGTTTTGCAAGACACATACACAACGAACCCAATTCCTGTAAGCTTCTCACATGAAGACACCCCTAATAAGTATGATTCACAACCACATAAAAATACGCATCCATTTCGTGATTAACTTTGAAATAATGTTTCAAAATGCACAATGCATTAAAAATAAAACTCATCTTCTACAAAATACACTCAACGATAACAAGACTATACAAGCTGTATGTTTATCTGAAACGTGGATCACCGAGCAACAAAAACACCTCATACAGATAGATGGTTTCACATTTGCTTCGGGATACTACAGGAAAAATCATCTTCATGGCGGAGTATCTATCTTGTTGCGTGAAGATATACAATTTAAAAATAGAACTGATATAGTGAAACTCTCCGTAGAATTTTACGTTGAAACATGCGCTATTGAAATACCGGATCAAAATCTTTTGTTGATAACTGTGTATCGAAATGACCGTGGGATTGAGATATTTTTTGATTTCTTGATTGAACTTTTATCAAAATTATGCCAGGAAACAAAAAAACACATTGTCATTGGCGGGGATTTTAATCTGGATAGGAGAAGAAAACCAAATGAATACGTAAGACTGTGCAATACCATGCTAGAAAATAACTTCCACCAAATAGTATCACAACCAACTAGAATTACATCAAAAACCGCATCTTGCATTGACCTACTATTCACAAATAACAAACATAATTCTTCGACAAACGTAAATGATTATGGTATATCTGATCATAAAGCAGTTACATATAAATTTGAAACGACTACAAACTACAACAAATATGTAAAAAAACAAAGTGTAACTAAAAGATTCTATAACGAAAAAAATATAAACAGTTTTAGAAAGGCCTTAACAAAAATAAACTGGAACTATGTAATAAATAAAGACGAAAATATAAACATGAATTATGAAAAATTTGATAACATCATTCAAACATTATTAAATATTCATATACCTAAAAACACCATAATAATAAAATCAAAACCCAAAAATACCTGGCTGTCAAAAGGTTTAAAAAACTCGTGCCGCCATAAAAGAGCTTTAAAAACACTGATAAATGAGACCAATAACAAGATATTAACATCATATCATAATACGTACCAGAAAATACTAAAAAAATGCGTTAAAACTGCAAAAAAACTCAACAACATCAAAAAAATGGATACTGCAACAAATAAAACTAAAAAAATGTGGGAAATAATTAAAGAGATAACAAATAAAAAAGGTACCGGGAAAAAAGCAAATATAAAACTTAAAATACAAAATACAATAGTAGAAGAGCCCCTTTCTGTCGCAAATCAGTTTAATCAATATTTTGCCTCCATTGGAAAGCCAAGTCCTCCAAAAAAACAAGATACTACAAACCAAATGAAAATAAAGTTAACCCAAACACCTGTTGAAAACTCCATGTACCTACCACCAGTTACAGAACAAGAAATATTTAAAACTATTAAAAAACTCCCCAATAAACACAGTGCTGGAATAGATGATGTTCCCCCCTCACTAATAAAAACTTGTGCTGCAGAATTAGCTTTTCCGTTGGCTGCTTTGATAAATCAATCAATAGAACAGGAAACTTTCCCTGAAAAATTAAAAATTGCTAAAATTAAACCAATACAAAAAAATAAGGGAAACGTGGACGATATAAGCAATTACAGACCAATTGCTCTGCTGCCTGCAATGTCAAAAGTATTTGAAAGTGTAGTTTCAAATTGGATTTACCAATTTTTAGAAAAATACAAATTATTGGATGAAAACCAACATGGATTCCGAAAAAAATCTTCCACCACTCTGGCTGTGTACAAATACACTAAAAACATCCTAGATTTTATTAAAGAAAAACATAACGCAGTTGGACTCGTACTTGATATGAAAAAAGCTTATGATAGAGTTTCGCATACTATACTACTCAAAAAGTTAAATAATATCGACATAAGAGGGAAGCCACTAAACTGGCTAAAATCTTATTTGTTCAATAGAAAACAAGTAGTAGAAATAAACCATTTCCACCATGACGGAACGTCTAAATCGGCTGTAAAATCTGAACTGCAAACCCTCAATTGGTCTATTCCACAAGGCAGTGTATTAGGCTGTGTCTTATTTTTAATATACATCAACGATCTCCCCAAAATATTAAATACTCCATGTATACTATTCGCCGACGACATATCGCTTATATTTAAATGTTCATCTGACCCTAGCTCACAAAAACAAATAGTTGACTCCTTCTCAAAAATTAAATCTTGGATGGACCTACACAACCTCGAACTAAACACAAAAAAATCTAAAATTATTCAATTACATCCTTACCAAAAAACACCTTTAAACCTTTCTTCCATTTCAAAACTATTAGACATCGATGAAACTAACAGTATTACTCTTCTTGGCATTGAAATAGACACACAGTTAAATTTTAAAGCTCACATCCAAAAAATTAAAACAAAATTATCACAGTTTATTTATGCTTTATCAGTCTTAAAAACCAACACGAACCTACAAACAGCATTTAGTGCTTATTATGCGTACGCCTATGCCTGGCTCAAATACGGCATTATCATTTGGGGAAATCGGACTGAGGCTCATGACCTATTCATACTGCAAAAAAAATGTATTCGTATTTTAGAAAACTTCCGTGTACCCAACAGCTGTAAGCCACACTTTATTAAACTGGAAACATTAACATTACCCAGCATATATATTTTAGAATCCGCTATGTTCGTAAGGAAACATCTCGACTTGTTCGCCTTCAATACAAATACCCGACGCCAAACCCAACTTGTGGCACTAGAACCAAAACTAGAAATTGTAAAAAAAGGTCCCGAATACACAATAACAAAAATATACAACACTTTGCCTAATGATATAAAAAATGAACCCGACCAAAATAGATTTTATAAAAAACTAAAAACACTATTAATACAGAAATGTTACTACAGTCTAAACGAATATCTAGACGACTTTAAATATATCCCATTCTCACGGCATTAATATGATTAGGTAATATGAATATTAGAAAAAACATATTTATGTGTATAAATTCTGTACTTACTTTTACTTATGATAATAAATTTTATTGTAAGTTGTATATTGCCATGCCCTTACAGGGTAAATGCTTGGCTTACTTGTATTTTGTCAGCTTTGTGTTTTTGCAATAAATGATTGATTGATTGATTGACTATAGATGCTGTGTATCGTCACATGCCGATATAATTTGAGCATTTGCATGTCTGATCAACACCAATCGTACGACAACGTCACCTCATTACTACCACAGATTACAGAAACGTTTCTGTTATCTGTGATCACTACTTACTCGAGTACCAACCTAACAGATCATGTATCTAGTGATTTACGCATTTTATCGATATCGATAAAATATTATGACCAAAAAATGGGCTCCGTACTAATTAAATAATAATAATAAATATTGGTGGACAATTCACACACAACACCATCTGACCCCAAACTAAGCAAAGCTTGTATGATGGCGGCCAGATAGCTGATATAATACTTATATAGTATTATATCAGCTTATATAATAATTAAACAAATATTGTGCCAAAAAAACGATCGAGTCTATATTTGAGTCTAACGTTGTTTGATATACAACATCAGACTTAAATAAAGACTCGAGTTGAAATCAAAAGCTTTCTGTTGAAAAAACATAAAAAAATATGTTTATTACAGAAAATAAGTCACATGTTTAATGTAATTACCTACCTAATATTATATTTAAATGTATGCAGGAAAGAATAAGCTGAATTATATGCTAAAATATAATTAAAATAAGAAATTGTAAATGGGCGTGAGCCAATAACCAAAAAACATTAGAATGGAACGTGTTAAATTAAATATAGTGAGCACAGTGACACAGCAGTACTGTAAAGAGCAGCAGCTGACTGTTTCTTTCTCGCTGTGGCATACTCGGTAGTCCCGGACTCAGAGTTTGAAACATTTGATAACATTACCAAGCATAAAAACTTTGCAGACTTCTTCAAAAGATATAGGAGTGGAGTGTTGTTCCTGCACCGTCTAAATACTCCTTTATAGACGGCGTGAAGGGTTTTTCAATGTTTGACATTCCCCACCCGTTCAAATCAATTCGTAATTGCTTTCATTGTGAAGAATTCATGATAATGAACCAATTACATTTTTAAACTAAAGATTTAAGCATTCAGAAACATCCTCACTGAAAATGATCTCCACATATTTTATTTCAAAGTGTGTAATTTTTCTATCGGAACATAATTATACAATATCTTCATTGCCCATAGCTTTAACCCATTGCTTGCATCTGAAATATTCAAATTAAATCCATTAAAATTTCCCTATTCAACATACTGTGGAACATAATCTGGCCGAGATTCATGGTAAGTATGTTCAGGCTATATTTAGTAATACATTTAACATATGTATATTTATATAATATGTCGCAGGCCAGCCAACTGCGACTCAGCTAAACAGTGCCGTGTAATTACGGCCTAAATGATTTTAAGCCATTTGATCAAACATATATAGGCAAATAACTTTGACCGTTGACGTTTCATTACTTGCCTAGCTTGTTCATTTAATTTAATTCCAGTTTCTGCCGCTCAACTACTACTGCCGAAACTCCCCAAACTGACAAAATGACACCGGCAAACAACAAGTTTTTAACCTACTTACCTACGTATATTTTGAAGTATGTATTAAAATTATAGAATTTATTATGACAGATTTTTCATCTTATTTATTCCTTTCACATATTCACCCTATACTATTAGGAATTAGCCTGCCAGCATTAGCCAGCTAGTTTGGTACACGCTGTAAAGAACGATACGGCTGAATATGATTCAAGCTGATAGTAAAACGACGTTGTTTAGTAAAGTGGCTAGGCCCTTGATAGGCTGATAAATATTTGCCTTCGACATATACACATACACATGAAATATAAATTAAGTGGCACTGCTATCTAATGTTTAGCTAAAAACTTGTCAGTGAATAATTTTATTCTTATAGTAAACGGTAGGACATTACTACCTCAACGTTCGTTATTATTTCTGCTATTGACCTGATATGTATAAAATGTATCGATATTTAAGGAACATCACTAGTACATATCCTCAATAACAATGAATTATAATTTTTAGATCTTGATAGACCGTAAAACAATATTTAAGTTTTTTTTTAAATAAAGAGTGACGAGACGAGCAGGACATTTGCCTGATGGTAAGCAACATGCCTGCCACATAACAGCACAGTGACACGCAGCTATTGGAACATGAATGATATCTATAATTAGTATAATTAGCGTTATGCCGTTCTAATTGATTAAATAAATAAATGAAGAGTCCAAATCATTACCTAGCACTGCACTGTGCTCGTCACCCAGAGATCTAAGTTGTTATATATCTAAGCCCTGTAATTTCACTGCTTTAATGCTTACCGACTTTTATTCAACGGAAATTTTGTCATAAACATCCCTTTTGTGCACTTTTTTGCATAGGTGGATGTACGCATATTTCGCACGTTATGTACCGTTAATTGGTATCCTTTTAATCAAATATATTCACAAAATGTCTTGTTATAAATTCCTTCCGGCTAATTTATGAAATAAATACAATTAGTAATATTTTTCTCCTGGTTCAAAATATTCTTTTGATGTTTTGACTTTTGACGGATGAACGGCCAAAACACAGGAATAAGTATCTAGGTACGTAATAATTACATTCTCAAATTACGCTGTGAAAGAAACGAGGCTTATGAAAAAGGACCTAAACTGAGCGAGAAAATTTCCATGTCAAGTCCATACATTTTTACGAAATGTTCCGACCGTTCGATGTTATCTACGCTAGGCTGAACAAGAAGATGACGGCTCGTCAATTGGTTCCATATTTTGCTGCGAGCAGAGTTAAATTGCGCGAGTCTATATAGTAGCAGTGCAAAAAACAAAATGTATCTGTTTATGAATATACCTAGATCTTGCCTAGATCAGATGATGTAGTAAGTAGGTATTTTAGTATATTTTATGTAAACTCTTTGATATAGATGTTAATTCTGTCAATACTAGTCCTCTTTGAGCGAAAGTGTCTTTTGAGCTTTTGCTGTTTGTGACAAAGAAAATTACACCACTAAGTTTTTGATTATGTCACAACATAATTTTGTCAGCTGTTTTTCGAAAAGCACTAAATATTTACAATAAATTTATAAAACTTTTAAAGTAAATCAAAATATTTTACCAGAGATTGTAGTGCTAATGAATTACTTTTTACTAATACCATTTACTATTAGAGTTGTATATAGCTTAAACGGGACTGACGATAATAACAAAGACTACGATTACTGCTCTCATCCGGACTGTTCGCTAAAGTATCAACACACGTTATGTGTGGCCGAGAAGACGTTCAGCCCTCGGCTGTACGCGTCGGGTATGACTACTTGGATGCGGTATGCAATCCTCCTGCTCCATAACCGACACCGTGACAACATAGCGATGGGGCTCGAGCCAGGCCAGCCTCCAGCGACCAACATGCGTAAGATGTACTGGGATTATGAGTTGGAGCAGATGGCCGAAGCTTGGGCTCGTCAATGTCAGAAGCGACACGACGAGTGCAGGAATACGGTACGTTTTAACGTGCTTCAGAATATGGACGTGCGACCTGCTTTGGCAAGAGTGACGGAGGCTCAGTTGCTGGCCGATGCTGTTGGAGCCTGGTTTTCTGGGTCGCGTACTTTGCCGGTCGAACACGTGTGGTCCTTCAAGCGAGCTAACTGTAGCGCGCCTGGGGGATGCAACTCTCACTGGTACTCCGCTGCCGCCTGGGCGTCCACATGGCGTATAGGCTGCTCCCAAGCTCTCTGCACTGCAAGACGACGCTCCTGCATTTTGTTTCGGAAGCGGCGACGCATCAACAGCAACCCTCACGAAAATCAAAACGTAACAAGGACTACTCCAGAAAACTTGTTGCGTCGAGCTAAATATATGACACCCGAACGTTCATCGATGTTGGAAGAGTACGCGGTGTCGAAGAAGTATAAATCGGCGGAGTCTCCACTGCACAGAGGACTGCTGGATGCTCAGGTGAAGAGCATGAAACGTCGCGAGCCAAAGATAATTGCCTTCACGTTTTGTAATTACGGACCAGCGGGGAACATTGAAGGGTTTCCTATCTACGAAGCAGGATCCACTTGTTCTAACTGCCCTCAAGGGACACAGTGTGGGGACAGTACACATCGCGCACTCTGCACTGTTATAGGGGACCCTGATATACGAAACCCTTGAATTTCTTTGCAACTAGCGATCATTTTAAGATAGTTCTGACTGTAATTTATAGCAATTTATTGTATTATTAAAAACAATACACAGTTTTACTAGACACTTGTTATTTTTATGTCTCTAGGGAATTATTTTTAGCAGCAGTTAAACAATATTTCGAAATTCTGGTAACGTAACCAACTTAGAGGAAGTAGGAGTTTTTGTATTTTTGTGTGTATTTTTTATGCATGTCACGTAAGGTACATTCTGTCTTTACGTAATAAGCTAACCTATCAAAATTCTATAGTGACTATAATTATCAATATTAAAAATCTTTTTTTTGTTAAATAAAATTGATTGAGTTGGTCATCGCACAAAAACACACACGTATCTCACAGGTAAAACATACTTATCACATCATCGGTTAGTGCGATCAAACATAATGTTAACTAGGCCATTTCTTTCTATATACATACATACATCTAAATGCCTATATGGGATGACCGAAGTTATTTAATACAGTTGGTATATCTAAACAACTAGACCAAAATTACAAAACATTACAATTTATTCTTGACTAGTGACCCGCTCCGGCTTCGCTCGAATAATAACCTAGATTACCTAGATATCAACTGCAGCGCCATCTGCTGGGCTGATTTGTGAATCAAAACCTTCGAGAGCCCTGCCCAAATGTATACAAAAAAATCATTCAAATCGGTCCAGCCGTTTAGGAGGAGTTCATTAACAACGAAAAGTGGCATTGATTTTTATATATATAGATTCATACATTAAACACTAATTGTTTCTTAAATTAAGCTTAGCTTCTATGTCTGTAAGAAGTGCCTTTCAGTTTTCATGATCGGTCAGTGTCAGTCAAAATTAATAATTTTGACTACTCATAATTCTTAAACTACCAGTTCAATTTTATACAATACCGGCTTGGTTACTGAAAGTTCAGGCTTCTAGTTTTATCCACACTGGAATAATAGGGGGTCGAAAAAAAGCCTGATTTGCTTCGAGAATAGAATGGTACGGCCGTGCCGCTTTTTTGTTCGACTTGGCGGATAGCGGATAGAAGATATATTTGATGTAAGTATTTGATTTGTAAAATGCACAAAATGTTAATGAAGAAAATTATAAAGAAAGGCACATGGACCCCGGAGACTACATACGAAAGTCTGAGGGGAAAAAAAACAAACGTAGTATATATCAACTAGAGAGAAGGAACGCGTAGACAAATCTTATACCTTTAAACGAGCAATTCTTGTACCTATATAAATATGTATATATATATAGAATCTGAATCTCGGAAACGGCTCGACGGATTTTCATGAAATTATGTATGCAGGGGATTTCGGGGACGATAAATCGATCTAACTAGGTCTTATTTAAAAAAAACGCATATTATGCGCGTTTTTAGACAATGAAAAACTGTCACATTAGACATTAGAATGTGAAGGTAAATTTCGCCGCGTGACGCGACAGCATAATTAGCTCAGACGGGAAGTCGGCCGCTTATAGCGGTCACGAATTAGTAGCTCCGGGTTCGAATCCGGACGGGTTATCTTTATTTTTCAATTCGTTTTTTTAAGAAAATCTGTTTCTTGGAGTCTTTTATCTGTAGGTATCTAACTATATTTAGTATTTAAACCGAGCAAAGCTCGGTCACCCAGGTACTTATGTATTAACTCAACAAACACTGTCATGGAACCCAAACTCATAATTCTTTTTTTTTCTGTCCTAGTTACGGAACCTAAACTCGTCTACATGTGTTCATTTGTTCCTTTTTTTTATAATATTATTTTAAGTTAAAAGGGCATTTTATTTTAGCAAATTTGACACGGATCTATTATAAATTGATCAAGAAACATCCTATTCTAAGGATTTACGACTTGCACATTTGAACTTAGCGAAGGGCAGTTTTCGGGATACTTATAATTGGTAGAACGTAGAACAAAGACACTATAGGAGACAGGCAATAAATATGTCAAATGTTGTTTTGAGCTTTGGATAAATGAAGTGGGTTATATTTTTTGTGTGGAATGCGCATGAGAAGTTTGGAACGCTTCTAGACGATAAGGTATTTTTTTATAACCAAGGACTGGCACCATACTGAGTCCATGGGAAAGGAATGCGATTGAATGATGCTTGCTTTATATACTTAGTATATAAATATTATATGTGACAAGATATTATTTAGTATAATTAAGTTTATTAAGACTTATTCTTTTGTTTACATTACTTTACATAAGCACAATGGTCATATATAATAAGCACATATTCGGATAGAATGATTAATGTTTATGAAATCTATATACCATAAACTAATAAATTGAGTATAGACAATATTTTCAACAGACATATCAGCGATAACAATTGGCATGTTATATTATTGCCAGACTTAAAGGGTCTTTAATATAAATAGATATGTAAATATCGTTGGTCATTTCACATACAATACTAAACTAAGGAAACTGACCCCAAACCAAGCAAAGCCCTACTGTGGAACCCAGATGGCTGATATAATGCTTATATATTTTTAAATGCATACTCATTATACATAGAAAGTACCCAGACGTGGTACCAACATTTATAAAATACTTATCACATGAACACCACTGTGTGGGAATCGAACCCACGACACACGGTTTCGCAGGTAGACTTGCTAGCTACTAAGTTATTAAGCCAGCCATATGGCAAACAAAGACATGGCAAAAGTTGGACCCGGACCCTAACGGGGCATTCAAGGATTTTTTATGTACACTTTTAAAAACTATTTTTCAGTAACCTCGCAATGGAGTCACAAGGGGCGGCGTAGGCGCATAGAACCGCCTCTTTGATTCGGATGGACCTGTCAGCGGCTTTAGGGTGTGGCCTGTGAAAACCCAAGATGTTTTACAAAAGGATCCAGGAAGACGGCGGAGGGGGCAGTCAGAAAATCGCCGTGAACCGAGGCGCACCTATTTCTTTCGCGATTATTTGGAGTCAAAAAGAGTCTATTGTTCACCATGTAACGGCGCGTACGCATTTTTCGAGTAGATTACCAAAGTGTTATAATTTTATTTCTAAAGTTTATAAAGTCTATAAAGTAATAATGTGATTCCTTGAAACCCGACGCGACGATAGACCTTACGGGTCTCGCCCAGAGAAAGAGAGAGATTAAAAGTTAAGTAATTAGCACCTAATAACTATGTTTCCCGTTTGGTACAATTTAACGTCTAATTATGGTTTAAGAAAGGAGTAACGTAAGGACTGTATTAGTCTCAGTAGTCTGTTTGTACTAAGTGAAATGAATACTTCAATAAATTGGACCAAACGTAATGCTATGTAAACCTTATTATGTATTTCTGATGTATTTTAAAGATCTATTTTGTTCAAAGGCGTTTGGGTGAGTTTTCTTTAAATATAACTGAGTTTTTCTCATCCCTTAGTGCAACAGATATTGAACGCCTTAGAACGATCTTAGGGAATAAACATATGAATATACTAAAAGCAGTTGAAATGATAATTGTGTGTTTTAATTTTGTAATCTAAGTTCCAATTGGAAATGGCCATATCTTGTCTAAGTTCCAATTGGAAATAGTAATATCTTGTCACAAAATACCTACTAAGTTATGCTCTATCTTACTGCACATTCACTTTCGCATCTTGCTGCATTTAATTTGAGTTTTGTGTACATTTATTTGTAAAAACGCTGTCTAATAACCTGATGTTACGTGCGACATATTCCTGTCGCTAATGTCAATACATTAGCCACAGGAAGAATAGGAAATCGACCCTTCAGGTCGTTGGAGTTCGTTAACTCTTGTCATATATCGCAGCTCACGATATCTACGACCATGCAATTGTTAACAGTAACTTCATAGTCACTGCTTGCAGAACCCGGATAAGGCCTACTAGGAACTGTAACATAGTGGCTACGGGAAGACTCAAATAGGTGAATTCTCAGACTTGTTTGTATATATATTGAATATCATTCACTCCTCGTTGGTTGCGGTCTTCTTACTCCCGGATTGGGCGTGAGATCTCAACTGCGTCGGTCTTTTAAGACAAATATGAATTATAAAAGGGGCCTATATGGTAACCCTATAAGGTCACACCTTTCGATACGAGCCGGGCCGAAGCAAAAGGCGCGAGACACAACCCCAACATCTTAACTCGATCTTAAGGCTTTGATGACCTAGCTTGCGAGAAAGGGCCGGGCCGAAGCAAAAGGCGCGAGACACAAAACCTTCCATCTACCCTGATCGTATAGCTATGAAATGACTTGATAAGTCAAATAAAGAAGAACGAGGCAGATGATTTCTCTTATCACCTAGAGTTTGCGAATGTTTTATTAGATTTTGTAATGTCATATTAGATTGTAATCAATCTAACAACACCGATAAAGTTTTATACTAAAATTTATCTACGCTATCTTTATTCTTGCTCGCGGTAAAACTTTAAGCATACAATCAAGAGTATGTCTTAGCTGACCTCACAGTAGTTAAAGCTTGCACTCAGTTGATAAGCGAATCACTCTGAAGAGATAGTCTGTGCTCCTGTCACGGTTCGCCTGGCGGAATCACGACTTTAAGGAGGCCCAACCAGCGCGAGTCTAGAACTTCCACCTGAGTTCTTCCCATTTTTCAGTTTTCTTTTATCTTAGTAGCAGAACCTCAGTCCAGTACCATTATATTGAGAGCAACAAGTAAGTTAAGTACAATTGGTAAGTTCAATAACTTAAAAGGATGTCAAACTTATATTAGTCCAATAACAGTTCCGTCACAACACCATTATACTATAAATAGATAACATTTTAAAACTTAAAACAACAACGAATAAAATAATAATGGATTTGCTTTCAGAGATCATAAAAAATCTAGACGTTATTTTCAAAGTTTAATGTAAATGTACAAGCAGAAATAGCCTTAACAAATTATTGTCAGTCTAAAGAAGGAAAACCCGGCCGAGTGCAAATCGGACTCGCGTACAGAGGGTTCCATTATAATTATCAATAAAAACTCCAAGAAAGTCACTTATGTTGTATTCAATTCAATTCATTTATTCGAACCATAAATTCATAAGAACACTTGGTAACGTCATTAACAACAAGGCAAAGAATCTGTGTACATAATACGATAAAGTAACAATGTCAAAATGAATAAAGCGGCTGTAAAAGAACCTCGTCAACAAATGCAGCTGTAAAAAGACTTTGTCAACGACAAAATAACAAATAATTAATACATCTATATATCCGCTTGCTACACCGCCTGATCTTCGCGTTTACAATTTTGGCGGGAAAACGGGTGTCAGGTTACATAAGCGCGGTGTTTGTGCTTCGACATATGAAGTGCCGCCCTACTTGTATCCGTTTGAGCCCATTTATTCTCAAGAGCATTTCAAGACGCTTCTAGCGGTATCGTTTGTTTATAATTAATGTACTTAAAATGTAAACTAACATTTTTGACACTTGAGATTTTTTTTTGCGATTTCTCAAGTAGTCGATCAGCTATTACATTAATAATTTATGAAGGAGACAGTGGTTTTATGGCTTAAATGTGTTGTATACGAAATAACAAACTCGAAAAACCAAAAATAACTGCATTCGATAGCACAAATATATTTTAAAAAAATATTTCAATACTTCGGGACTATTTTCCCGCCAAAAATTGTAATTTTTGTTTTTTTTTAATTTTACGATTTTTCTATGTAAATGGACTCTAATTTTAATGTGGATTATATCAAAATAAAGACCAGTTCAAGTAGACGCCATTAAACAAAAATTTATCGGTAAACCTTCCCAAATAAAATCACTAAAAAAAAAAATTTCCCGCCAAAAACCCGTCCGCAAAGTTAAGTTTGTATATTTCGTCATCAACCAAGTTTTTGGGTACTATATTACACACCGGTGTATCAAGCGGCTAAATAAAAATCAATGCCACTTTTCGTTGTTATTGAACTCCTCCTAAACGGCTGGACCGATTTGAATGATTTTTTTTGTATACGTTTGGGTAGAGCCCTGGAAGGTTTAGATTCACAAATCAACCCGACAGATGGCGCTGCAGTTGATATCCAGGTTATTATTCGAGCAAAGCCGGAGCGGGCCGCTAGTACAGTATAAAGATACTACATGAGTACAAACATTGTTCAAAAGTTTTATAAATCTATTATTTTACCTTATTACAAGATTCTAGTTTCGACACATTTCTCTTCCATACGTTACTATCTTTAACAAAGTCATCTATATTATAAAATGCCTTGCTCAATAGGTAGCTTTTTATTTCATTTTTAAATGGGATGGTATGATGTGAGAGCCCTGACGCCAGTTAATTTTACGTCAGTCGGTCGTTGGTCGTTGTTTGACTTAGCACCTTACCGGCCGTATTGCATATTCTTTTAAAATGGTGTTTTGCATCGCAAAATCCTGCAAAAATTTCAACGAAAAAGTGAAAAAGAGCGATGGTATATCATATTTTCAGTAATTGCATCATTGCTCTGTCAATTTAGGGGTGTCAATACTCTAAAAAGCAATTTATAAGCAATTATTTCTTATATTTTAATTCCAAGTAGGTACCTACCTACCTATGTAACGTGTCAAAACGGGGTTTGCCACCCGGAAAAAGGAATGTGATATTCCGGTGGTGCATCCGGCATAATTAGCCCGGTACCAAATTACCTAATCCAGTGACGAAGAAGAGGGGTAGATAAGATTGTCAATGTTTGTCTGTGTGTGTGTCTATGGCATCGTAGCTTTCGAACGGATGAACTGGTTTGATTTTTAACATGCTTTTATAAACTTCACTAGTAACTAACTAACTATGTATGTAAGAAAATCTTGGAATCTTAATTTGACCCACTTCCCGGTCTTCGATTAGGATGAAATTTTGCACACGCTCTGAGTTCTGGTTAAGAAACGTCATTACAAATCTAATATGGCGGCCTCCTCAAGATGGCGGACTGGCTGTTTGAAATCCACCTCCATGATATGGGTATCAAATGAAAGAGTTTGAATGAATGAATGAATGAAAATTCTTTATTGTTCACACCAAAAAGGATACATACAATTTTGAATAACAGTAAGACTAGTGATACAACGGGTGGCCTTATCGCTAAAAGCGATTTCTACCAGGCAACCTTGGGATGGACAGAAATATTTGAAAACTTAAAGCGTGGTGCGCAACAATTAATATTTAAATAATAAGACTATGGGATAGACGTACATTATAATAGTACTACATACGAATACATAAAACTACATGAAAAATAAAAAATAAAACTAAATACACTAATAAATAAACTAATCATAAAATATACTTACATACATAAAACATACTGACAAGGTAAATAAATTTACCTAGTTACAAAGATGACAAAGTGACGAGCAACAAATAACAGCAAATAACACGATTGTAAAGTTTGAAGTGATCACAGAAAGTGTAAAAAAGAACATTAAATAAAATAAAAATTACATAGATTACAGTTTCGACAAATAAAACTCTTTCACGTGATCTTTAAAAGTTGGTAACGATTGCAGCTTTCGGATACAAACTGGCAGATCGTTCCACAGTTTTTTTTTTTTTTTTTTTTTTTTTTTTTATTATTTAAATATCTACTCCACAGACTCCGGGGTCCGTGATCTTTGTCAATACAATTTTTTTTTCATACAGATTTCTTGGAGTAGGAGAAGAAAAGGAAAAAAGGGGGGAGTTGGGCACATTTCAAACTTAATTCTAGAGCTCGTCTGTAGAGCCGATCACTATCGGTTGGGAATTAGAGATGCGCCGAGTAACACTTTAACCGAGTACTCGGCCCATCTCTACTAGTAATCGACTCCACATTGAATCTTTGCCTTGCCATTTGCCTAAGCCGCCTCCTCCCGGCCCAGAGCCTCCACTACGGCTGCATTTCTGTCCCTGATGGCCATCTGTAGGTTGAACTCTCGGATGGTCTTCGGTGATGCAGCCAACGCTCGCCGCACAAACCGACCGATGGCGTCGTCGGTGTCGTCAGCGTAGTAAATGAAGGTCCCCGTGTGCCGTGAGATTGCAACAACCGCATGGGGCACGCTCTCGTGCAGCTTCATGTTTGCCTTGGTTTTGATTGCGATTACCGACTCGTATGTTAGTCCTTGAGCTCGTTCCACAGTTGAACATCCTGAAAGGCAAAGGAATTGCCATAGAATGTTTCAGAGCGTGCAGAAGGGCACATTAGGGTCAGGTTGGTTTTTGACCTAAGAGGACGAGAATGGCAATCCTGCAGTAACGTAAATCGCTCTTTATGGTAACGCGGTGTGCATGGGTTAAATAAGACGTTGTACAGAAGGGAAAGAATATGAGCGTTACGACGTAAACGAATCGGTAACCATTTGAGTTTAGCGCGAAATTGAGAAATGTGATCAAATTTTCGTAACCTAAATATAAACCTAATGCAATTGTTTTGGAGGCGCTCAAGTTTATCAAGCTGGTCCTCTCTCAGATCAAGAAAACAAACGTCAGGATAGTCCAAGATGGGGAGTAGGAGAGACTGCGCTAGTGCAATTTTAGTGGCAGTGGGTAAGAAGTTTCGTAGACGCCTAAGTGAGGCACCTGATGCAAAAAGCTTACTGCTGATAGATTTAATGTGACTGTCCCAAGAAAGAGTTTGATCCAATGTCACACCCAGATCCCTAACTGAGTCACTAAAAGGTATTACAATCCCATTGAAGATAATATCAGGCATAGTAGACCAGTCTATTCTAGAAACCCAATAAGAACTACCTATTACAATAGCCTGAGATTTTGAAGGATTTACATCCAAGCCAAAAGATTTGCTCCATTTGAGAATTGAAAATAGATCAGCGTTAGTTTTAGATATGGCTACTGCAAGTTCATGAAATGGGGCCTGTGTATAAATTTGAAGTTCGTCTGCATAAAGGTGGTAGGAAGAAGTAATATATTTAGAAATAGCGTTTATGAAAATAGCAAAAAGAAGAGAAGATAAGACACCGCCTTGAGGGGCACCAGCTGTTGTATTACACCAAGAAGAGAAGGTATCTTCTAGGCGAATCCGTTGCCGGCGTCCTTGTAGGTAACTACGAAGCCATTCGATTACCGGTGGAGATATGTTAATTGAGCTTAATACTGCTAGTAAAATATCGAAATTGACGGCGTTGAAAGCATTACTGAAGTCTAACAGAGTTAGAACAGTAAGCTTGCCGTCATCCATCCCCAAGCGAATTTCGTCAGTGACTTTAACAAGTGCAGACACAGTGCTATGCCCAGGTCGGAAACCAGATTGGAAAGGATTAAAGAGATCTTGTCTATTGAGGAATTCCTTGAGCTGTTTATGGACAAGACGCTCAAGGATTTTGGAAAGGAAAGGTAGGATAGAAATAGGTTTGCTGTCAGAAATAAGAAAAAAAAAATAGTCACGTGACTTAAATCTATATGGCGGACAGACTATTTGAAATGCACCCCTATGATATGTGTATCAAATGAAAGGGTTTGCTGTCAGGAATACGAAAAAAAGTCACGTGACTTAAATCCAACATGACGGACATCCAACATGGCGGATTGGCTATTTGAAATGCAAAAGCGTGTTTTTTAGTTTTTTAAACTATTATAATTATTATTTAGTTGGACGTTCGGCAGTTAGAAAGAAACAATCAGCTGTTGCTATTGCTGTCTGGCTGCTGTCACCGTCTTTTTTTAAATTTATTCTTTGCTGTAGATACTGGTCCTTCAGCAGCATCTGTCACTGTCGTTTCGCTGTGGTTACTATGTTCAGTTTGTATCTTATTATTTTGATTAAAGGTTCCAGTATTACGGCACGCAATTTTTAAGGATTTTAACACCCTTCCTCTCACTCTCCGTAAGCATTACGTGACATCCAAGTGATCGTTTTTATTTAAAAGTTGACAACCAGAAGTTGGTTTTAATTTTCTGAATATTGATTATTATTTATGATATTATATTAATTATTAATAATCCGTGTCGAGATCAATCCGAGTGGGTTCAGAATCGCTACGTTGGTGTTCATTTTAGACTTAAAAACAATAAACATTAATTTTACTTGTTTTCTTTTTTATTAGTGACTATTAATTTGTATAACCCACCTTTATTGTATAAATACACTTACATATACATAATTTTATATTTTATAAATTTACACTTGACCAACTTACTAACAGTTAATTTTGAACTGAAAAACGAAAATCATCCCTATTTGATATTCCAGCCTGATCGATGGGAATTCAGTCGGATCCGACCGGACTAAAAATTACGCCAGATTGCAATAACTAATGAGATATTATGAGTCAGTTGTCAAATTTTGGCAAGTTGAACTGGGGGATTGCTATTTGTAATATTTTGTTTGAGACCTGCTGTCCCCCCTTCTTTATACGTCAATAATATTTATGACCCATACATTTTGTTTACGGGCATGTAGTCTATTATTTTTTAAGCAATAAGAATTATTTAAAAAATGCATTTATAATATAAACTAAATTAAAATTGTTACTACAATAAATTTGGCGTTGGTTGTGTGGGCACCTTCTTAAATATTTATTTATTGCTTTTAGATATTTTTGTTAAAACAGCAAAATAAATATATCAGCTGTGAAATCAGCAGTTTAACTATCACGATTCATGGGGTATACAGCCTGGTGATAGACGGACAAACATCAGCGTCTTAATAATCGGGCCCTGTTTTACCCTTTGGGTACGGAACCCTAAGAAGCAAAGATCTTACTTAGCATGTCTATTTTCATTGTCGTTTTGCTATTTTATTTCTTGACTACAGTCTGGAAATAAAATAAGAGTAAGAATGAATTTTAAGAATTGTTTTGTGTCCCTAGAAGCTGCGATCCGCTGCTTACCTGTAAAACCTATATTATATATTATTTAGGTATATTAGCTATACCTATATTACCTGTAGAGTTCGTTTCAGAGAAAAACGGAACGTAACGTAAACAGAAGTAACGGAACGTAAACAGCAATAATACAATAACATAAACATCATTTGATCTCAGAAAATTTATAAAATATTGTTATTCAATGTTATTCGCCTTCATTGCCGCAAAAACAACAAATTTGTTTTCGTATTGATCAAATCATTATCTGTAATTTAACGTACCTTTTCTTTAAGATATAAATATATATATATATAGCAGATAGTTATAAATAGCAATGGCAGAACGTGGTAGCATCTGTCTACTTAGTCTATGCGTGGTACAAACGGTGTTAAACAGTGGCAATTAGATGTATGTTTCTGAAAATAACAATCCAAAAATAGAAACAAAAATGTGTTAAATACAAACAAGTTCAACACAATGATGCACAATATAAATGTTGGACTCAGAAATGAGAAATATCTAAAAAAGAAAAAGTATATTCTACGGAAAACTTCAACCAGAAATCCCCTACAAACCATGTTTTTTTTTTAATTCAAAATGCTAAGAAAACAACCACTTCCACAAAATGTCGTCTTTGCTTCAACCACGCTTGTACTCCTGTTTCCTTAGCCAAGCCCAGGAGAAGTAACCACTCCAATACGAATCTGTATTCGATGAGGGAGGGAAACGTGGATCAAATTTTCTTCAGTTGCCCCTCGATGCAGTTTTCTTTACATGACGGCATCCCTCCTATTATTCCCCGTCCTACTTCCCTTAAATATATCTTGTCCCTAGTTAATACTTCATTGATATACCTATATTTTATGTAAGTATGAATATAAAATACATATTAAAATTATAAATATTTTTATATTCATTTGTACCTATACTTATCTAATTTGCATGAAATATTACTGAAGTGTGTAAGTTGTCCTGTGTTTGTCCGAAGTTTTTCAGAAAAGGGCAAAAACTAAAGTCCATTTATTAAATGAAATTCAACGTCCAGAATGTTGTCTACACCGGTATCCTCGTGTATCTTTCTACGTGGCATGGGCGGATTTGGGAGGCTGAACGACTATAACAACAATACATCAAGAGTTGAAGTGAAAGTTGACAAGTTCAATATTTTGATATACCTACTAGCACGGTTTTACCCGCATAGTGCCCGTTCCCGTTATTTTCCCGGGATAAAAGTAGCCTATTTGTTCTTCCAGACTATTGTTCAATGTTATGATATACTAGCAGCGTCCCACGGTTTCACCCGCGTAGTTTTGATTGAGCGTTTGAACTTGGCCCTTGAGGCAGTCTCTGAATGGGGCGAAACCAATCTGGCCAAGTTTAATGAGGGAAAGACGCAGGCGTGTTTGTTCTCCGCATAAAGGAGTCAATTTTTACAGACTCCTACTTTTCTAGGTGTATCCGTGCCGGTTACTGATCATCTTGAGCTTTTGGGTGTTACCTTGACATCTACACTCAACTTCGGCTCGTTTATTGAGTCCAAGGCTAAACTAGCTGCCAAAAAACTAGGTCCTCTCAAAGGTGCGAAGGTATTTCAAGTCTGAACAATTGCTTTTGTTATATAAAGCACAGATTCGCTCTTGTATGGGGTACTGTTCGCACTTTTGGGATGGATCGGCTAAGTATCAGATTGAGGCTCTGGAATCGATTGAGAGGAGTGCTAAAAGGCTCATAGGCAATAACACTCTTGTGCGAAAAAGACTGCAAAGTCTTGAACATCGCCGAAAAATTGCTAGCTTATCGGTTTATTATCGGATACACACACACTCGGAGAGTGTGCATCTGAACTGCATGATCTAATACCACCTAGCCCTTTTTTCTATCGGACTTCCCGTAGCTCGAAGAAGCGGGATCGTTTCATGGTTGATGTTCCAAAGACACGAACAAAGAGGTTTGACTCTACTTTTGTGATAAGAACGTCTAGACTGTGGAATGAGTTGCCCGAGTGGGTTTTTCCCGATGGTTATAATCTTGGTGTCTTCAAATCGAGAGTGAATCGGTTTCTTCTAGGTAAGCACGCTCCATCTTAGACCGCATCGTCGCTTAACATCAGGCGAGATGGTGGTCAAGTGTAAACCTGTTAATGTAAAAAAAAAAAAAAAAGTTCCCGTTCCAGTCCGTTGCATTCCCGTGATAAAAGGGAGCTTAATTTCTATTCCAGACTTATCATCTATGTTCTAAATTTCAGTTCATACGTTACGACTTGATTGAGTACAAACATTTTTATTATTCTACCGCCAAGCAGTAAGGTGAAACAAACATTACTGTGTTCCGGTTTGAAGGGCAATGTTTCCAGAGAAATGACAGAGCTTGGAGATATAACAACTTAGATCTCTGGGTGACGAGCGCAGTGCGGTGCTAGGTAATGATTTTGGCTCTTCATGCTCCAATAGCTGCGTGTCACTGTGCTGTTATGTGGCAGGCATGTTGCTTACCATCAGGCACATGTCTTGCACGTCTCGTCACTCTTTATTTAAAAAAAAAACATCGAACTATTGACATTTATAATATTAACTAGCTACCCGCCCCGGCTTCGCACAGGTGCAATACTGATACTAAATACACTAATAAAAATGGCTATTGTGGGCGTTAATCTGTGATTGTGGGTTATTCCTAAAGACATTTACTATTGCAGACTTTTTGTAGACCTTTTGAAGGGGTACAATACCACTGTACTTACATTATTACCTAAGGATCCTAAGGATATGGTTTCCCGAGGTCGTCGCGTCGCTGGTTTTTAATGCATCACTGGAACCAAATGTGGTAGTTCGGATATCTCCCATGAGGTGTCCCCGCAAAAGGCGGCGGCATTGGCAGATAGAGTCACGGTCAAATGCGATAGCGGTCCCGAGACTGCTGCCAACCCACGGTTGGAAAAACCTGTCGTACGTATGGGTTTTGATCGGTAAGGGTACCATATCCGTACGTAATATCGATCCCGACATATCCCACTCTGTCAATGCATGACCATGGGCTCCAAACCTTGCGGTCCAAGCAATTCGGTCACGGGGAAGTTGCGCGGCGTAGACGGTGCCGGCGCGACTGAGACGTGCCGCGATGAACCGTGGCCGTAGACCCCGGTTGAAGAGGAATACCGGTACAACGGTGCGCCGCTCTCCCTACCCACTGCGGCCTTGCGTGGTCGCCAACGTATGATGGTGGACGCGGTGGGGCTGTAGGGGATGAAGAGTGTCGGTATATCGGTGAGCTGCTGTCCCCGTGCTCTTCAGCCGGATGATGGTAGGTGATGAGGCCGAGTATTTGGCCACCCGCGGGATACAAAGGGTGTCTAGACGTGAGGATGTCTGGCACCGACGAGGCTGGTTACCGAGGTGATCACGGCGTGCATTATCCCGCGGCAGGTTTGCAGAAGAGTGCGAGAGCATAACCGTGTTTGCGGCAAAGGTGTGGCAAAGGTTTTAGTCGATAGGGGCCACCACTCATGTCGAATCTGACACAAATCGACCATTCCCTTTAAGCGGAATGGTATGTTAATGCATCAACTCCACATAAAATGGCACCATTTGCTTTTTAATTTCAAAATAATCCAATTTCCCGTTAAGGAGTCGTTTACTGTAACTATTACTAAAGCACAGGGGCAAACATTTAAGCGCCTACGAATCGATTCACGCCAAGACGGTTTTTCATCTGGACAACTACTTAGGTATCTGTTGCGTTATCAAGATCATCAAGTTGCATAGATAACCAATTTATTCTTCTACCGTAAGTAATAAAAAACTAAAAATATCGTGTACACAGAAGTACTTTAAAATACCTGTACTATAAAACACATTTTAGTTTATCCCAGTACGTTTACCTGGCGATCATAGCTTTAATAGACGCGGGTGAAACCGCGGGTCTCAGCTAGTTAAAAATAAACCAAAAATATTTGATTCATAGATTTAGTACTAGTAATGTACACTCTTTGGTCTGATTACAATACTATACAGTGCTACAAAGATCTAATGGCACTTGGAATATTGTCAGGAAGGCGTGGCTGCACAATGAGTGTTGGCCGACAATACAATCTCCTTTGTTTTGGGGGAGTTTAAATACACTCTATCAATACAAAAATATTTCGATTTACATAATTGCGGGATAATTGTTATACAAGAGAGCACAGTTGCCTTTTAACTGTGTGCTCGCGCTTTGCGCATTATGAACTGTTTCACTCAATTCTGTTGGCGTCTTCGTGACTTAGAATCACTCATTTTAGGTTTTTCGCTTGTTTCCTGTTTTTAACCTAAATATATACCAACAGTAACAACATGACGTTCAAATATGAAGAGTTGAGGTAAGGAGTATCATCTGCGTGCATAAAAAAGTGTCCGTCCAAATGAATTAATTAGGGTGGTGCCACATAAGCATCAGGGTAAATTTAAAAGGAAAATTAATAAACGTACTAATATCCACAATTCACGACAAAAATCACTCTAGCTACATGTTTTCTCACAATACTAATTATTTAAAGTTTTATTTACTACTTTGTTTTGTACCTACTACGGAACGCTACGTAAAATTTTAACTATTTGTTAAAGTTTTCTAAACTTTCTATTTTACTCTCCAATATTTATTTTTTGACGCGAATTCGTTTACAATTGGAATATTCATACCATTTGTCTTTATCCACAACATCACGCACCATTGTAGAAGATTTTTGATCTGTTATTTTTTGTAGCATACAGCTAGAAACTTTTAAAAATATTCTACCATTTGAGATAATACTCCTGACCTCTATCCTTCATTTTTTTTAATCTATGACTTTTTAACAAATAAAAAAAAGTATGATAAATTCGGCACCAAAGAAGTAGAAATAAATAGGTTTAATTATGTTTAAAAATATTCGTTCTGAGGTGGTGGGATGAAACATTTATTTGTTGTATGAGCGTACAAAGTTGCTCTTTAACCGGTGTGCTCAATTTTGATGACCGAACAAAAGAAATGATTCTAAAATTACGAGCGCAGGGAGTGTTTCAAAAATATTCTTCTTTCTTCATCTTCTATTTATTTCTTGCTTCTATTTGGGTGTGGTATGTATTTGAGATATGTTTGTAAATATGTATGTGAGCACAATTACGCCAACGTCTTGTGTAGTAAGTAGGTTGAATGATGTTTTGAATTCACAAACTTAGTGCCCACAATGTTCTAAATTCTAATTTGTTTTACTCTCTAGAGGAGAAGAACAACTTTTTCATTGGGATATCGGAGAGCAAAAACTACTTTTTTCGAGGTGGTGGGATGAAAATACTCTTTCCGAGGTAGTGGGATGAAAAATATGTTTCACAGTAGTCCTATACTTGAAACATATTTTCAAAGTTTACTTTTTGAAGTGATAACTTCTTTTGGCGCGCCACAGATAATTTTTTCTGTGTCCTGAATCGTGTTCTGAACCATCACGCTCGGGCATGATACAACATTTTCGGGTAAGCTCACCATGGCCATGCTCGTGGCCACGGCCTCGGCTTTTATCCACGTAGTTTCTAAAGTAAGCTATAAAATTCTGAGTTAAAAGTCTGATAAAGTTTTCACTTCTATCGGCAGTTCCTATGACTGCTTAAATGATTACTTCTTTTGGCGCGGCTTACACAGGTTTTTTGTGAGCTTTGTATAAAGCTAGCGTCGCGGTCAGAAATTAAAGAAATGTTCGGATGAACTCGGGACCGCCGAGTGTGCCAGAGCGAGAAAGATAGTCAACTGCTGCTGTCTATTTGCTGTCACTGTCTTTTGTTTTAATTTATTCTTGGCCATAGATACTAGTATGAGACTAATAATTCAAATATTTATTACGACACGCTCCAGCTAGGATTCATTTCTGTTTTAAAACTTTGAGCAATTTGGAAATCGAGCTTCAGCAGCCCTGAGGTTCTACCGCCTAACTAAAACTTTAGTCATAGTATTGATATATCTTTTCTTTTCGCTAGAAATTATAGATATAGTAAAAGCAAAGCCAAAGCCGATTTAGTTCGGCAGTAGATCCTCTGGGCAGGTTGACGGCAGTTTTAGTTCCCATTTTGACCACGTGCCATTAGATCCTTGTAGCACTGTATTGATTGTCAATGTGTCTATTTCTATTAATGTCTTAAGACGTTTGCGATAGTAATGCGATTTATCTCAAATGTAATATATTATTGATTTGATGATTGAAAATATTTCTACAAGTTTTATTAATTTTGTGGTACTTGGTTTTCAGTAGAAGATTATACAATTTTAAATAACCATGTTGTCGGCTGCTAAAGTCCGCATTCATGGAATGCAAGATGAAAATTGGGTTATAAAAGACAAGATCAACCAATACCGAGGTCTCATAAAATTATACGGTAAGTATTGCTCGCATGTTCTGGTTCAACTGGGCCGTAGTTAACCTTTTCAAGCAATTAAGCAGTACACTACCATCTAATAAAAAACTTAAATGTGAAGTTTAAACAGATTTCGTTAATATTATTATATTATGGTCTTGGTGAATGATTTCAGCTACAAAAGAAGTGAGATCAAAATGGGTGCCAAGTTCATTAGTCTATGTTTAGTTATTACTATGTTTTATAAGAAATAAAATATCATTCCTTCAATCCTGCCTAGTTAGGGCACGAAAACGGTATAATTATTAATATGTACCTATGTAAACAAATTGGCAGTTATAGGAACTGCCGACGGTAGTGAAAGTTTTAAACTTAGGATTTTACTACAGCACTAATGTTGCACTATATAAGCACCTGCTATTTCCTGCCAGGTTATAGCTACAGACACACTTTTGTAGTGGTAGGACTCTGCAGAGTCCGTCTGAGGAAGTACCACACTTTTGCCAGTCATTCTACCGCCAAGCAGTAATGCGCAAACATTACTGTGTTCCGGTTTGAAAGGCAATGTTGCCAGAGAAATTACAGGGCTTAGAGATATAACAACTTAGATCTGTGGGTGACGAGCGCAGTGCAGTGCTAGGTAATGCTTTGGACTCTTCATGTTCCAATAGCTGCGTGTCAGTGTGCTGTTATATGGCAGGCATGTTGCTTACCATCAGGAACATGTCCTGCTCGTCTCGTCACTCTTTATTTAAAAAGAAAACATTGCTATTACGCTTTCGGTAGCGTGAACTAACAAGATTTTACGCATCCAAAGAGCGTCTAATACGCACGTCCCGTTCCGCTCCTCCGCCGCTAGGTTAGAGATATTGGTAAAGAGAAGCCACAAAACTGTCCCTACACAAAAGTATTCAACGCGGCTGAGGAAGATTTTACTTCAAACCTGCGTCACACCACAATTCACAGAGAATGTTATTTTATTCCATTTGTACATTCCATGAATTGTTGCCAGAAATAGATCGCTAATTGATCATTTAGAGATTTTGTGACAATAGCCCGTTTCCAAGGAAAAGTTATTAGGATTATTACCTACATTGTTGGTTGACATGACGATTTTGTATCATTTCCTAGTCGGAAATCCTCATGATTTCACCCATCTGTCGTGTTTTCGGCAACGATCTCAATACACAGATGTGCCCTACCAAACTTCAGGGCGCACGGAATTATGTCATCGTTGGAAAGAGTGAGCTCACTCTTTCCGTTCTAATCGTTTGCAGGAAGTGGTGACGCCGGAAGCTTTTACCTATCACTATGCGTTGTCAACAACCAAAATAAGTAAAATCACAGCAGCAAATCTCGCCGCTAGCGATTCTAGGGGTCAAGTAGATTAGTTGTTTGTAAACCTCTTATGATACACAGAGAGTCGCAGTTTATTAACAATTTGGTGCTCAGGATACATCAATTGGTTTATCATGTTATTGATGGTTATCGGATGCAAAATGTCGGCTCGTCAAATAACTACTAACTGTACTAGTTGAGCTTAGCGGGTTCAAACGCACGCAAAAAAACAAACTTGATAACTTTTACTTTTGGTAAAATCTTTTTGATATCCCAAAACTTATATTTAACATCTCCCACTCCAGACCGTTCCTGGAGCAAATGACGAACGAATTTTAAGGTTTATTTTTCATTCCATTCGATAGAACGTGACCGAAAGATCCATGAAGGTGATCTGGCGAAGCAGAAGAAGCGGTACTCGCGCGACATTCGCCAGCTCCGGAAAGACATCGCCACGAAGAGAGTGGAGCTGGGCGTCGCGGTCTACGGAGACAAGCAGTTTCTCCGCAACGCGTTTCAGGAGCATCGGCGGCTGCAACTGACTTACATGAACAGTCAGGCTGATGTATGATCTTTTTACAACTATCATACTCAGTTTAGCGGGGCCTTCTTCGCACCTAGCCTCTATATTGAGCCATTGTTTCTTTTGAAGTGAAAACTTCTTTAGGCGCGCCTCTAGACGAATTTTTTTGTGGGGTGTAAATTGATTTCTAGCGTCACGCTCGGGTTTGATAAAAATCTTCGGGTAAACTCGGGACCTTGGTGATTGGGCATCTAGAAATGCGTCAGCCAATGGGAAATGCTGAAAGGGTGTAGCCTCGCCATCATGGCATGGCCATCTAGATTTCTAGAGCCAATGGGAAATGCTGACGCATTTTTAGATGGCCATGACAAGATGGCGAGGCCACGCCCTCCGGTAACACCCGTGTAGTTTCCAAGGTAAGCTATCAAATTCTGAGTTATAAGTTTTCACTTCTATCGGCAGTTCCTATGACTGCCAATTTTTTTTTATCGCGTATAGGTCCTCGTTTGACTTCCAACTCGCCTGATGGTAAGCGATGGTGTGATCGAAGATGACGCACGTTGACCTAGAAAGTACCTATTCACTCTGACCTTGAAAAGTTCTAGATTGTATCTCTCAGGGAACAAGAAGTCCGGCAATTTATTCCACGCTAAACTGTACGAGAAAAATGAGAAGTGTGCGTGACTCATACTTCCCTTTTATACTCCAACGGAAGTATGTCCTTGTATTGTCCTATGTATTTTATATGTCCCGGAAGGCAAGCATCCTGTTAAGGTTGCGACAGGCATCCGGAACAGACGACGGAGATTGGAGGACGACTATCATGTGAACAATACATGTGAGATTACAGGGCAAACGAAGCGATAGACGATCAGCGTATCCATTATTTTGTATCTACTGAACTTATGAACAATCAAAAGATTTAAGGTCTACTGCCCAATAGTGTTTAAAATTGCTCATAAAATGCATAGTGCAAATCGAAGCCAGCGTAGTGGCGTCCTGAGCACGTCGTACTGATTAAAAATTTAAAGTTGTTTGCCAAACTGGGTACATCCTGGATTTGCTCGTCTTGCTCTACGAGACGAGCAAATCCAGGATGTACCCAGGACATCTACTCTCTTTCTATGGAAAACGTAATTTCAGAATAAACTGGCGACTTTCCTACTCCGGCTATACTTCGTTTCGTCCGATCGACCATTGTTTGACGTTTAAATGCTCTAAGCCTATTCTAATTAGAGTAGGATTAGAACATTTAAATGAACGAAACGACGGATCGAAGTAGAGCCTGAGTAGGAAAGTCGCGGGCTTATTTCGAAATTACGTTTTTCGTAGAAAAAGAGTAGACGTCCTGTATCAGATGGCGCGATGAATTGCCTGTGAAATTCGTTTTTTAAGGGGATTTATGGCAGTTGGCCTTACGTGGCCTCTATCGATATTTAGGCTATCGCAGAAGGGTTAGGGCTTTACTAACCTATTGTTACCGACTGGACTGAATACCTCGTACGACTAGTGCAGGAACACCTCAGACGGTACGATTTCGTCTTAGGCTGCCGTACGGAATATCAAGGTAAGTCTTATCTGGCATCCCAGAAAAGGGTGCCCTACACCTACCTCACAGTATAAAGATATGATTTAATAGACTGCAATAATACTATGAAATACATACTACAGATTATATCTTAAGAGCGTAGTCGTGAGCGTGGGAAAATAAAATTGCATAACTACATTGACAACATTACTCACACAGATATAGCACTATTCGTATTGTGATAGGTGCCCACAGCCAAAGCATAGTTGCTACGAAACGGGGATTCCGGAGCAGGTGTGAACTGCTACATATTCCATGTCATGTTACTGTTACGTATTCAATATCATACACCATCTAGGAATATTAGACTTTAGTCTGCTCTGTTGTAAGTTGCATTTCGATTTGGAATGTGACAATA
This sequence comes from Ectropis crepuscularia, assembly GCA_963693475.1. Lineage (NCBI taxonomy): Eukaryota > Metazoa > Arthropoda > Insecta > Lepidoptera > Geometridae > Ectropis > Ectropis crepuscularia. The sequence continues at coordinate 41,141,325 of OY856338.1, forward strand.
ACAAACGGCTATAATCTCAATGTGTTCCAAACTGTCATTCAGCAAAACACATCCACATAATATCCAAACATTGACTTTCATAATAGGTACTAATAGGACATTTATCTCTACAGGGTTACTGTAACGAACTTGCAGGAAGGACAAAGTGCAGGGTTAGAAAAAGTGTTTTACATAAGTGTTTTTAAGGTTCCGTAAAACGTAAAAACGGAACCCCTATAGATTCGTCATGTCTGTCTGTCTGTCTGTCCGTCCGTATGTCACAGCCATTTTTTGCCGAAACTATGAGAACTACACCATTGAAACTTAGTAAGTAGATGTATTCTGTGAACCGCATTAAGATTTTTACAAAAAAAAAAAAATTAGGGTTGCCCCCTATACATAGAACTGAAACTCAAAAAAATTTTTTTCATCAAACCTACACGTGTGGGATGTCTATCGATAGGTCTTCAAAAATGGTGTTGAGGTTTCTAATATAGTTTTTGTCTACACTGAATAATTTGCGCGAGAGACACTTCCAAAGTGGTAAAATGTGTTCCCCCCCCCCCCCTCTAACTTCTAAAATAAGAGAATGAAAAAACTAAAAAAATATATGATGTACATTACCATGCAAACTACCAACGAAAATTGGTTTGAAATCGATCTGATGAGCAGTTTTTTTTAGTACGTCATAAATACACTATTATTGAAACTTCGATCAAAGTTACAACGAACTACAAGAACTATGTGTAATATGTATCTATATTATGTTACTTGCTGCAACGGAACCCTTCATGGGCGAGTCCAACTTGCACTTGGCCACTTTATACGTAAATAATTCATCTCAAACGAACTTTAAGTAGGTACCTACTTAGTTTTAATTGGTATAGGTTGTGTTATTATGATTTATTATTGGTCGTCTGAAACCCCAGAGCGATGCAAAATTTTAATCGAAACTGGATGTCAGAATGTGTTCATACTACACCTAAAGCTTAGCTGAGACCAATTCATAAAGTAAATCCTTTCTTTTCATACAAAAGCAAACAGCTTTTATACAGATTATTGCAATTTCCACTACAGATATAAGTTTACTTGCAACTGGCAATACTGTTTCTTCATCTTACTAAATGAATGCAGCGATATTGATCGTAATTATAATTTTAGTGTAGAAAATATTGTAAATCATTTTTAGTTTGATGAACTGATGCGTATTTGCAATTTTTATAAAAAAAATAAAAAATTAGGGTTGCCCCCCATACTTAGAAATGAAACTCAAAATTTTTTTTTCATCAAACCTACACGTGTGGGATGTCTATCGTTAGGTCTTCAAAAATGACGTTGAGGTTTCTAAAATAGTTTTTGTCTACGGCGAGTCCAACTCGCACTTGGCCACTTTATTTTAATTGCATTTAACAAATAATTTGGTTCTTTTACCTCCATTTTTTTGTCCAATCTGGAGTCAATAATTTCCGGCAGCATACAATTAAGCTAACATGTCTTTAATTTTTCTTCCATTTTGTTTTTTCCAGAAATTGACATTTCTTTTAATTGTTTGATCTTTCATGTCCACATAAGTCCAAGACACGAAAATGCATTCAGTTTTTTTTGTGATATGCAGCATGCAGCTGACCTTGGACTTGGTAATACTAGTCGTGGTTAGTATTTATCATAAGGTCTCCTGTCACATTTCGTTTCCACTGTTACATTTCGTTTCCAGAAAGTGATCTTTTTTTTATTGATCCCGTCTTCGATAGACATATTGGCACACGAATATGGACATTTATTCTCGATAATTTTATCATCGTCCAATAATTTTTCTTTTCTATATTCTTTTTCAACTTCTTGTCAACCTCACTGATTTTGTTGGTTTCCGTCCTTGCTTGTTTCCCATATTTAGGTAAAAGTATGTAAAACAAAAACAAAACAAATAAAGTGGCCAAGTGCGAGTTGGACTTGCCCATGAAGGGTTCCGTTGCAGCAAGTAACATAATATACATAGTACACATAGTTTTTTTTAGTTCGTTGTAACTTTAATCGAAGTTTTAATAATTATGTATTTATGACGTACTAAAAAAAAACTACTCATCAGATCGAGTTCAAACCAATGTTCGTTGGTAGTATACATGGTAATGTACATCATACATTTTTTTTTGATTTTTAATTCTCTTACTTTAGAAGTAAGAGGGGGGGGGGGGGGACACATTTTACCACTTTGGAAGTGTATCTCGCGCAAATTATTCAGTGTAGACGAAAATGATTTTAGGAACCTCAACATCATTTTTGTAGACCTATCGATAGACACCCCACACGTGTAGGTTTGACGAAAAAATATTTTTTGAGTTTCAGTTCTCAGTATGGGGGGCAACCCTAATTTTTTTTTTGTTCAAATCTTAATACGGTTTACAGAATACATCTACTTACCAAGTTTCAACAGTGTAGTTCTCATAGTTTCGGCAAAAAGTGGCTGTGACATACGGACGGACAGACAGACAGACATACAGACAGACATGACGAATCTATAAGGGTTCCGTTTTTACGTTTTACGGAACCCTAAAAATGTGGTACATACGCGTAGGTTCTTAGTACCTAGGTATCTATCTTGGAGACAACACAAACATGTTGGTTAGTGAATATCTCCGGTTTGAAGGGCAATATTTCTAGAGAAATTACAGGGCTTAGAGATATAACATCTTAGATCTCTGGGTGACGAGCGCAGTGCAGTGCTAGATAATGATTTGGACTCTTCATGTTCCAATAGCTGTGTGTCACGGTGCTGTTATGTGGCAGGCATGTTGCTTACCATCAGGCACATGACGTGCGCGTCTCGTCTTCTTTATTAAAAAAAAATGTAAATCTATATTACGAGCTGAAACTAAATTAACCATAAAGAATGGAAGCCTACAATATAAATATAAATCCATTTAATTATAATAGGAACATAAGTTTATAATAATGGAAGACATTGGAGTGTTTTAGCAGATTATCGCAATTTAGTCAATAGTTTGTAAAATCTCTGTACGAACATCCAATGCAAATCTATATCGCATATCTAAAATGTGTTTGTGTACGGAAAAAAAGTTCTTATATATTATGGCAATGGCTTCGAAAATAAAACGAAATACAAGATACAAGTAAAGGAGCTGAGATGCGTGCTCAAAAAATGCCGCCATAGAATAAATAGATCATAATATTGATATTGAACTCGAGCCGCCACGAGGTAGGTAGGTAGAGTAGGCATTCGGCAGTCGGTGCTCGCACGTCATAGTTACTACCGAGACTGTGTACCGTGTGTACCTCCGCCCGCGCCGCGCGCCGCGCGCTCCACTCTTGACTCTTCTAGCCACCATCTTGCTCTCTAGCGATAGCGGTCTGAACACGATTATTTGTAGCGCCTGTCAAAATTATGATAGCAACAAAACATGTGTCATGGAGTTTTTTTTTCAGAGGGCGCTTTCATAAAACTATCCCTGGTTACTGGATCCCTACTGCTTTGATCCCTACTGATTGTGTATCAACACAAATCACATAACATAAAAGGTCTAACCCATACCTGTATCTACATAAAAGTTAGAATCTATAAAAATCCGGTTTTCCTACTTTTTTTTTTATATCAAAATTACGGGTGAAAATAATTTGGCCAATAGTTTCAAGAGACAGGAAGCTTATGGAACGTTTTTTAAAACATCAGTTTGAAATTCAGGATATGTGTATTAGTGTGTATTAATTTCAAACTTCCACATAATGTATTATGGCAATGAATTGACGACAAAAACACATCGATTTTGTTAAAATAGCAGACGCCCCTCTTAATATTTTAAACTCTCTTTTTAAGTAAATCTTCCGTGTAATTGGGATTTTATTTTTAGATTGGATTGATTTGCACGTTGTACAAAAAAGTTTGCTAAACTAGGTAACTCATATAAATTTTGTTTTGCATCCGCTTCCGCTATCCGCTCCGCTCGCTATTCCGCTATCGCCTCGTTCGGTACCTCTATCACAGTTTTATAAATTTGAAACGTTATTTAAGGTTAATTTATTTTCAGAAAGTTCTCGAGAGTATTCACCAGGAAAACTTCAATAAGAGGAAGCAGCTCGACAGAATTAGATACACGAAGAAAAAGAAAATGGAAAAGTTTCGTTTGACTCAGGTAAGGAGCCGGCTTAGAGGAAGCCAGAAGGGCTTCCTCTAAGCCGGCATGCGTCAGTGGCTGTGTTGAATATATCTTTTGATTTTTTAAAAATTCTAATTAAATTCTAATTTGTTTAATACTGACGTTTATAGAAGAACTAAGTGACAAATTACCGATAATTCTATAGAATTATCGGAATCATACAGTGTGGTAACATGTATGGATGTATGTTTGTTACTCTTTCACGCAAAAACTGTTACCACATCTTTGCCAGTTATGTTACCGCTGAACAGTAATGTGCAAACATTACTGTGTTCTGGTTTGAAGGGAAGTGTTACTAGATGAGTTAAGGGCTTAGAGACTAGTGCTAGTTAAAAATTGTATTTCGGAGTCCCGTGGCCTCTTCCTAAGGTCATGGATTTCTAATATTTGAAGCAACAAATAAATTAAATGACAAAATGAATCATACTACAAAAAACAAAATTACAATTCAAATTAAACTCTAATTAGTAACATATAAAAAAATTAGTAAATAGGTGCATAACATATAGGGCAAATCAGCCAAGCCATGTCAACATGAGATGACAGCAAAACAACAGCCAATTTCTGTGTCATTGTTATCTAGGCGTTACTATAATTGACCGTTCTACAGATAAGTTGGTGAGACTATTTATACAGCTAGTTTATGACGGCAGCTAACTTAAAACGGTGAAGGAAAACATCGTGAGGAAACCGACATGTACCCAGAGTCTCGAACTCACGTGTCACCCACCCACCCGCACTGGGCCAGCGTGGTGGATTATAGCCTTGACTATCTCCTTGCGAGAGAAGACCCTGAGTCCCAGCAGTGGGAGTATTTAGTGGGCTGTTTATGTATATGACGGACTGTTAAAAAATCTTAGTACCTATACGCTCTGTACCTGCAATTTTGCATGGAGCATAGTTGGGCTGAAATTATAATCCTATCCTACTAATAAAATAAATGTCAATGTATGGATGTTTGTTGCTCAATCACGTCCTAACGTATGAACGGATCGGGCTGAAATTTGGAACACAGATAGATTATAGTCTGGAAGAACACATAAGCTACTTTTTATCCCGGAAAACAGCGGGAGCAACGGGAACTATGCGGGTAACACCGCGGGGGCTGCTAGTTATTCAATATATGGTTAGTGCATTAGCAAAATACTCAGATCACTCGCAAGAAAATAACATCTTACTATCATCAGGACGTCTACTCCATTTGTACGAAAACGTAATTTCGAAAAAAAAACTCGCTATTTCCCTACTCCCGTTCTACTTCGTTTCGTCCGATACAACATTGTTTAACGTTTAAATGTGCTAAGCATACTCTAATTAGAGTAGGCTTAGCACATTTAAACGGACAAAACGACGGATCGAAGTAGAATCGGAGTTGGAAAGTCGCGAGTTTATTTCGAAATTACGTTTTCGTAGAAAGAGAGTAGACGTCCAGCTATTTTCAAACGACTTCAAAAAAGGAGGAGTTTCTCGGTTCTATGTTTTTTGTATGTGTTCTGCGACATCTGCGCTAACTGTGAATCGATTTTAATAGTTTTTTGTTTGGTAGGTAATAATACCTCAGAAGTGGTTCCATATAAATTTAATTAAAATCGGTTCGGAGGTTTCTTAAACATCAACGAACAAACATCAACGTATTTTAGTCCAGTGCACTTACGCAAAAAAATTGAAAAAAAAACCCATTAAGTTAAGTAGTTTGGGGACTATAAAGGATCAATAGGGGGGTGCATTCTGAGCATATATTCCAATTTTAGGGATACTGGCAAGGCAGTTCGATGAAAACGCGTTTAATTCGATATCTCAAGAACTGTTAGTAATAGGCAAAAACTTGTTGAGACCTTTTCTTTTTTTCATCAATGGTTTTCAAGTTATTGCTTCCGAAAGGCAAACATTTTTTATTTTTTTCCTCCCTGTTTTTATGTTTCGCCATTTTCTCCCCAACCGTTCAATTTTATGAAACTTTACGGATTATCAAAAATGTAGATCTTATAATAATGAACAACTTTTTCCTTGAACTTTTTTCTGTAATGACAATACCTTCAGAGTTATGTTACTTTACCGAGCGAAATCCGCGCCACTGCGACACCTCCGCGACACTGCGACAAATCCGCGACACCTCCGGACTTAGGGCTGTACCCAAAATTCATTGTTGGATTGTGTCGGTGGGTTTCTTCTACACAGGGTTATGTGGGACAACAACGTTACCTACTCCGATATATGCCAGAAATACGTAATATACATGTCATAAATACATTTGTAGTTAGAAGCAGCGGAGCTTCGCGACCGTCTGATCTACGAGACAGCGGGCAAGCTCCCCTCCGAGAAGAAGGAACAGGCCGTGGCCAACTACGTGCAGCGAGCTAACATCAAGAAGAACGCTGCGCTCGCTATCAAAGTCATGTACAAAAAGATATTGGATATATTGAAAAAGGTATATAAACGAGAAATACATATTTATACACTTTTGAATTGTCAGAACTCTTTGCTGAGTCCACTTAGGGAACACATCACACTCAACATCTTTTCCCAGTTATTCTACCGCCAAGCGTTAATGTACGTCACTGTGTTCCGGTTTGAAGGGCAATGTTTCCTGAAAAATTACAGAGCGTCAAAATCATCGCTTTGCTTTTGAGCAAGTAAATTATCTTAAATTTATAGCTATGGGTGACGAGAGCAGTGCAGTGCTAGGTAATAATATATACTCTTTTTGTTCTAATATTTGCGTGACACTGTGGTGTTATTGTCAGTCTTGTTGCTTAACATCAGGCACATGTCCTAATCGTCCGTCACTCGAATCAGTCAAAAAAAAACACGTATATATTACTTTAAGGATCTGGGTAGCGATTCTGAAACCATTCGGTTGCATCCGACACGGAATCTCATCTCTCGGTCTTTGTCTTATCTGTTTAGCATGACAAAGACCGAGAGATGAGATTCCGTGTCGGATGCAACCGAATGGTTTCAGAATCGCTACCCAGGGTGAGGTAGGGTACATCTATGATGCAAATTACAATAACGGATAAGTTAATTGTAATTATTGTCCCGGGATTGGGAACTACGCGGGCGAAACCGCAGAACAATACTAGTAGTCTAAATGCATAAAGCATAAGAAGCCCACTGCTGGGATATCTGGCTTTCCCTCTCAAAGAGAAAGTCCATAACTTCAAAGTCGTGAACACCGTCGCAAGATCGCTAACTAATCGATTTTTGGTGGTTACATTTCGGAGAATGCGCAACTAATCTGCATGATCTAATACCACCTGGAGCTTTTTTTGTATCGGACTGCTCGTAGCTCGAAAAAGCGACATCGTTTCATAGTTCATGTTCTAAAGACTCGAACAAACAAGCTGGACTCCACTTTTGTGAAGAACGTCTAGGATGTGGAATGCGTTGCCTGAATGGGGTTTTCCCGATGATTAAAATCTTGATGTTTTCAAATCGCAGGTGTGTCAGTTTTTTTCTAGATTAGCACGGTCCATAGTAGACCGCATCGTCGCTTAACATCAGGCGAGATGGCAAGAAAAAATCTCTAATGTTAACCAAGTAAGAGCTGGTGGACGACACATGCCCTCGAAAAATGTCGCTCTTGGAACACGCCAGTTTCCTCACGATGTTTTCCTTCACTGTTAATACCAGTGGTGATCATAAACTTGTGTGGGCCTAGTGGCAATAACGTTCAATCCACAGTTAGATCATAATGGTTTAAAAAATCGGAGTCATAAGGAACTGCCGATAACTTGTTACTTAGAATTTTAGTCGTACAGCACTAATGTTGCATAATATTTATAGCTACATACATAATATACTGTTATTAGTTACGCATGTCGGTGAGGTGACCTCACAAGATTTCACCTGTACAAAGGAGCGTCTAACGCGCACGTCCCGCCCTTCTACCGTCCAACTAAATCAGCTATGGATATTGCTGTCTCTATAATTTCAAGCGAAAAGAAAAAAGAGAGCAATTTCAAAAAACACATTACCACTCCTTTGCGTCGCGCAGTCGGGTAATAAAAAATTGGTGGACAATTCACACACAACACACTATCTTTCTGGCCCCAAACTAAACAAAGCTTGTAACATTGGCGGCCAGATAGCTGATAGAATACTTAATATAGTTTTAAATACATACTTATTATACATAGAGACACCCAGACACAGTACAAACATTTCAGTTCATCACACAAATATTTGCACTGGGTGGGAATCGAACCCACGACCCTCGGCTTCGCAGGCAGAGCCACTACCAACTAAGCCACGAGCCACAGCAACTAAGACATTTTTAGTTAGGCGGTAGACCCCCGGCTCCGTTGCTTTGAGGCTCGGCGACACTCCCGCTGCGACATTGCTATGTCGGTGACATAAACCAAAAAATTTTCAGTTTAAGGCCCACCGGTGGAACGCCGTGTTCCTGTTAATTTAAATCTAAATTCCTGGTGACTGAGTCTAATTTTGCTCAAATGGGCCTTCTTCCCGAATCCATAAACAGGTTAATATCAAGCCGGGATCGCCTAAGAGCTGAGGTACAAACATAGTACGTACCTACAAATGTATCTCAAGCTATAGAGTCCTCCCAACAACTTACGCTAGCTTGTTTGAACAAGTACTCCATTATTAGCCCTCCTGCAAACTACATGTCATGTAAGTTTATAGATTGAGCGGTTTCTCACTGCACATAGAGTTACCGTATATATTGAAAAGTCCTGACAAACAGCCTGATATTTCGATTAAAGTCCAGACACTTAATTACATGGTAGTCGACGCTCGCATTGCGAGGGGGAAGGATGAGGGGTGCGGGCGGGGATTACCCTTGACTTGATATTAAGTTTTATTGATCATATTCCATCTAATTTAGAAAAATCTGGCCAAATTAGTGAGCCGGATAAAGGTCTGATTAGTGTTTAAAAACCAGGTCATATCCGGTTTAATACGGATTTATGGTATCCTTAAACAGACATGTACTAGTATGTACTTATAAGCAGGCCATATTCTTGCATATATGTATGTATGGCAATAGTTTTTTAGGGTTCCGTAAAACGTAAAAACGGAACCCTTATAGATTCGTCATGTCTGTCTGTCTGTCTGTTTGTCTGTCTGTCTGTCCGTCCGTATGTCACAGCCACTTTTTGCCGAAACTATGAGATCTACACTATTGAAACTTGGTAAGTAGATGTATTCTGTGAACAGCATTAAGATTTTTACAAAAAAAAAAAAAAAAAAAAAAAATTTGGGTTGCCCCCCATACCTACTTAGAACAGAAACTCAACAATTTTTTTTCATCAAACCTACACGTGTGGGATGTCTATCGATAGGTCTTCAAAAATAATGTTGAGGTTTCTAATATAGTTTTTGTCTAAACTGAATAATTTGCGCGAGAAACACTTCCAAAGTGGTAAAATGTGTCCCCCCCCCTCTAACTTCTAAAGTAAGAGAATGAAAAAACTAAAAAAAATATATGATGTACATTACCTTGCAAACTACCAAGAAAAATTGGTTTGAACTCAATCTGATGAGTAGTTTCGATCAAAGTTACAACGAACTAAAAAAAACTATGTGTACTATGTATATTATGTTACTTGCTGCAACGGAACCCTTCATGGGCGAGTCCAACTCGCACTTGGCCACTTTATTTAATACGGCTTTCTTTGTACAGGATTCTTCATATTTCACCGTAGTGTTGGAAGCTTTGAAACTGGACTGTCGCTCGCAAGGAAAGTGCCTGATGGGTGCCACGGAGATGGGACAACTCGCCATGGAATACCTTGACGATAGGAAATTCGAGTTCAGCAAGTTAGAGCGAGAAGTCAAAGCCAATATGAAGGAGAGACAGAGAACGCTGAAACTTGCTAGACGGGAGATTGCGTACCTTACCGACTCATTTCCGGAGTTGATACGGAAAGAGGTACTAACATTTGTGAATGTCATTCCTCTAAATTTAGCCTACGCCGCCAACTGATAGGGCTCTCGCACAAAACTACGAATTCGCATCGCATCGGAAATATCTGAGAATTTGCACGAATGCATTGCAAGAACTTCCGATTTGATTCAAATCGCGCATTCCTCCGATATTATGTCATACTGGTCATAATAGTGTCCCCACCATTTTAGTTTGCTCTGAGACAGAAGAAGCTCTTCAAATGAAGATCTTCTCAGTCGGGCACTCTTGACAGAGTGGTCGTGGTTATGTGTGGGTCCTGTTGAATAACGGCTCTTGCAATGTGTCTCCATTTGGCTCTATTAGAGGCATTGTGGGAACAGTCGGTCATGGTGGATTGAGTGATCGATTTGATGAGGTCCGTCCATCTGGTTGGAGAGCGCCCGCGGGGTCTCTTTCCTTCCATTCTGCCCTGCACTACGAGACGCTCCATTGAGTTTTCATTCTGGGTTATGTGTCCAAAGAATTTCAGAATTCGTATTTGCACAATCGACGATAATCTTTCTTTGACGTGAAGCTCTTTTAGGATTGATAAATTGGTGCGGTGAGCAGTCCACGGAATCCTCAGCATACGTCTCCAACACCACATCTCTAGTGCATCGATTTTCTTCCTTTCTTTTAGCCTCAGTGTCCATGCCTCTGCTCCGTAGAGAAAAATTGGGAAGACAAGACTTCTCATCAGCCGTACCTTGGTGGCTTTGGTAATTCTGCGGTCTTTCCAGATTTTGGTGAGGTTTTCGACGGCAGATCGCGTTACACCACATCGTCTTCGTATCTCGTCTTCACAGCTTCCAGTGTTGGTTATGTTGGAGCCCAAGTAGATATAGCTCTGGACCACATCACAGTTGGCTATGCTTTTGACGGTAGGCTGGTTGTCATTTGCTCTGTCCACTATCATCATTTTGGTCTTTTCACGATTGATAGCGAGGCCGTGGCTAATGCTAGTTGTCTCCAGGCAGTTCAAGAGATGTTCCATATCTTCTTTGGATGTTGTCAAAAGAGTGGTATCATCAGCATATCTTAAATTGCAGATTTTCCGTCCGCCTACAGAAACACCTTTGTCCCAGCCTTCCAAAATAATTCGCATGATGTACTCGGTGTAAATATTGAAGAGTTGTGGAGATAGAATGCATCCCTGTCTCACGCCAGCCTCAGTTTTGAAAGAGCTCGAGTCAATTCCATCCACACGAACAGCCGCTGTGCCATTCTCGTACAGTCTTCTTATGAGGTACGTTAGATGTTCTGGTACACCCATAAACGAGAGAATTTCCCACAATTTCTGCCATTGTACAGTGTCAAATGCTTTCCGGAAATCTACGAAGCATACGAAGAGGGGATTGTTAAATTCACGAGATTTCTCTATTATTTGACGTAGAATAAGAATTTGTTCTCTCGTTCCTCTTCCTTTAACAAAACCAGCTTGTTCGGGTGCTATTTCGCGGGACAGAAACGACTGCAGCCGCTTGTTTATCACATGTAGTAGCACTTTGCTAGCGTGGGAGATGAGAGAGATCAACCTGTAATTATTGCACTTTTTGGTGGAGCCCTTTTTGTGCAGCGGTATGAAAAGGGAGCGAGACCAGTCCTTTGGCCAATCGCCGGTATACCATATTTTACAACAGATGGTGTGTAATATTTCTACTCCTGTATCCTCCATTGCCTTTATGATCTCAATGGGTATTTCATCTACACCCACAGCTTTATTGGGCTTCAAGTGATTGATTGCTGCTCTTACTTCGTCTTTCAATAAACTAGGTTCCCATTCCGCGGGTTGAGAACATGTTGTAGGACTCCGCGACGAGTGAGCGTCAACAAACAGCGATCCACAGTAATCCTTCCACGTGTTAACAATTTCTTTGATCTCCGTAATTGTTACGCCTTCCTTATTCTCAATAGCCCAGGTTCTTGGTTTGTATTGGCGAGTGATAAATCTTATCTTCATGTGAAGATCTTTGGTTTCGCATTTTTGTGAGTGTCTCTCTAGTTCTGTGCAAATGTCATTCAGGGCTGCATTCCGGTCTCTACGGCAAGCGGCTTGTATTTTTGAAGTGAGATCGTTCAGTTCTTGCACGCTTGTGCCACCAGCCTTCAATGTTCGGCGGTGTTCAATCATATGCCACGTACTCATGGACATCCAGTGTTGACGCTTTGCTGTAGGAGGTTTTGGTTGTGAAATCTGTACCAACTCGTTGATATAGGTTTTGGCATTCTGCCAGAGTGCATTTGGATGGCCATCGTCTTGATCACCTCGCCAATTATGTTGGGAGTCTCGTAAAGCTTTGGTAAAACTTTCTCTGTTGGTTATTTCCATACGGCTAGCTGTCTTCTTGTTAATGGTGTTGCGAAGCTTGATACTTAGATTACACACTAGGAGTTGATGATCAGAGTGGCAGTCAGCTCCTGGCAGCGTATGTGCATTGGTGATCGAACTTCTCCACCTAGCCCTGATCATTTTGTAATCTATTTGGTTTCGATAATTTCCACCGGGGGATGTCCAAGTGTAGAGTCTTCTCGGGTGTTGTTTAAAGACTGTGTTCATTATAGTCAGATTATTATCGGCTGCAAATTGTATGAGGCGTTCGCCTCTTTCGTTTCTAGTACCGAGACCATAAAGCCCCACAATGTGCCGCAGATCCGAATCCCCAGACGTGGATCCCAACTTAGCGTTAAAATCGCCTAGGACGATTAACAGTTCTCTTTTTGGTATAGCAGCTAAGCTGGCTTCTAGTTGACTGTAAAAAAATGAAGATAGGTATGCTCATTTTATAATAATCAAAAAAAAAATCTTCTATTCTCAATAATACTTGCGAGTAAAATAGTTCCCATCAGCATTCATAATCGTAATATGTGTATGAAACCAAAATATCTTTTCCATTCATATCTACTTAACAATAACAGCAGTACAACAATCTTTTTGTGATCCATGTTACGCTTCCGAAAAATACGTTCAACACGGCTGACTACCGTTGAAAGTATGGTTACCCTAACCAATGGTTTTCCGCACGAATTTGCATCGCAAGTTCCACCGATGCGGCATCGCATCGCATCGCATCACAGTTTTGTGTGGCAGTTATGTACAACGGCCAACAGCAAAACTACTGACGCCTACAGAATACAGACACAGAAGTTTTCTAATTTTGTTATAGGTAGTAACACTTTTCGATCGTCGCGCCATCAATACAGATAAGCTGGTTGCACTGTATAACTGAATTTCAACATTTCATTACAGATTTTCTGTACTGAAACATTTTCATTACAGCGTTTGATTTAGAATGTGATTATCCAGTGATAGAGAAGCTCAATTTTATCATAGTTCTGAAGTTATATTCCTTTTAGCACGCTTGGGATAACGAAAATAGTGAATTTTTAACTATGCGCACGTCTACCAACAACCAAAGCATGACATAATGAAGTTGGCTGACAATGGTATCTTTAGAGTGAATTTTTACGAAGCGCGGCTACATCATCAACATCAACAGCTCACTAAATGTTCCCACTGCTGGGACTCGGGGCCTTCTCTCGTAAGGAGAGAGTTAAGGCTATAATCCACCACGCTGGCCCAGTACGGGTTGGTGGATGACACGTGACTTCGAAAGATTCTAGGTACGTGTCGGTTTCCTCACGATGTTTTCCTTCACCGTTTTAAGTTAACGGCATTACGCACATGACTTCGAAAAGACAGTGGCGCGTGTGGGGTTTGATCCCGGGGGCTCCGGATCGGCAGGCGCCGTTCTCCCGACTAGACCAGCCGTAAGTAACTATAGTGCGGCTACACCGACACCCAAATTCGACTTACTGAAGATAGCACGTTTTTTGTTTAACACAACTAGATTCGTAATTTTTTACATATATCTATCTGGGAGAAGAAAAGGAAAATAAAGAGTAGTATGGAACATTTTCAACCTAATTCTAGTGCTTCGTCACTTTTTATTCATCCATCATTCATTTGGTCAAAGCCACATAAAATTGTAAATTTATTGAGCTAGTTTAATTCCAAAGCGATATGTGTGTTATGGCCAGGAAGCGACGAACCTGGACGACCTATACGAGGACGTGGATACGGACAGCAAGCACTCCGTGCACTGGGAGCTGGAGGAGGTGATGAGCATCTGCAAGCGGCTGCAGAAGGCCACCCTGGTTTCCTCCTTCGACATGATACTACCACGGTAACTTCGGTTTCGATTCCATAAAATATTCATCATCTTTCATTGTCCACTTTTAAGCATATATTTCCAGAAGATAACTGTAATCGTTCTCTAGCTCTTGTCAAGAATTGCATAATTATAAGCCATAACAAGCTATGGTTTTGTAGCCTCTCGTTTGTCAGAAACGGTTTAGATATGGAAATAATTTGAAACAAAAGATAAAATCAAAACATATTTCCAAAATAATCAAAAAAATTGTTATAGCCGTAGAATTAGGTAAAAATGAGTCGCTAACACGAGAAGAAGAAGAGACTGTGGTGGCGTAGAGGCTGGAACTAAGTGACTCTAAAATATAAATCAAGGAGAAGAAACAATATTAAACAATTGTGTACCCAGTAACCAAAACGTACCTACCAATTGTGCGCGTAATTGGCTAACATAACGAAAAAAAAAACAATGTAAACAAATATAATATTTGGGCACCGTGAGAGATTTTGGCCTTGATTCTTTCCTTGTGAGTGAAGACTCCATGTCCCAGCAGTGGGAATGTGAAGTAGGATGGGATAGGATGTTTGAACTTTATGGCTTAAAATAAAATACTGAATCCTCCTCTTTTTTCATCTCGATATCTCTTAGGTAATAAGTTTCCAGTAGGTAACATTGATGTCAGCACTAAATTAATCGGAATAGGTTTTGATATTCCAGGTTATTCTTGTGGCCTAACATGTCATGTAACGAACTAACGTCAGCTGAGATTATAGCAACATATTCCATGGCCTCGATACAATTTACCGCTTGGGATGCTCGCTTAACTTGATTTAATATTCAACGTTTGATTGTAGGCGACCGTGGACAAAAGAAAGGGGATATGGAAGTTAGAGACAAATTAATGGAGATATCTATTCCTAGTAGTAGTAGGGCTCTTATTCTAGCGCATGAGCAGCCCAATCAATGTTCCTAATGATGAGACTCAAGGACATCTCACATATCTCGCAAGGACAGAGTGAAAGCTATAATACACCACGCTGCGAGTTGGTGGATGATGCATGATCTTAAAGGATTCTAGGTACACGTCGGTTTCCTCACGACTACTTCACCGGTTTTTTTAGTTGGCGGTATTACGTACATGGCTTGACACATGACGAGTCGATCGAGCGATGCTCGTGAGATTTGAATCACTGGCTCGGGATCAGCCGTAGCTGTTCTCCCGTAGCTGTAACTTACTCTCATGTAGTAAAATGCAAACATCACTGTTTTCTAGTTTGACGGGCAATGTTTCCAAGGAAATTACATCTACACTGTGCGGTGCCGGATAATTATTTGGACTCCTCATGTTCCAATAGTTGCGTAGTTGCTGTTATGGGTAAGCGTCTTGCTTACCATCTCTCTCGTGTTCTCGTTCCGTCACTCTATACTATTGTCATTATTATCTTACATATCGTCACCCAGAGATATAAGACAATTTTACTCAATATCTGCAAATTTTACCCTTCAATCCAGAAGGCAGTGATATTTGCACACTACATCTTGGCAGTAAAATAACTGGAAAGGTGTGGTACCTACTACTCCAGGCATACTCAGCTAAGAGTCCTCGTAGTCCTCGAGTAATACACTGTGGAATGTTTGACTTCGTTGATTAAGAAATCATATCCTTGTCACATCAGTAGTCAGAAAAGACGGCAGTTGGATTGATCTTAATTTTGGACTGTGTCTTCAGCGTGTGGTCCAACAATAGTTAAACAATTTAGGTTCAGTGTTTGTCACTTAAATATCTTGTCATTTGTGATTTTTGAGCCATATCCAATCGGCAATATATCCGTGATAAGATTAAATCAGGTGTAAAGAGTCAAATGTAAATCGAGGTGTCGAAGCAGTTGAAGCTCAGGTGTGAAGTGAACCGGCGCGGTGCAAGCAGTCGAACCGAGTTAGCATAGAAGTGATATCTAAAAAGCGTCCACCTAGTTTGCCGGCAGACAGCATCTTAAGGAGATGCGTTGCAATAATATGCTTTATTTCATCTTGATCTAACACAATCCTTGCTCTGACATAAATGTCGATTCCGAAAATTTAGGTTTTAGGATAGCATACAAAAAAAAGTTGGCAGTCATAGGAAACGTCGATGGAAATGTAAACTTATAATTAAGAATTTTAGTTTTAAACAACATTTATGATTTACGTATATTATTATAGCTGTATAATATACCGTTCTTACGTATTTTGGTGATGCGAACTAATCAACTAAAACGATTTCATAATATTTACTCTTGCCAAAAAGTGAAAAAATTTTGACTTCATAAATTACAACAAAAAATAAATAGAAGGCCCGTTTACATTAGAGAAAGACTGGTAGGGAACGAAACTAAACAGAAAGAAACAACAAAATATTTTTGACCCATAGAAGAAGTCCATGGGGTCATGACCCGTGGGGACCTTGTTTGTTCTATCTACACGTAGCAAAATTTTACACGAGAACGTTGTTTTTTGTTAAACGTCTCTTAAACGCTACATATTCTAGATGTAAAGGGTTTTTTTCATAAGCGAGTTCCATTTGAACTGTTTGTTACTAATTTTCTTGACAGATTATTGTTAGTTATAAGTTCTTTGAAGAGATAGGACAAAAATGCACAAAAACGTTTTTTACATTTAGACTTAGGACATTGCCATATTTTTTAGGATTAGGATTCGGATTTTGAACGCACGTTGTGCAGGAAGCCTCACTTGAAATCTATCAGTTGCAAACTGTTCGCATCTGAGGGACCTTTAAGAAGACTCCGCAATTTTTTACCTACTGCTACTAAAGTTGCGTTTGCACAATCTCTTCTTCTTCCCATCTTAGACTACGCAGACGTTTGCAGTCTTGATCTCAGAGCAGATCAGCTTGACAAACTTGAGCGCCTCCAAAATTATTGCACAAGATTTATTTTTGGCTTACGCAAATTTGATCACGTGTCTCGGTTTCCTATGCCCAAAGACAATAGTCTTTAACCAGTGAGTGTTGCCAGTGATGGCTTATGGAACTGAAACGTGGTCCTTAACTATGGGCCTCATAACAAAGCTCAAAGTCACACAGCGAGCTACGGAGAGAGCTATGCTCGGAGTCACTTTGCGCGACAGAATCCGAAATGAAGATATTCGCAAAAGAACGAAAGTGGCCGCCATAGCTCAAAGAGTAAGCAAGCTGAAGTGGCAATGGGCAGGCCACATTGCTCAAAGAACTGACAACCGATGGGAAAGAAAGGATCTAGAGTGGCGACCACGAACCGGAAGACTCAGTGTTGGACGGCCTCGCACTATGGACAGATGACCTCACAAAGGTCGCTGGAAACCGCTGGTTGCAGGTTGCGTGGGACCGTTCGGTGTGGAAATCTAGGGGGAGGCCTATGTTCAGCAGTGGACGTCTTGCGGCGGCTGATGATGATGATGATGATTATCTCAGATTCGTATGCAGCTTAATTGGCTCCCCATTCGCTTGCGTCGGAATGCTCATATTCTGTCCTTTGAATAGAACGTATTGTTGTTTAACCCATTGTCTTCGCATTATTAAAAATACCTTTTTATTTTCTGCAGCAAAGCGCACTCTCGGCCTTTTCGATCGAAAAACAATTTGTTGCTTCAAATACCATCTGCACGTAATTAAATGTTCTACGGCAAGTCGTGTGCATTTCAGGGAGCTCAGATGTGGAATGCTTTGCCTGTGACCGGTAGACAAGCTCAATCGTACGTTGTATTTATGAACCAAGTAAAATAAATATACTTATTCAATTCAGTTCATTTATTCGAACGATAAATTCATAAGAACACTAAACTTGATAACGTTATTCACAAAAAGACAAAGAACCTGTGTATATAATAAGATAAAATAACAATGTCAAAATGAATAAAGCAGCTGTAAAGGGGCTTCGTCTATTAAATGCAGCTGTGAAAAGGCTTTTTCAACGACAAAATAACAAATAATTAATACATACAGTATACAGATACTACATGAGTAGGTACAATTAATGTTACATCAAAAATTTTAAATGACTATTATTTCACTTTATTACAAGACTCTAATTTCGACACATTTCTCTTTCATACGTTGCTATCTTTACTAAAGTCATCTACATATATCTATACTAATCTATACTAATATTATAAAGCTGAAGAGTTTGTTTGTTTGTTTGAACGCTAGGATCTCTGAAACTACTAGACCGATTGGAAAGATTCTTTTTTTGTTGGATACTCCATTTATCGAGGAAGGCTATAGGGTATATAACATTACGCTACTATCAATAGGTACGGAGTATGAGTGAAGAATGTAAAGAAAACGGGGAAAAATATTTCTCTTCGAGAGCTTTAGTTCCGTGAATTTAAATTCTCTTTGGTCGTTGAAGTCTGTGACGGCGCGTGTCTACATTTGAAGTTTGTGTCATTTGAAGTAATCAAATTTGTTCTACAACAATGCATTGTTGCTTATTTACGTGTTTTTAGGGTTCCGTAAAACGTAATAAAGTGGCCAGCAATGGATATTTTAGTATGGATTTTCCTCAAATAGACGCGGGTGAAACCGAGGGGCACAGCTAGTGTATTATAATATGGCTTGCTCAATGAGTAGTTTTTTATTTTATTTTTAAACTTTGTTTCATTGAGACCTTCCACTTGTGCAGGAATTGCTTTATAGAAGCGAATACCATTACATTTGAAAGAGTTAATTGTTTTCTGAAGACTGCACATAGGAAATACTACTTTGTGTTTATTGTGTGCTTTTGGACTCAGATCAGTTAATTTCTTCAGTCGACTTCGATTTTTTCTTACATACATATATTATCGCAATCATCACCCAATTGAAGCTGATATTCTAGTTAAAATCTCAATATTTCAAATTCATATTATTTATTTATCTGTCATAACAAATTGTTTTTAAGTGTAAGTATATTCTTATGTTCGTATTTATGTATTAGGATGTATGATAGCTGTTTAAGTATGTCAATATATAATTTGGTATTTTAGTTTTTAGGGTTCCGTAAAACGTAAAAACGGAACCCTTATAGATTCGTCATGTCTGTCTGTCTGTCTGTCTGTCTGTCTGTCTGTCTGTCCGTCCGTATGTCACAGCCACTTTTTGCCGAAACTATGAGAACTACACTGTTGAAACTTGGTGAGTAGATGTATTCTGTGAACCGCATTAGGATTTGAACAAAAAAAATTAAAAAAAAGAAAAATTAGGGTTGCCCCCCATACTGACAACGGAAACTCAAAATTTTTTTTTTCATCAATCCTTCACGTGTGGGATGTCTATCGATAGGTCTTCAAAAATGATGTTGAGGTTTCTAAAATCATTTTCCTCTACACTGAATAGTTTGCGCGAGAGACACTTCCAAAGTGGTAAAATGTGTGTCCCCCCCCCTCTAACTTCTAAAGTACGAGAATGAAAAATCTAAAAAAAATATATGATGTACATTACCATATAAACTACCAACGAAAATTAGTTTGAGCTCGATCTGATGAGTACTTTTTTTTAGTACGTCATAAATACACTATTATTGAAAATTCGGTCAAAGTTACAACGAACTACAAGAACTATGTGTACTATGTTTGTATATTATGTTACTTGCTGCAACGGAGCCCTTCATGGGCGAGTCCAACTCGCACTTGGCTACTTTATTAACATCTATTTTATTGTTTAATTGTAGTAGTATTAACCACTCCTATTTGTACTTCCCATCTAACTTATTCTCTAATCTTTTTTTCTATCCTATGGTTGCCTGGGAAAGATTGCTATTAGTGATAAGTTTACCAATTGCTACTTTCTTTTGTTTTGTTTTAAGTAACTTTTGTATGTTTATTAAATTAAGTGCCATAGAGACTTAATCTATCAATGTACCTCACCAGAGATAGGACAAAATCACGTTCTGTTTTTCTGGGCTTGTTTGTTTTATGTTCCAAATGTAAATACGTTTTTGGTAATAATTTATTTCGACATATGATTTTAGTTCCTAAAACAATTTAGTAGTACTGTTTTAACCTACGAAACTAATGTTGTCATTTATCTCCAAAACGAATAGTTAATAAAATTATGGATTTGAATTTGATTGGTACATGTTTTCAGATAGGTGTCATGATGACAAACTAATTGGGAACAGCACTGTAGTAAACAAATATCTGTTAACAACTAGTTCGGGTTTGTTGCGTTTTTTCTCTCGCCTGATGTTAAGTGACGCGACCATGCGGTCTACGATGGAGCGTGTTTACCTAAAAGAAACCGATTCACCCTGGATTTGAAGAAACAAATATTATAACCATCGGGAAAAACACACTCAGGCAACGTATTCCACAGCCTTGACATTATCACAAAAGTAGAGTCAAATCTCTTGGTTCGTGTCTTTCGAACATCAACCATGAAACGATGTATCTTTTTCGAGCTACGAGCATTCCGATAGTAGTGTTTCTGTAGACTACCTACCTAGTTTAAGTCTAGTTTCGTTTTGACGCCATTTTCCGTATCTGGTTTGATTTTAGAATTGAATCAAGAAACTTTGTAGTTGCTAATAGGTATGCAGTTTTCTTGCACCCTTGCTCTCGCATAAACATTCTCGTTCACACCCTTGCCAGTGAGTTCAAAATGCTTCTATCCAGGTGTGTGAACTAATACAGGTATCTGTACAGTACACGTTTAATCAGACAATAAGAGCAGTAATGCCACGGGAAAGTAAAATTTCCCTTCACTCTACCAGTAGGGCCATGCGGTAATGTGTAAGGAAATAAACGAAAATATGGCATTCTAATTAGTCCGTCAGCTAGATTATGGAATAATATGGGGCACGTAGTTTTTAGGGTTCCGTAAAATGTAAAAACGGAACCCTTATAGATTCGTCATGTCTATTTATCTGTCTGTCTGTCTGTCCGTCCGTATGTCACAGCCACTTTTTGCCGAAACTATTAAAAAAAAAAAATATATCAAACCTGCACGTGTGGGGTGTCTATCGATAGGTCTTCAAAAATGATGTTGAGGTTTTTAAAATCATTTTCGTCTACACTGAATGATTTGCGCAAGAGACACTTCCAAAGTGGTAAAATGTGTCCCCCCCCCTCTAACTTCTAAAGTAAGAGAATGAAAAATCTAAAAAAAATATATGATGTACATTACCATGTAAACTACCAACGAAAATTGGTTTGAACTGGATCTGATGAGTAGTTTTTTTAGTACGTCATAAATACACTATTATTGAAACTTCTATCAAAGTTACAACGAACTACAAGAACTATGTGTACTATGTATATAATGTTACTTACTGCAACGGAACCCTTCATGGGCGAGTCCAACTCGCACTTGGCCACTTTATTCTTTTGTCACATTATTCAAAATCGACACAGATAAATAAATACATCAACAAATTTCCGGAGTGAGGTTTGTGACGTCACTCTGTTAAATACAAATGTATACTATAAGAGACCAGAGGTGGGAAAATAACAAAAAACACAATTAGTTTTACACGATTACATTTATACACGAAACTTAACAATAATACAAACGAAATCAAACAGATCTTATACAATTTAAACTAAAACAACTAAAAACTGATACTTAAAATGAACTCGACAGATAAAGATTACAATTTAAACTTTGGCTGGTCAAACAATCAGAGCTACCGCTTGAGAGGAGGTCCGGTGGCAGGAAAGAGACCGAACTGAGCGCGCGGTCGCTTATAAAGGTTTCCCCCACCACCGCGATCCCTTAAATCTCGTTTTCTGCTAACACGGCCTCTCCTGACTGGAGACGTCCTCGTCCTCCTATACTCCAGTCTGCAGGCTCCCAGTCGCGGTGGAAGTGCTGCGTACAGGCTCGTCTGGCGTCAAACGCACGTCGTCGGCCACCGTGGCTCGCTCGTGCGTGGACCCCGCATCATCATAATAGGACTGCATCTAGAGCCAGAAATAAAAATACATTTAACATAGCTGTCTAAAGAGTTTCATGTGATCTATGAAACTCAATTTTACATCTGGTAATTTTCTCACTGTGCCACTGAAGCCAACCATAGGCACGACGTTAGCATAGTTAGTTACAGTGGCACAGATTCACATGAACCATAGGCACGACGTTAGCATAGTTCAGTGAAGAAACACAAATCAACGAGAACCATAGGCACGACGTTAGCATAGTTCCACACAGTAACAAAAATAAACAAGAACCATAGGCACGACGTTAGCATAGTTCCGTACAATAACACAAATAAACAAGAACCATAGGCACGACGTTAGCATAGTTCCGTACAATAACACAAACAAGAACCATAGGCACGACGTTAGCATAGTTCCACACAGTAACAAAAATAAACAAGAACCATAGGCACGACGTTAGCATAGTTCCGTACAATAACACAAATAAACAAGAACCATAGGCACGACGTTAGCATAGTTCCGTACAATAACACAAATAAACAAGAACCATAGGCACGACGTTAGCATAGTTCCGTACAATAACACAAATAAACAAGAACCATAGGCACGACGTTAGCATAGTTCCGTACAATAACACAAATAAACAAGAACCATAGGCACGACGTTAGCATAGTTCCGTACAATAACACAAATAAACAAGAACCATAGGCACGACGTTAGCATAGTTCCGTACAATAACACAAATAAACAAGAACCATAGGCACGACGTTAGCATAGTTCCGTACAATAACACAAATAAACAAGAACCATAGGCACGACGTTAGCATAGTTCCGTACAATAACACAAATAAACAAGAACCATAGGCACGACGTTAGCATAGTTCCGTACAATAACACAAATAAACAAGAACCATAGGCACGACGTTAGCATAGTTCCGTACAATAACACAAATAAACAAGAACCATAGGCACGACGTTAGCATAGTTCCGTACAATAACACAAATAAACAAGAACCATAGGCACGACGTTAGCATAGTTCCGTACAATAACACAAATAAACAAGAACCATAGGCACGACGTTAGCATAGTTCCGTACAATAACACAAAGAAACAAGAACCATAGGCACGACGTTAGCATATCACACGGAGGCAAGATACTTCACCCTCCAAAACAGCAGCACACGTTTAGCAGAGTCCACTCCCCTCGCCACGGCACCATGAATTCTGCCGCGGCTCGACTCGATTTTCCACACGAGCCTGCCAGCAGCCGCAGCTCAAATCGACCGCGGGGAAGCGCTTTGACCACACGACTCGACCCGCGCATACCGGAGTCGAATTTGAGAGTTGTCTGTGCCTGTTTTAAACAAAAACAAAAGAATTAACTTCTAATATTCCAGGAAGCTTCTTTAACGCTAAGGTTCAGTCTCATCTTGTCGAATTTGGTTAATAGCTCGTAGCCGTTTAGAGGCTCGCTGACGATGAATTTATCTCATTGCCTCGATTTCTTACAACATGGGTAGCCGCTTCCAACCCCAGAACTAAATTTAGAGGCGATAGATAGCTGGTAGAGCTGGTAGTATTTTTTTTTTTAGTCATGTTTAAGACTAGTTGAAATCGCCACATTACATCCGAGCACTCTAGCGGTGGTTGCACTCAATGCAATCTATGTTTAGTAAAGGCAGACAATAGTAACGTTCGACTCGGTCGTACCTGACCTTGAATTAGGCTAAGATGTAATGGAATAGGTCATTAAAAGCACTGAAGTCATGAATATTTGGATCAAAATTAGAAAGATAGTAGTGGATGGATCTCACCAAAGTTACTGCAATAAACGCGTCGTTGAGACGCTCCTTAACACCTGCGAGGGTCAGGCTCGAAACCTCACCGCGTGATGTTGCTGCAACCAGCTGAACCTGTGCTAGCCCAGCTTGTTCCCAAGCGCTAGGAACTGCCGCAGCGACGCCACAAGGAAGCTCTGCCGCAGCGACACCTCACGCAGGCTCTGCCGCGTGGCGTGGCGCCGGCGCCGGACTCTCGACAGCCGCGAGAGCGCAGCACCTCGGATTCCTCATTTGTGAGGAAACCGCATGATTTTGTCCCTCCAGTGACGCCAATCTATTCAAAATGGATTGTTTTGGTTAAAACATACTAGAAGGGCTGCGTTGTCTTTGACGCGACCCACGTTTACTATTTGAGCTGCGATTTCGCGAGCGGTTTCTACTTTTTCGCTTTTTATCGGACGAAATTTTTAACAAATATTCTAAAATTAGGCTGAAATTATCAAAAACACAAGTAGCAAAAAGAATTTAAAGGCAAAGATCGCGACTAAATAGCAAAAATTTGCAACAAAATTACTTTTGTAATAAAAGCAAAGGTTACAAAATGTTTTCACAAAAAAGGCGGCTGTTCACTATGTTTCTTCTTTTTAATTGAATTGGAAGGTACTCACCAAATGAAGTTGTACTTTACCACAAGAATCGTCACAAGATACAAACCACTTTTTTTTTACGAGGGTAGATTTCACGGAAAAAATATTACGCAAATTGTTTGAGCAGCCAAAACGTCCTGTATCAGGATGTACGGACAAGGACACGCGAGTTATCGAATCCCACTTCTGATATAAGAGACCAGAGGTGGGAAAATAACAAAAAACACAATTAGTTTTACACGATTACATTTATACACGAAACTTAACAATAATACAAACGAAATCAAACAGATCTTATACAATTTAAACTAAAACAACTAAAAACTGATACTTAACAATTTAAACTTTGGCTGGTCAAAGTATCAGAGCTACCGCTTGAGAGGAGGTCCGGTGGCAGGAAAGAGACCGAACTGAGCGCGCGGTCGCTTATAAAGGTTTCCCCCACCACCGCGATCCCTTAAATCTCGTTTTCTGCTAACAATACTAATATTATAAGGCTGAAGAGGTGTTTTGTTTGAACGCGCTAATCTCAGGTACCTACGAATGAACCGATTTTAAAAAATCTTTGCGAATTCTTGAAGCCCGGGCGTACCCCTATTCTTACCATAAAGTCATGTCACTCGAAACCCTAAGCACTGTTTTTCGTCATTTTTGTTTTGAAAATGTTCTATCAAAATTTCTCAGTTAAGAAGATTGTGAATTTCAAGTGAAATACATTATCGTACGAAACACAATTAATTAGGTGGGAGTTGCTTCCAATCCACAGATACGCAGAAAGAAAAATCTTGAATCAGTAACCAATTAGTAACTCCAGGAATGTTGTATCGCAGACAAAACAATCTTATTCTCTAGAGCTTTTTTCCGTGGAAGTAGAAATCTTCTTTACTAACGAATTCGTTTCACCACGAATTTATTTTCTAATAGAATTTTCGAAGAACTACCAAATTGGACGTTTTGTAGTTTGTATCTTTCACATTAAATTGTAATCTCCATAATGTTACAATCCCACTTGCGAGAATATTAAGTAATCTGTCGAAATATTGCGATCCGGCGAACTTCGTCCCGGCTTATTGCATGCGGACAATATATTGCTGTCCGGCATATTGCTTTGTGATGCTAGCCATTCACTCTACGGTCTTCCAGACAGCTTACCTGTACCACAGTGTAAAGAAATGCTACCAGTAGTTCCTTTTCATTACCTTTGATCTTGGGAGAACCTCCGATAATGTCTAGACACGAGTGTCTAGATGCAAACAAAAATGCTTACTAAAATATTTTATAAAAACATACGGAAGACTGACGCCCCGAGCCGCGCTCCTGCAATACTAACATTGTAATGTAAGCAATGCAGAAGCGCGTTTTCCGCGTCTCACCCCGCACGCCCCACACGATTGCCCCGTCTAGACGGCTTCGTCGAACGACTGTATGATTTCATAGACTGTGGCTGTACAGTGTACAGGTATACCTGCACAATGTCTACCGCACTCCATACACGCTACGGTTTACCGGAGAGGGCACCTGTTCAGGTATGCCTAGGTAGGTAGGACTCTATTTTATTACGATGTACGATAGAGTAATCGATGCTCGACGGCGTACGTAATACGTATATTCGTACGTTTGAAGCTTGTCTTTGTCTTATTAATCTTATTGTAGTTGATGGGTTTAGTTCCATGTGGGGTTCAGCACAAACTGTGGTTGGTTTATTTTTGTGTTTAGAAGGGGTTTGTTTAATTTAGTTCACACTATAATATTTAATTTAGTTTTATTTTAATGTTGTAAATAAACAATGATAATAACTTTTTATTTTGATTTGCAAAGTTTTATTGAAATTCCATTGATCTGAGGCACTTGGAAAAAAAATCATGAAACATGTGATAAATCTTGCTTATAGTTCTTAGAATATTTGACGGTGAGTAAATAAACAGCGAATAATTATACTGGAGAAAACTAACAAAAAAAAAATTAAGTATATAAAAAAAAACTTTTTTCGAGTACAAAAAAATTGTAAGTTGTGTAATAACCCGGCTAATTAGAACTAAGTTTTTTTGCCTTTTATAGGTTTACACGTGACTACCATCTCGCCTGATGTTAAGCGACGATGCGGCCGACGATGAAGCGTGCTTACCTATAAGACACCGATTCACTCTCGATTTGAAGACACCAAGACTACGTTGCTGCGATAACGTTGTTGCGTCTATAACAGTAACTGCTGGCTGAATCACTGAATGTCTGTCTGTCAGTGCTCTGTCATTATTTTGACGATCTGTCCGTCTCCAGTCCTCTGTGAATGAGTAAATGCACTTAATCACTCTTCGTATTATCAGATTGAAAAATATTATTTTTCATTTTTCTTCTATTCAAACGTTTTTCTGGCAAGAAAAACTGCGTAAAAAAAGAATAATCCAATTTGGTGCAGTCATTTGGAAATTATGCGCGTAAGTACCTACATAGATGGCTAGTTCTCATTTTTAAGATTCTCATCGTCACCTTCATGGAAAATTTTAATTACTGCTTATTTGAATTGGTTTTCTAAACATACACAAAGCATTCAATATGAGAAGTAATATTTTCGATTCATTAAGTAAAATCGTGAGCCTCGTTCGAAAAAACAACGTTATGGATTTTTAGTTCCCACGTAGGTGACGTTTTATTCAAATTAAAGTACTTCGTGTAAGATTTTGATGTCGATAGGCGAGACGACTTAAAAAAAGAAAATAGTCCGTCAGTTAGATTGTAAAAAAATATTGTATACGTATTGTTTCTTATGTTTAACATAATTTTCTGGGGTTGTTCAACAGATTTCCAACGAGTTTTAAAATGCAAAAATGGGCAATACGCATCTCAACTAATTCAAAATATAGAGATAGCTGTAGAGATCTTTACAAAAACTTAAGCATAATGACTTCGATTGCACTCTACATATTTGAGACTATTAAATACACGAGGATACACATAAAAAATAGACCGGAGATCGGGTAAAACTAAAACTGAGCTGCAACCACTTCAATGCAGACTCTCGATAGCAAAAAAAAAAACTGCCAATCAACATGGGTAGAGTTCTTTGTAATAAATTGCCTGAAAATGTGAAAAATACATCCACTAACGCAATATTTGTTAGTAAAGTGAAGCAACTGTTACTAAAAAAAACATTGTATACAATAAATGAATACCTGACTTGTGATTATGACGACGTGGCCTGATATTAACTACATTGAGAATTCATTAAAATAGATTGATATTATTAAAAATGTGATAACCTCATGTCGTGAAATTGCTATTTAGTATTTGTTTAGCTATTTATTTATTGAAAATGTTTATTTTATAATGTCATTTTTAATGTATAATGTGTAGACTGTAGAGTATAGTCATAAGATTATTATTTTTAAAATTTATATTTTGCCCATTTACAGCAGAAAATATTTTTTTAATTTTTTTTCATTGTCATATTAATACGAAAGACGAGACATATTACTCACTGTATTTAAGTTTTGGTTGATAATGCATTTTGCAGCTAAGTTTGATATATACCTATATATATTCATAATCTACACTAATATTATAAAGAGGAAAGATTTGTACCTATTTTTGTATGTTTGTATGTTTGTAATGAATAGGCTCAAAAAGTACTGGGCCGATTTAAAAAAAAAAATTACCAATAGAATTCTACATTCTTCCAATTTGACATAGGCTACATTTCATTTTGAAAAAAATTAGGGATCCTTGGTAAAATTTAAACAATGTAACCGAAGGTGTAGAAAAATGAGTCTTAAGATGTCTTTCGTCGAATGCGCTGCCGAAACTATTAGCGATAGAACAAAATAATGTACAACAATATTGAAGAACATCATAATGTTTACAAAAAACTCCGCGGTAGCATATGTCCAACTATTGTAGTAATGTCACTACAACAACTTTTTCATCTTAAACATTAATGAAAATGCTAACCAAATTCAAACCATGCTATTTATGTGTTTATATTAATCCTTATTCAAAAAAACTATTTTATGGTCAAGACCATTTAACTACCTATAAATAGTTTTTAAATTATTTAAATTGGACTTTCCATTCAAAAGATATTACGAATTAAAAAAATCAAACAGTAAACAAAACCGCCATAGCTCCGTGGCCGTTGTTTGCGATCACAGAACAGATCAGAATCAGAATCAGATTTTTTTTATTGCGTAAACTGTGTATAAAGATGTTATACAGAAGAAATATACTTAGAAACAACAGTCTTACCCTTTGCGGGCATGCAAAAATAAATCCTCTTTGGTATGAGGTTACAAAAACATTACATTACATTCTACCTATAATCTAAACAAAAATAAACAACAGAGAGTCAACAAATAATAAATATTTAGAATTTAGGATTAACTTAAATGGCAATATCCGAGCGAAGCCGGAATGGGCCGCTAGTATAATATAATATATTATGTTTGGTTTAGCCGTTCCGTTACTTGCATTACAATACAGATTTAACAATGTTTCACCTTTTTCTGAATCTGGTCAAAAAACACCTTCGTGGCCATTATCTCAAATTGAGTTTACGGCCACGATAATTATGATGACGATGACGACGATATGTTTTGTTTTTTTTTGTCATTGACAAAACGCCACAAATGTGACGCCACGTATGACGTGCCGAAAATATCCCTTTTTTAGGTTTCCGTAAAACGTAAAAAGGGAACCCTTATAGATTCGTCGTGTCCGTCTGTCTGTTTGTCTGTCCGTCCGTCCGTATGTCACAGACACTTTTTGCCGAAAGTATGGAACTTCACTGTTGAAACTTGGTAAGTAGATGTTCTGTGAACCGCATTAAGATTAAAAAAATAAAATTACGGATGCCCCCATACTTAGAACAGAAACTCAACAAAATTTTTCTTTATCATACCTGTGCGTGTGGGGTTCATTAGAAATTACAGGGGGACATTTTACCACTTTGGAAGTGTCTCTCACGGAAATTATTCAGTATAGAAAAAAAAATATTTTAAAAACCTCACCATCATTTTTGAAGACCTTTTCATAGACAACCCCACACGTATGAGTTTGGTGAAAAAAAAATTAGTTTCAATTAAGTATGGGGTACCAAATGTTTTTTTTATATTTTTGTGTAAAAATCTTATTGTGGTTCACAGAACACATCTTCTTACCAAGTTTCAACAGTATAGTTCTGATAGTTTCGGAAAAAAGTAGGTTGTGGCGTACGGACGGACAGACAGACAGACAGAACTGACGAATCTATAAGAGTTTTGTTTTTACGTTTTACGGAACCCTAAAAATGACCCTAAATTGGACCGTTCGTGTTGATCTTTAGTATAAATAATTGCTTATATTGAAACAAGCTTAATATATTATCTTGTAGTAAAATAAATGTTATGTTTACCAATTATTATCAACGTTTGTTTCTAACTTTTACCGTTTATAAAATATGTGACCATGAAATTTGAGCTGTGATGAGAAATAGCCACATACATTTTTTCTCATTAATTTTTTTTAATATAGTGATAAGAAGAGCAGTACTATTGCTTGATGGTAAGCAACATGCCTGCCGACAATAATAACACAGTGTCACGCTGCTATTGAAACCTAAAGAGTCTTAATCAATACCTAGCACTGCATGTCTCTCGTCTCCCAGAGATATAAAATGTTTTTTCTCTATGCCCTATAATTTCTCTGGAAAAAAATGCCTTCAAACCGGAACATAGTGACGTTTTCATATTACTGCTTGTCGGTAGAATAACTGGCAAATGTATAGTACTTCCCAGACAAAATTTGCTAAGTGTCTTATCACTGCAAAACTATTAAATTAGATGATAGGTAGTAGACGAGGACGTACGTCCCTGTGATGTGATGAAGAATAAGTAAATAGATCAGGTTTTTCCACACAGTTCCTTTGTGCCAATCGTAAGCAGATGAGATGTATGTTAGCTATGGCGACATAGTGATGTGCCGCGACAAAAGTATTTTCACTTCCACAAGAGCGACAAGACAAGAGCGATCAGACCCGTGCTTTCGGTGTAAAGCGTTTGTTCTAACTCTATACGTAACATATGTAAACTCTTCGGTAACAGTACAGCGTCACGTCATCGGTACATGAACACGTCTGTCCAGGTTGAAGGAGCAGGCGTACCAGCATGAGCGGCTGATGCTGCAGCTGACAGTGAACTGTACCAAGCGAGACGCCCTCATCGATGACCGCAAGCACGCCATCCTGATGCTCGACTCCTTGAAGAACGTCGGACAGGAACAAACGGCTGAGTACGAGTCCTAGTAACTATAAGATATTTATGAAGTGATAACTTCTTTTGGCGCACCGCACACTGTTTTTTTTCTTAGGCTGTAAGTTCCATGAGTTGTGAGCCTGAGGTTAACAACTCATGGAGCGATTTTCACCCGCGACGGCTGCGGTTGTGGGCCCTCAGATTCTGTAAAATGGAAATATATGTGTACAAAAAACAAAGCACAACTCACGATGGGTTTTACGCCCGCAGCGGCTGCGGAACCGCGAAAATAAGCGGTCTCGTGAGTTCTGAAATAAAGCGTAGTTCCGCAACCGTGACTGTTGCGGGTGTAACTCGCTCCATGAGTTCTTAGCCTGACCCGTCACGCTCTGAGGTGAAAGGCTCGATCGGGTGATCGCCGAGTGTACCCGATCGAGAAAGATACAGTCAGCTGCTTTTCACTACTATTGTTGTGTTGAATATAAATATTTAATTTATACATAACAATTGTCATTATTAATTACGTAGGTATCTATAAAATGAAGTTTTCACTTCAGCCGTGTGTGGTGTGGGAAGTACATACTTTTTTTTGACTACGAGTATTACAGGTAATTCGTTAACTGATCTGCTTTATCTATTATCACCTTGCCCTTTTTAAATCGGACTGCTCGTAGCTCGTAAAAACGACATCGTTTTATGGTTGTCGTTTCACAGACTCGAACGAACATCTAGGCTGTGGAATGAGTTGCCTGTGTAGAATTCCCAATGGTTTCAATTTTAATCTTAAAATCGAAAGCGAATCAGTTTCTCTAGGGAAGCACGCTCATTCGAGATAGGAAGTATAAACCTACAAAAGTAAATGAAATAGGTTTATAGTTGACTGCCATCTTGCTTGATGTTATGCGATGATGCTGTCCACTGAAGCGTGCTGACCTCCATATAAGAAACCGATGCTAATGAAGCTCTTCATGTTCCAACTGCTGGGACTCTATCACACGGAAAGAGTCAGGGCCACATAATCCATCACACTGGCCCAATGTGGGTTAGTGGATGACAGGATGACGTCTTTTGAAAGAGGACTCTCATACAAGCTAGTTTGTCATAAATCAATGTATTATCTCGTCTTTAAATCGCCTCGTAGAACTCTGTTTGCGAGTATTATAAGCATTTATACAGTAAATACAGTTAGCCCTGATTAAATCGACATTTTTTATTTGCGTGTCGTACATATTCGGTGGTAGTGAAGTAAATTACAACCGACATACCTTTGTGACCCAGAAACGAAACAATGAGATTGGGAGAAACAGTCATGATTAAAGTCATGTTTTGGGTTAATCCACATCCACAGGTAAAGACCGTGGTGTACAGACAAACTGTAAGAGATATTTTTGTAATATTCTCGGGTTTTTTGGCTTGGAGGAGGTAAGAATTTTCAGCGCAACCGAACTGAAAAAAATTGTTTGACGTAAGAAAAATATAAAACTGAAGTGACGTAAAACTGAAACTAAAACTGAAGTAAAAATTGCCCGTGACCAGTGTTGCCGACTTTGTTTTACAGATGATCGTACAATAAATAATGAAATAAGCAATTTTTTGGCAAATTGTGTTGCTTTTATATATTATGCGATTATTTTCGTACTAGGAAGTGTTGTGTGAGAATGTGTAGATCCAATACCTGCATTTAATTAATTAATTTACATTACCATTTTTTCTCGTCAAAAGACAGATTGATTAAATAAATTGGATTTAATTGTTGTATAGAGATATAGATGGTTTTTGAAAGAAGTTTCCAGTATGTGTGTAGGTATCAGAGATATAAATAAGACATCACTTTTTTACTGCTCTTGGTGGTATAGTCGGGCCTAAAATGTTTTTATAATGAGACACAGGGATATATTATTTTTCCTTACAAGTCCACCAACAAAATAAGAGTTGATAAAATACCGGCTCTTTAATGTTTTTTTTTGCGAAAATAAATGTGAAGCGTAAATTTTATTTTTCCGCAATAATACAAACTATTCTCTTACGAGAACATTACATGTACAATGTACATTATTTATTGATTTTTAGTCGTCGGAATGATACTGTGGCAAACTCAGTCTCACGCTACGTCTTCAGAACTTGGCCTAATTTGTATGTACACGTCCAAGATAATAATAAAATAAAATCCTACTAATATTATAAATGTCAATGTATGGATGTTTGGATGTTTGTTGCTCAATCACGTCCTAACGTATGAACGGATCGGGCTGAAATTTGTAACACAGATAGATTATAGTCTGGAAGAACACATAGGCTACTAGGCTAGGGAACACATTTTTATCCCGAAAAAACAACGTGAACAACGGGAACGGGAACTACGCGGGTAACATCGCGGGGCGCTGCTAGTCTATCATATATTACATTCTAAGAGTTCAATGATCAGAGGCGTTAGTTAAGAAAGGTGAACATAATAAATATAAATGTTATGTTTGTTTTTGTAGATACCAACGCTTCAATACTCTAAAAGTTATGTATTTAATTAACTCAAATTGCGTTACGATACCAATAATACATATCGGTTTAAATATTGTTCTAAACTATTTCTTGCGTCAGTAATACACCAGTGACCGTCAGTACGATGGTAAACAGCTTATTGGAATGTACCTACGGTTTGTTAGAATGGTGTAATCTATGGTTTTGTGCTACTTACCTTTATGTCTCATCCTTGCAAACACAATATGCTTCAGTGAATCGTGACAGTGTAGGTACAGCAAGCAAGTGTGTAGATTATTATAATTTGATAAGGCGTCAGGCAGTGTCTGGATCTCTGGATATGCAAAGCAGCAAAGCTGAGGATGTGGGCGTATAGTGAGTCACGTGAGCCATGAAGACTAGATGGAGTTAAGTAATGTAATGAATTTTATTTCACACATACACGAGAATAAAGTTAAAAATTATGAGTTACCCCCGGCCATCTTAGAACGCCTCCTAATAATATTATAAATGCGAAAGTTTGGAAGAATGTACGTATGTACATATGTTTGTTACTCTTTCACGCAAAAACTAGTGAAGGAGTTTGGATTAATTTTGGTCCATAAATAGATAATGGTTTGGAATAATACATTAGCTACATTTTTATCCCGGGAATTAACGGGATCGAGAACTACGCGAGTGGAACTGTGGTGCGCTTGCTAGTCATAAATAATTTAGCATAGTGTTGTACTATTCAAGCTCTTTCATTTAATGTCTTGAGAATGACAGAGCTATTAAAAATACGTTATCAGCCACTTCGATGCAGCGGCCTTCTTGAACCCGTATTTGCCAAAATAGTGCAAGCACGCACGCACGCACGTACGCACACACTTTTTTTGTCCATTTTTTTTAATGAAGTTAGAGAAACATCCTTCTTCTGTTTTCTTCAGACATTATTATCTCAATATATATAAATTACGCGTCACGGTGTTGTCCACGATGGACTCCTAAACTACTTAACTGATTTTCATTAAATTTGCACACCGTGTGCAGTTCGATCCCACTTACATAAAAGATAGGATAGTTTTTATGTTGATTAAGGCTGTGTCCTTAGTAGGCATACTGTGAGCGGCCGACTGAGTTAGTCTAATACGCCCATAATTCCATGTATTTGAAATGGAATGTCCACAATTTGCTAGTTTTGCGCTCGCCATACGCAGTTTGGGCAAACTTGCAAACTGCGGACACTACATTTGAAACATAATATATGGAAGGGTGTACTAGATCGATACGCCGCTAACTCAGTCAGCCGGTAACAGTTGCTCTACTGGGGACACAGCCTAATAGTCTTTACATGATAATACAATACAACAAGTCTTTCTTAAAACACTAAACAGATAACTTAAAACATACAATTAACTTAGCATACTAATTGGCGGCCTTATCGCTTAGAGCGATCTCTACCAGGCAACCGTGCACGGACAGGAAACAGCATACAAAATTAGGCCTAAATTTGTGTCAAAAATAAAAATTACAATTAAAAAGAGAAAACAAAAACAACAAGTCTAAATAAAGAGTCTTAACAATATCCGAGCGAAGCCGGAACGGGTCATCATTGTTGCATAGACGGGAAAAAATATTTGTCCAGACGTAAGAGAGCGCGCTTGTCACTTATTAGGTTACAGTCAGGGCAAGATTTCAAGCTTACAAGAGGTTTCGAGGTGATGTAATACGGAATGAGTTGTCGAACACTGAGCACTTTAAAGTCTTGTTAAAATAGGTTTGTTGAAATTTTAATGTTTTTCGGAGTTCACCTTGATAAGATTTTGATAGGAACAGAGTCCCGATATTGATATACATTTGATCTGACAATAAAGGCTCTCTACGTGACTTTTTTTACTAGAGTTCAACAATCTTTTAAAGGCCAGTGTTTTTGAGTACAAATGTAATCTTAGCTTAATATGCGAGTATATAAATCTCCTGTCACGATGTTTGTCCGCGATGGATTCCTAAACTACTTAACCGATTTTAAATTAAATTGGCACACCGTGAGCAGTCTGGTCCAACTTGAGAGATAGGATAGTTGTTGTTTCGATTAATAGTCTTTAAATGACAATATCCGAGCGCAGCCGGAATGGGCCGCTAGTATTCTATAAAGAGTTGTAGAGAGTTACACATCTAGCGCATATGCCAGTGGGAAACAAACAAACCCAGGCATTGGGAGAGGTAAGATCGATCGCCGGAACGAGGCCCGTCGCCAGATTGGCATTGCCCCATACAGGTACTACTTACCTGTACGGGGTGTTGCTAATCTGGCCAAATTTGTTTAATTTGTTCTCCGCAAAAAGCTGGCAATTGCCGAAACGGTTCCATGCCTGAGAAGTAAACCCATTCGTGGCGAATCAGTTTGAGAAGTGAAACTCATAATCAAACAAATTCTACGTTATGTATGATGTCCGCATCATATGCCTACATTTGAGGAAGATCTCGTCTCATGGTTGTCTGCAATCTGCAGTGTGACAGTTAAAAGGATTCTACTCAACTTGTTTGGGTCTGGACAAGTGGTTGAATATTCAGCGTCAGGCCCTGTAAACATCGGACGCGGTTCGTCCACCAAACCATCCTACTAATTAAATAAAAAAAACACTTCCCAACTTCTAATAAAACATGTATTCCCACAGTTGGTCTACTTACTCGCATTGTCTCGCAAGGGGATACTCAAAGCCATAATTCTTCGCGCTGGCCCAGTGAGGGTCGGCGAATGCCGCATGACCACGAAATGTTCTTGAATCACGTCGGTGTCTATGTATTTCTTCACCGTTAAAACCAGTGGTGATGACAAACTGGTATAGTTGCACTAGGAAATATACACAAATATGTAGCCGGGATGGGAACTAGCCGGGATGCGAACTTCAGGATTGCGAGGCTGCCGCTCTCCCCACTACGCCATCTCTACTATAATAGCAGTGATGTCGTAGTGAGCAGTTACAAGTTTTTGTTTACCTGTCCCGATATTCGTCATCAAATTTTGTAAATTAATTTTGATCCACTTCCCGATTACCGATTGACCTGGAATTTTGTATACATGTGTTTTTGCGTGGCAATGCAATATTATGATGTCATGGTGCTGATCTGATGATGGAGCTGCAAGGTGGCCAAAGAAAGTTGGCAATAAAACGACACAAGATCATCGAGTTTGATGGTACTAGATGGTAAACAGGGTTTGATGATGGAGCTACTAAGCTTAAAAAGTAATAGAATAAGGGCTTGTTTTGAAAGAGTGTTTTTTAATGAATCTTGTTATGCTGTTAGCCTGTAATTACACTAGCCTGACTATAGCGTCGTGTGCAAACGTGTATATTACGTCGCACCGGGATTGAGTCGCGTATTTGCGTCGATAAAGCTCAAGAGCACATGCACCGACAGCACCAGGGGTACAGCTTACTTGGAGATCCCTGCGTTACGATGTAAAATATGCAATAATACAATACAATTTTAATGTAAGTTACGGTCGCCAAGTGGTTTGAATTCGACTATTAAGCAAATTCATTTATCAAATCTCAATGTGGTCATAGACTTTAACAGTAAACAAAATAGTAATAAAACCGTTTTTTTTACTTTTTTGGGTTTACACTTGACCGCCGCGCCGTCTCGCCTGATGTTAAGCGACGATGCGGTCTACGATGGAGCGATACGAACAATAAGAAACCGATTCACTCACTTTGGGGTCAAATGGTGTTGTGTGTGAATTGTCCACCAATAGAAAACACCCATATTGTAACCATCGGGAAAAACCCACGCAGGCAGCACAGCCCAGACGTTCTTATCACAAATGTAGAGTCAAACCTCTTAGTTCGAGTAGAGGAACATCAACCATGAAAGGTCTCGCCTTTTCGAGCTAAAAGCCGGTGGAATTGAAGTTGATTACAGAACGGTGGAAGAAAAGGGCAAGGTGGTATAACATTATGCAGATTAGTTGCACACTCTCCGAAATGTATTCGATAAAAACCGATAAGCTAGCAAATTTGCGGCGATCTTAAAGATTTTGAAATCATTTTCATATCAAACTGATGCTTTTATTGGTGTTTTGTGTAGGTACGTACACAACAAGAAGCATTTGAAGGCGCAGATGGAGAGCGAGCGTAAGGAGGAGAAGAATCTGAGCCACTCGCTCAACGATAAAGGGAAGCTCATCATCGAGATGAAGACCTCGCTGCAGCAGATCAACCAGCTGCTGTCTAGCGTCGGTGAGTGGCGACACTAACATGACATCCCCAGTCGCGGTCTCATCGCGAACTTGTACCTTTAAGGCGGCGGTATGCGCCACGTCCGCGAAAGAGACCACGACAGGGGACCGAGATCGGAGACCGCGACGGTACTTGACTCGGACTCGGACTCTGTATTCGGACAGGAGACCGAGGCTCGCGTCGCGAGAGACGTGTCGTGGTCTCGGCGCGAAATGGCGCCAAAACAATGTCATAATTTCAAGCGCCTGTCGCAGTCTCCGGTCGCGGTCTCCGCGCGAACCGAACTTTAAGGTGTCGGTGCGCACCGCGACCGGAGACTGCGACAGGCACTTGATATTATAGCTTGGTAAGGGCGCCAGTTTACACCGCGACCGGCGACCGAGACACTTCCCAATAAATAGGTTTGCACTTGACTGCCATCTTGTCTAAAGTTAAATGCGAAAGAGACGATGCGGTTTGCAACGAAGCGTGCTCGCCTAGAAGGAACCGATTCACTCTCCACTTGAATAGACCAAGATTGTTCAAAAGAACATACACGAACCTTTCACAGTTGTTCTACCGCCAAGCAGGAGCATACATTATTTTGTTCTGGATTGAAAATTACGTTGCCAGAGAAATTACATGGCAAAGAGATGAATCATCTTAGATCTCTATGTAGTGTGGGCAGGGCAGTGCTAGGCTGTGATTAGGAAATAAAAATATATTTCAATATAAAAAATTGTCCACTTGATGGTGTTTTAAAAGTTTGATTGAAACAATTGATAGTTTGCCCTAAAGAACGTGCAAGATAATAGTTGTGCCTTATAACAGGTAATACTTAAGTGAGTTAATTAATTAAATGAAGACATACTTTCCTCATCTTACTAATATGACGCGGGTTTTCCCGCATATTTCCCGATTCCGTTATTTTCCCGGAATGAAAAACAGTCGTAAGTGTTATTCCAGATCACCTTTATCTCTATATATCTATCTGTATACTAAATTTATCAAAATCCCCTTAGTAGTTTTTGCAAAGGCCGATTTACATCAGATGAGCGAATGCTCATTCTATCCCCACTGTGTCAAATTCATTTGATGTAAACAAACGTAGAGCATTCTTTCGTTGTTTTGTTTGCGTTTGCAAAGATTCTACGGAATATCTAATATGGAAAACGCTAAGAACGATCTTTCGTTTACACTAAAAGATCGAGAAAGAATGCTTTTGTTCCAGCTCTAGCTCTATGCTCGTTCAGTTTAAATCGGCCTTGAAAGAGTAACGAACAATCATAACATTTTTAGAAACATTCGCGTTTATTATGTTATAATCTAGGCTATTTTTTATCCCGCGTAACACCGCGGGACGCTGCTATTTATGTAAATACCTAACGCATAACAAACAAAAATTATTAAGTTGTTCTAATAATTTTCAAACAACAAATTGCTTCATGGAACAGATCTTTTATGTATAGATAGCTTATCATCAGGCGAAAGTGTTGCTTGTGTGGGGACTGTCTAATACAGAAAACTAAATATTGTGTCACCCCGATAGAGGTACGATGTGCACAATGCGGACGGCTAATGGAAGCTTAAAGCCGAGCGAGTATCGCGCCGAGAGAGAGGCCTGTCATAACAGATGCCCAATGCCCATGGGTATGTGGCTGGCTGACCAACCTTCACAATGACGATATTGAAAACAAACTACTTTACTGCAATAGTGAACTCTACGTATTTTGAGTCAAATGTCGATAAAGCACACTCACCGCAAACACAAACCGAGGCAACAGTGAGAATTAATTGAAGTATAGGTTTATTGATCCATAAAACAATCTCTGAACAGCGAAAGGTTTTTAGGAAAAATGTTTCTGTACTAAAATTGTTATCTGTTTTGCAAGAGCTCATACCTAGTTGTTTTTAAACCACGTCCTCAATTTTGATGACCGCGCTAGCGAATGTTTCAAAAATTTGAATCCTGTACGTAATCCAGCGTAGCGAGGGAATTAATAGAGCACAAGGTGAAAAATCTTTGCAGCGCAACACGTAACTTTTCATTAAAGAAAGGAGATTTATTTTCTAAACAGCCAAATAATATTTTCGTCGCTAGAATCACTAATTTTAGGTTTTTCACCTAACTATTTTAGTCGAAAATAATATTCAATTGTTTATCTTGGCATACTTCAATTTATTTCTTTTTTTTAACTATAATATTTTTGCACTTGACCACTATCTCTCCTGATGTTAAACGACGATGCGGTCTACGATGGAGCGTGCTTACCTAGTAGAAACCAATTCACTCTCGATATGAAGACACCAAGATTGTAACTATCGGGAAATACCCACTCAGGCAACGCATTCCACAACCTAGACGTTCTTATCACAAACGTGGAGTCAAATCTCTTGGTTGCGTGCTCTTGGAATATCGAACAAACTTAACGATGTTGCTTTTTTGCGATACGAGAAGTTCGATGGAAGAACTATTGGGACTATTGTAACTATTGGGAGAACTCCACTATGGCAACGTATTCCACAACCTTGACGTTCTTATCTATAATTCTTATTTTTATTCACTCATTTATTGATCTTCTTCATTTTAAAGTTTTTTAACCGACTTTAAAAAAAAAGTAGGTTTCTCAATTCGACCGTATATTTTTTTTACAATATATGTAGAAAATAAACATTTAAAAAAACTTAAAAACTAGGGTGCCGTGAGCAGCAGGGTAGGGCCCAAGCTACCGGTGGTTAGGGATGCAGAGTGAGGAACCTCCTGACGATGCGCGCTGTGTCAAGGATGACAGCCTTCTGCATCTGACCCTTGATCCAACCGTCTAGCGAAAGTCTCTTGAGATGTTGGTCGAGACTTTTCGCTATAAGGCCGTTTGCCAACACGACTATTGGGACTATGATCGTGGAATCAGCATTCCACATGGCGGTAACCTCATGAGCCAAGTCAAGGTACTTGCTAAGCGTGTCCTTCTCAGCTTGCACGAGGTTCTCGTCATGTGGTACGGTGATATCGATGATCACAGCCTGGCGCTGAAACCGGTCTACCAGCACGATATCAGGGTTGTTCGCGACAATAGTCCTATCCGTGATAATAGAGCGGTCCCAGTAGAGCAACGCATGATGCTCCTGGAAAACCAGCAGAGGTGCGTACTTATAGTACGGCACCTCGGACTCGACAAGGCCGCATCGAAGAGCAAGTTGCTGGTGGATGATCCTGGCTACTAGGCTATGTTTGTGCAAGTACTTGCACAGGCAACTTCGGTTTCTCCGAAGAGGTCCCCGAAGCGCAGCCAGTTCACCGAGGCGAGCAGATTGACATCGGGTCCCGTCAGGGCCCGATAGAATTGCCCGTGCAGCTCCTTGCTCTTCCACACTTCCTTGCGATCATCAGTGCTGAGCACAGATGGTTTGCGCCAGTTCTCGTGTGCCATTGAAAGAGGCGTGAAGCTCCTGTCAACTGCCACAACATCGCGATGTGACGCAAATAATCTTTGAGACTGCATAGCTCGCGGTTATGAAGGTTCTTGGCATTTAAAAAGCTTCAACCTCCCCATTTCCGCGGGATATACAGTCTCATAACAGACGAGCGTGGGTGTAGCATGCGATGTGCTGTGAGCAGTTGACGGACCTGTCTGTCCAGGGCGTCGAGCTCAATCTGAGTCCATCTCAGTATGCCAAAGGAGTATATCAACAGGGGCATTACTCAACCGTTGAAGGCTCGCGCTTTATTACTGCCTAACAGAAGACTTTTAAGTGCTTTTGTCAGCCGGCAAAAAAGCGTTCCTTCTCCGATTTCTTAATGTCATCTGCTGATTTATCCAATGACTGTGACGTACCGAGATATTTTTAGGTCTCTTTTTTGGAGAAGGATCTGATAGTCATGGTCTTGGAAAATTGTAAATTTTCGTCGTAAATTGTAAGAACTTCTCAAGGGCTTCTTGGAATTGTGTTGCCAAACGTTCATATGAGCATCGAAACCACTTTATCCAGAAGTTGTGCAATCCGTCCGGCCCAGGACTTTTCCAGTTCTGAGTCGTCCGGATAGCACAACTAACGTCTTCGAAGTCTATCGTAATAGACTCCATGGTTTCGATAGACTCACACGCACGTTCGACAACACGCATCCAAGTTCCCTCCGTGTGGTCGACAGGCACCGACCAGATGCTACGCCAGAAGTTTTTCATAGCGCTGGCATCCGGTAGCTGCCCATCGTTCACGCGTCGACTAGTTCCTTCCCAGTTTCGCTACACCTTCCTTTGATAAATCTGGAAATTGCAATTTTGCCGATATCGATTCACACGCTCTCTATAGCGGCGAATACGGTTTGCCCACGCATAACTTTCTGCTTCAGATAGTCAATACGTTCCGTTACATAGGCTAGATAGAACTTGGGACTGATACCAGTACCGGCGAATGCCTGTGTCACGAAACGCATGATTCGGGGACGACTGTTCCCCTGGCTGAAGCAGATTAGCTTTGCTATGATAGGGGGTTAATGGCCTGATACGCCGATCTGTTCGCATTTGCCATGCGGGCATATTCCCGGCGGTTCGCATTGTACAGCCAGTGTCTGGAAACTTGACACGTGCAACGCGACACTCCGCGATAGCACCGCAGTATAGAAGAGAATGGGTATCACTCAAATCTTTGCTAGTTTCCAGATAGGGAACTAGCAAAGAATTCAGGACTCCCATCAAGGCCGTTATTTTATTTATTTCAAATTTATACCTACATGCAACTTCCAGTTATAAAACCTACGAATTACATGCTTGAGCTGAGATAGGCTACAACCAACAATTTCTCAGTTTATCAAAGGAAAATATCCAAATCTGGCTTGTCAGTG
Source organism: Ectropis crepuscularia (assembly GCA_963693475.1). Classification (NCBI taxonomy): domain Eukaryota; kingdom Metazoa; phylum Arthropoda; class Insecta; order Lepidoptera; family Geometridae; genus Ectropis; species Ectropis crepuscularia. The sequence goes on from OY856338.1 coordinate 41,183,598, forward strand.
AGCACACCGTTCTTAGGATCGATATATCGTGGCGTGGGAGTGTTGTAGCTTGAAGCATCTGTATTTCTTTTACCTATTTTAAGACTTCTAAATGGCTCCTAGCAAAGGGATTTTCCGATATAAAGGAGTATTTTAACGATGGGAAAGATGACTATTTACAAAATGGTTCCATTAAATTATTAAAATCATTCTTGTTACCGAAAACAGCATTGCAAGTATCTGATTTTTTTTGTTTCACAAGCAGCGCCTCGCTGTTTTACCCGCGTAGTTTACGTGTCCATTATTTTCCTGTGATAAAAAGTAGCTTAAATGTTCCAACAAATATCAAACATTCAAATATGTTAACAACTAAACATACAAACTGACGTATTTATAATAATATTAGTAGAAACAAGGATAGTTACGAGTAGAATTGCACGCTCGTCAACGGTAAGTATAAGATGTTTGGCAAGTATTCGATGTTTGTTGCTCAATCACACCGGAATGGTTAAGCAGATCGAGGCTAAGTTTCGAACACAATCAGAACATAGTTTATTACAGCATATAGTTACTAACTATCGCGGAAAAACGCGGAAACTGTACCCGTAAAACCGCATGGCGCACTTGAACTCCTCTCCAAGCCAACTGATATTCACGAAACTTGGTATTTATGTGTAATTTGGTCCAACTAAAGATAAAAGATATATGAATAAGGATGGATTCAACTATGGTTAAGATATTGACTGGCCTTGTGGCTAAGTGGTTAGTAGCTCTGACTGCAAAGCCGAGGGTCGTGGGTTCGATCCCCACCCAGTGCAAATATTTGTGTGATGAATTCAAATGTTTGCACTGTGTCTGGGTGTTTCTATGTATAATAAGTATGTATTTAAAACTATATAAGTATTATATCAGCTTGCTATCTGGCCGCCATCACACAAGCTTTGCTTAGTTTGGGGTCAGACGGTGTTGTGTGTGAATTGTCCACCAATATTTATTTATATTTTATTTATTCTTTTTTTATTTTTATAAAAGTATCTAAATATTTACTACACCAAAAAAATACTAGATACACTTATGGTCTAAGATCCCGCTATACAACGACCTTCACCGGGATGCTTATTTGATGAAACGTATTTTATATTAAATTTGATAGGTCAATAGATATAATATAAATATAGCACATGGGTAGCCCAACAAATGTTAGTCATTAAATGGGCCATAAATCGTAAACAGTACATGTGACAGAAAAGTTTTTATGCCACAAAAGATGCACAATTTTATTTTCTTCAATTACGACTTTCCTAATATTTGCCCTAAACTTTATAGTTTCCGAGATATTGGCCAAGCTCGCAGCAATAATTTACTTTTAAAAATTCGGCAACCGGAAATCGGGACCGATTTTTCGCAGGCAACCCTGTACCACCCATAATAAAATAATCTTTCATCATCATCATCATCAGCCGCAAGACGTCCACTGCTGAACATAGGCCTCCCCCCTAGATTTCCACAACGAACGGTCCCGCGCAACCTGCAACCAGCGGTTTCCAGCGACCTTTGTTAGGTCATCTGTCCATCTAGTGGGAGGCCGTCCAACACTGCGTCTTCCGTTTCGACTGCGTTCGACTGCGTTTCCGTGCGTTTAAATAATCTTTAATTTTATTTAATTTAAAATTAATAATCAGACCGTTGCAAAATGCCTAGTATCGACGTACCTGTTTAGACCTGGCAACCCGAGAGTTGTGACCGGAAAAGAATGTATAATAGGCAACCTATCGTTTGCATGTTCTATGGGCTTCATACTTTCGATTGGTAGGTATAGAATTTGTCTAATAATCAAAACGGCGAAAACATTTTTTTTATTTATTAATTAATCATAATACTCTATGTAGAGTAAAATTTGTTAGGCAACCCATATGCAATATATCTATTGACCTATACAATACGATGACATTTAAATTTCATATTCCATGCTATTACATAACCCGCCCTGCATTGTTCCTGGCGCAATGGAGCCCAAAGTACTACTGGCAGCATTACCCCGCTGAATTGCAATAAAAATCCTTTGCACCAGAAACTAGTAAGAACGGGAGTCACGTTTCTATTTAAAAATGTTATTATAGTTTACCCTTAAGAGATAGGCACATATCGTCTAGGACTTTTCTATGGTCTTTTGCAAGTTGTACAATACTTTATATTATAAATCTTTAAAACTACTTGTGTTCCTCTACTATTTTATGCGCACCTATTTAACAAATAAACATTTTGTCTTGAATCATTCTATTGATTAAAAAACCCGCATCGAAATCAGATGGGCAGTTTTAAAGATCTAAATATACATAGGGACAGACAGACAGTGGGAAGTGACTTTGTTTTATACTTTGTAGTGATGTTCAAACCAACTTCGTGTGGGTTGAACAGTTCAACCCACACGAAGTTAGTTTTCGGTCCGCTAGTTTTAAACTGACTCCCAAAATATCAATTCGACCACAATGTATTTTTATGTGAGTTACCTGATTTTTCGAGAACACCCGAACCGATTTTAAAATTTATTTTTTTGTTCGGATGGGTATGCTTCCCGAATGGTCCCATATAAGTGTTATCGAAATTGGCGTATGTAAAATAATGTAATCAGTGGTCTTTGAAATATGAATAAAAAACTAAAATTTGCGTATTATTATAACTATTTAACAGTAGATAGATACTAGGATACTACCTACTTACAAGTATTTGTCTACTTATTACGTACATAGTATCAATGTACATACTAGCTTTTGCCTGGCTCCGATTTCTAATAGATGAGAGAGAAGCGCTTATAATTATTATATTAATTTATTTTTCACTTTTGAGCGGATATTTGTGTTTTTGAAGTCGGTTTATTTATTTTTTTGTATAAAATTAGTTTATTAAATACTTTAAAGACCTATTTTACACAGTGCAGTGATAAATAAATTGTTATTTCTCGTAGGAGCACCAAACCAGCCGAGGCCACAAGACACGGTGCCTCCCGCCATACAATATGCGCTAGATGATGAAATCCAGCCAGTGCCGCCGATCGAAGCGGATTGTGAGTCCTTATCATACTTAAATCCATCAAAGTAAACCATTATACTTATTTAGACGACCGGTTTCGATGCTTTGCTTTATGGATTATGCTTTATTGTTGCTCAATCACGTCGGGTAGTCTGGAATAACACAACTATTTAAATCGGGAAAGTATTTTTGTAACCGGAGCGAGAACTGCGTGGGTGAAACCGCGGGGTGCTTAAGTACCATAACTATTTCAAACTGTGGTGGCCTAGTGGATAGAAGGCGCGAATCACACTCGCGATGTCATAGGTTCGTAAGACGACTTCATCTCTGAGTATATTGTTCAGGTTTGTCATCACCATCTTCGTCATTGGCTTTAACGGTGAGGGAAAACATTGTGAAGAAAACCGGTTTTGTTATGTGCCCATACTTGTATTATAAGCTTGATACATCGGTTGCCATGTAGCAGCGTTTTGTGGCTTGTACCACCATTGCGTAAGACTGCTTCTCCACCAGAGATGTGCTGTGCAGCTACGAGGCTATAAGTTACGAGGATGTGAAAGACTAGCTCGGAAACTATTTGTCCATTTCCGCTAATGCTAAGCTGTGTTGCTTTGCGAGTAAGATGTGCAGTGAAGGTGTACCGCCGAGAAGATATAAACGAAACTGTACGATGCAGTAATATATCGACAGTCGATGAGGCACGAGAATAGGGTACAATCCTCAAAAAAACTAAGTAGCCCGTTAGTTAGATTGCCAAAAAAATATTGTACACGTATTTTTTCTACTGTTTCACAAACAAAAAATGACGAAGATACAGCACTTCGAAGTTTCGTGTGACATCACTTGCTTGCTTGTGAGTACGATTTTTACTCACGAGTGACGTCGCGACCCCCCACTCTCGAAGTTTGATGGCCTATATTTTTGACGATTTTTAATATTATGAAAAAACAAAAAATACGTGTCCAATATTTTTCCATGATCTAGCTGACGGACTAATTAGGACGGTGTATTTTTGACCCAGTCCGGTACTCTATTGGCTGCGGGATTTTCATCCGTAGCACATACATAAATCCTATCCAAATCACACACATAGCTCCCATTTATACAGGAATCCTTCCACATAAGAAATAGCTTAGAAGCTTCCATCAGTGTTATGTTATAGGGCCCATAAATAATTAATTGGTGTATATCAAAGACATCGATTGCAACGTAGCCAAATCTGGTACACCAAATCTGGTATACAACTTTATGGTGTTGAAGCGCGATGTTAAAAACAGTTTTATTTTCACAGTCGACAAGTTGGTCCTGACAGCGAAGCAGAAGCTGACGACGCTGATCCAAGCCGTTTCTAAGATGGAGATCACGCCCGAGATCCGATCCAGAGCGAACATCTTCTATCACAACGTCCTGGCGCGATTCATGAGGGAGAACTACAGAGAGGAAACTGTTGTGGAAGGAGGTGAGTTGACACAAACCGCCAGGTCTGCCGCCTACCTCTTCCGTATGCAGCGGGACTGAAAGCAGATCTAGTTGTCTGCTTTCGCCGGTGTTATCAAATTGGCCGATGCCATTACAAATCAAGGCTTGGCAGAAAGCAGGAGAGTTAGACGGTAGACCTGCTGGACACACTCGTAACAATATGTTGCACCGGTATCCTATTAATATTACAAATGTCAATTTTGTAATATTAATAGGATACCGATTGTTCTGATGTTTGGATGTTTGTTGCTCAATCACGTCGTAACGTATGAGCGGATCCGGCTTATATTTGAAACTCAGATTATGGCATGGATTAGCACTTATACTACTTTTTATCATGTGGAAGTAATGAGAACGGGAGCTACGCGAGTAAAAGCCTGGAGCGCTACGGCTAAATATAAATACAATAAAAAAAAAAAATTATAAAGGTATACACGATTTTTTTTTTTTGTACAAACAGTTACCGAGAACTCGGCAGATTTCATACACAGCACCGATATAAGTATTCTTTAATTTGTAGCTGCCGCGAATAAAAAAATAACTAGTCAAGTGCGAGTCGGACTCTTATTACAACGGGGTTCCTTACTAACTTTGATGTTAATAGAATTATTTGGTCTACAGACCAAAACATTTGATGCGTTACAACGCTAAGCTTGTTTTAAGTATCCAATAATATTGTAAAGGCAATAAGTTTGTGTGTTTCTGAATGTCTATTTGTTTCCATAGTTCGTTGGAACGGCTGAACTGATTCGAATTAAATTATATATGTAGTAATAACAATTTTGATAGTTATTCTATAGCAGGACGTGCAATCATTTCGGTTTGAAGGGTAATGTTTCCAGATTTATTAAGTCGTATATATCGGGGTTGACTAATAGCGCAGTGTAGTGCTAGGTAATCATTTTGATTCTTCGTGTTGCATTAGCTACGTAACATAATGCTGTTATGGGCAGACGTGTTGCTTACAATCAGACACATGTCTTGCTCGTTCCGTCACTCTTTACTATAAAAAAGTACATTAGAAATCTAATGTCCTTACATTAGAAAGTCGTAAGCGTCGGTCACACTTGGATGACATTGGTGCAGCATCTGGATGATTGACGTACACGAAGAGAGGCCTTTTTTATGCGGGGGAAATACATTTACGATTTACCACCTTACAGAGACATGGTGGGGTATGTCGGAATCGACACCATGATATGGACGTGGTGCCCCCCCTCTCCCCCTACCGACTAAATCACAGGTTTACACAGCACTCTGCTAATAAGAGTGATCGTGGAGGACCCTCATCTGGAAGACTTAGGAAGATCTTCCCAAGTCTTTCAGTCTCTCTCGCCAACCTCTACACGCACTGCTCAAGGGGGTGAGCAGCGCGTGTAGAAGTTCCCAGCGCCGGCCGGGATTTGCCATGACACAAGATTTGTTGTGTGATGCCCAGGGTGCACCACGTGGAGGTTCCCCAGCTACACAACTCGAGATCTACTCCACTTGCTATCACCACGTCTAGCCAACGTATTGTCCCATAGTGGCTATCCTAGTGGCTTAGTCGGTAGTAAATCTGCTCAGTGCATACATAGTATTTGTGTGATTAATACAAATATTTGTTGTGTTGTGTTGTGGGTGTTTCTATGTATAATAAGTAAGTTTTTACAATAATATGAGTATTATATTATCAGCTATCTCGCTTCAATAGTAGGTACAAGCTTTGTTTAGTTTGTTGTGTAAGAAATGTCCAGCAATACCTATCATATAAAATAAAAGGAGATACCTAACATATCAACGCATGGCCTAAACTATTAGGATTAGAAACTTGAAATTTTCTAATCCTTAGTAGCCCTATTCAAAATTGATCCCCTGAAGAGGTAAATAGAGGCGCAAAATAAGTATGAAGCTATGCCGTTTTAGAAGTTATTCGAATTAAATTCAGTTTATTTCAATTTACTAGTTCCTAATACGGCTATAGCTTGGAAGAATACATAGGCTACTTTTTTTCCCTGGAAAATTACACGAAATGGAACAACGCGCGTAAAACCACGGGACACTGAGAGTATTTATACATTTACAGCATTTTACCAGCTACTGATGGGACAGTTCGGAAGACACAATACGTTACACAATATTACGCAGAGAACCCTAAAGTCGACAATTTATGAGTATCAGGACACGAACAAAACAACATAAGCCTGTTATTATATTCGAATAATCTTTATTATTCACAATACATTTATTAATGTTACCATCTCGAGCATAAACAACGAACACATACACGGTATCTCATTACAGAAAGCACTGGACGTCTCATTTTATTAACACATTTGCTTTCATAGAAAAGGTAAAGGTATTTTCAATGTTCAATGTTCAAAACATGCCATAGTCTTTACTTCATTGTTGTTGAGACAAACATGTGTCGACGCAGGACAAGCAGATATCCTATTTTGGTCTGGTAATAAAATTGTGGCGCTCTCGATACTGACATTCTACGTAGGTTCATTGGCTGTGGTGATAGTCCGGGAGCCTAAGACGAGTTTTTTCAAGTGAAAACTTCTGCAGCCACGAACACTTTCTCATAGGGAAAAATACTATGGATATTGAATAATTGGGACTAATACTATGGATATTGAATAATTGGAAAAAATACTATGGATATTGAATAATTTTATTGGGAAAAATACTATGGATATTGAATAATTGGGACCAATACTATGGATATTGAATCATTGGGGAAAATTCTATGGATATCGAATAATTGGGACAAATACAATGGATATTGAATAATTGGGACAAATACTATGGATATTGAACAATTGGGAAAAATACTATGATTATGCGCGTAGCAGCGGCGGAGCAGCGAAGCGGGACGCGTGCGACGGTTTATGGATAATCAATAATAATAAATAAATATTGGTAGACAATTCACACACAACACCATCTATTCTGACCCCAAACTAAGCAACAATATGACTGCCAAATAGCTGATATATTACTTAATAGTTGTAAATACATACTTATTATACATAGAAACACCCAGACACAGTGCAAACATTTGAATTTATCACACAAATATTTGCACTGGGTGGGAATCGAACCGACCCTCGGCTTCGTAAGCATAGTTACTACCCACTAAGCCACGAGACCTGTCAAATGGATGGGAGTTGTCTTGGTAGTTTGCGTTATCGACATGCGTATTAACAGTATACGAGTATATGTACTCGTAGCTATAAACCTATAAAGGGCACATCATGTACTTATAATATTAGTGCTGCGTAATACTAGAACTCTTAGTTACAACTTAGTCCAGTGCAATTACGGAATAAATAAACACAAAATTACGTGGTTTGGGGATTATGAAGGATCGATAGGGATAAAACGCATATTTATCCTGCTCGTCTCATAACCATATTATTTTATTTTTTTAAATTATGTGGTGTATGAAACCACGGTAAAAGTGAAACTTTTTTTCGCATTGTACTTACATTTAACCAAAATATTTTGGAAAATATTCGATTTAAGTAAGTTAAGTGATGTAAATAACTTAACGAGTAACGCCGCCATATTGGCCTCGGCTGCTGTGTCGAATGCCTTTCACTTTACCCCTACACCGCGACCGACCGTCACGCGACATACAATAGATGGACGACAAAGTTTGAGGCGATGGAATAAAAATTTTCACGTACTGTAATATCTTACATTAGTGTCATTATGACTGCTACTGATATATGAATCGCCAGTCAGTGACTACGTTTCGTTGCCATGTAATCGTTCAATTTAAAACACGTTTCCTACTAAAACGGTTTTCTTTTTAAGTGGATCTTGTTGTATATGAGTGTTTTTTTAGTTATTTTACTAATAAAATTATTTTTTTATCATACATTAATCCAAGTTCAACGTTCGTGTAAGTCCACATTTAGCGCCGTTGGCTCGTCTACTATTAGTGTTGTCTGCATTGTCTATCCTTCTAGGTCCATTAGCAAAAGATCTTACAGAGTTATTCGTATGGTTTCTGATTTCAATTGTTATAAACTATTTGCGATACCCATTGTCCGTTTTGTGATCGGTCTTCATTGTTATAATGCGGTATAGACAATAGCGTCTGATGGGTATCACCTGTACTTATGAAGCCATTACAAGATACAAGATTTTGTTGTCTGATGGAAATGTGTGGGCAAGGTAACTCTACCTAATGTTCTTTATGTTTCAATTTGTTGGATTTTAGTCCCGTAATTATTTATTATTTGGTCGAGGATGCAGTAATAGCAGGGAAAGTAAAACTGTAACCGATTGGTGGTCGAGGACAGGGAAGCCGAGTGTAACACTTAGTTAGGTTTTATTAACTTAAGTTTTGGGGAGGTATGTTGATTATTATCAGGCAAATGCCCTGCTCGTCTCGTGACTCTTTTTATAAAAGTAAGACGTCCAGCTGCAAGATGGGTCGACGATTTTGACTTCATTGCGGGTCGAACTTGGAATTGATTGGAGAAGGATCGAGAATGGTATGCTTAAAAAGAGGTAAATGATGATGATGGCAATGGTAATGTCGATGATAAGAGTATCTGTAGAGTGCAGTACATGGTCCAGTCGATCTCCAGGTCTTCCTTCAACTCGGTGGAGCGATGAGTTTGAAGCGTTTGATAAAGATTAATCTGCTGCCAGCTTAGGATCCGAAGAAATTGATGGAATCCGGGAAAACCTTTGCTCAGCTGTTAGTTACGGTTTTTATAAAGAATCAGTTGACATGTGAGTTTCTTCTTCTACTTGAGTTTCTTTCCATTTTCCGATACCCTGGAAGAGACCACACCTATCGCTACAAGGTTGCCATTTACATCGTTAGTAACATAAACGTGTTTTTTTTGTGTACGCATATATTGTTGTGAACGATCAAAAGTGTCTTAACTGTCTGTGTGAATATTCATGCAATAGCCTTAGGTAGTTGTGTGGAACAGCGAGTCCACAAAGTTTAATATAAAAACCTTATTTAGCTACAACAGATCTTTCCGACGCGACGGTTGGTCGTGATAACGGCTGAGAAAAGCAACGGACACTAGTTGCTTTCGTCTACTTGTTGCTGTGGGTTACGAAACACAATAAAGTTTTCTTCAGAGTATGTGATGCGTTAAGAAACCGTTACTCCAGCTTGTGCAAGCCACATCCATTGTTGAACTTTTAATATGGGGTTGTTTTCCTTTCGTTGCTGGATTTCAAAGGTTTTCAAAGGTCTAAGGTCTTATTACCGTTGGAAATTTAAAAATGTAAAATTCAGTTTTCAGGGCTGTTTTCAACTCTCTGGGAAAATTATAAATATTGGTCCTACAGTTCCAGGAGTCAGAAGTTTTGTAAGAAATTTCCTCTTCTTCTTTAATATTTTTTTCAAATTGGAATTATTTTAAATAGTTAGATATATTGGCAAATAACGAAACCCCCTTTTTTATTTTCACTTAATTATTTATAACTATTACAATTTTTGCGAGCAGGCTTAGCATTTTCCAAAAAAAATATATAGATACCATTCCGAATCGAGAGACACCTCAGTCATAATGATAAGAGAATTCGAAAAAAAATTAACCCAAAAAGTACCTTCTTGTTGATTAGGCTATAAACTTAAGATTAAAACATCTTATCACAGTACATAATAGACAAAGTAAGTATTTATATTTAATCGGCCCATAAATGACAGTGATATGAAGTTACAATGAGACAATCCGCGGTGTAATCAAAGTAAACCAAATACGCATTATTGAGGATAAATCAAACGTGGTCCGTTCCGATTTTGAAAAAATTCCGATCAAAATAAAATACGACCAACGCAAACTAAAAACAACCAAACAAGAAAAAAAAATAAGTCATTAAATACACCCATCCAAAACTATCAGAAAATACTGCCGAATTCAAATCGAGAAGCTCCTGTTATTAACGTACGTAGGTAAATACGTTTGTAAAATTGCTTCCACACTGAGGCAAGTAAATACGGTACGTAATAAAGTGGCCGAGTGCGAGTTGGACTCGCCCAGGAAGGGTTCCGTTGCAGCAAGTAACATAATAATATACATAGTAGATTTATGACGTACTAAAAAAAACTACTCATCAGATCGAGTTCAAACTAATTTTCGTTGGTAGTTTGCTTAGTACTGTACATCATATATATTTCTTATTTTTTTCATTCTTTTAGTTTAGAAGTTAGAGGGGGGGGGGGGGTCACATTTTACCACTTTGGAAGTGTCTCTCGCGCAAATTATTCAGTGTAGACAAAAAATATATTAATAACCTCAACATCATTTTTGCAGACCTATCGATAGATACCCCACACGTGTAGTTTTGATGAAAAAAATATGAGTTTCAGTTCTCAGTATGAGAGCAACCCTAATTTTTCTTCTTTTAATTTTTTTTTGTAAAACCCTTAATGCGCTTCACAGAATACATCTACTTACCAAGTTTCAACAGTGTAGTTCTCATAGTTTCGGCAAAAAGTGGCTGTGACATACGGACAGACAGACAGACAGACAGACATAACTAATCTCTAAGGGTTCCGTTTTAACGTTTTACGGAACCTTAAAAACCGGATGATAAACAAATCTAAAAATACGGACAGTAACGAGTTGCAGTTTCATAACTATCATTGGTATGCTGAATCCAATTTCATGGCGAAAGGGTGAAATAAGGGTGAAAGGGTGAAATTGCACCGTGTGCGGACTGACGCATTGCGTGTGATGGAGGGGAAGCGTCGTGGTTTTTGTAGTTGTGTTCAGGGATGTAATGGAGGTAATTTTATCGGAACCGAAGGCGGAGTCGGAGTTTTTAAATTTGATCTATCGGTGTCGGAACCGAAGTCGGAGGCATAGGTAGGATCAGAAGTGGCGGCATACATTTTTATTGGGGACAAATAAAACATTATTTTGTCAAACACCTGGTTACGGTAAACATTGGCGGGCAATTGATTTAAGGGGTTGGGATTTTCTATTTTCAGGTACTTTCCACCGCAATAAGGAATTATCTCAAATATGTATACACCTTATCTCCGATTAAAACCTCCGTTTTAAAAGTTTCGGAGCCGAAGTCGGAACCGAACGTGTAATTATAATCGGAAGTTCCGACTTATCGGAGTGGGAGTCGAAGCTCCGTAACATCCCTGGTTGTGTTGCTTCGTGTGCGAGATTTCCAATTAGTAAATGTATGTCACCGTTAAATTGACAACACTGTCAGATTATAAACTGACGCGTGAGATTATAATATTACGGTAGGTTAGGTTAGTTTGTAATATGACTGTTTTAATGTTTACTTATGTTGGTATGCAGTCGTTTAAAATAAGACTAAAAAATGTCTGATCGAACAGTCCTTCAATAATTTTGACGAATTCTATTCTTGTGACATTTAACTGATTAATTATTATTATTGTTTATTTAGTATGTAATTGATTGTTTATTATTTAGTTGATTATTTATTATTTACTTGATTTTTTATTATTTGATTGATTATTGCTTAATTAAATATTATTTCTGTACGATTACTTATTAGCATTGATCTATTAATAAATTAATAGGTCAGTTAATTGATTTAACATACTATTTTCGTTTCTAGTTACATTTCACATGTAATTTTTACTGTTTATTTTAGTTGACGTGTAAAATGATATTTTATTTTATTTTATAAATGAAGAATATGAATATATAACACCGTAAAATTGTAAATATCGTTCGTATGTAACAAAACGCATGAGATGATCTACGGTAAGATGGCTTACGACGCGACGCCGACGGCGACGGTGTTTGGATGCAACATGCGTTTTTAATTATTTTGCCACCATTCGTCAAGAGCTGGAAAAGGCTTCAAAAGCAATCGAATGGCACTAATAAAACGTCATAGGGCCGAGTCGAACAGTGCCGGAAACAAAAAAGGGACTGTTGATAGAAGTGAAAAAATTTAACTTGGAATTTTAGTATCAAACAGCATTCATGTTTCACAATAAATCACCTGTATAACTACAGATGTACTGCTATTTCGTATGTTGGTGACGCCAACTCACTAGATTTCAAACTTTACAAACAACAACCCTGAAAACGATGTTTTCGATTTTTTCGAGCTAACAGCCGTCCGATAGAAAAAAAAGTCATGATGTCACAGCTAATTTAAATTCAGTTTTAACCACTACTGTGGACTATTAAAATAAAATTGTATAGGTACAAAATAATGGATTCCTGAAATATAATCTGGGAGGGAGTATAAAAAGGTTATTTGCTTGTTTTCGGGTGATCATGGATTATCTGATCTGTCAAAACAGACCAAAGCAGTTTTACTTTTACAAAAATAGTGATAATGACGAAATTTAATTAACCTGTTCATTATACGAACAAATGCAAATATTGTTGATTTTACACAGATCTTAAAACGTTATTTTTAGACTACACATTTTTAGAAAGTTCGTGAAAACTGCATCTTGAAAGAAAAATTACCCAGGGTCTTTTTTGACATCACTGTGTGTACAGACAAATCATGGAGGATCTTTTGTGGTATTAGGGCTATCTCAGTTTTTGACAAAATATATAATTATAAATAAAATATATATAGGTATTTAGATTAAATTATTGTACATATCGTTAGAATCAAAAGCGTCTAGAAAATACATAAAACCGTCACTATTAGAAACAAAAGAGTTAAGAGAAAAATATTGTTGTACGTAAGCCTGTTTTTATTTTTTGAACAGAAATAAGGAAGTTTTTACCGTGAAAGGTCCCTGGAACGCACAACGAATAGTTTGAGAACTCTCACAAACGATATTGAAAAAAAAAAAAAAAAAGAATTCCACGAACCTACACAAGGTAAAAAACTTCGGTTCGTCCAATCGCTACATATTTTTCAAATGAAATCCAAAAATAGCACCTCGTTCGGCAAACCCCGATTTTACCTCTCGAATTCGAATTCAAATATTTTTTTACAGTATATCTGAAATAAGTTTTATGCTTTGAGCTGGTGCTGTGATACGATATTCTCGGAAAATGCTATAAATAAATTTATCGCAAATTCATAGATATTATTATGTACGCGAATACCACGAATATTATCTTTATTTGAAATAATTATGTTTATTCAAATATTCGTTGTACTTATTTTACAAATTTTGAAATATTAATTTTACAAAATATATTGTCCCTTAATACCTGAGGTTCACTCGTGATGTCGTAGGTTCAAGTCCCGCATGTATTTTTGGATTTTTTCAAAGTCATCACGACTGACTTTAACAGTGCAGGAAAACATCGTGAAGAAACCGGTACGGTCCTAAAACTGTACGAGGTTGTTAGTCATGAATGTTGGCCTTGATTCTCTGCTTGCGAGAAGAAGCCCCGAGCCCCAACAGTGGGCAGCTTTTGCTATTTCGGGCTGAAACGGCGCGACGCGGTTTCGACTCTTACAAAAATATAATATAAAGATTGTTAAAAACTAGATCTGTGCCGGCAGCGGGGCCGAGCCCAGGTGGTTAGGGCTCCAGAGTGAGGAACCTCCTGAAGATGCGAGCCGTGCCCACGATGACCGCTTTTTTGTACCTGAGCTTTAATATTCAAGCAAAGGGACGCGGTTTTACCATCGTAGTACACTTTCCTTTTATTTTCTCGTTATAAAAGTGCTATTCCAGACTATAATCTGACAGTATTCCAAATTTCAACCCAATCTGTTCCGAAGTTCCCAAATGATTGGAGAAACAAACATTCAAACGTTAAGTATCAATTTTGACATGTATTATAATATTAGTAGAATTAAGCTTTGGTTAAATTAGCCTCTTAAGAAGACTTTTTGCTCTAAAAAGACTCACTGAAACGAGTGCCGTTAATATGATGGAATACATTAATATCCTCCATAATAATAATAGGGGTGACCTTGTGAATCAGGCCAAGGTACTTGCTGAGCTTGTCCTTCACGTTCTTATTTTTAATTATTATGTACGTATTTATTTCCTTTCTTAAGCCTAAGTTTTTACAATATTTATATATAAAACAACATAAAAACATTATAAAAACCTAAACCTAGTTTGCCGCCAGCAGCGGGGCAGGGCCCAAGCTACCGGTGGTTAGGGCTGCAGACTGAGGAACCTCCTGACGATGCGTGCTGTGTCGAGGATGACCGCTTTCTGCATCTGACCCTTGATCCAACCGTCTAGCGAAAGTCTCTTGAGATGTTGGTCGAGACTTTTCGCTACAAGGCCGTTTGCTGACACGACTATTGGGACTATGATCGTCGAATCAACATCCCACATGGCGGTAACCTCGTGAGCCAAGTCAAGGTACTTGCTAAGCTTGTCCTTTTCGGCTTTCACGAGGTTCTCGTCATGTGGAACGGTGATATCGATGATCATAGCCCGGCGTTGAAACCGGTCTACCAGCACGATATCAGGCTTATTGGCGACAATAGTCCTGTCCGTGATGATAGAGCGGTCCCAGTAGAGCAACGCACGACCATTTTCGAGAACTGGCAGAGGTGCGTACTTATAGTACGGCACCTCGGACTCGACAAGGCAGTACCGAAGAGCAAGTTGCTGGTGGATGATCCTGGCTACTAGGTTAATTATTTATTGTTGTACTTTTCAATTAAAATGTTGCAAAATGTGACAGAAAAAGCCCCAGTATTATAATCTTCATACGCGCGTATTTAATTGAATGTATGACAAACCGATAAGGTTGCTTTTTGCTTGTTTTTCGAAACGTGGCATAAATATAGATGCTTTCCTTGTTCCCTAAAGACATAATTTAACGTCAACTTCCACAATTATTTGGGAAATTTCAAATAATTCAAGATTTTAAGCTTTCCTTGGCGTATCTTAAAGACTCGTTTTGCTTTGAAGATTCCATTATTATTGTTCGTCGGGACCGCTTGTTTTTACTCGATGTCGAGTTTACAAAATGGCATTTATTAATAAAAGGATTTCGTCTCTTTGCAGTCGGAAAGTTGAAATAAAAAGTAAATCCTTTAGTGGAATTGATTGATACTGATTATTACGGCTGTTCGTTGATTTTGTAAGTAATGAGAGTAAGTGTAAAATTATGAGAGTAATTAACGATGAAGGCGATGATTTATTTTTGTATAAATAATTTTTATCAACTAAGTCCCTAAAATTGGATTAGTTGGCAAACTAATAATATATTTATGATAACTGTTGATCAATACATCGAAAACAAGGTTTAGTATCGTTTAGATTATTTAATTGTTCCTATCAACCCAGTCAGGCTACGTATTCCACAGTTGGCATGTTATTTTTATGAAAGTACTAGCTGTGCCCCGCGGTTTCAATTGCGTCAATTTGAAGAAAAAAATAAATCTTTATATTATATATTTTTAAATATAAACTTTACATCAGCGTAATACACTATTTGCTGCGCACCTTCGGAGTAACTGACAGTTGTTTGACAGTAAGGGACAGGTACGCACTCCGTGCATTTATGCGTGCGTGTGCAACCATCACCATGTTCTGGTTTGAAGGGCAATGTTTGCAGAACAGTTACAGAGCACAGATATATAAATAAACAGATTTTTTGTAAAACAAGTTGACAAGGGCAGTGCAGTGTTAGGTAGTGATTTGGACTCTTCATGTAACAATAGTTGCGTGACACTGTAGGTAGTAGGTGTAGTTAGTCTCGTCACTCAATATTATAAAAAAAAATGCCATTTATAGGAACTGCCGATAGAAGGGAAAACTTATAACTCCGAATTTGATAGCTTACTTTGGAAACCGGCTGAAACCGGAGGGGGTGGCCATGAATGAGCATGACTATCTAGAAATGCGTTAGCTTTTCTGGATAGTCAATGGCCAATATCTAGGTGGCCAAGGTTTTACCCGAAACTTACTTATCATTCCCGAGCGTGACGCTAGAATTCAATTCACAGCCTACGAAAAATCTGTCTGTGTCAAAAGACGTTTTCACTTCAAAACAAATAATCGTGTATTTTTGGTCTTCCAGGCCTGATCGAGTTTGAGATGGAAGATCCGAACGTGCCGAGCCACGCCATCGTGAAGCTCCGCAGCAAGCAGCTGGTGGATGCCCAGGTCAGCGAGTTCGACGTGCCCGGGGACAAGAAGTAGCTCTATGATACTCTGACTGTTCATCCTCAGTCACGACTTTTTAGCTATACCTGTCAATACATATATATTTTTTGAGAAAATAAATGTATAAAACCATTTAAATCAAATTAAATGCTTGTTTATCCATGCTAACAGGTTTTATTTATTAAATTTAAGTATATCATCATCATCATTAACAGCCCACTAAATGTTCCCACTGCTGGGACTCGGAGCCTTCTCTCGCAAGGAGAGAGTTAAGGCCATAATACACCACGCTTTCCCAGTGCGGGTTAGCGGATGACACATGACTTCGAAAGATTCTAGGTACATGTCGGTTTCGTCACGATGTTTTTCTTCACCGTTTTAAGTTAGCGGCACATGTCTTCGAAATGATAGTGGTGCATGCGGGGTTTGAACCCGGGGTCTCCAGATTGGCAGGCGCCGTTCTTCCGACTAGACCAGCCGTAACTTAAAATTTAATAGAAGTTTTATTGTTTTATCTTCAACAATTACGAACTTCCTAAACTTTCATCGCCCATTTCAACCCCTATTTTATCGCCGTACGGTCTGAAATTGCAATTTTTTTTTTTTTTTTTTTTTTTTTTTTTAAATAAAGACTGACGAGACGAGCAGGACATTTGCCTGATGGTAAGCAACATGCCTGCCACATAACAGCACAGTGACATGCAGCTATTGGAACATGGAGAGCCCAAATCATTACCTAGCACTGCACTGCGCTCGTCACCCAGAGATCTAAGTTGTTATATCACTAAGCCCTGTAATTTCTCTGAAAAAAAGACAGAAAATTGCCAGAGCAAACTTTTATTTACCATGTCTCAAGTGTTTAGATACAAAGTTTCATGGTTTTATTTTCAACAATAACCAACTTACACATAAAACTTCATCCCTCATTTGAACCCTTTCAACCCTTTTTTTCGCAATCAAAACTGGTATAATTATGCTCTTTCTTGAGATTTAATCTATCTGAGTACCAAATTACATTGAAATCGGTTGAGTAAACTTCATACTTATAACTTTGAAAATGACGGAATTTTCATACAACCATCCATCCCTTGATTCACCCTTTTAGGGGTTGAATTTCGCAAAATCCCATCTTAGCGAGTAGCTACATGCTAAAAGGTACCATGCACAAAATTGAGACCCCTAGCATTTGTAGTTTCTGAGATTCGTTAAATAACGTTGCAAATTGCTATCTAGATTCATTTAAAAAAAAACAGTTTTTAGCTCACTTTAGCACATTGTTAGAAATAAGGTGACGAAAAATTCTTAGCGCCGAAATGCTGTAAATCCAATATTAACAACCAATCCAATGCAAATATTAAATTCGTTCCTATTTACGCACCAAAATAACTGTAACTTTGCTTTTGTACACGTCAAATGGTGAATTTCATATTTGCACAGTAAACCATAATATTATCAAATCGGAATAATGATTTCCTGGCCAAAATTTACATTGACTATTTGATGTACAAAGCAAATAAATATCGCAGTAATATCAAACTGTGAGTTAAACAAAATAACCTATGCAACCAATATTTATTTTCAATACTGAAAATTGGAATTTATATTAAATAACTTTTGAATTATTCATTTGAAAGTAAACATTAGATGTATTTATTAGATTTTATAAAATTGTGATACATGATCCGGTTCCATTTGAAATATGTTTACAAATAATTTGAGAAGCATTATTGTTGATATACCAGAAGAGAAAGTCTAAGCCTTCAAGCATAAGTCGAAGTCATTAACCATAGAATAGATAATAATATTTTCAACTCAAGAAGTATTAGCCTAAGGACCTGACCTCAAAAGGCACAAATATAGCTGTATTGATAGCGGATCAATATTTGATGAGCCTTTTCGGGTCGAAACTTTGGGACCATGGGGACCGAGTGCCAAGAGACTTATCCAAACGTCTTTGTGATGCATCTCATGACCAAAATGCAGGCCTTTCATTTGCTCAGCGAATAAGTATCGCCATTCAACGTGGCAACGGGGCCAGCATTTTGGGCACAATTCCCACTGGCACTGGTCTTCTAGATTAAGTTCATGTACATTTTGTAAATAAATATTTATGTATACATTTTTAATTGATAATTGTTAATCTTATATGTAAGTACACGTAAAAATAGTATATACGTATATACTACTTTTAATAATTTTTTTTGTAAATTAATCTTACGTTAATTATAGGATTAAATGAAGAAAAAAATTATTTTATCATTTATCCTATCAGCTATCTGGTTTCTATAGCGTTTACTTATAGACCAGGGTAGAAGCCTTTTAAAATAATAACAAGTGAAAAAAAATAGTAGTAGGATGAAACCCATTGGAAAAGGAGGAGAATATTATAAAAATAAAAGGAAAAATTAATTACGGGCGATCTGAGGTCGGGAAGGGGATGGGGGGGTCCGTTTTAAGCGTAAAAACGGTTTATCTCGATTTCCGGCAAAACTACAATCCTATGGAAATAAGTTGTACGACAAAGTTGTAGGGTTTAAAAAGATCTACAGCTTTTGTATTGACACTTTTTTCACATAACCGCAAAATTTATGAGAAAAATTCAAATAAGTGAGTTTTTGGTTTTTAATTTTTTTCTCATGTAAACACACAAAAATTACTCTAAAAATTTGGTCAAAACTTGCCTTTTTATATCTTAAATACACTGTATTTTTTTTTTATTGAAAATAATATATTTTTCTACCCTAAATTAACTTAATATTGAAAAAGTACCCTAATTTTAAGCTTTTTGTTCTTTAAATCTCTTTTTTCTGATAATGTAAAAAAAAATATACATTACCATGGCAAATGTTCTCAGAAAACCCTTTGAAAAAAATACCACTTAAGTTCGTTTTTTTTATTTTGGTATAAAACGCATTTAGATTGAAGTTTTTTTTTCATATAATACTGAGCTTCCAATATAAACTCACAAGTTTGATACTTGAGCATAAGTGTTATAGGATTTTTAAGTGGCTTAGAAGCTTCTATATCGTAAATTTAGGAGAAGACGGGCATTTTTGTTGTAAATTATTTGTATTCAGTACCTATATAGCAATCAAGAAAAACAAAAAACTGCATTCCATAGCGTAATTATTTTTTTTTTGAAAATGTTTAGTTTCGCAATATTTTTTTTTGTTATTTTACAATATTTCTATATGTAGGCGGGCCGAGTCTCGCCATCATCATCAGTAATCGCATTCTTCTACTGTGGGCGTAGTCGGTGGGTAGTGTTGGATGAAAACTCGCGAACTCACAAACACAATAGGATTTATTAAGTTCAGGTAACAAAGTAGGTTGGCCTATTATTGCTTCTTGGCAGCGTGACGTCAGCCGCACCGACGTTATTCCATTTCAAGGATAATTAACACAACTTCACTTAAGTCAAAGTTTAGAGACGAACTTCTTGGCTTCACCTGGACTCACCGTGCGGGTGCCGGGTCCATCGTGTGGCAGAGAGAGAAACCCCAAGTAGACCCCAAGACTTGCGACTCGGGCGTAGGTTTAAGGGGCCCCTTTAAAGCGCGCGCTGACGCTCACCTTGCCTACTCGCATCTCTCTCCCTGCCCAGCCATATGCATGCTGTAATCAGCATAGATTCCAATAGCTTAGGTGTTCACTCTCCGAGCGCAGGCAAGCGACTGTCCGCTCCGCTCCCGCTCCGAGCGTAGGCAGCGATGACATAATGTTGCTCGCGCCGACACGGCTATCCTGACATGCGCAAGTCCTCGTGCGCCTCTCGCCTCTCCTTTGGCTCATGTTCAGTTAATCTGTCAAGGAAGAAATAAAACCACTAGGATCACCATATTTACTATGCTCGTCCTATCCTGACATAAAAGACCTAATTTCACGCATGTACGCGTAGGTGAATACAACATCCCTCATTAGACCTCATGCAAATGAAACCAGCTAGAGGTATCCCTTCGACCAAGACTCGTCATCTCTTATGACGACATGGACCGGACGAGCCCGCAGCTTTCCCTGATACATACGTACACTGTGTGTGCTATTCGACCTCGTGCAAATAATACTCGACCGAGGTGTCCCTTCGACCGCATCATTATCTCATATGATGACTTGGACCGGACGGCCTCGTCGCTCGACTAGATAACCATCTCATATGGAATACTCGACCGAGGTGTCCCTTCGACCGCATCATCATCTCATATGATGACTTGGACCGGACGGCCTCGTCGCTCGACTAGATAACCATCTCATATGGAATACTCGACCGAGGTGTCCCTTCGACCGCATCATCATCTCATATGATGACTTGGACCGGACGGCCTCGTCGCTCGACCAGATAACCATCTCATATGGTAACTGTGAAGGTGGTCAAAGAGCATACACTGCAATACATAGCCATCTACAATTTGATCGTATGAACTGACGTATTTTTCAAACTACCTTCAGATACCATTTTAAGTAACCTACAAAAATCTCGAAATATTTACCGACTCACATTTATCAAACGGGTCATTTTGTGCGTATAGGTACCCGCTGTCAAAATAGATTACGATTGCTCCAACTAGCCAGTAATGTTAACGCACTATGCCAATGAGTGAACACATTTTCTTCAATAGTGAAATTTTCTCAAAATTAAACCAATCAGATTTCTAAAGTAAATAGGTAACTGTGATGATAAACTTGATGAAACTGCTTCATGAACTCAACTTGGCATAGGGTGTGATATTACAGCGATTCATCATCATCATCATCATCATCATCAACAGCCCACTAAACGTTTCCACTGCTGGGACTCGATTACAGCGATTGCAATCTTTAAATTAAAACTGAATGAATAGGCACTAATGACAACTAGAAACGAACACACCTGATTGACATCTGAGGCTCCTCGCTGAGCGTAGACTTCCGACTCGTCATCTTGATCTCGGTGCCAGCCAGCAGGCAGCACCTCGACAGACCCGCTGTCCAGCAGCAAGCACGATGGATTTGCCAGCCAACAGGCAAGCACCCGGGCGCGCCAGCCCAGCAGCCAGGCGGATCACGAAGACAGACCAGCCGGCAGGCAGGAACGTCTACTTTTGGCTTGATCTTCGGTTGAGATGAATTCTTCCGTATTCCGTCTGCTCTCCTCTCATAGTAGCTTCATTGATACATCGACTTGTGGGTTGTGAACCTTCGATGCGGTAATTTCATCTTCATTTACGTTTTTCCAAGAATTAGGTAACAAAGTGATTAATCGGCAAATGCGGGTAGTTTTCGATATCACTTGGGTTTTCGCGATTCATTTGAATAACAGCACCCACTTTCGCTTCGGTCGAAATGTAAAAGCACCTTGTTTCCACGTAATTCCTTTGTAGGGCACTCTCAGTTAACCACGATGATGCTTCACCTCGAAACGCCTTGCTTGTGGTCGGTTGCCACTGGGTCGATTTTCTTCTTTGTTCTCATCCATCACGAATCCCGCTTCTGATGTAGGCAGGCCGAGTCTCGCCATCATCATCAGTAATCGCATTCTTCTACTGTGGGCGTAGTCGGTGGGTAGTGTTGGATGAAAACTCGCGAACTCACAAACACAATAGGATTTATTAAGTTCAGGTAACAAAGTAGGTTGGCCTATTATTGCTTCTTGGCAGCGTGACGTCAGCCGCACCGACGTTATTCCATTTCAAGGATAATTAACACAACTTCACTTAAGTCAAAGTTTAGAGACGAACTTCTTGGCTTCACCTGGACTCACCGTGCGGGTGCCGGGTCCATCGTGTGGCAGAGAGAGAAACCCCAAGTAGACCCCAAGACTTGCGACTCGGGCGTAGGTTTAAGGGGCCCCTTTAAAGCGCGCGCTGACGCTCACCTTGCCTACTCGCATCTCTCTCCCTGCCCAGCCATATGCATGCTGTAATCAGCATAGATTCCAATAGCTTAGGTGTTCACTCTCCGAGCGCAGGCAAGCGACTGTCCGCTCCGCTCCCGCTCCGAGCGTAGGCAGCGATGACATAATGTTGCTCGCGCCGACATATATTATTACACTGTTTACAATTAATTTATAACAGACAATCTCTATGTTTTTCTAAAACTTATGATATAGAATCTCATAAACCGCTTACCATCCGAATGACACTTATGCTCAAGTATTAAACTTGTTAGTTTATATTGGAAGTTCAGTATTATATGAAAAAAAAACTTCAATCTAAATGCGTTTTATACCAAAATAAAAAAATCGAACTTATGTGGTATTTTTTTCAAAGCGTTTTCTGAGAACATTTGCCATGGTAATGTATAACTTTTTTTACATTATCAGAAAAAAGGGTTTTTAAAGAACAAAAAGCTTACCAATTTTATTGAAAAAGCTGATATTTTGAGGGGACATTTTTCGAATTAAAATTAGGGTACTTTTTCAATATTAAGTTAATTTAAGGAAGAAAAAAATATTATTTTTAATAAAAAAAAATACAGTGTATTTAAGATATAAAAAGGCAAGTTTTGACCAAATTTTTAGAGTAATTTTTGTGTGTTTACATGAGAAAAAAATTAAAAACCAAAAACTCACTTATTTGAATTTTTCTCATAAATTTTGCGGTTATGTGAAAAAAGTGTCAATGCAAAAGCTGTAGATCTTTTTAAACCCTACAACTTTGTCGTACAACTTATTTCCATAGGATTTGTAGTTTTGCCGGAAATCGAGATAAACCGTTTTTACGCTTAAAACGGACCCCCCCATCCCCTTCCCGACCTCAGATCGCCCGTAAATTATTTTTCCTTTTATTTTTATAATATTCTCCTCCTTTTCCAATGGGTTTCATCCTACTACTATTTTTTTTGGTTTTAAAAATTATCGACCCCGGTCTATTAGTTCAAGCTTAGTTTCGTATTAAAATCTCGACTACCTGAGGATAGTTACAATGTTTACTAGGTCTTGGTTTTTCATAACGTTTTGTGCGCGGATCGTACACATTCATTTTTCCCTAACGCGCCAGAAGGAAGTAAAATATTTTTTTTTAGGTTTGTTCTGTTTTTGAAATTAAAAAAATTAGTTAAGAGTGGCAGTATATGG
The DNA here is from genome assembly GCA_963693475.1 of Ectropis crepuscularia. NCBI lineage: Eukaryota > Metazoa > Arthropoda > Insecta > Lepidoptera > Geometridae > Ectropis > Ectropis crepuscularia. The sequence continues at coordinate 41,207,159 of OY856338.1, forward strand.
TGCGGGGCTTACAGCTACCAATCTACTTGACCCCCAGAATCGCTAGCGACGAGGTATTTAGCCGTTCTACTTATTTTGGTTGTTGACAACGAATAGTGATAGATATAAACGTCCGGTGTTCACTGCTTCCAACGACTAACTAGAACGGAAAGATTGAGCTCACTCTTCCCAACGATAACATTATTCCGTACGCTAAAGTTTGGGAGGGCACATCCATTGATTTATAAATTAATATTGGTGGACAATTCACACACAACACCATCTGCCCCCAAACTAACCAAAGCTTGTACTATGGATGCCAGATACCTGATATAATACTTATATAGTTGTAAATACATCCTTATTATACATAAAAACACCCAGACACAGTACAAGTATTTGAATTCATCACACAAATATATGCACTGGGTGGAAATCGAACCCACAACCCTCGGCTTCGCAGGCAGAGTTACTACCTACTAAGCCACGAGGCCAGTCTTATCGATGGTTTTTGTTATAATGTGACCTCTTTCAATTTTCATATAAATCTTTTGTAATATTACAGTTTCGTTTGTTTTATTACGAATGTACCTGACAATATCGTCTTCAGCTGTGTCACAATGTATATATATATAAAAATCAATGCCACTTTTCGTTGTTATTGAACTCCTCCTAAACGGCTGGACCGATCTGAATGTTTTTTTTTGTATACGTTTGGGTAGGGCCCTGGAAGGTTTAGATTCACAAATCAGCCCGGCAGATGGCGCTGCAGTTGATATCTAGGTTATTATTCGAATGAAGCCGGAGCGGGCCGCTAGTTCGTTATAAAAACCGGAAATTTCTTTTCTGCCCCTTTGAAAGTACACTCAGCGTCTCTAGCTACGCCAGACTTTCCCTGAAAATTATATTTCGCCTTTTTCTTGGAACGTACTTTTTGCCACCCTTCACTATTACTTTCCGTCTCCGTAGTAGGTATCTGGCGTTCCGGATTACGTTGTTCGATCTCACTATCACAAACGGCCTTATCAATATTTACTGTTTTTGTTCCATCTTGTGGTATCCTCAATGTATTGTCCGGCCGAGGCGCGCGCGCCGCCGCCGCGTAACTGGTTTGCGGCCCGCCGCCACCGGGAGTCTCGTGACTCATCGCAACTGAGTGCCCTCCCTCCGTACCGCGCTCGCCGCCCGCGTCGCTCTGCACGGAATCAGGTGACTGTTGCCGCTCGCATGACTCAGATTCTGCGAGTTTACTTCTGTCTACCCTCATATCTCGGTATTGTGACAAAGGCGACCGAAAAACTTGTTGAACGGAGTTGTTACTAATACGACTCTCTTCCAAGTCGAGCAATTGGTAATCGTGAGACAAGCCCACAGGTCCGCTATCTGTCCACGCACCACGTTTCGTGTTCACTTTGAATGCGGGTGTTGGCGGCAAAGAATCGTGTTGTATACGAATTACTTCATTTTTCAACTGATTTAAGCTGTCTTGCGTAGCATAATTCACTTTTATGTCAGCGATTTCACTTTTTAACACCAGCATGTCCTTCAGTAATTTGGTGCAATCTAAATGGTCAAATAAAATTGGAGGTAATTTGTCCAAATCTCTCGCCACAAACACTGGTATTACATCAGGCTCCGCAGATTTGAAGAGATTCATAATATCTCCCAGATCTCGTTCCTCTTTTCCTTTGTTTTTACGTAAAATTTTCCGTTTTTCCGTTGGGATCGACTCAAACAGAAGAGATTTCGCATTTTTAATTTCTCCCGCAGTAAACGCCGACGTACATATGTTGACCAGCGTATCCTCATCAATCACGGAAACTTTATGTTGAATGTAGGATAACAATTCGTTAGTAACAATATTGCAAACATTGCACTTTACAACACTAGTGCTCGTCATTATAGTTACTCGCGAAAATAACGCTACGAAATCAAAACACACCCGCCGCCGGTGGGTGCGCGATCGAGACTGCCTATAGCACGATATAGCCTATAGCACTCAGGGATCACAAAGTCATCCAAGTCACCATCCGAAATCAGTCATGTAGTTCGTGAGGTTATGAATAGGTTCATAGAAACCTATGTGCTGTAAAATATAGAAACTAACGCAGGATTAGGAAGTGAAACTAGAAGTTATGCTTTGATATTATTTCAGGAGCTGGAAAGTGACGAGTATATCCAATCTTTTTTTTTATAAAACGGGGATTTCAAGTCTGGAACCATCGAATTTCATTTCCTTGCCTACAAGTGAGAGGGTGTAGCCGAGAGCCCCTTCCACCCACGCCTTACCACGCCACTGCCTATATCTAATACGTAAACAATATTAAATACATCCTTTATGATACATAGAAACACGAATGAACAAAGAACGAAATTCACAGTAATTCCGGTGATTACCTCAGATATCAAAATAAACATTTAAATGAGCCCTCTCTTTTTGTAATATTAGTATAAAAGCTTTCCTTAATTTTGGTCACATGCTTGCTTAAATTAGAAACGTTCTCAAATTCAAAGAACTGTTTGTTTTCAAACATTTATTGTGATGTTAAAAGAATTGTGAAACGTTGTTTATTGTGTACCGCTGGCGTGGGTTGTACGAGTACTTATTACCTGACAAAATAAATTTCCTTACGAGAATATCTCTTATTTTATTTTTCCAAGGTTGATGCTAATAGGCTTAACTTTGAAAGTTTTTTGTTATTGCGGAATTCACTAACATTGGTTAATAGAAACAATTTTTCGTACATACAAAAAGTGTCAAGCAAGAAGGCGTCCATCTTTTGAAAGGGATAAGAAACTGACGTCCAAATAATGCCCTATTACTGCGCTGCGCTCGTCACCCAGAGATGTTTTTTCTCCATGCCTTGTAATTTCTGTGGTAACATCGCTCTATATAAGTACCGAAACACAATGATGACTTCACATTACTGCTAGCTTGGAGTCTTGGAGGTAGAAAAGCTGGGAAAGGTGTAGAAGGTGAACTCTGTAAAGTGTTCTACCACTACCTTTTACACCAGGAGTGTGGTCGCCATGTTGGCATCTTGCCATGTTTTTGTAAGACATTAAGGATGCGGAATGGGTTAAAAATTAACCATTCTAATTAGTCTCGTAGAAAAATATGGGTCACGTCTTTTTTGTTATATCAAAATCGGTAAAGAAATGGTAAGGGTAAGGGTCGTGTGGTCACTTGTGTGTAAAAATCGTGGGTACAAGTGACTTCACTCGAAACTTCTAAACGCTGTATCTTTGCCACTTTTTGTTTGTGAAACATGTGAACAATATTTTTTAGCAATGTAACTGACGGACAAATCAGTGTTTTTAGGATTATAGCTTATTGAAAATCATGTATATAGTCATCAAAAGTCATCAGTCAGTGGACTCAGATATAATTCACTTTTTCGACGCAGTCCCCAAATAATAGGCTGGAATGCGTTGCCTGAGTGGATTATCACTGTCGATGTTTACAACAACGACTGGCCTGCTATTCCGACAAATAAATAACTGCGTAATAATAACTTACAGTTCAAGTACCTGTTACAATTCAAAAGAACCCTCAGAGACGAAAATAGAAAAACTTCTGAAACTTGATACAATGTAATATTGTCCCGATTGAACCTGTGGAACCCTTGAAACTGTTTCAATTTATGACTACGTATTTACGAACTGGCTATTCACCTACTTATTGTAGTCTAGAGATTTATAAAAAAGAAGTTATTTTGTAATCATTTCATTCCAATCATTTCCAATATAAATAATCTATTTAACTAGCACCACGCGTAAAACCAAGATTTTACCCGCGTAGTTCCTGTTTCCGTTATTTTCCTGAGATAAAAAGTAGCCTAGTTCGTTTAGACGTTTTAACATGATTGCATAGCAAACATTCAAACATCTAAACTTTCGAATTTATAATATTAGTAGGATAAACATCCATGTACACTCTACAGTCTACTACCCGCTACTACCCGCCTGCTGCTCGCGCGCGCATTGTGCGCGATTTTTTTTGCGCACACTTTTGTTTATTCGGGGGAAATTCATTTACGCATGGCCATGCAGAAACATAGTGGGGTACGTCGAGTTTGATACCACAGACGGACTTGGTGTCCCTACTGGCTGAAACCCCCACAGGTTTCTCCAGCAGTGGGTTGGCGGCAGAGCCGCGGGATGGCGTTCGAAATCGACCGCGACCCTGCCATTGCCATCACCCTTGCTAGGGCACCCCAGAAGGAGCTAGAACTCCCGAATTTGACTACAGTGACGCGCCGGAAACCATCTCCTAAAGAAGGGCTATCCCTAGGTGGGGTGCCGGACGGCGTCCAAACGTGCGTCGCCCCAAGCTCTACAGTTAGAGCTTGGGGCGACGCACGTTTAGGAGAGAGTGTCGTGTCGTGAGTGTCGTGTCGTGAGTGCCGTGTCGTGAGTGTCGTGTCGTGAGTGTCGTGTCGTGAGTGGAGAGAGTGTCCCTCCAAAATTATGTATTTGTGATAAATATTGTATTTATTCGGATAAAAATTAACATCTTACTTATAAAATACCTTCGCAAATAATGCATTATTTTAAAACAAATTTGATCAGAAGGGTTATATTGACTCATCCCAAAATGATATTCATTTTCACATTTATTGGTAAAACCGATTTACACGTCAAGTAGATCATTACATAAAAAAATTGACATGTCAGAAACAAAGCTAGCAAAGCGAAACATTAGTAAAGCTTAAGAACTTCCTATCTAATGTTAAGTTTTTCACAATTCATATAGGTATAAAATAATTATGTAGTTACAGTTGTAACTGTAGGAGCTCCTTGACGTCATTAAAGGAGTGCTCGAGAAGGTAGCGGTGAATGTGGTAGACACGTCCTGTTCCGGACATTTCTTAGAACTATTATGCCGCCTATACATACTGGCCGAGTGCAGGCCAACGCCAGTTTGTGGAGGGTCGTTTTGTCATGACTTGTGATCACTCGCCGTCGCTCGCCTCGCTGGCCAAGTGACGGCAAATGGCCAGTGTGTATAGGGCGCTTTTGGCCCGACTCGTCTCTTGTGACCGGTGTCGGTTTTTGTGCACAAATCAAAGGCGCTCGTAGCTCGTATTGGCCTACGCTCGGCCAGTGCGTGGATGCTACCACTCGTCTTGTGCCGTTTTGTCGACGCTCGCGTTGGCCTCCACTGGGCCAGTGTGTGTGAACTTTGTGCAGCGGGACCAAAGTGCAAATTGACTCCTTGACGTTAGGAACACACATATATTGCTTAGACATAAATGATGCTTGTTATTTAATATTCACTTTTTTCCATAGCAATAAAGCTCAAATTGCATTAACATTTTAGTTAGAAAACGTTTGTATGGGAAAGCACTTTATTTAATACTAGCGGCCCATTCCGGCTTCGCTCGGATATTGCCATTTAAGTTAATTCTAAATTCTTATTATTTGTTGACTCTCTGTTGTTTATTTTTGTTTAGATTATAGGTATGATAAAATAACTTTAATGTAATGTAATGTTTTTGTAACCTCATACCAAAGAGGATAATTTATTTTTGCATGCCCGCAAAGGGTAAGACTGTTGTTTCTAAGTATATTTCTTCTGTATAACATCTTTGTACACAGTTTACGCAATAAAAAAATTCTGATTCTGATTCTGATCTGTTCTGTGATCGCAAACAACGGCCACGGCGCTATGGCGGTTTTGTTTACTGTTTGAATTTTTTAATTCGTCATGTCTGTCTGTCTGTCTGTCTGTCCGTCCGTATGTCACAGCCACTTTTTGCCGAAACTATGAGAATTACACTGTTAAAACTTGGTAAGTAGATGTATTCTGTGAACCGCATTAGGGTTTGAACAAAAAAATTAAAAAAAAAGAAAAATTAGGGTTGCCCCCCATACTGAGAACTGAAACTCTAATTTTTTTTTTTCATCAAACCTACACATGTGGGGAGTCTATCGATAGGTCTTCAAAAATGATGTTAAGGTTTCTAAAATCATTTTCCTCTACTACACTGAATAGTTTGCGCGAGAGACACTTCCAAAGTGGTAAAATGTGTGTCCCCCCCCCCCTCTAACTTCTAAAGTACATGAATGAAAAATCTAAAAAAAATATGTGATGTACATTACCATGTAAACTACCAACGAAAATTAGTTTGAGCTCGATCTGATGAGTACTTTTTTTTTAGTACGTCATAAATACACTATTATTGAAACTTCGATCAAAGTTACAACGAACTACAAGAACTATGTGTACTATGTATATTATGTTACTTGCTGCAACGGAACCCTTCATGGGCGAGTCCAACTCGCACTTGGCTACTTTATTTTTTTATAATGTGGCATTAAAAAATACACACAACCCTAAATTTTTACCCTTTTATCACCATCCCCTATTTTTTAATAGCCATTTTGGTAATTTAATCATTTTTCATCCCGCTCGATAACTTTTCAATTATCGTCTTTTTAGGGTTCCGTAAAACGTAAAAACGGAACCCTTATAGATTCGTCATGTCTGTCTGTCTGTCTGTCTGTCTGTCCGTCCGTATGTCACAGCCACTTTTTGCCGAAACTATGAGAATTACACTGTTGAAACTTGGTAAGTAGATGTATTCTGTGAACCGCATTAAGATTTGAACAAAAAAAAAAAAATAAAAAAAAAATTAGGGTTGCCCCCCATACTGAGAACTGAAACTCAAAAAATTTTTTTTCATCAAACCTACACGTGTGGGGTGTCTATCGATAGGTCTTCAAAAAGGTTCACTAATGTTTCACAAACATTTTTTGACAAAACATCACTTTAAAACCCACGAATCTTATAATATTCATTGCAAAAACTTTACGATACAAAAATGTTTCATTTTACAAACAACGTTTCGCATGATATTTATTTAAAAAATACCTTACATCAACAAATGTTTTATTTTACAAACCATCCTTTTATAACCAATTGCATGGCAAACGTTTCACTTAAACAATGTATCGAATGACATTTTGTTTATTGTCCATTTTTCATTTCATAAATTATTCTTTTTACAAATTTAGCATTTACCAAAATACAATTTACAACAAATATTTTAAAAGTACCCGAAACATTGTTTATGTAAATTATCAATTCTGATTTGGTTCTGTCATTTACTTTAGAATACCGTTCCGATTAGGGTCTATCACTGAGATTTGACTCCGGGTGGGCTTCCGCCAGAAGCTCCGCGGTCAGCCCTGAGTGTCGCTTCTCCATACTCGGCCTGCACTCCACTACGGAGGTCGCCGGCTCGCTTCGCTCGCCACCTCCCCCCTTCGCTGCGCTTGGCCTCGCATGGCTCGCTCCACTCAGGACCTCCCTTAAGCTTCTGGCTCCCGCATTTTTATATACACTCTAGGGGTAGTAGCGACAAGACTAGGTGGAGTCGGGGTGCTCCGAGTTGGATTTGAGTCCTAAGTAACCTAATCGTACCGCTGTGATTACTTAGATATTAAAAAATTACAATCTAGTTTTTATGCAATTTAATAAATGTTTGTTTTATAAATTGAGTTGTTTCCCAAACAACACACTATAAAATAAAAATTTGTCAAGCGTTGGTTTTGTTTTTAAGCATTTGGTAGTTACCAAAAATATTAAAAGAATAATTTGTCAAATAATACGTTATAGAATGAATGTTTGTCAAATAATTAGTTTGAGATATAACCAATTTGTTAAATATTTTTTTGTATAATAATCATTTCACTACCCGTGAGTTTGTCTAACGTTGGTTATCACATGTCGGTTTGTGAAAAAAAGTTTTTCAAAAGAACGGATACCCTTCAAAAATGATGTTGAGGTTTCTAAAATCATTTTCGTCTACACTGAATAATTTGCGCGAGATACACTTCCAAAGTGGTAAAATGTCCCCCCCCCCCTCTAACTTCTAAAGTAAGAGAATGAAAAATCTAAAAAAAATATATGATGTACATTACCATGTAAACTACCAACGAAAATTGGTTTGAACTCGATCTGATGAGTAGTTTTTTATTAGTACGTCATAAATACACTATTATTGAAACTTCGATCAAAGTTACAACGAACTGCAAGAACTATGTGTACTATGTATATTATGTTACTTGCTGCAACGGAACCCTTCATGGGCGAGTCAAACTCGCACTTGGCCACTTTATTTGTAAATGTTTTCACTCTATTTCTATTAAAATTTCCCGGAGCTTATGGCAAATCTAAAATTTATTTTTATTATTAAAGTTTATAATGCAGTGCAAGTAAGGAAATAAATAAACATTAAATTATGTAGTTTGGGGACTATAAAGGATCGATAGGGGGGTGCATTCTGAGCATATATTCCAATTTGAGGGATTCTGGCATGGTCAGCTCAAGGTCATTTCGATGAAAACGCGTTTAACTCGATATTTCGAGAACTGTTAGTGTTAGGCAAAAAATTGTTGAGACCTTTTCTCTTCTACATTAAATTTACTAACTTTTATAGTAACCACTTTTCTTTCTTTCATCAATATTTTTCAAGTTATTGCTTCCGAAAGGCAAAAATTTTAATTTTTACCCTCCCTTTTGCCATTTCCTCCACAACCGTTCAATTTTATGCAACTTTACCAATAATCAAAAGTGTAGATCTTTTAATAATGAACAACTTTGTCCTTGCACTTTTTTCAGTAATGGCAATACCTTCAGAGTTATGTTACTTTACCGAGCGAAATCCGCGCCACTGCGACACCTCCGCGACACTGCGATAAATCCGCGACACCTGCGGACTTAGGGCTGAACCCAAATTTCATTGTTTGTTTGTGTCGGTGGGTTTCTTCTACACAAGCTTATGTGGGACAACCACGTCACCTACTCCGATATATGCCAGAAATACACTCAGATACACTCAATCAGACATAGAGGTGAAGCGAGCCGTAGAGGATGCGGATGGTCTGATTATCAGTACGGCTAAGAGAATTTTGCCGGACTCTACGGCTTGCTCCACCTCTATGTCTGATTTGATGAGAAAAGTTTTCAGTAGTTAGATGAATCTGGTCTTATTGCTCTCGTTGCCTAAAAACTTATCTTGTGTTGTGGTGACGGTCATATTGTAGATGAAAATGATTTCCGCACATGGCTTCAGCTGGGATCGGCGCAGCCGTTTGGCAGAATTGGTGCCAAAGTTGGAAATACCTTTGGGATAGCCATCGAAAACAATTACCACGTCTGTACCGTAGTGTTTTTATGTATGTTACGTATTTCTGGCATATGTCGAAGTAGGTAACGTTGTTGTCCCACATAACCCTGTGTAGAAGAAACCCACCGACACAATCCAACAATGAATTTTGGGTTCAGCCCTAAGACCGGAGGTGTCGCGGATTTTTTGCAGTGTCGCGGAGGTGTCGCAGTGGCGCGGATTTCACTCGGTAAAGTAACATAACTCTGAAGGTATTGTCATTACAGAAAAAAGTTTAAGGAAAAAGTTGTTTATTATTAAAAGATGTACACTTTTGATTATCGGTAAAGTTTCATAAAATTGAACGGTTGGGGAGGAAATGGCGAAAGGGAGGAAAAAAAGTTAAATTTTTGCCTTTCGGAAGCAATAACTTGAAAAATATTGATGAAAAAAAGAAAAGTTGTGGATGTAAAAGTTAGTAAATTTAATTTAGAAGAGAAAAGATCTCAACAATTTTTTGCCTTACACTAACAGTTCTCGAGATATCGAATTAAACGCGTTTTCATCGAACTGACCTTGAGCTGACCATGCCAGAATCCCTCAAATTGGAATATAAGCTCAGAATGCACCCCTCTATCGATCCTTTATAGTCCCCAAACTACATAAATTAATGTTTTTTTATTCCATTTTTTTGCCTAACTTCATTGGGTTATTAGGGTTACAAATAATGTTGGATTTTTAAAATTTGTATCAATAATTTATAAGGCAAAACAACGTTTGCCGGGTCAGCTAGTTATCGATATAAAAAAATCGTAGTTAGTGGAAAAATTTGGAGGTTTCATATTTTATGGTTGATCTGTATTGCTCGGATCGGGCTGAATTATTATATTATATAATTATCTTCTAGAAAAAAACATAAGCTACTTTTCATCCCGAATAAAGTAGAGTTCCTACTATTTAAACCCAACGTGAACGAAGTCACGGACAAATGCTACTTACTAGTCATAAATGTAAGCATGACACCTCTGCTATAGCCTATAGTCATATTAGGTGAAAAAAAGGGTCAACCTCGGAATGAAAGATAAATAAGCTGTAAATTGTAACCTATATTGCAATTGTATGTAATTGTAAACCTATGTCTTGTCGCCCTAAATGTCTCAAAAGTCAAAAATGCTATCGTGTCTGCGTCTTAAGATATTGAATGTCAAAAGTTATAAAAATCGTGATCTTCGTGAATATCTGACTTACTATTGCTTAAATTAGATTGCGCTTATTAAGAAAGTTGTAGAGTCTAAAATTATCTACAACTTTGTTCATTCTTTTTTTTCATACGATAGTATTTTCATGTACTTATATGCATAGTTATATGCATTGAAGACAGACCGACGATCGGGCTGATGGGCTTACTATGGGAGCGGCATATGTCCAGCACGGGACGAACACAGGTTGATGATGATGATAGCTGCGTGACACTGCTGTTAAAGACTGGTGTGTTGCTTACCATCAGGCACATGTCCTGTTTGTCCCGTCAATCTATACTATAAAAATGTATTCTTTAAATTATTATTTTTATTTCGAGAGAAAATATTCGTACACGAAGAGGTTTTTAAATATTTTAGGTATTAAGATCACATGACGCTGCGTTTACCTTGCTTGCTACCTGTCATTAACTAGCTAAGGATGATATTTTAACTAGGTAAGTACGTAAGTATAATGAGATAACGCTATCAGAGATTATCTGGGCCGTCTGATACACGTAGATATGACCAAGACTTCGTAATCGACCATAACTGAGCCACGTTCCGCAATATGTTTGTTTTGTGACGTCGCCTCTGCTCTACAAGCCTCTAACCTTATCACACAATGAAACACCAGCGAGTAAATATGTCATTGCTCCAACAAAAGAACAGATCATTGTAAATCGAATAACTATTCGAGTTTTCGCTTCATATTATGGCTATTCGATACAGTACTCAACCGATAAATCGTTATCGCAAAATTTCCTTCACTACGATTGATTTGTACAGGTGCAAGACGAACGCTGCCCGCTGATAACATTTTTTTTAATATCTTTCCCTACAAGTGCTGTGTGATTCTAATACGTGTTGTGTTATTTATACTCTGAAGTGCTAGTTTTTTTTGCAAAATGGATAGGACCAAGCAGAAAACAAAGAAAGAAAAACCAAACAAGTATGTAGATAAAGATAAATCACCTTCGTTTATAGCAGATGTGAAGACCTTGAAGGAAAATTTGAAGATCAGAGAGATCTTACGAACTGTCAAAATGAATAGTAGTATGCGAATAAAAGCGCCAAGAGGAAGCAAAGTGATGCAAAATAAAGATTTCCATGACGGCGATGGTGAAGATCTATTTGAAGACACCACCAGCAATGAAAGTCAGGAGTTATCTGAGCCACCGAGCGCCACTAACCTTCACATTGTAAATACGAGTAATGCTACTCTGAATGAAACGTCTGAAAATGAAAGTGTAAACGAGGAAAATTCTCAAGCAGATATGAATGCGTCTGAAGAAAATTTTGAACAGGAAAAAGATGAGATAAATATTATTTACAAATCAAAAAGCTTGTCAGAAGGTTTAGAAGAGACGGGTAGAGAAAGCGTGAGTACACCAACTAGTGCGGGATCACCGGCTATGTTACCGCCGCTAGAGAGCCCGCTTTTGAGGACAAGAGATAGGAAACTGTCCTTGGATCACACGATGCTGTCAAAACGGGAAGGTTTATCACAGTCAGAGGTTGACCTCCATTCAATAGGCAAATCACCTTTGGAGAGAAAATCATCGTTTTTCAGAAAAAAGATGGATAGTTTCTTGAAAAATACGACAGAAATATTTAAAAGACAAACGAGTAAATCTTTGCAAAGGAAAGACTCGACGTGTTCTCGCATGTCCGTGTCGATGCAATCACTTAATGAGAATGAAGCTTACAACGGCGAGTATGACAATGAAACCCTGGACAAGTTTAACGTAAGTCATATTCTACGATTAAGGTCATCAAATTTTGTAGATCATTGATAATAAAGTATATTTTATCGCAATGTTATATACTGCTGGCGATATTTTGATGGTATTATTAATATGTATTTCACGTTGGAATGTGATAATAGTTTGTGTGGCATTGCGACTGTTGCGACCTACACAGAGATAATTTTACTTTCTTCTTTATCTCAGTTGATCTCTCGTAATATTGAACAGCTGACCTTAATTTTAAAAAACTGCGCTTTGCGTTTTAATTTCATCATTTAACAAACACTAATTCTAGTGTTAAAATGCGAAAGTTTGAATGTTTGTAACTCGATCACGTCGGAATGAATTACCGGGTCGGATTGAAATTTGGAACATATTATAATATGCAGAGTGTGGAATAACATGTAGCCTACTTTTTATCCCGGGAAAATAACTGCACTAAAATTAAATACCGCTGGTAATGCTAATGCCGTAGAGTGCTGCTATTAGTGTAATTTAATAATTAGGTGTCCATTTTTCTACTAGAGATAAGTCTAGTAGCGAATCTGTCGGAATTCACATTTTTGTGAAGTTGTATAAAATGGCCTTAAATCAAATTTTGTCGACGTATAAGTTTATGTTATCTTATACCTTTAAACGAGCAACTCTTGTACCTATATACATATGTATATATAGCATCTGAATCTCGGAAACGGCTCTACGAATTTTCATGAAATTATGTATGCAGGCGATTTTGGGGACGATAAATCGATCTAACTAGGTTTCATAAAAAAAAAACGCATATTATGCGCGTTTTTAGACAATGAAAAACCGTCACATTAGACATTAGAATGCGAAGGTAAATTTCGCCGCGTGAGGCGGCAACATAATTAGCTCAGACGTGAAGTCGGGCGCTCATAGCGGTCACGAATTAGTAGCTCCGGGTTCGAATCCAGACGGGTTCTCTTATTTTTTCATTTTTTTTTGTAAGAAAATCTATTTCTTGGAATCTTCTATCTGTAGGTATCTAAGTATATTTCGTATTTAAACCGAGCAAAGCTCGGTCACCCAGGTACTGTTTTTTAACTAATAATATATTTTGTAATAACATAATTACAAAATATATTAGTAGGTATATATTTTAATATTTTGTTTGAGTTTCAATAATTCTTAATAAGATGTTAATAGCTTTAATCATAAAATGGAATCTATCTTAGTAACTTAAGCATCAAAATATATATAAAAGCGGAAGGTCATCACTAAATCTCAGAAACTACAAATGCTAGAAGTCTGAAATTTTGCCTAGAGGTGCCTTTTATCACGTAGGCGCTTGCTAAGACAGGGTTTTGTGAAATTCAACCCCTAAGAGGGTGAAACAAGGGATGAACTGCTGTATGTAGATTCCGTCATTTTCAAAGTTATAAATAAGCAAGCGATCCACTGAATCGATTTTATGAAATTCGGTACACAGAAAAAATCACAAGAAAAATATACTACTTTTTAGTACGGAATATGCGTAAAGGGGTTGAAATGGGGGATGAAATTGTAAATGAAAATTCGTAATTGTTGAAGACCATGAAACTTTGTATCTAGGCACTTGACGAGAAGTAAATAAATGTTTGTTATGGCAATTTTTTAATCTCAAACTGTACGGGGATGTTAACCCTACATGGGATGTTAAACAAACTGTTTTATTGTGGTGGGACTCTTAGCAGAGTCCGCCTGGGGAAGTACCACACCTTTGCCAGTTATTCTACCGCCAAGCAGTAATGTGCAAACATTACTGTGTTCCACTACTGTGTATTGTTGTGAAATTACAGGGCTAAGAGATATAACAACTTAGATCTCTGGGTGACGGGCGCAGTGCACTGCTTGGTAATGATTTGGACTCTTCATGTTCCAAGTCATGTCAGTTAGAAGAAGCGGAAATATAATATTCTACACGTATTTTTTCTTTTATTTCACAAACAAAAAATGACGAAGATACAGTGCTTCGAAGTTTCGCGTGACTCGTGGGTTCGATTTCTACCCACGAGTGACGTCGTGACTCCCCACTCTCGAAGTTTGATGATCTATTTATCTCTGTCGATTATTAATATGTTGATGAAACAAAAAATACGTGTCCCATATTTTTCCATGATCTAGCTGACGGACTAATTAGAATGGTATATTTTTGACCCAGTCCGATACCCTATTCGTAATTGTTGATGATAAAACCATAAAACTTGTAATCTAGGCACTTGATTTGCTCCAGCATTTTTGTAATTTCAACCTATACGGGGAGATAATAGGGGTTGAAATGGGGGAATGACGAACGTAAAGTTGGACCAAACTCTAGTGCAAAAACAAAATAGTTCGAATGCTATGCGATTTTTCTCTGATTTTGGCATTGAATCCTGCTAGGTGTGATTCGTTATATAAATAATAAGTACCTGGGCGACCGAGTTTTGCTCGGTTTAAGCTCTGAGTATATTTAGATACCTACAGATAAAAAGCTACCTTATAGATTTTCTCAAAAAAAAAAAAAGAAAAAAAAAAAGAAAAAAAGAAGAGCCATCCGGATTCGAACCCGGATCTACTACTTCATGACTGCCCAACTTATCGACTGAGCTATTATTACTGTCGCGCAGTACTGCCAAAATTTATCGTCGCATTCTAATGTTAATGTAACAGTTTTTCATTGTCTAAAAAACGCGCATAAAATGAGTTTTGTAAAAATGAAAACTAGTTAGATCGATTTATCGTCCCCGAAACCCGCTGCATACATCATTTCATGATAATAGTTCGAGCCGTTTCGGAGATTCAGATTATATATATTTCAGTTCAGTGTTAGGTACTGATTTGGCCACTATGTTCCTATAGCTGAGTGACACTGTGCTGTTATGGACAGACGTGTTGCTTACCATCAGATACATATCCTGTTCATCATGCCGCTTTATTTATCAAAAAATAAAACTTTTAACGCCCCGTTAGTTTATGTACGAAGTTTTTCATCACGGACACGCAGTAAAATATTTAATGTGTTCCAGTTTGAAGGGCAATGTTTCCAGAAATATTACAGTGCTTAGAGATATAATATCTTAGATCTCTGGGTGATGAGCGCAGTGCAGTGCTCGGTAATGATTTGTACTCTTCATGGTACAATAGTTGCGTGTCTTTGTGCTGTTATGTGGCCGGCATGTTGCTTACCATCAGTCACATAACCTGCTCGTCTCGTCACTCTATACTATAAAAAATATACATACTCGTATTTGTAGTTATAATATTTAAGCTCCAGATTGTATGCTCATATTCGGACAAATTTGCCAAGCTTCGCGCAGAGGGTCTTGAAGATAAATATGATTTTCAAATAGAATACCAAAAATAAAAACAATATTTTTTTTAAATCAATCTCAGCGAGTATTTCTTAACCCATTGTTAATTATTTTTTTGTTATTGATCGTGTACGGCCGCTTATTTCAGGATGAGATCGGTGGAAGCGTCACGAGCTTGCGGTCATCCACGACCGCTCGCAGCAACTCGAGCCTCTCAGCCAGCCAGAGCGACCGCGCGCCGCCGGACCTCTCGGACGGCAGCCTCGTCGGCAGCCGACCCACGCTGGACGGCAGCCAGCAGTTGGCCGACATGTCTACTAGCATTCACAGTAAGTTATTGAATGGTTTTAATTTATGTTGCAGAGGGAATTGTATTCAGCATCGTAGTTAAGAATAGTCAGTTTGCTGTCGTCAGAGTGCCCCAGCTCCAATTTCTTAGCTATCGAAACCAACCCAGATTTAGCCTGTTAGCTAGCCAAACTGACCCAACTCCAATATTTGTTAGCCAGAGTGAAGCCACTAAAGCCTGTGAGCTAGCCAGGCTGAACCAATCCAAATTTTTCAGCTAGCTAGACTGACCCAACTCTGGCGTCGCAGCTAGCCAGACTGATCCAACTCCAGTCTTCCAGCTAGATAGACTGACCTAATTATGGCATCTCAGCTAAGCAGACTGACCCAACTCTGGCATCTCAGCTTACCAGACTGACCCAACTCTAGCATCTATGCTAGCCAGACTGACCCAACTCCGGGATCTTAGCTAGACAGATTGACGTTACTTCAGTCTCGCTGCTATCCAAAAGGACCCAACTTCTATCTCTCTACAGGGCAGATTGAACCATACTTGCATAGCTCTAGAGTCATACTTGTATATATTCAAACTAAGGGAAAGCTCAGGCAAATGTGAACTTGAAAGAGGAGCACCTTATTTACATTTTGACGGAATGTCCAGATATTATTGACAGATATGAAACAGAACAAGAATTAGAACCATTAAAAAAGATAAAACACATGAAATAGTAAGAGATAAGATGATAAGAAATAGTTTTTTGGACTGTCGTATAGCTATGTAAAAGAGCAATAAAAATAGATAGTTACATAAGATAGGTGCAAATATATTTTTATATCGAATTTACTCGTAAATTCGAGTAAATCCTTCACGGAAGGGGTTTTTCCAGCTCTATTGAAACAAGCCCTGGTAAAACCGATTTAAAAAAAATCAATCAATTTATATCCTAGTAATTACAGGTCAATCTAGTTATTGCCTACCGCATCAAAAATATTTGAAAAGAACATGTAAATCCACGTCACGTAAATCTTTTTGCGAAGTACATATTTGAGATTTTTGATGATTCTCAAAACGGTTTTAGAAAAAATCGTTCGACTGTTTTACCTGTATACAAATTATTATATGACAAAAAATATGCAATTGGAATCTTACTAGATATGACTAAGGGCTCCCACACAAAACTGCGATGCGATGCGATGCGGCGCCGCATCGGAGCAATTCGCCATATCAAATTATTCTGATGCGGTGTTCGCATCGCATCGCAGTTTTGTGTGGGAGCCCTAAGGCCTACGATAAATTCCAATTTGTAAATTTTCTGGAGAAATTATATCTCATCAAAAATCTTCCCTTTCCATATTTTTTTCTTACAATAATTATAAATTTGAATTTGTTAACGAATTGAAATCGACACACATTTCAACCGTAAACGACACATTGATAAATTAAAAGCAAAATTATCAAGTTTAACTTTTATAGGTTTACACTTGGCCGCCATCTCGCCTGATGTTAAGCGACGATGCGGTCTACGATGGAGCGTGTTTACCTAGAAAAAAAAACGATTCACTCTCGATTTGAAGACACAAAGATTGTAACCATCGGGGAAAACCCACTCAGGCAACGTATTCCACAGCCTAGACGTTCTTATCACGTTTGCCCTAAGGGAACTGAGAACTGACTTAAATACCGCTTTATCAGCCTACTATGCTTATGCTCTCTCCTGGCTTAATTTTGTAATCATTCTTTGGGGAAACAGTGTTAATGCTAGTGATCTTTTCGTTATTTCCTTTTTTTGTTTCCTTATACAATCTGTTGTCAAATGTAAAATTCTAACAGAAGTTTCCATGTACATTTTGGAACATTGTAAATTTGTACGAAGTAATCCACAATTTTTCACAAAACTGATGGACGGGCGAAATTACCCAACTAGATCCAACTACAAACTCAATCTGAATCTACCACATTCAAAATTAACATTGCATTTGCTCAGGTCCAAATTCAATGTCAGTTAAAATATACAACAAATTGCCTTATAAACTAAAACAATTAAATTCTGACGAAAAGTTTGCCGAAACATTAAAAAATATATAACACTATAAATATACGCTTACTAAACACAAGAGAATACCTTGCTGACAAAACAGTTATTATAGAACGAGTCTATCTGCTCCGCATGACATGACATGAATTATATTGTCACACCCAATCAGGGTAATTATAGAAAACTATAGCATGTACGAGTATAAATAAGACCACCAAAAGTACCATAATATTAGCAATACAATTATTGATTATTAATACTCGTACCAGTACATACGGTAAAAATTAAATTATACACCATATTTAAAAATAGTTCCAACAGCATATTAAATAACAGTCTAATGAAAAAAAGTGTTAAGAGAATAAGGAAAAGTACCCCTGATTCACCCTTCTACTGCCTAACTAAATCGACTATGGCTTTGCTATAGCTGTCTCAATAATTTCAAGCTAAAAAGGAGAGAGAAATAGCAAAGCTTAGACAGTTTTAATTAGGCGGCAGACCCCCGGGACACGGCTACTGAGCCACCTCGCGTCGACTGACAAAAAAGTCTCACAAAAAATATTTTAAAATGTTGACTACTGGCTACTGGTTGGAACATTTTCTTTATCTATTTTTAAATTGTATTTTTTATTCTATTTTTCCTGTAAGTTCCGTTGATGACTTAGTTACCTTGGTTACAGAGCGTTTTGATTTAATTTTGTAAATATTTTTACCATCATTGTGCGTCTTTCTCATTTCCTATATTCACCAGTTAGTTACAGTCCACCGCTTGCCAACACAAACCATTTTTCTAATTTTAGCTCATGGAGTAAAAAATAACAAAGTTTGGCATTTTATTATATTAATTAAAAAAAAATTGAAAAAAAAATTCTATTGTCCCACCATTCCCCACTACTTGTTTTCTAATCATTTTAAAGAAATAATTTCAGACCATTTATGTACATTGAGAGATTTTCACAAAATGTTGTAGTGTTGTACATAATACATATCTAAAAAAAAATTACTACGTTATTATTTTACTGATAACTAAAAAATTAAATTGCGTCCTTTGTCCTTTGCCACATGCACGCTATACTAAGGCTTATTACTGAAAAATGTATCACTTCAATTGACTAAAATTTTATTGGCTTGTAGTTATAACCCCCTGTCACAAAATACGAAATAGCCTTAACGGATTTCACTACGTGTATAATATACTCGTAGGTGTTACTGTTTGTTGAGAGGAAATGCAACCACGTCACTATTTAAATTGCCAATCATATTGTGCTTTGAACTGTACATATGAGGCGGGGGCGAGAGCGGAGCCAGGCTCACCGTTATAACCAGCTCATAATATTCGAGCACACTCTTACATCATAACCCTACGCGTAGAAACATTCTAGCCTATCCTATATCCCACTATCCGACTATAATATTATAAATGTCAAAGTATGGATGTTTTGATGTTTGGATATTTGGATGTTTGTTGCTCAATCACGCCGTAACGTATGAACAGATCAAGCTGAAATTTGGAATACAGTTAGATTATAGTCTGGAAGAACACATAGGCTACTTTATCCCGGGAAAACAACGGGAACGGGAAATACGCGGGGCACTGCTCGTAATATTATAAATGTGAATGTAAGTATAAGTTACGGTGGTCTAGTCGGGAGAACGGCGGCTGCCGATCCGGAGATCCCGGGTTCAAACCCCACACGCACCACTGTCTTTTCGAAGTCATGTGCGTAATGCCGCTAACTTAAAACAGTGAAGGAAAACATCGTGAGGAAACCGACATGTACCTACCTAGAATCTTTCGAAATCATGTGTCATCCGCCAACCCGCACTGGGCCAGCGTGGTGGATTAAGGCCTTAACTCTCTCCTTGCGAGAGAAGGCCCCGAGTCCCAGCAGTGGGAACGTTTAGTGGGCTGTTGATGATGAATGTAAGTTTATTTGTTACGCCTTAAAACTACTAAACCGGCTAGTCTCATACTGATAGGTGAATATTTATGTAGTTATAGATATAAATATGGAGTAGTATTATTAAATTAACGTCGCTTCCCCCATCTACAAGTATAAGTAGGCTATTTTCCTTTGTGCTGGTTGCCTGGAAGAGATTATTCTCAGCAATAAAGCCGCCACTTGTGGCACTAGTTAATAAATATTTTTGTGTTATATTTTAATTTGTTTGTGTCACAATAAAGCGTTTCGTTTCTATCTACCTAAACCATCATCATTAAACTTACTACACATAATGCACCAAAATATCAGATCTCTGAATACTAGAAAAGCACTGGTCCTACAAGCCATAGTGGAGATACACAAACCACATGTTCTAGTTTTATCAGAGACATGGCTCAGTGAAAACAATGTTAATAATATTGTGCTGCAGGGCTATAACCATGCAAACTATTTTATTAGAAGAAAACGTATCCACGGAGGTGTGTCGGTATTTGTGAGTGACAAATTGACATTTAAGGTACTTAAAAAAGTGGATGACTTGTCTGTAGAATTTCACTGTGAATTTGCGTCTGTCGAGGTAAATGTGCATTCAAATAGGATTGTAATAGTGGGTATGTACAGAACAGGTAATGGTAGCTTTAGAATCTTTGCTAATGCAGTAAAGAAATTATTTGACTTGCTGGGCAGTCTCTCTAATAGAAGTGTAATTTTGACCGGTGACTGGAACATTAATTTCCTAGAACAGTCTGTGAATAAAACAAAAATCAGCGATATATTTCAACCCTGTGGTTACCGAAACGCTGTTGATTTCCCAACGCGATATGATAATAATTGTAGCACATCCGTCGATGTGTAATTACAAACGTTCCATCCATAAATTTAAGTATATCTCCTTTGGCCACTGCGGTGTCTGATCACGACGCTCAGCTGGTTAATGTTGAATTTCAGGGTAACACTGTACCGAAATACAGTTTCATTGAAAAGCGTTTTTTTAGTGATGTCAGGATAATGGAATTTTGTAACTCGATGCTCTCGTATGACTGGGGTGATATATTTAAGGTGTACGATTTGGATACTTTCCGAAATTTTATCACGAAATTTCTCTGGAATTTTGACATTTTCTTCCCTCTAAAAAAGATAAAACTAAACTTCAACGTCGATGTCCATGGATCTGCAATGAAATATTAAATTTGCAGCAGGAAATCCATGATCTGCATCAGTTGCAACGTCAGTTCCCGCAATTATCAGGAACTATTATAAAAAGGAAGATAGATACTAGGGATTATAAAATCAAAATAAATAAAGAGGCATACGTTCAGAGTCGAATCGCGGATTCCAAAAATTCTAAAAGAGAAGTGTGGAATATAATCAAAGAAGAAACAAACAAAAATATTAAAAAATGGAATTGGGGCCTCATAGATAGCTCCACTAATTTATTTGTACCCCAAGAGAAAATAGCTGAATACATAAACCAATTTTTTGTGTCTATTGCCATCAGTTTGTGTCAGAACTCGTCCCCAAATATCTTAAAAGCATTGCAATTTCTCGAAGGCAGAGTCCAAGTACAGAATGATTTTAAGTTTGAAGCTGTGTCTTCTTCGCTCTTGATGACCCTTGCAAAAAAGAAAATTAAAGGGTCAGACACCAAAGATCTGTATGGTATATCCGGTAGAGTTATGTGTCATATATTGGAATACTTATGCGATCATTTTACCTATTTGACTAACAATATTCTACAATCGGAATACTACCCAGAATTTTTAAAGAAAACCCGACTAACCCCACTCTATAAGGGTAAAAGAGATACGTCGTGTGTAAAAAACTTTAGACCGATTGCGATTGTACCTACTTTTTCAAAACTTGTTGAATCGGTGATGTCGGAAAACCTAATGGCGCACTTAAGTCGATACAAAATAATTTCAGAATGTCAACATGCGTATAGAAATGGTCGTTCGACGATAACTGCTATCCATGATTTCACGCAGGATGTCATTGAGAGTATGGACAGGAAAAATAAGGTAGCTGCCTTATTTTTAGATTTGTCAAAAGCGTTTGATTCTGTAAATCATGAGCTTCTCATAAAGAAGCTTATGATTTACGGAATCAAGGGCCAGAGTTTAGAGCTCATAAAATCTTTTTTGACAAATAGATTCCAAACAGTCGAAGTAAAAATTATTGATACACAACAGCAAGCTAACTCTTTATGCACAAACATTGGAGTCCCCCAAGGGTCCTCATTAGGAAATGCGCTTTTTATATATTTTGTGAATGACATGTCTATGTTAGATATAGACGGCAAGGTCATCCAATATGCAGATGATACTACAGTCATATTATCAGCCGTTACTGAAGCAGAGCTACACAAAAAAGTGAAGTGTGCTATCTCCAAATTTGACGAGTGGTTTCACAACAACGAACTTAATCTGAATGCAGAAAAAACTAATATAATGTATTTTAATTCTAAATCACCAAAGCAATCTCAAATTTCTGTTAATTTTCCAGATGGCACGGTTATTGCAAGTACTAATAATGTAAAGCTATTAAGGTTTGAAGTCGATCCTGCTCTATCATGGAAAAGCCATGTAGAAGCAACTTCTAAAAAAATGGCAAAAGGAGTATACGCTCTTAAGCAACTAAAATATGTGACGTCATCTGAGAGTTTAAAGGAAATTTACTACTCATATGTCCATTCAGTAATGACATATGGCATAATCTTCTGGGGATGCTCTACAGACTTTCAGAGAGTTCTTAAAATGCAGAAGAGAGCTGTAAGAGTATTAGCCGGCGCAAAATTTAAGGAAAGCTGCAGGGAACATTTTAGACATTTAAAAATTCTAACATCTGTCTCATATTATATATTAGAAGTTATAAAGTACACTAGGTACAATCTTAATAAATTTGAGACAGTCGAGTTACAAGATAGGAGATCGGGACTGAAGAGGACTATGTTAAAACAAATAGGGCCATACAGGCTTACTATTGCAAAAAAGTCGCCACTGCAGATGGGGCGTATCCTGTACAATAACTTACCCGAGAATTTTAAGGAAATATTAAATGACACAACTTTTATTAACAAAGTGAAGCAACTTCTATTAGAGAGAACGCTGTACAGCATTAAAGAGTACACTAGTACAAAATATGATGATCCTGTTTTACATATTTGAGTGAACTGTGCCTTCCTGTTATTTTGGTCTTATTTTGCAGTCTTTTGAATTACATTTGTATTGAATAATCAAATTGTACATGTCTATACTCGTACTGCCCCTTTACAGCAATATTATAATTAATTGATTAATTGTTTGATTTGCCTATTATCAAGATTACTACTATTTGTATGATTTTTGACGAGACATTTTCTAAGCCCTGTTACGCATTGTTTTACAACTCATTAATGTAGAAAATGTTAATGGAATGTTTAAATATGTCAATAAAAATTATTCTATTCTATTCTATTCTATTCATATTCTTGGAGCTATTAGAAGTAATGTAGGCTATTGTTTATCCCGCGAACATAATAGGGATCGGGAATTACGCGGGTGAAACCGCGGGGTACAGCTAGTTAACAAGAAATGCGAGTTACCACCTAACGTAAATCGATTTACTCTGTACTCGACACCAAGATCGTATGCATCGAACAAAGCCAGTCTGGCAACGCAATCTCTACATTGCTCCGAACGGTGAAGGAAAACAAAGAGAATAAGAAAAATGAAAAAATGAAAGAGAGAGAGAGGTCATGCATGTTCTTATTATTATGTTCTTATTCGGTTTTTTATCGGATACACTTCGGAGAGTGTGCGACTGATTTACATGATCTAATAGCATCTTGTCCTTTTTTCTATCGGAATGCTCGTAGCTCGAAAAAGCGACATCGTTTCATGGTTGATGTTCCAAAGACACGAACGAAGAGATTTGACTCTACTTTTGTGATAAGAACGTCTAGGCTGTGGAATACGTTGCCTGAGTGGGTTTTCCCCGATGGTTACAATCTTTGTGTCTTCAAATCGAGAGTGAATCGGTTTTTTCTAGGTAAACACGCTTCATCGTAGACCGCAGCGTCGCTTTACATCAGGCGAGATGGCGGTCAAGTGTAAACCTATAAAAGGTAAAAAAAAAAAAAAAAACTGGGTTAAACTTTTTGGTGTGAATCTTTAGAATATCGATGTATATCATGAAACGATGCCCATTTTTCGAGCTACAAACAGCGCGATAAATGAAAGAAAAGAACTCTAATGCCGTGTTCATAAACTCTACTTAATCTCAGTGTGATTGTTTTTTATTTGCTCCAGAAACGTTATTTTTTTTTATAGTATGGAGTGACGAGACGAGCAGCACATGTGCCTGATGGTATGTAACACGCCTGCCCGTAACATCACAATGTCACGCAGCTATTGATGTTAAAGAGTCCAAATCATTACCTTATTAGATTTTTCTTTATTTATCCATTACGTTCGTGCAGTTTTTCTGGAAACATTGCGCTACAAAGCGGAGCACAATTGTGTCTACACATAACTGCTAAGCAGTAGAGTAATAGGGTACCGGACTGGGTCAAAAATACACCATCCTAATTAGTCCGTCAGCTAGATCATGGAAAAATATTGGACACGTATTTTTTGTTTTTTCATAATATTAAAAATCGTCAAAGATAGATACCATCAAACTTCGAGAGTGGGGGGTCACGACGTCACTCGTGAGTAAAAATCGTACTCACAAGTGACGTCACACGAAACTTCGAAGCGCTGTATCTTCGTCATTTTTTGTTTGTGAAACAAAAGAAAAAATACGTATACAATATTTTTTGGCAATCTAACTAACGGGCTACTTAGTTTTTTTGAGGATTGTACCCTATTGTCAATAAAAGTGTGGTACCACTACCGTATTCTATACCGACTGTAGGTAATCAGAAATTTTAATTGACTCATAAGTTACGGCTGATCTAGTCGGGAAAACGGAGACTCCCGGTCCAGGGCCCCGGGTTCAATTCCCACGCGCACTACTGTCTTTTCGAAGTCATGTGCCTAATGTCACTAACTTAAAAACTGTGAAGGAAAACATCGTGAGGAAACCGACCTGTATCTAGAATCTTTCGAAGTCATGTGTCATCTGTCAACCCGCACTGGGCCAGCGTGGTGGATTAAGGCCTTGACTCTCTCCTTGCGAGAGAAGGTCCTGAGTCCCAGCAGTGGGAATATTTAATGCTAATCAGACATTCATTAGATTTTGTATCTCGTAATTCCTAAGTTAGTATATAAATAAAACATTATATCTCGTAGTAATTTTTTTTTTAAATTAAAGTGTGACGAGACGAGCCGGACATGTGCCTGATGGTAAGCAACATGCCTGCCACATAACAGCACAGTGACACGCAGCTATTGGAACATGAAGAGCCCAAATCATTACCTTGCACTGCACTGCGCTCGTCACCCAGAGATCTAAGATGTTATATCTCTAAGCCCTGTAATTTCTCTGGAAACATTGCCCTTCAAACCGGAACACAGTAATGTTTGCACATTACTGCTTGGCGGTAGAATAATTGGCAAAGGTCTGGTACTTCCCCAGGCGGACTCTGCTAAGAGTCCTACCAGTTAAGAGTTGTAACGCGAGTATAAAACATCAGTATTAATTGCCCCTAAGCTCTCGTTCTCAGTATACCGCTCGCTGTCAACAACAACAACAAGTGATGTTATGCATTCCAAGAAAATTATTAGCTCTCTAATGAGGATCATAATGTCATTGTGACAAACAACCTCGTTAAATAGAGAAACGATCTGGGAACGTCGAAGGAAACTTCTTTATTTATTTCTTTAGCATGTTTCACCTACTCGTTGTATTTTTGACAGCTGGGTCAAAAATACAAATGAGGTATTAATAACGACAAGTTACAAGTCAGAAATGAAACTTTAATATCGTGACTAACATATAGTATTATGAATGCGAGAAAATATTTACCAATTAATTAAAATAATTGCTCTTACAAATTAACTACAAAAAAATAATAAAATATTTTAGCGTTTAGATGTCTGGTAAATTCGTAAAACTTGTGCCCATACAACCAAGCTTTTAGCTTCAGTTCAAACACCGCGGCGGAAAGTGCGTCCCGTACATTCGTCGGCAGGTGCTTCTACCTATGTATATCGCATTATGGCGGGCGCCCTCCAATGTAGACCGACCTCTCAGACTTGCTTAACCTGTGTACTAGTTGTTACTAGTTACCGGGCGGTAACTTGTTGAGGCGGCAACTAGTTGATGTTCTTAGGGTTCAGTAAAACGTAAAAACGGAACCCTTTTGAATTTGTCATGTTTGCCTGTACGTCCGTATGTCACAGACATTTATTTCCGAAACTATAAGAACGATACTGTTGAAACTTGGTAAGTAGATGTATTCTACGAATCACACACCGTTCGTTCTTTACAAAATTTGGGGGTACACCATACTTAGAACCGAAACTCATTTTATTAAATCAAACCCATACGTGGGGGATG
This sequence comes from Ectropis crepuscularia, assembly GCA_963693475.1. Lineage (NCBI taxonomy): Eukaryota > Metazoa > Arthropoda > Insecta > Lepidoptera > Geometridae > Ectropis > Ectropis crepuscularia. The sequence goes on from OY856338.1 coordinate 41,233,280, forward strand.
TCTATGGATAGGTCTTTAAAAATGATATAGAGGCTCCTAATATTATTTTTTTCTATACTTTGCGCAATTTTTGAATAATTTGCGCAAGTAGTAAAATGTTTCATCCCCCAATGTTCTAAAATAAGAAAATGATAAAACTAAAACATAAATATGATGTAGGTACATTACTATGCAAACTTCCACCGAAAATTAGTTTGAACTCAATCTAGTAAGTAGTTTTTTTAGTACGGCATAAATTATATATCAAAGTTACAACGAACTACAAGGACTTATTTACGTATTAGGTATATCACTTGCTGCTACGGAACCCTTCATGGACGAGTCCAACTCGCATTTGGACTCTACTTTCATTTATTACTCCTCAAGTTTACGTTAGGCTAAATACCTCTCCGCTGGAACGAATCTATGTTTCTTATTACATTAATAAAATATATATGTTAACGGAAATGTATGTAATCCGTCATTGTATACAATTCCTAGGAAATGTATGTAATTCCTAAAATCCCACGGAAATGTGTGAAATAAATTATATTATACACATTTCCTAAATAGCAAATGGAAATGTAAAACATTTAAGATATTGGTGGGTACGCTGGGACAGCGGGACGAGGGAAGGGTATAGCTTTAGGTTAGATTAGGTTTTTTTTTTTAATTTAGGTTGTTCGCTTTGAGTTTTTAAAAATAACAGATTGCTATTGACTCACAACTTATGTTTTGTTTCCCGATTCCATGGTTTCCCAACAATTCAAACGCTATTTGATACGTTTGATTGTTGGACCTGGGCTTCTAATTAACAAAATAGGTTAGGTTAGAGTTTTATTACAGAAAGCATTTACTTTATACATTTCCTAGGATATCTATGAATTAAATAGTTTTTCAAACAATATTTTATACATTTCCTAAATAGTATCGGAATTGTACACATTTCCTAGGATTTGTGTACAATTCCTTGATTTCATACATTTCCGGTAACATATATATAATACACTATTCAAAATCTACCTGTCGGACTAGATTTAGGAAAAGTATGGGACACGTACATATTTTATTTTTTGTTTTATTAAATTATTAAAAGTCGACAAGGATCGTCAAACTTCTACAGTGGCGGTTTGACGTCACCTCTACATAAAATTGTATACCTATAGACGTGATTTACGTCACGTAAACTTGTAAGCGCTCTGTACCTTCGTCGTTTTTTATTTGTGAAACAAAAGAAAAATAATTGTTTTTAAACTTTCGCAACTTGTTTCTTTTCTTCTATATTTATAAAAACGAAAGGTCATCAAGAAATCTTAGAAACTACAAATTCTATTTCTATTTTAATCTGAAATTTCGCAAGTAGGTCCCTTTTAATATTGTATGATTCATGTAATCGTTGAAAGTGATTCCTCTTGAATATGTTTGTCTTCAAGACTGTGCAAATTAAGTTTTAATAGTTATTGTCATGTTCGCGGTTAATTTGTCAAAACAAAAAAGAAGAGAAATATTACAAGAGCGGTGAAACAAAGGTCACGGACCCCGGAGTCTGTGAAGTTGTTAAATTCAATAATAAAAAACTGGGCTGTAGAAGTTTATCTAAAAAAAAAAATTATTATGTATTAACATTTGACATACCAATGCATTAGAGAGAACCAATAAATCACGCAACTGACTGCTAATTTGGCCCGACAAAACTTTTGGAAATGAAAACAAGACACATGTCCTCCAGTATCCTGATGTTCCATTGACCACTTTGGGACCGGGAACATCATCCCAGGGAAGTATCCCTCTCTCCCTCAGGGATGGGACTGAAACACAGGCACTCTGATGGAGTTTCTCATCATACTTTGCTCAGTTGTTCAAATTAAAAAAAAGAATCAGAATTAATAATTGTTTTAAATTGTTTCCAATTTGTTACAAAATGTGAGTAGGTACAAAGCATATGTTAAAATTCATTTTTTTGCACTTACACTTAGTTCCATCAACATTTAAACTTATTTCTAGAGATTGCCAAAGTTCAAGGTTTTTGGGACCAAAATATGTTAGGTGATGACTGCTGCTGGTCTATTTTCAGAGAAACTGACCCCGAACTCTATACAAGGAGAACTACTATGAGTCATTTTCAATGATTTGATTGTTCAATGATTGATGATTTGATAACTAAGCATTTTATAGAAAAAGAAAATTGACTTGCTATTTTCTTTTTAACACGCTTTTATTAGCTTCACTTGTAACTAACTATGTATGTAAGAAAATCTTGGAATCTTATACAGTCATGACTACCTAAGAAACGTCGTTACAAATGCAATATGGCGGCCTCCCCAAGATGGCGGACTGGCTGTTTGAAATCCACCCCATGATATGGGTATCAAATAAAAGGGTTTGCTGTCAGAAATACGAAAAAAATAGTCACGTGACTTAAATTCAATATGGCGGACGAGTCCGTGCTAAAAGCGTGTTATTTAGTTATTTAAACTATTATTTTACTTCAATATCAAACTGAGGCTGGTTTATTCTAATCTATTCGAATGATGCACATCAATTTCATGCGTGGGTATTTTTGAACGAACTTCAAAAAAGGAGGTATCTCAATTCGACCCTATGATATATTTTTGTTGTAAACTATTGGTAATTAGTTTATTTTACCATGCCTATAATGCGCGACGCTGGCTAGGTGCGCATTGGTGATACTTGAAATCATTGTAGTGGTAGGGCTCTTTGCAGAGTCCACCTGGGGAAGCACCACACCGTTGCCAGCTATTCTGCCGACAAGCAGTAGTGCGCAAGCATTATTGTGTTCCAGTTGGAAGGGCAATGTTTCCAAAGAAATTACTGGGCTAAGAGATGAAACGCTTTATACATTTCCGGATGATGAGCGCATTGCAGATGAGGATGAGGTAATGATTTGGACTCTTCATGTTCCAATAGCTGCATTTCACTGTGCTGATATGGACAGGCATGTTGCTTAGGCAATTAGGCAATCAGGCACATGTCCTGCTCGTCTTGTTACTCTATACTATTAAAGAAACATTCCATATTCTCAAGGTACATATTGTAGTTGTACCACGATTAGTGCAGACTACTAGAGACGACACATCTCAGACGATACTACGTCGCCGACGGCGCAACTTGAATTGTTGGATTGTAGGCATGGACGTCTAAACAAAAGTCAGACGTAGTCTCGCTAAAAAACTGTGTCTATAGAGTCGGCCAGTACGCTGTGTATATGTACGTGTTAGCCTGTATGTGCGCACCTAATGACCGTCTGATGTGTGTATGTATACGCGTCGGCCTGTATGTGACAGTGAACTGGCCGACTGGCCTGTAAGAGAGAGTTCACACGGCGCGGCTGCCAACCGCGCCCGCGGGCGGGCGCGGCAGATTACCATATATTTATTTCAAAACACACGACGCGGTTTACGGCCGCGGCGGCTGCGGCAGCCGCGCGGCGCCCGCGTGGCTTTATAATTAACGGAAATAAAGTGCCATACCTATACTACATACCGAACTACTTCTGCTAAGCTAAATTATAAAATTATATAAAAGCCAATGTAGGTCTAAAGATAATAATAATTAAAATGATTCAAGTGCATTACAAGTCGGAAGCGTGATTTTAGTTCGAAATTTCGTGGTAAATTTCGAAGGCCGAAGCGAATGAAGTAGCGGTTAATAATCGAATAGAAACCTTCGGACACATTCTGTTTCCAGCATCGAGTGGACAGACTGAGGGGTATCGTATTATAGACACATCACACTCCACTGTGCGACAAACTATGCGGCCGCTTTGACATTCAGCTGAATAACTTTTATATAAGGTTTTATGCTTTTATTAGCTTCACTTTTAACTATGTATGTAAGAAAATCTTGGAATCTTAATTTAACGCACTCTCCGGTCTTCGATTAGGATGAAATTTTGCACACGCTCAGAGTTCTGATGACAATACATGACTAACTAAGAAACGTCATTACAAATCCAATATGGCGGCCTCCCCAAGATGGCGGACTAGCTGTTTGAAATCCACCCCCATGATATGGGTATCAAATGAAAGGGTTTGCTGTCAGAAATACCATAGTAGGGGCGTATGGTTCCATAGCAGCAATTACCATAATATAAAAAAATCTTGTAGTTCGTTGTAACTTTATTCGATGTTTTAGTAATACTGTATTTATGACGATTACAAAAAAACTGATAACTAGATCTTATTCAGACCAACTTTTGGTGGAATTTTGCATGGTAATGTACACCATAATTTTTTTTTTAGTTTTGTTTTTCTCTTATTTTAGAAGTTACAGGGGGGCACACATTTTACCACTTTGGAAGAGTATCTCGCGCATACTATTCAGCTTACAAAAAAATAACAATCCTTAATATCATTTTTAAAGACCTATCCATAGATCCCCCACGTAAGGTTTTAATGAATAAAACATTTTTGAGTTTAAGTATGGGGCACCCCCAAAATGTATTGTTTTTTTTTTGTGTGAAAATCTTAATGCGGTTAACAGAATACATCTACTTACCAAGTTTCAACAGTATAGTTCTTTTGTTTCGGAAAAAAGTGGCTGTGACATACGGACGGACAGATAGACGTGACGAATCTATAAGGGTCCCGTTTTTTGCCAATAAATTTGGCTGGAACCCTTAAAACTGGTTTGAATTTCTGGATATTTTCAGGTGTTCGGATGTGTTTTGCTCAATCGCGTCATAAGGACTCATGATCAGACCCGAAATCCGTGGAACAGGCTATTATTTTTGCTGTTTTTAAAATCTTATATATAAAATTCTCGTGTCACAGTGTTTGTTTCCTTACTCCTCCGAAACGGCTTTACTGATTTTTACCAAAATTTATATGCATATTCAGTAGGTCTGAGAATCGGCTACTAGCTATTTTTCATACCCCTAAGTATTAGGTGTTGTTCACCCCAAACATTTTTTTTTTAATTTTTGGTCAAATTTGTTTGTTTTTATTTTTTTATGATGAGGCGTTAAAAATACATACAACCCTAAATTTTTACCCTTTTATCACCAACCCCTGTTTTTTTATAGCCATTTTAGTAATTTAATCATTTGACAGTGAACTCCTAAACGACGGGACCGATTTGAATGTTTTTTTTTGTGTGTGTATTCGAAGATGGTTTAAATTCACAAATAAGCCCGGCAGATGGCGCTGCAGACAGTGTCTAGGTTATGTCCGAGCGAAGCCGGAACGGGCCGCTAGTATAACTATAAACCTACAAAGTAACAAAATCTAAATGATAAATTCTTGAGCATATCTTTTACATTCTAAAAGTTATGCTAAAGTACTTGTCAAGTTATGGGTGATGGTCCAACGAATTAATAAAATAATTGTAATAAATAATATTCAACAATTTAAATTCTATTCTTGCAGTGGCTGCAAAGATTGGCAAGGGATTTATCGGTTTTGTACTAATTCTAGCCAAGGGCGGGACGTCCAAAACGGAAACAGACCTGCCATGAGATAGTTTCGGCTGCCTCACCGCAAATTGATTGCCACTCAAATTTAGGGAATTTGAGAATCGTCTACACATGTACAATAATGGTAGAAATGCACTCGTTTTATGCACTATTCGATATTTTAACTTTTCACTGCACAGGCGTGTACAAATAATATAATTATTTTTAATGAGTGTATCGGTCTACTAATGTTAATCTTTATACTGTACTTATGAATTACTTATTTATAGTATAATGTGATAGATGAGCAGGATATGTGCCTGATGGTAAGCAACATGCCTGCCCACAACAGCACAGTGACACGCAGCTATTGGAACATAAATAATTCAAATCATTATGAGCTGTATCTTCACTGGAAACATTGCTTTTTAAACCGGAACATAGCGATGTTTGCACATTACTGCTTGGCGGTACAATGACTGACAAATTAATACTTATTTTGACTGACAAAGTTTTTACAGCTCCATTTAATTGACTTTACTTGTTGCTTCATTCTTAATTCTTTGCCTTTTTAACCGACTTCTAAAAAGGACAAAGTTCTCAATTCGGTTGTGTTATTTTTTAATTACATATTATATGTTACGTAATAGCTTGATGATTCTTTTTTTGTTCAGAGGTGGTCTCTTATAATTTTTACCAGCTTTGGCGCCAGGGAGGGGGTCACATAGCTAGGTTCTGGCCCCAGCCCAGGGGGTCCCACATGACCTTCCTGTCCTGGATCCGCCCTTGCCCCAGAGATATAAAACAATTTATTTCCTGCCCTCTGGAAATATTGGTCTTCAATCCGGAACACCATAAATGTTTGCACATTACTGCTTCGCGGTAGAATAACTGTGAAAGATGTGATAAAGATGTGATTTTTTAATATTGTATCTTATCTTATATCTTATCTTATACCTTTAAACGAGCATTTCTTATATATACCTATATAAGATCAGATATAAGAGATATCAGATTATATATATATATAAATAATATCTTCTTATATATAAAATTCTCGTGTCACAGTGTTTGTTTCCTTACTCCTCCGAAACGGCTCTACTGATTTTTACCAAATTTTATCTTATATATAAAATTCTCGTGTCACAGTGTTTGTTTCCTTACTCCTCCGAAACGGCTCTACTGATTTTTACCAAATTTTATATGCATATTCAGTAGGTCTGAGAATCGGCTACTAGCTATTTTTCATACCCCTAAGTGATAAGGGTTGTTCACCCCAAAAATCTAGATTATGATCCGAGCGAAGCCGGAACGGGCCGCTAGTATATAATATAAAATCTGAATCTCGGAAACGGCTCGAACGATTTTGATGAAGTTATGTATGCAGGTGGTTTCGGGGATGATAAATCGATCTAACTAGGTTTAATTTTGCAACGCAAACGCATGTTATGCGCGTTTTTGACAATGAAAAACTGTCACATTAGACATTAGAATGCGAAAGTAAATTTCGCCGCGTGATTCGACAGCATACCTAATTAAATAGCTCTGACAGGAAGTCGGGCGGGCGGTCACGAATTAGTAGCTTAGGGTTCGAATCCAGACGGCTTCTTTTTTTTTCAAGTTTTCTTTTTTTTAAATCTATTAATTGTGCTTTATATCTGTAGGTATCTAAGTATATTTAGTATTTTAACCGAGCAAAGCTTGGTCACCCAGGTCACTATCGGTTAAGAGCAGAAAGAACTACTCCAGTTTGTACAAAAACTGATTTCTACTATTTGAGAAAATACCGAAAATAGACGATTGGTAAACAGATCTGCGTGTTTTCATATTTGCTGAGCAACCCCTGTATGCGAATCCATTTAACTGGTGTAGACATGTGTTTGTTTTCACTTGCGTTCCTGATGCTGAAATCCGTATGTTTGCGAATTATGCAGCCGAATCGGCCCAGTGCACTCGAACCAGATTACCAGCGAAGGACGGGTTAGATCAACACTAGCCAGAGCAATTCTAGGCGGAGTCAGTTTATCTTATTAGAGCTCGTTAGCCAGTGGCCTCCAACTCGACCGACTTGAGGCCAACTACCATAAGTCCCTTAAAACAAAATACGCATTTGCTGTAAACCTAGAACTAAACACATCTTCAGTATTTCTATTGCAATTCAGCGGGGTAATGCTTCCAGCATTTTGGGCTTCTTTGCGCCAGGAGCAGTGCAGGTTTATCCGCTTGATACACTTTGGTAACTATATTACACATTGTAAAATCGATTCACCAAAAGTGTAGCAAGCGGTTATGTGTTAGCTTGTAATATGAAATTTAAATGTCATCGCTATTTTGTTTTTGGATTTATGTTTAATTTTAAGTTTTTCTAAGTATTGTTTGTTTTTGTTTAATTCATAATGTTATAAATAAAGTTTAATTAAATACTAATTTATAAATTAACTAGCTCGAACATCGGTTGGATTGAACAATATGTATACATAGTTTGTTGAGTGCCATCTGTTCAAAACTTAATATTCGCTCATTTGCGACAAGGTTGACATATCTCTAAATTTCTCGTTTTTGAGTTATTAATGTAGTTTTGTTGGAAATATTTCATTCCATATGCTGTAAAAACGTCATATCTCTAACCTGCATAATAGATGAGTGAGAGCAAAAACTCACAGTTGTGCCGTTATATATTTATCTATTTACAAAAGTCTAGGAGTATGTATGCGTAATGTTGTATATTATGTATGTTATATGTATTTATGTATATTTATCTATTTATTTATTTTTAAAAAATCGAACTGTATTTTAATTGTTATAAGTAAGCTATATTATAGCATAATAAATCCGTGTTATCTATCATATTAACACTACCTACAGCGTACAATAAGTTTCACAACAAGTCCTTCCTAAGGTTGCCTGGAAGAGATCGCTTTAAGCGATAAGGCCGCCCATTGCTCTGCAGATTATTAAACCATGATATTGTATTAATTAGTGTTAAGTGTTGTAAAATTGTAGAAGTAATAAAGAATTATATTATTATTATTACTATCCACGTATTTATTTCGTTTCTTAAATTTAAATTTTTACAATATTTATATAAAAGAACATAAAAATATTATAAAAACTTAAACCTAGATAGCCGCCAGCAGCGGGGCAGGGCCCAAGCTACCGGTGGTTAGGGCTGCAGAGTGAGGAACCTCCTGACGATGCGCGCTGTATCGAGGATGACTGCCTTCTGCATCTGGCCCTTAACCCAACCGTCTAGCGAAAGTCTCTTAAGGTGTTGGTCGAGACTTTTCGCTACAAGGCCGTTTGCCGACACGACTATTGGGACTATGATCGTCGAATCAACATCCCACATGGCGGTAACCTCATGAGCCAAGTCAAGGTACTTGCTTAGCTTGTCCTTCTCGGCTTTCACGAGGTTCTCGTCATGTGGAACGGTGACATCGACGATTATTATTATTATTATTATAGCATTGTCTCTTTCGTTTTGGTGGTTCGGAACTACAACGACTTTGTTTTAGTTGCGAAGTGACAGTTCGGCTCAAAGACTGTGCTTCTGCTCGAGAAGGACGACATTTTCAGCATAACAACGCTCTTGCCAGTAAGTCAAGTACAAATGATTCTAAAATCTTATCAAGAATAACGTGTTTAGTATTAAATGTGTCTTTAATGAAAAAAATATTAGAACACATCCATTGGGACTTATTTGTGTTGTGTCGATATTGTACTAAAGTATAACGTCATAAATCAAATTACTACAAAAATATTTACAAATTTATCAACAAAAACGACATAAGGAAACGCCCTTGATTAAAAAAAAATAGCACAGTGTGCGTTGTATGCTTTATGCAGAAAATGTCAAAATGTAACATTAATCTATGATATCTACGCTAGATTTTTGTCTCAGTAAGTAACGAAAATAATATACGATTATGATATAATTATAGCTCGAAACTTTAAAACTGCTCTCCTGTAAAATGTTGTTTTTTGAGAAATGTCGACCTTGTCGCAAATGAGCGATTATGAATCTTGCGATCAATAAAAACAATTAACATTATACGTTTTTTGGTAATTATAAGTCATTGAAACCGTTAAAAACTACCTCATCTCTCAATTTGGACCAATTTACACATAACTGCTAACTTGCGTGTGTTTTAAGTTTGATTTGGTGAAGAGTTCACTGAAAACAGATATCATGACACAAGAATGTTATACAGGGTTATTGGTAATCAGCCTGCATCCTTTTAAGGGGATGTTAGGTACATTCAAAACGTCAACTTTTGTTCTACAGTTTTTAAAAAATTGAGTTTTTTTTTATTTTAAAAAATAAATAAAAAGTGTATTTGCACGATCTAAAAGCATCGAGCTCTTTGTAACAATTTGTAACAAGAGCGCGTACGCTCTTTAATGCGCAAAAAATGATGTGCCGAAGTGAATAAACACTAAAAAGTCGCTAAACAGTACAAAAAAGGGCAACAAATACTTTTTTTTGGGTTATCTATTGCGTACTAACGAAAGTTGTAGAACAAAAGTTGTTTGTTTAATTATACAGAACATGCCCTTAAACGGATGCAGGCTGATTACCAGTAACCCTGTATAGAGGGTTTAAGATGTGCAATATATGAACAATCTCGGGGGTAGGTCTGCCTGTCTATGGCTTCTATGTCTAAAGACGATCCATGTTCCAAATTTCATTTGGTTCAGTAGTTTATGCGTAACAGACATACATATTTACTTTCGTATTTATTATACTAGCTGTCCGCGTCCGGTCTCCGCGGGTTCGCGCGCGTTTTAAGGATTTTTTGTGTATTTCGCGAAACCCTGTTTATTTTCCTAAAGTTAGAGTAGCTTAAGTTATGCATTATAACATCAGCTATCTAGTAGAGAAAGCCCTGTCATAATGTAGTAATAAGGGCATATAAGGGGTTATTTTAATATTGCAAACAAATATAAAATAAATAAATAAATATTGGTGGACAATTCACACACAACAGGGACTTCAATTTTGTTTATTTGTATAAATTATTAGGGAGGTAAGTCGAGCTCGTACTTATGTTGGAACTAAATGGATTTCTGTTGATTTTTGCAGGTCTCAGCGAGAGTTACAATCAGGAGTCGTTCCTGCACTCTCGGGCGATATCCATGAGCTCAGGGCTGGACTCGGCGCACGGGCCCAGGAAACGGAAGACCTCGCGATCCAATCGGTAAGTTAGCATCATCATCAAGCAAAAATGCAGCCTCATTGGGGCTTGACTACTTAAACTTCTATAAAAGTTGAGATATAGTTATAGAACTGTAGTGGTAGGTAGGACTCTTAGCAGAGTCTGCCTGGGGAAATACCACACTTTTGCCAGTTATTCTACCGCCAAGCTGTAATGTGCAAACATTTTTGTGTTCCGAATTAAAGGGCAATGTTTCCAGAGAAATTACAGAGCTTAGAGATGTAACAACTTAGATCTCTGGGTGACGAGCGCAGTGCGGTGCTAGGTAATGATTTGGGCTCATCATATTCCAATAGCTGCGTCACTGTGCTGTTATGTGGCAGGCATGTTGCTTACCATCAAGTACATATCCAGCTCGTCTCGTCACTTTATATTAAAAAAAAATGAGTTGTTCATCCCAAAGTTATGGTAAAATTATCTTACTGTACGAAGCACATCTGAATTATCTATAGACCGATGAAGGTAAGTAGTTATTTACAACTAAAGGACTGCTGAAGTGTAAATTTACTCACACTAAACATATCTGCAATAACTGGTTAGGTTTGTAGTGTAGGTCTCATTACAATTAGACTCGTAAATAAAGGCCTAGGTAACTAAATTACGGTACGGTACGGTACGGTACCTAATAAGTTACGGTGGTCTAGTCGGGAGAACGGCGGCTGCCGATCCGGAGACCCCGGGTTCAAACCCCACACGCACCACTGTCTTTTCGAAGTCATGTGCGTAATGCCGCTAACTTAAAACGGTGAAGGAAAACATCGTGAGGAAACCGACATGTACTTAGAATCTTTCGAAGTCATGTGTCATCCGCCAACCCGCACTGGGCCAGCGTGGTGGATTATGGCCTTAACTCTCTCCTTGCGAGAGAAGGCTCCGAGTCCCAGCAGTGGGAACGTTTAGTAGGCTGTTGATGAACTAAATTACAAGTTTGACAATTAAATTATAGTCCGAGATCCCAGAGCTCCCAGACGTCACCTATTTTCTGATGAATGAAATGTGGACGATTGAGTAGAGTTAGTACGTACTAAGAACACATGCTTACTCGCTAACTTGCTTAGACGGCCAATTTTGAGATATGGGGCAATAAAGGTACATAAAAACACAGCGTACTTCACTTATTTTCTGACAACTGATTTTTACGTATGTTATGGGCAATATCCTTACAAATAAGGCCCCAATACTCCCAGACACTTTCCGTCGGCCGTTTTCCTTAACAGACGCTTTAAAACTCCCAAAATATACCTATTAGTTTTATAGTAGTGTAACTGTTCGCAGCCTCCATCTTGTTATCATAAAAATTCTACCCCGCCCAGGAGTATTATCCAAACACTATGCTGTTCCGGTATAAAGGCCAATATTTACAAATAGATTACACGGCAAAAAGTTTACCTATCTTATATCTAATGATGAGCACAGTGCTGGACAGTGATTAGGTTTTGTTATATATATATTTTTTTTAAATAATTTGTTTTCACATCTATCGGCAGTTCCTATGACTGCCAATTTTTTTAAAATCTTATTTTCTAACTAGCTACGATTGGCAGTGAAAAATACGCGAGTAACCAAAATTGTTAATTAGGGATTTAATCCTTTTGGGTACATTTTTAATACACAAGTAAAGCTTGTTCTTCTTTCAAAATAACGAAATTTCTATTGAAACTTTTATCCCCCTGTTCGTACGTGCAGCATAGATAGGTATGCATTTACCATACCCTTCCGTCAGGGGTGATGGTTGATCGATGGTTGTCGGACTCTATTAGCACGGATTGCAGCTGAATATATTTGACTAGTACCTATTTGCTTAGTAGCTATACATGAATCGATATATTCTATTGAACTAGGCTCGCAGCTTCAATCGACGTGTTCAATAGGGTACCGGACTGGGTCAAAAATACACCATCCTATTTAGTCCGTCAGCTAGATCATGGAAAAATATTGGACAAAAAGCTAGGTGTCCTCTCAAAGGTGCGAAGGTACTTCAAGTCTGAGCAGTTGCTCACGTTATATAAGGCTCAAATTCGTTCTTGTATGGAGTACTGTTCGCATCTTTGGGATGGTTCGGCTAAGTATCAGCTGGAGGCCTTGGAATCGATCGAGAGACGTGCCAAAAGGCTCATAGGCAACGACACTCTTGTGCGAAAAAGACTACAAAGTCTTGAACATCGCCGAAAAGTCGCTAGCCTTTCGGTTTTTTATCGAATACACTTCGGAGAGTGTGCGACTGATTTACATGATCTAATACCACCTTGCCCTTTTTTCTATCGGAATGCTCGTAGCTCGAAAAAACGATATCGTTTCATGGTTGATGTTCCAAAGACGCGAACGAAGAGATTTGACTCTACTTTTGTGATAAGAACGTCTAGGCTGTGGAATGCGTTGCCTGAGTGGGTTTTCCCTGTTGACTATAATCTTTGTGTCTTCAAATCGAGAGTGAATCGGTTTCTTCTAGGTAAACACGCTCCATCGTAGACCGCATCGTCGCTTCACATCAGGTGAGATGGCGGTCAAGTGTAAGCCTATAAAAGTTAAAAAAAAAAAAAAAAAAAACACGTATTTTTTGTTTTTTTTTTCATAATATTAAAAATCATCAAAGATATAGACCATCAAACTTCGAGAGTGGGGGGTCGCGACGTCACTCGTGAGTAAAAATCGTACTCACAAGTGACGTCACACGAAACTTCGAAGCGCTGTATCTTTGTCATTTTTTGTTTGTGAAACAAAAGAAAAAATACGTGTACAATGTGTGTAAATTGTCCACCAATATTTATTTATTTATTTATTATTTTTTGGCAATCTAACTAACGGGCTACTTGGTTTTTTTTAGGATTGTAGCCTATTACTAGATTTGCGTAGGGTGCAAAACGTGGAAACGTTTCATCTCCTGTTTCATTTATGACCCATATTTCAATATACAGTAAACACCTGCCGGTGTTTACTGTATATTGGAATCGATATATCATCAATTTCGATTGATATTTTCTTACTACCTGCGCAATGACTGGCCCTGTGGCTTAGTTGGTAGCAGCTCTGCCTGCGAAGCCGAGGGTCGTGGGTTCGATTCCCACCCAGTGCAAATATTTGTGTGATGAATTCAAATGTTTGCACTGTGTCTAGGTGTTTCTATGTATAATAAGTATGTATTTAAAACTATATAAGTATTATATCAGCTATCTGGCTGCCATCATACAAGCTTTGCTTAGTTTGGGGTCAGATGGTGTTGTGTGTGAATTGTCCACCAATAAAAAATAAAAAATGATCTACTCAAAATACTAATTGAAGATTTTGAAATCATTGAAGTATTTGGTGTCGGTGAATGGAAACTTGCTTAAATTGTTCCACTATAGGAACAATTTCTCCCTCCTAATAAGTCCGATAATCTACGGCTGTGGTGGACAAGCCGTACTTAATAGTAGTAGCTGCACATACTTTATTCGTCAAAGTCGGCGTCGAGGTCCAGCGCATAGTTTCACGACCAACTGCGCCACAAAGCCATTGAAAACGGAACATAATATCCTTCGAACTAAATTTAATATCGTCCCTATTTCACTCCGTGCCTCTGCCATCCACAGAATATCGCACTTTGCACTTTAATCCTTCTAAAGCAGAAAGTGCATAGACGCGTAACGCTACAACATCGCAATCTCCACAGGGAAACGTGTGAGATATCTTAAGAATGGTATGTCACTCGCTGAAATGGAAGATAAATCCTTCAAAATAGATTTGTCAAAGTTCCTATTTGACTTCGTGCCACTGTCATTCAAAGAAACTCTCACCTTTGCACTTTGAGCCTTTCAAAGCACAAAGTGCACAAGCGTGGCGATCCAATATGGAGACCTGTACAATGGCTGCAGATATCTTGACAATGCTATTTTAAATTGTTGAGTTAGCTTTCAGTAGATTTTTGGGGCACCCAGGAACGATATATTGCAACCTAAAGGAAACTCGAACTAAAAGTTATTTTATCCACTTTTTGGCTATTGTTATAATTATTGAATGTTTTTTCAAACTTCATTTTACCGAATTTATTTTCGTTGATAATAGGATCAACCTTGATCGCCATATTGTCCGATGTTAGAAACGGTGTGATCTACGATGGACCGAGCTTACCTTGAATAAATCAATTCACTGTAGATTTATAAATAGCTAGATATCACTCAGGAAAAAACCTACTCGGGCAACGTATTCCACAGTTTAGTTTTTCTTATACGCATAGATTCACTGCGAAATCACAATGAAAATTAACTTCTTAATATTTGGCTTACCCCTTCATCATTAGGTACTATGATTTTATTTCAGAACTAGCGGTCCAACCCGCCTTTGCCCGTGGTACATAATATATAGCCTATATCACTCAGGGATCACGTACATGTTCAATGGTGAAAGATTTTTTTTAAAGTTTTTTTTCAGTCCAGTAGTTCCTAACGTTAAAGCGTTCCAACAAAAAACCACTTCTGCTTTACAAAACCAATTAAAAAAAGATATTAAAGCAGAACGAGTACGACACCATAACGCATGTATGGCAAATTTTGTGAAGGTGGGACTCGTTGCAGAATCTGCTTGGGGAAGTACAGCACATTTGGCAGTTATTCTCCAGCAAATACGTACCTAATATGCAAACATCAGTGTGTTTTGACTTAACCCTTTGAAAGGGCAATGTTTCCAGAGACATAACATAGAAATAAATATAGTACCATCACTGTATCTCTCTATACTACAAAACAAAACTTATTACTAGGCCAAATTGTTCTACTGCTGGGACAACTTATACTTTTTCACAGTTAACTCAAAGACTTGACCTTCGTGGACCAATCTTTATCGTTACAATAAGAAACACTTATGTTTAACTCCAATTTTGTAAATAAAAGTAAGACAACAAAAACTATATTGCTCTCTTCACTCTAAAATATTAAATAATATTTATTTGCCAGTGAACAGGTAGGTTTATGTACTTAATTACAATTCAAATAATGTTCTTCCATTAACGGCCATGACGACATGCAAAATATACATCAGGAATACATAACAATCATAATAATCATTTAAGTGCTATAATACTGCAAAATACACCTAACAACAAAAAGAAATCCTGGCGAGATCGAGAAATCGAGACTGTGTTTTGCTCTGTAATCCCTATCAAAATATTATGCTTCCAACAGTAGGTAAATAGTGTTTACAAATCTAGCGGTAAAGGAAAAATTACACATGTCTCTTTTTGCTATTTCCTTAGCAAATATATCTATAGCAGTAGGTATATCTGTAGCTGTACAGGTGACGTGTTCTCTATATTCTCTAACATTAGTGATGTTTGATACTAAAATCTAAGTTACAAGTTTCATTTTCATCCCTCCCTTATTATGACTATGACTCGCATTTCTTTGTAATTTCAACAAAGACTTCAAATGTACCATAATTTTTGTATCCTTGCATATTTCTCAGTAACGTAGGTTGTTATCAAGTAATTTATGCTCCCAAATGTACATTTCAGCCTACACTATCCGTGTACTCTTGTACATCAACATATGTCGATGTGGGTGGCAAATACCGCTCGGAATTTCGCCTTTCGGGCGATTTTTAGAGTATTGCCGGAATCCGTATACAAAAACGGATACCCATTGGAATAGAATTCTTTATTTCCGATTTCCGAATTGCAAATATACATAATACAGCTCGACAATATTACTGGAGAAAATGTCCACTTGTTATTTCGCACTAGTTCTTATTTTACGTTAAGGCCTACGTATTCACTGTCTTGCCTTATATTAAATATTATGTTTTTTTAGATAAATAATGACGAGACGAGCAGAACATGTGCCTGATGGTAAGCAACATGCCTGCCACATAACAGCACAGTGACACGCAGCTATTGGAACATGAAGAGTCCAAATCATTACCTAGCACTGCACTGCGCTCGTCACCCAGAGATCTAAGTTGTTATATCTCTCAGCCCTGTAATTTCTCTGGAAACATTGCCCTTCAAACCGGAACACAGTAATGTTTGCACATTACTGCTTGGCGGTAGAGTAAATGGCAAAGGTGTGGTACTTCCCCAGGCGAACTCTGCTAAGAGTCCTACCACTACAAAATGTTAGCTACATTATTCATACTCTTAATACCTATTTGGTAAAGACAATTTACACGTCATAAAAAATAAATAGTTGTCATATAATTTATTGTAGAATCGATCAAAATAAAATGGAAAATAAGTTACTTACAATTAAAAGTTTTATGAAATTGATCAAATTCATCAATATCATAAAACGAGTGCTCGACAAGCCAGCCTCTAAAGCCGATCAAAGGTTAAAATGATTACCTGGCTGGATGAATGGCTGGGGGCCACCCTGATGAATCCGGTAGCTTGCACTAATTA
Source organism: Ectropis crepuscularia (assembly GCA_963693475.1). Lineage (NCBI taxonomy): Eukaryota > Metazoa > Arthropoda > Insecta > Lepidoptera > Geometridae > Ectropis > Ectropis crepuscularia. Next base: position 41,250,255 of record OY856338.1, read on the forward strand.
CTATACCCATGGCGTGCATGACTTTGCTCGACTTATTTTTTATATGCATTATTGTTGCCCGATACATCCACTGACATATTATGTACTCTTGCATACACTGCCATTTATAATATTATAATTGATGGCAGTGTTAAAATTCTTAGGTCTTTGAAATAAGGCCCGCGGAAATAGCCTGGTCACTCGTACGATCGCTGGAATGGCACGTTTCTGCAGGCAGAACATTATTTTCCACTCTGAGCATAGACCCCAGATCAGCTGATGATCAGATAGACAAAAGTTGCAAAAAATATATGTGCGCTTCAGTGAATTGGGATGGGTCAAATTCCTAGTGTTAGAAAATAATAGACCGCTCCGGCTTGTACTTGGCACAAAGGTTATCCATCGCTATTCAGCGTGGTAATGCTATCAGAATAATGGGCACCTTTGTGCCGGGTACCGTTAGAGGTGGGTTATGTGACTGATGAATTTATTGTTAATGTTATTTTTAATTGTGTGAATTAGTAGCTTATACTATCAAATAATTATATAATTTTTTTTATAGTATAGATTGACGAGACGATCAGGACATGTGCCTGATGGTAAGCAACATGCTTGCCACATAACAGCGCAGTGACACGCAGTTATCGGAATATGAAAAGTCCAAATCATTATCTAGCACTGCACTGTGCTCGTCACCCAGAGATATAAGATGTTTTATCTCACTTGTAATTGTAATTTCACTGGAAGCAAATAAACTATAAAAGATAAAAATAATATTTTTTCCTATAGTCGCTCTTCTTATTAGTGAATTTCTTAACAAAACTGATGAATGTTTATGTATGTCACCGTTAGATTGTCGATATCGTCAGATTATTATCTATCGTGTAAGATTATAATGTCACAGTAGGTTAGGTGAGGTTAGTTTGTAATCTGGCTTCGTTAGATTATGATTTGACGGTTTTTTACTACAATTCTACGGTGACAAGTACATGTAATGTACCTCTAATATATTTAGATGAACTAACAAACATACAAAAATCTAAGGTACAAGTTCGCGCGGAGACCGCGACACGAGACCGCGACAGGAGACCGAGACCGGAGACCGCGACAGGCACTTGACACTATGGAATTGTACGGACGCCAGTTCGCGCTGAGACCGCGACAGGAGACCGAGACAGGTCGCGGTCGCGGTCGCGGCGCGAACTGGCGCCCATACAATTCCATAGTGTCAAGTGCCTGTCGCGGTCTACGGTCGCGGTCTCCGGTCGCGGTCTCGCGTCGCGGTCTCAGCGCGAACTTATACCTTTTTAATATGACTTCCAGGATTTTTTGTAATTTCAACAAAGACTGCAAATGTACTAGGATTTTATTTCAATTCTACGTGAAAACATGCCTAAAACACACATCATATTAACATAATTAAATTAATTGGATTATGTTTTTTTTTTGTAAAATAAAACTGCGAGAATAAATAATATGGGGAACAAGTTAAGTTTTCCAATTAAAATATGATCTGTTCTTAGTTTTGTATTAATAATTTAGGGATGAGATATCTTGGAGTCGATAAGTTAAGCATTTTAACAAAATCTATCTTCATACCGCTCTCGTAGCTGAATTATTTGCTCATATGAATTCACGAGATCAAAACCCTATGTGGAAATAGCCGTAATCTCTTTTCTTTTGTTTCTGCCAGATCTCACGGCAATGTGAATCAGACGACCTTAATCGAATAAAGCTGGACGGGATGACATTGCTATTTTAACATTTAATCTTTACCAGGAGATGAAAATATAAAGCACTATTGAAAATCGATATCGAGAATCTGATTAAGTGGACGCGCCGATGCTAGTGCTAATTAATTCCTTGGTGGAAATTGATTGGATGTTGTACCTCTTAACATCGTTGCCAAGGTTTTTAACGAAGATAATCTTAATAGTAGAAGATAATTTTAGTTAAGTGAATTGTATCAGGAACGGCTGGTCTAGTCGGGAGAACGGCGCCTGCCGATCCGGAGGCCCCGGGTTCAAACCCCACACGCACCACTGTCTTTTCGAAGTCATGTGCGTAATGCCGCTAACTTAAAACGGTGAAGGAAAACATCGTGAGGAAACCGACATGTACCTAGAATCTTTCGAAGTCATGTGTCATCCACCAACCCGCACTGGGCCAGCGTGGTGGATTATGGCCTTAACTCTCTCCTTGCGAGAGAAGGCTCCGAGTCCCAGCAGTGGGAACATTTAGTGGGCTGTTGATGATGAATTGTATTGATATCTCTTAAAGGAAATAAATGATTATCTTATCGTATCTTAACCCTCTACAACAAAAGTAAATTATTAATTTGAACAAATAAATTGTATTATCTACTAGCAGTGCCTCGCGATTTTACCCGCGTAGTTCCCGTTCCCGTCGTTCCCATTGTTTTACCGGGATAAAAAGTAGCTTCTGTGTTTTTTCTGCTATAATCTATCAATGTTCCAAATTTCAACCAGATCCGTTCGGACGGAATGAGCTACAAACATCCAAACATTGACATTTATAATATTCATAAGATTGTTTTTAAAGTTTTGTGATTTGACCACAGTCATATTGTTAATCTAAATATTATACAGGACTTCATTGCGCTGCCGAAACGTAAACGAAGTAATTAAAAAAACATTACAGACAAAGAAAAACAATAACGGCTAGTGATACAACAGGCGGCCTAATCGCTGAAAGCGATTTCTTCCAGGATTGTAGTGGTAGGACTCTTAGCAGAGCCCGCCTGGGGAAGTACCACACCTTTGCCAAATATTCTACCGCCAAGCAGTAATGTGCAAACATTACTGTGTTCCGGTTTGAAGGGCAATGATTCCAGAGAAATTACAGGGTTTAAAGACATAATATCTTAGATCTCTGGGTGACGAGCGCAGTGCAGTGCTAGGTAATCAAATGATTTGGATTATTATGTTCCAATAGCTGCGTGTCACTGTGCTGTTATGTGGCAGGCATGTTGCTTACCATCAGGGACAATGACCTGTTCGTCTCGTCACTCTATGCTATAAAAAAAAAAAGGCAACCTTTGGGTGGAAATGGTTTTTGATATTTTTCATAGCGGGGTGTGCCATTTCAGATTACATTAGTTAAATACAAATTACGTAGATATATACACTAACAATACAATAAAATAAACATACATGCTACTACTTACATATTTCTATGATATATTAATACATAGGTGTATAATTATACTTATAAAGTCCGAGTACTTTACACACCAATTACACGCCAATTAAATAATAATTTAGATCGTGACTAAGGCTTGTGTAACGTTCGCTAAGTAAATTATCTAGTGACTAGTTTAATATTGGAGTTCAATGGAATACCTGGGTTGAATTGAGATGTGATCGTGTATTGACTGACGTGTCTGTCTATCTATGTATGTGAACGTGCCCAGAGTACACCATGATGTGTTGACTATTAGTTTAAGCATATTTCCATTCAACGTTAAATACACTCAGTTTGTGAAACGTTTGTTGAACAGATATAGAGCGGTGATAAAACGTGACATTGCGCAATAAATTGTTTTGATTCTGTGTTTTTTTAATTCTTTCAAAACTCAGTGATTTGCTTAGAAGGGCAATGTTTCCAGATAAATTACAGGGCCAAGAGATATAACCTCTAAGTAGCGAGCGCAGTGCAAATCTAGGTAATGATCACTGCTTGCACCAGTAATCCAAGACCAATTTTTTGGAACAAAGTTTCTTATCGCGCGTTGTGAAGAGTGGGCCTAGTGCCAGGAAAAAATCAAATTTCACCCGCGCGTCGCCCTTCCCCTCTCCAATACATCGCGTCGCCGCGAGTAAGATAGAAGCTACGATCACTCAAGGTCATCGTTCCCCGAAATCCAGTATATGAAAACATTCAGATTAATCATAGATGTTTTTAAAAAAATACATCAATTTGTTTTTTATTGTCTATATACACACAATAAACCATTTATTGAAAAACAGTCGAATGAAAGAAATGAAAACTAAATATTACTGAATCACAAGATTTAGTCATATATTTATTTAATATGTAGTCATGTTTAATAATTAAATAAATGCGTGGTTTACGATATCATGTATAAAAAGGGCATCAGTCTATTGCTTAAAAAAAATGTGTGCACTTAGACCGCACAGTAGAAGTGAACTCTTTATTAGGAGTTTTATTTATTTATTCTGTAATAATATAATATAATAATATAATATCAAAGTTGCGGTTACCCGCAACTTTGATATATTTTGTAATACTAAATAGCATGACCATGTTAGTAGGATAAATAGAAAAAAGACATTAATCAAACTTTGTATTTTTAAAATTAAATATAAATCAAAATAGCACAGCGACACTGCAGTGAAGAGCAGCTGTATCTTTTTCATTCGGGTACCCTTGGCGGTCCCTAGTTCACCCGATGGAGCCTTTCATCTTGGATCGCAATAGGTCAGCTTCACTTACAGCTCCCGGAAAAAAATCTGGCGCACCGCCAAAAGTAGTTTTTATTCCGAAAAAAGGAATAGATTTCATCCCCACGTCACTCTTCTTCCGCCGCGTTAGCGCTAATAGAAAGATACGAGCTAAGCTCACCTTAGGTCATAATATAACTAAGTACAGTAAGTACACGTAACATTACGATAAATTACAGATACTGTAAGAGTTACTAATGAATGCGCGTGTGGGTAAAATTATTAAGTTTCTATTTTTACATAGTATCTAAATTGAGAACAAAGAACGAAAGATGTTGAAAGAAAGAACGGGTGGACTGATATTTATGAGTTTAGATAAATATGTATACTAGGTTTCTGATTAACCTGTACTCTGCATTTATTTTTGGATAATTCAGGTAACATTGTATGTGGATGCTAGAACTTATAATTATTAGGTAGATAAATATTTAATAATAATGAAATTTACATAAATAAATGTAAGTAATATTTTTCTATTTAACAACCGCCAAACAAACAAACACCTCAGTTCAAAATACCAGAAATCAAATTACCTAATGGTTGTTTCACTTAATGTTGTTGTTATTGGTTTAAATATATTTAAACTAGGTAAGTTTTAGTATTTGTAATCATTGTACATACTATTTTGTTGTTTTTTAAAAGCACAAACATGTAGATTATTTACCAATCTATTTACCCGAAAATACGTTTCGTTTTCAAGTATAGACAATGTGTGGTTGTGTCGGTTTCCATCTGTGTAAAAAATAAAATAAAGTGGCTAAGTGCGAGTTGGACTCACCCATGAAGGGTTCCGTTGCAGCAAGTAACATAATATACATAGTACATATAGTTCTTGTAGTTCGTTGTAACTTTGATCGAAATTTCAATATTTATGACGTACTAAAAAAAACTACTCATCAGATCGAGTTCAAACTAATTTTCGTTGGTAGTTCACATGGTAATTTACATCATATATTTTTTTTAGATTTTTCATTCTCTTTTGAAGTTAGAGGGGGGGACACACATTTTACCACTTTGGAAGTGTATCTCGCGCAAATTATTCAGTGTAGACGAAAATGATTTTCAAAACCTCAACATCATTTTTGAAGACCTATCGATAGAAACCCCACACGTGTAGGTTTGATGAAAAAAAAATTGTTGAGTTTCAATTCTCAGTATAGGGGGCAACCCTAATTTATTTATTTTTTATTTTTTTTGTTCAAATCTTAATGCGGTTTACAGAATACATCTACTTACCAAGTTTCAACAGTGTAGTTCTCATAGTTTCGGCAAAAAGTGGCTGTGACATACGGACGGACAGACAGACAGACAGACATGACGAATCTATAAGGGTTCCGTTTTTACGTTTTACGGAACCTTAAAAAAGTATTGCTGAAGTAATTACCATCAAGACACACCGAACCCCATGTCATCAAAAATAAGTAAAACTTGAAGCCCACTATAGTGATAACATTATATATGTAAATAGAAAACATCTATAAAAGTATAAACGTCACGTGTCAGAAAACACTTTTCAAACAATCTCGATTTAGGAAAGGATTCTTAACATGATTTTAATTTCCAGATAGATAATGTTATGTATAACTTAACTACCCATTGTTGATATCGAAAAATACAAATATGTCTAAGAGAAAATAAAACCAATCAGAAAGTGAACAAATTCACAGGCAACAGCTTGCTAGTATTATTTATAATTTTAAACCAACAATTTTATAAACAAGAAAGATCACATTGTTTGTAAGGAGTAACCTTCAAAACTACTGGACTTATTTCTTTCTTCATTATATTACTACGTTATTCTTAATTACCGTAGCACCATTAGCCCTTCACGTGCTTTACGCAAAGCATAGTTGCGTAAGCAAAGCTCTCTATTAGAAGACGGATTGTGACATGTATAGGTACGTTTTAACACGTTATAATGTTGGTACTAGCCTGTTCGGAATTTCAATTACGCGAAATTTACCACTATTACAATAGAAATAAAAGAGACGACTCATTTTTGCCCCACGTCGTTTCAAGTTTAGGTACTTAATTAGCCCCGGAGACCTAAAAAAGTTATTTAAGTAAATTAACATTTAATTAAATAATGCAAACTGTACATTCAAAACTAACGTGCCAAGCGGGGATTGCAAATTGGTGTGATTAAAAGTACTTTAATTACTGTACCTAAAGCCAGCCATGTTTTTTCTCTTTTTTTCTTCTGTTGACGTTTACGTAAAGTGAACGTGCTTGTGTCATTTTGCCCGGATTGCGACATTCTTATCCGCCAACCCGCACTGGGCCAGCAGAAGGCCCCGAGTCCCAGCAGTGGGAACGTTTAGTGGGCTGTTGATGTGTTGATGTGCGACATTCTAGTTTTGGCGCCAACGTGAAAAAAACGATTACGAAACGAAACGAAAAACGACTTGTGTATTTTCGAGTGGCAATGTGCAATATAATTATTAGGTGGGTTATTACATATTACTATTTCATGTTCGTGAACGTACTTCTTTGACGGTTACTAGTAAAACTTGAAAATATTGAAATACGTAATATGGGAAAACACAAAAGGCGTGCGACGCCAAAATAAAAAAAAAGTTAACAAAATTGACACAACATCCGATTCGTTCGAAACTCGACTCCAACAAGAATGTAAAATATGCTCGATTCGTTCGAAACTCACACATCGCGTTTTTTTTTCAACGTTTTAGTTGATATCTTTTAAACCCCGCTATGCAGAATAAAAACATTAACAGTTCCTCAATATAATTATATTTAAAATCCTATACAATGATCCAATTTTGGTCGAGTCTCCTGCACTTTTGCTGTGGGGCAAATGCCCATGGAAAATAGGCCGTCTCTTTTCATTTGGGCTGAAAAAATAAAAAATACGAATGGTACTCCGCCATTTCTGTGTCGCGATCGTCCGACGCCATTTTGCCCCACGACAAAGAACATTTTTTTTTAAACCGAAAAATGTGAATACGGTTTGTATTTTATTGTAATCTACTAAAAAAACTATGCAATGCAAATAATAGGCAAACGTGGTAAATTTAATATTATTTATATGTTATAAAATTTGCTCGTAAAGGGTCTCTTATTGCACCAATTTCTGTATCGTAATGTATCTTATTACGTACTTGTGCGGTAATGTAATGTAAAACGCAAGTTTCAAAATGCTCCGTCTAAAACGAACGGTACCTTTTTAAATCTTAGTAAAGAGTTTTTATGTCAGAAAAGTTGTAAACATTTTATGTATAAAACTAAGTATAAGAAATTAAATATAATGAGAAATATTTAATTTATCAATTTAATTAATTTTGACCATAACTCACAACAATTTATTTATAACAAAACACAAAAATATTCAATTACTTTCTTACTAATGTCTTAATGTCATACTAGCTGGATCAGTGCCCTTACTTTAAAAAAAAGCGCTGATGCGCGCGCATTGTTAATCAGTGAACAAGAAATATGCCAGCCAATGGGAAATGCTGAAAGGGCCTAGCCTCTGCTAATTATAGCTCTCGCCTACGGCTCGAGCTAGCAATATCGCCTCGGCTGTAATTATCAACTTAGCGCACTTATATCATAATGTACTATAGTGTGTTGTGTTCTTTTATTAGTGCTGTGAAATCCAAAACTTTTTTACAACGGGCGTAATATGTAAACTTTGCATTTCGTGATAGGATTATTTAATGTAGTAAGTACCTAGAAGTTAATATATTAATAACTATATTTCAAGGGCTTTCTGGTGATATATACATATAGATATATAATAATACAAATAAATAATAATAAAACAAATATATAACAATATAATATAATATTTAATAAATACTGTGAATATATAATAAGAATATGTGATAATGATCTAGCCGGCACGTACGGACCGTTCCACGAGTTTTCTTCAAACGCGTGCAGGGTTAACCAAAAATATATATATAAAGACACATGCTAGAAAGTTTACCATGAAATATACATTCTCCTTTCTCCCTATTTTAATAGATCTAATGCTCAGCAGACGTGCCACGATGGATCGTCTGCTGATAAACATATTCATCATTTTTCATTTCATCAGTTTGCATTTCTTTAATCTGAAAAGTTTATGTTAAAAAAATACTTAAAACATTATTTTCCGCAGACCTCAATTCATAAATATTTTCTGATCGTTTGTTTCAATTGTCACTAGAACTTAAAACTATTAATTTATTCATCATACAAAATTTATTATGTACACAATGACTTGTTTGGGTTTTTGCATGTACTACCACAGATTGCTCTTTTATTAAATTGAATTTTTAAAATTTATTAAATTTATTAAAAACAATGTTGGTAAACTTATCTTTTTAACAATAATAGATACCTACCTACTTTTTTACCTATTATTGTACATACTACGAACCTATTCCAAAACAAAATTTGACTTACCTAACTAAAACATACATTAAGTACCGGACTAAAATTCCAAAATGTTTACGTTTAGTTCTCTTTTTTCGCAGAAAACTTATTTATCGCATTATCCTTTCATCCCATTTTTTAAATTCACGCACGCATTTGCCTGACAGAGCGTCCGTAAACAACCTTCCACATCGAGCGTTGCCCGACAACTGACCAGGACCCAAAGGTCTATTTAATATCTAACCTGGTACGCATAAAGTCGAGAATAGCATGACACAGTTTAGAGTGGAAATTAATTTGAATTCGGGAGTCAGTTTTGGACCAAGTTTTATTTAATTACGCAAAAATTGAACATAAATTCAAAAAACTATTCGGTTACTTAAGTAGAGCGTAAAATTAGACATTTTATTAGGGAAAAATAATGTGGGGTCATCGCTGATAATTTCGAGTACTCGAATTAAAATGGTTTTTTTCGGTGTCATTTTTATTTTTTTATTTAAAAAAAATCTGATCTATTTTTAAAATTCTATTCGGTCATTGTGCTTCTCCTTGGTTGTACCCACACGTCAATATTTTTATTGTTATAGTTTTATCTTTCTTAACGACGGTGAGGGGCGTCGAAAATGACCTTTTTTGCGTTTTCTGCCTTTAGGCGCGCTCTGAAAGGGAGCTAGACGGAAAAAATCTCCTGAAAAGTTGTAACGACACGTTTTGCTAAAGTAGCTAAAGTACCGTCAAGCAGTAATGTGCAAACATTACTGTGTTCCGGTTTGAAGGGCAATGTTTCCAGAGAAATTACAGGGCTGAGAGATATAACAACTTAGATCTCTGGGTGACGAGCGCAGTGCAGTGCTAGGTAATGATTTGGACTCTTCATGTTCCAATAGCTGCGTGTCACTGTGCTGTTATGTGGCAGGCATGTTGCTTACCATCAGGCACATGTCCTGCTCGTCTCGTCACTTTTTATTTAAAAAAAAAAAAAAAAAGTAGAAAACGATAACAAATTTCGCAACTGTAAGTAATAACTAAATAGTCGCTACTGAATTTAGTCGCTACTGAATTTAGTCACTACTGAATTTAGTCGCTACTGAACTTAGTGACTGCTGAATTTAGTTGCTACTGAATTTAGTCACTACAACACGTACAATGGCCCAATAAAGGGGCTAGGTGCGGAAAAGACCCCGCTAAACTAACTAACTAGTCACTACTGAATTTAGTCGCTACTAAATTTAGTCACTACTGAATTTAGCCGCTACTGAATTTAGTCGCTACTGAATTTAATCGCAACTGAATTTAGTCACTACTGAATTAATCGCTACTGAATTTAGTCGCAACTGACTTTAGTCACTACTGAATTTAGTCACTACTGAATTTAGTCGATACTGAATTTAGTCGCTACAGAATTTAGTAACTACTGAATTTAGTCGCAACTGAATTTAGTCGCTACTGAATTAATCGCTACTGAATTTAGTCGCAACTGAATTTAGTCACTATTGAATTAATCGCTACTGAATTTAGTCGCAACTGACTTTAGTCACTACTGAATTTGGTCACTACTGAATTTAGTCGATACTGAATTTAGTCGCTACAGAATTTAGTAACTACTGAATTTAGTCGCAACTGAATTTAGTCGCTACTGAATTTAGTTGCTACTGAAATTAGTCATTACTGAATTTAGTCACTACTAAATTTAGTCACTACTGAATTTAGTCGCTACTGAATTTAGTCGTTCCTGAATTTAGCCGACTGAATATAGTCACTAATGAATTTAGTCGCTACTGAATTGAGTCGTTACTGAATTTAGCCGACTGTATTTAATCGCTACTGAATTTAGTCACTACTGAATATAGTCGCTACTTAAATTAGTCGCAACTGAGTTTAGTCGCTACTGAATTTAGTCGCTATTGAATTTAGTCGTTACTGAATTTAGGCGACTGAATTTCATCGCTACTGAACTTAGCCGCTACTGAATTTAGTCATTACTGAATTTAGTCGCTACTGAATTTAGTCGCAACTGAGTTTAGTCGCTACTGAATATAATTGCTACTGAATTTAGTCGCTACTGAGTTTAGTCGCTACTGAATTTAGCTCAGGCTGGAGGGGACCGCTTTTGCAACCAGGAGACCCCGGTTCGAATCCTGACGTTAATAGTCTCATGACTTCTTTTTTTGATCTTTTTTTTCTCAGAAAAATCATTACTGGGAGCCTTTTATCAACATATTTAATTCGTATCTAAGTAGTTAGATGGAGGTCTTCAGGCAATGAAGGAACTTCGTTCCATCCGGGTGTTCCTTGACACCTCTCAAGTTTGTTTTTATATACTATTCGATAATACATTTGTACATCCATCAATGCAAGAATCCTAGTGTTTTTTTTATTATCCTGTATTTAAAAACTTGGGCTAGCTTGTATTCACACATATTATTATATTATTCTCATACTTCGTTTTTGTCGTGGTAGGACTCATTCCAGAGTGATCCTGGACCTTTGCCATTTATTTTATCGCCAAGTAGCAGGTACCTAATGTGAAAAAATCACTGTGTTCGGGTTTGAAGGACAGTGGTTCCAGAGAAATTAGAGGGCTAACAGATAAATCACCTTATATCTCTAGATGACGAACACAGTGCAGTGCTAGGTAATGATTTTGGACTCTTCATTTTTAATAGATAGATAGATAATTCAGATGCGCTTAGTGTAAGTGGCTAGTCAGGTATTTCGCGCAGTGTAGTTCTCATTGTAATTTAGTTTGGTTAATCAATGTTCTGGCCACAGAAATCTAAACAATAAATTATTTAGATTTCTGTGGTTCTGGCCGCTGAAAAAATACAAAATCAATATTATCAATACCATAGTAGCTAAGTAAATAAATCACAGTACCTATAACTTAGTAGGTTATTACATAAATGCTTTTCTGACTTTGTTCAGTACTTTTTTTTGGTTACGTAAAACGTAAAAACGGAACTCTTGTAGATTCGTCAAGTCGGTCTGTCCGTCCGTATGTCACAGCCACTTTTTTCCGAAACTATAGAACTATACTGTTGAAACTTGGTAATTAGATATTGCGAACCGTATACTATAATTTTTGGGGATGCCCCATTCTTAGAACTGAAACTCAACAATTTGTGTTTTCGTCAAACCCAAACGTGTGAGATATCTTTGAATAGGTCTTTTAAAATGGTCTCTCTCAAAAATCTCAAGATTTCTAAGGTAATTTTTTTCTACATTGAATAATTTGTGCGAGAGACACTTCCAAAGTGGTAAAATGTATGTACCTAACTTCTAAACTAACTTCTACTCCACACTCCTGCTTGGCGGCAAAATAAATGGCAATAATGTAGTACTTCCCCAGGCAGACTCTGAAAACACAACCACTACAAAAAGTACTGAGTAAATACTTTAGTCAAAATATTTCTACTTTGCGGTAACCATGGGCAACAAATCCGCAAATGTCCATTTCTGTTCCCAGTCTGGCTGTGATTAATATTCTATTTCTCACTTTGTTTTGTGTCGTTATGAGTACTTGATAAGGTATGTTTTGCACTGTCTTTATTATCCCGTTTAATTTGAATTCCATTGGATACAGAGGATGAGCTGCGAAGTAATTTGAGCTTTGCAATATTGCAACTGGTGGACTCGAAATTGTTGGGTAACAATTTGTTGTCATTATCCATGTTTATTCATAATTCTTAGTTTACAGACGTTTTTCGTGTAATTTGAGTTCTATTCGCAGCCGTTTCAGTAGGTACTTTCTGACAAAATAAGGAGTAATTTGTTCTGGTAAAGCCTTAAATAGTACGAGTAAGTGTAAACTCTTTGGTCTCTCTTCGCTCTCTCTCTCTTTGCTCTCCTGTATACTTTTATACCACTTAACGTATACGATTTATGGGTCATGTCTCACGTGGGAAGCAGGGAGGAAAGGCGTCTAATAAGTAAATTTCGAAAAATTAAAACTACTTCTAATCGTGGAAAATTTTGAGGTCAATTGTCCACCAACTTGTACTGGGCCAGCGTGGTGGATTATGGCCTTGACCCTCTCCTTGCGAGAGATTGCCCAGATTCCCAGCAGTGGGAACATTTAGTGTGTTGTGTGGTCCGCCCCGACTTCTTTCGTGGTACATAATATAAGATATAGTATATAGCACTCAGGAATCACGTACATATCCAACGGTTCAAGAATTTTTGAAATCGGTCCGATAGTTCTTAAAACTAGCGCGTTCAAAAACAGCCTCTTCAGCTTTATATTACTAGAATAGATAACCGATAGAAGTTTAATATACCGTATTCAGTAAAAAAAATGATTCGGTGTTGTATCGATTCCAGAGTTACGTGGGTGGCGAGTGAGAGTCTCACCGACTACTTCCGACGTCTCATCCAAGATGAGAAGACGAGAGAGTTGCAAGGCTGCCACTCCTACCAGGACTTCTCCACCATCCCGGAGAACATCTGCGGCTCTCCCAAGACTGACTCTAAAGGACGGAGACTCTCGTACCAGCGAGCGGTGTCGGGGGAGGACCCTGTGCTGCCCACGAGATACCAGGACACCAGCTTGAGGAGGAGGAAAATAACAGAGACTTCTGAGGTAAGTGGTTTTAAGAGTATAATAATAGGTACCTCTTTTTCCAAATTCTTGAATAAATGTGTAAACATTTCAGAGACTAAATAAACAGTAAAAAAATCAAAAATAGCCTCGAACAGATTCTAAATAGTACAAGTGTTATTATAACGTAAAACAAACCTCAGTATTCACCTCTGAAGTAAAGCACTGTCTTGTGTCACGGGCAGCTTGGATCCCTCGCTTCACTCAGGCCTCTACAACTACCTCGCTTCGTTCGTGAGTTGACTCGAGTCCCTCGCTGCGCTCAGGATCCAATATGCCACCCATGACACAAGACAGTGCCTTACTCCCTTGGTGAATAATCTACTATTATAAATAGCTATCAGCTATAAATACTTTAAAACAAGACACACTACGTTTTATGTGGGGGAAATGTATTTACGCGTCGTGCGCCAAGGTCACGGGCGGTACCTATGTAGGGGCTCGACTCCAGTTTAGAGTGGAGCCTCTGCCGACTTAAACTACTGTTACGACTGTATGATGAATTCAAATGTTTGCAGTGTATCTGGGTGTTTCTATCTATAACAAGTGTGTATTTAAAACCATAGTACCTGGGTGACCGAGCTTTGCTCGGTTTAAATAATAAATATACTTAGATACCTACAGATAAAAGACTCCAAGAAATAAATTTTCTTAAAAAAACGAGAAGCCGTCTGGATTCGAACCCGGAGCTACTAATTCGTGACCGCCATGACCGCCCGACTTCCCATCTGAGCTATTAGGCTGTTGCGTCACACGGCGAAATTTACCTTCGCCTTCTAATGTCTAATGTGACAGTTTTCCATTGTCTAAAAACGCGCATAATATGCGTTTTTTTTATGAAACCTAGTTAGATCGATTTATCGTTCCCGAAAGCCCCTGCATACATAATTTCATCAAAATCGTTCCAGCCGTTTCCGAGATTCAGATTCTATATATATATATATATATATATATTTTTATAAATACATATTATTATAAATACATATTTATATACAAGAATTGCTCGTTTATAGGTATAAGATAAGTATTATATCAGCTATCTGCCCGCCATTGTACAAGCGTTGCTTAGTTTGGAGTCAGATGGTGTTGTGTGTGAATCGTCCACCAATATTTATTTATTTATTAAACGGTTCCAAAAGGTCCGCTTTCACAACCGCGGCAAGGGATAGCCACGGTTCCGCCTGCGTGGCCGCGATACAAAATAACATCGTGACCCCGTTTCGGCCGCTCCCTACAGGTGCCTTGTCCTTCCACTGAGAACTCGACTAATCAGAGTGCTCGCAGATAACCCTCATCTGAAATACTTAGGAATTCTACAAACCCAAGGAGAATATCAGCGGAGTAACCTTCCAAAATTGTCCAGTCTTTCTACCCTGAACTTTAAGACGCGCTGCTTGAATAGCAAGGAGCGCGAAGAGAAGTACCCTCCCTGGCCAAGCTCAGTCATCACACATCAAGAGAGTGCCAAAGAAAGTTGTTGTGTGATGCCCAGGATCCTCCACGTGGACGATCCCGAGCCTCGTATACCATAGCATTTACTACAGCAAAGAGAAAAATGTTGATATCCGACAAATGAAATGAATTCCACTTTATAAATCCTACTATCCTGCTAATATCATAAACGGGACAGTTTGAATGGATAGGTATATAGATGGTTATTATTCTTGCATACAAAAACTATCTAATGGATCTGTATAAAATTTGGTGCAGATATAAACTTTAGTTTCCTAGAACACAAAGGCTACTTTTTATTTGAGAAATACAGGGACGGGAACTACGAGGGCAAAACGACAGGGTGCTACTACGAAAATAATAATGATTTTGCATGTTGAAAGGGTACCGTGAACGTACCTACTGTTTTAATGAAACATGAATAATAAATTATATAATAAGAAATTAATAAGAAATTAATATTTCCAATGTCATCGAGCCACTTCAAACGCGTAAATTTGGATATTATTTTCGATAAAATTACAAAAGAAAATATTGCAATCAGGCATCTAATTGGCCTATAGCCTATGACGGCACGTATCGTTAAGCATCACTGAATTTTCATTATCATCAAAGGGTACGCTTTAATTGAGTACTGCATTTTGCATTATTTATCTCCTGGTTTTACCGTATATTCAAATTTTTGTCAAATGACTAACCCAGGAATTATAAACGATGTAGAAACGTTTTATAAAAAAAAATGTCTATGTTGTACTTTTGTCTATATATTTTTTTTTATTTCTCGTCCTAAAAAGTCTAGCCTCAACCATAGAAAAATTGATATCTGCAACTTTACCGCAGGAAGTAATGTTTACTAAAATGTTGAAAAGCCAATGCGGCATCGATTTTTCGAGACGGTGTGTGCCTGTACTCGCGTATGGTACAAATTTGCTCTCATCATTTTTCTGGAACTCGCAAAAGAAGTGTAGCTTAAATAGCTCCAACTGGTCCTGATATATACTCGAACAAAGCTCTAGTTAGTCTCCACTTCCTTTCTTTTTTTCTGAGTAAGCGCCCTCTATCATGGACCGCATCATCGCTTTACATCAGGCGAGACGTGATGTTGAGCGCAAACCTATCTTTAGTTCAAAACAAAATACAAACTAATATTTATTGTTGCTGGGATGCTGGGTTACTTAGTTGCATTCAAGTAGGTAAACTAGCGGTCCGTCCCAATTTGGTTTGGTTTGAACAATACTAATCTATGTATATAGTCGCCATCGTCATTGTATTGAGACGCCGTCTGTTCGAGACATATAAAACTTACGACCCGTAACATTTTTTGTGTAAAATCTAATTTGAGGTGCCATCTGTTCTAGATTTATTATTATTATTATATTATGGTCTATAGCGCTCAGGAATCTTGTACATATTCAACGGTGAAAGAATGTTTGAAATCGATTTAGTAGTTCCTAACGTTATCGCGTTCATACAAATAAGCAAATAACTCTTCAGCTTTGTCTGTCTCTATCTTACTATCTATATATATAAAAATCAATGCCACTTTTCGTTGTTATTGAACTCCTCCTGAACGGCTGGACCGATTTGAATGTTTTTTTTTGTTTACGTTTGGGTAGGGCCCTGGAAGGTTTAGATTCACTAATCAGCCCGGCAGATGGCGTTGCAATTGATATCTAGGTTATTATTCGAGCGAAGCCGGAGCGGGCCGCTAGTATTAGTATAGATGATGAATTATTGAGATGGCTAATCGAAATAAAAACTATTCTCTCTCAAGTTGGCTCAAATTACACATAATATATGCGAACTTTTGTGAACATCGGTTGATTGAAGAGTTCACCGGGAACAAACAACATGACACTGGATGTTTACAAATTATGATTTTTAGGTTAGGACAATTCGTTTAATGGTCTGTTTATCACAGACAGGCTGTATCCAAATTAAATACACTTTAATATTCATTGTCACCCACTGTATAGAGAATATATTTTCATATTAATGATATTCGTTATTGATTTTCTTTGTTCAGTAAAGGTAAACATCGTTAGACGTAACGCCAAGATGACAAAACAGGAACTAGATCAAATACATAAAAAATGCTTATTTACCAAAATACATACATATACTACATATCTTCGGAATATGGGATAAAAATTGTCTTAATTATCATTTAATTAATTTTTGTTGTAACAAAAGGCTGTCTTTTTTTTTTACTTTTAAAGGTTTACACTTGGCCGCCATTTCGCCTGATGTTAAGCGACGATGCGGTCTACGACGGAGCGTGTTTACCTAGAAAAAAACCCGATTTACTCTCGATTTGATGACACAAAGATTGTAACTATCGGGAAAACCCACTCAGGCAACGCATTCCACAGCCTAGACGTTCTTATCACAAAAGTAGAGTCAAATCTCTTCGTTCGTGTCTTTGGAACATCAACCATGAAACGATGTCACTTTTTCGAGCTACGAGCATTCCGATGAAAAAAGGACAGGTTGGGTTTAGATTATGCAAATCAGCTGCACACTCTCCGAAGTGTATCCGATATAAAACCGATAGTCTGTCAGATAGAGATCTGTCGTGTTGCAGCGGCGAGAACGTTTGATTCACGATAGTGACGATCGTAGGTTCTAATCCCATCTGCATAAGCAGCCCACATAATGTTCCCACTGCTGGGACTTGGATCCTTCTCTCGCAAGGAAAGAGTCAACTCATGATCCAGCACGCTGGCTCAGTGCCGGCCAGTCGTTGTAAAATTGTAAAATTGTAAAAAACGTTTATTTGTGCATAAAAACTAAAACTAAATAATACACTCACCGACTAAGCTAAAACAAGAGGGTAGACAAATTGTAAACAGACAATAAACTGAGTCGGTAAACGCTGAATTCCCACACTAGGGTGACCTGTGTTGTGGGAGTTCAGGCTTTTCCGTTAATAATATGACATGAGTAAGGTACTAATAAAAATAGCATATAATTTTAACAAAGTATCCCCTTCAATAAATAAAGAAAGTGGGTAACCTAGATACGGATGAACATGTGGGCGAGTGCGAAAGAGATGGTCGCGCACAACACAACATTACTTAACATATTACGTTGACGCATGACTTCGAAAAAATCTTGGGTCATGCTGGTTTCCTTACGATGTTTTAAGTTAGTGCAACCGTTTTTAAGTTTAACCATTTCTAAGTTAGCGAAATTCCGCACATGACTTCGAAAATACAATGGTGCGGGTGGGATTCGAACTAGGAGTTCCGGATCGGCAGACGCCGTTCTCCCGACTAGACCAGCCGTAATTTAGCGTAATCCCGCCAGCATCCACGCCGGTGTATTTCTCCAAGTACGACTTTGTCATCTCCACTGGATTTAAGTATGTTCCGAGAAAGACATTTCTTGAGGACATACGTTATCTACCAACCTGTAATCGGTCAGCGTGGTGGATTATGACCTTGACTATATCCTTGTGAGAAAAGGCCCGAGTCGCATCAGAAAGAATATAGAGTTTGCGCTTATGTTGTACAAATTACAGGATCAGATACAGACACTATATTATGAAACAAGACAAAAAAAACAACAAAGTATTACAAATTTTAACTTGTTTACTTGATCAGTTTATTACTAACAGAGTGGCAGTACTCGCGTAGTTTCCGTCGCATATTACCTACTTATCATTTTCATTCAATTTAGAACCCAGCGAAATTATAGTCTGAAATACCTGAACGGGAACAAAGCGGGTAAAACGGTGGCGCACTCCTAGTCATAAAGCCATATTTGAATGTGAAGTGACATTTGAACTGAGCTAAATTCATGGAGTTTATTCGGCAGATCTATCTTGTGCTCTCTCGATGGTAATAAAATATCATTTTAAGAGACGTGTTAACGGTGTAATTGAAGTTCATCAGTGACGCATCCGATCGGAATATTTTAATTGATGGCCAGACAGCACGGACAATTTTAAACGACTCTGATTTCGAAAAACATTCACCCCCTGCCATGAGCCTCAGTACCAGAAGGTCTCAAGCCTAAAAAAAGTTGCCTTGGCTTTGAGTTGTAACCGATCTCAAAAAAGTAGGAATTCTCAATGTATGTTTTTTTTTAATGTAAGTATGTATGTTACGCGATGGCTCCGCTAAAATAGGGTACCGGACTGGGTCAAAAATACACCATCCTAATTAGTCCGTCAGCTAGATCATGGAAAAATATTGGACACGTACTTTTTGTTTTTTCATAATATTAAAAATCGTCAAAGATATAGACCATCGAACTTCGAGAGTGGGGGGTCGCGACGTCACTCGTGAGTAAAAATCGTAGTCACAAGTGACGTCACGTGAAACTTGTAAGCACTGTATCTTCGTCATTTTTTGTTTGTGAGACAAAAGAAAAAATACGTGTAGGTACAATATTTTTTGGCAATCTAACTAACGGGCTACTTAGTTTTTTTGACGATTGTACCCTATTGTGAATCAGTTGTGCTGGTTCTTTTTTGTTTAGTAGATCACAGCTCAGAGGTGGTCCCGTCGGTCGAAATTGGTGTGGCAGTTTTTGAAATATGAACCAAGAACTAAAATTTGCTTATTTGTATGTATTTAGACGACACGACGTTATAATAGATTCTTATGAAATTTGGTCGGGTGTCTGAATGTAATTTTAAATTGCAGTCGGTTTTTGTATTTTTTGTTTAAAATAAATTATGCTCTCTCTTGTTTTTTAGCTTGAAATTATAGAGACAGCAATAACAAAGCCAAAGCCGATTTAGTTGGCAGTAGAATAGCGGTTTTTGATCCAATTTTTGCTAACAATTGTTCCGTCCAAGACGACACATTTTAAACTAATATTTGCATTCGTGGCTGGCCTAATCACTTAGTTGGTAGTTAAGTCTGCCTGCGTGCCATAGGTTGTAGGTCCCATACAGTGCAAATATTTATGTGATGAATACATATTTGTTATACACTACAAATATTTGTTCTGAATCTCTGAGTCTGGGTGTTTCTATGTATTTACGATTACTAGGTTTCTGGCAAAGGTTGTCGTATGGGATTACAAGCTTGGGGTTCGATGGTGTTTCCTCAGAAATCTCCACCAATATATATATATTATAAGGTATTACTTATTTGTTAACATAACACGAAGATTTGTCTTGGCCGGGAATCAAACCCACCTGAGACTCCGCAAACGGACTTTTTTTTAACTCATGTAGGTTTACACTTGACCGCAATCTCGATCTCGGTCCTGATGTTGAGCGACGATGTGGTCTACAATGGAGCGTGCTTACCTAGAAGAACCGATTCACTCTCGATTTGAAGACACCAAAATTATAACCAGCTGGAAAAATCCACTCACGCAACTCATTCCACAGTCTAGACGTTCTTATCACAAAAGCAGAGTCAAACCTCTTCGTTCGCGTCTTTGGAACATCAACCATGAAACGATGCAACTTCTGCGAGCTACGAGACCGCCCGAGAGCTATGCCGACTTACTGAATTCAGACGGAGACGTAGACTTCTGGTCTAGTCTTTGTTTGTGGGTGTATTTTACAAGTAGGTATACATTAAAGATAGGTAAGAATACTCCCAACTAATTCACTTTTCAAACAAAATAATTTAAAAATCAGTTCATCAGTTCAGGAGCTACAACGACGTAAACAGACATACACACACACCCTGACACGTCAAACCTATAACACCCCATCATTTTAGCGCCGGGGGGGTTAAAAACTGCAACAAGAGTCTATAAAACTGGTACCTAATCGTATGTTAAAAATAGCATTGAAGTTACACTTTTGGAACGAAGTGCCTTATCGCGCGTTATGAAAGGGAGCTAGACGGAAAAAAATCTCACGAAAAAGTTGTAACGTTTCGTGCCTGTGGCGTGATAGAATTAGAATACGATAACAAATTTCACCCATATCAACAATGACCGATTGGCGCAATTAGTAAGTAAGGGGTCACCTATGAAGATAGGTGCCCCCGGTTCGAATCTCGGTAGTTACCGCTATATTGTTTTTGTTCTTTTTTTCTCTCAACACTCTTTTTTAAAAAATTATATTAGTGAAATTTTACTGAAAGACTAGCGATCCGTCCCGGCTTCACTCGTGGTACATCATATATAGCCTATAGCACCCAGGAATCACGTTCATGTCCAATAGTGTTGTTTTTCTTTTCAAATCAGTTCTGTAATTCGTTAGACTAACGCTTTCAACAAACAGCCTCTTCAGCTTTATAATATATAGAAAGTATAGATGATTTACAATTGACCATTTTTCATTCAGTTTCTGAAGAATGTAAATGCTTTGACATATTTGAACATGATGCGACGTAGATACGGATTTAAAAGAAGCAGGGAAGGAACTAACACGGCCCAAAGTTTGTGACACTGTCGGGGCCATTATTCCATAATCCGCAAAACAAAACAGAACAACCGGACATTGAGCTCAGAAGCCTGCTATTTATCATAAACGGAGTGATACGTTGTACTGATATCAATCAAAACCTACCTATAATCGTTACGCATCCCATTAATATTATAAATTAATGTCAATAGTATGGATGTTTGTATATTTGGATGTTTAGATGTTTGTTGCTCAATCACGCCGTAACGTATGCTCGGATCAGGCTGAAATTTGGAATACAGTTACATAATAGTCTGGATGAACAGATAGGCTACTTTTTATCCCGGGAAAATAACGGGAATAACGGGAACGGGAACTACGCGGGTAAAATCGCGGGGAGCTGCTATAGTATCCTACTTCCTACTATAATATTATAAATGTCAATGTATGGATGTTTGGATATTAGGATGTTTGGATGTTTGTTGCTCAATCACGTCCTAACCTATGAACGGATCGGGATGATATTTGGAACACAGATAGATAATAGTCTGGAAGAACAGATAGGTTACTTTTTATCCCGGAAAATAACGGGAACAATGGGAACGGGAACTTCGCGGGTAACACCGGGGTGCGCTGCTAGTTACATATAATTATGAAAAGAGGTATACTAACATATTTACATATATATCAAATACATACAACCGGATTGATTACCTCCTCATTTTTTAAGTACCTACTCAAGTACGTCGTTGTGGCGGAACCCATCATCATGTATGCCTCAAGTGTATGGGCGCAAGCGGCAGACCTTGAGGAAAACAAGTCTCACTTGAACGCGATCCAAAGAGGTTTTGCCCAGAAAATCTGTAAGTCATACCGTACCGTTTCCCTAAAATCAGCACTTGCCCTTTCCGGTTTGCTCCCCCTGGATCTGAGGATACAGGAAGCAGCAAATTTGTACAGAGTAAAAAAGAACCTCTCCCAAGACTACCTCCCACCAGAAGTGGAACTCGAACGAAACGTTAACTACTTGGACCAAGCCCATCCGTCCACGCTGGTATCCGTAGAGTACGAGCTCCTAGAAGACACCTCCAATCTTCCAGAAGGACCTCAAATTTATACTGATGGCAGTAAGATTGAGGGTAAAGTTGGAGCTGCTCTAACATGGTGGGAGAACGGCAAAGAGGTCAAGAGCTCGACCTTCAAGCTCCACTCCGAATGCACAGTCTTTCAATCGGAACTCTATGCTCTTTGCCGGGCAACTCAAATGGTGTTAATGAGCGAAGACCCAGAAGTCAATGTCCTGAGTGACTCCAGATCTTCACTCGAACTGCTAAGTAACCCAAACACGAGTCACCCCCTGGCAAAGTGTATAAAGGAAAACATTGGACAGATAAATGCTGAAGGCAGATCTCTTCGTCTTTTCTGGGTAAGAGCGCATGTGGGCACCGTCGGCAACGAAAGAGCTGACGAACTAGCCAAATCAGCAGCTCTCACGGAATCACCCAGAGACTACGAGGGGATCCCTTTGTCCTACGTCAAACGCAAAATCCGCGAAGAATCGGTCAAGAAATGGCAAGATCGATATGAGACCTCGGACACCGGAAAAGTCACCCAGACGTTCCTCCCCGATATAGCAAACGCATATCGAATGATGAGAACCATAAAATTGACTCCCTTCCAGGTACAAGCGTTGACGGGACACGGAGGAATAGCAGAATACCTGTACAGATTTAAGCTTAAGAGCAGTCCTGCATGCGAGTGTGACCCCGACCAACCCGAAACGGTCTGGCACGTGCTAATCGATTGTCCCCGATTCATGGCCGCAAGACATGAACTCGAATCTATGATCGACAGAAGGCTGGTTGTCTCGGATCTCCATAACATCTTAGCAAATCCAGATAACAGAACACGGCTCCTGTCCTTCATGGAGAGCTCATTCCGCATAGCGGCCAAAAGAAACTCCACAATCTCAAATACACGCCCCCCCTCGCCACCACACCCTGACCCGCTGTCCGTGGACACAACGTGGAATGAGGTTCCCGCCCAACATAACTCCTCGAAAAGTATCTCTTTACAACAACTACTGGAGAACGCAGACCGAGGAGAGGCAGGGATCCGTATCCGCGGAGTGGCTCTCTTCATGGACAGCAACAAAGAAAGATTCGGAATAAGCTTTTGCTTCGCCTGGGAACGGAAACGAGCCCGTTTGTCACCTGGATTGTCTTGCCTGCTCAATGGGAGTACCGCAAAAGTTACAATGAAGCGGAAAACTTACGACGCCATGCCAGTGTGTGAGGTAGACGGCCACCGATTTCGGTTGGTGCGATCGAAAAACAAAACGATTGCACTAATAGAGTACTCGGAAGGCCGGACCCCTTTCACACAGGCAAGTGCGCTGCTCGCACATCTGAGCAGAAATGCAGGTGAAACACCCCGGGTGATAAGCGTGGATGCGATGGCAATCGAATACTCAAGAGCGCGAGTCGCAGACCGGCTGGGTTGCATTGAGGCCTCTAAACATCATGAGGTAGTCGTATATGAAGATAGGGGAGAAAATCTGAGCTTTCTCAGGGTCCCTTCGCACGACCAAACAAATGCAACTGACAGCTGGGGACATCCGGTTCCTAGTTCGACCATCCAAACCGGCTCCGAAAGAGCACAGCAGAGGGCAGCCACGGAAAAAGCCGCAGCCAATCAAAACGGTTGCCAAGGCACCAACACGACCTTCGTGACTGCCTTCAACGCAGCAGCCAGGAGCATACTCCGAATCTCATCCCACTCATCACCCCCCTTGACGTCAAGGACCCCCAACGCAGCTTCACAACAACAACTGAGCCGAACGAGAGCCGAATCGCAATAAAAACCAAGGCAAACATGAAGCTGCACGAGAGCGTGCCCCATGCGGTTGTTGCAATCTCACGGCACACGGGGACTTTCACGTACTACGCTGACGACACCGACGACGCCATCGGTCGGTTCGTGCGGCGAGCGTTGGCTGCATCACCGAAGACCATCCGAGAGTTCAACCTACAGATGGCCATCAGGGACAGAAATTCAGCCGTAGTGGGGGCTCTCGGCCGGGAGGAGGCGGCTTAGGCAAATGGCAAGGCAAAGAATCGATGTTGAGTCGATTACTAGCGGAATCCCAACCGGTAGTGATCGGCTCAACAGACGAGCACTAACTAGTATTAGGTTTAAAATGTTCCCAACTCCCCCCTTATTTTCCTCTTCTTCTAATTATCCAAGAAATATGTAAAAATAAATAAGATTTGAAATAACAAAAGTCACGGACCCCGGAGTCTGTGGGGTAGTAAATTTTGAATAAAAAAAAAAAAAAAAAAAAAAAAAAAAAAGTACCTACTCAAGTTAAAATGTCTGTATGCCATCCAAAGTTGTTACAAAAGATACCAATATTACTTGAAAGTACTATTACAATATTTGTAAGTAGATAAAATATAGTTTTACAGACTAATAAATAGTATATTAGTATAAATTGCTTAAGAACATTTATAAATGTTCCCAGACTCGGGCCTTTTCTCTTGTAAGTTTGATTTTACCAGCCGCATTTGACAGTACTATATGAACTAACAAGAGTCAGAAATGTCGCCTTCGTTGGACTCGACGCAGGCATCATTGTCAACAGTTGAAGAGAGTAGCTGCGAGTGTAGAGTCTGTAGAGCTCTATTTAGAGCAAACGTTATTCCGAGTTTGGCAATACTGGGTTATAGGCGCAGAGGATGGCGTGAGACCGTGAGTCACGCTATCCGTACATAAACGGGGCTTCGGCGAGAATCTAAAACCCATTTCGCTAGCTTCGATTTAATACACGCCGCGCCGTTTGTTCGTAAGAAGCGAACGATTTATGTGTTGAAAAGAGGCTGAGGTAAAAAAAACTGACTTGTCCCGTTGCGGTCTCGTCCAACACGTGCTATAAAAAACACTGTTCTGTAAAAAAAATAAAGTGGCCAAGTGCGAGTTGGACTCGCCCATGAAGGGTTCCGTTGCAGCAAGTAACAATTGCAACAATTTTGAGTTCCAGTTCTCAGTATGGGGGCAACCCTAATTTTTCTTTTTTTTAGTTGTTTTGAAGATTTATAATCTTAATGCGGTTCACAGAGTACATCTACTTACCAAGTTTCAACAGTGTAGGTCTCATAGTTTCGCCAAAAAGTGGCTGTGACATACGGACGGACAGAGAGACATGACGAATCTATAAGGATTCCGTTTTTACGTTTTACGGAACCCTAAAAAAAGTTACTTTGAATTGAATAGTAATAGCAATCGTATACAGCGACACGACAGTGACAGCTGCGGCTGAAAAACTCATTGCCAAGAATAAATTTGAAAAAGACAGTGACAGCAGAGTATATCTTTCTTGCTTTGGCACACTCGGTAGTCCCGAATATTTCTTTCACTTCCGTGCGTGACGCTGATCTTCATTCACAGCCCACGAAAAATCAGTGTTTCGTCCGATTTCAGAATCGTAAGATCGAACATTAGAGTCCCACGTGGAAACGGTATGCATAAGTAGGTCATCACCTCTAGCTTTAACAGTGAAGGAAAACATCGTAAGCTAACCGGCACGTTACAAGAAAGGCATTTTTTGATATCTATGCACTATATACTACAAGCATCCCGTGGTTTTACCCGCTGAGAACCCGTTCTCATTATTTTCCAGCAATAAAAGTTAGCCTAGATAAATGCTACTCCAGACTATAATCTGACTGTATTCCAAGTTTCAATCCGACCCGTATAACCGTACCGACGTGATTTGAGCAACGAACATCGAAATATTTATATTTATAATAACGGGAACGGAAGCTTAACACGAGTGTTAGTTAAATATAAATCAATAAATAAATATTGGTGGACAATTCACACACAACACCATCTGACCCCAAACTAAGCAGAGCTTGTATGATGGCGACCAGATAGCTGATATAATACTTATATAGTTTTAAATATGTACATACTTATTATACAAAGAAACGCCAAGACAAACATTTGAATTCATCACACAAATATTTGCACTGGGTGGGAATCGAACCCACGACCATCGGCTTCGCAGGCTAGCCACTAAGCCACGAGGTCCAGTTAGTTTATAAAATTAGTAGGATACCGCAAAAAGTTTCAATATTGTAGGTGCGAAGTACAAACATAAAAGAAGTATTTCAAAACATGAATTGAGCACAATTTTTATTCGAATCGGAATATTGAAGTCATCAATTACCTCGATTACTTCGAAACCAATTCTTAAAATGTTATTGGTGTTCCACCCCGACCAATCAACCAGGCAATCAAAAGAGGTGAATTAGTTTGTTTATTGGTAGGGTTTCTGTTGATGTTCGCGAAACGTTCTCGAATCATTGAAAGTAATAGGGTACAATCCTCAAAAAAACTAAGTAGCCCGTTAGTTAGATTGCCAAAAAATATTGTACACGTATTTTTTCTTTTGTTTCACAAACAAAAAATGACGAAGGTACAGCGCTTCGAAGTTTCGTGTGACGTCACTTGTGAGTACGCTTTTTACTCACGAGTGATGTCGCGACCCCCCACTTTCGAAGTTTGATGGTCTATATCTTTGACGAATTTTAATATTATGAAAAAAACAAAAAATACGTGTCCAATATTTTTCCATGATCTAGCTGACGGACTAATTAGGATGGTGTGTTTTTTAGCCAGTCCGGTACCCTATTGTCTGCAGTTAATATTTTTATCCCATGACGTTTTCAAAAATTTGTCCAACAATTTTGACGAACTTTTTTTTAGTTTAAGCAACACGCCTGCCCATAACAGCACTGTGTCCCGTAGCTATTGGAACATGAAAAGTCCGGATAATCACCTAGCACTGCACTGCGCTCGTCGCCCGAAAATATTACTAACGAAGTGATTTACAAAGGTGATTTTTAGCAATACAGCATTAATCCTTAGCCAATTAAACGAAGTGCGAAGTCGGGGCGGGTCGCTAGTTGTATATAACACATATTAACGATACATACATAGAAACACCCAGACATTGAAAATATATTTTTATGCATCACACAAATAATTGTTCTAGGTGGGAATCGACCCCACGACCTCCGGGTACAAGGTCAGATTTACTACGAACCAAATAAGACACGAAGCCAGCCAAAATAACTTAAGTATTATCTAATCTTACTTCGCCTATTGCAGAGATATCACAAGACAAAAAGATTTAGTAGTAGTAGGACTCTTGGCAGAGTCCGCCTGGGGAAGTACCACACCTTTGCCAGTTATTCTACCGCCAAGCAGTAATATGCAAACATCACTGTGTTCCGGTTTGAAGGGCAATGTTTCCAGAGAAATTACAGGGCTTAGAAATATAACAACTTAAATCGCTGGGTGACGAGCATAGTGCAGTGCTAGGTAATGATTTGGACTCTTCATGTTCCAATAGCTGCGTGTCACTGTGCTTTTATGTGGCAGGCAAGTTGCTTACCATCAAGCACATGTCTGGCTCGTCTCGTCACTATTTATTTAAAAAATAAAGATAATTCATCGTAAATGTCTGAGGTAACGAGTATAGTGCAGTGCTATGATTAGCTCGTGTTCAAATAGCTACGTAGCAGTTTGTCTTAATGGGCCTGTATATTAGTCGGCGCATAGTTTGCTCATCCAGTCATTTTATAATACAAAAAAAATCATATTACTTAAGCTCAATCTACACAATTTCAAGTTCAAAATTTGTGTAGTTGTTTCCGTAAATCTAGAGTAAATGTTCGTAAAAATCAATCAGTAAGATAACGTAACTAAAAATACCCGTCTGCAAAAACTCAACAGCTGAGCAACGCAATAACATTTTAACTACTTTCAATTTGCTTAGACAAACTATTATATGGCTAGATGCTTTAAGACTATTTTTCCCAATAATCAGATTGCTTTTTTCAAACACTTAGTTAAAGACACTTGGTTTTTTTATATATAAACCCATCTATACCTTAATTGTCGAAATCTATCCATTCGGACGAATACGTGGATACAGAATTTACAAACAACATAACATGCGCGAAACACAATACCCCTTTGTGGGAGTAGGTTCAAAAATACAGACGAGATATTTCGTGAAAAGGAATAATGTTTCATAGTCATTTCATAACAATGAATTTCATTTCCAATAATGTTTGCTACAAATTTTACATCAGAGAATTCTCAAAATAATGTTTAAATCAAAGATACATAATCCGATTTCGTTGCATTGTTTCAACGCGTTCCATACAGAACGTATCACGAGTATCTTATTCATAACAGCAGCACCTGTATCACACACTCTGTTCGGTATCTTCGATATTTTATCATTCATTGGTGATTTCATACATTCAAGTAATATTAATTAAATTGCAAATCACAAATATCTAAGATTTTCTAAAAATAAGATAATAAAGTTAGAAAGAGGTCCATACCCAGCAGTGGGATAGAGAAGGCTGTGAAGGCTGATGATGATAACGGTTATCAGAAAAGATTTAAAATATTCGTTAAAAATCTAACATTCTTGTTGTCTCTGCATGGTGATGTAGTCATCTAAAATTTAACGGCAAAGTGAATTAGTTACTAAAGTTTCATTCAGCAGCATTTGTTTGCTGATTATTCAATGACAGGATGTTTTTTTTTCAAGGTTCCGTAGCCTATTGGAAAAATACGTAGCATAATTGAAAAACTTCCACCAAAAATTGATTTGAACAAGATCTAGTAAGTAGTTTTTTGCTATAGTCATAAATAAAGTATTATTAAAACATCGACCAAAGTTACAACAAACTATATTTTTTTATGTTATGCTACTTGCTGCTATTCCTGGGCGCCCTTCATGGACGAGTCCAACTCGCACTTGACCACTTTTATTTGAAGTGAAAATCTCTTTGCCTGCGTTGTCCACGTTTCCATTCGCGTCGCCGATGCTCGAAAGTAGCGTTGTAGCGTCGGAATGGCAGCGGAGCAGCAGAGCGGAACCTGCGCCCTTTTAAGATAGGTAAAATCTGGTGTAAAATCAATAAAGAATCTAATTTAAGTACTTATTACCACTGATGGCAATTGTCTGTTGATAATTGTTTGTTATTGTATTATAGTTACGGTGGTCTAGTCGGGAGAACGGCGCCTGCCGATCCGGAGACCCCGGGTTCAAACCCCACACGCACCACTGTCTTTTCGAAGTCATGTGCGTAATGCCGCTAACTTAAAACGGTGAAGGAAAACATCGTGAGGAAACCGACATGTACCTAGAATCTTTCGAAGTCATGTGTCATCCGCCAACCCGCACTGGGCCAGCGTGGTGGATTATGGCCTTAACTCTCTCCTTGCGAGAGAAGGCCCCGAGTCCCAGCAGTGGGAACGTTTAGTGGGCTGTTGATGATGATGATGAATTGTTTGTTTCTGTTTCCTAAGTGTGAAAGTTCCCGAAGATCCCAATCTTGGTTTCTTCAAGTCGAGAGTAAATCGGTTTCTTCTAGGTAAACAAATAAATAAATATTGGTGGAAAGTTTCACACACACACCATCTAGCACCAAACTAAGCAAAGCGTGTACTATGAGAGCCAGATAGCTGATATAATACTTCTAAACTTTTAAATACATCAGCCAGACCCACTACACCTACCGGTAAACTTCTGGCGCTATGGTGGTAAGTGCAAACGTACCGTCGTGTCGTTAAAACATATTACAGTTTGTATGTTTCGTCACACGAAATGAGTTTCTCCATATCTATGATTTATACTTTCGATTGATTTCAATTTCCTGCTAAATTGGTTCATTCAGTTACTTTTACCATTATAAAGCACATAACTTTAAACTATTGCGTTTAAAAGCCCGTTAGAAAATATGAGCTTCAAAATCCAGGTTGTTTTTCTTTAGGAATTAATAAGTTGAGTTCACCAACTTTCTAATATGAAGTTTCATTTTCCGTCGGCAAATGGCCCGACGGGCGCAAATGTGCCAACGCGACGGCCGTCGGAAATATTCAGACATTGTTCTTTACGTATTTATTTGTTGTAAAACAATAAATATCGGAGTGAATCGATCTTTATTGTTATTTACTAATTTCAAACATCAAAACAACAGGGAAATTAAAAAAATTAACGTTCATTTCCCACAACCACATTGTTTTGAGAGAGAGAGAGTGTTTAAAATCATAATTTGTTTCTTATTTTCCCAGTAAACACAACATTTTACAGAATTTAATCTCTGAATTTCACTTGGGTCGTTAAATATTTTTTTTCACTCAAACATTGTACATACCTTTTTATGGAAACTTTCCTGTAACTACGTAGGTCGGTGTGTAGATGCAGTTGAAACGGAAGAGTACTGACATCTGCCTCGCACAAACTACAGCGACCAATGGGAGCTCAGATTTATCACCTATTGGACAATTATTAATTGCAATGCGTCCCACCTATTGCATACTGAAATTGCATGAAAAAATGTCCAAAAATTCAAAATAAGCGTTAAAAAGTTTGAAAAGTTCGGAGACTAATACAGGGTAATTAAATGTCAACGTGTAGTTTTTAGTTTTAGTTAAAATAAAGTTTGAAGTGAGTTGTAGGGGGTGGATTAGGCAGGTAAGAGTGGGTGGCGGAGGAGGCACCTGTACTCGTCCTGCGCACTGTGGACTCGCGTAGAAGCCTGGCTCTATAAAAACAGCGGTCTGCGTCGGTCGTCTTCAGTCTACGGAAGCAAGCATCGCGAACAAGTCCTACCATTGTGACAAATCAGTCATTATTGTTCTTTCTACTCCAAGTTGAAGTTATTTTCTCGCGAGTAAATTCAGTTTCGAGTGACGGTTTCAGTTCTTGAATTCAGAGACAGTTAGCTGATATTCTGCGCAATTTTCTTTTTGATTTTCCGTTTGATTTTCCGTTTTATTTTCCTTTTTATTTTCTATGTTTCAAACTTTTGAGTGATTTAGTTCGTTTCGTCAGCTGAGCGGCCGCTACGTAAGTATTGTTCTTAACTGAGATTTATGATTTCAGGTTCTTTTTACTGCTGGCTACAAAGTGCGATTTTGATTATATTTTGTAATGTGTTTTGTTTAGATTTGATGTGTTCTTTTTAGGTGTTGGGTCGCTGTTTTAGAAAACCGGAGCTGAATTTTGCGTCTTTTAGTGCGATTGGTCGAGAAATGTCAAAAATTAAACAGTTTTATTTTAAAATTTGATTTTATTCAAAAATACGACGGAATTTTTGGTCGCGTGAAACTTTAGTAATTTTATTGGAACACGGCGGTTAATTCAAGTTAAATTTTTCTAAGGTGTGTTGGGGAAGTAAAAGTAAAATAAATAATTGTTCAATTATTTAATTTCAATTATTTAAAATTAATTGGTCATGCTTAATCGGGAAAACCGCGTATGAAAATGTTGTACTATTATTGGAATTTAAATTAAATTTCCGAATATTCTACGAAAATTGAGCATTTGCAGTGTACAAAACATTGTATGCCCTTTGGGTCGGGCAGGTTTTTATACAGGGACGCGAGGGTCACATCAAATTTTATTTCACTTTTCATACGAAAGGTCTGAGTTATTTTTGTATGTTTTAATTCAATACGTGGTTTGTGTTTTTTTTCTGCTGGCGAATTGCTGTGCTGCAACATACTTCAAGCTACTTCAGAGACGTACTTCTTAGCATTCCATGGATTCACCGTGCGGGTGCCGGGTCCATCGTGTGGCAGAGAGAGAAATATCGAATAGACCCCAAGACTTGTGACTCGGGTAGTAGGTTTAAAAGGGGCCCCTTATATTGACGTACGTCAACACTCACCTTCACTACTCGTATTTCTCTCCCTGCCCAGCCAAATCCGATATGATCCTACTAGTGCAGCTTTAGATACTCGTTCTAGTATAGAACTTACTGCACTTCTGGACAATCCAAGGTCTTTAAGCAGGTTATAGAGAGATTTTGCTGGTATACCTCTCGCTCCTACTTCTACAGCGTATAAATTAACTACATAGCCATTTTTTGTTAATTCATTTTGCAGGTCGTAATACTTATTTTGTTTCATCGCGTGGTCTTTAGGTATATTAGTTTCCCACGGTACGGTAAGTTCTACCATGACTATGCGTTTCGTAGCCCTAGAAAAAAGGAAAATGTCCGGTCTGGATGACGAAACACCCACATCCTCTGGGATTTTGTAGTGCTTTTCATACGTGTCCATTAAAATAGTCCAATCAGGAGCTGAACCCAGGATTGAGTAAGGCTTGTTCTTGGAGTTTGAAGTTGAGCCCTCTTTTACAAAGTTAATTTGTCTTTTGTTTATCGTCAATCCCTTTTGGGCTCTAGCTACCGAAAGGCTTACGGCTTCACGTATGATTTCAAGTACTCTGTCATGGCGCTGTGAGTAATGACCCCTATTAAGGAGCACCTTGCATCCCACCAATATGTGCCTTGCTGTACATATCGCCTCACCACAAGTATAGCAACATTTTTCAGAGGCTTTTCCCCACCTTACCAAGTTACTCTGGTCAGGGAGGGTCATTTGGAAAGCGTTCAGATAAAATTTTAATAAGGCAGGAGACCAGTCATATAGCAAGGTGCGCCACTTCAAAGCTAATGGGATACAAAACTCACCTATGGTTAACCACTCACTTTGCATTTCTAAATTCATAGCGTGCACTTTGTAACTATCATTTTCGTCTTGTTGTAGAAAGTTTTTTACCATGTCTCGGTCTTCCCTTTTCTTACTCGCACCCAACCCAGCTGTATTTACTTGCGCACCTGCCATAAATTGTTTGTGGAATTGAAGTCTAGATTCAAGGTCCGAAGCACTTTTGTCTTTTGGGAGAGATGCAATTAATTCGTCTTTCGACTTTCCCAAAACATGCGTTTTTGTAACTCTTAGGTGTTTGTAGAGTTCAGATGGTTTTTTTAGTTTCAGCCCAAAACTATTGTGATCCCTAAAGAGAGTAGAGGGATCAGCCGGATGTGCCAATCCAAACCATGACTTCAATATCTTTATTAATATTGTGTTTCTACAATTTCTCTGAAATAAATCATTTTTATAAAAAATATAGATTGTATTATTTTACAAAAAAAAAATCCATCGTCATTTGTATTTTCAAATAGACTATGAAAACTAAATCGCGGTATCAGTTGATTTAATTGTTTTAATTAAATAGTACAGAAACAAGAAAAAAAAACTAAAAACAAATTTAAATTTAGTGCAAACTTCATTCCTCCTAAATTTGTAAAAGAAGTCTCCCTTTTTGACACAATAGGAATTTAAAACGAAATTTACTAAATCAAATAAAAAATACGAGTAACAATACTAGTCAAACTCAACAGTTAGATTACCTACTTCCAAAAAATAAAATATGTTTTCGAAAAAAAAGTCTTGATTATGAACCAAAAAGCTAATAAATATTGTTGCTTCTCAAAATAAGTTGCACTTTTTATTTACGGAAAGATTATTGAATTAGATATTATGATATCAAACTTAATCGCTAACAAACAATAAAAATATGTTTTCTAAAGTAATAAGTTAAAAGTAGTTCCCAATCCCGTTTTTTTCCTGGGATAAAAAATAACCTGCGTTAATCCAGACCATTATCTATCCATGAACCAAATTGTCAAATTTTCCGGAAAAAAAATATTGCTGACATGTTGTTCCGATGTTATATTTTTTTTTAAGTTTTATTGAGACATCTCAAGTAATATTTTGTTATCGGGCAGAGCCTTAATTAACAAAACTAAAATACAATAAGAACTTATACTACGGTAAAAAACGTAATTTTGCATCGAAAGAGTAACAAACCTAAAATTTTTACGATTATTTTTTCCGAACTTAATATTAATTGTTTGTCCGCTTCTTGGACTTCTAAACTACTTAATAGTCAACAAGTTCGAAAACGTGCTAAATAGAAATAAAGCTCATTAAAGAACAATTAAAACACCTGTAAAAAATATAGTGTAATCTAGATACTTAAACATACAAAACCTCGGTAAAAGAAATCAAATATGTCGATTTTTCATAAAGTTATTGTATTCAAGTTCGAAAACGTGCTAAATAGAAATAAAACTCTTAGACACATCTGCGATAACTCATTCGATTCGAAATGACGTCTAGAAAAAATGTTTTTAACGGTTTATTAGCACATAAAAAATTGCGATGGTTAATAGCAAAATAAGATTACAAAAAGCAGGTATTTAATTATTTTTAAATAATTTCTTAACTAATGATACTTAAGAAATTTTGAATAAAAATCCTGAAAGAGGCGGAAATTTCTAATATAAAGTCTTACTTCCTAGAACTCTATCTTTATTATTTATACTTTACTTTATATATACTTTACTTTTATTTATACTTTTTTAACTCTAAAAGTAAAGCTTCCGCGAGGTCGCTACGGTTTAGACACGTCGCGTCGGCGTCGTCTAAAAAGCATAAGCGGCATATCAAATAAAACATTGATTTTACAGTATTAAAGAACAATTAAAACACTTGTAAAAATATAGTGTAATCTAGATACTTAAACATACAAAACCTCGGTAAAAGAAATAAAATACGTCGATTTTTCATAAAGTTATCAATGTTAATTTAGTAATATTTTTCCGGTCTCTGTTTTTATAAATTACGGCATAATAGTTTAAATAATTAGTCAATAATTGTTTCGCTTCTTAGAGATCTTCTCATTTAAGTACTTCATAAAGTAATATTTTTTTTTAAAATTAAATTGTATTATTTTGGTAGTTATGATTTGTTTTACTTCAACAAAAACAGGAATTTTAAAAATATGGTACCAGATATTATTTTTTTAGTAATTTCTTACTTTTGCTGTTTTTGCGTCTAATATAGGTATGAATTAACATTAGAAGGAAAAAACCACTTGTTAAGAAATTGTTTAAGGAAAAACCAGGCTATCTTGGGATTTTAACAGTAATTTTTTTACCATTTTATTGCATTCTTATGCATATTGCATACAAAAACAACATTATTTAACCTTTGCAAAAAGATGGTAAAAAAATACTGTTAAAATCCCAAGATAGCCTGGTTTTTCCATAAAACATTTCTTAAGAAATGATTTTTTTTCCTTCTAATGTTAATTAATACCTATATTAGACGTAAAAACAGCAATAGTAAGATATTCCTAACAAAATAATAAATGGCTGCATATTTTTCAAATTCCTTTTTTTGTTAATGTAAAACAAATCATAACTACCAAAATAATACAATTTAAATTAAAAAAAAAATATAACTTTATGAAGTATTTAAATGAGAAGATCTCTAAGAAGCGAAACAATTATTGACTTATTATTTAAACTATTATGCCGTAATTTATAAAAACAGATACCGGAAAAATATTAGTAAATTAACATTGATATAACTTTATGAAAAATCGACATATTGTATTTCTTTTACCGAGGTTTTGTATGTTTAAGTATCAAGATTACACTATATTTTTTACAAGTGTTTTAATTGTTCTTTAATGGTGTAAAATCAATATTTTATATGATATGCCGGCTTTTCAGACGACGTGTCTAAACCGTAGCGAACTCGTGGAAGCTTTACTTTGAGCGTTAAAAAAAGGGTATAAATAATAAAGATAGAGTTCTAGAAGTTAAAACTTTATATTGGAAATTTCCTCTTCTTTCAGGATTTTTTTTCAAACTTTCTTTAGTGCCATTAGTTAGAAAATTATAAAGGAATAACTAAATACCTTCTTTTTGTAATCTTATTTTGCTAATAGCTATCGGAATGTTTGATGTGCTAATGGATCCTTAAAAATTATTTTTTCTAGACGTCATTCCAAATCGAATGAGGTATCGTACATGTTTCTAAGAGCTTTTTTTCTAATTAACACATTTTTGAACTTGTTGACTATATAAGCTGTTAACCGAATTTAATCAAGTTTTTCACACCGTGTACAGTTTCATCCAACTTAAAAGACGGAATGGAATAGTTTTAATTTCGATTAATGGTTTTTATATGATAACATCCGAGCGAACCCGGAACGGGCCGCTAGTTAAATGATAATGTAGATCGCGATTAGGTCCCGTGTAATATTTCCAATACCTATAAGATATAATCGTAAACATGTCAAAACTAAAAAAACATACAGAATGTTACATACTTACTCACGAACGAAATACTTACGATACATAAATGTATTTAATACACTTAGAAAAAACTTCAATTCAAAATTAAATTCAGACACTCACAAAAATTGCAATAACATTTTTAAAAACAAACTACAGATCCACAAAAGGCGATCTTATCGCTAAGAGCGATCTCTTCTAGATAACCTTTTGACTCAAATGGAATCTATTTACAATAATTACGATTTAAAAAAATCTACCATCAAGTCATCCTGATATGGTAAAACAAAAATTATTTTGTTGATATTTCTAAAACCACCGCACTAATTTCATTAAAATGTATGGATATGAGACTACCTCTGAATTATATTCTACTAAACAAAATAGATCCATTATAATCGACTCACAATTGGCGGAGTTATTACGCAGCACACATACAAAAAAAAACGTAAATGAGAACTTCCTTCTTTTTTGAAGACGTTTTAAAACATCCAACATTCACATCCACCACAAAAACTTTTGTAATTGGAGGGAATTGAACCAACACTCGATGGCTTAGTAGGAACTTACGTATAATAATTAGGCATAAAATAGGCATATTTTTCATAAGATATAGATATTTATCACCGGCAGTTTGACTCCCATTAAGTACGCGAAACTAATTTATATCTCCTTTCGTAGCGGCGTCACATTTGTAACATTTAAGGCGTGAAGTAGCATCATTTTTTTGCCGTAATGTGTGGGTCTTAGAATTTATATAAACTAGTTTCTCATTGTATAACTTCGCTTGAGAGGCAGGCTGGGAAGATACACACATTTATTACAAATTCTATGTATCCATACGGATATTCATAAAATTAATAGTAAGAGGTAATCTCTGAACGTTTAAAACGATTTTAAACACTCGTAGAATTTACACGTTGACTAAAGAAACCACATTATTTGTGAGTTCCATGCTACTAAAGTAATAAACGCGATAGTTTATGAAAATGTATAGGTTTATGTTTAATACTACCTACTGATAGGATTTGTATGCAATTTGGTAAATCGATAGATAATGGTCTAGAGCTCTAGAGTCTAGACTAACACATAGACTATTTTTTATCCCGGGAACCGATATTTTATAACGTGTTCGGGAACCACGCGTGTGAAACCATGGGGCGCCGCTAGTCGGCTATAATATTACTTTTCCCGGTACTCTGATTCGCAAAATAAGTCGGAGGAAAAGCGGTCGAACGAAAAAGTTTCTTATGAATGCTGCCGCTGTCTTAACGAAGAGAGATATATGATCGAGTTCTAGAGAAAAGTTTAAGAACTTAATAATGCCTACGAAAAATCAGCTCCAGCTTATGTCTACACTTTTACATATTGAGCAGAAAGTATTTTTTTATTTTAAATAGTTATCCAAAAAAATTTACTTCAATTTAAAATTAAAATCAACCAAATTTCATAAAAATCTATCACCGCATGCATACATGAAAGAAAATTTTAGTTTTTTGTTCTTATTATAAAACCGCCTCACCGATTTCGATTAAATTTATATGGAACCAATTCTGAAGTATAATCTACCAAACTAAAAAAATTAAATTATATTTTAATTTATTAATAATTACCAAACAAAAAATGGCGGCGCTATCGCATACCATACACACAAAAGAACATACAACCGAACATTTTCCTTTTTTTAATTCGGTTATAAATGTCACACATTAAAGATGAAGCCGTAGCAGCCTAGTGGCTAGAACATGCGATTCACAAAGTCGTGGGTGCGAATCCCATCTGCACCGCAAAGTATTTGTCCAAGTGCAGGTGTACAAGTTTGTCATTCACCTGGCTTTGACGGTGAAAGAAAACATCGTGAAGAATACGCGATTTACATCGTTTATAGGGCACGGTTCATACCCACCTAAGTTTTGCTACCAGCTCTGGGAATACGACACTTATAGCCGGCTTACATTATTTTAGTCCAGCGACCCAATCCAGCGCTGGATTGTATGCTGGAATAATGTAAACCGGCGCAGGAAAGCATTGGCACTGGATTGATGCTTTCCAGTGCTGTACTGGAATAATTACATAGAAATTACAGGGCTTAGAGATATAACAACTTAGATTTCTGGGTGACGAGCGCAGTGCGGTGCTAGGTAATGATTTCGGCTCTTTATGTTCCAATAGCTGCGTGTCACTGTGCTGTTATGTGGCAGGCATGTTGCTTACCATCAGGCACATGTCCCGCTCGTCTCGTCACTCTTTATTTGAAAAAAAAAATGTAAACCGGGTATTAAGACACATAAACACACGTAACATAAAAGTTACATGGTAGTCTACCACACAGCCCGACACCGACACAAAGCTCACGCTCATATCCTGTCCAACTGGAAATATCAAACCGTCCGGTTCTCCAGTTCATTACCACCAAGGCTCTGCAGGCTGTAATAATTCCCTTCCTCTAAAAGATTTTCCAACGAAATTCAACAAGGAAAAGAAAAGTTTAAATAAAAATTAAAATGCCTTTAAATACCTCTCCGGGCTGAAAAGACGTCGTTAGCATCACTGTCATTGCCTATGTACATAAGCTATCATATGCAATATCTAAGTTGTAAAAAAGATAAAAATGTTAGTGGACATTTATCGCACTCCACCATCTAGCCTAAAATTAGGTAAAGCTTGTACTATGGAAGTCAGATAGCTGATGTAACTTATAGAGTTGTAAATACATACTTCCAGACAAAACAAATATTATTTGTAGGCGGACTTACTACCGACTAAGCTACCAGAACCCTGAAAAAACCCTGAAAGCGAAATCATAACCCTATTTTCGACGCAATAATTTTTACAACAGCAGTATATTTGCACTTTACTGTTTATCGCATGATGTTAAGCGACGATATGGCTTGCAATAGAGCATGCTTACCTAAAAGAAACCTATTCACTCGCGGCTTGAAGACACCTAGATTGTAATCATCGGGAAAAACTCACTCAGGCAACGCATTCGAGACACTTATTACGAAAATGGACTCAAACCTCGGTCGCGTCTTTGAAACGGTGTCGTTTTTTTTATCAGCAAACTGTAATACATTCGAATTCATTTACTAGATTTTATTATCTCCATTAAAACAGAATATAAGCGGCTGGTTAATAAGAGAAACTGTGAGGCTGACTCTCGTTTCCCCTAAATTGAGTGTAACGTCAGACATGAGATACAATCTACCGTCGAAAAAGCCCGTCAGCAAAAGTCTCCTGCAAAAGGTTCCTCCTAAACGTATCACTAGGCATGATGAGAGAAATATTGGAACGAATCAAATACCCGCTCAGCCCGGGCCCTAGGCGGCAATAAATTCGAACTTTACACTGTGGCTCGGCTCTACGCTTTCAACCGTAGACATCTACGTGTTTCTAACAAGATACGGGTTATTATTTCGCGTCCATATCACGTATTATTTTCAAATTTTTGGACATATTTTTTGTCCCGGCGATCTTCGTTCCGTTTTACGCGTATATGTATATTTTTGAAGTGAAAACTTCTTTTGGCGCGCCTAGACAGATTTTTAGTGGGCTGTGAATTGAATTCTACCGTCACGCTCGGGTATGATAAGAAATCTTTGGGTGAACTCGGAACCATAGCCATGGGCATCTAGAAGTGCGTCAGCCAATGGGAAATGCTAAAAAGGCGTGGCCTGCCCATCATGGCATGGCCATCTAGAAATGCGTCAGCCAATGGGAAATGCTGACGCATTTCTAGATGGTCATGCCATGACCAGGCCACACCCTCCAGTTACACCCGTGTAGTTTCCAAAGTAAGCTATCAAATTCTGAGTTATATGTAAGTTTTCACTTCTATCGGCAGTTCCTATGACTGCCAATTTTTTTTTTACTTGACCGTTCAACATCTACACATACTATTTTGTTTTTCTTTAAATAAAAGAACCCTTAGTTACTTCTTTTAACATCAGCTATTACAAAGACTACCCGGTACCAACAGCCAGACACACACAACCATATTGTTTTTTTTTTTCAAGTACCGTGTATACTTTCAAATGCAATTAGTGAAAATCTGTTAATTTAGAATAACAAATAGAACTTCATTTTTGTATATGCTGGTTAACTCACAATTTGGGTGCGATTTGTCATAGATCCGTCTTAAGTTTCCGACGGGCTATTGCACCTATAGTTTAACAAATAGTTCATTGAGTAACTTAATAAATAAAAATATGTAATTGTTTGAGACTCAATTCCTTCCTGATACTATATTACATGCTACAATATAACTATGTACTTACACTAAGCACAGCAGAATTATCCACAGACTAATGAAGGTCTAAAGATATTCAGGATAATCAAGTCCACTACTAGTCGGAAATGCGCCAACCATACTGGCGGCATTATCACGCTGAATGGCAATGTTTATACTTTGGTTGAAATGAACACCAGCATTTTGGGCACGCGTCGCGTCGACCACGCGCTCCGAAAGGTTTTTGAAATGAAATGAGCTTCCGGTCCCCAGGGGCCCATTGTCTTAACACCAAACGGCTCAAATACCCACTTCCGAGGTTTGCTTATTTGCGTTGTTAATCTACAATACAATACAATACAAAACACTTTATTGGCACCACAAAATTGACAACAAGTAACACATAAAATAACAAACAAAATGGGCACAAAAGGCGATCTTATCGCTAAAAGTGATCTCTTCCAGATAACCCTTTGTATAATGAGGAAACTAAATTTGTACATAATATTTTGGACAGTGGTGCAACTAATGAAATAAATAAATACACATACTTACTAATTTTATGCTATATAAATGATTTAGATTACAATCTACCGATAGATTTTAGACCATTTTCACATTTTAAAGTCAAAGTAGCACAATAAATATGATGTAACAGCGCATAAGTTGTATTGGAACACAAACATAAGTTTTTCTCAATATGAGGGTTTTTTTACTGGCAACACGGGCTTAAAGAACCTTTTTTAAGGGTCGTCGCAAACTTCATGAAAAACTACGCAATTTCTTAATGATAATAATATTTTCGGATACCTAGCTTTACTGAATTCAATAAAAAGCAATTCGAGTAAATATACTCGAATTGTTTCTAATCGCACTACTTAAAAAAACTAATATTATACATACATAAGAATTCAGTATTAGCAAAACTAGAATTTTTGTAGTGGTAGGACTCTTGTCAGAGTCCGCCTGGGGAAGTACCACACCTTTGCCAGTTATTCTACTGCCAATGTTGGCACATGTGTTCCGGTTTGAAGCGAAATGTTTCCAGAGAAATTACGGGGCTAAGAGATATAACAACTTAGATCTCTGGGTGACGAGCGCAGTGCAGTGCTAGGTAATGATTTGGAATCTTCATGTTCCAATAGCTGCGTGTCACTGTGCTGTTATGTGGCAGGCATGGTGTTTACCATCAGGCACATGGCCTGCTCGTCTCATCACTCTTTATTTAAAAATAAAAAACTAAAACCTACTGAGAACTACACTACGCTACATACCTTATTACTCACACTAAGCACATTTGAATCATCCATAGACCAATGAAGATCTAAATATTATCAAGATCCTCAAGTCAGCGGCAATTAGCACTGAATAAAATACTGTTTCCCCTAATTATCAATGCTTAATTTTATAAAATGTTTTACGCGTGTTTCTCAATAGTAATTACCTAAACAGAATTTAAATGTTGTTTTTTACCTGTTGTTTTGTTAAAATAAATTATGTCTTTAAACTAAATTTAAATGTTTACGTGTTTTTTTTAATGAATTCTGACATTGTACAGGATTTAAAAGTTGAACTGTATTTTTTGTTTCTCAATAAAAAAAAATCTGAAATATTACAACATTTATTCCAATGTTTTGTTTTCAAATTGATTTCGAATCCCAAAATGTTGATAGTTATATCGTCTCGGCTAGTGTGCGGCCGCCCTGTGGCCGACTTGTTTCATCCGAGTTACGTTCCGTCCCGGAGTCTTATCGAAATTTCCCGGATTAAGATATAAATTTAATTAGTTTTATAATTAAGTCCTCAATTCGCTCATATTTCGTTTTATACGTATAATCTTGGGACGAGTTCCAGGATAATATGCGGTACATTGGCTATTAATGAAATGGAATTTTGGTAAATCTTTTTTTGAACGCCGTCGCTGACGCGCGCACATTTGTATCTTGGGGGTTCTGTGACATTTTTGTAACTATAGTACGTTTACAGTGGACCGCCTTGCCATCGGATTTTAAGGTGATTTGACGTCATCTGAGAAATATACTTTGGGTCACCCGCCGACCAGCATTTGGGCAGTGTAGTGAATGCCTTTGCTCTGTTTGTGAAAGAAAAAGAGTAAGTAGTGGTAGGACTCTTAACAGAGTCCGCCTCGGGAAGTACCACACCTTTGCCAGTTATTCTAACGCCAAGCAGTAATGTACAAACATTACTGTGTTCCGGTTTGAAGGGCAATGTTTCCAGAGAAATTACGGGGCTTAGAGATACAACATCTTATATCTCTGGGTGACGAGCGCAGTGCAGTGCTCGGTATTGATTTGGACTCTTCATGTTCCAATAGCTGCGTGTCACTGTGCTGTCATGTGGCAGGCATGTTGCTTACCATCAGACACATGCCCTGCTCGTCTTGTCACTCTTTATAAAAATAAAAAAAACAATTTATTATAATTAGTAGGACCATTGTTAATATTCCGCAGTTAGTCCGTCAGTCTTTCTGTGCAGTACGTCTATCTGACTGTTTGTCACCACTTCACTACGCTGTATCACATGAACCGTGATAGTTAGTTGAAAGTTTCACAGATCACTGTTGCCG
Organism: Ectropis crepuscularia; assembly: GCA_963693475.1. Lineage (NCBI taxonomy): Eukaryota > Metazoa > Arthropoda > Insecta > Lepidoptera > Geometridae > Ectropis > Ectropis crepuscularia. The sequence goes on from OY856338.1 coordinate 41,293,316, forward strand.
CTATGATAATTTAAACTTAAAAAACACAGAATAATTTTATTATTTTAGGGGATTTCCGTACACGTACGTTCGTACTCGTATTTGCTCTCGATATTGATGTGACAAGTAAATGGTTGATATATTCACAAAGATATAGTTTTATAAATACTTTAAAAATGAATAATTCAATTAAATTACAACAAATATGAAAGAGGGGCTCTGCTATTAAAATTTTGTAGATAAAGGTGCGGAACCCGTCGTGCGCTAGTCCGACTCGCACTCGGCCGGTTTTTATAATTTTAGACAATGACAGCGTTAACTACTTGACTGGCATCGCGCTTGCTGACGCTGGGGTTCACGGTGGAGACTACTTACCTAGAAGCATAGATTAATAACGCCCAGATCGAAAATCTTCAAACAACCACTTCATCTTAAGTGGAGCAAAATTGATGTCGACGTAAGCAGTATGTACTGAAACTCGTCAAATAAAACTTTGATGTCGTGGAGTTTTTAATGTTTCTGTAGTGGTAGGACTCTTGGCAGAGTCCGCCTGGGGAAGTAACACACCTTTGCCAGTTATTTTACCGCCAAGCAGCAATGTGTAAGCGTTACTGTGTTCCGGTTTGAATGGCAATGTTTTTAATTGTCGGAGTAGCATGCACTAGCGCTGAACCTTAACAAATGATGGTAGTTTCGAACGGATATAGGATTAAGCCAGTATGGCTCACTATGATTTACCTTACTTTTCTTGCGCGGACCCGGCTTCTAGGCGTTATTATACTATGCCTAGAAGAAACACAGTATAAAAAAGAAAATACAATCAGATACTTTAAATGTTCAAAACGTATATTTGAACATATATATTAATGTAGTTTAACTACAGAACTATAGATTTTCTAGCTTGCGTGTTATATTTCGTTGTTAGATACTTTCCGAAAATCGGTCACCGTTGTTCTGAGTTTAAGGAAAAAGTAACTGCGTTTTCTGTTTATTTTCTACAGAGTCCAAAAAAGAAGGTTTGCAATTAAACTGTTTTTCCGTTTGCCACCCTGTAACTTTTGACTGGGTGGACCAATTTTGACAAATATTTTTTATTCGAAAGGGTCGGATTTTTATTACCAAATGGTCCAGATTGATAATACCAGTACAGCAGTTTTTGTAATATCATCAAAAATAAAAAACATGCAAAAATATACCGATAATAATAATTATATTAGTTTGTTATTAACTCTGTCAAACATAGTCAACAATGCGAGTTCAATTTTTAAATTGTATTCGGTTAAATCAGATAATAAAATTACAATTTTAAATTATACTTCTAGCGTAGTGAAGTATTTATGTTATAACTAGCAGTACCCCGCGGGTTCACCCACGTAGTTCCCTATTCTGTTAATTTCCCGGGATAAAAAGTATCTCATGTGTTATTCCAGACCATTATCTATCTATGTGTCAAATTTCACCCGAATCCCTTCAATAGCTTTTGCGTGAAAGAGTAACAAACATGCATTCATACATTTTTACAAACTTTCGCATTTATGATAGGTTTATAGTAGGACTCAATAAAATTTCATGAACATTTATGGTGGTATTGGTCCTTATAAGTGACGTAATATAAATCAATACAGAACGAAGACGCATCAATAACCCCGTAGCCCATTTGTCAAACTATGACAGCTAGTTAGGCAGTAGTATGACGGTATACAAGACTGTGATTACACATTAACATACCTATGTTTTCTTATTTACATACATGTTACAAACAATGACGTAATGGATTATTTTTTTGGAGTTCCGATCACAAAATGGGTTATTAGTAAGCTTTTCGTGTTTGTCTATCTGTATGTTTGCCTGACAAACTTGTTTCGAGCTTGAAGTATGTTTAAATTTGTAGAAAAAAAATGACGATTGTAATAAAACTATTTAAATTTTTAAGGATACAGTTGAGTTGAAAATTGAAGGGATAATCTTTTCGGTTCAAATCTCCGACATTGTAACGTTGGGCGGCGGCGGCGTAGCATCAGAGCGCCGGCGTAGCATCAGAGCGCCGGCGTAGCAGCAGAGCAGGATGTGCGCTTTTGACGCTTTGTATACTGTTGAAATCTTTTGAATTTGCGTCACTGACATGCAGTTTGATTGTAGTTATACAGATGAAGAATATTTACTTTTTTTTATACATTCCGGTAATACACAATGTCCAAGTATAACTGCATTTTGAAACACAGTATTTAGTACTAAAGCAAAAGGTTGGGTTCCTTTAAATTTGTAACAGCTTAGTTGGTTATGAAATAAATCATATTTTATGTTTTTTTATATAATTCAGTATGACGGGACAATCCGAACTTGTGCCTGATCGTAAGCAACGCGTATAACTATAATAGCGCAGAGCCACGCAACTGTTCAAGTCTAAATCACTGCTAGCACTGCACTGCACTCGTCACCTAGAGATATGATTTTCCAGTGACTGAAAACAAGCTGCAAAGAACTCAAGAAATATAACATTAGAAATATTTAAAACCATCTTCCAGAATAGTTAAACAGAGTCTCAATCACGATGCATAATTTCAAACGATTTAAAACGTAAAGTGGAGTAGTTTCATTCTGTCATGCGACGAACAGACAGTTCGACATTTCGACATCCCGCCACTGCGACGTTGATATTACGAAGAAAACATTTACGTAAAACGCTTTTAACGCTGACTTTGGAGGATATCATTGATAAAAAGATTTACTAATTATAGCCCCGGGCAAAATTTTCCAATGACGTCCATCACAAACATAAACTCAGTTTATCACATTTAACACATTCTGTTGTATATCATACCTTTCTATCAGGATAGTTGTGGGCAAACGCTGACCTATTTCGACATACCAAAATAGTTTTTTTCAGGTTTCCTTCGCAGTTCCGCAGTGGCACAGATAATATATTTAAACACTGCCTAGCGTTGTCTTATTGGATATAGCCTATCTGTGTCGAAGTCTGGACTTGGCAATGCATGAAATTATCCTAACTCTGGGAAGCCCCATTTATTTTTCTCTCCTCTAATCCATTGCGATGTGTTTTAGAGATTTAGTAATAAATAAATAAATATTGGTGTTCAATTCACACACAACACCATCTGACCCCAAAGTAAGCAAAGCTTGTACTATGGCGGCCAGATAGCTGATATAATACTTATATAGTTTTAAATACATACTTATTATACATAGAGACACATTATACATAGAGTACAAATATTTGAATTCATCAGACAAATATTTGCACTGGGTGGGAATCGAACCCTTCGGCTACGCAGGCAGAGTTAATACCCACTAAGCCACGAGGCCAATCCTAAATAGAGATTTAAATAAACTTTGTATATAAGTATATATAAAATTTTGTAATAATTGCTTCTTTTTAGAGTTATCTTACATTTCAATGACAATTAGATGTTCTTATTACGAAAGTATGGTTAAAACATATTCGTTTTTTGAACATCAACTATACGATATGTATTATATACCAGAGTCCGCCTGGGGAAGTACCACACCTTTGCCAGTTATTCTACCGCCAAGCAGTAATGTGCAAACACTACTGTGTTCCGGTTTGAAGGATAATGTTTCCAGAGAAATTACAGGGCTTAGAGATATAACATCTTTGATATCTGGGTGACGAGCGCAGTGCAGTGCTAGGTAATGATTTGGACTCTTCATGTTCCAATAGCTGCGTGTCACTGAGCTGTTATGTGGCAGGCATGTTGCTTACCATCAGGCACATGACCAGCTCGTCTCGTCACTCTTTATTACAAAAAAAAAAGTCAGCTATGTAGGTCCCATAGTACAAGCTTGCTGTACTTGGTGAGAAATCTTCACCAATACACTCGTACAACTACAAAAACAACGTAAGTACGAGTAACTGACGTGAGAAAGACTTTACGCTATGAACGACGTAAATTATTTGAATCATTTAATGTATTACATAATGTAAATAATAATATAATAAACAAAAAAACATTAAATCGTGATTAAAAAGATTAAGCGTAGGGTCAAAAATATGGAAACTGTTTTACGATCTTTAAATTCCATTCGATTCATTTATTACGACCCTTAATCTTCTGAGATACACTATGACTTGGTAACGTCGACAATTTACAAAAAACTTAAACATAAAACTCACCTACCTCCGCTATCTCCATCAATTCCTATACCTTCCAAATAAATACGAAAAAATTGTCATTAAAATTCGAGACGTTTCGCTGCAATGCATCCATAAATACATACACTATATTATTTGTAGGTATACCTAATGTATCAAATACCTAAGAATTTAAAGCATATTATGGTTAACCAGGCCACCAAATGTTCCCACCTTCTCTAACAACGAGAGAGTCAGGTTATAAGCCACCAACCTGGCCAAGTGCGTGTTGGCAGATGAAGCATGACCTCTCAATTTTAGAAACATGTCGGTTTCGTCACAATGTTTTCCTTCACCGTTTTTAGGGTTCCGTACCCAAAGACTTATTTATTTCTATTGGAGGTAGTTACGATTTCAATAAAATACACGTAGAAAGTTTTTGTTCCCAACACAAAAAACAATTACAGCCTTGTAGATAAACTGTTTTGCTGCAAATCGAAAAACATAGACCAAAAAATTGTTTACTTTGAAGCTGACGGCTGAGAAAATCTGAATTGAGGTAAAGCTTAGAGCAAATTAGGTAGAGACTTCTAGAATAGACTTTTAACTTAAATAATTTATACTCAAATTGAAAAGCTTTGAAAACGAAAATGTATATGCGTTTAATTCAGTATTCAACATTTAAAAAATGGTTTGAACGGGTTTAAATTTACCTAGCTCTTTTTTTACCGACTTTGAAAAAAGAGTAAGTTCTCAATTTTATTAAATAGTTCAGAGGTCAGATATTTTTTTTATAGAAATCAGAGTAGCTCTTAAATATCAACAAAAATCTAAAATTAGCTTACGTAATGACGTATTCGTATTATCTCGCACTTTCAGTTAAGTGTTTGGTTGAATTCACAAGAACTAATAAATTTAGTCGAATGTCTGAGTTTAATTATATTTTCGATTCAATTCTTTATGGGTATGTAAAATTAGGTATAATTGTACAATCTAGGTCTTGAATAAATAAATGATCTCTAATTTTGACCAGGTAACAAAATACTTAAAAATATAATTATATCTACAATTCAGTAGGCATAGGTCAATAATTTTGTTAAGAAAAAATGACAAAAACTATAAAATGTCAACAGTACAATACAAGAGGTCCGAAACTATTTATTATTATTAATCATTTTTATTTACATAGTTAGAATTAAGTTATTGCATGTCGGAAAAAAATAAACTTATTAAATAATTTAGTGTTTTTCATATTATCATCTTTGTTCATCAAAAATGTATCAACAGTGTAGTATGCTTTTTGTATTAACAATTGCACTTTTAAATAATGTAATTTAATATAAGAAATGCTGACATTCATCGATACCTAAAGATGGATTCTGTTAGTGAAGTGATACGTAAATATGCAGAAGCTCGCGAACGAAGACTTCATTACCATGTCAATGTCGAGGCAATCCAGCTCCTTGACAACACTGAGTTAGTGCGGAGGCTTAAACGGACAAAACCATTTGAGTTGACTTAGTGCAAATTAAATTAATACCTGAATTCAAAGTGCAGTGTTAGTGCAATTTAGATTTATAAATATTAAATACAAAGTACACATGAACGATGTGACTTCGCCTTAATAGAGACAATAAGAAAAGTGCTTATGGACACAATCTTACAACTATTATTACTAAGCAAACTAAGTCATAATAAAATTACTCATTAGCCTAGACTTTCCGAATTAGGGTAGATTGTAATAAATATATTAGTCACCAAGTTGGTTGGTGAATAATTATTAAATAAAAAAAAAAATATCATCTTTGTCCATCAAAAATGTATCAACAGTGTAGTATGCTTTTTGTATTAACAATTGCACTTTTAAATAATGTAATTTAAAAATGTAATTTTAAACTGAAGTCGGTATTTTCTCGTAGAAAATTACATTATAATTTAGTCTCTATGAGTTTGTAATGGTAAACGTGGCAAAACATTTCTAATAAACTATTATTGCGTCAGATTTAAAAACCCTAAATTTTATATCAATTTGGAATAGTAAGACAAATATTTCTCGCTCCAATTCGTTTCTCATCTGAAATGCAAGTCGCCAATTATATCGCAGCGTTACTTCGACGCTGCAACTAAGTGGTCACGTCCATAATAACTAACCGCAAAGCAAAATTCAATATCGACTTATTCGGTCCAATGAATTCAGCTTGATCTCTGCCATCTTCATTAATAATCTACATAGTAGGGGTTAGCACTAACGAGCACATCTATAGAGGTAAATATAATTTACATAAATCCAGTGTCATGATTTTTATTCCCAGTGGACTCCTCAAGTTAACCGATTTTCATGAAAGTTGGCATTTATGTGCAATTGGCTCCAACTTACGAGATACTATAGGATTTATTTCGATACAAGGTCTCAATATTTTATAATTATCAAATTACTAATATTGGTTGTTGTTATTGATCGCGGGTTTCGTAAGGCTCAAGCAGATGGTGCCTCAATAGGCTGTATACTTAGTTATTCAAATCTAACGAAATTGGGACGAGCCGCCAGTTAGATATAATGCTAGTTAATGTTTTAATGTCATCATAAAATTTAATAAAAATAAGTAATTTTGCAGAAACATTACTGTGGTGAAGTTCCCAGAAATAATACAAGCCATAGTGGTACATTACCTTGTATCTCTGGGTGACGAGCGCAGTGGAGTGATCGATATCTAATGATTTGGGCTCTTCATTTTTCACTTGCTGTTAAGTGTCGGCAGAGATGTTCGAGACTTTGAAGTCTTCCAAGCAGGGGTTGCCTATGACCCTGTTCAGACTTGAAGTATCTTCTCACCATTTATAATCAGGAAAATCAGCGTTTTAGTACCTACATTTAGTTGATGTCGTTGGCGATTGCGGAACTGTAACTGTAATATTGTTTTTTTACAATGTTGATATTGTAAAGTGACGAGATAAACAAAACATTATCCTGAGGGTGAGCAACAAGCCTGCCCATAACAGGCAAGTGTCACGCAGTTATTTGAACATAATCACTGCCTAGCACTGCACTGCGCTCGTCACCCAGTTATAAAAGATGTTTTATCTCTGTGCCCTGTAATTGCATTGGAAACTTTGCCCTTCAAACTGGAGTACAGCAATGTTTGCACATTACCGTTTGTCGGTAGAATAGCTGGTAAAGGTGTGGCACGTCTCTAGGCGGACCCTGCATTACCGTGGTACTACGCCTATTCAAATTAGTGTAGGTGCTCCGTTTAACCCCGTGTGCCTCAGTAGTACGAGTAATATGACATTAAAGGCCGGGTCACACAGAGGCGATCCGGTAGCGATAGCGATCCGATAGCGATAGCGATCCGATACCGAGTATGGGATCGCGCCCGCTTGCTGTGTGTCAGGTTGCATACAAATTCGAACATTACAAAAAATCCCGTCTCGCTATCGGATCACTATCGCTATCGGATCGCCTCTGTGTGACCCGGCTTTTAACAGGCGGACAAGGTGATTCTTCGGTCCAGTTTTGTCACGAAACTGAAATACTTCGTTCAAGGTCAGATGACACGGCGCTTCCTATCGATATATCCACTAATATTATAAATAAAATGTGAAAGTAACTCTGTCTGTTGGTTACGTTACCACGCCTAAGCTACTGAACCGATCTAAATGATATTTGGTACAGAAAAAGGCTGTAGCGAGAGTCGAGTCGAATCGAGTCTGCGCTGAGAAAGAACATAGGTAACTTTAACGCGAAAAAAAAGTTGTAGAGAAAATTTAATCCTTCATGTCTGAAACTAGAAGCTTGAAACTTTTTTTCCAAGTTTGTAAAAAAGTTACCCTTAAGGGGGTGAAATCCTAAAATCCTTGAGTACTAATGGTAAGTAAGCCGAGGGTTCCACCGCGGGGCACGGCTAGTACCTATGTTTATTTTTTTAGCAAACCCCGCGTGCGAAGTAATTATATTTTTAGCTGGAGCTCGTAATAAATTTGATTTCAATTCAGAGATAAAACAATTTTTATTGTCGTTTCTAATAAAGTAGGAGAATCGGGAAGTCTGCTGTTATATTTACGCTGTTTTTTATGTAACTTCGGTACAAATATCCGTAATAAATAATACTTGAGCATAATTTTGCGTCTGTGTTAGTTAAGTATCACGTCATAAATATTAACATTTTCTATCGGAAATATGACATTAGTCAACAATTTTACAATGTTTTGGATCTAGTATTAAATGGTGTGTTCTATATCTCTTTCTATATTAATAGTCTTGACTCTGTTCTTGTTAGAATCCCTGAGTCGCAAGAGTGGGAACTTCTATCTCATATAGATTAAAGTAAAGTCCTCTTTAGCACACTGCAACGGAAACGAATGGTAGTACCACTAATTTAAAACTCCATCTCCTGAGGAGATTGAAGTACTGATGAAATTTTCATCGCTTAAATAGTTACAATCTAATATATTAAGTATGCGGTGGAAAATGTTAACCGCGGCATTAAACTATGCCCAGGAAATATAGCTCTTAAACTTTCGTGATTAGAACCAATATTGGAAATAACGCAGGACAGAATCGTGATCTAAATTATTACTTAATTACCTCCCGACGTTTTAGTCGCATCACAGCGGCCGTGGGTACGAGATGACCGGGGTTAATTAAATTCTAATTTAGATAAATAATTAAGATTTATATAGGTGGTTGTGTTTAAGCCCTGATTCTTTCAATGCTCTGGAAATGCATACATTCACAATTTAATGCCCGCCTTCCACTGCGAAAGAGAAAAGAAAGAATGACAAGAAAGAAAGCTTCCATTAAGAAAGAGTTGTCATTAAAAAATAGGTTTTGCCTTAATTTCCGGCGGACCGAGATGGACCGGAAATGAGCGGAGTGAAAATCTATCAACACTTGAATTTCGAATCGAGCGTAGTCCGTACGGAGTCCGCTCCGCTTGCTGTGGAAGGCGGGGTTAAACGTTTACTAGTTTATTCTTCTCCGTTAAAACAAAATCGACTTTAAATTAAAAATAAATATCGGACATTCATATATTTTGTTAAATCAACTAAACACGTTGTTCCAATGAGACAAAGAGGTACGAATACGTCATAGACGTACACATAGTAGGCACATTTTAGATTTTAATTGATATTTCAAAAACTGCTACATTGATATGAATAAAAGGACATTGTTTATTTTAAGGGGCTTTGGGCTATAACGTTTCCATTGATTGTCATTGACATCATGAATTAAACTTGAACTTCTAGCAATACATGGCAGAATATTATCAATTTGTAGTAGATGAAAGATTTACTAACGCATATTTCCCATAAGTAAAGCGAATGTTGACGAGATTATTTTTAAACAAAACTACAACATTTCGTACCATCGGAGGCCCAGAGTCGTTATTCGAAGAAGCCATCGATTTCCGAGGGCGAACTGGGGTCCTAAGAATGCATTTTCATCCACCGAATACAAAAACAATATCACAATTTCGAATACGACATTCAAATGCTAAATCGTGCTGGCCCTAAAAGCTATCTAGCGCGTTTGAGTGAAATTTGAGATGCAAAAATATTAAGTTCTTATAAGTTAAGTTAACTTTGGACTATCGTATCTACTCACTTAAACAGCATACTAAATTGTATCTTCTTCTCCTAATCCCTAATCCTCGACACTTGTAAAAAAAACAACCCAAATGACATAGACAACGAATTCTGAAGTCCATGCAGTGGCGAAAAAGAATTAACTCACGTTAGATCGGTACTCGTTAATAAATTTACCAGAAAACCGAGCGAAACCGCGAGCTAACGAATTCACACAAACATCGTATCACAACCTCACTCTGTGTACACAATTTACCCCGCTCGTATTTCCGCCGGGGCCAAGCAGCCGATGCCAATCCGACATTCAATCTCACGGCCGATTATGACCCTTACACCTCAGTAATAAGCACCAAATTACTGCCATTTTAGCGGCTTGGTAGCGAGAGTCGCGCGAACCCATTTTTTCAACCTACGCTTTGGCCATGCGATTTATTTGTAAAACGCAAAAACATTACGGAGATATCTACGTTATCGGCCCTTTTTGTAGATTAAAAGCTCGACTAAGACGTGGGGAAGGTCACAAGTAAACAAACTTGAAACGATACTTTTGGCAGAAAAAAACAACCCACTAAATTTTCTCACTGTCGGGACTCGGGGGCCCTCTCTCGCAAGGAGAGAGTAAAGGTAATAATCCACCCGGTCGGTTTCCTCGCGATCCTTCATTATTTTTAAGTTAGTTAAATAGAAAACTCTTTATTGTAGTACAAACAAATTAAAATATTACAGTGAACCACTTATGAACTAGCGCCATAAGTGGCGGCCTTGAGAACAATCTCCTACAGGCAACCAGCACAATGGAAAATAGCTTACCTAAAAAAACAGGCAGAGGAAGTGACATTTATTTCATAATAGGTACCTACTACTAAGTATATATCACTAAATAAAATAAAAATATTTAAAAAATATAAAAAATTTGGAGTGCCCCGTACTTAGAACTGAAACTCATGACATTTTTTTTATTCAAACCCATACGTGGGGTGGATAGGTCTTCGAAAATGATGTTGAAGTTTCTAATATTTTTTTTTGTACTGAATAATTTGCGAGAGACACTCTTTCTTTAGTACGTCATAAATACACTATATTATTAAAACATCGATCAAAGTTACAGCGAACTACAAGAGCTTATGTATTATGTTACTTGCTGTTACGGAACCCTTCATGGGCGAGTCCAACTCGCACTTGGCCTCTTTATTTTCGGTTAAATTGTTTAATCAATGACACCCTTCATTCAAATCGGTTTATGGCTGTTTTCTTTATCTTGTCTCTACTGACGGCCGCGGCCGTTGGGAGCGCATTAGGTATCCCTGTTTGATGTACGTCGAATTGGTTATTTATTTATTAACTATCGATCCGCCCCGACTTTGCCCGTATTGCGATATATAGCACTCAAGAATCAAGTCCACAACAATGAAAGAATTTTTGAAATCTGTCTAGTAGTTCCTGACATTTGCTCGTTCAAACAAACAACCTCATCAGTTTTGTAACATTAGTATAAATTCATTGCTAAAAATGTGTTTTTATATAACTAAGTTATTAGGTTACCATAATAATGCATTTGCCTTTTATAAAAGGCGTTGCAATTTCACGATGTGCGTATTTGACGTCAAACTTTGGCATTCAAAACATATACACACATACATAGGTGCATCTTTTACATTATCTTAAATAATTAACATTAAAAGCAAGCGTGATAATGCCGTAGAGTCATGCTAGCCACGCTACCAACAGCTAGTGAGGCTGTTAATCTTTATAACTTGAACACCTTCATCGGAAAAATTAGCACACCATGTGCAATTTGTTTCAACTTGAAAGATAGAATAGGTTTTAATTCAATTAATAGTTTTATTTGACAATTTCAGACCAATCTGGAACGAACCGCTAGTATACCTTAAAAACTATAATAGGGTACCCGACTGGGTCAAAAATACACCACCCTTAATTAGTCCATCAGCTAGATCATGGAAAAATATTGGACACGTATTTTTTGTTTTTCATAATATTAAAAACCGTCAAAGATATAGACCATCAAACTTCGAGAGGTCGCGACGTCACTCGTGGGTAAAAATCGTACTCACAAGTGACGTCACACGAAACTTCGAAGCGCTGTATCTTCGTCATTTTTTGTTTGTGAAACCAAAGAAAAAATACGTGTACAATATTTTTTGGCAATCTAACTAACGGGCTACTTAGTTTTTTTTGAGGATTGTACCGTATTACTTTTTTATTTTTATTTATTTAACTTCCCAAAGAAACATTTAGTTAGTAAGCCCCGGTTTTGAGATTAAATACAAAATCACAAATAGCTCAAAATTTGCAAGATATTAGGTTTTAAATTCTTTAAATGTATATTAGCTTTACATTTTTCAGTGGGCTCGGAAGGCGAGAGCATCCGACACTGAGTAATGACACCCGGGTAGCACTATTATTCACGGGGAGCTCTCTAACAGGAGCCTCATTCCTAAAAGCATTCGATATTGAAAATATTACATCTTAGATAAATAATAAGTAAATAGATCCGGTTTTTTCGCACCGTTCCTTTGTACCAATCGTAAGCAGACGAGGTGTATGTTAGCTATAGCGACATAGTGATGTGCCGCGACAAAAGTATGACACTTCCACAAGAGCGACAAGACAAGAGCGATCAGACCCGTGCTTTCGGTGTAAAGCGTTTGTTCTAACTCTATAGCTCTATACATAGTATACGTAAACTCTTTGACCTTAATATTATATAAAAATCCAGTGTTACGATATTGGTTCCTGATGAATGATGGTGACGGAAATCAATAAGATTTCCATGCCAAAAATTGCTACATAACTATATTAAAGTTATCACTTCAAAACAAGTGCAAGTAACCTTATTATCATTGCATGATTTCTGCTCGGTGATACTCAGTGATATTCGGTGGTATGGTAGGGCGACGGTATACGGAAGCTCATTCAGTATAAGATAAAAATAGCTCTTACTATTAGTAGTGGTAGGACTCTCGGCAGAGTCCGCCTAGGGAAGTACCACACCTTTGCCAATTATTCTACCGCCAAGCAGTAATGTGTAAACTTTACTGTGTCCCGGTTTAATGGGCAATGGTTCCAGAGAAATTACAGGGCTTCGAGATATAACATCTTAGATCTCTGAGTGACGAGCGCAGTGCAGTGCTAGGTAATGATTTGGATTCTACATGTTCCAATAGCTGCGTGTCACTGTGTTGTTATGTGGCAGGCATGTTGCTTACCATCAGGCACATGACCTGCTCGTCTCGTCACTTCACATTTAAAAAAATTGGTTGCCTGTAAAGTCGGTATACGGGCGAAAGTTTTACGTGACAACGACTTTGAGTGGTAAAATAATTTTACTAAAATAAACTACCTTCACATTATCACTACACAATCGTTTTACAATTAACTGGCAACGTGTAAACTTGTATGCAGGCGCCTAAGCGAATCGGCGACTCGGGCATGGTTAGCCCGCCTAAGAGCGAGAGAGACAGACATAAAAAGTGAAAGGCACGCGTCCCTCTCACTCGCTCTCATTGTGAGCGCATAACGTGAGCGTAACGCAGTTTCTTGAAGTGTCACCCGGCAAACCAATTTATAAGACGTTGTCACGTCAAAAAACACTTGCGCAAAAACGACGGAGTGCTATACGTGTGTGTGTGTGGCAATGTAGTTCCATATGAAAGGGCTTGACTAGCAAAATAATTATCATCGTGATAAATTTAAAATTTAATATAGGCGGGAATAACTCAACATTTGTAATGTAATTGAAAATATTCCTACATTACTTGGAAAAAAAATATTGGCAGCGCAAACCCTAGTATCAGAGAACCCGCGATACCAATATCCTTATGAATTAGCTCTAAAATAAGATTATTCCGTGATGGATCACGATTAAGGTAAATATCTAGCCAATTTGAGATTCGATTTAGTATTCATCAATCAATTCGAAAGTCGCGAACGTTATCAAACCGCAATTTTTAAGTTCTAGACATTTTTCATAACGTGTTCATATCTAGTGGTTGCGAAGTGAGACCATAGAGCAATGTTCACTATTCCAAATTTGCCAATTGACCAATGACTTTATTTCACTTTATACAAAAGAGTAATTAATGCGTGTTTATCAAATAAATGGTGTGTAATGTTTGTTTAATTGATTTTCTGTATTTTGATTCATTGTTTTGAGAAAAATTTGCTCACACTCTTTCTGCATAGTATAACTGAGGGAAATTTCAAATTCCTCCGTCCACACAATTTTAAGGGGTACAAAGTTAGCGCTTCACTTATTAATGTATATATAACTTATTTCGCAACTATCGGCTTCATATTACCTTCACTGAGAGATTAATTAGTTATAGCTGCTGTATACAAACTAAATTCAGGGAATACCGGATTAACTTTACCGGATTTTGTATAGGTACTAGTACTATTACTTATTATTTGGTTAGTGCATAGAGAGGGCTGATTATGCAAGTAGTAAAACTTTGTGTTTCCACTGCTGGGTGGTGTGCATAATAAATTGTTTCTGTCTGTCTGTCTGTCTGTTCTGGGTCAGGACACGGAACAGATAAATATGAATGTGTTAATAATGTGTCAACATCCACCATCGGCACAATTAGGGATTATTTTGTACCTACATATTATTTTTACTCGCGGGTCGAACCTAGACGCGATTGGCACAGGACCGAGACTGATGGCAAAGTAAGAGAGAGGCCTATACTCAGCAGTGGGATAGGGAAGGCTGTGGATGATGATGACAAACATATTTTGTACATTCTGAAAGCTTCTAATTTAAACGTTAGATTTCTTTCATAATTTAAATGGCAACACAACATTTACTGGGTTGGTAGTATCCTAATATCCTATCCTACTAATATTATGAATGTCAATGTATGGATGTTTGGATATTTGGATGTTTGGATGTTTGTTACTCAATCACGTCCTAACGTATGAACGGATCGGGCAAAAATTTGTAACACAGATAGATTATAGTCTGGAAGAACACACAGTCTACTTTTTATCCCGGAAAAACAACGGGAACAACGGGAACGGGAAGTTCGCGGGTAACACCGCGGGGCGCTGCTAGTTATTATAATAAAACTATATTGAAACGCTAACATATTGAAACATACGAAGCTCGATTCCTCAATTCATATCTGCCGTGGTAAAACAACATGTTCTCTAGTGTCGGTAACCGACACTCATAGCGGATAGCGGAATTGAATTTTTGGACACTTTTATAACCGGGGATCATTTTATATCGAAAATGTTGAGCTCAATATCAACTGCAAAACTCTGCACCAAAGGAAAAGGTTTGCGTTCCTTATAATAAACATAAATATATCAGTATGTTTATTGCAAAAATGACTTGTACGCAGAGTTTGTTTTTGTTCTACTTAATAAATATTTTATGTAATGTTATGAAACTTTAGATCATAGGTACGATTCCCATTCAGCTCAAATATGCAGTTATTCTACTGCCAAGTATTAATCTCCAAACATCACCGTGTTCTGGTTTGAAGGGCAATGTTTCCATGAAAATTACAACGCATGGAGATTAATTATCTTATGTCTCTAGATGACGAGCGCAGTGTAGTAATGATTTGGACTCTGCATGTTTCAATAGCTGCGTGTCACTGTGCTGTTACGGGCAGGCGTGTTGCTTACCATCAAGCACATGTCCTGTTCGTCCCGTCACTCTATACTACAAAAAATGTTGTTGTGTTAGAAACGTCCGCCAATATTTATTTAAATATGAAGTCAATAATAAATAATTAAACTGACCAAGCATTACTTTTAAATAACTTAATTATATTTATACACTTGCAGCGTCCCGAGGTTTCACCCGCGATGTTTCCGGTCCTGTTAGTTTCCTGTGGTAAAAATAGCCTATCTTTTATTCCAGACCGTTATCTACGTATCTTGGTATTATACATTTCATCGAAATCCCTTCAGTAGTTTTTGCGACCACTTAAGCCCCAAGCGGCCAAATTTGGGCAAAACCGGAATTGGGACTTTAAAACCTTATTTTTATGTGATATAAACACTCGATTATTAGTTTATTTTGATGCCTAAGAGATAGGCGATAATATTAATTAGTACATTGTCGTTTACAGACACACAAAGTTTGGTTTCATTTTTGAGCAATGATTTTTTGTGTGACGTTGCTCTTTGGGCTAGATAGAAAAAGAGAAACAAACATACATCCATACATTAACACAAACTTTCGGGCTTAAAATATTAGTAGGATCTTAGTTCCTCAAGTTTTAGTTTTATGCATTTTCCGCACTTGTAGTTTATGTAGAGTAGAAGTGCTTAATGCTGTAAAGTAGTTTTGCACAAAATTACATTACATCATTAAAAACCAATAGCTTAAAAAAATTGCGAAATTGCACTGTGAAAATATTTACCGCCAGTATTCATTAGTAAACAGCATTGCGAAAACCGTCATGTTCCAAGACTAATTCTTGTACTGTATTCCGTTTGGAAATTAATTATTATATTCTATTCTTTCGAGGTCATGTGTCATCCGTCAACCCGTACTGGGCCAGTGTGGTGGATTATGGTCTTGAAATTCACTTTGCGAGTCCCAGGAGTGAGGGCATTTAGTGAACTGCTGATGCTAACCACTGGTAAAGTCATCTGGTATAACGCTGCAGTTCTCGCATTCTATTTGCATTTATGTCTTTCCTGCGTTTCAGTTATCAGGTGTTCAGCGATCCTGTTATATCTTCGCTTCAACCATTTGTCATGCTTTGACAAATGAAGAAGCTATATACATGACGTCACGTCTCGCGTGCCAAGGTTTAAACGACGTCATCAAATCCAATTTGGCGGCATCTATAAGCAAATTTTGCGATTTTTTATTGAACGTTCTGGTTCTCTGTGTGTTTTTAGGCAAGGTACAGGACAACACAAGCAGTATGAGCGACTGATGGTAAACTACAAGTCTAACATCTAAAGAACAACGCTTCATATTTGGCTGCCAGTTTCACGAAAATGAATATACTAAGTCGAAGAGGACAATAATCACCGTTCGAGCATTTTTTTAAACTCAACACTTGAACAGGTTTTGTTGTTAAATTTGTAACGGTTTTGCTTCGGGGGTTATAAAAGTCATGCCAGATAGATAATCCTAAAAATAGTATAATACCTACCATCTAATACACACTATAGGTAATATAAAAGTTGGTCACAAAAATACAAGTTCTTTCGACTTAGTATATAATTTGTGCGTACCCCTGCATAATGGAAGATCGGAACCACCATCAATAAGCACGATTAACTTATAATACAAAAATAATATTTCATTTCCTAATCTACGTTTATTTTTACGCAGGTCTGACCCTGGAAGTTATTTTTCGTTTCGTATTTTCATTTGCATATTATTGCCTCTTCCATGTACCAAATATTATTTGAACGGTTTGTTTGGTTTCTGATTTAATTCGCTTTTTTTGTTTTAATTCTACTTCATGATGGCGGGAAGCCAGAGTCCGATATGGACTCGCGCGCCAACGAGTAGTCGTGCAGACTCGGTAAGTCCATAATCTTATTTCATAAATATATTTAAAAAATTAAAAAACATTGGTGGATATTTCACAACACTCGTTGACTTCCCAGTTTGGCTCCTATATTGAGCCCAAGGCTTAATAAGCTGCCAAAAAACTAGGTCCACCTGAAGGTGCGAAGGTACGTCAAGTCTGTACAGTTGCTAACTTTATAACGAGCACAAATTTGCTTTTGGATGCAGTAGGTACTGTTCCCACCTATGGAATGAATCGGCTATGTATCAGCTGGAGGCTCTGGAATTGGTCGAGACACGGCACATCAGGCACACGTCATGCTCGTCCTGCCACTCTTCACATTAAAAATAAATATATCAATTCGCTGGAAAAATGAATTGCAGCGCGCAAACAACGCAAACTGGCTTCGATATTTGATAGACCTAGCTAACACACAGATAGCCACTTCGTTTGCACGCGTGAACATTTTTGATGAGATAACTTATGGTCTGGTTGGTAATAATTATTTATTCGTTTTGGAGTTACAAATTCGCAGTTAGACACACAAATGTACGCAAAGGATTTTGTAACACTCAATAATTTATTGCATCAATTTGATATCGTTGCAAAAAATAAAATTAAGATTATGTAACGATTTCGGCTACAATGCCATAATGTAATTAACAATAAATAACACTTATAAGATACTTTTAACTCTTTCACGTGATATCTAAAGGTAAGTAACGATTTCAGTTTCCTAATACACACCGGGATATCGTTCCACAGTTGAACAACCTGGAACGGAAAGGACTTACTTAGCATAAAATGTTAAGAGCATGTAAAAGGGGTCATTGCGGTCAGGTTGGTTTTTGACCTTAGTGGAAAAGAATTACACTCTTGCAGTAAAGTACCTAAACCGCTTTTTAAGGTAACGCGGAGTGCAGGGGTTAAATAAGACGTTGTAGGAGGCAAAGAATGTGAGCACTGCGACGTAGGTGACTCGGTAACGACTTGAGTTTAATGCCAAATTAGAAAATGTGTTCAAATATACATAAAACAAATATGAATCAATTTCTGTGATGAATTCAAATGATTGCATTATGTCTGGGTGTTTCTATGTACCTATAATAAGTATGTATTTAAAACTAGATAAGTATTATATCAGCTCTCTGGCCGCCATCATACAAGATTTGCTAAGTTTGGGGTAAGATGGTGATATGTGTGAATTGTCCATCAATATTTATTTATTTAATCTAAAACAGTAGTTTTTGGGGACGCTAATTTATCTAGCTGGTCCTCTTTTAGATTAAGAAAACAGAGCTAAGCACAAACCTTTATCTTTTTCTATTTATATTAGCTTAACGCTTGACCACCATCTCGCCTGATGTTGAGCAATGATATGGTCCATGATGAATTCTGCTTTAGAAAAACTGATCGCTGTTGACTTGATGGCGCAAAATTATATCCATAATGCCCGAGCGACACGAAGCTAGTTTTTCAAGCTAAACAAAACAAGCTTTGTCTACAAGTACTAGCTTGCTAGCTTATTAACACTAGCTTGCTACCTTAGCTTAAAAAACTAGCGCCGTGTTTCTCAAGCATAAGAGAATACCAACTCAGGCCACGTACTTCAAAGTTTAGACGTTCTTTTCACGAAAGCCGCGACTCGAGACCTCTTCGTTTGAGTCTTTGAAACGTAACCCATGAACCGAGGTCACTATCTAGAGCTACGGCCAGTTTCATACAAAGAAGAAAAAATTGGCATAGTCATAGGAGCTCCCGATAGAAGTGAAAACTTATAACTCAGAATTTGATAGCTTACTTTGGAAACTACACGCGTGTAACCGGAGCAGATGCGTCAGCATTTCCCATTGGCTGATGCGTTTCTAGATGACCATGCCATGATGGCCTGTCCACGCCCTTTCAGCATTTCCCATTGGCTGACGAATTTCTAAATGGCCAATAGCCATGAGCCCCGAATTTGCCCGAAGCTTTCTTGTCATACCCGAGCGTGACGAATGAATCCAATTCACAGCCCACAAAAAATCTGTCTAGGCGTGCCTACTAAAGAAGTTTTCACTTCAACAAGATAGTATTAGATCAAATACATCAGTTGCAAACTAATCTGTATGTATCCGACAAAATACTGATAAACTAGCAAAAATACTTCCCCAAGCGAACTCTGCAAAGAGTCCTCCCACCAAAGAAAACTACACTTCACTAAATACCTAACAAACTATTTACACTGAGCACCTCTATATTTGATAATAAAAAGATACCTATGCTCAGTATAAAAAAGCACACTCGTAGGTACCACTTTATTTCGGCAGCCCTGTCAGAAAGTACATTCTCACACGCTACTGAGAACCGCAAGCGTAAGTTACTGTACACAACCCTAGCACCTGACCTCTATGACCTTGAATAAACCAAGCTAACAACAATACACCTACCTAACACTTACTTGCAACAATTTCTCCTTTACAAAAGTAGCTGCATATTGCAATCCTGAAGTTTTATTAGATCGTACACCTGTGTTGCTCCTATCTAAAGTTTAATCAGAAACACGCGATGTATCCAAGAACCTTATGTAACGTGGGAGCCTCGACCTATTATAAGGCTCTGTATCCACCGAGAGAAACTGAAGATATTAATCCGAAAAGAACTACATACGGATATCTAATACTAATATTGTGAAATTTTAGTAAATGTAGATTTTTAAAGATTCTTCTGTAAAATATTTTTAGTATAGCTAATATTGTAATGAAGTAGCTAGTATTGTAATTGAAAAAAAAAAAAGTGGGCAAGTGCGAGTTGGACTCGCCCATGAAGGGTTCCATAGCAGCAAGTAGCATATTATAAAAATTCTCGTAGTTCGTTGTAACTCTGATCGATGTTTTCATATAATACTGTATTTATGGCGATTACAAAAAAACTACTTACTAGATCTTGTCCAAACCAACTTTCGGTGGAAGTGGTCATTACCATTAAGGTATATTTACCTACATCATACATTTTTTTAAAGTTTTGTCAATCTCTTATCTTAGTAATTACAAGGAACACATAACACACATTTTACCACTTTAGAATAGTCTCTCGCGCAAAATAGGTATTCAGTTTAAAAAGAAAAGAAAACAAATACATTTTAAGTTTCAGTTCTAAGTATAGGGTATAGGGCACCGCCAAAATTCATTGGATTTTTTCTATTTTTGTGTGATAATCTTAATGCGATTCACAGAATACATCTACTTACCAAATTTCAACAGTATAGATACCTAGTTCTTATTTTAGTTTCGGAAAATAGTGGCTGTGACATACGGATGGACAGACATGACGAATCTATAAGGGTCCCGTATTTTGCCATTTGGCTACGGAACCCTAATAAATGAAAAATACACACTTATTTTATACCTTATAATACCTCTATATTACGTTCAATCTCTACGTTCAATCCACACACATACATACAGCTGTCTGTGAGTGGATTGAACGCCTTAGTTCATGAATTGATGAATTGAAAATTGAATTTGGCTGCCGAAGATGCTGATAGTAAAAAGCGGTTAAGCTGTGGACTATGAAGCCAGCTTATCGGTTAGTTCCCATTGCGGTAGAGACAATGGGTAGATGCAGAGGCGAGGAGTTTAGTGAAAGAGATTTAATTTAGGCCACAGGATTATGGACAACGGCGCTTTATCGCTGTTCAGCAAGGCAATGTAGCTACCGTTATGAGCACCTTTGTTTGTGCTAGGTGCAGTTAGGAGCGGATTAATCGATGAATTTGACTATATTTACCTAGTTTGACCGTAAATGTTTTTTTTTTTAATAAATATCATAGAATAATGTAATATGATGATGATGAATGATGAACTATGTTACACACAGCAGCGCTAAGCTGCGGTAGATGCTAGGTATAATTGGGAAGTACCACACCTTTGCCAGTTATTCTACCGTTAAGCAGTAATGTGCATACAATACTATGTTCCGGTTTGAAGGGCAATGTTTCCAGTGAAATAACAGGGCTTGGAGATATAACATCTTAGATCTGTGGGTGACGAGCGCAGTGCAGTTGTAGGTAATGATTTGGACTCTTCATGTTCCAATAGCTGCGTGTCACTGTGCTGTTATGTGGCAGGTATGTTTCTTACCATCACGCACATGTCTTGCTCGTCTCGTCATTCTTTATTAAAAAAAATCATTTGTGTGCGAACAAAAACGAAACGAAAAAGCCGTGGTGGGTTAGAACGTTCGGTTTTTTTGGATATCAATTTATCCCCACGCGTTTTTTAAAGCAAACATCGGTTTAAATATATTATCTCTTTTATTTGACATAGTCGAGTGAACGGCGACTGCCGATCCGGAGCCCCGAAATCAAATACCACACGCACCACTGTCTTTTCGAAGTCATGTGCGTAATGCCGCTAACTTAAAAACGGTGAAGGAAAACTTCGTGAGGAAACCGACATGTACCTGAAATCTTTTGAGGCCAAATGTCTCGCATTTGGCCAGCCTGGTGGATGATGCCCTTCCTTGACTCTCTCCTTGAGAGAGAAAGCCCCAAGTCCGAGCAGTTATGTTTTTTTTTTTAAATAAAGAGTGACGAGACGAGCAGGACATGTGCCTGATGGTAAGCAACATGCCTGCCACATAACAGCACAGTGACACGCAGTTATTGGAACATGAAGAGCCAAAATCATTACCTAGCACCGCACTGCGCTCGTCACCCAGAGATCTAAGTTGTTATATCTCTAAGCCCTGTAATTTCTCTGGAAACATTGCCCTTCAAACCGGAACACAGTAATTGTTCCGTATAATCGGGCAACATTATATCGGCCGACGATTAGCGTGTGTCTATGGGTCGCCGGCTGTCACTTGTACCGTTGTCTGTTTTTCGCTGGAACGAAAAAGACGCGTTTTATGTACTGTTATCTATATAATCTGGTTTGCTTTTCTGGTTAAAAGTGTAATATTGTGCGGGAATACATTATTTATCGCTACGGGATTAGTGCTGGACTATTTACTCGAAAGCGGGCTGCTGGATTGGCCCCCTTATCCAACGCGGGACCGTTGCTTGTGCTGGAGCGAGGGATCGCTACGGAATCTTGTCTGGTTTGGTATTCCAAATTCCCCTTGCTCCCGTTCCTTATTCCTTGACGACCAAACTGGACCTTTGGACGACGCCGGGAACCTCAGGTAAGTCATTTCTTTGCACTGCTCGGTTTGCAATCAGGGAAGTAAATGTTAAAATCGGTATTCGGCATTTAATTTGTTTTTGAGATCTGCTATGGGCCCCAGATCGGTATTTCGGGCATAAATACTAAACATTTTTTGGTAGCAGAGCGTAGTTGGCCGTAAATACTCCCTTTTTGTTTTAATTTTCTGGCAAAATATACCGGGTAGGCCGAATATTTGGGGGTTCCCAGTTTATAATTTCTCCCCAAACTGTCGGGAAATTAGTATTAAGTGGTATCCGGTTTTTTAGGTTGCGGATATATTTGTTGTGACATTGTCCGAACTTTAGGCTAATTTAAAATTTAAATTTAAATTTAAAATGGCTTCGGATTTGGCCAACCAGCTCCGATGGTTCGAATCCTTACAAGGATTGGTCGGCCGGAGAGACCGGGAGGAGGCGCTGCTAAACAGGGCAGAACAGCTCGACAGGCGCCTGGAGGTCGCTGAGAGGAGCGCAGGATCGCTGCGGGATGCAAGGCCGTCTCCAACTGAGGAGCAGATGGAGAGGATCGAGGCGGACATGCGGCGCATCCTGGATGTCTACGACGAGGTCTCCGAAAGGGTTCGCCAGCTGGAGAGGTCTCGTCAGGGAAGGGCGAGCTCGGGACCCGTCATCAGGAATGCGGGTTCGGGTGTAGTGGGACGCCTTCCCACCCTGGACTTGCCCAGGTTCACAGGTAACCTGCGAGAGTGGAGCGGCTTCCGGAGTATGTTCGCCTCTCTCGTGGATTCACGCACGGATCTGACGAAGGCGGAGAAACTGGCCTATCTCCGCACGTCACTGGAGGGTGAGGCACTCTCCCTGGTCCAGCACCTGGAGCTGGACGACGACAACTTCGGCACGGCGATGGAGTTGCTGGATACGAGGTTCCAAAACCCTCGGCTCCTCGCCGACGCTCACGTGTCCCAAATACTGGGGCTGCCGAAGGTGACTGAGAGGTCTCAGTTGAGGCCGCTAATCCTCACGCCCGTGAAGGTGGCGTACAACGCCTTGCGCAGCTTGGGACTGCCAGTGGAACACTGGTCGTTTCTGCTGGTCCACATCCTGCTGGGCAAGGTGCCGCTGGAGTTGCGCGCCCGGTTCGAGCGGGAAAGGGGCCTTCACGGCGACCCGAAGGTCTTCCCCACGTTTGAGGAGCTACTTCGGGTCCTGGAGTGGGAGGCGAGGATGGCAGAGTCGGCGCCTCAGGAGGCACAGCCCGCCGCGTCAGCTCGTGGCCCTGCCGGAACAGGACCGCGACCTACCAATCCCCGCACTCAGGGTGCGGTGAAGCGGACGGCGACGGTGACGAGTGCGTCGGAGCAGGAGTGCCCGAACTGTGGCCAGCTTCACGCGCTGGTGCAGTGTCCGGCCCTGCTTGCGCGGACGACCTCCGAACGACGAGGGATCGTTCGGCGGTTGCGTCGGTGCTACGGGTGCCTGGGGGGTCATCTGTACAATGACTGCCCCACGGCACGGCCGTGTCCTGGGTGTGGGGGACCACACCATCAGCTCTTGTGCGTCAGGAGCAATGGTGCTGGTCGACAGCCCTCAGGGAGGGGGCCCTCCACGGGCGGGGGCGCTCCCACGCAGAGCCACGCATTGTACAACAATGAAGTGGCTACAGCGTGGAGCACACCCCCTCCACCCCAACCCACGGCAGCACCGGGCAGCCCAACAAGGGGCGTCTTACACGCGGCTCGGTCACCGACCTCACAGCCCGCGCGGACGCGGGCGAACTGGAGAGGTGGAAGGGTGATACAGGAGTCACCACGGGGGCCACCTCCCCAGCGTTATCCTTCTCCGCCGCTGGATCCGCGACCGATGGAATGGAGGGCGTACACGCCTCCCCTCCATGAACATCCGAGGCTGGAGTACCACCCGCCCTACTTTCGGTATGGCAGGGCGGCCGGATATGCCCCCCCTCCGATGGCCCTTTGCACTCGGCAGCCATATTGGGCTGGGCCCTGTAGTCCGACGGGTTCGGACGGGCCTCGGAGGGATTGACTAGCCTCCGTTCCCTTGGCACAGGATCCACCGGTGGTCCTGCTGCCCACCCTCTGGTTAAGGGTTTGGGGTCCAAGAGGCGACTACGTCCGGATACGAGCGCTCTTGGACACAGGGTCCCAGGGGTGCATTTTGACAACCCGGGTTGCTCATCGCCTGGGCCTGGCTAGGTTTCCGTCACCGACTCCGTTGCGGGGAGTCGGGAACACAGAGGTGCGGTCGGCTGGACAGACCCGCCTCTCCTTCTCGTCCGTACATTCCTATTCGGAAAGGATTGCGGTCAGGGCCACCGTCATGGATTCGGTTGTCGGTTGGCTTCCTCAGGCGGACATAGATCCGGATCTTTTGTCCTGTACTAAGGGTCTCAGGTTGGCGGATCCCCGCTTCGGGATGGCGGGTCCGGTAGACCTTTTGTTGGGTTCTGATGTACTGGGTTACATCATGAACGGCAAGCCTAGACTGCTGGATCAGTCTTCGCTGATGGCGCTGCCCACCATCTACGGGAACGCCATTTTGGGAATGGTGGATGAGTGGCAGCAGTCGAATCAGGCTTCTTTTACGGGAACGGCCCTCGCTCAGATCATGCAGAGGTTCTGGGAGATCGAAGAGCCGCCTACCGTGTCTCGGCTGGATCCCGAGCACGTGGAGTGTGAGAACTTTTATCAGGCTCACACTCGGAGAATGGTTTCTGGGCGATTGGAGACTAGGCTGCCTTTCCGGGATAACCCCCCGCGTCTGGGCCAGTCTCGATCATTGGCCGAGAAAAGGCTCAGGTCCATGGAGCGACGCATGGCTCGAGATCCTGTACTTCGGGAAAAGTACATCGAGTTCATGAGGGAGTATGAGGCACTGGGCCACATGTCTCCGGCTCGCGACGACTGGTCGACCATGGACCACTACTTTTTGCCTCATCACGCCGTTTTGAAGGCGTCGACGGGCAAACTCAGGACGGTGTTCGATGGATCCGCTCCGACTTCGACAGGAGTGTCACTGAACCAGTGCCTCCACGCTGGACCGAAGCTACATCGGGATATTGTAGACATCATCCTGAATTTCCGTAGGCATCAGGTGGTGTTGGGAGCGGACATCCGTATGATGTTCCGACAAACGGTCATACACCCCGAGGACAGGAGGTTCCAGTTGATCCTCTGGCGGGAAAGTCCTCAGGACCCTATGATGGTGTATGAGTTGAACACCAACACCTATGGGTTGAGATCAAGCCCCTTCATTGCGATCCGCTCACTGCTGGAGTTGGCGGAGCAAGAACGGGCTCGGTACCCACGTGCAGCCGCAGTTCTGGAGCGCGACCTGTACGTGGACGACGTTTGCACTGGCGCGCAGACGGTGGAGGAAGCTCTGTTGCTCCGGGATGAGCTTACAGAGCTTCTCGCATCTGGAGGCTATGAGCTTCGGAAATGGCTCTCTAACGACCCCAACGTCCTGGCTGGTATCCCGGACGATCACCAGCAGGATCCGGGGCTCTTCGAGGAAGGTGACGATCCGCACGGGATTGCGGTTCTGGGCATGCAGTATCAACCGGTTGCTGACATCTTCACCTTTCGGGTGGCGCTGGAGGCCACACGCGCGTGGACAAAACGGACGGTTTTGTCCACCATCGCCAGGATGTTTGATCCAAACGGTTGGATCAGTCCGGTTCTGTTCGCAGCCAAGTGTCTGTTACAGCGACTTTGGACTCTGAAGGTCTCATGGGACGACCCCCTGGTTGGAGACTCGCTTAACATTTGGCTTCGTTTAATATCTGACCTCGAAACGGTCAATCGAGTGGCGTTGCCCCGTCGCATTCTGCCACCAGGCTGTAGCCGGATCAGCCTGCACGGGTTCTGTGATGCGTCCGAGCTGGGCTATGCCGCATCTGTGTACTTGCGTACAGTTGACGCTGGAGGCCACGTCAATGTCACGCTCTTATTGGGGAAAAGCAAGGTAGCTCCTATCAGGACACGACTCACTATTCCGAAACTGGAATTGAGCGGAGCCACATTACTTGCTCGGCTGCTTAAGCACGTATATCAGGAACTGTCCACCTCGATAGACATCCGGAAGGTCTATGCGTGGTCAGACAGTCAGGTCGTACTTGCCTGGTTACGAGCAGCCCCTCACACCTTGGAGACTTTTGTGGGAAATCGGGTTTCCCAAATCCAAAACATTGGACTGGACATGGTTTGGAGACATGTCCCGGGTGAGTTGAACCCCGCTGACTGTGCTTCGCGCGGCTGTTCCGCGCCGGAGCTAGTTGATCACCCCTTATGGTGGGGTCCGGACTGGCTGCGGGAGCCAGAAGCTTCCTGGCCAGCTCTTGGCGCGGACTCGGAGCGAGCGGAGCTGCCCGGAGTCCGCGTGCATGCGATTGTGGCGGAAGTGCCCCCAGACCCTGATTGGTTGACGGGTCGTTACAGCAAGCTGGATAAATTGCTGGGGGTAACTAGCTGGATTAAACGCTTCATCCACAACTGTCGTCACCCTCGTCAGAGGAGGAGTGACCAGATCGCCACTGTGGAGGAGCGTCGGAGTTCCTTGCTGCACCTCATTCGGCTGGTGCAGGGTGAGAGGTTTCCGACGGAACTTGAGGCGCTGCGCTGCGGACGCGCTCGCTTGAAGGGTGCGGTCGCCAAGTTGAACCCTTTCACAGATCAGGATGGTCTTCTGCGCGTAGGAGGTCGGCTCCGGAAAGCCAACCTGCCGTACGGCAGCAGGCACCCCCTGTTGCTACCGAAAGGAGGTCCTCTGGTGGACCTGCTGATCACCGATCGGCATATCGGTAACGCGCACGCTGGATGTGGCGCGCTTCTCGCTGTGTTGCAGCGTGAATTCTGGATCTTGTCGGCTCGCAGGGCGGTCCGAAAGGTGCTGTTTAGATGTGTCCCTTGTTATAGGCTCAAGGCGTCTACCATGCAGCCCATGATGGGAGATCTTCCTCCGGATAGGATTTCTCCCTCGAGGCCGTTCGACGGGGTCGGAACGGACTTCGCTGGGCCCTTCTCGGTCAAGTCATCGACGTTGCGTAACGCCAAGGTCGTTAAAGCCTACCTGTGCGTCTTTGTGTGTTTGGCCACCAAAGCAGTCCACCTGGAGCTGGTCTCTGCGCTGTCTACGGAGGCCTTTGTCGCGGCGCTGGATCGCTTTGTAGCGCGAAGAGGAGTACCCTCTTTAATACGTTCGGACAATGGCACAAATTATCGAGGGGCGGCGAATTATTTACGCGACGTTAATAATTTTTTAAATTCTGGTAATAATAGTTTAAGTCTGGCTCTCGCCCAGCGGGGAATCAGCTGGCAATTTAGTGTGCCAGCCTGTCCTCACTGGGGAGGAATTTTTGAGGCTGCGGTGAAGTCTGCTAAAACTCATCTCCGCCGTGTCATCGGGGAGACCGTGTTAACTTGGGAAGAGTTAGTCACGGTACTATGCCGCGTGGAGGCAGTGCTTAATTCCCGTCCTCTCTGTCCAATCTCGCCTGACCCTAACGATCTAGAAGTCTTGACGCCGGGTCACTTCTTGATCGGTCAGCCTTTAACCGCGTTGCCGGAGTATCCCTGGAAGGATGAGCGGCCCGGACGCCTGTCCCGTTTTCAGTTATTGCAGCAAATAAGTCAAGACTTCTGGAGGCGCTGGTCGGCCGAGTACTTGCATCTGTTGCAACAACGGGTAAAATGGACAGATAGGACGGAGGCCCCTCGGGAAGGGGACTTAGTATTATTAAAAGAGGCAAATTTGGCCCCCCTACTCTGGCGTAGGGGACGTATTTTAAAATTGATATCTGGTACTGATGGCACACCCCGCGTGGCGGAGATTCTGGTTTCTGGTTCCAGACTTCAGCGCGCGGTGTCCTCTCTGGCCCGCTTGCCTCTTTATTAGATATACGTATTTGTCAAGGTTAAAATTTTATTTTATTTTATTACTAAGTTTTTTTTGGTTTGATTTCCACTTTCGGGTCAAAGTTGGGAATTTCGTTTTTATTTGGGGTCCGGATACTGCTAAATACTGGTTTTCTAAAATTGAACAGGAGTTCAATTGGTCGGGGGTTTTGTTCCGTATAATCGGGCAACATTATATCGGCCGACGATTAGCGTGTGTCTATGGGTCGCCGGCTGTCACTTGTACCGTTGTCTGTTTTTCGCTGGAACGAAAAAGACGCGTTTTATGTACTGTTATCTATATAATCTGGTTTGCTTTTCTGGTTAAAAGTGTAATATTGTGCGGGAATACATTATTTATCGCTACGGGATTAGTGCTGGACTATTTACTCGAAAGCGGGCTGCTGGATTGGCCCCCTTATCCAACGCGGGACCGTTGCTTGTGCTGGAGCGAGGGATCGCTACGGAATCTTGTCTGGTTTGGTATTCCAAATTCCCCTTGCTCCCGTTCCTTATTCCTTGACGACCAAACTGGACCTTTGGACGACGCCGGGAACCTCAGGTAAGTCATTTCTTTGCACTGCTCGGTTTGCAATCAGGGAAGTAAATGTTAAAATCGGTATTCGGCATTTAATTTGTTTTTGAGATCTGCTATGGGCCCCAGAGCGGTATTTCGGGCATAAATACTAAACAGTAATGTTTACACATTACTGCTTGGCGGTAGAATAATTGACAAAGGTGTGGTACTTCCCCAGGCGGACTCTGCTAAGAGTCCTACCACTACAAAATGTGACATGCAGGAACGTTATAATAATATATTGAATCCGTTGTCTCTCTAAAACTATTTAGAATATTTTCTCAAAAAAGCTTACCTCGGCCAAGAGCTATCACCGCTGCACTTCGATCTTTTATGTCCATTTGGAAGTAGTAGTCTCTGATGGCACTCAGTGGCGCGGTCGACGCTCGCATTATGAACGATCTGTTTCACCGTAGTGAGTTCGTATTGTAACGAGCCAGGGATAGCCTCGTTCAAAAACCAAAGCAAAACCTTCTTTCAACAATTTCAGTTTTAAATATTGGCATTTTGGAGTGCTTTTTTTTGTTTGCCGGAAGGAAAAAACTTGATGTCAAATATTTATTTCATGTTGTTGAAATAAGAAATATTTTTCAGATAATTACAAAATGAATAACTATATATGGAAATACAGGAAATTCAAGGAAGAATTTGCTCCCTTATATACAACAGGTGATTTTATAGTAAATGAATCATAGAAATTTGACAGAAAAATGGGTACAAAAAAAAGCAAGCCCTCAAATGTAAGTTTTATTGTTGTACATACATATACAAAATGTAACAGTTGCATTTATGATGTAGCGTATTTTGACTTTGAAATTTTAAAACGATTAAAGGCATGTTTATCTCTCGGGAGACAAAACAACGGACAGACGACACAGGTCAATGTATTTCGAAAGATAAACGGTGAGTTAATATTTCATGATTTTCCGACAACTTATAAAACTATAAGTCTTATAGAGACTTTAAAGTAAATTAATAACAAAACGACAGCGGTTATTCAATATTGTATGGAATTTTAAACAGAACATGGTTATTTGTACTAACGATTTGTATCAGTATGTAGATTATTCTTTTCGGTTAACAAACTTTTAATTCTTCAGCTCAAATGGAATGGTGGTTTTCTTCTGCAAGCTGAAAGTTAGTCCATGGGCCAGGCAATGCAGTACTCGTCGAAAACTTGTTTCTGATACCTACCGAACAAGAATTTGACACAGAGACTTTTCTTCCGGACTTTCAGGGCAAAATACTGTTTTATTACTGTCTGAATGATCATAGATTTAAACTACTATCTCTAGAGCATATGTGATGATACGAAATAAATATTCTAACCGTCTAAACAAATTAACAAAAACGGCAAACAAATGTAGTTAATTTCTACTGATTTCTACATAGAAAGTTGCTGTTATAAAACATAGAAAGTAGGAGTGAGAGGTATACCAGCAAAATCTCTCTATAACCTACTGAAAGATCTTGGCTTGTCCAGAAATGCAGTGAGTTCTAATACTAGAACGCGAATATCTAAAACTGCACTGGTGGGTTTTTGTCAGATTCGGCTGAGCAGGGAGAGACTGCGAGTAGTGAAGGTGAGTGTTGACGTTCGTCACAAAGGGATCCCTTAAACCTACGCCCGAGTCACAAGTCTTGGGGTCTACTCCAGTTTTCTGTTTTCTCTCTCTGTTGCACGATGGACACCAAGCTCCCGCCCGGTGAATCCATAGAGTGCTAAGATATGTCTCTCTTTTCGCGGCTAGGATTGCAAAATAGTGTTGAAGCGAGAACATCCCCGTGGAGTCCGACTAATGCGATTTAAGAAAAATAATAAACTAAACTAAAATTCATATACTTACAAGCTTTTCGTTTGTAGTAGAAAGAAGTTCGCTATTAAATTCTATAGGCAGGCAGGCTAATTAAAACTAATCAATTTGTATCTATGATAAACGGTGATTTTCATCTTCAAATACCTATAAATCTCAAATCTCTTGTTTTGTGAATTTGATCAATAATATTAAAATTAACTATACTTCATATACTCCCCTTGCTGATAGAATCATCACCTTTTTTTCAGGATCCTAGGTATTTATGAAAGTTATCTCTATCTGCATTTTAGTAAAAAATAAGATTTGTCTCGATTCTTTATTTCTTAGGAACATATAGGTAAACCGGTCTTCTCGTAGAACCTCGGATAATGCGGATACAACGTGAGTCCTATACATCCCGCTAGACGTTCATTTGGCCAATTCACACTTTTAATTTATCAATCTATTTGTAATCTATCAAACTATCAATTTAAACAATCAAATCGCATGCTTAATAATAAAGATAATTGTCTCAAAAATTAAGAATTTTGAGAAATGGCGTTTAAAGTTTAGTCTGTTCGACCAGGAGCACAAAATATTAAAAATAATTGATAAATGTCGTATTTTTTCAAAACAAAAGAAGGGTAGATAAAAGTAAAAATCCTAACCTTTAATCTGGTATATCAATGTCCATTCTACATTTATGAAAACCCTGAAAAAAAGTGAAAAGAAGAAAAACCCTCGGACTTATTTCAGTTTATGACAAAACTAAAGTAGTAGTTTAAAAATAAACTGAAATATCTCAAAATATTTCACAAAGGAACAAAATATTTTAAAACAAGACTGAAATAAGTGCAAATGTCCATTTGGCAATAAAACAAGCTTAAATACTAAAGGAAGTAACATCAAAATATTGCACTTTATGATTGTAAATTAATAAATAAAATACTCACGTTTTAACTTTTAAACAGCAATATTCGACTTTTGACAGACATCATGGCCGATCCGTTTGGAACGAAAGAGACGATCGATCTTCCGTTGCACTCAAAATCGTTCGAATTTAACGGCTGTCGAATCTATCCTATTCTTTTCGTGTTGTTATTGCGTTTTATTACAAAAACTCGATTTCCCCAATTTTTAAGTTATTTATCTTTATTATTAAGAGTGCGATTAATTATCTTCTCTTTTTATTTAGCTCTTTCGTTAACAACATCAACTATATTCAATATAAATGTTTCTTTAGAGCCTTCAGCTTATGATTTGTTAGGGCCTTCAGCCAGAGTACTTTTTCTATGTAGTCCAGGTCCAAGACAGTCCAGTATAATTTGGCGCCTACGACCAGGAGTAAAAAGCACAATACATTTTACACTAACTACATTACATTACATTTTAAACTATTCATTTTTATTTAGTTCAAATTTCTCAATCTCAATTTGGCGCTTACGACCAGGATCATTAGTTCAAATTTTATACGTTGAGGTTCGATGCGTTTCAATTTGGTGCCGTGCACAGGATGAAAAATATATGTATAAATCCTGAGTCTAGCTCTCCAAACCATCACAATTTTGTGCCATAAGACCAGGATCAGAACCAATTCATAACTTCACTTCTTCAGTAAGTTCTCTTTTAATTTACAAGTTTTAGTTTTCGAAAAACGTTCTCAAGTAATTTGTGAAATCAAACTCACACACTTTTCTACAGTAATATTAGGTTCAATAACAAAATTTTGCTCTTAGGCTAGAACCATACACAAGGTCCAATGTATTTCATAGTTTTCCGACAAATTATAAAACTGTCAGTTTTATAGAGACTTTAAAGTAAATTAATAACTTCGCGTAATCGTGTTAGTCTATTATGATTCACATTATGTCTTGATTTAAATTCTCCATTAAAAACGACAGCGGTTGTTCAATAATGTATTGAACTTTATACAGAACATGGTTATCTGTACTAACGATTTGTATCAGGATGTAGATTATTCTTTTCGGTTTATAAACTTTTAGTTCTTCAGCTCTAATGGAATGGTGGTTTTGTTCTGCAAGCAGGAAGTTAGTCCATGGGCCAAGCAATGCAGTGCTCGTCGTAAACTTGTTTCTGATACCGAACAAGAATTTGACACAGAGACTTTTCTTCCCGACTTTCAGGGCAAAATACTGTTTTATTACTGTCTGAATGATCATAGATTTAGACTATAATCTCTAGAGCATATGTGATGATACAAAATAAATATTCTAACCGTCTAAACAAATTAACAAAAACGGCAAACAAATGTAGTTAATTTCTACTGATTTCTACATAGAAAGTTGCTGTAATAAAACAAAGAAAGTAGGAGTGAGAGGTATACCAGCAAAATCTCTCTATAACCTACTGAAAGATCTTGGCTTGTCCAGAAATGCAGTGAGTTCTAATACTAGAACGCGAATATCTAAAACTGCACTGGTGGGTTTTTGTCAGATTCGGCTGAGCAGGGAGAGACTGCGAGTAGTGAAGGTGAGTGTTGACGTTCGTCACAAAGGGATCCCTTAAACCTACGCCCGAGTCACAAGTCTTGGGGTCTACTCCAGTTTTATGTTTTCTCTCTCTGTTGCACGATGGACACCAGGCTCCCGCTCGGTGAACCCATAGAGTGCTAAGATATGTCTCTCTTCTCGCGGCTAGGATTGCGAAATAGTGTTGAAGCGAGAACATCCTCGTGGAGTCCGACTAATGCGGTTTAAGAAAAATAACAAACTAAACTAAAATTCATATATAAGCTTTTCGTTTGTAGTAGAAAGAAGTTCGCTATTAAATTCAATAGGCAGGCAGGCTAAATAAAACTTATCAATTTGTATCTATGATAAACGGTGATTTTCAACTTCAAATACCTATTAATCTCAAATCTCTTGTTTTGTGAATTTGATCTATAATATTAAAATAATTTATACTCCATATACTCCCCTTGTTGATAGAATTATCACCTTTTTTTCAGGATCCTAGGTATTTATGAAAGTTATCTCTAACTGCATTTTAGTAAACCATAAGATTTGTCGCGATTCTTTATTTCTTAGGAACATATAGGTAAACCGGTCTTCTCGTAGAACTTCGGATAATGCAGATACAACGTGAGTCCTATACATCCCACTAGACATTCATTTGGCCAATTCACACTTTTAATTTATCAATCTATTTGTTATCTGTCAAACTATCAATTTAAACAATCAAACTATCTTCTCTTTTTGTTTAGCTCTTTCATTAACAACATCAACTATATTCAATATAAATGTTTCTTCAGCTTATGATTTGTTACGGCCTTCAGCCAGAGTACTTTTTCTATTTAGTCCAGGTCCAAGACAGCCAAGTATAATTTGGCGCCTACGACCAGGATTAAAAACGCACATTACATTGTACACTAACTACCTTACATTACATTTTAAAATATTCATTTCAAATTTTATACGTTGAGCTCGATCCATCTCAATTTGGCGCTTACGACCAGGATCACTAGTTCAAATTTTATACGTTGAGGTTCGATGCGTTTCAATTTGGTGCAGTGGGTCCAGGATGAAAAATATATGTAAAAATCCTGAGTCTAGCTCTCCAAACCATCACAATTTTATGCCATAAAACCAGGATCAGAACCAATTCATAACTTCACTTATTCAGTGGGTTCTCTTTTAATTTACAAGTTTTAGTTTTCCAAGAACGTTCTCAAGTAATTTGTAAAATCAAACTCACACACTTTTCTACAGTAATATTAGATTCATTAACAAAATTTTGATCTTAGGCTAGAATCATACACAAAGTCCAATGTATTTCATGATTTTCCAATAAATTATAAAACTGTTAGTCTTATAGAGACTTTAAAGTAAATTAATAACTTCGAGTAATCTTGTTAGTCTATTATAATTCA
The DNA here is from genome assembly GCA_963693475.1 of Ectropis crepuscularia. NCBI lineage: Eukaryota > Metazoa > Arthropoda > Insecta > Lepidoptera > Geometridae > Ectropis > Ectropis crepuscularia. The sequence goes on from OY856338.1 coordinate 41,327,829, forward strand.
CATTATGTCTTGATTTAAATTCTCCATTAAAAACGACAGCGGTTGTTCAATAATGTATTGAACTTTATACAGAACATGGTTATCTGTACTAACGATTTGTATCAGGATGTAGATTATTCTTTTCGGTTTATAAACTTTTAGTTCTTCAGCTCTAATGGAATGGTGGTTTTGTTCTGCAAGCAGGAAGTTAGTCCATGGGCCAAGCAATGCAGTGCTCGTCGTAAACTTGTTTCTGATACCGAACAAGAATTTGACACAGAGACTTTTCTTCCCGACTTTCAGGGCAAAATACTGTTTTATTACTGTCTGAATGATCATAGATTTAGACCATAACCTTTAGAGCATATGTGATGAAACAAAATAAGTATTCTAACCTTCTAAACAAATTAACAAAAACGGCAAACAAATGTAGTTAATTTCTACTGATTTCTACATAGAAAGTTGCTGTAATAAAACATAGAAAGTAGGAGTGAGAGGTATACCAGCAAAATCTCTCTATAACCTACTGAAAGATCTTGGCTTGTCCAGAAATGCAGTGAGTTCTAATACTAGAACGCGAATATTTAAAACTGCACTGGTGGGTTTTTGTCAGATTCGGCTGAGCAGGGAGAGACTGCGAGTAGTGAAGGTGAGTGTTGACGTTCGTCACAAAGGGATCCCTTAAACCTACGCCCGAGTCACAAGTCTTGGGGTCTACTCCAGTTTTCTGTTTTCTCTCTCTGTTGCACGATGGACACCAGGCTCCCGCTCGGTGAACCCATAGAGTGCTAAGATATGTCTCTCTTCTCGCGGCTAGGATTGCGAAATAGTGTTGAAGCGAGAACATCCTCGTGGAGTCCGACTAATGCGGTTTAAGAAAAATAATAAACTAAACTAAAATTCATCTATTAATAAAAATTATTCTGTATTGGTAGGACTCTTAGCAGAATTCGCCTGGAAAAGTACCACACCTTTGACAGTTTTCCACCCCCTAGCAGTTGGTAATGTTACACACATTATTAGGTTATTTCACCGATAATAGGCTTGACCATCGCCATCTCGCCTGATGTTAATCGACGATATGGTCTAGGATGGGGCACGCTAATCTACTAATCCATTTGCTCTGGACTTGAATACACTCTAATTGTATGCATCAGGAAACACCCACTCAGGCAATGTATCCCAAAGCTTAGATGTACTTATTACGAAAGTGTAGTCAAACATAATTATCTTAAGCTATTTATGTATTAAATGTAAGATGCATATAGTCAAGAGAACTCAAGATGAATTACTAAATGGAATCCTTTGGTGTGTGGATTGTCCACCGCCAATATTTATTTATTTATAATTGTGTACATGTAGGAATAGACATAAATCACCTTATATCTCTGGGTGACGAGCGCAGTGCAGTACTAGGTAATGATTTACACTCTTCATGTTCTAATAGCTGCGTGACACTGCCCTGTTATGGGCAGGCGTGTTACTTACATCCATGGGAATGTCCTGGTCGTCCAGCCACTGTACTTAAAAAATAAGTTTTGCAAAACCGAGGGCACAGTCCCGTTGTCTGTAAAGATACGTACAAAACGTATCTTGACTGAAATGCCTCTATTCTGTTTAACCTGTGTAACTCGTGGTAAGTGACAGATTGGCTCCGGGGACTCTGAACATGCTGAACAGTGCTTCATCATCTAATAAGGCGAGCAATTGAACGCCGACCCCTCAGCGGGCTTCGGAGTGTTGTTCTGAACAACATTTTTACCTATTTTAACCGACTTCAAAAATAAAGAGGGCCTCAATTCGGTTGTACGTTTTTTTATACATTAAAATTTATGTTATGCGATAGCGCAGCCAATTGAGAATCAATTTTGATTGTTCTTTTTTAAGGTTCCGTAAAACGGAACCCTTGTAGATTCGTAATGTCTGTCTGTCTGTCCGTATGTCAACTGAAACTCAACAATATTTTTTTCATCAAACCTATACGTGTGTGCTGTGTGGTGTCTATGGACAGATCTTTAAAAATTATGTAGATGTATTTAATAAAAAAAAACTACACTTAATAATTTACGCGAGAGACACTTCCAAAGTGGTAAAATGTGTGTTGAAATCGGTTTCTATTTTTCTGAGAAATAAATTGTATATCTAATAAATAGTGACGAGATGAGCAGGACATGTGCCTAATAGTAAGCAACACGACTACCCATTACATAGACAAAGACTCACACGAAGAAATTCAACTCCACTTTCTTAATAAGAACACGGAAACTGTTGAACCGGGTGGGTGTTCCCTGATGGTTATAGTTTTAGTGTCTCCAAGGCTAAAGAGAATAGATTTCTTCAAGGTAACTGCACTTTATTGTCGCTAAAGATCAATTTATTATTATTAAGCTGAAGAATTGATTTATTTGAACGTGCTAATTTCCGGAAATACTCGACTGATTTTTTAAAGTACGTAATTCCTGAGTGCTAAAAGTTATATTTTATATGACCGCAGTCGGGACAGACCGCTAGTTAGTAATATACTTATGTGTTCGTCTGGCTGCCCCACATTCCACTAAGTAAATATCTCAGGCTGATCTAATTTCATAATTTGAATTAACCTTTACCTAATCACTTTTAAATGGATCGGTTTGTTAAATAAATTATTGATCCAGTTTCACAGACGGTCTTTAACTAATCAGATAGAATTATTTAAGCACTAGCGCGACAGACGGTACTATCGCCGATAGAGATCTTTTCCAGATCACAATATGATCGGATAATTTATTTTCTCCAAAAAAAAAACCAGAATCCACTTCAATTTAAAATAAAATTCAGACCCTCCACCAAATTTCATAAAAAGCCATCACTAAGTATCTGGTTTTTTTTTTAAATTTTATAGGTTCACACTTGACTGCCATCTCGCCTGATGTTAAGCGACGATGCGGTCTACGATGGAGCGTGTTTACCTAGAAAAAAAACGATTCACTCTCAATTTGAAGACACAAAGATTGTAACTATCGGGGAAAACCCACTCAGGCAACGTATTCCACAGCCTAGACGTTCTTATCACAAACGTGAAAGTAAGCAGTGGTGGGACTCTTGGCAGAGTCCGCCTGGGGAAGTACCACACCTTTGCCAGTTATCCTACCGCCAAGCAGTAATGTGCAAACATTACTGTGTTCCGGTTTGAAGGACAATGTTTCCAGAGAAATTACAGGGCTTAGAGATAGAACAACTTAGATCTCTGGGTGACGAGCACAGTGCAGTGCTAGGTAATGATTTGGACTCTTCATGTTCCAATAGCTGCGTGTCACTGGGCTGTTATGTGGCAGGCATGTTGCTTCCCGTCAGGCACATGTTTGTAATGCACGTCTCGTCACTCAAAAAAAAGTAAATTTTAGTTTGTTATTTATGTTTTAAAGCCACCACACCCTATTATCGAATTAGATAAAACTTATATGGTGTCCGCCGATATTTTAATTACATTGAATATTTGGTTAACTCAAATTTAAATCACGATCATTTTATAAAGGCATACGTTTGTCGGTTTGTAAGCATGTTCTCACGTATCTCTGTAAAGGCTGAACAGCAGCTACGAAAACCGCCTCCGAATAATCGGTAAGGTAATTAAATGCTTTCGGAGTAAGGTTTACGACACAAAAACTGTCCAATCTATGTCGGTCGGAATTCGAAATGAACGAAACGCCCGATCCGATCAACCGACTGTTGTGTTTCGTGGTAAGAAATGTCAATAAGTTCGGCCGATATATCGTTTATCGGACTTCGTAGTAGACCTGCTGATTCCAAATTCGTATAAGGTCATCGGCTACTTAATATCCCGTTAAAGTTAGTGATTGTGCTCAGAGTTGTAGCAAACTAGGATTGAATTAAAAATAAATCGATTTATGCACATAACATTCACCTCCGAATGATCTCTTGAGATTGTTGTGGTACAGCCTTCCCTGATAGAGTTACGTGCTACGAAACTTTGGAACAGCGTAGACGACGTAGCTGTAGCAATTATGGTTGTAGCTACCTACGACCTTGGGGCTACGTACGATTTACTTCTTTCAAATTATAGAGTCTTTAGAGCTCAAAATACATTAGTGATTAGAAAAGTGAATCGATATAAATTAAAATGTAGGACAGTGACACTACGGTAGTGCACTTTCTTCTATCGGACTTCAAAAAACGACATCGGTTCATGGTTGATGTTCCAAAAACACGAACGAAAATTTTTGACTCCACGTTTGTGATAAGAACGTATAGGTTTTGGAATGCGTTGCCTGAGTGGGTTTTCCCCGATAGGTCCAATCTTGGTGTCTTCAAATCGAGAGTGAATCGGTTTCTTCTAGGTAAACACGTTCCATCGTAGATCGCATCGTCGTTTAACATCAGGCGAGATGGTGGTGAAGTGCGCAGCTATTATAGTTTAAAAAAAATAAGTGCCGACAGAAGTGAAAACACAATTTGTGGCACGTTCGTAATTGAAGTAGTTTAATTAAACAAATTAACAAAACTAGTTTCATACCTCGAACTGACTATAAACATGCAATTTTTCAATTTGTAATAAATTGACTTTTTAACTAACTTCAAGTAAGAAGGACGTTCTCGATTCGGTTGTCTGTCTTTTTGAAGTGAAAACTTCTTTAGGCGCGCCTAGACAGATATTTCGTGGTCTGTGACTTGGATTCTACCATCACGCTCGGGTATGATAAGAAATCTTCGGGTAAACTCGGCACCATGGCTATTGGCCATTTAGAAATGGGTCAGCCAATGGAAAATGCTGAAAGGGCGTGACCTCGACAACATACCATGGCCATCTAGAAATGCATCAGCCAATAGTAAATGCTTACACATTTCTAGGTGGCCATGCCATGATGCCCAGGCCACACCCTCCGGTTACAACCGTGTAGTTTCCAAGGTAAGCTATCAAATTCTGAGTTATAAGTTTTCACTTTTATCGGCAGTTCCTATGACTGCCAATTTTTTTATGATTGTGACGCGATAACTCCGCCAATTGCAAATCGATTTTGCTGGTTCTTTTTTTGTTTGGTAGATCATAGGTCAGAGGTATGTAGTGGTAGGAATTCAATTCAATTCAATTAATTTATTTCGAACCTTAGGCATCTAAGATACACTTGGTAACGTCAACAATTTACAAAAATAAATATCTATACATTGAATTTTTAAATATCATTACAATCAAATCAAAATTAAATTAGTGAAATCACATTCTATTAGAGCGGCTGTAAAACGGCCTTGTCAATAAAGAGCAGCTGTAAAAGGGCGTTGTCATTCGTATACATACAATTATATAAAATAATTAATTTCTAAATATTATATTATTATGTCATAAAAATGAAACAGAAATGTCATGTCCGCAAGGTTGCCAATGTCGGATTGTTATTTAAATTTGAATATTGATTTTGCCATTTTTTTCTATCGTTCATAAATAATTTGTCATCATAATAGGCCTTGCTGATTAGGTACTTTTTAATTTCATTTTTAAACCTTCTTTCGTCAAGATTCACTGCTGCTCCGGAATTACATTGTAATATCGCACACCATTCCTAATGAATGATATTTCAGTTTTATGAAGCCTGCATCTGGGATAGTTGAGTCTATGTTTGTAACGTGCGGAATTGGGCTTTTTCAGGTCACTCCGTAGGTTTTTCCTGGCATACAAAATACACTCGTAAATGTACAATGATGGTGTTGTTAGAATTTGTATTGTTTTGAACAGCTCTCTTAGCAGAGTCCGCCTGGGGAAGTACCACACCTTTGCCAGTTATTCTTCCGCCAAGCAGTAATGTAACATTACTGTGTTCCGATTTGAAGGGCAATGTTTCCAGAGAAATTACAGGGCTTAGAGATACATCGTCTTAGATCTCTGGTTGACGAACGCAGTACAGTGCTAGGTAATGATTTGGACTCTTCATGTTCCAATAGCTGCATGTCACTGTACTGTTATGTGGCAGGCATGTTGCTTACCATCAGGCACATGTCGTGCTCCTCTAGTCACTTCTAAATTTAAAAAAAAGGAAAAAAGGTGGCTTCAAATCGAGAGTGAATCGGTTTCTTCTGGGTAAACACGTTCCATCGTAGATCGCATCGTCGCTTGAGATCAGGCGAGATGGTGGTCAAGTGCGAACCTATTATAGTTTAAAAAAATAAGTGCTGACAGACACAATTTGGTAATATCAAATGAAAATCAACAATTAATTAGGTACTTTCATACTTTTGTTTAGTCTACGTCAATTTGCTACAACACCAGGATTCAACAAATCAAATTGTTTACATATTTTTGTTCACACTAAAAAGTGACGGGATGAGCAGGACATGTGTCTGATGGTAATCAGCTCAGTGTCATGCAACTGTTGGAACATTGATTGTCAAAGCATTACCAAGCACTGCACCTACTAGAGAGACATAATAATAATTATTATTGTTAGCCTAAATTGTCCCACTGCTGGGCAAAAGCCTCTTCCCTCTTTCCAGATAGCCCGATTTACGACTTTGGTCGTCCAGACTTTATCTTGCGATTCCAGTTCGCCACCTATCAGTGACATAAGATTTTTTAAATATTGTTAGACATTTCACACACAACACCATCTTGCCCCAAAGTAAGCAAAGCTAGTACTATGGAAACCAGATTGCTAATATATGTAACTCTTACATATTTTTAAATAATTATATTACCTATATACATATAAAACACCCGGGCACAGGACAAATATTTGTATTCATCATTCAAATGATTTATTTCTATGCCCTGTAACTTCTCTGAAAAGATTGGCTTTCAAACCGGAACGTAATGTTTGCACACTGCTTTTTTTTTATTTTTATAAAGAGTGTCGAGACGAGCATGACATGTGCCTGATGGTAAGCAACATGCCTGCCACATAACAGCACAGTGACACGCAGCTATAGGAACATGAAGAGTCCAAATCATCACCTAGCACTGCACTGCGCTCGTCACTCAGAGATCTAAGATGTTATATCTCTAAGCCCTGTAATTTCTCTGGAAACATTGCCCTTCAAACCGGAACACAGTAATGTTTGCACATTGCTGCTTAGCGGTATAATATCTGGCATACAGTGTGTATAGTGGATAGAGTCCCACCTGTACAAAATAGACGTTTAAAAGTAGCCGTGATTTCACGAAACATACGCGATCTCAAAACAAGTAACACTATTTTGGTGGGCCGAATAAAAAAATAAGGGTACGAGGTAAGCTATGATACTACGACACATTTTCCCAATAAAATCGGCGGTTACGTAACGTTTCCTTGCCACGAGCAAACCAGGTACATTCACTTAGTCAGTGACCTAGTTATGAACCAAGGGTCTACCGTCTAACTCTATTGCTATTGTCTGTCTCTTTCATTTGAAATCGAAATTAAAGAGAAGGCAATAGCCATGACGGGCTATTTTACGCGCTAAAGGTAAAGGGCCCCGAGTAGGAAAATAGCACCCAACGCCTTACGTTGGATGTTTGTTATGGGAGCAGCTAAAAGCCGGCGAGATACACCTTCTTTCGGAGTAAAATTATTTGTACAGAAAGTGTTGCGCTTTGTAGTACTTTAATGCTTAAAAGATAGATGTGTTTTAAAAACAGCTGCACATAAAAAGGGTTGTATTACATTAATTTGACTAAACAAATCTGCCGAGGTAGCTAGATAGGACATGTGATCTACAATCGTGAGTATGAATTAAATTTGTTTATCTAAGTCATTTCTTTAACTTCAAGCTTAAAAAGATTATTTTGATAAAAACAAGCTAATTAAATAAAAAATAACAAAATTCACCATTAAAAAGTGGCAGCTATCTTGGAATTAGAATTTATCATAGTGTATTTTTCTATAGTCAAGTCTTTTTATTAGATACCTACCCAATACCTATTGAGAGTTATGAAATTACGAGTATATATAAACCGCCATCTTGGATTGATTTTCAGCAAATGTAATTAAAAACATTATTGGCTTATTCTCCTTTTAGACAAAAAAAAATATTAGAAAATCAGTTCATCAGTTTAGGAGATACGATGCCACACACAAATACACACTTTCACGCTCTGACACGTCTAACTCATTAAATAAATACATCGTCAATTTTGCGTCAAAGGTTAAAATATGCATGATTAATTTATAAATCATGCATATTCATCAGTCAATCAGGTATTTGACCTATGCAAAATAAATGAAAATATCCCGGTACTATTCAAATTAGACAATGTACTATTTCTGTCTTCATTCCACTATGGCACTGCGTTACCTTAACGGCGGGTAATTTATCTGCGCTTAACTTATCTATAGAGCTCTTGGAATACGCCTCCAATAGCTTTAGCGCGGTCCTTGTTCTGCCGCGATCGAGATCCCCTAAACTCATTTTAAAGTAGGGTTCGAAAAAGTCCGATTTTTATGATTAATAAAAACGATTTTTTATTCGTAGACTAAAAAAAAGAACCTAATTTCATTCTGTAATTGAATTAAACATTTTAAAAAGTAAAAAATAATATAAGTCATTAAATAGTATAGTCTATTTAATTCTTATTGCTGTTGATAGTTATGTTTTTGTTTGGTAGATCATAAGTTCAGAGGTGGTCCGATATACTTGTAAACTTTATCGAAATAGGTGCAGCATTTTTTGGAAATATGAACAAACAACTAAAATTTGCTTTCATGTACACATTTCGATGACGTAGTGATCGATTCTTATAAAATTAGCCTCAAGTATCTGAATTTAATCTTAAATTGAAGTCGGTATTTGGTGTTTTTGGAGAAAATAAATTATATAAGACTGGCATTGTGGATTGGTCCGTTAATCCGTAGGTCCTGTATTTGATTACCACCTATTGAAAATATTTGAGTAATGAACACAAATATTTGTTCTGTGCCTGAGTGTTTCTATGTATAATAAGTATGTGTTTACAATTATATATGTATTACATCAGCTATCTGGCACCCATAAAACAATCTTTGTTTAGTGAAAATGATTTTTTTATTGAACACGCATAGACTAACAAAACACATAAATAAGTAAATTTTCAAGTCTAACATTACAATACTTATACGGTCCGTATGTGTGTGTACAAGTATGATCAGTGGGCCGCAAACTAAGCACATTGACTGGCTTCGTGGCTTGGTTGGTAGTAGCTCTGCCTGCGAAGCCGAGGGTCGTGGGTTCAATTCCCACCCAGTGCAAATATTTGCGTGATGAATTCAAATGTTTGCACTATGTCTGGATGTTTCTATGTATAATAAGTATGTATTTAAAACTATATAAGTATTATGTCAGCTATCTGGCCGCCATCACACAAGCTTTGCTTAGTTTGGGGGCAGATGGTGTTGTGTGTGAATTGTCCACCAATATTTAATTTATTTTATTTTTGTAAGTAGCTTGTATCTTAGGGCCCGAGTGCATAAAAACAAATGTTATTCTGTGATCGAATGGAAACAATTACTCGACTATTAAATAACGTTAAGTTTAATAAGTTAACATATGTAATCATATGTAATATAAACCCGTAAGTTTGGACATAGATAGTGTTGTGTGAGAAATGTCCACCAATATTCACATTTATTTTTCTAAATTTACCAGCACTAAATTAAAAACTTGAGGGAAAATTATCGTAGAAACCTATTACAAATGTATATTTATATCGAAAAATGAATGAGAACACTAAATTTTCATGTGTGTAGCCATGGACACATATGTAAATAAAAATATCTAGCAATGTTTCTGCAAAAATGGATCATTGCTACGAGTATGTCGATTGCGTAGAATCTACCATCAAACCTTGATTATCTTATGCATTGAGGGAACGCTTTTTAGGGTTATTTTAGCGGAGCCGAAGTTCATTCACTCGTTTACCTTATTGAATTACGTGAGTACATATTGACGATTAAACCTGTATCCTTGATTCGGAATTGTGAACCTGTTCAACGTCAAATAACTAATTAAGTATAAGCACCATACTAATTTAATATATTTGAAGGAGTAGGACTCGTTGTAGAGTCTGTCTGGGGAAGTACCACTCCTTTGCCAGTTATTCTACCACCAAACAGTAATGCTCTGGGAGACAAGCGCAGTGAAGTGCTAGGTAATTGGACTCTTCATGTTCCTATAGCTGCGTGTCACTGTGCTTTTATGAACAGGCGTGTAGCTCACCATCAGGCATATCATCTGCTCGTCTCGTCATTCTATACTATAAAATAAACACATTACCACTCCTTTGCGTCGCGCAGTCGGGTAAAAAGTGCGTTATAGATTTTTTTTTACAAACTATATCTACGCTTTTCAGAACAAAACCTAAAAAACTACTAGCCGTATGAATTTCAATAGAAATGCTCTATTATTCTGCTTTTGATTTGCATCAGAACAAATATTAGCTGCCCGTGCTGTTTACGCTGTGGCAAATAATTATGCGTTACCTAGACCCCGAGCCACCACCGATGGCCTCTGTCGGATGGCACCACTACCTCGTTTTTCGACCGCACTTTACGAAAATAGCATAGTTGCTACTTTTAAGCCGCAGGAACTCAGTGTTGACACAGCTGGTACTACGGTCACTATAATACTGACCTTATTGTCGAGTGCCCTTTCGATTTGACATTTCACCGCTTGATGACGGAGCCTCGTATACAGAAACGGTATACTTATTTGCTTTTAGCGTAGATAATATTATCACAATTGAGCGACTATGAGGAAATCGTTCCGCTTATGATAAAAGTTACATCGATTTGGACTCTTCATGTTCCAATAGCTGCATGTCACTGTGCTGTTATATGGAAGACATTTTGCTTACCATCAGGCACATGACATGCTCGTCTCGTCACTCTTTACTTAAAAAAAAAAGTCGATACGTGGTATAATTAGTATTGTCTAAGTCAGTTTTCTTGATCTGGGTACCATCAATACTGGTCTCGGTCCTTAGTTGGTCTACACACTGACCTGTAGGTTGTGGGGTAAGTTCCCATTCAAACTAAATATCTGTGTGATAAATATGGATATTTGTTTTGTCTATGTTATACAATTTTGACGTTTCTATAATTCAATATTTTTTTGTATATTTTAATTAAATTGACATATAACTAATTCACTTGTGATTTAATCCATCTAGGCCAACTTACAACAATATATTAATCTGATTTTGACTTAAGTTCCACCCGCATCCGGCGTCGTTTTCTTAGTAGAGTTGTAAGCCTGTGACCGTTTTTCCTTTGCTACTCAAAGATCTGGAAGAAACTTAAGTGGAACTGAACTGACCACATTACGCGTGATTTGGCCGTGAATATATTTTTAAAGACACTTATTTTTATCTGCGAACCGACAATAAAAGTTTTTGGCACGCATGCTTTTTCACAGATACATATGAGCGAATTGTGTGAGGGAAAATTAAATAGTTATTTTTAATGCTTGCGTTACAATTTCTTCATTTTAAATTTTCCTTGGAGAATTCCAAAGCTAAGCAAATAATATACCTATAAGCATGTTTCAAAATTAACCATAGCTGAAGCGGAGTTTCGATTTTGTTTCGTACTGATAAAATGGGTATAAAAAATCTATAAATAAAAGTTAGATTGACTAAATCTGGTATAACCTATGTATAAATTTATTGTATTCTGAGTGCTAGTAATAATTCCGTGGGGCGGTGAGCGGTACCCGGCGCTCATGACCAAATGCAACATTAGAGATGCTGACGATGTTCTGGCAGCCCGGGCCGCTTGGAGGAACCCTCTTAAAACTTTTCCTTTGTTGAAATTCTTCGGAGAAACCTTTGGAGGGAGAAAATTTCATATTCTGTATAGATTATAAAAATATTAAGAATTAACTATCGGATTTTCAATATACTAGCAGCATGTTTTGATTATTTTAGGTAGAATTGATAAGATACTGGTATTACACATAAACCGGTGACGTGAACTCACAAAGTTTGACCTCGGCTGCTCCACCGCCGTTCCGACGCTACGCTCGCATTACCATGTCGTTGACGCGAATTCTTTAGATTTTCGTCTACCGAAAACTGATTAGCATAAGCAGCTGACTAAATATTCCCAATTGGGACTTGGGGCCTTCTCTCGCAAGGAGAGAGTCAAGGTTATAATCCACTACGCTGCCCCAGTGTGGGTTGGTGAATGACACATGACCTCAAAAGATTTCAGATACAATGACATGTCAGTTTCGTACCGATGTTTTCTTTCACCGTTTTAAGTTAGCGGCATTACGCACATGACTTCGAAAAGACAGTGGTGCACGTGGGGTTTGAACCCGGGGGCTCCGGATCGGCAGTCGCTGTTCTACCGACCTGTCTCGGTCTCCTGTTGCGGTCGCGGCGCGAACTGGCGGCCCATACGATTCCATAGTGTCAAGTGCCTGTCGCGGTCTCCGGGCAAACTTGTACCTTAACAATTGAGCCAAACGCCGTTTGAGAGATGCGCCGAAAATGACGCCTACTTGCAGTAGTTTACTTTTTTGCACTGTTGTAACTATGGGTAGGTATATACAGTTACTAGCAGCCCCGCGGTGTTACCCGCGTAGTTCCCGTTTCCGTTGTTCCCGTTGATTTTAAATCGGGATAAAAAGTAGCCTATGTGTTCTTCCAGACTTCGATCCATTCATATGTTAGGACGTGATTGAGCAACAAACATCCAAATATCCAAACATCCATTCATTGACATTTATAATATTATTAGTAGGATGAGTTACGAGTAGTTAGGCGTTATGATCCTGTGAGCACTGTTATCAGTCCATTTTGATTTTAATTCTGAGTCTCTATCACTGTTCCCTCATTTATTTTCACTATAAAACACTAAACAGTCCACAATCCAGTCTAAAACTTCTATTATGCACTTTATTCAACGGTATTAGGGATCACGTTAGCAGATTTTATTTTTGTGTAAAAAATGTTATGTACGCGATTAAATCACTAAAAATATCATAATTTTAACTTCAAGACGATTGTTTACGATGATAACGCGAGGGCGAGAATTTTTTACTTTTTTGACGTGGCTAATAAAGGGTTTACTTCAAAAATTTAGTTTATACCCTAATTAATGACTAGATATTTAATTACTAAATCAAGTTAATTAACTCCGGTTACTGAAATGTTTAAATATCAATTTGAGTCATTACCTGCGTTTCAGGTCACTAGTCGTATTTAGCTGATTTGATTTGGAGCCGCTCAAAGCCATTGTGCATTAATGTGATCAACTAAGTGTACACAGATTAATTGAAATTCATAATTGAAAATAGAACAGGGTTCGCCGATGTATATCAATTGATGTTTATCTTGATATATTTTATATCAGTTGAATATTTCCTATCTAGTGAACTAAACAATTTCAAGATTAAAAGTTTACCCTGGCAACACGTAGCGAAAACCTTTAGTTCAGCGTAATTTAGATTGTTTCTTAAAACGGCAAACTCATTTAAAGAGGATTTTCAACTCAAATAGATACATTTAGTTATAGAAGATTTAGTGTTATCTTCTCTAACTTTTTTATTTTTCAATAAACATGTGGTAATTTGACACTTCCTTGCCACTACTTAATGACTTGTATTATTTAAAAAAAATCATCTCACATTTATAAGTGTTTAATCCAATTACAGAATGAAATTAGCTTATTTTTCTTAACCCGAATATATACTTATGAATGAAATGGCTTTCAGTAATGAGGCTACCAGTTCTTTCACTAGTCTCGATTCTAAAATTGTTTGATTTAATTTAATGATGTAAACAATAAACAATTTTCACCCATTCATTCATCCAGACGACGCGACGTCGAGTGCACACAATACAATAAAGCTATATTTTGACATTAATTAGTAGGTACGTAAATCCGGATGGCACGTCACGTGACACGTGAGGTCAGCGCCACGTTAACGTTCCTATTTCATGTTCTGAGCCACAGAAACACTGACAGCTACAATAACACACCGAAGAGCCCGACATTATAAATATACTGGAACTCGTACCTCGTCGAAGATCAAAGTTGTCTGCAAAATTATGAGAGAGATAAACGTAGTTCTGTGTGGTCTCTCTAAAGAGTCCACCATGTAAGAAGTACATCTTTTTCAGTTATTTTATTATCAAGTAGGCATGTGCAAACATTTATTTTATGGGTTCCGGTTTTTAAGTCCAATGTTTCCAGTTAAATTACAGCATAAGCAGCCCATTAAATGTTCTCACTGCTGGGTCGAAGGATTCTAGGTGAATGTCTGTTTCCTCGCAATGTTTTCCTTCACCGTTTTAAGTTACGCACATAATTTAGAAAAGACAGTGAAAGTGGGATTCGAACCCGGGATCTCCGGATCGGCTGTCACCGTTCTCCCTACTAGATCAGCCGTAACTTTCAAATTGCAAATTGTAGAGCAGTCATTTATTTCTATAAATGATCTTATATCTCTGTCTAACGAGTCCAGTTCTGTTTCAGTACCTACTCTGCAGGAATTTGAATTCGTCATAAATATTCAGATAACAGCGTGTGCCCATAACCATCAGGTTCATGTCTTGAGTCATGTCAGGAGAGTCTCTATTCTAGTCGAAAGCATCTTAATCCCTCAGTTGATGCTCATTTTAAGACAAATTCTATTATTTGATTTCACTAGTTCATAGATTTTTTATGCTACTGCCGCAAAAATATTTAAATGATAAAGCTATGCCTAATAGTTCCATTCAAATTTAAAATTTTAATTATAATTAAATTCAAACCAAAAGTACTCACAGAATCATCTTAACTTGACTCTCTATTTTGGATGGGAATTCTATCTGCCAGGTGATCTAAATTGAGCGATTTATTTTTCCCCACTACTCCAAGTGTGACAAGTTTTCAACTTGCCCCAAATATCTGCCAGCTCTCAGAATACTACATTATGCTGCGCTAAATTAATTTGGAGCTATTGTTTTGTAAGTAAATATGAATCTATTTATTTTCATTGTTATACAGTAAGCGAGGTATATGTGGTAGAATGTATAATATACTTATGAAATACATAAATGGTTGAATTGGGAATTTATTTGCACAGTTCAAATCAACATTTTTATTTCGTATTACTACACTTACGAAACAATTATAATGGAGGTTTCTGTTCCGATGACGATTAAATAGATTTACTCGTACGTTTTTCTCGTCAAACTCGATACTGTATTTAAGAATAACACACTTTAAGTATTACAAACACTAATAAATAGTGCCAAACTAAACTTCTAAACTAATATTGCAAAGCTTTAGCTTTACAATATTAGTTTAGATGGTTTTTATTTGAACGCGGAAATCTTAAGAACTACTGGACGGATTAAAAAAATTCTTTCACCGTCGTATATGTACATGATTCCTGAATGCTATAGGCTAAATATTATGTACCACGGGCGACGCCAGGTGGGCTGGTAGTGATGAAATTAAAATGATAGGAAAATGTCACTTGTCAATTTCAATAAGTTGAGATCTTTTTTTTCACCATTTATCATTAATCCCTCATATCTGTAACTCTGAAAATTGCTTGCTTCATTAAGAGACTATTAGCTTTATTATTTTGCGGGTCCCCAATATTTGCCGCAGTTTCATGCACATTTATTAGGGCTACACAAATATAATTAAGGACTCCTACAAGTTTAACTCCACTTTTGGTAACAAGAACGTCTAGGTTGTAGAATGCGTTGCCTGAGTGAGTTTTCCCGGTGGTTACAATCTTGGTGTCTTCGAATCGAGAGCGGATCAGTTTCTTCTAGGTAAACACGCTCTATCGTAGATCGCATCGTCGCTTAATATCACTTGAGATGGCGGTAAAGTGCAAAACCTATAACTGTTTAAAAATCTCAAAGTTAAGCTTGAAGCATTACTATTTGCGGTTTTTCATGCTGTGAAATTAATTTCAAGCTAATTTTAGGTCTACCCTTGTTGTAACCACACACTTCCGGTTACCCTCAGTACATACCACTTTGGGCCTTATTCCTTTGTCCACTTCCGGCTTGGCCCTTTGTTGTACAAGTAGCTACCCTCCACGCTCAAAGATGCCTCATTCACAATAACGCAACCAAAGTATGCAAAAAGCAGCTTTAACTCAATGACGTAACCGTTAGAATGCAAAGTTATTAATGAATTCTTAAGTAGATGATTTTAATTTTTTTATATTCATTACTTTAACTGAATTTTATGTCTAATTTTTCTCAAGCGTTCGTCGTATCTCGAAGAAATATTTTACAAAATACAAGGTTCAGAAAAATTCCTGGACTGAGAGCGCGAAAGTAACTTCTAAGAAACAATAACAATATCTCACTTTATCATCTCACACCTGGGACTTGAGGCACACGTTAGTGTATTTAAACTACATGCACGTTGATTCCAACTTCACTTCGAATGAATAATCTTTTTTAATCCCCTACGCAAAAACGACAGAGTGTTATAAGTTCGTCGTGTCTACACAAAGACAATTATACTGTGAGACAACACTTCTCTCTAACGCATTGTAGCTTCCGAATGGATGCACCAAACTAGTGTTTAATAACATCAATGGGCAAATCACGATCAAACGTAAATCTTATACCTTTAAATGAGCAATTCTTGTATATTAATAATATGTTTATATATATATAGAATCTGAATCTCGGAAACGGCTGGAACGATATTGATGAAATTATATATGCAGGGGGTTTCGGGGACGATGAATCGATCTAACTAGGTTTCATTTAAAAAAAACGCATATCATGCGCGTTTTTAGACAATGAAAAACTGTCACATTAGACATTAAAATGCAAAGGTAAAATAGCTCAGATGGGAAGTCGCTTCTCTTTTTTTCATGTTTTTTTTTAAGAAAATCTATTTCTTGGGGTCTTTTATCTGTAGGTATCTAAGTATATTTAGTATTTAAACAGAGCAAAGCTCGTTCACCCAGGTACTCTATACTAATATTATGAAGCGTTTATTTGTTTGTACGCGATAATCTTAGAAACTAAAAACTACTTCAAATGTTAATTTTTTCAATTTAATTTTACTTTGAAGTTTCGGAAAAACTTAATTACCTATGCGTTTTTATTTGCAATGTAGACTGTAAGGCATCGTAGAAGGAAATATATAGATCTGAGGCAGTTTTTTCGTTCTCGCAGTGGACAATAAACGTCTATTGTAGATGTAGGTGTGTCTGATACAATTTTATGGCTGCAACACGCGTTATGACGCCGTTCCACGCTCCCTGCGCAGTCCGGCGGCCTTGTGTTTTGGTTAGCACTGAACACTAATAAGGGTGTTAAACTCGCTCTTTGATTGAGATCGATATCGGTTAGCTTCATAATCCCTGGAGATTAAATTCCCCATTTCCCATTCAATGGGGTTCATTTCGTACAATTACTTTAAACATTAAATTTCCTATTTTATTTAGGGAATTTGTAAAGGAAGATTAATTACGCTTAGCTTACTTACGCTTACTCTTACGCCAATAATACGTTCTGGAGCACAGCTTGGGCGCTGCCATTCAACGTGGGTGGGGGGAGAGATGGCGGTCAATTGTAAACCTATACATATATAACATGCGTAGTAGCAGTATATCTGTAATTTCTAAACTGGAACACAGTGATGTTTCAACTGACTTCAAAAAAGGATGGGGTTCGCAATTCAGTTGCCTGTTTTTTAGGGTTCCGTACCCAAAGAGTAAAAACGGGACGCTATTACTGGGACTTCGCTGTCCATACGTCCGTCCGTCCGTCTGCCTCTCACCAGGACGTCTACTCTAATTCAACGAAAAACGTAATTTCGAAATAAACTCGGAACTTTCCTGCTTCGGTTTTACTTCGTTTCGTCCGATCGAACATTGTTTGACGTTTAAATATTCTAAGCCTACTCTAATTAGAGTAAGCTTAGAACATGTAAACGGATAAAACGACGGACCTAAGTAGAATCGGAGTAGGAAAGTCGCGAGTTTATTTAGAAATTATGTTTTCGTTGAATTAGAGTAGACGTTCAGGCTGTATCTCAAGAACGGTGATAGCTAGAATCATATCGAATTTGGCTGAGCAGGGAGAGAAATACGAGTAGTGAAAGTGAGTGTTGACGTACGTCAAAAAGGGGCTCTTTAAACCTACGCCCGAGTCACAAGTCTTAGGGTCTACTCGTGATTTCTCTCTTTCTCTCTGCCACACGATGGACCCGGCACCCGCACGGTGAATCCATGGAATGCTAAGAAGTTCGTCTCTAAGATTGTAATAAAAGTGATGTTTGTGTTGTCTGCAGGGGAACAATGAGCTGTCGAGCTGCCTGGCAGAGTACTCGCGCTCGGGCGTGCCCGCACTCCAAGGCTTCCAGATACGGACCATACCTGACGACGCTCTCGCCTACCTGCTGTGGGCGGAGAGCGAACAGAACCTTGAACAACATTATGATTGGAAGAGTAAGTGCAGTTTTCATTTTATACTCTCTACACTATTTAGGACTACTGGCAATGACTTCAAAGAAGAAGTAAGAAGAAGTAAATGGGCCATAAATCGTAAACGGTAAGTTTTACAGAAAAGTTTGCTGGCGACACAAAATGCAAAATTTTATTTTCTACAATAATGATTTCAATAGTTTTTGCCCTAAAGTGTATAGTTTCCGAGATATCGGCCAAAAACTTTATTTCAAGACGGCACTTGAATCTCATCCTGAATCTGACAGTTTTTTATGATTTTATGCTCAGTAAGTGATCTTAAGCTTTATAAAAAAGGAAATTTGGGTCGGAAATTTATTGCAAAGTTTAAGTCTATTTTAACTGGCCTAATAGTCTCACAGGTTAAGCTGGCGAAACCCCGACGGCCGGACGAAAAATATGTTTGACTTCATCATAGCGGACCAACAGTATATTTAGGGATGTCTCAGTGCCAACTCTAAGTTTGTTACCGAAAGCAATCACAGGCTTGTTCGAGGAACCCTGAATATTAATTAGAATCAAATCAGAAATTTAAGTTTATTTTTTTTAATTCTCTGCTTTCTCTCCAATGGTCTATAATATTGGAAGCCAATGGTTGTTGTGGGCACTGATAATAGTAATAATTGTAACATATAAAATTTAATAAAGTAAACATAGCTACACAGCAGTGATGAGCAGCTGCCTGCATCTTTCTTGCTCAAGTACACTCGGTGGTCCCGAATTCACCCGATCGAGCCTTTCACCTCAGAGCGTGACGGTGTATGACACTTCAAAAAACTGGCAGATAGATGTTTTTTCATAGGAATTACCGCTAGAAATGATACTTATGAAGTAAGGTGAATAGTTCTCGGCCTGACAATGAAAGACTGCAATTTTCAATTCAAACCTGATTTTATTTTTTTACTTGTACTCCTATGACTTCAAAACTAAATGGACCAAAAAATGGTCAGCGTTTCTCCAATATTATTATTCTTTGAAAATGACGATCTAGAAGACTGTGAAAATATTCAACTACGGCTCTCCCAACTTTTTCAATGGACGAAAAGCACTTCCCAGAAACACTTTTTTCAAATTTGGAAACAGATTGAAGTTTGAAGTTGCTAAATCATGAGTATAGGGGGTATAACCTAGCAACTCGTACCCCAAATCCTGCAGTTTCCCCATTGCCAACGGACTTTTGTGCGTAGACACTATTGATCAGCATTCTGCAAATACGGCACCCATTTCGCGCAGAGCTTCCGCATCCCTAATTTTTTATGCAAGATGTTTCGCACCCTTTATTCCGATATCCCCACTGTTTTAGCTATCTTACTCACCTTCACTCGTCTATCGTACAACATAATATCATGCACTTTTTGCTATGGTTTTCGGTGTGATTCACCATAAAAATCACCATATTTTTAGCCGTCCTTCGACAGACAAGGGGCCGCGTTTAAGTTCACATGTCCACTTTTGAACGGGTATCATGGAAGAAGCAGTCTCTGTAAATTTTTGACAACTTAAAAAAAAATCCTTTGGGGCTAGTCTATCCAAAACGAAGCATTTTAAGACCGTGCGATTATCAAGTTTATCCATTTTAACAAAAATCACAGAAGTCGTTTACTGCAAAAAACTGTCTTAAGCGACTAGTTGAGAGAACAAGTTGAAAGTTGTACAAACTTATGACATGGCGACCATAAAAATAAAATGTTTAACTGCAAAAAAGCTATAACTGCATCAGGTCCAGAACTTTTCACCCCACCCTGACTAACTTCACTCCACTCGACATCACGTCTACCGGATATCGGTTCACAGATGACCGGCTCATTGTCACATCAGTTTGCGAGTACACAGAGCTATGCCGGTAACCTTGGACCTCCGACGCATCACTAGTTTGCAAACATCAGCTTCTAAACCAGACGAGTCCTGAATTGATTGTGTGTCACGATCGTGCACTGTGCGTCACAATCAAACCGAAACCAAAACATGATTGACAGACAATGTGACTGAGAAACTCAATTAAGCCTGTTTGTCAGGCCATACAATGAAACCACATTCGTTTGTGATCGCAAATGTTAGTTGCAGTAATGCTACCTATTAATAAGTGTAAAAAATATTATGAAAAATGTATTTTACAATTGTTGTAGCATAAAACGACAAACGACGTATTTACAATGATATACCTAAGTATTATATCAGTTATCCGGCTCCCATAATACAAGCTTTGCTTAGTTTGGTGCTAGTTTGTGTTGTGTATGAAATATCTACCAATATCTAAAAAGTACAGTAAAACCAAAACCCAAGAACAAAGTTAGGTGGTGCAGTGAAAAAATACCTTATTTGCTCCAAAAGAAACAAAAACTAGCTTCAGTTTCATTTAAATTTGGACACTCAACTAAATTTCATAATCTTTCACTAAGTCGTACAGATAAATGAAAGTAAATCGTTGTTATTTGTTTATATTTCAAAAACCTCCACAGCGATTTCGAAAAAAAAATTATAGGACCACCTCTCTCGAAACTACATGATCTACCAAATAAGGAACTTTGTTCCAGTAAAGAAGCACCATCCAAATCGATTCACAACAATTATTGGCGGAGCTATCGCGTAACATAATATGTATAGTAACTAATATTGCGAGTTGTGAAAAAAAATATGATTCGTAATTCCGTAACGGCGGCTGTCTTGGACCACTCCAGACCACAGATTTCTTTTTTTTTTGCTACGCAAACGTCTTTTCTCCAGACTAATTAACTTACCAAAAAAGTCAGAATGAAAAGCGGTTCATCCGTTTGGAAGCTATGATGCCACAGACAGGTAAACACACACTGAGACACAACTTTTTAACTTCCATCATCCCCTTGGTCCCTCCGCGGTGACGTGGTAGAATATCAATTATATTATTTCTACTCCAAAAACACAAGTAATTCATAGCTACAAAGTATTTTCAAAGGTTGTGGCTACTCGCGGCGTAGTTGTTGCCTAGTAACGAAGAGCCCAAGGTCACACACCGTTTTTCGATTTAAAAATTCCGCGTTCAAAGTATAGGTACGTGATATTTATCTCACCAGCGCTGTAGTGATCGTTTTTTTTACGACTGCTTTTCCTGACTAAGGATAATAAGAATTTGAATGTGTGCAACAGACGATTATAAGAATATGAAGTGATTAATTGTACAAATGAATTGTGGGCGTATTTAACTTTCATAATTAACATTCTTTCAATAACTGGTAATATTTTATCACATCACGTTCCTTTTCAGTTCGCATTCGCGGTAAAGTTCTGTATCTGGTATTTTTTATCCCATTGTGTTACCATTGTGTCTTTTTATTTTATACGTATCTTTCCATTAAATGCTCAATAAAATTACCAAATAGGTAAAGAGGCACTATCCAAAATCCATGTGGACATATTGTTCACTTAAAAATCTAAAACGATGATATGCACAAATAACAGTCTAGACTGGGACATTTTCATCCAGTATTCAACCACAATGACAAGTTCAGATGAAATTTTCTGTTCACATCTGTTGCGGAAATTTAACCTGACCTTCTCATAGTGCCTGTACGGGTGTCGTGGTTGAGAGCGTCCGGTCTGGGCTGGAACTTTAATTTGTGCATATCGATGTCTGTCGCACCAAACTCCAATTTATTCAACTTTGATTTTAAAAGGAATTTTCTAAAATGGTAAAGTTTACTATTTTTACTTAAATCGAATCGAGTATAACCTAGAAATGTTACATCACTATTCCAAAATATTCTAAGCATTTTTATCTCTTGGAGACTCAAGTCTGGCTGTTGAAGTACACATTTGTCTGTTGTTCTAACGCCAAGCACAGTAATGTGCATACATTACTGGATTCTGCTTTAAGAGTGCGCCTAATGCCAGGGAAAAATCAGTTTTCACCAGCGCGACGCGTTTCTTAATGCGATATACATAAAGTCGAGAATAGCATGACACAGTTTGGAGGAAAAATCAATATTAAATCAGGAGCCCATTTTTGACCAAGTTTTATTAAATTACTCGATAATTAAACATAAATTTAAAAAAGTGTTCGGTTAATTTACTAGAAGGTACAGTTAGGATTTTTATTACCAAAAAATCATGTGGGGTCATCGCTGATAATTTCGAGTACTCGAATTAAAACGGGTTTTTGCGGTGTCATTTTTATTTTTTTATTGTAAAAAACTCTGATCTATTTTTAAAATTCTATTTTGTTATTGTGCTTCTTCTTGATTGTACCCACACGTCAATATTTTTTTTGTCATACTGTTTAGTTTCTTTACTTCAGTGAGCGGCGTCGAAAATGTCCTTATTTCGTTTTCTGGCACTAGGCGCCCTCTTAAAGGGTTATGTTATCAGATAAATTAGAGGGCAAAGAGATAAATAATCTTATACCTTCGGGTGACGAGCGCCGTACTAGATAATGATTTGGACTCATCACGTTTATATAGCCGCGTGGTGCTGTATTGTTATGGGCAGGTGTGTTGCTTAGCAACTAGTACAAGTCATGCACAATGCCCATCCCGTCATAATAAATAATCAAAACAGATAATGTCACCTCACAAAATTCAATTTTTTCTGTACGAATTTGTACTGCTCCTGTACTTTAAAGTTTAAAAGCTTTTCGTGTTCTTTCCAGGAAAGCGCGCTCTCTTAGGTAGGCAGGCGAAACTGCATGTTTTCGAATTTGAATTTAACATTGAAGTGCCAACCTATTTATAATTAGTTATTATTTTAATTGAAAGATATTATGTAAACTTTATTTTGACATCAACCTAGCTTTCAAGACGCATTTCTCGTAAAAAGCTTGATTTTCAGAGCTTAAAAAATATTCAAAAAAAGCTGTAGTTCTCGAGAAATCGTTAGGCTGACCGCAGACACGCAATAATATTGACAATAAAGTACACATTGTCAATAATATTGCGTGTTTTGCCAACGCATAAGCATTGCCATTCAGTGTGGTAATGCCACCAGCATGCTCGGCACCCTTTCGACTGGTAGTGGGCTTCATCCATGTGGCCAACATCTTGATTATCTGTAGACCTTCATTGGTCTATGTATAATTCAGGTGTGCTTAGTGTAAGTAGTTAGTTAGGTATGTGGCGTAGTGTAGTTCTCATTGTTTTTTAGTTTTGTTAATAAAGGCTCTGCCCATTTAATATGAACATTGTTGACAATCTTTTATTGACAACATTGTTGAATGTGTTCTACAGTTTTAAGGGCAGTTCGGGGCAATCGGCTTGTGAGAGAGCCCTTAACCGTACCATTATCTAACGGGATTTCCATGTCAAGGAGCGCGCGACCCTTTTTAAGAGCCAA
Organism: Ectropis crepuscularia; assembly: GCA_963693475.1. NCBI lineage: Eukaryota > Metazoa > Arthropoda > Insecta > Lepidoptera > Geometridae > Ectropis > Ectropis crepuscularia. Next base: position 41,351,490 of record OY856338.1, read on the forward strand.
CTGTAGGTATCTCTGCGATTTCATTCCGAGGTAATAAACGTGATGAAAACTATTGCGAATTTCATATTATTTCCAGTTTCTGGAGAAACTGCGCTTGAGAGTGTTCCTGTTGGTTTTCTAGTTTTCCAAAATTTCCCAAGAAAAAGCTTCGTACTGTAGTAGGTAAAGTACGAAAACATAGATAGATTACTATGGGTATGATTACGCTAGCGAACGCGTGAAACTTTTTCTTGGAACACGCCAGTTTTCTCACGATCTTTTCATTCCAAGTTGTACCCACGGATATCGGGTTATACCCATTAGTGAATGACAAACTGCATCTCTACTCGTGGGAAAAATACTCGACCTCATGATTGTGAAGTATGAACACAGAATACATTTCGGAAAGTGTGCGGCGGATTCAAGTAACTTAATATCGCCTTCCCCTTTCCAATACAAGACAAGTTGTAAATCAGCCCACTATACCATTTGCCCATACACTGTAGAGATTCCCAAAACTTGTAGTACAAAACGAGTTGAGTCCACTTTTCCGTTATGTACAGTTTTAGAGTGGAATAAGTTGCCGGCCTCCTTGTTCCCTGAGAGATGCAACCTAGAACTTTTCAAGATCAGAGTGAATAGGTACTTTCTAGATCAGCCTGCGTCATCGTCGACCACACCGTCGCTTACCATCAGGCGAGTTGGTGGTCTAAGGCTGACACATGCGCGATAAAAAAATAACGTTATTGTCACTACACTACCACGCTTGTTTATTGTGAACTAGCCGTCCGTGATAGATCGCGTATTTTTTAATTTTCCCGCGGTAAAGTAGCATAATATGTGTTATTTCAAACTATAACCTAATTTTGTTCCCAATTTAAACATGATCCGATTGAGCAATAAACACCTACCCAAACTTTGGCATTTATCGTATTTCTTTATAGTATAAAATGAAGGGACGAGCAGGACGTGTTCCTGATGGTGAGCGACACACCCGCCCACAGCGCCACATATCACGCAGCTATTGGAACATGAATACTTCAAATCATTATCCAGCACCGCACTGCGCTCGTCACCTAGAGATATGAGATGAAATATCACTATATCTTGTCTGGAATTTCTCTGGAATTTTCAAATTCCGTGGAGATTGTAATAAAGTGAACTCTACGAATCTGGACACCTGTAGAGACCTAGTTACTTATTTATTGTTATTTAATAACTTTATTAATCTTAGAGAATCACGAAATTTCAATCTCAAGCTTCGCTAGTAAAGAGGATAACATAATTAATTCCTAGCATTTTAAAATTATAAAACTAAGAGAAAATATCTTCAACTCCAGATGCCATTCCTGAAACGCTTGAATTCTAAACAGATAGAGAGGAAAAATTCTTATTCTTCGACTAACTTCGCTTCGCAGTTTTTCTTTTACGTTCCTCTTGGTTCTGATCTAGTTATCTGACTTGGTCTGATCTTCTAGCCATTTTTATTGAACTTAATTTTTAAAAGCCATAGTAGCCTAGAAGCAATTTGCGATTCGAGGTTGTGGTAGGTTAGAATCGTACCTCTGAGTCTGAGGGACTTACCTATGAAAGGCGTCGCTCGAGTGCTTATTTCCTGGTGGATGTTATTTGAGTATCTTCAAGGTTACGATGAATTGGTTTCTTTTTAGTTACCGTTCCATCATAGACCGTATCGTTGCTTAACATCAGGCGAGATGACGGTTTAGTGCAGACCTATTATTATTTTCGATATAGAAGGCTTACTAAGGTATTTAAGTTATTGAAAGTGCACCATTAAGATGGATTACCTTGCCATCTTCTTTGTTTTCTAAAACATACGACTTGACATTCTTTAAGTCTAGAGTGTATAAAGCATACCTTTTGGGAATACATACTCTGTTTTCGGCCAGGCTAAAAGTAGACATTATCTAGATACAAGGAGTGCTCCGCGGTTTTACCCGCGTTGATCCTGTTCCCGTCGTTCCCGTTTATTTTGGGATAAAAGTAGTCTATGTGTTTTTTCAGACTATAATCTGTCTACGTTCCAAATTTCATCCCGATCCGTTCAGTAGTTATTACGTGAAAGAATAACAAATATCCTTCCATCCATCCATACTTACAAAGTTTCGCGTATATAATATTAGTGCGATATAAAATGAATGTGTGTCTGTATGTCCTATGTAGAATCGTAAACTATGCATTTAATAATGTGGCGATTGTTGTACATGAGCCCATAAAGGTTTCTGAGTTGGTACGGCCAATTTTCAACATATATTGGCGTAGCAACAAGGTACAGGGTACAGTTGCTAGTCTTAAAATAAAAAATAATAAAATCTTTACCATTTTATGGTTAGCCGCTAAGACTCAGCACAAAAACCATTCCTGAGATTATGGGAAAAAAAATTGGCAGTCATAGGAACTGCCGATAGAAGTGAAAACTTATAACTCAGAATTTGATAGCTTAGGTACTTTGGAAACTACGCTGGTGTAACCGGAGGGTGTGGCCTGGCCATCATGGCATGGCCATCTAGAAATGCGTCAGCCAATGGGAATTGGTGACGCATTTCTAGATAACCAATGGCTATGGTCCCGAGTTTACCCGAAGATTTCTTATCATACCCGAGCGTGACACTAGACTTCAATTCACAGCCCACCAAAAATCTGTCTAGGCGCGCCAAAAGAAGTTTTCACTTCAAAACAGAAAGATGAACATAGACGTACGTTCCTTACACGAGTTAACAAAGTTCATTATTGTACAACAAAACGTTTAAGGAAAGCTTCGTGTGCTTAAATTAAATTCGCAATTAGGTTACATACCTACAGCGAGCGCGAAACAAGATACATAAATATGGGTGGCTTGCCAAGTCGCACTGTCGTTTACTCTAAATACCTCCTTAACTTAGGTATAGGGTCGTGACGCATTAGAATGCAGCAGAATTGGCAAGGCGACTAAAAAACCTTAATAAATGTCTGTAATTTTTTAACACGCAATTGAGGTAAAATAAATGTTGGTTGTCGACAGTTTTATGATACCAATTGGCGATAAAGTGGTGTTCGTGAGAGTGATGTTCCAATTTAACCAATCTAGCCCAAAAACGACGCCGCCGGCGTCACGACGTCACACGAAAAATCATTACTCAAAAATGAAACCAAATGTTGTGTCTGTAAACGACAATGTATTAATTACTAATAATCGAGTATGTATATCACGTAAAAATAAGGTTTTAAAGTCCAAAAAACGGTTTTGCCCAAATTTGGCCGCTTGGGGCTCAAGTTAGCTTAGCTTAGCTAGCTAGCTTAGTAAGCTAGCTAGTTTACTACTAGTTCTGTGAATTGGTACTGTATTTTAATGCTTTTATGTTTTTTGTAATTTTAACTAAAAAAAGAGTTAATCTATCTCTCTATTTCACTATCAGGCACAAGTCCTGTTCGTCACCGTATACAATATAAAAACAAACGGTAGGATGCTTAGGCGGAAAAAGCTAAAGGTTTTTGCGGCTATCGTTACGCCGCTACTATTATGCGGCTTATCATGCGGCTAGCCCGGTGTGGTTACACCTTTAGGTGTAAACTTGCACAGCGTAGGTCGATATGGTGGCTTAAAGGTTATTTGTTTACAGTTTAAGGGGATGCTTTGAAACCCCCTAATAAACCGTCTTCTCAGTCACTTTGGATGCCCTTGTGTCGAGTTACCCAGACTTGAAACGTACCTATTAGAAAATAAAATAAAAATGTCTCTTACTTTTTAATTGACAACTTTCTTACTTGTAAATTGAAACTCATGAGTGTACAACTGTACAATATTAGTTTTGTGATTTTTATGAGTGGTACATACCTTTTGTTGTTACCTTATGTTACCTTTATTCGAAAAAGACTTCAAAGTTTTGAATATCGATGCATCGAAACCTACGAACTCACACTTGGGAAATCGTTTTTTATTTTATTTAGAGTGACGAAACGAGCAGGACAAGTGCCTGATGGTAAACAACTAGACTGCTCATAAAAGTCACGTGCCACGCAGATAATTGAGCATGAAGAATTTAAATCACTGTTCACTGCCTAGCACTACATTGCGTTTGTAATTTCTTTGGAAACATTGCCCTTTAAACCGGAATTAATAAAAAAAATCACTCTACTGCTTGGCGCGGAAACTGACAAAGCTGTGATACTTCCCCAGGCGATGTCGGCAAAGACCACTACGCTTCTTACCTCTCTCGCTGAAAATTAATTGCAATCCTCTCAAATCCGAAAAGTATTCATTAAAACGTATCTATTATGTAGAGATTGTATACTTTACCAAGAAAAGGGATCGCTTAGCAGTAAAATGTTTAATATCATAATTTGTTACACCCAAACCTTGCAATATTCAAAATTAAAGTCGGCGAATTAAACGGTGGCCATCAAAGCGGTGCGGAAGTCCATTTAGACGAATTACGTTCATTTGAATTATGGATGACTCGACGACTGTTCAAATTTAACCGGCGATTAGCGACGTTGGTCAGCGACTGCGACCTCTCATACATCGAAGTGATTTTCACTCAAAACTGTAGCAGGCATAAGTTGCCCTCTCTGTATCCATTTCCCACTGCTGGGACTCGAGGCCTACTCACCTTTTCGGGGCTAAGAGACTCAAGACCTGGACAAAATACACCATGCTGGCCACGTGCGTATTAGCAGATGCCACATAATCTTCAAAAAACGTCATTTTTGGTACAAGCCAGTTTTCTGACCATGTTTTCCTTGACCGTCAAAACCAAACACAATTCAATATCTGTCCTTTTTTCAAACGGCAGACCCTTTGTTTACACAACAGTGTTTTGTTTCCAGAGAAATTACAGGGCTTAGAGATATAACAACTTAGATCTCTGGGTGACGAGCGCAGTGCAGTGCTAGGTAATGATTTGGACACTTCGTGTTCCAATAGCTTCGTGTCACTGTGCTGTTATGTGGCAAGCATGCTGCTTACCATCAGGCACATGTCCTGCTCGTTTCGTCACTCTTTATTTAAAAAGAAAAAAAAAACAACAAAACCACGTACAATGAAAACTAGTCTATACTAAGCACATCTGAATTATTCGTAGAACATTAGCAGATAATCAAGTGTACTACTAGTCAAAAACGTGTCCAGCAGGTGACGTTACCACGCCGAACGGCAATGCTTGTACGTTGAGGCAAATAAACGCCAGCATCTGTTCCTACTTGGAAAAATAATATGAAACCTTGTTCTTAAAATCATAAGAAGGTAAACAAAAAGATAAAATTATGAACTTTAATCGCTCCTGAGCACGGAAATTAACACGCCTCTTCTACGTTAGGACTTGTGTTATTAAAATGGTTATGAGTCGTAAACAAATTTGCACCACAATTTTAACATAGTAAAGTTAATTATCGAAATGTAAATCTTTTTAATGTCAATTAACATATTTTCCAAATATATATGTATGTATTTATACTAGCGGTCCGCCCCGGCGTCCCCCGTGGGACATTAATATAATAATAGCCTATAGCAACTCAAGGATCGCGTTGATATCCAATGGTGAAACAATACCATTACAATACCTTTGCTAATCAAATTTGTTCTAAATATGAGTTGGTACGCCTAATTTTCGACAGGTGGCGTAAGGAAAAAAAAGTTCACGTGGTCCGATTGATCGCACCAACGGGAAAAAAGTTCACGTGGTTCGATTGATCGCACCAACGGGAAAAAAGTTCACGTGGTTCGATTGAGCGAACCAACGGGAAAAAAAAGTTCACGTGGTTCGATTGAGCGAACCAACGGGAAAAAAAAGTTCATGTGGTCCGATTGATCGAACCAACGGGAAGAAAAAGTTCACGTGGTTCGAAAATTTATCGAACTACGCTGTCTAACCACGTGGCCTGGAGGGTACAAACGCGCGCAGGGCCAGCTAGTTTATTATATTTATATTTCCAGAGCAATTACAGGGCTTAGAGATATAACATCTTAGATATCTGGGTGACGAGCGCAGTGCAATGCTAGGTAATGATTTGGACTCTTCATGTTCCAATAGCTGCGAGTCACTGTGCTGCTATGTGGCAGGCATGTTGCTTACCATCAGGCACATGTACTGCACGTCTCGTCACTCTTAATTAAAAAAAAAATTGGCAGGCCTCTGATATTAAAAAACAACAAGCTTGCACAATACAGGACAGTGCGCGCAGCTATTTAAGCATGAGAATCGAAATGACTGCGTATCACTGCACTACGCTCGTCACCGTGATTCTCGTGATTTTTCTCTTTGCTCTGAAATTTTATCGGAAACTTTACCCTTCAAACGGGAACAGAGTACCATTTGAATATCACTATTTTGCAGTAGGATGGTGTGAAACCTTCCCCAAGCTGACTCTGCAAAGAGTCCTTATCGCTACATAAAGCAAACGTCAATTACTAATTCATCCATAGGTTATGCTTTTTTTAGGGTTCCGTAAAACGTAAAAACGGAACCCTTATAGATTCGTCATGTCTGTCTGTCTATCTGTCTGTCTGTCTGTCTGTCTGTCTGTCTGTCTGTCTGTCCGTCCGTATGTCGCAGCCACTTTTTGCCGAAACCATGAGAACTACACTGTTGAAACTTGGTAAGTAGATGTATTCTGTGAACCGCATTAAGATTTCAACAGAAAAATTAAAAAAAAAAAATTAGGTTTGCCCCCCATACTGAGAACTGAAACTCAACAATTTTTTTTCCATCAAACCTACTCGTGTGGGGTGTCTATCAATAGGTCTTTAAAAATGATGTTGAGGTTTCTAAAATCATTTTCGTCTACACTGAATAATTTGCGCGAGAGACACTTCCAAAGTGGTAAAATGTGTGTCCCCCCCCCCCTCTAACTTCTAAAGTAAGAGAATGAAAAATCTAAAAAATATATATGATGTACATTACCATGTAAACTACCAACGAAAATTAGTTTGAACTCGATCTGATGAGTAGTTTTTTTTTAGTACGTCATAAATACACTATTATTGAAACTTCGATCAAAGTTACAACGAACTACAAGAACTATGTGTACTATGTATATAATGTTACTTGCTGCAACGGAACCCTTCATGTGCGAGTCCAACTCGCACTTGGCCACTTTATTTAAATTTTACTGATATCCAGCTCCCGTGACATTTCTTTTTTTGGAAATCACCGGAATTATTCACTCAATCTATACTTCTATACTAATATTATAAAGAGGAAAGATTTGTATTTTTGTATGTATGTAATAAACTCAAAAACTACTGAACCGATTTCAAAAATTCTTTTGCCACGAGAAAGCTACATTATTACTGAGTAACATAGGCTATTTTTATTACAAGAAAAAAATAGTGATACTTGGAATTTTTTACTAAAACCAACGCAAGGTATAAAAAAAACAGCCATAAAATGGCTTTCATCGCATACGCTGCGGAAAGTACCAATGATAGAACCAAACAATGTTCTACAATATTATAGAACGTATTAAAATCTACAAAAAACCTCGCGAGAGCATATGTCTAACTACAGTAATTACGTCGCTACAACTGCTTTTTTACATTTTAAAAGAAGATAAAAATGCCGATCAACTTAAGACCATGCTATTCATACATTTGTTTTAATTCTTATCAAAATAAATTATTTTTCAATCAAGACTGCTTTATTACCTATCGATTCCTTTTTGAATTATTAAAATCGGACATTCCATTCAAAATATATTACGAAATTAAAAATATCCATCCTAAATATTTGCAACGACGCGACGGCCGGCAGAATTATGAAGAGTGTACATACAGTACAGCATTCATCCCAGTCAGAGTGATTTTATCTCAGAATACTTCTTTATCATGTACCACGTAGGTACATCGTTCCAAGACTAGGTACTCAAAATCAAAGAAATCACTTTGAGAGAAGCTTCAATTTCTCCGTGTCCGTTGAGGATGAGAGTTATTATTTTGTTTTCCCTCGGAATTATGGCACATTTTTGAAGACAATTTGTGTCAAGACATCAAACATACAGCCCAACAACGAGATCCGGATTATGAAATTATGATGTATATGTCGCAGCCGGATTGTATAGTTCGCCGTATTACATTACGGCTAGCCGTTTTGAAAAACGGGGCCGTTTTGTAATGCGGCGGTTCAACGATTAGCCGCATTGTCATTGCAATACGTTCTTCAATAAGGCGGTCCACGTTCAGCCGCATTGTATTACTGCTTATGTTGTAGGAAGACCATATTTAAAAAAATAACAACACAAAATCTAAATTAATTTCATTTATCTGAATAAATTGATCGATTATTTCGTACGATATTCCGTACTATTTTTTTTACAACATTTTACCTCTCACATAAAGTTTGAAAGCCCATAACTTGATATCGGTGACGGTACACCTAAGAAACATGGTGAACTTCCATAGACAAGGGTCTATTATCGAAACATGTTCCATCGTAGATAGCATCGTCGCTTAACATCAGGTGAGATGGTGGTCAAGTTACGACCTATTATAGTTTTAAAACTACTTGCATGGCTCGCTCCACTCAGGACCTCCCTTGAGCTTCTGGCTCCCGTATTCTTTTAAATACACTCTAGGGGTAGTACCGCCAAGACTAGGTGGAGTCGGGGTGCTCCGGGTCGGATCTGGGTCTCATGTAACCTACGCGGTCCGATTTAGTCTTAACAAGGTGGACGGTGGAAACGAAATAGTATCCAAGTAACGCCCAGGGTGATAAGTGCCACCCTAATAATATTGTGTACGATTCCTCCAAACTCCAGAATCCACTGTCACTTTAGCAATTTAGGAACACACAGTATTCAACGCCATAGTTGTTGTTATATCAGGCAGCGCCATGAGTGTTAAGAATCGGAACTAAAAATTGTCAAAGAGGCGGTTAATCTCTCGCTTTATTACATTACGGCTAGCCGTGTTAGCAATTTAGGAACACACAGTATTCAACGCCATGGTTGTTGTTATGTCAGGCAGCGCCATGAGTGTTAAGAATCGGAACTAAAAAATATCAAAGAAGCGGCTAATCTCTCGCTTTATTACATTACGGCTAGCCGTGTTGAATAACGTATGTCGTTGAATACATTCCAGTGGTTTTTAAATCAGCTGTATTCAATCCGGCTGATCGTTAAACCGCCGCTTTACAAAACGGCCTTTAACCAACTAAGCCACCAAGCCAGGCAGTTTAATGTTTTTGAACTTTAAAGTTTTGATTTTTAATTTTGATCTTTTGGAAAAATTTGGTCATGTACATTTCATTTAGCATACCTACTTAACAAAAAATTTGACCCCGTGCGAAGCCGGGACGGGCCGCTAGTGATTTATAAAATAGTTCGATTTACTTTGAAATTGAATTCCAAGGGCGGGCTTAACCACAGCCACGGTTAAATTGATAGTTGGACGGACAGTTAGATTTGGCTGCCTTTCCCACTTCATATCATTAGATAGAAGCTTAAAGTAATTCTATTATTACTTTAAGCTTCTATCTAATAAATAAAAATTAAATTAATAATATAAATTAAACAGGCTCGGTTTATACAGAAAGGGTATTGACTGGTCTCATGGATAGGTGGTGAATTTGTTCACTGAAAAAGAAAAAAAACATTGAATAAAAAAAAAACATAAATACTCTTTTGTTTACTGTTAAAATCTGTGCTCAAATTGAGAATAGATGAAAATGGCTTCGTCGAATATCGACTGTTTTACGAATACTAGTCATTATTACATCACATCTATTTAAACCGGAATTAAAACCATATGTAAACCATATGTATTAATATATAAAAATAATAATAATATCATAAAAATTAAATGAAAATGGCAAGTCTGTCTGTAGTCACGTTATTTTATGAATCAGATTTTGAATTTATTGTCATAATCATTACTTTGACTTTAGAAGGAATATAAGAATAACCTGCTCATGATACACGTACCCGGTCCGCCTAGCCCTTTGGATAGCCTAAAAGTTTGTAGACAAATGGATTTGTAAATCAGTCCATTTGCCAATGAAATCTAACTTCAAGGACAAAAGATAACCATAGTTTAATTGTTAGTTTGAGTGACCGATTGTCAATTAACGAACGGTTAAACCTTGACCTCGAAATTAGGAGTGGTATCCGTTTTTGGGAACACAATTTGATAGACCTCAGGGTCAAATAAGTTCAGAGAAGGAACTAGTTAGGTGCGTAGTTTACGGAAGTGTTTTGTTTATTAGTATAAATATTTAACTTACTCGTATAGTACAGTCGAGGTAAACATAAAACTAGCCTGAAATAGAAAAAAATCCGGGGAGCGATTTTTTTTTATGAAACGTCGGGGAGGGTTGTTGGAAGTATAAATTTCGATTTTCTAACTAATCCCGGTAGAGGGTTCGCCACCATCTTGTTTTAAAGTTTTTGTGAAATAACTCGTTCATTTTCAACTTTAGAGCAAAAATGATGGTCACCAAAGTTGTTGGAAATTTAATTTCTCACAAGTTTGCTTCATATAGTTTTTACGGTAGGATCAATATTTGCAGAGTTATACTATCAAGTTTATCAAAAAAATCGTAATGGGTGGAATTTTATTTTCCAAATTACCAAATTTCCAACAATTTTGGTATCCATCATTTTTGCTCTCAAGTTGAAAATGAACGAGTTATCTCACAAAAACTTTAAAACAAGATGGCGGCGAGCCCTCTACCGAGATTAGTTAGAAAATCGAGATTTATACTTCCAACAACCCTCCCCGACGTTTCATAAAAAAAAATCGCTCCCCGGAATTTTTTCTATTTCAATGTCTGCCCCGACCGTGCTAGTATAAGTAGAAGCCTGCGTGCACTGAAGCAATGAATTTGATCAAGTCGATATATATAAAATAGAACGTTATTTCAATGTTCTAATTGTTTATTTGAATTGAATCACCATCTGAATTGAAAACACAATTAGGAAATCTTAGGAACTACTGCACTGATTTCAAAAATTATTTCACCGTTGGATATATACGTGAGCCCTGAGTGCAATAGGCGAAATATTAAGTACCTACCATGGGCGAAGCCGGGGTGGTACGCTAGTATATACGACGGTGTCTGTATCGGTTATAGTCTCGCGATTTCAATTATTTTTTCCCATTTCACTAAATGTTCAACGGTGCCTTAAGAAATTGTCTTCCTCAAACTAGCTAAAATAAAATACGTAAATATGTTTCAACGCCTTAATTTCACAAAAACTCGCTAGCTGTGTATTGTAAAGTAAGTAAAATCCCATAATTACCGTTTCGCCGACGTTTTATGAGTTCTAACCGCTCACAGGATTTCATAAACATCCCTTTAAAGTAATGTGGACCGCAGGACCCACGGACAGAGGACGAGTCCGCCCGCTATCACGGACCCTGTCCGGAACGAGCGCAGACGTGTCTCAATTCAATTGACTCTTTATTAAGCTAAATTACGGCTGGTCTAGTCGAGAGAACGGCGGCTGACGATCCGGAGACCCCGGGTTCAAACCCCACACGCACCACTGTCTTTTCGAAGTCATGTGCGTAATGCCGCTAACTTAAAACGGTGAAAGAAAACATCGTTTGGAAACCGACATGTACCTAGAATCTTTTTAAGGCATGTGTAATCCACCAACCCGCACTGAGCCAGCGTGGTGGATTATGGCCTTGACTCTCCTTGCCAGAGAAGGCTCCGATTCCCAGCTTTGGGAACATTATCAAATTTAATGGGCTGTTTATGCAATTCTTTATTGATCTGTAAAATTAGATATAATTGTACAATGGTTTTGATTAAATAAATGATCTGTAATTTTCATCAGGTAAGGTATTCAGACAAAATACTTAAAAAAAACTATAATTCAGTAGTATTCCTCGGAGTATCCATTTTGCCCCACCTCTCACCAGCTAGATCTGCACCTCCGTGTTGGGGTATATTAGGAGAGCTACGTGTCAAGTTTTCAGTTTCCCTCAAATACCTACTCAAAATTAGCTAACAGCTCTCGAAATATAGGAACAGCTCAATATATTTGCTAAAAAAATGTCAGACAATAAAATGTCAACGATACAAGAGGTCCGTAATTTAATGATCCATATTTACATTATTGGACGTCGGAGAATATTAAACAATTTAGTGCTTTTTATATTCATCAAATTTGTCCAACAATGTTTAGTATGCTCACTCTCAAATAATGGTCAAAGTTGGAATGGGAACTATCGACGAACGAACTAATATTATAAAAGATAAAGTTAACCAAGCACAGAGTCACTCTTGTATGAAGTAGGTACTGTTCGCACCTCTGGGATAGGTCGGTCAAGTACCAACTGGAAACTCTGGATTCAATCGAGAGACGTGCCAAAAGGCAACGACACTATTGTTCGAAAAAGACTTTAAAGTCTTAAACATCCGCACAAAACTGCTAGCTTGTCGGTGGTTTGTCGAATACACTTCGGAGAGAGTGCAACTGATATGCGTGATCTACCACCTTGGCATTTTTTCTATTGGACTGTTTATAGCTCGTAAAAGTGACACGATGATGTTGTCTTACATTAGACCTATTATCTAAAAAACTTTTTAGAAGATTTTTTTAACACTGTTTCATTGGAAATAGTAGTATAACTAAAAAAATTCGTACCAATAAATATTTGTCGTGGGTGAAAATCGAACCCGTGACCTGTTCTGTAGACAAACATTTATCAATTGAGCTACAATACTAATCTAAAAATATTTCACATGTGTGTTTGTTCTCATTACACTATCTGATAAACTATTGAACCGGTATAAATGAAATTCGAACACTTTCTAATAAATGATAGATCTCCAAATTGGCCCCTAAATAATTAAGTTTTGAGATAACAACATCCTACTAATGTTATAGAGGTAATTGTGAATGTTTGTGCGTATGAATAGATAATTGAAACTCTTTCCTGCAAAAACGATCTCAAATCCATTATCAAATCCTTAAATGATCTCAATGAAATTCGGTACATCCATAGGTATATTATATTAATTTGGGACACAGTTTTTTTTTGTAATTATAGAGTAACGAGACGAGCAGTATGATGGTAAGCAACATGACTGCAACATAACAGCACATAGTCACGCAGCTATTGGAACATTAAAGTCATTACCGGGGGGTCTACCGCCTAACGAAAAACGCTTCGACGCTTTGAATCTTAGACGTTGCTGTCTCTTTTCTTCTCGCTTGAAATGAAAGAGACGGCAATGCCAAAGCATCAAAGCGTCAAAGCGTTTTTCGTAAGGCGGTAGACCCCCTGGCCTTGAACTGCGCTTGTCAAATATTTTTTCTCGACGTAATATGTCGATATAGGATGTTTTATCTCTATGTCCTGTAATTTCTCTGTTACTTTATAGTCTGGAAGAACACATATGCTAGTTTTAATTCAGATAAATGACGGGAAAGGGAGTTAGGCGAGTATAACCACGCGCTGCTGCTAGAAAGAGATAAAGTTAAATAAGAAGAGCTTCCCAACCCAACCGAACGATTACCCTGTCTGAAATTAAAACATGTGCGTCTTTCACAACTGTCGACGTATTTATATCTTTAATATATATAAATCTCCTGTCACGATGTTTGTCCGCGATGGATTCCTAAACTACTTAATCGATTTTAAATTAAATTGGCACACCGTGAGCAGACTGGTCCAACTCGAGAGATAGGATAGTTTTTATTTCGATAAATAGTCTTTAAATGACAATATCCGAGCGCAGCCGGAATGGGCCGCTAGTATTATATAAATAATTCTTCTGTACGTGTGTTGACAGTGACTTCCTCCTAAACGGCTGGACCGATTTGAATGTTTTTTTTGTATGCGTTTGGGTTGCGCCCTGGATAGTTTAAATTTACAAATCAACCCGGTAGATGGCGCTGTAGTCGGTATCTAGATATCCGAGCAAAACCGCAACGGGCCGCTAATTATTTGTAAGTGAGTAGGTAAAGCATGTATATTGTATATATTTACCTGCAATGAAGGCGTGTATGTTTATAGAGCTATATATAAAGTGACGAGACGAGCAAGACATATGCCTGATGGTAAGCTAGGTTTTTTTAGTTAATGAAAAATCTAGTAGTGGTAAGACTTTTGGCAGAGTCCGCCTGGGGAAGTACCACATCTAGGGGCAAGTAGCATACATTACTGTTGTGTAAAACCGGAACGGTTTGAAGAGCAATGTCTCCAGAGCAATTACAGGGCATAGAGGTATAATATCTTAGATCTCTGGGTGACGAGCGCAGTGCAGTGCTAGGTTATGATTTGGACTCCTCGTGTTCCAATAGCTGCGTGTCATTGTGCTGTTATGTGGGAGGCATGTTGCTTACCATCAGGCACATATCCTTGTCTCGTCACACCATAATATTAAAAAAAAAAGAGGATGAATCCAACTTTTCACCTTTTAAACCTTTTATCTGTGATAAAAAGTAAAGTAAGACTGTCCTTTCTTGGGGTCTAAATTAGTTCAGTAGTTCAGGCTTTTTAGAAAAACAGACAAAGTTACTTTCACATTCATGATAATAGTATGGATATCAAGTGTCTAATTGCAAAATTTCATGGTTTTATCTTCAACAAAGACTAACTTCCGTATATTTATAGACTTTCATCTGTCATTAAAATCCATCCATTCCGGCGATTTCTAAAATTGTCCAAACACGACACCGGCTTTGATTAATATTCAAAATCAAAATAAATAAAAAATGCTAAAAAATAATGAATGTAAACTTTGTTATTGTTGATGATAAAACCATGAAACTTTGTATCTATATATGCTTGACGTGAAGCAATCTGTACAAATATTAAAGTAACTGTCTGACTATTATGTTATCACACCTAAACAGCTGAAACAATATTAATGAAATTGTATAAACATATTTTATTAAATACTGTTTTTAGTAAACATAAATTTGTTCAAAAAAAATCAAATCAATCATAGGGACTGCCGATAGAAGTGAAAATAACTCAGAATTTGATAGCTCACTTTGGACACTACGCGGGTAAAACCGGAGGCATACCCTCCGGTTTTACCACGACCATGGCCACGACCATGGCCATCAAGTTTACCCAAAACTTTCTTTTATTTACGCACGTGACGCTTGAGTTCAATTCACAGGCCACAGAAAATTCGTATGCGGTGGGCCAAAAGAAGTTTTTACTTCAAAAATACTGCCTGAGTTACAGATTGATCTTAACGTGCAATATTTATTTAGCGCGGACGAAATCGTGGGTAAAAGCTGATTGAATATAAAATACTTTCCATCCATTAACTAGCTCGGTAAAGGTTGTTCTATAGCGGAATCTCCTATTGTAAACCTTTCACTACTTGCCGTCTGCAGTCCCTATGACGCCAATTTATATTTACGAGTACAATTTATATACGGTTTGTTTTGAAATAGCCTCCGCGATGCTCCAGAACATGGGTACACTTGTGCATGAGTGGATCTCAGCCTATTCTGTCCTATTTTACTTGTTGACAAAAACAAGGGAGTCGGCGGTTCGGTGATATCACAGCTAACAGGTCAAATAACCCCATTCAAACCCGTTCACAAAACAAAATTGAAATTCTCCTATTGTCAGAAATCTAGTCACTTGAGATATTCGAATGATTTATAAATTCGTGTTACGAATTCGATTCGAGTGCGTAATAGACAACAAATAACGTTTTAATCTAATTATAACTTGAGATTATTTGTAACTATTGAAATTAGCGATAACGGTTTCTAACAAGATACTCGTCCTTAATTTATATGTAGGTGTTTTCTGTAAGAAATAAAGTATTTAATCATATTAGTAACTGATTTATTTTAAGAGATTATAAACGAATGAGATTTATAATTTCTGTTGTCTTGATTTAGCCTCGAGCTTACATCAAATTAACACATAATTGTATTATTTAATCGTCACATAATTTTGAGTCTTCGAATAGTTTGATTAAAAGTTATGATCGAATAAATTATGATTCGAATTGAACCATGCCTCTCTAAAAGCCCCTCACAGTGTGAAGGTATTGTTAATAATAAGAGCAGTCATTTGTGATTGCTCTTCAACCTGCACTTGAGTAGGATTCGAATGGACAATGGAAAAGTTGGAATGTTTTAAGGCCCTTCTGAATGCTCCAACGGTTTCTCTACTACTTTACGGAAAAGGTTTGTTTTACAACGTACATATTGTTATAATTCACATATTATAAGTTTATAATATTTCATCGTAAGCCCAACGTTTTAACAATTCACTAGCAGCGCCCGCGGTTTTACCCGGTAAGTTCCCGTTCCCATTGTTCCCGTTGTTTTCTGGGATAAAAAGTAGCCTATGTGTTTTTCCAGACTATATTCTATATGTGTTCCAAATTTCAGCCCAATCGGTTCATACGTTAGGACGTGATTGAGCAACAAACATCCAAACATCCATACATTGACATTTAATTTTAGTAGGATTAGTAGGGTATATTCAATACGAAAACTATATAGCAAAACCTGCGCCCCTTTTTTACGAAAATTGTGCCGACGAAAGAGTGAAATTTCCTACACTTGTTGTTTATATATTATGTATACATAGAAAAAGTGCAGAAAGGTAAAAAAAATGTGCACACTCAACTGAAACAGACGTATACCTTTATATACAATGCCGCAATATTCTTTGTTTATTGGTAAAGTTTGGGGGCTAAAAGTTGGGAACAGACTAATATTGCTTCATGGTCGAATTTCACTAGCACCTAAATTAAAATCTAAAAAAACTAGAGCGACTCCGGCGTCTTTACAGACCTAAACCACAGATCAGAAAATAGTTACTTCGTAATACTTTTTAACGCATTAATGCAAGTAGTTTAATTTTTTTTTTAATATAAAGTGACGAGATGAGCAGGTCATGTGCCTGATGGTAAGCAACATGCCTGCCACATAACAACACAGTGACACGCAGCTATTGGAACAAGAAGATTCCAAATCATTACCTAGCACTGCACTGCGCTCGTCACCCAGAGATCTAAGTTGTTATATCTCTAAGCCCTGTAATTTCACTGAAAACATTCCCCTTCAGACCGGAACACAGTAATGTTTGCACATTACTGCTTGGCGGTAGAATATTTGGCAAAGGTGTGGTCCTTCCCCAGGCGGACTCTGCCAAGAGTCCTACCACTACAAAATATCATATCATACTTATACATACTATCATATATCATGTCAATATCATAAATCATATAAATATCATGTCATATGATACTTAACGAAGAGATTTATTTCCGTGAATCATATTTTGCGAAATAAATTATCGTGAAACTCTGCGGGGCTCAGCTAGTGTAAATATATGGTACATGTAAACATTGCACACTAACATCTAATATTTACGCATCCATGCATAATAAATATCACTGACGCGCTCTTTGCTGTACACTCGAAGCGCTCTCAATTTTCAGGTTTAGTTCCATCATTTTGGGCAGGATTTGTTAATATTTCAGCTCGTTTAAATTATACCTCTATGATTTTGGAATTAATTTAGCCCATTTCAAATATGCTAATGTCTATAGAAGCTTACACTTGAAACCTTCCGACATTATTCTGAAAAGCTGAATGTATAGCTGGTCTAGTCAATTAATTATTATTAATAATCACTTTACTTTTAACGAAACAGCAGACTTCAAACTAAAATTAATCTCACACAGTTTTCAAATTTAAATAGCATACCATACCAGCATCAGCAGCACACTAAACCTTACAATGACTTTATCAAATTTCACTCCACGCAGCCTTTTTGCAATTATGTGCTAACATTACTGTTTTCCAGTTTGAAGGCCAATGTTTCCACAGAAATTACAGGGCTTAGAGATTTAATATCTCTGCGCGACGAGCGCAGTGCAATGCTAGGTAAAGATTTGGATTCTTCATGTTTCAATAGCTGTGTGTCACTGAGCTGGTATGTAGTGGTAGGACTCTTGGCAGAGTCCGCCTGGGGAAGTACCACACCTTTGCCAGTTATTCTACCGCCAAGCAGTAATGTGCAAACATTACTGTGTTCCGGTTTGAAGGGAAATCTTTCCAGAGAAATTACAGGGCTTAGAGATATTATACCTTAGATCTCTGGGCGACGACCGCAGTGCAGTGCTAGGTAATGATTTGAACTTTCATGAAGTGAACTTTCGTGTCACTGTACTGTTATGTGGCAGCCATGTTGCTTACCATCAGGCACACGTCCTGCTTGTCTCGTCACTCTATACAGAAAAAAACGATTTACCCGGTCGAAAGTTCTGGGGTAACAAAACATTATAAATACAACCAAATTAAAAAGCACGTATTTTTTAAGTCGTTAATAACTAATATCTACTCAATGATTCACACTCTGTTCGAACCAAATGAGCTTGCTTACTTTCTTCCATAATTATTCAAACAAAACTTGAATTCAGTGCTGCATATCTATTCTCCGATAATTAACTAAATGGAAGGCGCGTTCAGTTCTCGTTAATCAATTTTGCTTTTGACTTCTATTCAAAATTTATAGCCTTTAGGCAGTTGTCCCACCGCCTGCGAGAAAACGAGTAACTATCGACTATTTTCTCGCTCCAGAAACGTTCAATAGATACAAATTCCGTGTAAAAAAAAGAGGTGCATTTACAAATAGTTCATCGCTGACTGTTCACACTGTCGGCGAACACTCGCTTCACTAGTTTGTCGCTGAGCGACAAGAACTATAAAAGAACACTCGCTCAGCGATACTCAATAAGCGATTAGAACACGCCGAGACCGAGAGAGCAACCAGCGGTCATTTCTCTACAGTGCGGATCTGAAAAATGTGAGTGATATGAGTAATCGCTCGCCTCGCTCGCCTCACTCACACACTGCCGGCGAGCACTCGCTTCACTAGTTTGTCGCCGAGCGACAAAGGCTATGAAAGATAACACTCGCTCAGCGATACTCGCTACTCGTTACACGCTACTCGTTACTCGTTACTCGTTACTAGCTACTCGTTACTCGCAACTCGTTACTCGCTACTCGTTACTCATTCATCGTTGCCTTAGTGGTTTCGTGGGCTACTTGTGCGAGTTAGTAGATACTATTCTGTAGTTCTATGTTGATCGGAACCAACGGGGAAACGCTGGGTTCTCTGGAAACGTGCCCTACAAAACGGAATGCAGTAATGCTTGCACATTACGGCTTGACGGTAGAATAACTGGCAAAAATAAATACATACAGATAAAGCATCTTATATCTCTGGATGGCGAGCTCAGTGAAGTGCTAGGTAACGATTAGAAATCTTTATGTACCAGTAGCTACTGTTTTATCGCAATACTGCGCTGTTATGGGCGGCCGTTTTGCTTACCTTATGCTCGTATCGTCATTATTTTCTTTTAATCAAAAACTAGTTATTTATTCATCACTATTTATGGATAAATAAATAATATGTGCCAACGTTTTTTTAATCCTCAAAGAACTTTTTTTGATAAGCACTTTTCGGTATAAAATTCAGCTTATCCATCGATGCGGTAGTCATTTCCACAATCGTTGCAAAACGCGGTTCTGTCATGTATTTTCTTATTTTTTTTAACCTGTCAACACACTTTAGTAAATTTGGGTCATCGTTGACGTCGTTCAAGAGTTTTTGAGCAACGCTTAGTGGGTACGGTTTCACTTTAACAAAATGTATAAATTTGGGGACAATCTTCGCAAAAAATATGGTGGGCATGAAACGTGTCTGTTGAGACACGTTTCATGCCAAAAATATCCGTTAAAATTTCCTGTTACAAACCAAATGAGATCCCGATTTCATCAGCAACTTTTCTTGTGGTAATTCGACGATTGCTCAACATCATTGTTTGTTAATTTCTTCAACGTTCCCATCAGTTGATGACGTACTAGTGCGTCCGGACCGAGGTTTGTCGTTTGTGTCTTCTTGACATTCTTGGAAGAGTTTATACCACGTGTGAAGTGCGCGCAAGATGACTCTGCACGCGACTGGTGGCGTATTTAATGTTGCTAGGTCAAGCTAATAGGTTCCCCGTTAATTGAGAAATTACCACTTCATAAAACAGGTACGGGAAGTGATTTATCAGGAAAACAATATAACTAACTACACACATAAGTTACAGGGCAACTGAGACTCAAGAACTAATGTCTCAAAGTAATTAACGCCGTTGCAGTGCTAGTTTGGTTCAGTATGACCAATTGTATTATCGTTGGTACAGGATATAAAGACTGTCAGAGTCACTTACCAACAAGAGAACTTAATTATGGTTAATTACATTTTAAAAAATCTGTCATTTTCAACCTATATCAACAACAAAATAACAAGAATTATCATGTAAATCTTTTATTGAGAATTTTAATAACACAATTTGAAAATTTGGCGTATGAATGCTGTTTTATTGGGTCAATGGCTTCCATAGGAGCATCTTCTTTTTTTAATAGGGTTACCTAATATCACAATGGAACACGGCGGTAACCGCAGAACCTCTTATCCATGTTCTTTTAACAGTTGTTCTACTTGGTATTGTGGGTCTCCTTGTGCCTCTTTATTCGCGTAACTGCGAAGCCTCTTTATTCGCGTTGTCCAACAATCGTCGAAATCTATTACATATTTCTTAAGCCACTTTAGGAGGTCTGCTTTTACATTGCCCATTGTAGGCGCTTTATTTATTTGAGTGCAGTGATTGTTTTTGAAGCTGGTATTCCTATGTTACTAACCTCGCACAAGATTAAAAGAGATGAACAAGTAACTGTTTGTCTTTTCTCTTTAACAAAAGGCATACATACACCTTTAAATCAAGCTTTCTGCCATTGATTTTTATGGTATTTTGACTTTATTCACTCGAAAAATATTAATTATAATCCGAAAGTAAGTGGAGTACTTCACAACAAAACTTGACGACCAAACTGACAAACAAAAGTGCCAACATTACGGCAGTGGGACAAGTTATAGTGAACGGACTATAGCTCTCACGTGTTCACAGATAAATGTATATCGAAATTCGTCTTATTTTTTGTCAACCAGGAGTAGGTTCCTTAGCCGGAACAGTATTTGTCCCCGTAAAATTAATTGTGTAACTGTCGGATTTTGACCAAACGCGTGAGATGATTGTACTACGGTAGGTTAGGTTAGTTTAAAATAATCAATTACAAATAGACAATTCAATTGTATTATGTAATATGTACAGATAAACAAACAACATGCTTGCTGGTCTACGAGTGTGTCTATGTACTGTAATTTCTCTGGAAATATTGCCCTTCAAAAACACTCAGATAGAAGAAACAACGAAAAAACATATTAACAAGGATACAACAGTTAGTTTAAACAATAATAACACCGATTTAGTGAGGTTACATCACAGGCAGGACAATTACATGGGTGTAATCAAAGGATCGGATCCTGAGAGCCCGAGCACGTCGGCTCGATTCCTCAACGTTATCGGACCTTAATTGTTGTCGGCAATTCCCCAATATTACCTCCATTCGTCATCAGCGTATCAGCATCATCAGCATCCAATTTTTCATAGTGGTAGGACTCTCGGCAGAGTCTACCCGGAGAAGAACCACACCTTTGCCAGTTATTCTACCGCCAAGCAGTAATCCGCAAACATTACTGTAAGACGGGTTTACCGAGTGGTGTCTGCGGATGTGTCTCGTTCGTGTTACTTCGCCATGGTGCATTCTCGGTTTCAGTACGGCGCCGAACTATACGCGCGCGCTGCCGACTGGGAACGTGCGTTCCGCGCCCAAAAACGTACCGTACGTGCCATCGTGGGCGTGTCGCAATGCACATCCGTTTGACCATATTTCAAAGAGCTTGACATACTTACGTTGCCTGCAATGTTGATCTACCAAGTGGCTGTGTATGTCAGAAATAGCTTAGACTCATACAACACGCGAGCAGAGAGAGACGTTCTTGCAATTTAGCTGGACATTATACCACACTCTCTAACAAGATCGGAAAAGCTGACTAACATTATGGGACCGGAAGTTTATAACACTCTTCCTGAAATAGTTAAATCAGCCCCCAGTTTGGGCAGCTTCAAAAACCGATTAAAAACCTGGCTTATCGATCAAACTTTTTAAAGTTACAGCGATTTTTTGATGAGTGATGGTAAACTTACAATACAATTGTAAAAAAATGACATTGTTCATTACAATTGTAATAAATACATATTATATTTTAATGGTTGACAATTATTTGTACGATACTTATTATCGTACAATAAAATGTTAAATTTATACTTTAAAAATGTATACTTTTTGTATGCTCTTTTTTGTTTCTTAAAATTGACGTATAAATTGTACATTTATGAATAAAAAACTTTGACTTTGACTTTACTCTAGCAAAAACTTCTCAACGCGGCTTAAGAAGTATTCAAAGAGAATGTAAATAGAAGTATTCTTCAAAAATGCTTTTTTTTGTACGTAACACTGCTAAGTAGGTACGTCAATTGTGGTTACCTCTCGAGATGTGTTGTCACGTGATAACTCAAGATTATTTTTGAAGTGAAAACTTCTTTAGGCGCGCCTAGACAGATATTTCGTGGGCTGTGAATTGGATTCTAGCGTCACGCTCGGGTATGATAAGAAGTCTTCGGGTAAATTTGGGACCACGGCTATTGGCCATTTAGAAATGCGTCAGCCAATGGGAGATGCTGAAAGGGCGTGGCCTCGGCCTCATGCCATGGCCATCTAGAAATGCATCAGCCAATAGGAAATGCTGATGCATTTCTAGATGGCCATGCCATGCCCAGGCCACACGCCCTCTGGTTACACACGTGTAGTTTCCAAAGTGAGCTATAAAATTCTGAGTTCTAAGTTTTCACTTCTATCGGCAGTTCCTATGACTGCCATTTTTTCCACTGGTTTTGTTCGGTTTTTTAATTTCCGTTCCGTAAAAACTTACACATAAGTTAAAAACAATAATCTTCTCTGCGCCAAGTTTCGTTCGGATCCATTCAGTAGTTTTTGCGGAAAATAGTAACATACATATAGGTACAAACGTTCCCGTTTGTAATTTATAATATTAGTAGACTAGTAAGCCTTACAATAGAAACAACCAATTACTGTGGCATTAGCGACTGAAATGATTGTAGGCGATACGATATAAAAATTCTTGGAAGAAGCGAAAACATAAACAGCCCACTTTATATTCTAAGTTCTCGGATTCAGAGCCCTCTCTGTTAAAGATAAAGTCAAGATATTAATACACCACGTTCGACAAGTGCGAGCTGACAGATGATACTAGCCTCCAAAAGAGTTCTTTCCTAGAACATGCCGGTTTCATTACGATGATTTTCTTCAGCGTTGAAGACAGTGATGATGAAAAACGTGTACAGCAATTTTTATTTTCACAACACAAACAAATTACACTAGTTGAGAAGTTTAAATAAGAATAATATTAAGTTTTAAAAAAAGTGCACTTGGAAATGTCACAAATGCAAGCGGGATTCGGATCTAACGGAAATGTTCCTTTTAATTAATTAATTCAGTTCAATTTTGTTTCTGTCAAGTAATTCAGCTCAATGTTATCTCAAATTAAGGTCAATGTTTTCTTTTTGTATTATACAAGGTGTTGCAGAAAGGTGCAACAATATTTATGCTAGATCATCTACATTAAGTTTTGAATAATGTATGTGAAAATTAGGCACGAAACCTCAAAAAAAAAATCCAAAAAAAAATTTTTTTGGCTGTTATTTCATTTGACATACTTACCCGTAATGGCCAGATCTCCGCACGGATTTTTGTATGACGTCGCGGCGTCGGTGGCAAGGTCGTTTGTCTGCTGTACATGCTTTAGGTTTGAAGCTGGTGATTTGGTGGGAATTTTACGTCAAACTTTGACTCGAATTATCTCGTGATCTAGCGTGCTGAGGGGAAAGAGACCTTGTGATGAAGTCTACATCAGTATTAGAATGGACTGTTAAAATATTGTTGGGGGTAAACCCACCACGTTGTATATTCGACGAAACAAACATTGAAAATTATTGTACCGGTTTGCCACAGCGAGTAAATTCGACAGTTGAACTGAATAGGTAATATAATAATATATTTTGTTGGAATTCGGCGAACAATTTATTATCAAACATATTCTGAAAACAGATAATTAGGCATCGATGTTGTGTAACAAACAAATATTGCCGAAGCAAATATGCTTAGAGTTTTCTTTTCCCAAGAATTAACATTACGTAGGAAGCTACTTTTATGAAAACCATGTTTTTTCGTCGTAATCAGGATTTATCAAATGATTGTATTAGAAGCCCATTAAAAGCCAGAAATAAAAAGATAAGGTTACTCAAATTTTATTGGTATTCACTGTTCTACGCTGACAAGCTGATTGGTATATCACATTTCCTCACGAAGTTAAGGAAACTGAGCCACATAATGGGACCGGAACTTCATAACAGTATTTCTGAAATAGTTAAATTAAAACCCCAAGATTAGGGAGCTTCAAAAACAGATTAAACCGCTGGCGTATCGATCAAACTTATATAGTTACAGCGAGTTCATAGAAAGTGATGGTAAAGTTAGGATATTGACGTTGTTCATAATTATTTTTTCTCACTACTTGACGTGCAATTTGTGCATTTATTAATGAAGAACTATGACTTTTTGACTTTAACAGAAAAACATAAATATAGCCTTTGTTACGTTTCATATAAGATATCTTTTCTATCTCGTGGTGGCTTAGTGACATCAGATTACACAACCACGGGGTTTGATTCACGCCATCACGCCTATACCTTTTTGCGTTTTTCCAAGTTCAGACGTACTAACTTATCATCATCACTATGACATGTATAATGGTGAAGCAAAACATCGTCAGGAAACCGGGATTTTCACAAAAATAAGTTTTTCGAGGAGAAGCGCCATCCACCCAACCGCAACTGGGCCAACGTGGTGCAGGATTATGGCATAGACAATCCTTGTGAGAGAAGGTCTCGCAGCCAACACAGTCCAGACTATTCGTGGCATCAAGACTGCCGATAACAATAAAAATAGAGTCTTGTACAATAAGTTACCAGAAAATTTTACTTCCCTACACATTACTTAAACACTGTTCATAACACATTTGCTCGTAAAGGGTCTCCTATTGCTCCAATTTCTGTATCGTAATGTATCTCATTACGTACTTGTGCGGCAATGTAATGTAAAACGCACGGTTTGTCAAAATACTCCGTCCAAAATGAACTGCACCTTTTTAAATCTTAGTAAAGAGTTTTTATGTCACAAAAGTGGTCAACATTTTATGAATAAAATTAACTGTGGGAGATATAATATAATTAAGAATTATATAATTCGTTAATTTCATTAATTTAGACTAAAAATTACAACAATTTATCAGTAACAAAACACAAAAATATTAATTCACTTTTATGTGCTAATGTCAAATGGGCTGGTTCTGTGCCATTGCTTTTAAAAAAAAAGGTATGATGCGCGCGCATCGTTAATCTGTGAAAAAGTAATAATTATTCAGCGCGCTTTTTTTTCGCTGCATTGTTTATATTTGAAAATGTCGTCAGGGTTTTAATTATTTCATCGCAAATGTGTTATAAAACGTCGTATGACATACGTGCGCTTTGATAGTTACAGCCTCTGCTAATTATAGCTCTCGCCTAACGTTCAAGCTAGCAATATCGCCTCAGCTGTAATAATCAACTTATCTCATAATTTACTATTTTGTGTTTGTATCGTAAACTATAGTATTGCGATGTTTTTAAGCTCACCTTGTACACCGTGTAATACCTACTCATTTTACGACTGTAAATCTGGTAACTGACATCAAAAATAATACGTAGAAGTATAATCAATCTTTGTGTATATCAATGTATGTTAACCCCGAACCATATTCTGGTTGGGAGTTAGATACGCATTCAATATGTCTGCCCAAAATGTCCACCAACCACCAACATTTATTACTACGAGTATTTCTCACGTTCTCAATGTACAAAACTGTACCTAAAGTTCTAGCGAAATAAAACCAATATGTTGTGTAGGAACGAGTTGCTTCCAATCGATAGGAACACATCAATAAAGATCTAGAATTACATACTAAGCAATTAGTAATTCTTAATCGTGCAAACAAAACAATATTTTACTTGAAGTTGTTTTTTGCGTAGGTAGAAGTATTTTTTATTGTTGTTTAACACGTTTTCGTATCTTCCAAAGTAACAAAGAGCTAAAATGTATATACTCCCACGATTTCCGTAGATCTAAACCAAATTGGGTTTTCTTTTTTTGATTTTTTTTTCATTAGGGTTGCGTAAAAAATAAGAAAAACATTTTGTTTAAATGTATTTCGAAATCTTAAGAACAGAACTGGACCGCGTACATAGGTTCCCTCCAACCACGACTGGGGCTTGCAATTAACCAGCAAGAACTCATGAGGCATTGGGGAGTTGTCGACTGATAGCGAGTCGATGTCGATGTCGAGGATGCAACACGTGGAGGTTCCCAAGCCACAACTCCCAAATTAGGAATACGAAACACTTCATTACCACCACAAACAAAGTTGACAATAAGTAGTAACATATAAAACAATAATACGTTATGAGCACAAAACTAGATCTAATCGCCAAAAGCAATATCTTCCCGAAAACCTCCCTAATTTTTGTTTTTTTGAAAAACATTTTGCACCTGTCTGGTAATGTTAAGACTCCGACTAAATCGCCTGGCTTTTTATTTTTTAAATATTAAACTACAGCATTTAGAAGTTGTACATTGCTTCAAATATATTTGTTTTGTAAAATTGTATGGATTCACCTTCTCCTCACCAGCTAGGTCTGCGCCTCGGTGATGGAGTATAACATATATGAGAGATATTAAACAAGTTTTCAACTTTCCTCAAATACCTGCGCAAAATTTGCTGCCAGCTCTCAGAATATTGGCGGTTGGTCGCATAGACAAAACAATGTTACATTAAATACATTAGTTGCAATTTCAGTGTAGATACTTGTTTCAATATCAGTGTAGTTTTTAGTTCATGAACGAGCGTTCAAAGAGACATAGTAAGCAGAACTGCGTGTTGTTTTCAACTTTGTTAACTCAATGCTCATTAGAACTTAGGAAAACAAATCTAACATTACCAAGCAATGAACAGTATTGAGACTACGACTAGTAGATATGTTGCAATACGATATGTTACAATAAGGAAAACTTGCACCGTTTCAGTCTCACTCGTGTGGTTTCTGATCCCTTTACTTTCCTGGGATAAAAAGTAGCCTTTGTGTTATTCCAGACCAGGGGGTCTACCGCCTAATGAAAAACGCTTTAACGCTTTGACGCTTTGGCATTGCCGTCTCTTTCATTTCAAGCGAGAAGAAAAGAGACAGCAATGTCAAAGCATCAAAGCATCAAAGCGTTTTTCGTTAGGCGGTAGAAGCGCAGGGCTGGATTTACGGGAGGGCAAACGGGGCATATGCCCCGGGACCTCCACAACATACACTTTGGGGGAAAAAATCAAATTTCGACAGTAAACATCTTTTACGTTCACTTTAAACCAGGATTTTTGCTTGAGAAATCGTAACCTAGGGGTGTATTTCAATGTCCCTAACGACGTCCCTAACGTCCGGCCATGTTCCAGACTGTTATATATATAGTTACCATAATTATTTCAACCAGATCCCTGAAGTAGTTCTCGCGTGAAATAGTAACAAACATCTATACAAACTATCAAACTTATTAATAATATTAGTAGGAAGTAAGCTTGTTCCTACTTTTAGAAGAGCTCTGCATCAACTTAAGACACTCAAGTTTTAGCTGCGTGTAGTTAGGCTAATAGATGGCGACACTGTATTCGATTCAGGAGTGAGAAGTCTTGAACATTGTCACAAGGTCACGCAGATCCCTTTTGGTTTTTGTGTCGGATACATTCACAGTATATAATCGTATATTATATAGTCGTATGTAGACGTGACGTCACTTAACACTTCTAACCAACTATATCCTTATCATTTTTTGTTCGTGAAACAAAAGAAAAAATACGTGTACAAAATTAGTCACCATGCCTATTCGAATAATTTGTTTTCCATACGGTATTTGCTGACGCTACGAAAAAACTTGTATTTATCCCTCAATAATTCTGACACCGTTGTTCGAAAAAGACTCTAAAGTATTGAACATTGCCGCAATGTTGCACTTATTAGTTTTTTGCAGAAGATTTTAATAAATATGCAACTGATCTGCATGACCTAATACCAACTTACTCTTTTTCTTCTATAAAGGTAGAAATGCTAACTCGCAAAAGTGACATCGTCTCGTACTACGTTCTAAAGATTCGAACAAAAAGATTTGACTCTACTTTTGTGTCAAAAACGTCTAGACTTTGGAATGCGTTGCCTGAGTAGGTTTTAAGTAAGTCAGCAGGCTTCATCGTAGACCGCATTGTTGTTTAACATCAGGCAAATTGACAGTCAAGTCCAAGCCTATTATCGGTAGGTATAAAAAATACCAATTGAAAATATATAAGGGAAAGCGCAGTAATATTTTTCTCATTAATACATTTTTGCTTCCCCGTCTCGCCTGATGTTCAGTGAATTTAATTTATAACATTAAGTTATAACAATAAGTGCAGTGTGTAGTTGAGGCGTGCTTAATGATAGTCCGGAGCCGGCGACCGCAAACCTTTTCTATAAAACTAGAAGTTTATGTCCTCCACTACAAAGTTCTGATCAAAGCAAAGCGACAGATAAATTTTGAAATCAAAGTGTGAATAGTATTGAAACTTAAATTCGCTGAAGCATAAATTGTTAGTCTTGCTCTATTTTTTTTACTGCTATTGAATGGTTTGTCCAACTTCGTTCAGTTTGAACAATTTTTAATTCAAATAATGCGACCATACTTTCCACT
Organism: Ectropis crepuscularia; assembly: GCA_963693475.1. NCBI lineage: Eukaryota > Metazoa > Arthropoda > Insecta > Lepidoptera > Geometridae > Ectropis > Ectropis crepuscularia. Next base: position 41,380,236 of record OY856338.1, read on the forward strand.
TTAAACTATTATATCTCTCAAGCTGGATGAAACTACACAATGTGCAAAATTTGATTAAAATTGGTTCAGTAGATTCCACTTCATCGCGGACAAACAACTTGACTTACTTTACAAAAAATTTATTGATTACTAGCAGAACCCCGCGATTTTACCCGCATAATTGCCGTTCCCGTCATTTTCCCGGGATAAAAAGTAGCCTACGTATTTTCCAAGCTATAATCTATGTTCCAAATTTCAACCAGATCCGTTTAGATTTTAGGACGTGTTTGAGCGACAAACATCCAAACATTGACATTTATAATATTATTAATTAATTATCGACTGTTTTCTCGCTCAAGAAACGTACAATAGATATACATTCCGTGTACCTAAATAAAATAGATGCATATACAAATAGTTGAGCGCTGACTGTTCACACTGCCGGCGAGCATTCGCTTCACTAGTTTGTCGCTTAGCGGCAAGAGCTATGAAAGATAACACTCGCTCAGCGATGTGTGCTAAGCGATTAGAACACAACGAGAGAGCAACCAGCGCAGCGGTTCATTTCTCTACAGTACGGATCTAAAAGTACACGGTTTTTAGGGCGAGATCGTATAGAGCCGAGCTACACAACTATCGGAACTACGCACTCGCTCCCCGCGGCTCGCCATCTCGTTTTTAATTCTAGCTTTACCTGTTATTCGTTCATCGTTCCCGGTGAGACAACTGCCTAATGCTGAATAAATAGTAAACAATAATTCCGTAGAGCAGTATTAATAATCATCTACTCATTTTAACCACTAACTTGTGTTTATTTTAGTTATTATTTTAAACAACGGCCACCATAATAGAATAGCATCGATTTTATCCACATCAATCTTTCGATTTTTTTTACAATGGCAGCACTGAATACTTCGATACCAAATGCGTAGTTATCAGCTGTTTGTTTATGTTTTGTTGTGACATGTGTTTCGTATTTGAAAATTGTGTTATGATGTGTTTTTGGTTGATGAAAATGCATTCTGAGGACCCTAGCTCACCCTCGGAAATCGATGGCATTCTCCAATAATGACTCTGGCCCTACGATGGTACAAAATGTTATAGCTTTGTTAAAAAATAACGTCATCAACGTTTGCATTACTAATGGGAAATCTGCGTAAGTAGTCTTTCTGTTCCTACCAAAAGATAATATTCTGATATCAATTACTAGAAGCCATCAAGTTTAATTTATGATATCAGTGACAGTTAATGTCCACGTTTAGCCCAAAGTCCCTTCTAAATGAACAATGTCCTACTTTTAGCCCAAGCACAAAAGATCATAGTACAGAATTCGAACTCGTGTATGTACTCTCTGTCTGAATTTTTTAGTATCTCTTTTTCCTATTTGGTAATCCTAACGCAACCACGTTAGGATTATCAATCAGGTCATCAAAAACGGTGAAAATAAATCAATATTTCTTGTCCAGTTCGTCATATTCAAAAAACCTTGTCAGTCACAGGGACTCCCGGTAGAAGTTAAAGTTTATTTTACGTACAATTTTATATTTTATATCAACTCTAACGCTGCACAATACTTGCACGCCTACTGCGTCTTGCACAACGTAGTTCAAGGCTCGATACTAACTAACTAGATCCGCCATTTAAATATTTTGCTCGACCTGGAATCGACCTCTCGTATTTTTCCCTATAAAATAAAATGTTTTTGAACGAAAACTTCTTTTGTCGCGTAGCACTTTATTGTAGGGGAAAATGTTATGGTTTTGCATCACCAACATGCTAGTTTCGGTACAGCATCGGACCAATGGCCGAGTTTATAGACTACAGGCCCGTGAACAAAATTTACGTAGTAAATGAACCACCAGGAGACCTATGAATAGAAGGGTATAAAGGAATAAGATTCAGCACTATGGCGTCACTTGTAAGCTGTCCAACTGAGGGCAGGGGGGGGGGGGGGTGTTGCAAGGTGTTTTCAAATCCAATATACGTTACACTTTTCTTATTAACTTGATGAATTGCAAATAAGAATCTAGTGATTTGAGTCGTGGCACTCGCTCTGAGCTCTATTGATTATTATCAAAGAAGTCGATCAGGGCCTCTGAGTCAGTTTGCAAGCAATTCCTTTCAATTAAGCGGTTTGATGCGGGCTATGACCGATATTTCGTTTGTCGTAAAAATAACCTTAAGTGGGGGAGAGGCTTTATTTGTAAGTGTTTTCGATTAATCACAAGTTTTATGTTTTAGTACTGGGGCAAAAAGTCGCGGTGACTTAGTGGTGAGATCATTAGTCACAATCTCGAGGTCGTAGGTTCATGACTTGCACTTTTGAGTCGAAGTAATCTTTATATAAGTGCAGGTGTATAAGTTTGGCATCAAAATTGATTTGAACGGTAAAGGTTTTCCTTTATCCGTGTGAGGCAACCGCCTAGTTCATATAAAGACAATAATGCATCGAGTGTCATATTTGGTAGAGCGTTTGTAACGTAAAACGAGCAAGAGCTTAATATAGTACTTACGTGTTTTTTCCTAATATCATAGGGGATACATTGTTTTTGCACCTAATGGTTCATGGGTTTTTTTACCATATAATTCTACAAAAATCTTTTTTTTCTTTACAAAACCGGAGAAGGTTCTCAATTTAGTTGTTTGTTTTCTTATAGTATCGCGATGGGTCCCGTGGCAATTGTGAATCGATTTCGATGGTTCTTTTTCGTTTGGTTTATCTGGATGACATAGTGATTGCTTTTTGTGAAATTTGTTCCAGTGTCTAATCAGAATCAGAATCTAATTTTAAATTGAAGTCGGTTCATGTTTTTAGAGCAAACAAATTATGTTAATTTTATGTATGCTCACAAATTTCAAACTTTTTAAACGACTCTCAAAAAACGACATGTTTCGGATTACCGTTGCCTAAGTAATACTGCTAAGTTGCCATAAGTAGAAACTGCAAGTAAATTTATTGTAACAAGTCCAAGTGAATACAGAAACTACGATACCTACAAAAATTAAAGCAGAATAAAAAAATATAATTTCAACAATTTATAAAAATTCGGATTAGAACAAATTTTATGTTTTTGGCATTAATTTTAAATCGTCCAACATTAAAGAGTATTTCAAGCTTACATATACAGGTTTTATTGTATTAGTTTTTGCCTTTTGTGTGACATTGAAACTTCTGTATTAAGGAACTGTTACAGCTAAATTTGCTATGACAGCTGGACCCCATCGTCCTTGGTATCTCGCTTCTATTGTTTGCACATCCTGATCAATCAACTCCCTATGTTCATTACTTACCTACACAACTAAATTAACAGGAAAAAATATAAATGTGAGATTTGAGAGCCATTCTGAATCCAAAGTTTCGATACGACAAAAGCAGGTGATGTACTACGAGTTGATAGTTTTATGATTTTTTGTTACCTAAAAGGCCTTTTATGGCTGCAATAAAATATTTTCATACTTGTAGTTCTTTATGATTTAATTTTTGGGAAAACAATTTCACCTTAACCAATTTTTGATCGTAGAACAACTCCTTCCTTCAGCTTAGCATCATTGAGATGAGGGAAACTGTATTTGAATACTTTAATCACTCACTTTCTTTCCTTTTTTCGCTAGCTTTAACAAATTATTTAATTAATCCCCATTTAAGCTGCTTTTATCTTTTCCGTTTTATTCCGTAATAATATTGATTTAGTAGATTGTACGTTACAAACAACAACTTTGTTATTAAAAACATTTCTAAAGAATTTTAATTGTTTTGAATATTATTTTGTGATGATTTGTGTATTAATAATGTTAGCGAAATTTATGAGACTCTAAATAAGACTGATATTAGATTTGTCACAACACTTTGATGACTGGTTTATTGAAAGGCGCGGAAGGCCCAATAAAATATATATATAATTATGATGACTGATCTGGTGGTAAGACCCCATGATCCCTTGAATAAGTTATTCCCATTATTATCAACAATGTATCTAACTTAAGTGTTGTAAAGAATAGAGAGACGAACTTCTTAGCATTCCATGGATTCACCGTGCGGATGCCGGGTCCATAGTGTGACAGAGAGAGAAATCTCGAATAGACCCCAAGACTTGTGACTCGGGCGTAGGTTTAAGAGGGGCCCCTTTTGGTGACGTACGTCAACACTCACCTTCACTACTCGAATTTCTCTCCCTGCCCAGCCAAATCCGATATGATCCTACTAGTGCAGCTTTAGATACTCGTTCTAGTATAGAACTTACTGCACTTCTGGACAAGCCAAGGTCCATTACTTTTAGGATAATTTTGTATAATAAAACTTGACGGAACGTCGGAAATATCTACATATACCAATTCAGCTTAGCAAACAAATGGTCAGCTATCTGGCTCGCATGTAAACTCCTTGGGCTCGCTTTAATTCTATGTAAACGTTGGAAATGTGAAAGGAATGAGACGGTGTATAACATGTCAAATGGCTGAATTGGAAGTGAAAAAAAATGGCAGTCATAGGAACTGCCGATAGAAGTGAAAACTTATAAGTAACTCAGAATTTGATGGCTTACTTTGGAAACTACACGGGTGTAACCGGAGGGCGTGCCTGGCCATCATGGCAAGGCCATCTAGAAATGCGTCAGCATTTTCCACTGGCTTACGCTTTTCTAGATGGCCATGCCATGACGCCTTTTCAGCACTTCCCATTGGCTGACGCATTTCTAGACGGCCAATGGCCGTGGTCTCGAGTTTACCCGAAGATTACTTATGATACTCGAGCGTGACGCTAGAATTCAATTCACACCCCACGAATAATCTGTCTAGGCGCGCCAAAAGAAGTTTTCACTTCAAAAATATACATCAACAATTGGAGTAAAATTGCCAATCAAATTTTCGTGTAAATTCTAGTACTAGTCAGTCCGATTTCGTCTGTTGAACCGATCACTACCGGTTGGGATTCCGATAGTAATCGACTCGACATCGTCTTTTGTCTAAGCCGCCTCCTCCCGGCCCAGAGCCTCCACTACGGCCGCATTTCGGTCTCTAATGGTAATCTGTAGATTGAAATCTCGAATGGTCTTTGGTGATGCAGCCAACGCTCGCCGCACGAACCGACCGATGTCGTCGTCGACTTTACATACTCAAAGATGAAATAGTTTTTGAAATCGGTCTAGTAGTTTCTTATATTAGCACGTTCAAACAAAAAACCTCTTCAGCTTAATACGAGTAATATCAGGATAGATTTTGAAGCTTCCCATTTCATATCTTCTTAGGGAATAAAGTGATTTGAGTCTCTTATGAGTCACAGCTGGTATCTAACACGGGCCGCTAAATCCCGACGGGCCTGCGAATCCTATCAAAGTGGATGTTTCAAAAGGATGTCTTCAATTAAGTGATTGGGTACACGAGTCGACAACACCGACAGCTGCACAGCAGTGAAGGCTCAATGGAATAATGTTGACATTTGTGTCTGTATAGCATGGCAGCATGAGGAGAACACTAAGGCCTTCTGTCCACGCACGCGTCTTTTGTCGAATGTATGCATCTTACAAACAAACGCAAGACGTGCGGCTGTCGTGTCGTTGTCGCTTCGTGGACACAGACTTCATTATTTGTACGCAAGATGCAAGCATTCGTCTTGCATCCGACAATTGTCGAAATCGTGCGGATGTCGTGCAGCTACGTGGACAATTGGCCTAAATGTTTCCACAGCTGACACGGGGCCTTCTCTCGCTAACACGTCTTTTTTGGTAGGTTTCAGTTTCCTCGCGAAGTTTTCCGTCACCGTTAAAGCCAATGGTGATGTCTTATATTTTATGTACAACGAAAATTACTATAAACTGCTTGAGGGGATCGAACCTACAACCCCAAGATACGAATCGCTCGTTTTAGCCTCTCGGCCCCCTCCGCTTCACATAGTCAATCCTATATTATAAATGTCATTGTTTGTTGATGAATCACGTCGTAACGTATGAACGGATCGGGCTGTAATTTGGAACACAGTTAGATTATAGTCTAGAAAAAACACACAGGCTACTTTTTATCCCGATAAAACAACGGGAACGGGAACTACGCGGGTAAAATCGCGGGACGCCGCTAGTTTATTGCAAAGGTAGTTCAATATAATGTTTAGCGAAATCGATGCATCGGTTTTTGAAATATCAACAATTTAATTTATCTAGACGACGTTGTGACAGCTTCTTATTCTTATTTATTTATGAAATTTGGTCACGTGTCTAAATTGAATTTTAAATTCGAATCGGTTTTTCTTTTTTCGCAGAAAATAAATTATGAAATAAACAAAAATGTGTTGCGATCGAAATGGCAGAATCGTCTGCTTTACCGACTAAAAGAAGTTTCTACGTAATTAGTAATAGTGCCATCTACAATTTTGGTAGTTGACTGGTCCATAAGCTAGACAAGAACATCTAAGTTTGTGAATGTGCTGCCTAAGAACGTGTTCCCGATGATTACAATCTTGGTGTCTTTTTTTGTCGAGAGTGAATCGGTTTTTTGTGAGTAAGAAAAAGCAAATAGACTCTATTTGCTTTTAAGCTAGATACAAAAGTGGCGTATGTGGTCAGCCACAGTCTATTTTCGTTAGTGTTCCAAATATGACACAGTAAGTATGCGGTAATGGATTAAATCCCCAGGTGTTGACCGTAATACCTAATCTTCTTCTTATAGGTAATTAATATATTAATTTACTACTAGGTTTTATATTTTCTTGTACAAGCTTATTACTTAGGTACTTACCGTCAACCACGTGTCTTGATCCTCCCACCCCTCTCACATCTATTAAAAATAGGATCTAATCTTCTGATTGGTTCTTAGATCAATAGGATTAGGCCTTTACAGTGCACTAGCTCGCCATAGAACTTCCACGTCTTTGAAATGTCCAATCTACTTCGGATGTTCAGCAAGATAAGCCTACAAGCAGATTTTATCAGATAAATTGCTATTCAGGTATTCGCTATATGACTTTGAAGAAACAGTAGACAAAAAGTTATTAACATTGCTTAGAAAGAAATGTTTGATATGTACATTTATGAATATGGAAATTTTGATAAGTAAACAATAATGTTTTTTTTTCTAGATATTAGCGTGTAACATATTTGACATGTAGATATATTAATGCGCACTTTAAAAAATCCGTAGATAAATGTATTATAGATATTTTATTATAGAATGTATGTTATGAATATAATTTACGGAAAATGAAATGGATAAAATTGTATGATATATTTGACATCATTCTATACATATCTATGATTGCTGAATTGGATGAAATTGCCTGACAGAAATTGTCCTTAAAACTATTAGTATTTAATATTTATATTAGATTTTACCACAGAAATCTAAATAATAAGGTAAGATTTTACTAATAACTGAACTTTCGCGTTTTGAACACATTAAATTTATATAATACGTTCAGAAATTCAAATTATTCACTTACTTACTTCATCACGAATAAAAATTATTATTTACTTTCCTAGATGTTAGATTCAATCCATCCAATGAGCGTCACAACATAAGTTTACAACATCAAAACTGGCGGCGTTACCACGCTAGTTGGCTTTAGCCAACCTTTCCATTGTTTAGTTCCGTGGCCGTTCAAGTATTATACGTAACGCAATTTGGGAAGAAGGGGTGGTAGTCTCGTGACAAGTTACGGTGCGTCATGGAGGTTTTTTTTTAAACGGGTTTTTTTAAATTTATATCTTCCTAGTTGGCAACTTGTGTGGTGACTTTTAAGTAAAAACGATCACTTTAATGTTACCTAATGTGTACGGAGAGTGAGAGGAAGGGTGTTAAAATGTGAAGGTACACACCTTTAACCATCATTAGATAATCTTTAAAAATTGCGTTAGTTAATACTTGAACGTCCCCTTAGATCAAGGGTGGATCCAGGGGATCATGGGATCATGACTAACCTGGGCTGGGTCCAGTACCCAGGAGGACCACTAAAGCATGCATGCACTTTTCGCACAGTTGTCGCACAGTGACTTGACCACGACTACCTATGTAACCCCTCCCCCCTCCTTCTGGAATCAAAGCTGGATCCTCCCTTTAGATATGGATAGATTTGTCCACACTTGGTACCTACTCTTAGTCCTGCGGCTTATGCTACATTTGGCGTTCATTCACGGTATCCTACACAGAAATCTTCTAATTACCCGAGTGCCGGGTAATTGGAGATGTCAAAGCTGGTAATCAGCTCTTTGAAGGCCCCTATCAGCAACTGTTCGACTGTAAGTAACGTCATTGATACTCCGTATATGCAATTAATACAGTTAAGTGTACTTCGCCAATTCACTCTGCAATCACAACTAGATTGGAATATGAAGATAGAACCAATTCTAAATTAGAATAGATCTCTAAAACTCGAAATTTCGCTGTATGGCTTCATCATCATCAGCCCATCTTTTTCTACTACTGACTGATCCGTGCGCACGTTGCTACGCCATCTATCGAAAATTGGTCGTACCAATTTAGAACAAATTCGGTTACCTTAGGTTCTAATGACGCAACCTTTAAAAAACAGACACATGCTGTCAAGCAACGGAAGCTCTGAAAAAGCATTTTTTCTCCCGTTTTTGTTACATTTTCCATCTTTATTTCGCTCCTGTTAATAGTAGTGTAATGTTAAATAGCTTACAGCCTTCCTCGAAATATGGGCAACCCAACAGAGAAAGAATCTTTAAATTCGGACCAGTAGTTCCCGAGAGCCTCTCTCTACAAACAAACTCTTCAGCATTATAATATTGGTATAGATTAGACATAGGCATATCTCGTGCTCGCCACTCAGCCCTATTTAACCTATTTAAGCCATGTTGTCATCCGTATATCGTCACTCTATCTAGTCTCAGGGAATCACTACGTTTACCGATTCATGGTCTCCAGTCAAAAACATGTATATTCCAGTGGTTATCGGTTCTGTGCAATACAAATACGAATATGTGCGCTTCACCAATTTATGCAATCACAACTGAATTGATATCCGAAAATAGAACCAATTCCGAACCAAAATAGAACGGAAATACAACTTAAGCCTGTTTTTTTTTTCGGGATAAGAAAGTAGCCTATGTGTTCTTCCAGAGTATAATCTATCTGTGTTCCAAATTTCATCCCGATCCGTTTATACGTTAGGACGTGATTGAGCAAGAAATTTCCAAACATCCATACATTGACATTTATAATATTAGTAGGATTATTAGTAGGATAAGTAGGATGACTGTTTGGCACAGTGCTGTTATGGGCTAGCGAGCTACTTACAATAATGCGCGTGTCTTGCTCGTTGAGACATTAAATCACACTAACAACTACTATACATGATCTAATACAACCTTGCCCTTTTTTCTGTGGGACTGATCGTAGCTCGAACAAGTGACATCGTGCCATGGTTGACGTTTCAAAGACTAGAGGTTTGACTCTACATTTGTGACCAGAAGGTCTAGCCTGTGGAATGTGTTGCCGGAGTGGATTTTTCCCGATAGTTACAATCTTGTCTGCAAATTGAGAGTGAATCGGGTTCTTCTAGGTAGGCACGCTCTAACGTAGGCCGCATCATCGCTTAACATCAAGCTAGATGACGGTCAAGTGTAAACCTATATGAGTAAAAAAGAATATTACAAAACCAAAAAGTTTGGGTGTTTGTAAGTGTGTATAATTTGTCTCTGTAACGGGTGTACCGACGTAATAAGTAAATTTCTAGATGAGACGTACTTCTTAGCATTCCATGGATTCACCGTGCGGGTGCCGGGTCCATCGTGTGGCAGAGAGAGAAATCTCGAATAGACCCCAAGACTTGTGACTCGGGCTGTAGGTTTAAAAGGGGCCCCTTACATTGACGTACGTCAACACTCACCTTCACTACTCGTATTTCTCTCCCTGCCCAGCCAAATCCGATATGATCCTACTAGTGCAGCTTTAGATACTCGTTCTAGTATAGAACTTACTGCACTACTTTTAGACTACTTTTTATCCCGTAAAAGTGAATGATTATTTAGCGGTGGGCTACTGCGCGGACCGTAGCTAGACATGGTAATACAAATAAAAACATTCGCATGGAATATTACAAGTAGAATTATTAAAATAATGGGTTATTACGAAAGGATATCAATTTGCCTAATGGATAGTCATATGAGTGTTGGTTAATGTGTGATGCCCTAGAGAGAGGTTTCGGTGTTATGGAATCACTACCAACGCCCCGCAGTTTTACCCGCGTAGTCACTTGTTCTCATTATTTCTCCGCAATAAAAAGTAGCCTATGCGCCAGGCTACATTCTAATTGTGTTCCGAATTTCAACTCGGTCTGTTCAGCAACTCCGACCTGATTGAGCAACAAACATCCAACCTTTCTCATTTATAGGTATTGTTAGGTTGGATATGATTGGAAGGATATTCGGTCCTTACATTGTAAAAAATATACCTTTCTAGCTCTTTATAAGTTATCTTCCACAATGACGAATTTTTATCACAATATTTCACCCTCGTACAGTTCGAAATTACAAAATGGCTAGAACAAACTCTTATTTGCTTCGCGTCTAGAGTCTAGATACGAAGTTTCATGATTTTATCTTCAACAAATGCGAACTTTCGTACAAACATTCATTCCCCATTTTGACCCCCTATTTCACCTCCGTACAGTTTAAAATTACAAAAATCCTAAAACAAACTTTTATTTGTTTCATACCAAGTGTCTAGATACGAAGTTTCATGGTTTTATCTTCAAAAATTACGAACTTCCATATAAACTTTCCATCCCCCATTTCAACCCTTTCAACCCTTTTCTCGCTATAAAAAGTGGCCTATGTCTTTTCTTGGTATCTAGTCTATCTGTGTACCAAATTTCATTAAAGTCGATTTCGTAGATTTATGAGTACAGTGCTATGTAATGATTATGTTCCAATACCTGCGTGTCACTGTATTGTTATGTGGTGTGTTGCTTACCATCATGCACAAGTCCTGCTCGTCTCGTCACCTTTTATTTTAAAAAAAAAGAAGAATAAACTGCACACAGTGTACGAAATTTGTTCAAAATCAGCTCAGTAGTTTCGGAGTGTATCGTGAACAAACAACGCCACACAGACACCTTATATACAAAGAAGATAGACTCTCCCACTGTGGTCAATTTATAGTACATTATGATATAAGTGCGGTAAGTTGATAATTACAGCCGAGGTTTTATTGCTAGCTCGAGCCGAAGGCGAGAGCTATAATTAGCAGAGGCTGTAATTATCAAAGCGCACGTATGTCATACGACATTTTATAACATATTTGCGAGGAAATAAACAAAACTCGGACGACATTTTCAAATAAAAACAATACAGCGAAAAAAAACGCGCGGAATAATATTTACTTGATCACAGAACACAGCACAGAGTAAGTAATCACTATGGATCACAGATTAGCAATGCGCGCGCATCGGCGCCTTTTTTTTTTTAGGCAACGGCACAGAACCAGCCTTTATGCCATTAATAATAAAGTAAATTAATATTTTTGTGTTTTGTTACAGAAAAATTAAAGTAATTTATGGTCTAAACTAATTAAATTAACGAATTTAATAATTCTTTATTATTTTTTACCTCTCAAAGTTAATTTTATTCATAAAATGTTGACCACACTTTTCTGACATAAAAACTTTTTACTAAGATTTAAAAAGGTACCGTTCGTTTTAGACGGAGCATATCTCTCTACCTAGTCTGTGGACGGAGCATTTTGAAACCGTGCGTTTTACATTACACATTACAGCACTAGTGCGTAATAAGATACATTACGATACAGAAATTGGTCCAATAAGAGACCCTTTACGAGCAAATAATATGTTATAAAACATTTTACCTGCCTGTAAACATTGAAATTTGAACATTGAAATTATTCATTTCCCTCTGCTTCCCACATTATGATAAATACTTAATGTATTCGTGACGATATCAGTTTTCTCTCCATCGGGTTTTATGAGCATGTGCATGTCATTAACATAATAACGTTCGCCTGTCGTGGTTTGTTAATACTCTTGTGTTCAATAACCTTTAAGTGTTTTAGAAGAGCTCATCGGTTTTATATCGGATATATATCGAAGAGTGTACAATTGATCTGGATGATCTAAGTATCCTTGTTACTACCCGAATTTTTACTTTCTCGTTGCTCAAACAAGTGAAATCGTTTCATGGATGTTTTAAACACTAAAATAAATAAGTTTGACTTGACTTTGACAGTTATACTCGTACCCATATCGCTTCGACATTACAGCCTTCACTAGTTTTGTGAAATCGAAAAGATAATCTAGGGGTATATCTAAAAATGACGTATGTTACGTATTTGAACATAATCAATGAAGAAAAAATTAATACAGATAGATATACAGATAATTTATTGGTAAAAAAATAACAAGTCAAAAAATTTAAGTTACAAACAAGAAAAAAACTAAATATTTTTAAGAAAATGCAACACATCATGGCCGCTCTCTAGAATACTCGTTCATAATATTTGTCACCAAAATATGATGCAGCATCAGCAGTCTACTAAATGTTCCCACTGCTGGGACTTAGGACCATCTCTTGCGGGGAGAGTCATGGCCATACAAGTGAAAAGACATTCAGCATCATTATCGCATTATCTAACTCAGTTAAGGATTAAAAGTGTTTCCAAAAAATAACAGTGTGTCCGTTTGTTTGTACAGAGCTTTCATCAAAGGAAGAGGCGCGGCAGGCGGTGATCAAAGAACTAATTCACACCGAAGCTGACCACATACGACACCTGATGAACATCGTGGAGGTGAGCATCCGACCTACTTATGTTATTTACTACTCACTGCGGTGTAACACGCGGCTAAATAGGTTTGCGAGTCTCTGTGTTCATCCAGGTAATGTATCATATATAATTTAACGCTAATCCACAAGAACATTTTAATTTAAATTTCCAAAACATCTTTAATTAAGATAAACCAGGGAAACCCTTCACTTTAATGGGATAAAATGTAGCATATGTTAATATAAGTAATTGACTACGTATTGGAGATATTTCTAAAGTTTCGACAGATGCTTCCTGAATAGTATGTCATAGACGCAAAGGAAATGCTCGAGAGGACTCGCTTTGAACGTGTTAGTCGAATAGGAATGCATGTCCCCTGGCTTCAAACACTGCGGCAAAGCGTTTTGTCTCCTAGCTAAATAGTTACAGCGAACATCTGCCACCCCTCACTACTACTGCTGATAGGTCGCTGGCTCACACCGCGATGCAGAAATCAAACGTGTTTGCATCTCAGTTTGTGAAAGCTTGCGTCGAGATGTTTGTTCAATTTTAATGTCTGAAATACACATTCGCCAAGTTGAGGTCCGTTAAGTGCTATCGCAATCTAAATGTGAACAAAACCAGTGGCCCGGACGGTATTCCAGCTCTAGTATTGAAGGTTTGTGCACTGGAGTTGTCTCTTGTGCAAACATGCCTGTTTAGATTTTATCTCTTAAACTGGGCAAGTACCAAAATCGTGGATGCTTACTAACATGCAACCTGTCTCCAAAAAAGGTTGTCGTGCTGACTATGCCTACGCGACAGAGATAGGCCTGTAATCTCTGTCGCAATCGTGACCAGCTGGAACCGGGCTACCGGGGATGTTCTAGCGTACCTACGTCACTCACATCTGGAATAAAGCTATCGAGAAACACAGGAAAACTTGCAGTGACGCTGGATATCTTGAAAGCTTGAGGCTAGGTGTGGCACGATAGCCTTATCAGCAAACTTTGTGTTTACCTTCTGGTTTTATGACATTGACATCGAGTTTTTTGAGGGTATCGATACGATTGGATTGGATAGCTACTAGTCGGATCAAATGGCTGTCAATGCTGGATCATGAGAGAAGAGCCGGATCATGAGAAGGTGCCTCTGCGATGCCACCTCTATATTATTTTGACTGGCCTCGTGGCTTAGTAGCTACGCTGCCTGCGAAGCCGAGGGTCGTGGGTTCGATTCCCATCCAGTGCAAATATTTGTGTGATGAATTCAAATATTTGTACTGTGTCTGGGTGTTTCTATGTATAATAAGTATGTATTTACAACTATATAAGTATTATATCAGCTATCTGGCTGCCATAGTACAAGCTTTGCTTAGTTTGGGGTCAGATGGTTGTTGTGTGTGAAAATGTCCACCAATATATTTATTTGTGAAATCTCTCTATAACTTCTTATATTCAGTGATAGAGCCAATTGACAACAATCCCAGAAACGGAGGAAAGGAAGAGGCGATGTTAATCAGGCCAATTGGACGAGTAAAAGATACTGGCGTGTCTGTTCTACCACTTACTCTAAGGACGATGCTAATAAAAACTCAGCATCCCCCTGTGGATAACTCAGATGGAAATACTATTTACCCACGAACCGATCAAAATTCTTGACACAATTGAGTTGATCAAGCCCACTACTAGTTGCAACAATACTCTGCATGCTGGCGGCATTAGCGCGCTGAATGGCAATGCTTGAACGTACAACCAAGCAAACACCAGTACTTTGTTCATGCATCGTGTCATATAAATTTATGAGAATAAGATTTTTTGTGTTTCACATAATATTAAAATATCTAAAACAACGAGACAATATAATATACGTACCTCAAGAAGACAAATTCTTATTATTAATACGATTATATTAAATAAAAATAGAAACGTTGCCAATGAAAAAGTAATTTTACCTTGAGGACTACGAAGCGGAGTATAATCGGATAAATTGATAATTTTTCACAAAATCTTTTGGTAATATCTTGTTGGTATCCTTGCGTAAAATCGCTAGAGGAAATGATAAAACCTTTCAGTAAATTCAGGTATCTTCGCGTTTTATCTTTAAAAGATAAGAGAATAACGTTGAGAAAAGTTTTTGCGGGTATACTAAGTGTACTACTAACATTACAAAGAAATAATCTGGGGGCACGATAGTGCCCCGCCAAGTCGAGCGCGAAGCAAACACTGCCGTACCATCCTTTACTGGAACCATTTCGCCGCATTTTCAGGCCCCTATTTGAGAACCTCTGGATAAGACCAGAACGCTGAAATTTTCGTCATCTAGTAAGCTATAATCACGTACTTAAAATCTAAACTTTCAAGCCTGTACGTCATTTAGTTCCGAAGTTAAGCGAAAGCAAAGTTTCGTATTTACGACACTCATTCACTCACTCATGATCATCAAAATAGAACTAGTACTTCCCATAAACTCAGAGAGCTGAAATTAGGTACAGACTTAGGGTTTAATGCCCACATAAAAGGAAAACTATAAAAACTAGGAATATCTAAAATCTGGGGTACCTTGTGGTATACCTGGTGTATACCTGGTTATTTGAAAACACGCCTTTACAAAAAATATTCAACTTTGTTTGCCTCTTCATTTGATGTCAAAAATCGAAGGTCTGAAGTATCCGATGAAGAACACTCAGCATGTCCCAGCTGTATAAGAGATATAGTAATGCCCCATTCTACTATTGGTACACAAAAAATCGACTGTAATTGCAAAAATTCAGCATAGTGGGACACATCTTCTAATTTAATCTAGCCTATTGCTTCCCACAAGTGGGCTAATGTTGCTACTGTACAAGAATCAGAACCGAAAAAAAGAATATGTGTCAAATAATACATCTAATATAATAAATCAATAAGTCCACGTTTCTACAAAAATAAGTGAAATCCCACCAAAAACATTCTGTAAAAAACTAGCCAAGTCTCGATGAAGCTGCATATTTATCTCTAAAAATTAATGAAATCTAGACAAAGCCGTGCCAAGTCTAAGGTTCCTTATTGCGATTTCTTTATTATTATAGTTAATGTTGTGTGACTTGTGGTCCAACTTGAGAGATAGGATAGTTTTTATTTCGATTATAATAGTCTTTAAATGACAATATCCGAGTGCAGCCGGAATGGGCCGCTAGTTATATTATATTCATGAAAAGCAAAAACATATCCCTTTTTTAAGAAAATTTCGCAAACGGAGGAGAGTGAAATTTGGCACACTTTTAGTTCATATAGAGAAGGAAAGTAGAACGCTAACATTTTAAACACATACCAGCAATAAAAAAAACATTACGCACACTGTTTATATTGCTACGTTTATTTGTTGCGCACTCATAAACTACTCTTTATTTATTGTAAAAGTCTGTGGTCAAAATGATAATAAATTATTAAGATTCCTCAAAGGAATGAATTCCGACCACTAGTTAAAATATGAATACGAGTACAATAGACATATTAACTGATGATAATACAGCATCAATATTAATTTCATATTAGCCAATACCATCCAATATTAAAAATTAATATTCAGCTATGCTTAGTATTACGTTAATGTCGCGGTGTGTAGCACAAGGTGTTGTAGCATTTATTGTTATTCAATTCGGATAATAAGGGACCGGAAGTTTATAACACTCTTCCTGAAATAGTTAAATCAGCCCCCAGTTTGGGCAGCTTGAAGAACCGATTAAAAAGCTGGCTTGTCGATCAAACTTTTTGTAGTTACAGCGATTTTTTTTTGAGTAATGGAAAACTCACAAAAAATTGTAAAAAAATGACATTGTTCATTACAATCGTAATAAATACAAATTATATTTCAATGGTTTTACACTTATTAATTTAACATTTTATTGTACGATAATAAGTATCGTACAATAAAATGTTAAATTTAAACTTTAAAAATGTATATACTCTTTGTATGCGCTTTTTTGTTTTTTTTTTAAATCGACGTGTAAATTGTACATTTATGAATAAAGAACTTTGACTTTGACTTTAAGGAAAAATAAATGGGTGGTCATACGGGATTTTATTCAGGTAAAAAGTGGTAGTCATAGGGATAGATAGAAGTGAAAACTTATAACTTAGAATTTTGATATAATACAGCATTAATGTTGCACAACGCTCCGCCGCTGCTCAGACACTACACCGATACATTAGCGTGTTAGTGACGCAAATCCATATGATTTTAACTTTTTACAATTTCACGAAAAATATAATTATTTATTTTGTGGTAGTCTCCTCTAGGGAAACAGCCGTGTTGGTTTATAATCCCGCCTGCTTCTCTGATTATTTCTCCAAGTGCAGTGATGTGCAAATATCACCGTGTTCCGGAATAAAGGGCAATGTTTCCAGAAAACTTACAGGGCAGGACTATTTCCGAGTAAAATACCAAAGAATAACGTTTGCGAAGAAAACTGAAAGGATTTGCATTAAATTTCACAGTAACGTTACAAAAACATCAAAACAGCTTTGTTGCTATTTATGTGCTGACTTTATAATGATTCTTAACTAGGTGAAACCACTGGATACAGCCGGTAGATACAAACAATAAGTTTTACAAACAATACCATACTTTTTAATCTCTTTGTTGTGATAGCACTCTTTGAAGATTGCACTTGGGAAATGCCTCTCCTTGTCCAAGCTTCCTACCACCAAGTAAAATGTGCAAACATTACTGTGTTCCAGATTGAAATGCTATGTTTCCATTGAGATTATAGGGCAACGAGATAGATTTTTTTTTATCGCTTAGAGTTCCGCGTTTGATCACCGACTCGTCTGATGGTAAGCGACGGTGTGGTCGAAGTTGACCTAGAAAGTACCTATTCACTCGGACCTTGAAAAGTTCTAGATTAATCATACTATACGAGTATTTCTGGGTGACAGCTAAGTGCAGTGCTAGACAGTCATTTAGACATTATGAACATGAGTATAATATCTTACTCAGCCATTATCAAAAAAATAAATATATATATATATCTTACTCGTCCTGCATTCTACACGCTTTTAATACCTATTATAAATGCAAAAGTTTAGAGGTTTCTTATTCAATCACGTCGAAACATTCAGAATATGTCACTAGCCAATAGTTTGTTATGTCACATAGGCTAATTTATATATCGGTCATTCTCGGATGAGCAGTTTTAAATTCAGAATTTAGTTTGGTATGTCACATAGGCTTATTTATATATCAGTCATTTTCGGATCAGCAGTTTTTTCGTGTCCGGGCTTGCATAGTCCGTCATATTATCAAATATTCAATTGCATGTGTTTTAATATGTTGGTTAGGTTCAGTATCTAGCTGTAAAGGCAACATTATTAACCAAATCCGGACCTCAGCTTTGACATCGGCTTTGCGACATATGTGACCCGCCCATTGCCAATTCAGCTTGCTTATTCTCAAAGCTATTTAAAGCTATGTGTTAGGCTAGGCTCGTTGCGGATTCTGTCATTCAGAGAGACTTCGAGTATAGCCTTCTCTATAGCTCGCTGTGCAACTTGTAATTAGTGGAGGCAATGGCGACTCCAAAATTTACGCAACTTCCCAAACGCTGCCCAACCCAGGAGTATTCTTCTGTCATCTATCACTTTTATTATTTTACATGAACTTTAGGAAACTTTTATAATATCGTTGCATTAAATACTAAGTTTTTCTAATTACCGTGCCTTTAACATTTTTAAGTCTCAATAACTAGAAATCCACTAATAATAGATTGCGGCCTCATCAACAGATGAGGCTGAAGTTAATGTGTTTGAGTTATATTAATGAAAAATAAAAAAGGGCATGGTGATTAGGCTGAGAACGCTAAACTGGAGAATTACCGTTATATCACGGGAAAAATACAGAAGTAAGAATTATTCTTTTAAAATCGCTGTTAGTTAATTAACAAACAAATATACCATTAAATACTTTTCCTTTCGTCAGTGCGAAGAAAAACAAAAACGCCTCACAATAAAAACAAACTGAAACAGTGAACAGAGAAACAAAACATTTTAAAATACATAATAAATTACAATCCAATCGAAGCGAACAAATAACTTCTTATATATTCTCTCCGTAAAATGAACATAAAGCGAACATCGCGTCCGGGAAATAAAGTAAAAACATCAGGTGTGGGAACATCGGTCCTCCCTAAATTAATAACTTTACGGAGAGATGATAAAAAGTCGTTCCATACACATTCAAGGTTAAACGGATTGCCTGCACTCGGGAGGGGCAAGGTCTACTCATGATAATATTATAAAAGCGAAAGTTAGTGGACTCTAGCCTCTATGTAGAGTAGCAGGACTCTTTGCAGAGTGATATAACTCTATGTAGAGTGGCAGGACTCTTTCCAGAGTCCGCCTGGGGAAGTAACATACCTTTACCGTTCATACCTCTACCACCGAAGCCTTACATGAGCATGTCGGTGACCCAAAACTGTAAGATTTTCGTAGCTTCAAAAAGGCGCTTTTATGGGCAGGCATGTTACTTAACATCAGGCACATGTCCTGCTCGTCTTGTTACCATGTAAAAAAAAATATAGAACTCGTTTTTTTTTTGACAAAAAGTAATAAGACCTATCCTTTAAAGATAGTAAAAGTAAAAATATCCTTTTGGCTGAAAGCGGATGATCTGCAGCACCCTGAATACACATAATACAGGTAGAAGCGTTTGAGGATTATAATTCCCGGTTTCCCCATAAATTTGGCAGATTTCACTCGGCAAATGGAACAGCTAAGCCAGATTGTCTTTTAACAGCGTTTGTGTTGTCTTGTATCAAAAACGGGAATTAGGATGGTCAGTGATCGACACGAGAATTGCGATGAAAGTTCATCATTATCATGATCCCTAATCAGTCACTTATTGCTGTAGTCTACACATATGTTTTGTTAAGTTTAAAATTTAGCGCCCTCTCACCTGGTGTTGATTACAACGTAATTTGAAAACAGCCAGATTGTAACCATCGGGCAAAAACCCACTCAGACAACTCTTTCCGCAGCCTAGAAGTTATTATCACAGAAATAGAGTAAAATCTCGTTGTTCTAATTTTGTAACGTCAACCATGAAATGATGTCACTTTTTAGCTACTAGCAGTCTGATAGAAAAATGGGCAAGGCGGTATTAGCTCATGTAAATCAGCGGCAGACTCTCCGATACGTATCCAAAAAAAACCCTAAACATTAAGAGTGCGCCTAAAGCCAGGAAAAAATCAGAATTCACCCGCGCGACGCGTTTCTTAATGTGATGTACATAAAGTCGAGAATAGCATGACACAGTTTGGAGGAAAAATCAATATTTAATCAGGCGTCCATTTTTGACCAAGTTTATTTAATTACTCAATAACTAAACATACATTTAAAAAAGTGTTCGGTTACTTTACTAGAACGTACAAATAGGAATTTTATTACCAAAAAATAATGTGGGGTCATCCCTGATAATTTCGAGTACTCGAATTAAAACGGGTTTTTTCGGTGTCATTTTTATTTTTTTATTGTAAAAAACTCTGATCTATTTTTAAAATTCTATTCGGTTATTGTGCTTCTTCTTGATTGTATCCACACGTCAATATTTTTTTTGTCATAGTTGTTAGTTTCTTAACTTCAGTGAGCAGCATCGAAAATGTCCTTTTTTCGTTTTCTGGCTTTAGGCGCCCCCTTAAAAGCCGGGTCACACAGAGGCGATCCGATAGCGATAGCGATCCGAATCGTATCCGAGTATGGGATCGCGCCCGCTTGCTGTGTGTCAGGTTGCATACAAGTTCGAACATTACAAAAATCCCGTCTCGGATCGCTATCGCTATCGCTATCGCTATCGGATCGCCCCTGTGTGACCCGGCTCTTAGGAAGAAAACGTGTTAATCGTAGAGCTCTGGTAGTGTAATATGCAAAATCTCAATTCGAATCACCCTATCACCTGCTTGAAAGTAATAAGGCTACAAGTAGAAGTACCCTTTCGCATTTCGTATCGTCCGCTTTTACAACGAGGTCGTCCGGAAGTGGGCGCCGCCTTTTCAAACCCTAAAGGGCCTGATCATTAAAAGCCTTCGAATTTCTTGTCACAATACCTAACTATAATATATATTTAACTAGCAGCGGCCCACGGTTTCAACCACGTAATTTCCGTTCCTGATAATTTCCCGTGATGAAAAGTAGCCTATGTATTAGTCCAGACATTATCTACATATGTTCAAAATGTTTGCCCGATCTGTTAAGGCAATCCTAGGTGATTGAGCTACAAATATTCCAACATCCAAACTTATAAACCTAGGCCACCGCGCGAACTCATTGTTCAAATCAAATAGCGCGTGCTTCTCTGATTTCCTTTAATATCCGTCCGTATCACAAAATTACTCGCTCAGAAAATAATCATACACGGAGAGGAAATAAATTGGACACATAAAATGCTTATGACGCCAAACGAACTCAAAGAGACATTCAACACTGAACAAGTTTTAAAATACGGAGGTAGAAGTGTTACCTAATTACGATTGGCATCCTTTTAGGCAGCAAAATCCCTGAATATTCGTATCCCGATATAACTGCCTTTGACGCGTGTTCTTCTTTTATTTTCATTCGCAAATCCGTCACACGGGCTGCCACTTAACTGGGTAATTTCGCTGTAGATTGGGCACTAGTTGACTGGTTGGCCAATTACTGTATTTGCCGTTTGAACCATGAAACAAAGGTTTTTGATACGTGACTTGTGCACTAGGACAAAATTGCATTTCAACAGTTAAACGATTGGTTTCAGGAATCTAGCTCAAGCTCGTTTACACCTTCTCATTTCTATGTCCGAACCTAAAATATAATATAAACCGGCCATGCTGAAACCTTACTTACAACGAGAACTTCGTCTCATAACCAGTGAAGTTTATAACTTCGAACATAAAAAGGAACGTTCATATTCTCATTAAGGGGCCGAGGAGTCCTGAGCTGACACTCCGCTTCGAATGTTTTGTGCATTTCTACCCACTCAATAAATTTAAGCTAGCAAAAAGCTAGCTAAAGAAGCCTTTGAAATACCAGAGTGAGGCACTGGCTCACTAACAAATACAGCGTTAAAGAAGAAGATTATGTCATCGATTTGTCAATAATATCGGTATCAGCGATGTGGCGTCTATCACACGCAATCCAGCAGTAAAGAGTTTCGTGACATTTAACATGCTCAGGTGTGGATCGAGAAACACGCCTAAAATTAAAACAGCGTGTCTCGACAAGAAATTGTGAAACTTGGATCATAGGCGAAAAGTTGCAAACCCAGCTGTATATTGTAGATAGGTAAATAGATTACTAGACTGCAATTTTTCGAGTGGATACGGGAGCTGCACCCTGCTGCTGCAATAATAACACCCTCACCTTTTCATTTTCGAACTTCGACGATACGGACGTCGTTCCATGCTTTTTTCTTTGTAGATGTTCCGCATTTTCACACGAAGCGCTGTGAAACCTCTATCATAATTCGACCAGCTAATATGTGGAACGTTCTGCTGAAAAGTGTATCGATTTCAAAGCTTACTGTTCAAGTAACAGCGTAGCAAAGTCCTATTATGTGAAGGTATGTTGATTACCATCAAGTGCCTGTTTTGGTCGCCCAGTTACTGTATTTTGGAAAATTATTCGTACGGATTAATGTAGTGAAATCAAATCTAAATCAAAATCGCTTCCACAATACATGTCTGTTAATCTTTAACAGTCTAACGCCTAAATAGATTTGCTCTTCTGATCAATTGAAACACGTGAACCCGCTGTAAACAATTATCTTATAACCTTGAAATAAATCGAACAAAATGTCGGCAAATTTATTATTCAAATTGAATGAATTTACATAAATTGATTTTAATGATTCTTCAGACAATACATCGCTTAATTCAAGATTGCTTTGAAAGATCAAAGGCACATTATTTTTCTGCTTGGTTTGATATAACAAACGAGGATTACTGACTACTAACAATGCGCTGTGGGTTTTCCTGCCTTTACGTAGCTTTAAAGAGTAGTTAAATAAAGTGGCCAAGTGCGAGTTGGACTCGCCCATGAAGGGTTCCGTTGCAGCAATTAACATAATATAAGTACATAGTACACATAGTTCTTGTAGTTCGTTGTAACTTTGATCGAAGTTTTAATAATAGTGTATTTATGACGTACTAAAAAAACTACTAATCAGATTGAGTTCAAACCAATTTTTGTTGGTAGTTTGCATGGTAATGTACATCATATATTTTTTTTTAGTTTTTTGATTCTCTTACTTTAGAAGTTAGAGGGGGGGGGCACATTTTACTACTTTGAAAGTGTCTCTCGCGCAAATTATTCATTGTAGACAAAAATTACATCAGAAACCTCAACATCTTTTTTGCAGACCTATCGATAGACACCCCGCCCGTGTAGGTTTGATGAGAAAAAATATTTGAGTTTCAGTTCTCAGTATGGGGGGCAACCCTAATTTTTCTGTTTTTTAATTTCTTTTGTAAAAATCTTAATGCGGTTCATAGAATACATATTATACTTACCAAGTTTCAACAGTGTAGTTCTCATAGTTTCGGCAAAAAGTGGCTGTGACATACGGACGGACAGACAGACAGACAGACATGACGAATCTATAAGGGTTCCGTTTTTACGTTTTACGGAACCCTAAAAATAAATAATAGCGTCTACCTGTGACTTTACTTGCGTAGAATTGCGACAAAGGCTTTCCTTAAGAAACTTTAAAAAAAATTAAGTAATAACTTCTTTTGGCGCTCTATAAATAGATTTTTCGTGGGTTGTGAATTGAATTCAGCGTCATGCTCGAGAATAATAAGAACTCTATGGGTAAACTCGGGACCATGGCCATTTGCCATCTAGAATTGCGTCAGCATTTTCTATTGGCCATCTAGAAATGCTGACACATTTCGAGATGGCCAGGCTCATAGCCACGCCCTCCAGTTCCACCCGCGTAGAAGTTCAAAAGAAGTCCTAAGAAAACTTGCATTTTTCCGTGATCATTCGTATTTACTATTCCAGACAATAAATAATCAGTCTGTAATACATGATTCAACCCCAGGTCGTTTAGCTGTTCCGACTTGATAACAACATCAAACATAAGTCCAACTTTTTTATTTTAAATATTATAGACTCAAGCAAAGCTTGCAGTATGGAGCTATTTGATAAAATCTTCACATATAAAAATCTTATGTGCGTGTGTTTGTAATTAAACTCTTACTAATAGGCTGGACTGATTTTGATATCTTTTACTAAAGATGTATTTTACACTCAAATTTTAACTTGACCGCTATCACATCTGATATTTAGCGGCAAAGCAATTTTCTAACTGTCCAGAGAGTAATGGAATCAGAAATAGTTTTCTTAAACCTTACTGATATTATAAAGCTGAAGAGTTTATTATTTTGAACGCGCTGATTTCAGAAACGAATGGACTGATTTTAAAAATTCTTTCACTTTTGGATATGTACATGCTCTCCATAATTGCTGTTATATTACGAGGATGTACCTCGGGCGACGTCGGGGCGGGTCGTTAGTTTTTAGGAACCCTTGCGAGGAGTCTACCTTATTGCCATATGCATATCGCCAGCCCAGTAGATCTCGGTCACATGGCCGTCAATTACAAAGTTAGTATCAATAAAAAAAATCGTAACTACAAGTTATCTATTATATTCTACTCGTATGCTACAAGTACCTATAAACAAGTATTTTACATCTACACAAATGTAAATTGCTGGTGTCGGCAATGTGTCTAAAGTGGCTGTATTCCCACGCTAAATAGCCAATGAAATATCAAAATAACACGTTTCCCTGTTCGAAAAGAAATTACTTAACACAAAAACTTTCCTATTCACTCGTGATGAAAATAAGTGTGATGATATTATGTCTCAAAATAATGTATTGATATTGAATGAAGTAGGTATTTGTTCAGTGACCTCTCGTATGGTTGGTTTGGGATGAGATTATCCACCTGGGCTTTTAATAGAAGCCTGATATGTGATGTGAGTGAATAGACCTTATAATGTGAGTGAATAGGCCTCAAATAACTTTCCTGGGGCTGCCTTAGGGTGGACATTAATTTCATAGGTACACGCATTAATTGTATTTCTTTTGATAAAGTTCTGTCAGCATCTTGTATATATTATATGTAGTATTGGGACTTCTGCCTGTTGAAGTATCACAATTTTACCAGTTCTTCTACAGCTAAGCAAACATCACTGTGTTCCGGTTTGAAGGGCAATGTTGCCGTACTCAAACAGGCAACTAGATAGTAGACATGGCGCTCAAATGCTTTCTACTTTTTAATTATTTAAAAAAACTAGCTTCGATTTTTCGTCCGCGTAGTTCCCATTCACGTTATTTTTCCGGGATAAAAAGTAGGCCACGACTTTTTATACCTCCGAAGAAAACGTACGTATACCAAGTTTCATTACGATCTAAACTCAAACTAGATATTGCGTGAACGCGGGACAAACAAACTTACATTGATGTTAATAATGTTAGAGTTGAACGAAATCTCATTGCAAATTCAGTAATACAGGGTTGCCTATGAAAAATCTTTTCATGAATAATTTAGAAATTTGAAAATTTGAGTATCATGACAAATAATTAAATTCCTGACCATATTTTAGGCAATCCCATTGTATATTTGTTTTGCCATACATTTTATCGCTAAAATATATTTTTCATACGGCAAGCTCCAAGGGCCAAGGTCGACTTTACTCGGGATCATTTATTAAATTTTACAAAAAAAAACTAACGTTTCTAACTCACTAAACTCCTTCGATTTTGCTACGATCGTAGCTCGTAATTCTCAGAAAAATAACATAGTTTGAAAATTCTATATTATACTAGCGGCCCGCCCCGGATTTGCCCGTAGTACATACGTATCCTATAGCACTCAGATATCACGTATATATCCGACGGAAAGAATTTTTGAAATCAGTCCAGTAGTTCCTTTGATTAGCGCGTTCAAACAAATAAACTCTTCACCTTTATAATATTAGTATACTCGTAGATAAAAAAAAAAGTCGTGTTGTTTACAAACTCAATAATGAAGCATTTTTTTTAGATTGTCATGTCTTTGGATTTATCTTCTTCCAGAATAGGATGATTAGCGTAAAAATTTGATATTCATTTTTGAAAAAAAAAACAGTCATCAGTCTAGGCACCAAAATCCTAAGTCCGCGCATTTATTGCCTCTTAGGCGATACAAAGTTCGCCGGGTCGTCTAGTAAGAATTAAATCGGAAGACAAATAATTACAACGAGAGTGACACGCAGCTATTGGAACATGAAGAGTCGAAATACTTACCTAGCACTGCTATGCGCTCGTCACCCTGAGGTGTAAAGATGTTTTATCTCTACGCTCTGTAATTTCACTTGAAACATTGCCCTTCAAACCGGAACACAGTAATGTTTGCACATTACTGCTTAGAGGTAGAATTACTGGCAAAGGTGTGGTACTTCCCCAGACGCACTCTGCAAAGAGTCCTACCACTACAATTACTACTTTTTTCGGCCTGATTTCCGTTGGCTTGATTTCTTTAATTTCCTCGCGACAAAAAGTTCTTTACTTCCACAGAAATCTAAATAATAAGGTAATATTATTTAGATTTCTGTGTTTACTTCACAAACAAATTGTTTTTTGATTCTGTACAGATTGCTGGAAAGTCAATTAGTTGACATCGCAAACGGATTAACCGTTGCACACAAATATATATACTGAGCTTGCGGATAAACGGAGTTCAGGGATACGCATAACTGCTGAACTAAACCGAAAGAGTTGCGTTCCGTAGTTTGAATGCTGCAGATAATGACGGTCTTACGTACACGGTCTCACAAACATATACCGTTTTGTGTACGTACATCATGTTATCTTATATATAAAATTCTCGTGTCACAGTGTTTGTTTCCTTACTCCTCCGAAACGGCTTTACTGATTTTAACCAAAATTTATATGCATATTCAGTAGGTCTGAGAATCGGCTACTAGCTATTTTTCATACCTTTATTTATATGGCAAAACAACGTTTGCGGGGTCAGCTAGTATGATTATATACAAAATATGGTATCAGGTTTGAAATCACAAAAAACAGCTAGATTTATTTTGAACGCTGTGTTACTCACAACAATTATTCTGTCATCATATATCAAATCTGTGGCTATACAGGTCACGTATTCTGCAACATTAAAACTATTTAATACTAATATTCTAAGTTATAAGTTTTCACTTCTATCGGTAGCCCCTGTGACTACAATAATTTTGTATTATGTTATAACTTTTATTGTTTTTTTTTTTTAAATTAAAAGTAGAAATAGTTTTGAAACCCTTTCAGGATGGCACGTGTGTTCTGTGTAAGCTACTTAATGCAGTTAGTCAACGATACGGCGCTGCATAGTGAATAGTTAATGAGGATAGTAAAGTTCAGCAGCGCTCACGATCCAAGTTATGAACTGCGACTTGCAGCGCAAAACACGAGTGAGCAACGAATGCTCAATCGGGTGATTTATCTGCATTAAGCATCCCCTTTAACTTTCCCCGGTTAACATCCTGTGTCTTCTCTCTAAACGTTGTATACAGTGCGTACATAGGAGAGACCCTGTTTCGCAATTAGTGGGGGGCACAAATAAAGAGTGTGAAGATGAAGAAAAAATGAAGATTGTGGAAAACATTTACTATTATTTGCTTAAACACGTTAGGTACCTCTGAAGGCCGGGGCCCTGTTTCATTGATGCGGTGAATACGCCGGTATCTACGCCCTAATTATATATCATCGTATTTTTTAAGTGAAAACTTGTTTAGGCGCACCTAGACAGATTTTTCGTGGGATGTTTAGCGTCACGCTCGGGTAAAGAAATCTTCGGGTAAACTCGGGACCATGGCCATTGGCCATCTAGAAATGCGTCAGCCAATGGCAAATGCTGTAAGGACGTGGCCTGGTCATCATGCATGGCCATCAAGAAATGCATCAGCCAATGGGAAATGCTGACGAATTTCTAGATGGCCATGCCATGATAATCAGGCTCTGCTTACATCCGTGTAGTTTCCAAGGTAAGCTATCAAATTCTGAGTTATAAGTTTTCACTTCTATCGGCAGTTCCTATGACTGCCTTTTTTTTTTTGTTAACAGTAGGTATTATACACTGAGTCCGCCTGATAAAGTACTACAGCTTACTTGCCAGTTATTCTACCACCAAACAGTAATAAACAAACATCATTGAAGGGAAGTGTTTCCAGAGAAATTACAGAGCATAGAAAGATAAAGCATCTTATACTCGTGTCTGGGTAACGAGCGCAGTGCAGTGCTAATGCAGCGCTAGTAATGATTTGGACTCTTCATGTTCCAACAGCTGCGTGACACTGTGCTGTTTTTGGCAGGCGTGTTGCATCTCATCGGGTAATTGGCATGCTCGTCGCGTACTCTTTACTACAAAAAAAAATACTAGTGGTCACCAAGTGGTCAAAATTCGACCATAAAGTTATACATATTTTTTTACTCTATTTGACCACATACTTTAGCGATTAAAAACGAGTACTTATGCGTGTGTGTCAACCAGCTAGTAGTGTAGTAGGTAGTGTGGTAATTTTTTTATCGATTTAATGTATTTAGATACATTATTTTAACGAAATGTTACTAAGCATTCTGGACTTCTTTTTCTTTCGTATGAACTCCGAGTGTGCGAAAAAATTTCTTGCTCCTTTGTCCGCTCAATTTTCGTGAACACGGGAAAACATTTTATATGTATGTAGATAAGTTACAGCTGGTCTATAAGCTACGGCTGGTCTCTAATCTCTCGTGCATCACTGTCTTTTCGAAGTCATGCTCGTAAAGGCCGATTTACATCAGACGAGCGAATGCTCGTCCTATCCCCACTGTATCAAATTCATTTGGTGTAAAGAAACGTAGAACATCCGTTCGTTGTTTTGTTTGCGGTCGCAAAGATTCTATGGAATATTTAATATGGAAAACGCTAAGAACGATCTTTCGTTTACACTAAAAGATCGAGAAAGAATGCTCTTGTTCCAGCTCTAGCTCTATGTTCGTTCAGTTTAAATCGGCCTTAATATCTACCGCTAATAATAAATACCTAACTATTAATTAAAACACAATGAAAGCAAACGCGAAGAAATCGGCGTGTTCCAAGTAAGGTGTATCTCGTGGGGTGTGTCATCCGCCAACGTGCATCTGTGTGGTGTAATTACTGAGTCCCAGCATAAACATGCATAAGTAGCCCACTAAAGGCTCCCACTGCTGGGATTCGGGGCCTTCACGTGCAAGGAGAGATTCCTAGACTATGCCTAGACTCTAGGACTCTAGGCTATAATCCACCACGCTGGCCCAGTGTGGGTTGGTGGATGACACACGACCGCGAAAGATTCTAGGAATATGTCGGTTTCCGCATGATGTTTTCCGTCACTGTATTTTAAGTTAGCGGCGTAATGCACAGGTCTCCAAAAAGACAGGGTTTCGCAAGGGATTTGAACCCGACTCATGGACATTATCGAATACTACCTCTATAAGGCACGATCATGGTTATTTGAAACGTCTTGTAAAATTAAGTGAACTACATAATTAATCTCTGTTTCAACAAAGTCTTCCGCCACCTGGACTTGCAAATCCGGGGATTAGCGACCTCCTTTAATAGATCATATCGTACAGTCTCAATCTCGTCAACAACTCCACGTCTATCTTCCAAAACAAACTCTTATTGTAAAGCCGTAGGGGTAACTCCACAATATCACAGGCAAGCCATTTTTAACCTTCTTGCTTTCATAATGCTTAGACAAACTCCGAAATGTTACGAATTTTTTACTCAAATTGTTTTCGCTGTTTAACAATAGGAGATCCATCTCTCTGCCTAATTTCGCGTGTAATAGGGACACACGCATATCGGATTTTATAAATTTGATTTCCTTTTTGTCGTATTTTGCTGTTTGTATTGTGCTATGGGTTTCTGTAGGGTTGCCGTCCGTCCGGGTTTCCCCGGATTTGCCCTAGTTTAGAGGGCACCCTAGGAGCGTCCGGGTCGGACTTCATTTGTAGTCCAGGTTTAAACGTTTAAAGTCTTGGGCCGCCCGCAACTCACGCACTGGGCCTGCATGCCGCGATCAACCTAGGAACCGACTCACTAAACTCTTAATAAAATGATAATAAAAGATTTTTTTTATATTGTGGCAAAAACATTTACGTGTGACCACCACGCAGGGACACGGTAAGGTAAGTCAGGTTCACACCATAGTGGCCCATGCCGACTAAAACCCCCACAGGTTTCTCCTACTGGAACTCTCAGTCACGGGAACACTTTTCGCACTCACCAACGACCCTGGGCCACATGCCACCGTCCTTGCGGACCCCCCTCACGGGGTTTGTCCAAACCCCCGCGTTTGGTTCCAGTCCGCCGCTGGTTTCCGACACGTCACCTCCTCAGGAAGCCCTATCGCTAGATGGGGTGCCGAATGGCCTTAAACGTCTAACGCCCCAGATCCTGCAGTAGAAACGGAATGGGAGCCACAGAGTGTGCCTTCAGGCTCAAATCAGACATTTTGTTCAGCCGAGTACGATTTTTCCTCACATACATTATACTATCATAGATGACGGGACTGTTAGTATATTTAGTTTTGAAAATCTCCCATAATGATTCTATAGCTCATAGGTTGTACAGCTATTGTATTGCTCTCTTTTGTAACATAAAATAGGAATTCTATCCGCAGCCGATCCTCATAATAAGATCCCGTTTTGTTAACTACGACTAGGTATTGTAGGTTTTTGTGTCAGGAACAGTCAGATAGAAAAAAGGGCCAGGTAGTATTAGATCATGCAGATCAGTCGCACACTCTCCAAAATGTACTCGATAAAAAAACCGATTAGCTAACAATTTATCGGCGATGCTTAAGACTTTGAATTATTTTTCGAACAAGGATGTCATTGCCTGTGAGCCTTTTGATAGTCTGTCGATGGATTTCAAAACCTCCAGATTGATTTTGATATCGCTATCGCTTTATTTTTGTTATCATTTCCATCTCAAATACGCCCTACGCGCCTAAAGAAGTTTTACCTTGAAACAAACCTTGTTACTGTTGGAAATTGTACCCATTTAATAATTTGTCTTATTTCCCAGGTATACATCGCAGCTGCGCACGCGCTTCAAGACGTAGATAAGTTGCTGGACCTGGACACCAGTCGGCTTTTTCTGAACATCCCTGATGTGCTTAATGCCAACATGAAGTTTTGGGAGCTAGTGATGTACCCCATGATCGCAGACTCTTTTAAAAACAATACTGGGTGAGTTCAAGCAGTAATTCAATAATTATAGCTCAGTCTTGGATTACCAAAGAGCCCAACCAAACATAGCTTACCAAAGAGGAATGTCTGCGGCGCGTTGACCATAGAACTAAAGTTTTCCTAATCGTTAAATGTCTATTTTTAGGCTCGAGTCTAAGAATATATACGATACGATACCCTACGAGCTATTACAATTATTATAAAAAATATATTTTTAATTGATAAAATATACAATTACAAGTCAGCCATAAGAATATAAAAGTATAGAAAATTGTATAATCTGAGTATAACAATAATTATACGTGTTGTATAATAAATATAACATGCAAAAATATAAAATATGTAACAATGTGGAACCCGTACACCGGGGATATTCTAGCGTACGATATTATTTTTTCTATCGGAATGCTCGTAGCTCGAAAAAGCGGCATCTTTAATGGTTGATGTTTCAAAGACGCGAACGAGGTTTGACTCTACTTTTCTGATAAGAACGTCTAGGCCGTGGCATACGTTGCCTGAGTGGGTATTACCCGATTGTTACAAACGTTGTGTCTTCAAACCGAGAGTAAATCGATGTTTGCTGGGTAAACACGCTCCATCGTAGACCGCATCATCGCGAGACGGTGGTCGAGTGTAAACCTACAAAAGTAAAAAAACATGTAATCATAGTAAATAATATAATCAGAATAGCGTTAGTCTAGTGTTAGTATAAACTAGTATTTATATATTAGTAATAGTTTAGACATTATTTCGTTATACGCAATGCTGACAAGCTGATTGTTATTTCAGATTCTCTCACTAAGTCAGGGAGGCTGACTCGTATTATGGGACCGTAAGATTATAACAGTTTTTCCGAAATAGTTAAATCGTTTTTTGTAGTTTTGATAACTTCAAAAACAGAAGAAAATGCTGGCTTATCGAATATTTTTTTAGTATTTACAGCAAGTTTTTAGAAAGGGATGGATGGATGAAATAGTAAAAAAATTACATGAGAATTATAAAACAACTAGCAGCGCCGCGCGGTTGCACCCGCGTTATTCTCGATCTAGTTATTTTCCCAATATAAACAATATGACTGTTATGTGTTATTCCAATCCTTCAGTAGGTTTTCCATTATATCTATACATTCTTACAAACTTTTGCGTTTGTTATATTAGTATTAATATAATATTAGCATTATATTAGTAGGATTGACATTTATCTGTACGACAATTATTGTAACAAGACATGTTGAGTGCTCGCAATATTTTATAACTGTGCGCGTAGCAAAATATGGAACTAATTGACGCGCCGTCATCTTCTTGTGTACGTCAGGTGACAAGAGTTTGTTTACATTTGCTGTTTTTATTCATTTCTAAAATAATTAATTGAGGCATTAAAAAAAAAAAAAAAAAAAAATTAATTGCTTTAATTATGCCGAAAGTGATTAAAAGTGCTGGCCGTGACTGGTTCTTGAAAATCAATCGTGGTTGTAAAGAAGAACAAGACAAACACGAGTCAAAAGTACAGTTTTCCAAAAGCAGAGCTCAACATCACACATCAACAGCCCACTAAACGTTCCCACTGCTGGGACTCGGGGCCTTCTCTCGCAAGGAGAGAGTTAAGGCCATAATCCACCACGCTGGCCCAGTGCGGGTTGGTAAAAGCAGAGCTATTTGACAGCTAATATGTAGGGATACCATAGCAATCAAATCTCCACCTATTATCGCCAAAATTTTAAGCTGAGGCTTTATTTTAGAGGTTTGATTGTTTTATTGCCAATTTACCCGTGGGAAAAAATGTAAGTGCTTAAGACCGAATGTGAGAAACCAGTTATAAATGTTTTTTTTTCATAACATACTTACAAATCAAAATAGAAAACACAGTGACACAGCAGTGAAGATCAGCTGATTGTATCTTTTATATTAGTATTCTCGCTCGGGTACACTCGGCGATTCCATTTTCACCCGATCGACCCTTTCACTTAACAGCGTCAGCTTCATTTACCACTTAAGGGAAAATCTGTGGGCGGTGCGCCAAAAGAAATTTTACTTAATTTTTTTCCAACGTTAGCTTGGATGTTCTTTGATCATTTACTCTGTTTTAATTACTTTATTTTTATTATAGGCATTTCAGAACGTACTGTAACGTGGTAATAGACAACGCGTTATACCACTATAACAAAATAAATAAAAATAAAATAAAATAGCCTTTATTTGCCTTGGAATATTACAGATATTTTTATAGTATAACTAGCGGCTCATTCCGGCTCCGCTCGGATATTGTCATTTAAAGACTATTAATCGAAATAAAAACTATCCTACCTCTCAAGTTGGACCAGACTGCTCACGGTGTGAAAATTTAATTTAAAACCGGTTAAGTAGTTTAGGAATCCATCGCGGACAAACATCGTGACAGGAGATTTTTATATATTAAGATTTTACTCAGCTTCTTTCCTAGGCACCCAATTATGGATGAAGGCCTCCTCCATTTTTTGCCATGCTGCTCTGTCCTGTGCCAGTCGAATCCAAGTCACACCCGCGACTTCTGTGACGTCGTCACATCATCTTCTCCGCGGTCGTCCTCTGTACCGCGTGGTGTCTCTGGGCCGCCAGTGTTTTGGGGACCGTGTCACCTCCGTCCGTGGGGAAGCACCTGTACACAGAAACCCCCTACACGTGGTCCCTGGGTGGTGCAAATCGGGTGACAAAAATACCGGTGGTAGGCTTTGGCCGTGGCTGGTGACCACCCGCCAGACTGAGTCGTGCCGCCAAGCGGCCTAGCCGTGTTCCGGCATGTAGTCTGGTGACGCCGTTAGGGAAAACGGGTCAGAACAGTTGCTGCATAACTGCAAGACCAGATAGTTGCACACCAATACTTTACATCGGGAAGCTAGTCATGGAGGGTAGCGGGATCCGAGGCACGGTTTTTGCCGCTACCGACCGCAGATAGTTGGGGGCCCAAGTAGTGAGCTAGCCACTCATGAAAGGCTGCCCCGCCATCTAGCGAAAAATCCCGGGATGCGCTATCCTGCCGGTTGGCGACCGGATGACAATGCCAGATAGACATCCCCGGGGGGGCTCGGGCGTCCCCGCAGTCTCCAGACTAGTTTCCCATTGGTGTATTTGTGTTGTGTGCTGTGACCGTTGGTTGGCAGTGTGCAGCCTCGTTCTACTTCCGTTTTCCCACCGACAATCACTCTCAAAAAATAATATGACAAGTAAAAACAGAAACATAGTGAAACAGCGGCTGCACTCCTTGTCTCTCAAAGTGCACCTCACTAATATTCGAGGTCTGCACTCTAATATCACCCCAGTCCACCATCACCTCGAGACTGAGCAGCCGTCACTCTTGTTTCTTACGGAGACGCAGATAGGATGTCCGTCGGACGTGGCGTACCTAACCTATCCAGGGTATACCTTGGAGCACAACTTCAAGCCGCGTGCTGGAGTGTGCCTGTACGCTCGTGACGATATCTGCTGTCGGCGTCTCCGTAATCTTGAGGACACCAGGTTCTCTGTTCTATGGGCGCTGATAGACACAGGCATCGACAAAATTGTCTATGCCTGTGTCTATCAGTCGCACAGTGGAGATCAGGAGACAACTCGGCTCACCGATTATTTGAGTGAGGCAGCGGACGCGGCTCAGCAGAAGTACCCATCAGCCCAATTAGTGTTACTGGGGGATTTCAAC
The DNA here is from genome assembly GCA_963693475.1 of Ectropis crepuscularia. Lineage (NCBI taxonomy): Eukaryota > Metazoa > Arthropoda > Insecta > Lepidoptera > Geometridae > Ectropis > Ectropis crepuscularia. The sequence continues at coordinate 41,414,867 of OY856338.1, forward strand.
GGCCACCATAAGGATTGGCTGTACCCATACCGGGACACTGACCATGCTGGGCTGGAAACGAGAAAGCTTGCTTTGTCGTTAGACCTAACCCAGCTGGTCCAAGAGGCGACACGGGTACCAGACGTTGAGTCGCATACTCCCTATTGCTTAGACCTTCTGCTGACAACTGATCCAGACCGATACTCCGTGGCGGTATATTCGCCGTTAGGCAGCTCCGACCACTGTCTGGTGAAATCAGTATCCGTTTACCATCCGCCCGATCTCAGCCCCAGAGGCAACCGGCGGCTATGGAAATACAAGTCAGCAGATTGGGACGAAATGCGTTCATTCTTTGCATCTTACCAATGGCAGCCACTGTGCTTCTCTTCTGGTGACCCGTCAGCCTGCGCGGATGCTGTGACTGATGTAATACGTACGGCTATGGAATATTTCATTCCATACTCTGACGTTTCATTATCCAGCAAAGCTCGCCCATGGTTCGGTTCTCAATGTAAAAGTGCTGAAGCATCTAAACATGAGGCCTACCTAGCCTGGGTTGATGCTCGACAGCGTAAGGCAAGGGATACACACCGCAAAAAGAAAGCGTTTAACAGGGCTGCTAAGGCATGCAAAAGGGTTCTTCAGAGGGCTCGATTTGACCACATTAGTCGAATAGGGAACAAACTAGCTTCGTATCCTGCGGGTAGCAAGGCGTTTTGGTCCCTAGCTAAATCGGTCGAATCGAACTTCTGCCGCTCTTCACTGCCTCCAATGCTGAAACCTGATGGGGCGCTGGCTCACACCGCAATGGAGAAGGCAAACTTGTTTGCATCTCAGTTTGCGGAATCTTCGCGTCTAGATGCTGGTAGTGCGATTCCTCCTACTCCTCCTGGCAGTCCGACTTTGATGCCGGAAATGCATATTCGCCAAATGGAGGTACGTAAAGTGCTACGTAATCTGGACGTGAATAAAGCCAGCGGCCCGGACGGAATTCCTGCCCTAGTGTTGAAGGCTTGTGCACCTGAGTTGTCTCCTGTACTAACGCGCCTGTATAGACTCTCTCTCCAAACTGGGCAAGTACCGAAATCGTGGAAGCTTGCTAACGTGCAACCTGTGCCCAAAAAAGGTAGTCGTGCTGACCCTGCCAACTACAGGCCCATCTCGGTCACGTCCATACTCTGCAAGACTATGGAACGTGTCTTAAACCGCAGGCTCCTGGCATACCTAGAATCTAACGACCTCCTCAGTGACCGGCAATACGGGTTTCGCCGAAACCGGTCGACTGGGGATATTCTGGCGTATGTCACTCACATCTGGAGTGAAGCTATCGAGAAACACGGGGAAGCACTTGCAGTCTCCCTGGATATCTCGAAGGCTTTTGACAGGGTTTGGCATGATGGCCTTATTAGCAAGCTTTCTAGTTATGGTTTGTCTCCAGGTTTTATTGCGTGGATATCGGACTTCTTGAGAGATCGGTCCATACGAGTTGTCATTGATGGCTGCTCGTCGGACCAAATGGGTATCAATGCCGGAGTCCCTCAAGGGTCGGTACTCTCTGCGACGCTTTTTCTGCTACATATCAACGATCTGCTGAAGCCCGGTATCTTTGGGGACGCAGATGATAGCACCGTTGTGGAGAGTTACATGTCTAGCGCGAGAGCCAGCGGTCAACAAACTAAGGTATTGAGAGAGAGTATGGTCGAGCGTTTGAACTTGGCCCTTGAGGCAGTCTCTGAATGGGGCGAAACCAATCTGGCCAAGTTTAATGAAGGAAAGACGCAGGCGTGTCTGTTCTCCGCAAAAAGGAGTCAATTTCTACAGACTCCTACTTTTCGAGGTGTATCCGTGCCGGTTACTGATCATCTTGAGCTTTTGAGTGTTACCCTGACATCTACACTCAACTTTGGCTCATATATCGAGTCCAAGGCTAAATTAGCTGCCAAAAAACTAGGTGTCCTCTCAAAGGTGCGAAAGTACTTCAAGTCTGAACAATTGCTTTTATTATATAAAGCACAGATTCGCTCTTGTATGGAGTACTGTTCGCACCTTTGGGATGGATCGGCTAAGTATCAGCTTGAGGCTCTGGAATCGATCGAGAGGCGTGCTAAAAGGCTCATTGGCAATAATTCTCTTGTGCGAAAAAGACTGCAAACTCTTGAACATCGCCGGAAAATTGCTAGCTTATCGGTTTATTATCGGATACACTTCGGAGAGTGTGCATCTGATCTGCATGATCTAATACCAGCCCTTTTTTCTATCGGACTTCTCGTAACTCGAAGAAGCGGCATCGTTTCATGGTTGATGTTCCAAAGACACGAACAAAGAGGTTTGACTCTACTTTTGTGATAAGAACGTCTCGACTGTGGAATGAGTTGCCTGAGTGGGTTTTTCCCGATGGTTATAATCTTGGTGTCTTCAAATCGAGAGTGAATCGGTTTCTTCTAGGTAAGCACGCTCCATCTTAGACCGCATCGTCGCTTAACATCAGGCGAGATGGTGGTCAAGTGTAAACCTATAAATGTTAAAAAAAAAAAAAAAAAAAAAAAAGTGTATGATGCGCTCGCTCCACCTGCCGTCTCCAGCGCGTGCGACGTGGCCAGCCCACTTCCACTTGAGCCTACAGAGCATCGTCACTGCATCCAACACATTGGTCCTCTGCCTAATAACATCGTTTCTGATCCGATCATTAAGTGTTAAGCCCAGCATCGACCGCTCTACTGCTCTCTGGAATACGGCAATTTTTTTAAATAATTTTATTTGTGAGCGCCCACGTTTGACAACCGTAGAGCAATTTTATAAGCAAAATTATACCACTACACTCAGATAGATTTTATAATCAACAGACAATAGGCTAGTTTACTAAATTTTAAAAACTGGTTAATAATATAGCTTTATGTTTATATTATTCCGAAACATCTATATTTTTGAAAAAAACTTACATTTACAATATGTATTTTGCATTTCAAAGAATCAAACAAATTTCTGCACAAAAACGCTCCAGACTGTAATGGCGTCTTGAATGACGTCACGCCGTGGCAAACTTATGTGTTTGTGTAAGGACGTTGTCAATGTTTTTAATTTAAAATAAATCCCTCGTATTACAATAACTACATAGTACCCCAGTGTACAAGCACAAGTATAAATACACCAAACAAATTACTCATCTATGTTCTAAACGATCCACAAATACGAAAAAAGTGGCAAACGCTTGCGAGGAGGAATGATGCCCACTAAATCAAGAATATATTTTTGTGAATTTCATTCAAAAATCATTTTAATGAAAGTATTTGACACAGTATAATCTTAGTAAAGGAAATGTAAAAAACTACTGATAATTTTCCTCAAAAATAGTGGTAAAGCAATAAAAAACTAGTTCAGTAAAGCGGCTGAAGAACTAGTATCCATGGCGAAGAATTAATAAAAAAAAAAAAAAAAAATTTATTCTATGAAAATGTCAACAACATTTTAGTGATGTCAAGTGATGTTTAGCACGGCGTGACGTCACATTTTCTGATTGGCGTTCACTGTCACGTGACACAATACCAATTTTTTAAGATTTTCTTTTCTAAAAATATTAATAATCTTTACGTAGTTTGATAAACTGTTTTATTTTTTGAAATCTCTATATCTTAATCAATAGTAAGAACCTCTAATCCATCCGATTCATTCATAGTGGAAACAAGCCTATTATACCACTGCACACAAAGAAGACCCACCACAATACCAAGTAAAATAACTGTTAAAGGAACATGGACATGAACTTTTGCGGTTACCACTGTGATTCGTCGTGATTTTAACCCTATTGAAAAAAGAAAATGATTCTATGGAAGCCATTGACCCATTAAAAGAGCATCTATGCGCCAAATTTTCAAATAGTGTTGGTCGGTAATTTATGGTTGGTAATTTATGGTCTCAATAAAAGATTTACAAGTTTAAATTAAATTCTTGTTATTTAGATGTTACCTACACCAGGTTGAAAACGACAGATTTTTTATAATGTAATAAACTATAATAAAGTTCTACTGGTGGTAAGAGACTCAGACAGCCTGTACCAATTACCAATGATACTTAGTCATACTGAACCAAACCAGCACTGCAACGGCGTTCATTACTTCGAGACATTCGTTCTTGAGTCTCAGTTGTCGTGTAGTTACTTATATTGCTTCCCTGAAAAATCCCTTCCCGTACCTGTATTATGAAGTTGTAAGTTCCCAATGAAAGGGAAGGGAACCTATTAGCTTGACCTGGCAACATTAAGTACGCCACCAATCGCGCGCAGAGTTATATTGCGAGCACCGAGCACTATATTTTGTAATTTCGAAGCCAATTGTTTTTTATTCACTACGAATAATTGTCGTGTAAATTTCACATTTGTGAATGTAGTAGTTTGACCTTGTCATTACAAAATATTACTTAGCCATGTTTGCTTACAAAAGAATTCCAAGTAGCGAAATATAAATTTTCAATGAAAATTCTGCTCGGTTTATGACGCCATATGAAAAATTCCTTTCGTTTCAATGGTCTAATGAAATTATTGTGTTATTGACTCTTTAGAATCCGTTGGACTGGTTGTCAGGTTGGCGTGGTTATTGATAGACTTAAAAAATGATGAGGTTCTCAATTCAGCTGCTTGTTTTTTTTTGTATGTAGGTATATGTTACACCAATACTCAATACTCACGCGTTGCTACGCCATCTATCGAAAATCGATCGTACCAATTCAAATTTTGAACAAATTCGGTTACTTTAGGTTCTAATGACGCAACCTTTAAAATATGACACATGTTGTCACGCAACGAAATCTCTCAAAAAGCAATATTTTTTCCCGTATTTGTTACATTTTTCATTCCTGCTCGGCTTCTGTTGATAGTAGCGTAATGTTAAATAGCCTATAGCCTTCCTCGATAAATGGACTATCCTACAAAGAAATAATCGTTCAACTCAGACCAGTAGTTCCAGAGATCCTTGCGTTCAAACAAACAAACAAACAAACTCCTTCAGCTTTATAATATTAGTATAGATTTTTACCAATCGTGAATCAATTTTGTTTTTTTTTGTTTGATAGGTTATACTGCAGATGTGGTCCCATATATGTTTTATCTAAATCGGTTTCGCGGTTTATGAAATATCAATAAAATCTACAATTACCTCTATAACGTATTTGTCCTACTTCGCTATCTCATTGGGACAGTGGGTTTAGTTGATTTCATAAGAAAAATGAAATGTATTGAGTCTCTTAATTTGAAGTTACATAAATTTTAGTGTTTCGAAGCAAATTATGACGTTAAGTGACGGTGTGCCTACGATAGACCGCGCTCAGCTAAGAAACAGCCGATTTCCCCTCAACTTGAATTCACCTAGATTATATCAATCAGGGCCCAGAGCTCAAGCAACGTGTTTCGTAATTTAGATGTTTTTATTACGTAAGGAGGTCCACATCATTCGAGAGTTCAACATCAACTACGAAACGATACGCTATACGAGCTACGAGCAGTCAAATAGAAAAAAATATCAAGATGGTATTGAATCATTCAGATCAACTGTACAATTTCCAAACTATTGGATAAAAACTGATAAACTATATAGATATTAAAAGGTTTTTCAAACAAAAACTCATCGCAAATGGGCGCATTTCGCAATGGACATAAAAATTACAGATAAACGTTGTGTAGTAGTATAACTTTATTACAGAGTCCACCTGGGGAAGTAGGTACCACGCCTTTGCCAGTTATTCTACCAGCAAGCAGTAATGCGCAAACATGACTGCAGTAATGTGCAAACATGACTGCAGTAATGTGCAAACATGACTATGCACTGGTTTGAAGGTCAATGTTTTCAGAGAGGTTACTGGACTAAGCGATAAATTATTTGATATCTCTTGGTAACGAGGTTATATTCCAAAAGCTGTTTGACACTGTGCTGCTATGGCGAGACGTGTTGCTAACCATCAGGCACACGTTCTTCTCGTCCCGTCGGTATTAAGTAGAAGAAACGTATCTGTGAATGTATTTAATTAGTTTTGCGGGGCCTCTTCCGCACCTAGCCCCTTTATTGTGCCATTGTGCGTGACTCATACTTCCCTTTTCTATTGCAACCAGCCTAGGCCGTCCCAGAAGGCAAGGGTTGCGACAGGCATCCGGAACAGACGACGGAAATTGACGGAATATATTATTAACAGCATTCCTCATTTTCAGATTCAACACAGACCTTATGGCGCCTGGATTCACCCAGTTCGCGGAGACATTCGACCCCTACGAAGATTACGTGTGTGATCAGACTAAAGCTGTCGATTACTTGCGCGCTCTCTCAGCCAACAACGCAGAGTTCATGACTTACCTGACATGGTGTCATAATAAAAATCCTTCTAATAGGTAAGTATCGGGATTAAGATAGATATATAGATTAACTCTTTTTTTTTTTTTAATAAAGAGTGACGAGACGAGCAGGACATGTGCCTGATGGTAAGCAACATGCCTGAAACATAACAGCACAGTGACACCCAGCTATTGGAACATGAAGAGTCCAAATCATTACAGACCTAGCATTGCACTGCGCTCGTCACCTAGAGATCTAAGTTGTTATATCTCTAAACCCTGTAATTTCTCTGGAAACATTGTCCTTCAAACCGGAACACAGTAATGTTTGCACATTACTGCTTGGCGGTAGAATAATTGGCAAAGGTGTGGTACTTCCCCAGGCGGACTCTGCTAAGAGTCTTACCACTACAAAATATATTATTAACTCTATAGAGAGTCGTCTGCCTTAATAACTCTAACTCTAACCTAACTCTATAGGTATACTAGCTTTTGGTCGCGGCTTTGCTCGCGTTTTGTAAGTCCTTGGCGTAAGCCCTAACCGTTTATATACAATTTTCATCCCCTATAAAAAATATACAACGAATAAAAAGTTTCATACAAACTTTTATCGCTTATTTTAACCGCTTGGGAGTAGAATTTTGATGAATTCTTCCTTAGTAGTAGATCTCTACATCACAGAAGGCATGTCTGTCAGAAATTTTAAGTTTCTAGTTCTAAGGGTTTGTCCTGTGCATTTATGTAAAACTTTCCTCGTGCACACAATTGTCGGCATATAAAAATAAAAATTTGGACAAAACAATATTGTGCATTGTAAAAGGAACCCTATCATCTCACACAGGAAGACCTGAGTTATAAAATCTCGTGATTGTAGTCATAAAATGTTCACTAATAATTTTAAAATAAAATAAATGATTTTTTGATTGAATGAAAAAAAAAATTCTAAAATAAATTTAGAAAAAATAAATATAATATAAAAATTAAAAGGAAACAAAATACGATTTTAAATTTTTTGGTGTTTTAGAGAGAGATTACTATTAGATCAAAAATCACACTTTATGAATTGAAGAATTTAGATCATAATTATGCAGGCTTTTAGTACATTTTACCAGCCCAAAGGTACGTTAGGTACGTTAACCCAAACTTCATAATGGTCCATTGTTCTTGTCTGTGTTGGGAACATGCGCCGCTGGCAAACTTTCGGCTGCTATAAAATAACGAAGATCTGGGGTTCATGGGCTCTTGCTCTATACGCAGATGTGTGCGCGCGTTACTTGAGCATTCGTGTTTTGACTATACGACTAGGTATACCATTCTATGACCATAGACATCGGTCTCTAACAGAAACTATTAGGTAAATATTCCATAGGCATAAGCAGTCCACTGCTGAGACTCGGGCCCTTCTCTCACAAGGAGAAACTCAATGCCATGATCCACCTCGCAGGCCAAGGGTGGGTTTTGTAGTGGTAGGACTCTTAGCAGAGTCCGCCTGAGGAAGTACCACACCTTTGTCAGTTATTCTACCGCCAAGCAGTAATGTGCAAACATTGCTGTGTTCCGGTTTAAAGGGCAATGTTTCCAGAGATATTACAAGGCTTAGAGATATAACAACTTAGATCTCTGGGTGACGAGCGCAGTGCGATGCTAGGTAATGGTTTTGGCTCTTCATGTTCCAATAGCTGCGTGTCACTGTGCTGTTATGTGGCAGGCATGTTGCTTACCATCAGGCACATGTCCTGCTCGTCTCGTCACTCTTTATTTTAAAAAAATAAAATAAAAACAAATATCCTCGAAAGATTTCTTTCATAAAACATGTAGTATTTGTCTTTCTTTTATGTTCTCACCGCGTAAATTAAATGTAAATGAAATGTAAGAATCCAATTAAAAGATTGAAGTAGTTTGAGTATCTCTTTGGAGAGTCCGTCCGGAGAATTACAACACCTTTGCCAGTTATTCTACCGCGAAGCAAAAAAGTGAAATCATTACTTTGAAACGGTGTAAAGCAAATGTTTCCATTAAAATTACAGGGCAAATAAATAATCTTACATCTATGGATGACGAGCGCAGTACAATGTTATGTAGTATTTGTTTTTATAATATAGAGTGACGAGACGAGCAGTACATGTGCCTGATGGTAAGCAACATGCCTGCCACATAACAACACAGTGACACGCAGCTATTGGAACATGAGTCCAAATCATTACCTGCAGCACTGCACTGCGCTCGTCACCCAGATTTATTTTTAAGATTTATGTGTTATTGCTGTTAAAATAGTTAATACGCTTAAGCAGACATTGCACGTAGTCCGGACCGGTTAACAGCACCCACTCGTCCACCACATACCACATTTAACCCATAAAATAATTACATCACAAGCAGCCCACTAAATGCTCCCACTGCTGGGATTCGGAGCTGTCCCTCCCGCGAAGAGACCCAAGGCCATAACCCACCGCGCTGGCCAAGTGTGGGTCGGTGAATGACACATGACCTCGAAAGATTCTAGGTACATGTCGGTTTCCTCACGATGATTTCCGTCACCGTTTTTATGTTAGCGGCATTACAAGCCTGACTTCGAAAAGACAGTGGTTTGCGTGTGACTTGAACCGGAGGCTCCGGATCACCCTCCCGACTAGACCAGCCGTAACTTCACATTATAGTAATTACATCGCTATAGAGTTAGTATTATTATTACTGGTTGATTTATTAAAGTGGACGGTTTCAGACTGCAGCTCGGCGATATCCTGGTGAAGCCCATGCAGCGCCTCACCAAGTACAGCCTCATCATCCACCGCATCATCAGCTACGACGACTCAGAAGAATCCAAGAAAATACTCGACAAAATGGTAAGTGATCATTTCGATGACGTAGCATGGTGGATCAGTTGATAGTACGTCCGCCCACAGAGCCGTGAGCCGTGGTTTCGTTTCCCGCACGGGACAAATATGATAAGCGACATCGTTTCATGGTTCATCGACATCGACGTGACATCGTTTGTTTGTAGTGATAGGGCTCTTTGTAGAGTTCGCCTGGGGAAGTACAACACCTTTGCCAGTCATTCTGCATCCAAGCAGTACTGTGCAAACAATACTGCGATCCAGATTGAAGGGCAATGTTTCCAGTGGAATTACAGGGCTAAGAGATAATACAACTTGTCTCCGGGTGACGAGCGCAGTGCGGTGCTAGGTAAGGATTTGGACTCTTCTTGTTCCAATAGCTGCGTGTCACTGTGCTGTTATGGGCAGGCATGTTTCCCACCATCGGGCACATTCTCTGCTCGTCTTGTCACTTTATACTATAAAAAAACATGGTTGATGTTCCAAAGACACGAACGAAGAGGTTTGACTCTACTTTTGTGATAAGAACGTCTAGCCTGTGGAATGCATTGCCTGGGTGGGTTTTCCCCGATGGTTCCCTTCTTTGTATCTTCAAATCAAGAGTACATTGTAGAGCGTATCGTCAGTTAACATCAGACGAGATGGCGATCAAATAACCGCTCAAAGCTCCCTGCTCCCTTTGGGGACCACTAATGCAAACCAAACAAGCTTATCTTTTGCGGTTGAGTTTTAGGCGCCAAAAAAAATTTTTCGTATTTTTATTTGAGAAGGTATAAGTACCCATATTTTTTTGTTTAATGGCATCTTCTTGAACCGGTCTTTATATTAACATAAACTACATTAAAATTAAAGTTCATTTACATAGAAACATCGTAAATTGAAAAAAAAAAACAAAAAATGTATTTTTTGGCGGGAAAATGGTCCCGAAGTATTGAAATATTAAAAAAAAAAACAAATGTAGCATGTTTTTTATATTTTTTTATCGGTAATAGAACTGTATGTTACAGCCATCTCGCCTAATGTTAAGCGACAATGCAATCTATGATAGACCATGAAACCGATTCACCCGAGACTTGAAGATATCTAGGTTATATATATCAGGGAAACTCCACTCTGGCAACAATTAAGCCCTAATCGTCACTAAATATTCGTCGAGAAAATCTACATTTTCTCAAGTTTCATGAACATCATCGAGCTTTGAAAGAATGTATAAGTGAGCTTTGAAAGAATGTATAAGTAATATTTTTCGTAATTGGTATTTGGTCCCTAATTTATTAAAAAGTACGTTACATTTTTAAATGTATCGCGTGAGTTTCTGTAACTAATTTAATAAAACATAATAGAATCACTGAAATCATCACTGGTCACTGAATTTATCGAAACTTTCTCACAGGAATAGGCTCCGAAAACACTAATTAAAATTAAAACTACAGGACTGATATGAAAAATTCTTTCAGTATCAGACATTGTATTAATCTATACATTATCCTTGATCAACAAAAATAATAGAATATTTCAAAAAAAAAAATCTTACAAAGACTTCAATAATTTATTTTAGCGTATAAACGGATCACGTTAAAATTTGGAATACAGTTCGATTATAGTCTGGAAGAACTCATAGGCTACTTTTTATTCTGGGAAAATAACGGGGATGATGGGAACGGGAACTATGCGGGCAAAACCGCGGGGCACTGCTAGTAAAAAATAAAAGCAAAAAAGAGCATACAATTCCAATAGTATACATTTTCAAAATTTTAAATACTTTATTCAATGTGCGTATTATAATTATTATTATCGTACAGAAAACTGTCAAGCATTATGCAAGTATAATAATTATAGTTTTTAATACAATTGTACTGACTGACTGTCAATTTTTTTTACATTTTTATAGGAACTCTAAAAATTCTAAAAAACTATAAATAGTTAGAGCGAATTTTTATAATTTTTAGAATTTGTAAAAGTGCTCTCTTATATCACTTTTGCGTTTCAATCTTAATTCTCTGTTCCTAAGGTTGCAAACTAAAAATCAGATATTTTTGAAATGATCGATGACGCTATAGGTATTCCATCATTTTAAAATATTTAGAGCGCAAAAGCTGAAATCCGATGAAATTCATCCGCGCTAAAAATTCGTGCCTGATAGCCTTGCACCATTCATCCATCCATTATCATCCATCCCTTCAACAGTAAAAGGTCATCCGTCTGCAGCAGCATATAGTCAATACTGACGTATTCCAGATATTTACAAATACAAACACTTGCCAAAAAAACATGCAATAGAAAGAGGCTCAATAATACCCACATTTAGATGATATAAAAGATACAAATTAAAATCACCCTTGGCAGAAACGCGCTTTCATCGAGTACAAGGCTAAATTTACTGCCAAATAACTAGGTGTCGCAAAGAAGCGAAGGTATTTCAAATCTGAACTGCAGCTCATGTTTTACTAATCACAGATTATTCTATGGAATACCGTTTGCTCTTTTGGGATGGATTGGTTAGATATCAGCTGGAATTTTCAAGTTCTGGAATTGATCAAGATACGTGCCAAAAGACTCATGGGCACCGACATCCGTGTTCGAAAAATACTTTAAAGTCTTGAACGTCATCGCCGCAAAATTGATATTATTTTTATTAAATAATTATCGGTTTTTTTTTTATTTAAATCATTTATTCAGTAAGCATGTTACATGCACTTTGAATCGTCAAAAAAAAAGTTACAATTCAATTGGTTAAGGCTTATTTCAGTTTAACACTTTTGTTAAAGTCATTTAACAATAGTACTTATTAAAATAATTTGCAGTATAATCAATCAATCATAATTAAGTTATTAAACAATAATACATGTTAAATAATTTCCAGTATAATCAATCAATCATAATTACGTAATTAAACAATAAAATAAATAAAAATATAATAAATAAGCCTTTTATTTCTTGCTTTAAGTTACAAAGTTTAAGTAAGTACATACATTGTGGAAATATCTATACATAACTTGAACTATTTATCGTATATAATATGTATATACATTTGTGTGTAATGGTTATGTATATTTTTTAGAAATTAAATTAAATAGTTATTTTTTTCAAATAGACTTAGTTTTCAAGAACCCCTGCTTGGGTAAAGGCCTCCTCCAAAGATGCCCATGCCTCTCTATCTTGTGCTTTGTCTCTCCAGTTTGGTCCTGCTGTCCGTCTGAGGTCATCTTCCCATCTGGTTAATGGTCTCCCTCTGCTTCTCTTGCCTGTTGGGCCGCTCCAAGATGTTGCTCTCGCAGTCCATCTCTGGTCTGTACATCTCGCGACATGCCCAGCCCATCTCCATTTTAGTTTTAGTGCATATGCTAGAGCGTCTGTTGCTTTGGTGGTTTTTCTTATCTTAGAGTGTCTAACTTTGTCAATTTTCCTTATGTTGAGCATACTTCGCTCTAGCCCCCTCTGGCATGTTCTAATTTTAATTGCCGCTTTTGAGGAGAACTTCCACGTCTGGCACCCATACGTCAAACATGGTAAGAGACTCGAATTCATTACTTTTGTTTTGATGTCTGTCGGCATACTACTTTTGAAAATTTCTTTTAGGTTCCAATATTTATTCCATGTTGATTGTACCCTTCTTTCTATTTCGAGCATGTCGTTGTTTTTGTCAAAACTTAAATTTTTTCCTAAGTATATGTATTTTTCAACATGTTCTAGTGGTTCTCCGTTGATTATTATGGGATTCTTCCAGCGATTGTTAGTCATTATCTTGGTTTTAGTTAGGTTCATCTCCAGTCCAACTCTGACACTGGCTTGGTGCAGAGACTCTATGTATCATGTGTTGCATCTGGCCGGCTGTCTCTGACAGGAGTACTAGGTCATCTGCGAACCTAAGATGGCTTAAGTATTCACCTTTTATGTAGAGTCCTAGTCTGCGCCAATCCAACTTGCCAATGATGTTTTCCAGGATTGATATAAAAAGTATTGGGGAAAGGGGGTCCCCTTGTCTTACTCCTCTTTCTATGGGAAAACATGGGCCGATAGACTCGAGTTTGATTCTTCCTTTATTGTTTTTGTATATACTTTGGATAGTTTTTATGTATACCTCTTCAACTCCTTGCTCTACCATGCTTTCCCATATGCTATCATGGTATACGGTATCGAAAGCTTTTTGGTAGTCTATAAAAGTTATATATAGAGTTCTCTGTTGTTCTTGATATTTTTCTATGATTAACTCTATTGTGTGGATGTGGTCAGTTGTTGAAAACCCTTTCCTGAAGCCTGCTTGTTCTACAGGTTGTTTTATTTCTAGTGTTTTACTTATTCTTTTGTTAATAATTGTAGAGAACAACTTGTAGAGGCTGGGTAGTAGGCTGATCGGTCTATAGTTGCCAATATCTTTGGGGTCTCCTTTTTTATATAATAAGATGATGTTTGCTTCCGACCACTGAGTAGGTGTTGTAGAGTGTTGGAGTATCAAGTTGAATAGTTTGGATAACGGTACTGCCAAAATTAACTGAGCAGCTTTCAGTGATTCGTTTGTGATGTTGTCGGACCCTGGGCTTTTCTCTATTTTTAGTTTCTTTATTGTTTCTATAACTTCGGTTTCATTGATTTCTATAAAGTCTTTAATTTGGCCTTCTTCATTGTTGTTTGATGTTATTATGTTGTTATTTTTCCCACTGTATAGATTTCTATAAAAGTCAGTAGCAGTATTTACAATATCGCTTCGTTTGTATATGTCTTTGTCCAGACTTTTTAATCCTTTTATCCAACTCTTGCTTGTTTGAAGTTCTTTAAATGATTTCTTCGTGCTACCGCAGAGGTGTAAGTGTCTCATTATAGTGTCTTGTCTGTATTTTAAATAATCTTTTTTTATATATTTATTGACTATTTTGTATAAGGCAGAGAGTTCGTTTTTCATAGAACGAGTTTTGTTTTTAGTTGACTGAAGTATTTTTCTTTTTTGTAGCAGTTTTTCTGTTCTGTCTTGTATTATTTTATGTTTGTGATTTTTCTTTTTTACTTGTGCTAATTTTTGGCTTTCAGAAATAGCGTTACTAATTTTGTCATAACAAACTTGTACCGTTTCATTTTCTTGGTGATTTGTTGACTCAGATAGTTTTAATTTGAGGTTGTCTTTATACATTTTTATTTCCTCTTCATTGCTTAGTTGGCATTGTTTGTTGGTAAATCGGGCTCTGCTTAGTTTGTTTTTGGAGAGCTTTACTGTTCCTCTGATTGCACGATGGTCAGATGGATAGTTCAGGTTCAAAACTTCAAAGTTTGTGAATGATCTCGGATGGTTGGTGAGAATGTAGTCAATCTCGTTTTTGTGAAGACCGTTCGGCGACTTCCAAGTCCATTTTCGGTTTGGTTTTTTCTTAAAGCATGTGTTTATTATTGTCAACTTATGTTCGAGTGCAAAGTTTACAAGTTTCTGGCCTCTATTATTTCTTGGGCCGTGTCCATGTTGTTTCACGACCAAATATTCTTTTTCTTTAGGTGCCCCCACCTTAGCATTAAAGTCGCCCATAAGTATAATGTGTGTGTGCGCCGTTTTTATTGCTTTTTCAATTGATTCGTATAATTCGTCAATTTCGACCTCTTTTGCGTCTGTCGTAGGGAAATAGACTTGTAGAATGGATATCTTATGGCCTTCTATGTCTATGTAGAGTATAGCTAAGCGTTCTGATATACCAATGAAGCTCTCTATATAGTTTTTTATTGCCTTGTTTATTATGAAGCCTACTCCATATTGTCCTGCTGTCTGTCCCATGTAGCAGAGTATGAAGTTCTCGTTTTCTTTAATTTCACAACCTTGACGTCTTACTTCTGAGATTCCTATTATATCATAGTTTATAGTACTGAAACTTTTTTCTAGTTCCAATAAACGTTCGTATGAAGACAGAGTCTTAACATTGTATGTTAATATTTTTAGTTTGTGATTATGTTTGGTGTTTTTGTTCCTTGGAATTGTGGATTTCTTTGGAGGGTTATGGTCAAAATCCTCCACGGTGACCAGCCGGGTTGGAGGATCTGTAAAGTTTTTTGTGTTGAAATATTTCTTTGTTAAATCTGTGTGGAGAGTAGCAGCTAACTGCTATGCATTGTTTTTGGAGGTTTCTTGATTAAGTGCAGTATTTTTATTTATTAGGAAGTTTAACATGCTCGGTTTCATTACTCCTTCTGAGACGCTGTTTGATCTTCTTCAATTAAACAATAATATACATTAAATAATTTCCAGTATAACCAATCAACCATAGTTACGTCATTAAATAATAATATAATAATTAATTTCCAGTATAATCAATAATAGAATCTGCAATAGCATCGTCAAAAGAAATAATATAACATCAATATTGACAAACAAATAGGCACATACAATAAAATCAGTTAACAATGTTAAAAATTGTTTTGTCTGTGATAGCATCCGCTAAACAGTAATAGCTTTTCTGAATGAGGCACTTTTTTACATGAGCTAATATATCACTATTCGCAGAAGCTTTAACACAGGAAGGTATTTTGTTAAAAAAATCAATAGCTAAGCAGTAAAAACTATTTGATGTCTTAGCAAGTCTTGCTATGTGGCACAAGTATTTTGTTTCTGTTCCTGCTTGTCTTGCAGAAACAATCATCGTCCATATTTGGCAAATTTTCAAGGATGTACATTATATTGTGATAAATAAATTCTCCAGACATTGTCATTATTCCTAGTTCTTTAAATGCATTTCTGCATGACTCCGTATTATATTTTAAACCTACATTTCCATGAGTGTGCAACTTACCTGTATCATCTAGAACCGCCTTGCTTCTTAGCCTAATGTTCGCACTACCCTCTTACAAAGATAAAGTCAAATATATTTATATAATATTATATTTATTTTTAAAATGATTGGACGATGGTAGCTCAGGACCGGATTAAGTGGAGGGAATTGGGGGAGACCTTTGCCCAGCAGTGGGACAACACAGGTTAAACTAAAAAAAAAAAAATTTATTTAAGTGCCTACTTGGCTGGCCTAGCACGAGTTGGAGAATGACGCGTGTTCTCGCAAGACTTCTTTCTAGGAACATGCTGATTTCCTCAGAAAATCTAAGCCAGCTTAAACTGAAGGTGGTGACGAATTCGGAACCATGACATCTGCACTTGAAAAAATAATAAGAAGTACCTACAGGCGGGGTTCAAGCCAACATTCGTGCTTTCGTGCTAAGTCTATGATTAAAAAGGAACTATATTTCAGCAATAAATATGAGAGAAAATACTCTAATACACACAATTCATATGCAATACATACATAAACTAGATTACTTACAACTAAGCTACGAAAATAATCAAAAAACAACCCTCGTACAAAACCTTCAGAAAACAACCCTCGTACAAAACCTTCAGTGAATTCTCCAAGTAAACTACATTTCTTTATATTTACCTATCAACATTTAATAACTGGCTCTAAATTAACGAACGTTAACTGTGCTAATAATAAACTTACACAAAGCCTTCAAATTAGTAACAGAAGCAAGAATGGCCATTATTTTCAGGTCGACGATGCTGGTCACGAAATAACATGAAAATGTAGGCTTGGGAGGAAATCGGTCCGTGAGAAAATTGTAACCACCCCTCGCGTGTCATGGACGCGATACGTAGTCGGAGAGCTCCCGTATGATAACTTAACGTGACAACAATTCAATGTTTAAACCAACTTCAAAGTGAAGGTTCTCAATTGGACTTTGATTTTGTTAATGTTATTTTAGCAATTTATGGAAGACAGTTGACATCAAGACAACCGATATTTTTTTATTTATAAGGTATGCTTCCTAGAAGCTATTTCAATTTCGACCAAATTACAACTATGATTGTCGATTGGTTTCAGGAGACAACGGCAGTCGCATTCGTCCATCGTGTCAACAGAGCTATCCGTCAAAGGGAAGAACTTACCAAATTGGACGACTTGGAGAAATCAATCGAATCCTACGATATAGTGCGTACCTTTGATTTGTCTAATTTAATTAGAAGTACTTAGATGACTGAGCTTTGTTCGGCAAAACCGGAACATCGTTTTCTAAAACTGAAACTTATCTAGATCGATTTATCGACCCCGAAACGCACGGGTGCATACTAAATTTCATGAGAATTGTTGTAACCATTACCGAGATTCAGATTATATAGGTATATACAGGCTGACTGTTTGAACACTTTAGATATTCAAGGATATGATGAATCCTAGTCACATGAAGGGCTTAAAAATTTATAATTATAAAAATACAAATAAATTACAAAGAAAACCTTCATGTGCGAAGCCACGGAAATTATAGACAACACAGTGCCTATCGGTCGCCAGCTCGGCTGTATAATTGCTATGCAGTTTTCTGTGTAAAAAACTTTGGTCTGGTGATCATGACGCACAACGCTGCGGTATGCGGTATGCGGACACTCAATCATATGAAAAACGTCGAGTATGTTCTCTCGTTCCGTCGCAGTATGCGTCACCGGCGAGGGGCAAGCGCGGTGAAGTGGGTAGGTGTACTCCCGCACAACGCGGCGTCATTCTCGGTTCAACGCTGCGGTGTGCGGTGTGCGTCACGGGTCAATATGGAATTTTGGTATGGAACCTTGGTGGCTGCGGCAAAATCAACTGACCACCTCTCCGCAGGGACGCTCAATGCTGCGTCGTGACGCTACGTTGCGGCGCATACCGCAGCGATGTGCGTCATGATCACCAGACCAAAGCTTCACGAGTGAATCCCCGGCGCCGCCGCCGGCCGAGCCGAAGTAACTATTTTCTGATCTGTGGCCGAGCGCTCTTGCACAGAATAAGTAATAGCTAGTATCAGCGAACGGGGTTAACGACCGTAGGTACGTCAAGACAAGACGGTACTTTTGGCGCAGCTGTTTAATTTTAGAGGTATTAATACGCACGCTGAGCTGGTGACCCTACTTATTTTTATTGACGGATAATTAAAATGAAATTAGTCAAAGAGACGTACTTCTTAGCATTCCATGGATTCACCGTGCGGGTGCCGGGTCCATCGTGTGGCAGAGAGAGAAATCTCGAGTAGACCCCGAGACTTGTGACTCGGGCGTAGGTTTAAAAGGGGCCCCTTATATTGACGTACGTCAACACTCACCTTCACTACTCGTATTTCTCTCCCTGCCCAGCCAAATCCGATATGATCCTACTAGTGCAGCTTTAGATACTCGTTCTAGTATAGAACTTACTGCACTTCTGGACAATCCAAGGTCTTTAAGCAGGTTATAGAGAGATTTTGCTGGTATACCTCTCGCTCCTACTTCTACAGCGTATAAATTAACTACATAGCCATTTTTTGTTAATTCATTTCGTAGGTCGTAATACTTATTTTGTTTCATCGCGTGGTCTTTAGGTATATTAGTTTCCCACGGTACGGTAAGTTCTACCAGGACTATGCGTTTCGTAGCCCTAGAAAAAAGGAAAATGTCCGGTCTGGATGACGAAACACCCACATCCTCTGGGATTTTGTAGTGCTTTTCATACGTGTCCATTAAAATAGTCCAATCAGGTGCTGAACCCAGGATTGAGTAAGGCTTGTTCTTGGAGTTTGAAGTTGAGCCCTCTTTTACAAAGTTAATTTGTCTTTTGTTTATCGTCAATCCCTTTTGGGCTCTAGCTACCGAAAGGCTTACGGCTTCACGTATGATTTCAAGTACTCTGTCATGGCGCTGTGAGTAATGACCCCTATTAAGGAGCACCTTGCATCCCACCAATATGTGCCTTGCTGTACATATCGCCTCACTACAAGTATAGCAACATTTTTCAGAGGCTTTTCCCCACCTTACCAAGTTACTGTGGTCAGGGAGGGTCATTTGGAAAGCGTTCAAGCGTTAAGCACCTATTTTTTTTACGTAAATAGAAAGAGAATCTGCTACTGAACACACGCTATATCAATATGTAAAGTGTTCAACCAGTCAGCCTGTATAAACTAGCGACCCGTTATCGCTTCGCTCTGATATTGTCTTATATAAGGACAATTAATCAAAATAAAAAATCTTTCAAGTTGGATCAAACCGCACAATGTGTGCAAATTTGGTTAAATTCGTTTGAGTAATTTAGGAGTCAAACAACGTGACGTAATTTAGGTATATTAAGAGACGCACTTCTTAGCATTCCATGGATTCACCGTGCGGGTGCCGGGTCCATCGTGTGGCAGAGAGAGAAATCCCCAGTAGATCCCGAGACTTGCGACTCGGGCGTAGGTTGCAGGGGCCCCTGACGTACATCAACACTCCCCTTCACTACTCGTGTTTCTCTCCCTGATCAGTCAAATCCGATATGAACCTACTAGTGCAGCTTATTCCACTTCTGGACAGGCCTAGGGTTTTCAGCAGGTTATAGAGAGGTTTTGCTGGTATACCTCTCGCTCCTACTTCTATAGCGTATAAATTAACATAATCATTTTTTGTTAATTCGTTTAGAAGGTCGTAATACTTATTTTGTTTCATCGCGTGGTCTTTGGGTATATTAGTTTCCCACGGTACGGTAAGTTCTACTACGACTATCCGTTTCATAGCTCTAGAAAAAATTAAAATGTCCGGTCTGGATGACGAAACACCCACATCCTCTGGGATTTTGTAGTGCTTTTCATGCATGTACATTAAAATAGTCCAATCAGGTGCTGTACCCAGAATTGTGTAAGGCTTGTTCTTGGAGTTTGAAGTTGAGCCTTGTTTTACAAAGTTAATTTGTCTTTGGATAGTCGTCAGTCCTTTTTGGGCTCTACCTACAGAAAGGCTTATGGCTTCACGTATGATTTCAAGTACTCTGTCATGGCCCTGTGAGTAATAACCCCTATTAACCCCTTACCGCATAGCTACCCATATTTGACTACATAACTTGAACCGTGTATTATTTAAAATCAAAACTGTTTTGAACCTTTGTTACATACTAGGTCATTTCTAGCATGATTCCCGCTTGTTTTGATGCCATGTTCTGCCATCTAGCTCACCGCGTTAAAAACTTTACGACATGTTTGAACCATTCCGCAAAAATTGACGGTTGATGGTGTGACGGCTGTTTTAAAAAAAGCTTTTATAGTGCTTTTAAGAAGTTTTTTGCCATTTTTTTTTACTTGGTGAGCCAAGAACGAAAACTAACTGTCACGGATATTTATAAATACGTAAGTAAAACTCAGTAGTTTAGCGATATTTTAGTCTGAAAGTAGCTTGACAGATGTGGAATAGTGTGAAGTAAAGGTAAAATTATGTTGCCATATATGGCACAGTATGCATTAAGAGTGCGCCTAAAGCCAGGAAAAAATCAAATTTCACCTGCGCGACGCGTTTCTTAATGTGATGTATATAAAGTCGAGAATAGCATGACACAGTTTGGAGGAAAAATCAATATTTAATCAGGAGTCCATTTTTGACCAAGTTTTATTTAATTACTCAATAACTAAACATAAATTTAAAAAAGTGTTCGGTTACTTTACTAGAACGTACAAATAGGAATTTTATTACCAAAAAATAATGTGGGGTCATCGCTGATAATTTCGAGTACTCGAATTAAAACGGGTTTTTTCGGTGTCATTTTTTTATTGTAAAAAACTTTGATCTATTTTTAAAATTCTATTCGGTTATTGTGCTTCTTCTTGGTTGTACCCACACGTCAATATTTTTTTTGTCATAGTTTTTAGTTTCTTAACTTCAGTGAGCGGCGTCGAAAATGTCCTTTTTTCGTTTTCTGGCTTTAGGCGCCCCCTTAAGAACAGTTTTGATATATTTCCATATGTGGCATTGCATGCTTTTGGGAGTTCTTTTGGATTACTTGCGCAAAGTGCTTTATGATCTATTATTATTAATTATTATTTTCAGGTAAATGGATCCAAAACGGTATCGCTCTTCCACATGACAGTGATGAAGATAGTGATGAGCGTTGGGTTAAGACGCTGACAATCGCCAAATGGCACTTTTTTCAACACCAATTTAGCAAAATGTGTATGGTTTGAGATAATGAGTAAAATATATGTTATTCTTGAACATATTTATGAGTGACCCGAGGTCATAAATACAAGATTTCGTAAAAAATCGTAAACAATGACTGATGATGGAGCAGGAAGGTGGTCATAGGAACTCAACAGTTAAACGACATAGCTCCACCGAGTTTGGACTCGTTTTCTTTGTCTTGACGAGTACTTTAGTGCTAGATAGTAACCAAGGTCTGATGATGGAGCTGGAAGGTGGTCATAGGAACTCAACAGTTAAACGACATAGCTCCACCGAGTTTGGACTCGTTTTCTTTGTCATGACGAGTACTTTAGTGCTAGATGGTAACCAAGGTCTGATGATGGAGCTGGAAGGTGGTCATAGGAACTCAGTAATTAAACGACATATCCCTACCGAATTTGGGCTCTTTTGATTTGTCTTGAGAAGTACTTTGGTGTTAGATGGCAACCAGGGTCTGATGATGGAGCTGGAAGGTGGTCATAGGAACTCAACCATTAAATGACATAGCCCATCGAGTTTGGGCTCTTTTGATTTGTCTTGACGATTACATTGGTGCTAGACGGTAACCAGGGTCTGATGATGGAGCTGGAAGGTGGTCATAGGAACCCAGCAATTAAACGACGTAACCCCAATAACCCCATCGAGCTTGGGATCAGTTGATTTGTCTTGACGAGTACTTTGGTGCTAGATGGTAACCAGGGTCTGATGAAGGTGCTGGAAGGTGGTTAAGGGATGACAGTAATTAAACGAGTACATTGGTGTTAAATTCTAAGTCGCTGTTAAAGTCTACGTTATGGCTCATCTATTCGGGAGAACGGTGACTGCCCATTCGGAGCCCCACGCGCACCACTCGATGTCAGCGTGAAACTATGAAGGAAAACATCGTGAGGAAACCGACATGTAAGTACCTAGAGTGTACACCTCATGTGACATTTACCAACCCATACTTGGCCAGCGTGGTAGGTTTATAACCTAGCCCCAGCCTAGATCTCTCCTTGCGAGTGAAGGCCCCGAGTCCCAGCAGTGAGAACAAATAGTGGGTTGCTTACGCAGATTGTAACCAGGTGTGATGATTAAGCGGAAAGATGGCCCTACGTAGTTTAATTTTGCAAGAGACGTCTTTAATACTACATTTTTAGATTTGGCGATGTATTGAAAATAAATCGCTGCTTTGAGACAAAAGAGCCACAACTCAAAATTCAGTTATTTTATTTTTCAACTTTCCTACTTCTGACGATTTTCTACCATTCTCTTTGTATTTATATTGGCTATTACTTGATTATTTCTACATTGTGTTAAAACTAATAATCATAAGAATAAAATTAATATAAATGTGTGGAAATGGGGTTTGTAAAAAATAGACATGATTTTTGCCGTTTTCATAGATATCGGTACGGAATACTTCATACGTTCATTCGACTTGCACTTGGCTTATTTTATATACTTTTGATATATCTTATGTGTCATGTAAAAATACCGTGTAATTAGTCTCTTAGCCCACTAAAACCCATTAACATTATCCAGCTTCGTCGGATCTGCGTAATATTTTCAGAATGCAAAGTACTGATAGCTTACGTGAAGTTTTTAAAAACAATAAATTCCTGACTCTCGTAAGCATATATATAATGGGGCTATGTCTGTTTGTCCAGAGCAGTAAACATTTATATTTCTGTGACAAGTCTAGTCGTGTAAATAATTTACGAACTAAATATAAGTATAACTTGTGTGTCCACCAGTGTAATAATGCATTATTTCAAAAAAGCACATTTTAAGTGCCATCAAAGTTTTTAATCATCTACCTTTGGAATTAAAAACTTTGAGTAGCCCTAAATTTAAACAAGCTCTCAAAAATTGGTTAGTATCTAATACATTTTATGATCTCCAAGAATATTTTAGTAAAGATACAAATTAATACATTCTCTCCATTTTTCATATAGTTCGTTGTGTATCTTAATGTAAGTTTAGTTATTATGTTATTTAATTGTTAACTATTTTAAAGTCTCTATTTTTCATTAAGTAAATGATAAATATATTGTACGTTCATAATGGACAGAGCTGTTGAAACTACTTCAATTGTATCACCTATGCTATGTACACAGTTTTTTTACAATAAATATTATTCTATTCTATTCTATTCTATTCTATTCTATTCTATTCTATTCTATTCTATTCTATTCTATTCTATTCTATTCTATTCTATTCTATTCTATTCTATTCTATTCTATTCTATTCTATTCTATTCTATTCTATTCTATTCTATTCTATTCTATTCTATTCTATTCTATTCTATTCTATTCTATTCTATTCTATTCTATTCTATTCTATTCTATTCTATTCTATTCTATTCTATTCTATTCTATTCTATTCTATTCTATTCTATTCTATTCTATTCTATTCTATTCTATTCTATTCTATTCTATTCTATTCTATTCTATTCTATTCTATTCTATTCTATTCTATTCTATTCTATTCTATTCTATTCTATTCTATTCTATTCTATTCTATTCTATTCTATTCTATTCTATTCTATTCTATTCTATTCTATTCTATTCTATTCTATTCTATTCTATTCTATTCTATTCTATTCTATTCTAAGTGAAAAAAAATATCTAAATTTTAAGTGCGCTGTCGCACCCATTGCTGCTTCCGTATAATCTTAGTTGGGCCGTTCCCCTCATAACACACGGTAATATTTCTTATATGGGAGGCCTGTGAGAGCCAGACCAGCAACCATGACTCGTAGAATCGACGAAGTTTTGTATTAATGACACTTTTTTACAATAAGGAAGTTTCCAATTGGATAAAATCAAAAAATAATTACATAGATTTAAAGATAATAGAAATAAATTATACAAACTGCAAAAAATACTTGGATATCTCAATAAATGATGAATCTGTGAACATTTTAAAATTACTAATTAAAAATCAAAAAGCCGCGCGGCGCGTTCACCGTGTGACGTCACGAGTTACGACGCGGTCGCGCTGTAGGTTAGAAAGGACGCAATATAATCTGATTTTGCGGCAGAGAAACCAAAATTCCGTGCTAATACTATCTCGAATGTGGTGACGTATAGCATTGAGCAAACTATTATCATAGTTTTAAATTGTTTTATTCGCAGACGATACCTCTGTGTTATTTAAAGTTAAGAGAGGGGGGCAAATGGATTACTGTGGAATAAATAAAATTTTAAATATTTTGAGCGACTGGTTCGATGCCAACAACTTAGCTTTAAATCCGGGAAAAACAAAATGCATACGTTTTTCACTGTCAAATTTACAAAACTTTATCGTGAAAATAGCTATAAAAGGTCAAATAATTGAACCAATCCAATCCACAACATTTTTAGGAATAACCATTGACTCCAAACTCCAATGGAGTCCTCATATAAATAAATTGGCGGACAAACTTAGTTCAGCTGCACATGCTGTTCGCCAAATAAGAGGAATATCAGATGTGGCAACTGCCAGGCTTGTTTACTATGGATACTTCCACAGCATAATGTCTTACGGTATATTATTGTGGGGTTCGGCGGCAGAAATACAATATTTGTGCTACAAAAGAGAGCAATACGCGCTATCTATAAGTTAAGTCCGAGACAATCTTTGAGAGATTTATTTAATACAATTGGAATCCTCACAGTGCCATCGCTTTACATATATGAGTGCATCATGTATGCTAGAAAAAATAGATGTCACTACGCTAATAAGTCCGATGCATCGCATTATAAAAATAGACTTGTGTATCCGCGTTGTAGATTACACGAGACGGACATATTTCTTTCATAAGAAACAGTGTTCGTTATTATATCATTGTTCCAGAAAAGGCAACAAGCCTAAATGAGACAAAGTTTAATAAAGTAGCCAAGTGCGAGTTGGACTCGCCCATGAAGGGTTCCGTTCCAGCAAGTAACATTATATACATAGTACACATAGTTTTTTTTTTTTTTTTTTTTTTTTTTTTAATTTAAAATTGCTACTCCACAGACTCCGGGGTCCGTGACTTTTGTCATTTAAAATCTTATTTATTTTTACATGTTTCTTGGATAATCAGAAGAAGAGGAAAATAAGGGGGGAGTTGGGAACATTTTAAACCTAATACTAGTTAGTGCTCGTCTGTTGAGCCGATCACTACCGGTTGGGATTCCGCTAGTAATCGACTCGACATCGATTCTTTGCCTTATTGCCATTTGCCTAAGCCGCCTCCTCCCGGCTGAGAGCCTCCACTACGGCTGCATTTCTGTCCCTGTTCAGTACACATAGTTCTTGTAGTTCGTTGTAACTTTGATCGAAGTTTCAATAATAGTGTATTTATGACGAACTAAAAAAAACTACTTATCAGATCGAGTTCAAACTAATTTTCGTTGGTAGTTTACATGGTAATGTACATCATATATTTTTTTTAGATTTTTCATTCTCTTACTTTAGAAGTTAGAGGGGGGGGGGACACACATTTTACCACTTTGGAAGCGTCTCTCGCGCAAGTTATTCAGTGTAGACAAAAATTATATTTGAAACCTCAACTTCATTTTTTAAGACCTATCGATAGACACCCCACACGTGTAGGTTTGATGAAAAAAAATTTTTTGAGCTTCAGTTCTCAGTATGGGGGGCACCCCTAATTTTTGTTTTTTTTTTAAACTTTTGTGAAAATCTTAATGCGGTTTACAGAATACATCTACTTACCAAGTTTTAACAGTGTAGTTCTCATAGTTTCGGCAAAAAGTGGCTGTGACATACGGACGGACAGACAGACAGACAGACAGACAGACAGACAGACAGACAGACATGACGAATCTATAAGGGTTCCGTTTTTACGTTTTACGGAACCCTAAAAATGAAGTCAAAAAATATCTGGTATGCAGGGCTTACTATAAAGACATACAATTTTTAAAGGACAAAAATAATAGGTCAAAATCATTTTCCACTCGTACATTGACATAAATTTTGTAGTATCTCTTTTATATGTATATATTTTTTTTTAATTCAAGTTTAAATATAATTCTGTTGTTTTCATACATTCTGACAACGCCTCTCTACAGCTGCATTGAACTGACTAGGCCCAACTGAATAGCCGCTATTTATTTTTAAATTATTCTCTTTTATGTACTTCTTTAAAACTTGAATATAATTTAAATTTGTATAGTATAATTAAAATTTGTTGAATTTTTTAAACTATTCTTTGTATTTTGTAAATGACGCTACCAAGTGTATATCTGTTTTACCTAAGGTCTAAAATAAAGAATCTGAATCTGAAGTTTAAATTAATAAAATTGACGTAAAGTTTAGACTATGACCTAATCCCCATTAGTGCACGGACAGTCTAATAAAATTTACCAATAGGCGACAGGAAAAAGTTTTGGTCTTTTAAACTAGGTAATAATCCGTGGTAATCAAGTGCATATATAAGAAGTGTCAATCAAACCTTCAACATAAGTTAATCATTATTTACCTACCTATTTTCTCTACCATTCTATTATTATTATTTTTTAAATTAACGGCATTACGCACATGACTCCGTAAATACAGTGGTGCGCACGCGTTGGATTCGAACGAGAGACTCCGAATCAGTAGTTGCCGTTATCCCAACTAGCCGTAACACTCCCATGTAACACACTAAATTTTTCCACAGTTAGGACTCGGGGCCTTATCTCGCAAGGAGAATGCAGGCTTTAATCCACCACACTTAATCTTTCCTCATGATGTTTTCCTTCATCACTTTTTTTAAGTTAAAATCTACAGTGGTGTGTGTGGCGTGTGAGACCAGCCATAATTTATTCAATTTGATGAAATGATACATTTGTACAATTTATTCTACAATTTTTTTTTCAAATATAAACATAATCAGTGAAATTGGACAACAACAAAGGCATTTCGGTACGTTTGTATGGACCAGTGGCGTCGTTTTTTTAGCGGCCAAAGATATCTTATCACTTTATTATATCAGTGAATAACCTTGATGCTATATATTATGTGCAATCAGATTTGCTCTAAGTAATATCAGAGCTGAGTTATGGGCTATCAAAGTTATTTATTTTTTGTATTTTTGTATGGGCTTAGTGGATTCGTTTTTTTAGCGGCTAAAGATGTGTTATAGCTTTTTTGAAAAATTACTTTACATCAAGGGTATTTGTGCAATTAGATTTGCTGTAAGTTATGTCGTAGCGGAATTATTGCCTTTCAAAAGTTTTTTTGGGTAATTTAAAAAAAAACATTATAGTGACAACGGGTCTTTGGACGCTTTAGAATATGGCGATACCAGTCCATGTAAAAAAACTTTGAAAGACCATTACTCAGCTCCAATTTGACGTACATTAAATCTGATTGAACTAATACCCCTGAGGTAAGGTAATGTTTTAAAAAAGTGACAACAGATCTTTGGCCGCTGAAGGCAATGGTGCCACTAATCCGTATAAAAATACACAGAAAAACAAAAGCCAAATACCTCAGTTCCGATATGACTTACAGCAAATCTGATTCAGCAAAAAAAACGACGCCAACTTTACCCAAACCCCTTTATATAAAACGAATTTGTACTCTTGTAGGATAAAATATGTATGTATACTGAATGTAATAATTATTTTTTGTTACTTTGACTTTCACAAAGCCTTTTTACAGATGTTGTTGTAATTGACGAGACTCCTTTACAGCTGAAATTTTAATATCTACATTGTTATTTGACATTTTAAAACCAACTATTTGCATGATATAAATAGGCTTGTTGTCACTAAGAATTAATTGGATGGATTAGAGGTTCTTGCTATTGATTATCATAAAGATATTTTAAAAAATAAAACAGTTTATCAAAATAAGTAAAGATTATTAATATTTTTAGTAAAGAAAATCTGAAAAAATAGGCATTGAGTCACGTGACAGTTAACACCAATCAGAAAATGTGACGTTATTTTTATTTATTCTTCGCCATGGATACTAGTTCTTCAGCCGCTTAACTGAACTAGTTATTGTTTTACCACTATTCTTGAGGGAAAGTGACAGTTTTTTTTACATTTACATTACTAAGATTATACTGTGTCAAATACTTTCATCAAAATGATCTTCACAAAAATACATTCTTGATTTAGTGGCCATCATTCCTCCTTGCAAGCGTTTGCCACTTTTTTCGCATTTGTGGATCGTTTGGAACATAGATGAATAATTTGTTTGGCGTATTTATACTTGTGCTTGTAAACTGGGGCACTATGCAGTTCTTGTAATACGAGGGATTCAATTTAAATTAAAAACATTGACAAAGTCCTTACACAAACACATATGTTTGCCCCGGCGTGACATCATTCAAGACGCCATAACAGTCTGGAGCGTTTTTGTGCAGAAATTTGTTTGCTTTTGAAATGCAAAATACTTACATATTGTAAATGTAAGTTTTTTTCAAAAATATAGATGTTTCGGAATACTATCAACATTAAGCTAGGTATATTATTAACCAATTTTTTAAATTTAGTAAAAAAGCCTATTCCAAAACCTCTTCCATTACATTTAATAAATGTTTCATTTTACAAACGTTTCGCATGTTTTACATTTTTAAAACATAATAATAACTTATGAAATAAAAATAATTTTGTTAAATTTTGTTTGTGGACCTTTCGTTACAAAGCAGCAAAATGGTATTGTTGTAAAATCTTGTTTTTTGTGTTGTAATGAGCAATAGTTGTGGATTATTAACTCGCGAGCTCGTCTATTGATGATGATTATAACTATTATGTTTGTATTTAAATATATTTTATATACGTATTTAATGATTGACAACGTTCATAGCGCGTTGAAAACACTAGCTTTTGTCCGATCACCGAAGTTAAGCAACGGCAGGCCTAGTCAGTACTTAGATGGGTGACCGCCTGGGAACACTATGTAATGTTGGCTTTTTGCTGTAGCTATTTTTATGCAATTAATGTTCGTGTCGAATAAATCTATTTGACTTCAAATAGATGAGTGAGTAGCACTTATAATAATTAAATTAATTTATTTTTCGAGTGCCTATTGGTGATTTTGAAGTCGGTTTAATTTTGTGTATAAAATAAATGAATTAGTAATTGTATATTATTGTAATTGTATATCGTACATTCACTAAAATCATTAGACAAAAATTAGACAATCTGGCGAAAAGAAATCTCATTATGTCTGTAAGCGGTGGAAAGTTAATTATTATTTATAGGCTTTACTCATAAAATTTCGATAATGTTCTTCACAATCTGAAAAAGTGCAAAAAGATATTACAAAATATTTTTAAAAGCGCCATCATCTTCGCGCGGTAGCTTTTTGTTTCCATCAATACTAACTAATAATGTCGTCGGCTGAACGCGGTTTGCATGTGGGGGCGCTGTCTTATCGAAGTTGTAAAGAGGCGTGCCTTAAATTTGAATTTGTGAGATTCATTTATGTGTTGTCAGCACCTTAAGTTGTATTGATTCAGTAAAAAATAAATAAATAATAATGTTCTTTTATTATTTTAATAAAATAATAAGAAAGTGTTAGATATTATTTCACATTGCGCACTAAAACATTGTTAAAGATCTCATTAAATTGTTGTGTTAAGTTGTATTGATTCAGTAATTAGAATAAATAAATAATAATAATTGATTGTTTTATTATTTAATAATAAAATAATAATTACATAACCCTCAACTCACTATTGCATATAACGCCATATCTGGAAACCAAATTTTCGCGCCTGTTACTGCATTATATGGCAGAAATGGGATTTTTGTTTTTTCCGGATTTTCTTTGGAAATGTGTGACAAGGATTTTTTTAATTATTTTATGTAGTATCTTTGGGGTCAATACCATAACATCTCTTATTGCCGTCGAAAATGGAAGTCTCATGCAGTAAGGGGTAGGAGCACCTTGCATCCCACCAATA
Organism: Ectropis crepuscularia; assembly: GCA_963693475.1. Lineage (NCBI taxonomy): Eukaryota > Metazoa > Arthropoda > Insecta > Lepidoptera > Geometridae > Ectropis > Ectropis crepuscularia. The sequence goes on from OY856338.1 coordinate 41,444,818, forward strand.
TGTGCCTTGCTGAAATATCGCCTCTCTACAAGTATATCAACATTTTTCAGAGGCTTTTCCCCACCTTACCAAGTTACTCTGGTCAGGGAGGATAATTTGAAAATCATTTAGATCAAATTTTAGATCAGATCAAGGTGCGCCACTTCAGAGCTAATAGGGTACAAACTCACCTTTGGTTAACTAATAACACTCACTTTGCATTTCTAAATTGCACTTTGTAACTGTCATTTCCGTCTTGTTGTAGAAAGGTTTTTACTATGTCTCGGTCTTCTCTTTTCTTTCTCGCAGCCAACCCACCTGTATTTACTTGTGCACCTGCCATAAATTGTTTATGGAATTGAAGTCTAAATTCAAGGTCTGAAGCAATCAGTTTTTTAGTACCTTTACATAAGAAAGATAGTAAAGAAAATGTCAACAACTACAGATCAATTGTAATTCTTCCAAGTTTCTCAAAGATTTTTGAACGTTTAATCTATGACAGACTAGCTTCATTTTTAAACTTTAATAACGTTATAAACAATAATCAGTTTGGTTTTCAAAAAGGGAAAAATACATCACTAGCAATATTTAAAATGTTCAATGAAGCGTGGAAACAATTAAATTTACAAAAAACGAAATTAATAGAATTCAGAAATAATAAACGAAAAGAAATCAGCTTAAATATAATACATAACGGTGTCAACGTGGACATGGTCAATGTTGCAATTTTTTTAGGTGTGACAATAGATGCTAATCTAAATTGGAAGGCACATATATCTAAAGTAAATAATAAAATAAACAAATACATGTATTCTTTATATATTTTAACAAATGTCTCCTCTAAAATAATAGCTATCAATGCGTATTATGGATACATTTATCCTCTTTTAAGCTACGGAGTTATTTTTTGGGGTAATTCCACTGATGTAGAAACGACATTTATATTGCAAAAGAAATGTATAAGATCTATGTTCAACCTAAGTAAGACAGATACCCTCCGTAATATTTTCAAAGAGTACAAGTTTTTGACTCTTACCTGTATTTACGTTTACGAAATTTGCTTGTTCGTCAAACAAAATCGGAGTGACTTCTTTAACTCCTCATTAAGAGCTGACATTACTCGCACTAAATACAAAAATAATGTTTTTGTTCCACAAGCAAATAATTCTATGTATCATAAAAATTCGTACTTCACTGCTATCAAAATATTTAATAGTTTACCCTCAGACATCAAAAGTCTGGACAATACTCGCTTTAAGAGGAAATTAAAAAACTGGCTATTAGCGAAAGGATTTTACAACCTAAAAGAATATTTCAACCATGAAAATGATGAATATTTATTATTTTAGAATTTCATTACTCGTTCAAATTCAAATTCAAATTCAAATTCAATTTCAGTATTATATTATTATGTTACTATACAGAGGTTTATTTTTTATTTATTTTTTTGAAGGTTTTTTTTTCATATTATTTGCAACAAAAGTAAAGCTCGATTTTTTTTAAATATATTTTGTAGGCAAGCTTAATTTACTTATTTTTATTTGTAAATAAATTATCTATTTGACATGATAATGTTTGTGTTAATAATAAGTCAAGTACTATGTGACACATACCTATTGCATGCCCGTAATTTGGCACACTGTTTGTACCTATACCTAAGCTACTTTAAGATCTTTGTGAACACAGTATGGCAATAAATAAATTCTTATTCTTATTCTAGTTTCAGCCCAAAACTATTGTGATCCCTAAAGAGAGTAGAGGGATCAGCCGGATGTGCCAATCCAAACCATGACTTCAATATCTTTATGACATTGGCATCTAGCTTTGCCAGGAGGGATGTCATTTACTTGGAAAGGCCAAGTGAGACGTGATGTGAGATAGTTGGCGTATATCCATGCTTGTTTGATATTGCTGATAGGCTGTTGATCTACCTTATTGAGGTTGTTCATGAAATTTTCGACAACTAACTCTAATGATGTACGTTCTTTGTAAGCTATCTTTCTACCAAGAAATTTGAAAGGTACTGGCTCTGCAATTGAGGCAACTCTTTGGCCACTTATGGAGAGTCCCAGATCGTAAGAAGTATATTTGGTATTTCGTCTACCCAGACCTAGATAATGACATTTACTTGGTTTTGTCCTCATTCCCTCCGTCCATGTACAGAACTCATCGACATCATTCAACAATTCCTGACACTGTTTGGGATTGCGTGTACGTATTGCAAGCATAACTAACTTATTTGATTCAGTGGAATAAGTCTCTTGAATAGATTTTATTCCAATTTTTTTTTTGAATAGATTAGCGTTTGAATACAAGCTGTATTCATGAGAAGAAGTCTAATGAGAAGCGATGACATCATCGGTTATACGGAACACGCTTCGCTCAAGCTCCTGGAGCTTTTATTTTACTGAATCTAGTTTCGATGAATTTATTCAGTTGGATTGAGCAACACGTTTCTTGATTTAAACGCGTCTGTTTACAGGATTTCAAAGATGAAGACTTAGATCGCTATTTCCACATGCTGAACGACCTCAACCTTAAGACACCCATGGTGAACTGTGGACCTGACAACTGCAGGACCATCATTCATCAGGGAGATCTACGCTACAGGGACCACTTGAAAGAGGTAATTACCGGTTTGATAGATCGACGTTGTAGACGACTGTAGACGTTCAATTTTAAAAGGTGAGGTGAATTCGCACCGCCTTTGCACAAGAGTATACTCCAAATTAAACACTTATTGAAGTGAAAACTTCTTTAGGCGCGCTATAGACAGAATTTTCGTGGGCTGTGAAATGGATTCATCAATCGTCACGCTTGGATATGATAATGGATCGGATCGGATCGGATATGAAATCTTCGGGTAAACTCGGTAAAAACGGCCAGGTAGGTACACGGGTAACAGAAACAGTAAAGAGTTTCGATTACCTACCTCCAACAGCCCAGCGTTTATCTCCAGATACCAGGACCACAGAAATATAAAAGAGTTGCGTTTGCTCCTAGGTACCAGTACCAGGGCAACAGAAACAGTATAGTTGCAATATTCTGTACAATTACGTTGATATAAAACTAGATGGCGCAACCATCGATTTAGCTGGCGGTGTTGAAATTATGCGAATGTACATAGACCTACGATGGTTTAACAAATAATTTGTCCCCTGACAAGGTTATATATAAATTAGACAATTCAATTAATAGTGAAAACATTTGAGTCACACGTGTCACAGTGTGAGTTTTCAATTCTATCGGCAGTTCCTATGACTGCCAATTTTTTTACATGAAAGTTATGCATTGATCACATACAGTCTATGACTATGGCTATAGCAAAAAGTGTGCTACTTCATAGTTCTTTTGTGGCATAGTCTTATCGTAGTACTCTTTATTTGTAGCAGAAGGACTGTTTCGTGAGTCCGCTTCGAAAAACTGTAAGTGAAACACACAACAAGTACCTACACTTTCTTACTAAGGACATCTAAACTTTGGAATGCGTTACCTGAGTGGATATTTTCTTAGGGATATAATCTGGATGTGATCAGGTCTAGAGTGAATCCATTTCTTTTAGATAAACACGTTCCATCGTAGACCGCATCGTCGCTCAACATCAGTTGAGATGACGGTCAAGTGTAAACCTATAAAAGTTAAAAATAGTTTGATCATGATTTGCGTTGCTTGGCTCATCCAAAGTAACCAATCAAATAGATCTAGTACAGTAATTTTATAAAGTCCAACCTTGTGATCATGTTGAGCCTAATACACACATACCTCTTTTCTTACTTATTTTTTTTATTTATTTTTTCAGACTGAAGTCCGCGCCATATTGTTCACGGATATGTTAATCATTTGCAAGAAGCTTACTAAAGGAGGGCCTTATGCTTACAAGATGATAAGGTAAGTAACCAAGTACCTACTGTTCATATTCAAAATATACATGTAACTTTGAAATACTGTCAGTTAACAATATAACGCGTAACATTAACGTCGCGTCGTTAGATTGTAATCTTACGGTTTTTACAATGTCACGGTGCCATGTACAATATTTACAGCTTAACTTATGTACAACACTTACCACTGGTCCATCTTATATAAAAATGTAGTACCTAGGTGACCGTGCTTTGAACACTGAGTACTTATACTTAGATACAAACAAGGAGCTCCCTGTAATAGATTTTCTCAAAAAAAAGAACTTGATAAAAAAGCGGCCGTCTGGATTCGAAACGGATCTATTATTTCGTGACCGCCCAACTTCTCGCCTGAGCTATTATATTGATGCGCAACGTGGCGAAACTTACCTTCGGATTGTAATGTTAATGTAACAGTTTTTGAAGTGAAAACTTCTTTAGGCGCGCTATAGACAGAATTTTCGTGGGCTGTGAAATGGATTCATCAATCGTCACGCTCGGATATGATTAGAAATCTTCGGGTAAACTCGGTAAAAACGGCCAGATAGGTACCAGGGCAGCAGAAACAGATTACCTACCTCCAACAGCCCAGCGTTTATCTCCAGATACCAGGACAACAGAAATATAAAAGAGTTGCGTTTGCCCCTAGGTACCAGTACCAGGGCAACAGAAACAGTAAAGAGTTGCAATAGTTTGTACAACTTCGTTCCATCAGAATGTCCCTTGACACCTCCCAAGTATTTTGAAGTGAAAACTTCTTTTGGCGCGCAGGCGCGCTTTTAGACAGATGTTTCGTGGGGTGTGAATTGAATTCTAGCGTCACACTCGGGTATGATAAGAAATCTTCGGGTAAACTCGGGGCCACGGCCATTGGCCATTTAGAAATGCGTCACCCAACAGAAAATGCTGAAAGGGCGTGGCCTAACCATCACGGCATGGCCATCTAGAAATGCGTGCGCCAATGGGAAATGCTAACGCATTTCTAGATGGCCATGTCATGATGGTCAGGCCACGCCTTCCGGTACACCCGTGTAGTTTCCAAAGTAAGCTATCAAGTTCTGAGTTATAAGTTTTCACTTCTATCGGCAGTTCCTATGACTGCTAATTTTTTCATTGTCTAAAAACGCGCAAAAAACGACGTTTTGTACAAATGAAACCTTGATCAATTTATCGTGCCCGAAACCGCCTGCATACATAAATGAAAATCGTTCGAGCTGTTTCCGAGATTCAGATTCTAAACCTCTATATATACACATACTAGCGGCCCGCTCCGGCTTCGCTCGAATAATAACCTAGATATCAACTGCAGCACCATCTGCCGGGCTGATTTGTGAATCTAAACCTTCCAGGGCCCTACCCAAACGTGTACAAAAAAAATCATTCAAATCGGTCCAGCCGTTTAGGAGGAGTTCAATAACAACGAAAAGTGGCATTGATTTTTATATATTATACACACTAGCGGCCCGTTCCGGCTTCGCTCGGACATAACCTAGACACTGTGTGCAGCGCCATCTGCCGGGCTTATTTGTGAATTTAAACCATCTTCGAATACACACACAAAAAAAACATTCAAATCGGTCCCGTCGTTTAGGAGTTCACTGTCAAATGATTAAATTACTAAAATGGCTATAAAAAAACAGGGGTTGGTGATAAAAGGGTAAAAATTTAGGGTTGTATGTATTTTTTAATGCCACATTATAAAAAAATAAAAACAAAAAAATATGACCAAAAATTAAAAAAATATATGTTTGGGGTGAACAACCCCTAACACTTAGGGGTATGAAAAATAGCTAGTAGCCAATTCTCAGATTTACTGAATATGCATATAAAATTTGGTAAAAATCAGTAAAGCCGTTTCGGAGGAGTAAGGAAATAAACACTGTGACGCGAGAATTTTATATATAAGATATATAGGTACAGAAAAGCGTGTTAAAATTGCTCGTTGAATGGTATTAGATAAGATTTGAGATGTTTTCAACACGTTACAGGGAACTTAAATTATACGTAAGAACATTATAATAATAAATAAATATTGGTGGGCAATTCACACACAACACCATCTGACCCCAAACTAAGCAAAGCTTGTATGATGGCGGCCAGATAGCTGATATAATACTTATATAGTTTTAAATACATACTTATTATAAATAGAAATACCCAGACATAGTGCAAACATTTGAATTCATCACACAAATATTTGCACTGGGTGGGAATTGAACCCACGACCCTCGGCTTCGCAGGCAGAGCTACTACCAACTAAGCCACGAGGCCAGTCGAAACATTTGCTGAATTGTACTGTATTCAACATTTAAGCCCTTATATCAATCATAGCTATCTAAGTAGAAACAAAGTGTGTGAAAAAATGAGCATTTAGCAAGGTGCATATCAATTTTTTATAATTTGAAACACTTGCTATAGTTCCCACTCATAAATTATCAGCTAATATCGCGGCTGAGCACGATATGCGTCTAAATAAAGACGGCACTAACAAGAAAGCTATGACATATGTATTGGATAGATTTGTGTGATTTGTGGCAGGGTCGGCTTAAAGACCGCGCGGATGGGTTATGTGAATGTATGAAAGATACGTAAGTATAGCTCTGTAAATTAACGAATTGAGAACATAAAGGTACAAGTTCGCGCTGAGACCGCGACGCAAGACCGCGACAGGAGACCGCGACCGGAGACCGTGACAAGCACTTGACACTATCGAATTGTATGGGCGCCAGTTCGTGCCGAGACCGCGACAGGAGACCGAGACAGGTCGCGGTCGCGGTCTCGGCACGAACTGGCGCCTATACAATTCCATAGTGTCAAGTGCCTGTCGCGGTCTCCGGTCTCGGTCTCCTGTCGCGGTCTCGTGTCGCGGTCTCCGCGCGAACTTGTACCTTTAAGAGGGCAGTTCGTCCTGAGACCGCGACCGAACCAGCAGGCCTACTACAAAGTCCGATAAACGATATATCGACCAAACTTATGGACGTTTCCTACCTGGAAAGACAATCTGTCGGTTGATAAGATCGGCCGTTTCGTTCGATCCGACCCTCATCCGACCTAAGTCTATAACTTCCGACCGAGATGTTTCGATCCGAATGTTTTTCGCGGTAGGCTACAATCCGATTCAGCTGTAGGTCGGATCCGATCATTCGGAGTTTGTTTTCGTAGTAGACCTACAGATACCGGAGACCGCGACCGAACCAGATACCGGAGACCGCGACACGTGTCTCCTGCCGCGGTCTCGGCGCAAACTGGCGCCTATACAAATCCATAATGTCAAGTGCCTGTCGCGGTCTATTGTCCCGGTCTCCGGTCGCGATCTCAGCGCAAACCGCCAGCTTTACACACGACTAAAACGTGATTTAAATTATTCTTTAAGTAACTCACTCACGTTTCAGTCGCGTTACAGCATCTGTGATCACAAACAGATGTAGCGAAGCCTTTTAATACATTTTTGATATAGTAGTTAGAAGTCGATGACATTTTTCTTTCAAATAGTCTTTGTTGCATTAATAACTTTAGGTTACTACAGAAAGCGCAAGGTCATTTTTTAAATGTTAACTTATTCTAATCTTGGCCATCTTAGATTTGAGACCAATTCTCTGAATATGGTTTTAGTTGCTCAATCACGTCGTAACGTATGAACGGATCGGGCTGGAACATGGAACATATTATAGTTAGATTATAGTCTGGCAGAACACATAGGCTACATTTTTACCCCGGGGAAATAACGGGAACTGGAACTAGGCGGGTGTAGCCGCTGAGCGCTGCTAGTTCGATAATAACTAAGATCGCGAATAATGGGAGATAGGATAAACATCAGCCAATACAACAGGGTACAATCAAAACAAATAATTTTAATTCTGTCTATAGTAATAAAAAGAAAAGATTTGCATTTTTGCAACTAATAAACTCAAAAATAGGACAAGTACATGTTTTTTTCATTTTTAGATCTACATGTAACGTTATCTTTGATTAACAAATTCTAAGTTTATCGACCCGACCGAAGATGTGCGGACAACTAGTTATAGACTACAGGCTCGTGAACAAAATTTACGGGTCAAATGAACCCCAGGAGACCTATGTAGGATGATAGAAGGGTATAAATTAAAAAGATTCAGCACTATGCCGTCATTTGTAAGCTGTCCAACTGAGTACAGTTGAAGAGGGGGGGTTCCAATCCTCGATTATTTCTCCTTGTCGCATGATTTTTGTACGGCGTTGCGAAATAATGGATTAGAAGAGGTATTGAAACTGTATGGAACCAATGCCGTACATAATCAAATGACCAAATTTACTCTGTAAATCGTCGGCACATCATAAAATTTTCCGACAAACTAATAGTTAAAAATCTAAAGTTTATATTTTTTTATAGTTTCTATACCTCTTCTAATCTATTATTCCGCAACGCAGTACAAAAATCATGCGATAAGGAGAAATGATCGAGGATTAGAACCCCCCCTCTTCAACTGTACTCAGTTGGACAGCTTACAAGTGACGGCATAGTGCTGAATCTTATTACTTTATACCCTTCTATAATCCTACATAGGTCTCCTGGTGGTTCATTTGACCCGTAAATTTTGATCACGGGCCTGTAGTCTATTAATGATAAGAGCGATAAACGAAACAATCAAATAAACGGATATGAATATTACTTTATTTCATAACCGTTAAGAATAAAATTGTTTTTATTTCAGACCGAAATTTCTTCTAGAAAGAATAGTACCTTTCGCCCGCTACACCAACCGCAACAACCCGAACGATGTCAACGGCCTCATCTACGTGGTCCTGGACGAACACGGCACCGCCTACGCAGCCTTCTGCCTGTCCGAGCCGGCGAAGGACCCCAACACGCACCACACCTTGCGGGTGAGAACTTTCTACCTTATTGCTCAGCGGTGGCTGACTCCAGTGCCTAGGTATCGCACAGTTTTGTGGCTAGAGCATGACTATGCTGGAGCCAAAGCTGGGTCCGGTCTTGTAGCTCAGCTGGAAATGTCCGAACCAGCAACGCAATGCACGAGGAAGAAAACATCAATCAGAATTCTACTAATAATATTATGAACGCGCAAGTTGGTTAAGAATGTGTGTGATTTATTTTTCTTTCACAGGAAAACTTCTGAAGAGATTTGGATGAAATTTGGTAGGTACAAGTACATATTAATTTATTTCTGATTGAATCATTGTATATTACAGATATGGGAACAGAAGATCTGCGAAGCTCGTCTGTCATACGAGTTGAGCATGTGGTTCTACAGCAACCCCGTCAGAGACCTCTCGCAGGTGGAGGCTGATTACACCTCGGACTCTTTCAAGGTCAGTCATTTCAAATATTGTTTATGGTATAGAATTACGGGACGAGCAGTATAAGTGCCTGATAGTTAGCAACACGCCTACCCATAACACCATAAGGCCATGCAGCTATTGAAATAATATAGGTAAGGAGTTTTAATCATAACCTACGAGTAGCACTGCACTGCGTTCGTCACCCAGAGGTATATGATAATTTAACAATGCCCTGTAATTTCTATGGAAACATTTCGAGTGTTAAACGCGTCCGCGATCACCTTTAAAGCGTGTTCTTGAACGTTTCCACAAGTAAAACCCGCGTTTCTTCGTGAGATAAAAATACTATACAAATCGGTAAGCTGTATGTTACACTACAAGGCGCAGTTAGTGTGTAATATAAAATATAATGTCCATTAGAAAGAATTCCCGGAAGAGTGGGCTGCCGAGCGGCGCGCTCGCGAGCGCGTGGCTGCTATGCTGCACCCGAACCGCCGCCCGTCCACCGGCCAGGAGGTCACCACCATGCGCAGCGACTCCTTGGACCGTAAGTCTCATTACATAATAACTATAGAGAATTCAATTCTCTATATTTATTAATATATATTCTCTATATTCAAGTCTATGAAACAAAATATTGTATACACATATAGTATCAGCAGTACGTGTGCAACATCAGTGCTGTTTAATGCTAAAATTCCAAGTTTCCGTGGGCAGTTCCCATGACTGACATTATTTTTATTACAAAATTGCTAATATTCCAGCTGGCCGGGGCCCACCGAATCTCCGACACCATCTGCACAGAACTTCCACCGGTGGCAGCTCCAGGAATTCCAGGTTCTCTAGTTTCCATCAGTCCACCAGGTCAGTACACAACATTAATAGTAAGTATATAGTAAGTTAATCAAATATTTCAATGGTACATTTTGAGGATCTTTTAAATGTTGTACCGTGGAAACAGCACTAGGCTGAAGCCTGTGGTGCATAATCTAGTGTATTCCGCCTTCATAAAATAACATTAGTTATTTGTTAAACATGAGTGCAAAGTTGGTTTTTAACCACGTGCTTAATTTTGATGACCGAGCAAGCGAAGGATTCAATAAATTAAAATTCTGAGTGTTAACGAGGGAATCAAAAGAGAACGAGGTGAAAAATCTTTGCAATCGAGTTTAAAACGTAACTTTTCATCCCACCTCAACTAGGAAACAACTAAATGCTTTGCGGATTATTAACAGTTTTACCCAATTCTGTAGGCGTCAAATAAACTCCTTCGGCGCTAGAATTACTCATTTTAGGTTTTACACTAAACTTGTTTTTAACCTAAAGGTTTCGTGCTGAACTTGACATTATGAGTAGAATTGTATGGGCGCTAGTTCACACCCAGACCGCAACATGTGTATCGCGACACGTGTCTCGGTCTCCTGTCGCGATCTCTGCGTCAACTGACGGATATACAATTCCATAATGTCAAGTGCCTGTCGCGGTCTCCGGTTGCGGTCTCTTGTCGCGGTCTCCGCGCGAACCGTTAGCTAGGTTTTTAACAACACGACGTGAAAAGAAAAATGCGCGCAAAGCAAATTATAATTCCCGACCAAGGAGGTTCCGAGTCTGAGTTTTTAACAAATTAAAAAAGATGTACGGTCAAATCGGCACCGACTTTTGCACTCAGATATTGAAGAGCAAAAATACTGTTTCCGAGATGGGGTGGATGAAATATAATTTAATTAATGTTTTAAACTTTACTAGGTATTGTATTATGAGCATGCGTGCAAGTGTTTGCTTATGTGACGCGCACACACGCATGTTTGTGTTTGCTGTGATTATTAACTATACAGGGCTACCGGTAATCAGCCTGCATCCATTTAAGGGCATTTTCTGGACATTATAACAAACAATACTTATTCTACAACTTCTGTTAAAACTGTTGTGTTAAAACCCAAAACACTTTTTTTTTTGTTTTTATTTCCCTCTCTAGTTTTGTTTAGCTCTATTTGCGTCGGCGCTTCATTTACCCAGCGACAAAAAGTGCGAGCGGTCTTGTTACAAAGAGTCATATGTTTTTAGACCTGGCAAATACACATATTTTGTATGAGATAAAATATGTTTTTTTTAACTGTACAACAAAAGTTGACATATTTACATTTTCTTAACATGTCCTTAAAAGGTTGCATACTGATCACCAATAACCCTGTATAATCAAAAAATAGATGCTAGGCTACTTATTTATATATGTACTTATATTGTTCGGTTGATTCATTTTTCAACAGCAATACATTGCTTATGAACATTCTATATTTTGCATCATTACTAACAGGTATTTTATTAGTGTACCTTACCAGTGTTTTTCAATCCCAGTTTCTTTACTGAATAGCATTTTAACAGATAACGTAATAATTGGGATAAAAGTCATCCTGGACACGATGAACATTGTTGGATTTCTAAATAAGGGCTATGAAGTTTTGACTAACAATACCTTCCATCTTGTTCTGCTAAGGATGGAAAGCTAGGTCTACCTAGTATTGCTCTTGAAAAATGAGTAAACAGAACAATATACATATAAAAATAGCCTAGCATCTAACTTTAAGTTTAGGCGTATGATAAATATATTTTTGAACGCTCAGCTCATGCTCAGGCCGGTGCCTGAGCATGAGTGCAAAGCGCATCGCGGGTTGGTTAAATTGTAATTTTCTCCGATGCTGTTTTGAGGGATCATTTATCAATGCTCAAGCCGCAAAACGGGTTATACTATCTAGACATTGTTTGAATTTATTTTGTCATTGTAATTTTATTTTTTATGTAATAATTGAGGCAATGGTTTAACCTTTACTTATGATTTGTACCTATACTTATGATTTTATTTGTATATTATCTATAGTTATGCACTAGTAAAGTAACTTGAAACAAATATATTTTCAATTTTAATTTCATGTGTATATACTCTATGTTTATATAATATCTTATCTTATACCTTTAAACGAGCAATTCTTGTGTATATATATTATAGAATCTGAATTTTGGAAACGGCTCGAACGATTTTCATGAAATTATGTATGCAAAGGGTTTCGGGGACGATAAATCGATCTAACTAGGTTTCATTTAAAAAAACGCATATTATGCGCGTTTTTAGACAATGAAAAACTGACACATTAGACATTACAATGCGAAAATAAATTTCGCCGCGTGACGCGACAGCATAATTGGCTCAGACGGGAAGTCGGGCGTTTGTGGCGGCCACGAATTAATAGCTGCGGGTTCGAATCCAGACGGCTTCTCTTTTTTTTTCAAGTATTCTTTTTTTTAAGAAAATCTAAGAGTATCTAAGTACTTTAGTATTTTAAACGAGCAAAGCTCGGTTACCCAGGTACTTATTATCAAACTCGATCATAGATCTCGATATCGTTCAACTTAAGTATTACTACAGCTCAATTTTGTGGCGGAGACTATGTGTGTTGGGAGTTCGCCCATCAACAGTTCCCGGAAAACAAATCTAACATGCAAAAGTCTTTGGGGCTTTCTAACCATCTGTTTCGTCCTTTGGATCCGACCGTTCTCGGAAGAAACTACTTAAACTTGGTACAGTTGTTTTTCTATGGCTGGTTTAGTATCTTAGTTGCTGGTACGTCTTCCTGTGAAGCTGTAGGTCGTGGGTTCGACTTACCCAGAACAAACACAGGTCGTATCATGAATAAGTACAATTATTTGTTCTGGTTCAAACTTTTCTATGGATAAAATAAGTAAGTATTTACGATTATATAAGTAGTACCTGGATAACCGAGCTTTGCTCGGTTTCAGAAACCTTTCTTAAAAATTAAACCTTAGATCGATTTGTCGCCCCCGAACCCCATCCATACATGTTTCATGAAAATGTATGGAGCCATTTCCAAGATCCGGATTGTGTGACACTGTAAGATTGTAAAAACCGTCACATGTATTCTATCAACGTCAGATCACAAACACGTTATATTAGAATATGACGGTGTTGACCATTTTACGGTGACATATAAATACACATATTTAAAAGAGTTGCTCGTTTAAGGTTTTTTGTGTGAGAGAAATGCATTTACGCATTGCCCGACGTGGAGGGGCACGGTGGGGTATATGGCGGGATTTGATCGGTAGGGGTCAGTCACCACGGATCGTTTGTGCCCCTATCGACTAAAAGTCCAAAAGGTTCGCCATCCGTAGCTTTGCGCCAGAGTCACGGTACCGCTATCACATTCAACCGAAACTGCCACCGCCCAGTTTGCGGGGAAACAGACTCCCACATTTGACTTCAGCGATGCGACAAAAGCTAGCGGTGCGTCACCTCCTCGAGAAGTCCTATCCATAGGTGAGGTGCCGTCCTAAAACGTCTAATGCCCCAGGCGCTCCAGTAGAGACGGGACCAGAGTACCCCTCCAGGCTCGCCCCGTGTGCATTTTCGCCGCAGTGGATGAGCGAGAAGGTTCCCACTCTGACTCCTGCACCCCACACAACCTCTCACTCTCGAGCATCTAAGCATGGCTACGTTAGTCCCCAGTGAGACGTCCACCCTTACGACCGCGGCTAGGGCTAACCGCGGTTCCGCCTCTGTGGCTAAATTACGGCCCTCGTCCTTCCACTGATCTTTAATATTATCTATGACTGAGCACCCCGCAAATCAAAATGCTCGTGGAAGACAATCACCTGAAAGGGTTAGGAATTTTAGTTTGCCGATAGGAATATCAGCCGAGTAACGAGTAACCTATGCCCAAGGTGCACCACAAGGAGGTTCCTGAGCCACGCATCCCTTAAGGTATCATAGCGACGTTTTGATTTTCTTGACCATTTTCTTGAAGGTGTTCCGGAGATGAGTAGCGGCTTCGTCGAGTTTGATTGTTTGTTAGACTTTTTGTTTCAGATCTTGTAGGCATTTCTTAGTTAAAATTATAAATTCGGGGTGTGTTTATATTTATAGTAATAGTAATATTTATAATTAAATTTATTTATATATTAAAGTATAGTTATAATTTGATTTAATTATAGTTTTTAGTTAGTTATTAGATTTAGTTGCGATTTGTTGTTGATTGTTTGATTATTTGTGTTTAATAAAGTTTATTTAACGATGTCGGCAAAAAAACAGATAAATATATTACAAATATAACAACTAAACACTCATTGGCTTAAGTGGTTATTTTATACTTGGCTAAATTTAGTGACTTAATTCAGAAGCAAATTTAGAAGCAAGTTAGAAGCATCCTCGCTTCTGAATGTAGTATACTAACTTACTGAACGCTATTACACTTCACTGAATTCAGTGGGGACTAAATTCAGTCAACTGAATTTAGCTATTATTATTTTTTGTAATAAGTAAGCCTTTTTCTATTAGATTTAAACAGGATTTTAACTAAATAGTACCCTTCTAACAAAATAATAAGCCTTTAAGTTACATTTTATTAGTATTTCCTATTTAAATGTAGGTACCCTCAAATCCCATCTTTGAAGATCTCTGGAAACTTCGGCTGTCATTTTGGTAACTAAGGTCAGGCCATTTTAATAGGTTACATTTGACGTCTATCAGTTTTGCCTTCATAGTGAGGTTACCTGCTTAAAACATCGATTAAAGTGAATGAATCGATACGAACTTGAAACACATGTGAATTTTAAAAACCATTAGGCGAATCCCTGTCCCATTATTATTTTTTCTTTCGTAAATTTGATTAGCAAAATAAGACAAGTAACTATTTATCAATTCAACAAAAAAATGCATTCATTCAGTTGAACTATCAGAACTGTTATTATAGACTACAGGCCCGTGAACAAAATTTACGGGTCAAATGAACTAGCAGGAGACCTATGTAGGATGATAGACGGGTACAAAATAATAAGATTCAACATTATGCCGTCACTTGTAAGCTGTCCAACTGAGTGCAGGTGAGAATTCAAAAGTGCAAGTAGAGTGGGTACATTTTGGTCATTTGTTTCTGTACGGCATTCTTACCATTCAATAGATCCATGAAAAATAATGAGAAAACGCGTAGTGCCGTACAAAAATAGTGGTCCGCGAAGTCGGAAACATTATTGATAATCCGGAAATTTTGAGGGAAAATTTGGTAATTTGATACAGTATGGCATCGATTCCATACAGTTGCAATACTTCTTCTAACCCATTATTCCGCAACGTCGTACAAAAATAATGGTCCAAGAGGAAATGATCTGGGGTTCAACTTCCTCTTTTCAGTGATTCGGAGGGGTGATTTGAAAAAGTACGGCATCGGTTCCAAATGATTATCTAGCACTCAAACGAACAATTAAAAATAATGCCGTCTAAAAATTACTGTTCATTTGAATGTTTATCGATAATTACCTTAATTTCATCGTATACTTCATTTATAGTATAATAAGTGTGTATATAGTATAATAAGTGGTTTACAACAACCAATCTACTTGACCCCTAAAATTGCTAGTGACGAGGTATGTTGCGGTTCTACTTATTTTGGTTGCTGACAACGAATGGCATAAACGTCCGGCGTCCACCGCTTCCTACAATCGACTAAAACGGAAAAAGTGAGCTCACTCTTCCCAGCGATAACATAATTCCGTGCGCCTGAAGTTTGGAAGGGCACATCCATTGATTTACATCGATGCCTAAAACTGTTTTGGACGTGGTGGATATCTTACTCCCAGTGTCTACCTCAAATTAAACATTTACATATATTTTCAACCTTCAGCTCCGTGTGATAGAGATCGTCCTTATGGTTCGCCGCTGTCACCGAGGAATGAAATACTCCATCGCTACCATCGCTTTCGCTGTCGCTTTGCTCGTAAAAAATGTGAAAATGGCTGTTTTATTGTAGTTCGTCGTAGTGTCTTCGGTGTTTTACACGTGTTTGAACTCTTGCGGGCCAAATGTCTATTTTGACCGCAGTTATTCCCCGAATAAAACCGACACCTGTGTGGTGCGTGGTTATCCTTTCCACAGCGCCATCATCATGCAGTGGGAGCGCGCCACCCGGCGCAGCCCGTCGCCGGCGCCGCCGCCGCCGCCGCCGCCGCCGTCGCCGGAGCCGAGCCGGCGCAGCCCCGTCCCCGCCGCGCGCCGGCCGAGCCCGCCGAGCCCACAGCCTCGCCGCTGGCGCCGCCCGCGGCCCGGCTCTCCGCGACCCGCTCGACAGCATCTATCACTAGCGCCAGCTCCAGGGCCTTCTAATATCCCGAAGTAGGTCCAGTGAACAGGCCTGATCGCACCTCCTCGCTGCGCAAACCCGACACAAATTGGTCTTTCAAGAACTACTGCAGCGCTGCCGCAAAGTTACAGGTCGCAAGGTGTCTGGGGACCTGTAGGAACGTGCCGAAATGTTCACTCTCCGCCTGCCGACGTTGTCGAAATATATGAGGTTTGGCTATTTCGGATCGTTTCGTTTCTAGGTGTTCTCGAACTACTGTACCAGTTCCTCGAACCATTTCTCTACTGGGTACTGGTTTGGTGAACAATATCGCTTGTCAGGTCGTACGTTATCAAGGTGTCAAAATGTTTTAATGTTATTTTTAATCAATGTTTTTCGTAATGTTTTTTGGTATGATAAAGTGTTTTGTTTTGTATTGTATTGTATTGTACGTGGCAGGCCCGACATGAGTCACCAACGAGGCGACTCGCAGTTCCTTCTTGTATCTTGTATCTCATTTAGTAGAATGAGCTGTTCCACGAGCCACACATACGCGCCCCAGTTCCCGCGACCGTACCTAAATATCAAACTTGTTGAACTTCCCGAAAGACGTCACTGACAATTCACCCAGTGCAAATATTTGTGTGATGAATTCAAATATTTGTACTGTGTCTGGGTGTTTCGTGTTTCTATGTGAAATAAGTATGTATATAAAATATAGTTTTAAATACAGTATTATATCAGTCATCTGGCCGCCATAGTTGTAGTTTTAGTTTTAGCAAGCTTGGCTTAGCTTGGGGTCAGATGGTGTCCACCAATATTTATTTATTTATTGAATTTCAACACAAAAAACCGAATGAACTGCGCCCTACGAAAGTAAATGAATAAAACACCATTACTGTTGGCAAAATGTTTAGATAAATGTCTACAATGCGAAAAAAAGTTTCACCTTTACCGTGTTTTAATAAAACCACATAATACTTTTTGTTCTTGTAGAATTATATTTTGGGAAAGGCCAATTTCAGGAAAATAAAGGAGTTTTGTAACTTCAGGAAAATTACATCCGTCAAATAAGGCAGAGCTAATGAAAATTTCTAAAATCACGCTTGTGATAAAATATTGTTTTTAAGAAGAAGTAATTATATTGCGTCTATCAGAATGACGAATTAACCCTTAAAGTCATTCTGTCTTTTAAACTATTACACATACTATTTAAAAAAAGTATTGTTTCAAAATTGGACTCTTTTTCAAGATATTTTCATTGAAACTGATAACAAGTATCCGGGTTTATCTAAATGAAAAAAGTAAAAAATAAAGTTTTACAACAGAGATACTATTGGCAACTTTTTGATACTACGAGTAAAGCTCCGAGATGGTCAAGGTAAACTATTCGCATTTCATTACTCAAAATAAATAGCATTTTACAAATAAGTCATTATTATGTATTTGCACGAAAAATGCTATAGAGATCGATATTTTGACATGTTTTTTCATTTTATTTGAGTGTACATTGCTACAATTCGTCAAAATTAGAGTTTTTCTGTTTTGTATAGAATATAATATACATACTACATTTTTGGGTGGTTTACGTGTTTTTACTATTTGTGGGAGAATTTGGTGCAATTATCTAACAAATTTACTGTTTCCCTAATTTAAACTTATGATTACGCTTGTGCACTAATATTTGCTTTTTGATATAATTTTGTCTGCATTCATGATATGTTTGTTTCAGAAATATACTGATTTCAGCGTTTGGCAAATTCTATCGTTCGTGCCAGAAGAAAATAGCATAAGGATGCTTTTGTATCGAAGTATGACATTTAAAATATGGGGTTGTTAAAAAAAATGCCTGTGCAAAACAAAGTATCTGCAGCAGCAAGGCCCACTGGTGATGTGAGGTTACGAGCATTTTGATAATTAGCCTCAACTAGCAAGCTACCAGCAACAGACACTGCAAAGGCGGAAAAGCAAGTACTCATTGCATTACGTACAAAATACTTTTAATTTTGGTCTATTTTAAGAGCAGAGATTGTTTTTTGTCTTATGCCCAATATTTTTCGGCATAAATAGCAAAGTCTATTTTGATATATACATTATGTTGAGTGAGTAGTACTGTATAGTATACGTGTATGTTTTTAAAACGGTTACTTATGTTGAGATTTTTATTTTTATATTTCCTGTGCCTTGGAGTCCCAATAAAGGAATTCCGATATTTTTTTGTTTTATTTAACTTAAAACTGGTTTGTGACTTTAAGGGTTAATAATAATGTTTTTAGTAATGACCTCAAGAACATAAGAATGAAAAAAAAAGTTTCATAGGACGCCAGGCAGGAACGAAGTTCCTTCGGATGTGATGGAAGCAACACATTTTGCAAACAAAATGGCCGGTACGAGCATCTGAAAAATAAAGACGGCAACACTAGTCACGCGTCACTTCCGTTTTGAACTTCTACATACATAAGTTTCTTACGGTTTTAGTCTCACATTTTTTGACGTGACAACGTCTTATAATTCGATGAAGCCGGCTGCACGCACGAAAAAACATGACGTCATGCGCCGTTACCGCCGTTACCTCGCCGCATGACGTCATGCGGCGTTACCTCGCTCTAAGGCGTAGTTGAAGTTGTCACGTTCAACTATCGTCAGTAAACCGACTTTACAGACAACCATTTTTTTCAGTTCATTCGCGCAGCAGAATCCCCGTCTCGTTCAAGGCTGCCATAAGGAACTTCGTTCCAAAATATAATATAATATATTATTATGGAACGAAGTAACAATATGAGTATTTTTCAAACTACTGATTGTATAGTGAAACTTTACTTAACTTTTGGGACATAGCTGAGGACATAGAACGAAATAGTTTTCGTCTTCCATTAAATAATAAATAAATATTGGTGGACAATTCACACACAACACCAGCTGACCCCAAACTAAGCAAAGCTTGTATGATGGCTTGCCCAACTCTTTCTTGTATAAGAAAGAGTTGTCAGTAAAAAAAAGGTTGCCTTCCATTGCCGGCGAGTTTTGCGGACCGAGCTAGGCGGGAAATGGGATGAGAAACCAAAGTGGAAGCATTTCCAACAAAATTAAAATTTTAAATCAAGCGGAGTCCCTTTCACTCTTTGACCTCTTTTGTAACTCTTTGTACTCTTTTGTAACTCTTTGTACTCTTTTGTAACTCTTTGTACTCTTTTGCTCCGTTCAGTCTGCTCATTCTCAGGAAGCAATGCTATCAAAATGTGAATTTCGAATCGAACGAAGTCCGCTCCGCTCGCAGTGCATGGCGGCCATTTTAAACTAGATTCTAAAATAACGAAATAAACATCTGTTTTATCAAATTTGTAATTAGGATTAGGAGATTGGACTATCGAAAAAAAAGTAGGTAGTAGAGAGACGTAGGTACTTCTTAGCATTCCATGGATTCACCGTGCGGGTGCCGGGTCCATCGTGTGGCAGAGAGAGAAATCTGGGGTAGACCCCGAGACTTGTGACTTGTGGTAATAGTAACGCGTAGTTTACGTAAACCTTTTCTATATTTAAATTAATTTGGTATTGAAACGATTTTTTTACTTTCTTTTTATAACGGGCAAAGCCTTTTTTATTAACAAAACTGAACTACAAAGAGAACTAAATCAAAATTAAATTACATTTATATGCAATTTGTTTAACTATAATATATAAAGATGTAAATCTTGTTGCAGCTCTCGAAACTCGCGCCTATCAAGTTTCCAACAGTCTACAAGGTCAGTAATCTTGTTCATTGCTTCAGTAACATTGAATATGGTTAATTTTGATTGGCTAGATTTTGGGTAACAATACGACTTTTACAGTGATTGGTTCCTTATGACCAATCAGCGTGTTCATTTTCGCAACCTTACAAATGCGGTCAGCGTTTTTGCAAAAATCCTACCTTTTCTAGTAGGATTGCAAAATGTGAAAGTATTTGTCAAATTATCCGTGTTTTCGCGAAATTACTAAGATTTTTGCAAAAAATCGGTTTATCAAATCATACTACTATATAGTTAATTTTATAGTGTATGTGGATTCAGCCTTTTGTTCTGCATTCTGTAACAGCGCGGCGTCGTACGATGAACCTCCCAACGTTCTGAAATACCTCTACCAAGCCGGCAGCTCTGTGGAACACCTCATACCGCCGCAAAATCCCGACGACGGTTCGTATGATTCATTATCTTATCTTCTTAATATATATAAATCTCCTGTCACGATGTTTGTCCGCGATGGATTCCTAAACTACTTCACCGATTTTAAATTAAATTGGCACACCGTGAGCAGTCTGGTCCAACTTGAGAGATACGATAGTTTTTATTTCGATTAATAGTCTTTAAATGACAATATCCGAGCGCAGCCGGAATAGGCCGCTAGTTAAATAATAAAAATTACTAACGTAGATTGTTGTAACTGATAGTAAGTTTCATAAGTTTCGAGAAAAGATGGCGCCTCGATAGGCTACATAGATTAATTGCTCAACCCAAACAAAGTTGGAATGGGCCTCTATTAATAAATGAAATGAGAGATAGATAGATATATAGACCAACTGTTGATTGCACTTAATTAGAAAACAGAACAGCAAAATATATAAAATCTTAATTATAAAGCAGCAATGGGCGACCTTATCACTAAGAGCGCTCTCTTCCAGGCAACCGCAGGATGGGAAAAACGAAAGTGTAATACTGCATCAGGGATATGTGTGGAAATCGTTAAAGTCCACTATTATACCCCTTCTCTATTTACAGACTTCAAGAAAGTTTTTAATTCGTCAGAATCGTTTTACCGTATTATTTCGTATTGTTTATTACGTAACCTTAATATTATCAATTATTGTGGTGGTAAGATTCTTTCTAGAATCCAACTGGGGAAGTACCACACTGGTTCCAGTCATTCTACCGTCAAGCATTAATGTGCAAATATCACTGTGTTCCGTTTTGAAGAGCAACGTTTCTAGTGAAATTACGAGTACATTCTATAGAGATAATTAATCTTATATGTATAGGTGACGAGCGCAGTAATGTCCTAGGAACGATTTGGACTCCTCAAGTCCCAATAGCTAGCTCTGTGACACTGTTAAAAAAATATTGTTTGAAAAGTTTACTTAAAAATTGAATAGTAATTATAGTTTTTTGTTAACAGTTGCTCGTTCTATCACCGTCAACGTGGTCAGCGAGAGCGAATGTGAGACCGTAGTTCCTTCCCGCCAGTCAAGTGTGAGTATTAACTATTAAGGTAGTTGCAAGACGAGCCGCAGCCGCAAACTGCAGCGGCAGGCTGCAAGCGTGCACAAAACCACGAATTCACATCGCATCGCAAATATCTGCGAATTCGCAAGAATTTCCGATTTCCGATTCGCATCGCGCATTCCTGTGATATTGCGTCATACTTGGTGACACCATTTCAGTCAGCTCTGAGACAGAAGAAGAGAAAGACGCTCCTAAAATTAAGATATGTTCATTCTAAAATAATCAATTAAATATCTTCTTCTGTTCTCAACCCGTAATACTTGCGAGTAAAATAGTTCCCATCAGCGTTCATAATCGTAATAAATGGATGAACCCAAAATCTTTTTCTTTCATATCTATTTAACAATAACAGCAGTGCAACAATATTTTTGCGATCCATGTTACGCTTCCTAAAAACACGTCCAACACGGCTGACTACCGTTGAAGGTATGGTTACCCTAACTAACGGTTTGCCGTACGAAATCGCACGGCAACAATTCGCATCGCAAGTTCCTGCGATGCGGCGTCGTATCGCATCGCATCGCAGTTTTGTGTGGGAGTCCTAAGAGTATGAAATTGATTCCAAGCGCGGCGATACTGTGGCGAGCGACCGCGGCCTGCAGCGAGCGCTGACTTGGGAACTGGGACCACGGGGTCTACCGCCTCATTATAAATAAGTACTTTTTCATATTTTATCGTTTGTGAAGCAATAAAAAAATACGTGCCCAATATTTTTGTAATGGTAGGATTATTTGAAGGGTCCGTCTGGGGAGGTACCACACCTTTGCCAGTTATTCTACCGTCAAGCAGTAATGTGCAAACATTGTTGTGTTCCAATTTGAAGGGCAATCTTTTCAGTGAAATTACAGGGCACAGAGAGAAAAGATCTTATATCTCTGGGTGACGAGCGCAGTGCAGTGTTAGGTAATGATTTGGACTCTTCATGTTCCAATACCTGCGTGTCACTGTGCTGTTATGTGGCAGGCATGTTGCTTACCATCAGGCACATGTCCTGCTCTCGTCAGGCTGCTCAGGTCTCGTCACTCTTTACTTTAAAAAAATAAAAAATCTACAATACCATACAAAAACACTTTATTGGCACTACAAACAAAGTTGACAATAAGTAACACAACATATAATAACACAATATAAAGGGCACAAAAGGCGATCTTATCGATAAAAGCGATCTCTTCGAGATAACCTTTGTTTCGTTAGGAAACTATATTTGTAAGATTATGGGCAGTGGTGCGACTTACAATAAAAATAAACACGCGTATTAATTATAAATATAAATGATATAGACATAAAAAATATTAACAAATCATAAATCTATAATAAAGAATAAATAATAAAAAATCTATCAGTTGATAAAAATTGAAATAATCAAAAATTATTTTAAAAAAACTGACTAACGAACTAATTAGCTTTTATTTTGTCATCGTGGCTATTATTGTTGTAATAAATAAATGTTTGATTTGCAGCCTCCAGTGGTGGTCCTGCAGCAGTCGTCTCCGAGGCACAGCCCCAGCCCCCGCAGTGCTAGCGCCAGCGGCAGCCAGAACACTCTGCGCGTGTCTCCGCAGCACTCCATCACCCTGGTCCACAGCCTGCCGGACCTGAGCGTCGAGCAGCTCCACCTTAAACCTTCGCTGTGAGTATTGCCGCTAACAGACTATCCTGACCATCTCTACACACCATACTGGCACTGCGGTACACACCTTACCAGAAATTTATCTTTGTAAGTATCACCACTAACAGACCAACACTAATTACCTCTGGCCCACACTATCACTGTGATACTAACTTTCTGGAACATAGTATTGATCAGATCCACCAAAAACTCTGTCCGTGAGTATTGCCACTAGCAGCGAATCCTGAATATCTTTCCAACCCACAATGTCTCTGTGGATTTAGCTTTTGAGAACACAGAATTGAACAGAATCACCAAAAACCCTGTTCACCTGTATTGCAAACCAAATACCAACCTGAATATCTCTTCGGACTCCATTATCACTGTGATACTAGTTTTCCAGAATAAAGTATGAGTATTCTTTGTTGAATAATGATCAGAAAGCGCGCATTGTTGCATCCGGCCGACCGCGGGACCGAGAGGTCTATGTAGGGACCGGGGTCTATTTAGATTTTACGTACCTATGTTGAACCCTTAGTAAGAAATCCCATGTGACAATATTATGTCATAAATTTTCGAAGTTTTTTGTCTGAACAATGCAGGGATTGCATCCGAAATCATACTGTTCCCTACAGTAGAGAACAGTATGATTTCGGATGGTATTTGGATTAAGATGGTAATCTTAAATATACATTTTGTTCGGGATTGTTGTTGTTTTTAACCGTTTTCTAAACTCGTGACTCAAAACATTTTAATGTCTGTCAAATGATGTAAAACGTAGAACGTTCCTGTTTTAAGTCTATGACGTAGACGTGAAGTCTATGGATTGAAATCCAAGTTCAAGCGACACCAAGCCCAAACTTGTACAAAAGTATAAGTGGTTAAACAGCTGTATTATACAACTCAAGTTATGCTCATATATCGTATCACGTACAAATAACTTAAATTTACTGGACTAAGAGATAAAAAACCTTACATCTCCGGGTCTCTTGGGCAAAATCAACTGACCAAACTAAAGACCGATAGTGGTAACGTCTGATAATTCTGTGAACAGTTTTATATACCTCCACGCAAGCACCTGCCGTTAGCATGGCTAAAGACCCGAGAGCCAAGGTGACCCGACACTTTACCCAAGATATCCCGAAAGTCAGCCGGTATGAGATTGGGATGGCCCTCCAACAATTTTAAAACAACAAGACACCTGGTGACGACGGAACTACGACTGAACTTCTGAGAGCGGGTGGAAAACTGTTACTTAAAATCCTCTAGAAGTGGTTCAGTTGGTTCAGGTTGGAGTATGCATACTCCTCGGATTTCTGTCGATGTATAATCATGAACATCGCTCAAAATTGTTCAGATAAATGTTTACCTAGGGCAGACGCTCGAACTAGGTAGATGTAGCTTTGAGAATGAGATCATGAAAAAAATCCAGTTGGGCTGGGCAGCATTTGGTAAACTTCGTTTTTTTTTTTTTTTTTTTTTTTAACTTTTATAGGCTTACACTTGACCGCCATCTCGCCTGATGTTAAGCGACGATGCGGTCTACGATGGAGCGTGTTTACCTAGAAGAAACCGATTCACTCTCGACTTGAAGACACAAAGATTGTAACCAACAGGGAAAACCCACTCAGGCAACGCATTCCACAGCCTAGACGTTCTTATCACAAAAGTAGAGTCAAATCTCTTCGTTCGCGTCTTTGGAACATCCACCATGAAACGATGTCGCTTTCTCGAGCTACGAGCATTCCGATAGAAAAAAGGGCAAGGTGGTATTAGATCATGTAAATCAGTCGCACACTCTCCGAAGTGTATCCGATAAAAAACCGAAAGACTAGCAACTTTTCGGCGATGTTCAAGACTTTGTAGTCTTTTTCGCACAAGAGTGTCGTTGCCTATGAGCCTTTTGGCACGTCTCTCGATCGATTCCAAGGCCTCCAGCTGATACTTAGCCGAACCATCCCAAAGATGCGAACAGTACTCCATACAAGAACGAATTTGAGCTTGATATAACGTGAGCAACTGCTCAGACTTGAAGTACTTTCGCACCTTGGAGAGGACACCTAGCTTTTTGGCAGCTAATTTAGCCTTAGACTCGATATAAGAACCAAAGTTGAGCGTAGATGTTAATGTAACGCCCAAAAGCTCAAGACGGTCAGAAATCGGCACGGATACACCTCTAAAAGTTGGAGTCAGTTGGAATGGACTCCTTTTAGCGGAGAACAGACACGCCTGCGTCTTACTCTTGTTGAACTTGACCAGATTGGCATCGCCCCATGTAGACACCGCCTCAAGGGTCAAGCTCAAACGCTCGATCAGACTCTCTCTTAGTACCTGAGTTTGCTGCCCACTGGCTCTCGCACTAGATATGTAACTCTCTACAACGGTGCTATCATCTGCGTACCCAAAGATACCGGGCTTCAACAGATCGTTGATATGTAGCAGGAAAAGCGTCGCAGAGAGTACCGACCCTTGAGGGACTCCGGCATTGATAGCCATTTGATCCGACGAGCAGCCATCAATGACGACTCGTAAGGATCGATCCCTCAAAAAGTCCGATATCCACGCAATAAACCCAGGACGCAAACCATAACCAGAAAGCTTGCTTATAAGGCCATCATGCCAAACCCTGTCAAAAGCCTTCGAAATATCCAGGGAGACTGCAAGTGCTTCCCCGTGCTTCTCGATAGCTTCACTCCAGATGTGAGTGACGTACGCTAGAATATCCCCGGTGGACCGGTTTCGGCGAAACCCGTATTGCCGGTCACTGAGGAGGTCGTTTGATTCTAGGTACGTCAGAAGCCTGTGGTTTAAGACACGTTCCATAGTCTTGCAGAGTATGGACGTGACTGAGATGGGCCTGTAGTTGGCAGGGTCAGCACGACTACCCTTTTTGGGCACTGGTTGCACATTGGCAAGCTTCCAAGACTTTGGTACCAATCCAGTTTCGAGAGAGAGTCTAAATAGACGTGTCAGTATCGGGGACAACTCAGGCGCACATGCCTTCAACACTAGAGCAGGAATACCATCTGGGCCACTGGCTTTATTCACGTCCAGACTGCGTAGCACTTTGCGAACCTCAATTTGACGAATGTGTACCTCTGACATGAGAGTCGGACAGCCAGGTGGAGTAGGAGGTGTCGCGCTACCAGCATCTAGACGCGAAGATTCCGCAAACTGAGATGCAAACAAGTTTGCTTTCTCCATTGCGGTGTGAGCCAGTGTCCCATCAGGTTTCAGCATTGGAGGTAGTGAGGGGCGGCAGAAGTTCGATTCGACCGATTTAGCTAGGGACCAAAACGCTTTGCTACCTGCAGGGTACGAAGCTAGTTTGTTCCCTATTCGACTAATGTGGTCAAAACGAGCCCTCTGAAGAACCTTTTTGCTTGCCTTAGCAGCCTTGTTGAACGCTTTCTTCTTCTGGTGTATGTCCCTTGCCTTACGCTGTCGAGCATCAACCCAGGCTAGGTAGGCCTCATGTTTAAATGCTTCAGCACTTTTACATTGAGGACCAAACCAAGGGCGAGCTTTGCTGGATAATGGAACGTCGGAGTATGGAATGAAATATTCCATAGCCGTTCGTATTACATTAGTCACAGCATCCGCGCAGACTGAAGGATCACCAGAAGTGAAGCACAATGACTGCCATGGGTAAGATGCAAAGAAAGAGCGCATCTCGTCCCAATCTGCTGACTTGTATCGCCACATCCGCCGGTTGCCTCTGGGGCTGGGATCAGGCGGATGGTAGACGGATACTGACTTCACCAGACAGTGGTCGGAGCTGCCTAACGGCGAAGATACCGCCACGGAATAACGGTCTGGATCGGTTGTCAGCAGAAGGTCTAAGCATTAAGGTGTATGCGACTCAACGTCGGGTACTCTTGTGGCCTCTTGGACCAGCTGGGTTAGGTCTAACGATAAAGCTAGCTTTCTCGTTTCCTGCCCAGCGTGGTCAGTGTCCCGGTATGGGAACAGCCATTCCTTATGATGGCCGTTGAAATCCCCCAGTAACACTAATTGGGCCGAAGGGTATTTCTGTTGAGCCGCGTCCGCCGCCTCACTTAAATATTCCGTGAGCCTAGTCGTCTCCTGGTCTCCGCTGTGCGACCGATACACACAGGCATAGACAATTTTGTCTATGCCTGTGTCTAGTAGTACCCAAATAACTGAAAATCTAGTATCCTCAAGGTTACGGAGACGCCGACAGCAGATGTCGTCACGGGCGTACAGGCACACACCAGCACGAGGTCGAAATTTGTGCTCTAAGGTATAACCTGGGTATGTGAGGTACGCCACGTCCGACGGACAACCTATCTGCGTCTCCGTTAGGAACAAAAGTGACGGCTGTTCAGTCTCAAGATGGTGATGGACTGCCGTGAGATTGGAGTGCAATCCTCTGATATTAGTAAGGTGCACTTTGATGGTCAAGGAGTGCAGCCGCTTTAATCCTTTGTTTCCTTTTTTAACTTTTTGCATAATTTTTTTGAGAGAAGATCGGTGGAAAAACGGAAGTAGAACGAGGCAGCATAACACTTACCAATGGTCACAACACACAACACAAATACATGTATGGAAAACTAGTCTGGAGACTGCGGGGACGCCCGAGCCCCCCCGGAGATGTCTATCTGGCCTTGACTTCCGGTCGCCAACCGGCAGGATAGCGCATCCCGGGATTTTTCGCTAGATGGCGGGGCAGCCTTTCATGAGTGGCTAGCTCACTACTTGGGCCCCCAACTATCTGCGGTCGGTCGCGGCAACCGTGCCTCGGATCCCGCTACCCTCCAAGACTAGCCTTCCCATGCAATGTATCAGTGTGTGACAATCTGGTCTCGTAGTTATGCTGCAACTGTTCTGACCCGTTTTCCCTTTATGGCGTCACCAGACAACATGCCGGAACACGGCTGGGCCGCTTGGCGGCACGACTTTGTCTGGTACCCACCAGGTCACCAGCCACGGCCGAAGCCTACCACCGGTATTTTTGTCACCTGATTGGCACCACCACTTCGTCAAGTCTTCTCGTCACCCATCCCACAAAGTCTCAAAACAAAAGTGTACAACCAGTGCGTCCTACCCGTTATGACCTGCGGCGCTGAAACGTGGACACTGACACTCAAAATGCTCCGGAAGCGCGAAGTCGCGCAGCGAGCTATGGAACGAGCTTGGGATTTCTCTGAGCAATTTCATCCGCAATGAAGTAATTTGTCAGATAACTATAGTCACCGACATAGCTTAGCGTATTAGCAAACTGAAGTGGCAATGGGCCGGTCACATATGTCGCAGACAATAACTGTTGAGGTTCTGGAGTGGAGACCGCGAATCGGTAAAAGTAGTGTAGGACGCCCTGAGACTAGACGGAGTGACCATATACGAAAGACGGCTGGTGGTGGTTCGAAACGTAAGACTGAGGATCGGGTTGAGTGGCGTATTATAGGAGAGGCCTATATCCAGCAACGGACGAACACGGGCAGATGATGATGATGATAAGAATAATTAAGAATAATTTTATTTTCCATCACAAGGTTAAACACGTTAACAGAATTAAAAATTAATGAACGGTACCAGATGATGCGTGAAAGGTTTTAAATTTTTCTGATAAATGGAAGTTTTACTGTCGTTCCCACATCATTTCATAGAACACGAAGACATTATTATCGACTACCTTTAGAAAACCATTTTTTTGAACAGAATCAACACATTGAATGCGCACAGGTCGAAGTTCTGGTCGTTTGCCCGTGCGCGGATTGATTTTGCTTAAAATCATCTTATTGTGGCACAATTCAGAAGTAAAACGTTACATCTCTTGGGCATAAGTACTCGATGACTGGAAAGGATATGGCATCAATATCAACAGCGAATGCATTACTCACCTTCGGTTTGCCGACGACACAGTGATTATGGCGGAGTCGCAAGAAGACCTCGGTGCTATGATCAGGGACCTCAGTAGGGTATCCCAACACCCTACCTACACCACCTCAGTAACCCTACTACCGGTTATTGTTGGGAATGCCACACTCGAAATTGACGAATATGTCTACCTGGCTCAAAACATCCAATTAGGTTAGATACAACTTCGACAAAGAGGTCCAGCAAAGGATCCAAGCTTTCGGAAAACTACGGCACATAGTTCAAAATACCACAATGCCTGAAGACGAAAGTCTTCAATCAGTGCGTGTTGCCAGTGATGGCTTATGAAACTGAAACGTGGTCCATAACTGTGGGCCTCATAACAAAGCTCAAACTCGCATAGCGAGCTATGGAGAGAGCTATGATCGGAGAGTCTTTGCGTGATAGAATCCGAAATGAGGATATTAGCAAAATAACGAAAGTAGCTGTATGTATCACAGAGTAAGCAAACCGATGTGGCAATGGGCAGGCCACATCGCTCGTAGAACCGGCACCCGATGGGGAAGAAAGGTTCTCGAGTGGCGACGACGAGCCGGAAGACACAGTGTTGGACGGCCTCCCACTATATTGGCAGATGTCAACTCAAAAGGCGCTATAAACCGCTGGTTGCAGGTTGCGCAGGACCGTTCGTTGTGGAAATCTAGGGAGGAGGCCTATGTTCAGCAGTGGATTTCATGTGGCTGATGATTATGATCGTGATGATGGGTGACGAGCGCAATGCGGGGCTAGGTAATGATTTGGACTCTTCAAATTCCAATAGCTGCGTGTCACTGTGCTGTTATGGGGTATGTTGCTTACCATCAGAAATATATCCTGCTCGTTTTGTCACAATACGCATTAAATACCCATTTATAGCAATGAAAGGTAGAAAAACAAAATTACTTTAATAGTAGGTAATAATTTAATTTTCTTCGAAAAAAACAATAACAGACTGCAATTTTAAATTAAACACTCGATAAAGTTTTATATTCGTTGTGAAATCTGAGATAACGTCATTCAGATATACATAATTTCACAGATTAGCAAATTTAAGATTTTTGTTGATATTTGAAAAACCATACACCGATTTCGATAAAATGTAGGTATCTGGGATCACCTCTGAACTATGATCTAACTAAGAAAAAATAATCATGAAAATCGATTCCCGATTGACCGAGATATTTCGTAACATACCTACAAAAAAACATGCAACCGAATTAAAAAACCTCCTCCTTGTTTGAAGTCGGTTAAAAACAGCGTAATGATAATATAATATATGAACTCATAATAAAAATGTAATTCCGCAGCGCACCGATCCAGCAGTCAGCTTCAGAGAAACTGTACCAATCCCATCAGGAATTACTTCAAAGGAATAGACTTGCTGCATCCCAGCATCATCAGTACTTGAGTCCAGACCACCGCGGCACCAGCTACCCACCTCCCAGCCCCACCAGGTAACGGATTAGCACTGTTTATTAATGGCGAATAAATTAATCTATTTTTCTTCATAATAAAAAGTGTTTCATCCTTCTAGGGGGTCCCTGAAACGGGGCCTGGCGTTCTCTTACTCCTTCAAGAATCCACCGCTCTCTAAGATGGGGCACGTCCACAGCCAGTCACAGGTTCACATAGACCAGTCACAACCGTCGACCAGCCACGCCAAGGTATGGATATATTTTGATTTGTATTTAACTATTGAACTATTTTATTTATATAAACTTTTATTTATATAACTCTGTGTAGATAATACAGAGTCAATTCATTATTATTCAAACGACCAACGACAACGTCAACGAACGAATGTGCGTATACAGCTGTGCTCGTGTGTCAACCCATTCCTAAACCGTATTCCAAACAAATGAACAATGTAAGTCAAAACATTACTGTATACATTTTGGATATTTGTTCAAACGTTTGTTCATAAAGACAAAATGGAGTTTAATTTGTTTGTAATACGGTAGTCTTACGGTGATCATTAAAACATTTGTCAAGTAATAGCTTGGTGACGGTTACTTTATGTTGTTATCGTGTGTATATGTATGTGGTATGTTTGTATCGTGTGTGATTTAATGTTGTTTGTAGGTACCTGTAACCCAAATATCGCAGGAACTTTTGCCAAGCAGCAGCACCGATAGGGGAGACAAAAAGAAACTGCTGGGCAGGTAAGATCCCGCCACGGTCTGTATACTGCATCAGCTTTTATATGTGTTGTAACCATAATGGGAATATAGGACGTTTGCATTTTGTTTCTAACAGTGTTTCTTTGGTTTTGAAAGATTGTATCACTAGGTAGCAATCTTATCCGGGCAAACACATAGTGATACTAAGCCATCCTACCAATATTGTAAATGTGAAAGTTTTAATCACGTCGTCAGAACTGTGGAAATTTCAAGGTACAAGTGGAAATTTGTAACTCATATAGATTATAGTCTGGAATGACTTGGGCTACTTTTCATCCCGAAAAACTATCATTCTAAGTCCTATGACTATCCTAGACTAAGTCTCGGGCTGATACTAGTACTAAATCATCGCGATGTAGTACTTGGTTACGCTGACAGCTTACCACACACAGTCTTTGGACAATTAACTCTTTGTAAACTCAGCACCACAAATCAACTTTACACTTTGAAACGTAATTGAGAAAGTGCGAATAAAAATATTGCGCACTAAGTAAAAACCACAAAATTATTACATCATTCTATATTTATATCAGTCTCTTAAATTTCCACCCACCACGTTCGCGGGCGATATAGTCTAGTCAACAAGTTCAAAAACGTGTTAAATAGATAGAACATATCCTAGAAACATATGCGATACCTCATTCGATGCTGAGCTCGCGGAGCGAACTAGCAACCTCGCGGAGCTCTACTTTCACCGTTAAAAAAATGGTTGTCTGTAAAGTCGGTTTACTGACGATAGTTGAACGTGAAAACGTCTAGTATTTGTGTTAAGCGCCATCTAGGTAAAACATTTTGAAGCTTTTTGAAAAGCTGTTCAAAGCGCCATCTCTGGGTACATCATTGTACTAGCACAAGTTCTTAACTTCATATCGTCTCTTTTCTAAAACATGACAGACTCCTTGAACGTAATACACATTTCACTCACTAGATGGTGCAAAAAGTAATAAGGCGAGATAACGGCGGTAAATATTATCTAATTTATGGCGGTAACGTTAAATGACGTCATGTTTTGCGGGCGTGCAGCCGGCTTCATCGAATTATAAGACGTTATCACGTCAAAAAAGTGTATAAATAATAAAGATGTAGAGTTCTAGAAGTTAAGATTATATTGGAAATTTTCTCTTCGTTCAGAATCTTCTTTCAAAATTTCTTAAGTATCATTATAATAAGAAATTATTAAGGAATAACTAAATACCTTATTTTTGTCATATTATTTTGTTAATAACTATCGCAATTTTTTATGTGCTAATAAACCTTCAAAAAGCATTTTTCCAGACGTTATTCCGCATAGAATGAGATATCGCACATGTTTCTAGGAGCACTATTTCTATTTAGACCGTTTTTAAACTTGTTAAATAGACTAATAATCTCACCTGCGGCGGCTACGAAACCGCGAAAATCAGCGGTTTTGTGAGTTTTGAAATAAAAATGGAGCCCGCCGCGGTTTCGGAACTGCGACGAGCGCGGGTGAAAATCGTTCCTTGAGTTCTTAGCCTTAGTCGTAAGACTCAGTGAACAAACTCATTACACACTAAAACACGAAACCAATCAAATGATAAGATCTAACAAAATAGCAATCATGTAGTTATAATGTGGTAAGGGAGTCCACGGTGCTAAATGGGGATTTACTATAGCATCATAGAGAACTTTTGGGTTGCAAAGCTTAAATGATAAGAAGAAAAAAATGTTATGTAATATTTGTTACCTTTTCATCGGGAGCGCCACTCAGCCCGATCCTCAATCTTACGTTTCCAACGGCCACCAGGAATCTTTCGTTCAAAAATTTAAAATCAGCTTCATTGATGAAGTTTTGTTACTTCGGCCTATGGAAATGGTCCGATTTAGTACATATTTTTCGTTATCCTTGAATTATTTCCTTCAAAAGGAAAAATAAAATTGGCAGTCTTGGGCCCTGCCGATAGAAGTGAAAACTTATAACTCGGAATTTGATAGCTTACTTTGGCGACTACGCGGATGAAACTGGAGGGAGTAGCCATGAATGAGCATGGACATCTAAAAATGCTGGCGCATTTCTAGATCGCCAATGGCCATGGTCGCGAGTTTGCCCCAAGATTTTTTATCATTCCCTATAGAATTCAATTCACAGCCTACGAAAAATGTGTCTGTGGAAGCCAAAAGAAGTTTTCACTTCAAAAAAATTGCCAAGCTCTAAAATGTCGAGGTAACTTTTTTTTACAATTTTGTAGCCCTTCCCTTTCTTTACACCATTCTCAAATTGTCAGATTAGTCGAATATACACTTTAAGGCATGTAATTAACTTTCCGTACTTACTGACGATAATAAAAATATCCCTTATCATTGGAGAGTGGTCTTATTTATGGGGTTCATATTTGGTTGAGGTACTTAACCGGGCACAAGGTAACCTGTTTATTAATCTGCCGCGATGGAGTGAATCCCGAAATACCCACTTGGGCTCCCTTACTAACGAGTTTCTTTGTGCTATAAATGTTGTATGTGGTTTCATTTATGTCCGTGGCAGCTCAATCTTCAGCGCCAGTGGATGGCATTCCAAATTGGATGGATGACATTCGAGGTGCTGGAAGCTAATGACATTCGCTCGGTATGGTCTCTCATGCATCATACATCTAAGTACAGTAGCCGGCAAACATCATGGACACTGAATACGCGTCACATTATTAACCACCCATTCGCTTATTTTTACAATACAATACAAAGTTCAATGGCACCAGAAACAAATTTGATAATAAGTAACATTTAAAATTAAGAACACATTATGGGCACAAAGGGTGATCTTATCGCTAAAAACGATCTCGTCCAGATAGCCCTCTGATACTTTTTGAATCAATTTATAATAGTTGGGGTGGTGATGCGATTTAATAAATAAATACCATTAATATTAAATCGACGTAAAATTTATACAAAACTAAATAATTACATAAAAGTACCATTAAACGTGTTTTTTTTTTCAAGAATACACGTATTACGTCACGTACAATGTCATTATCTAAAATAACCCGCCCGAGCCGTTCCTGGTGCAAATGTGTCCAAAACGCTGGTTGCGTTATCTCGCTGAATGGCGATGGCCCCGAAACGATGTACGGAAGTAAAATAAAAATAAAATCGCATAATAATGTATTCGACTACTGCGCATGTGCACGATCTTTGCCGGTAACTATATCCCAATCTTTCACTGCCGACACTTATCCATGATATTTGTAAAATGTAGGTAATTTAGAAGTTTACGAACTAAAATAAATGAATAGGTAATGTTTTTCACTAAAATTACATTTAGATAAAATCTCATTTAAGTGATAAACATTAGGCGCTAAACTTCTAATGTATTTAATTTTTTTAAGGCCTAATTGTTTATTTATTACAACATTTATTTTGTGCTAAATAAACAATAGAGACTTAAAATTAAATTTGTTTTGGTTCCAGAGAAAAATATAAAATTATAAACAATTTTTACAATGAGTAATCAACAAGTAATACATATTATTATCTTATTTATATCATACTTTCTACTAATATATATTACAAATGCGATAGTTTGGACGTGGTTTGTTGCTCAATCACGACGGCACGTTTGACCGAAATTCGGAACGCAGATACAAGATCATTGTCTGTAATAAAACTTAGGCTACATTTCGTCGCATAAAATTACGGGAAACTACGCGGGTAACGCCACGGGGCACTGCTAGTATTATACAGGGTTATTGGTAATCAGTCTGCATCCTTTTAATGGCATCTTTAGTACATTAAATATATCAACTTTTGTTCTAGAGTTTTAAAAAAGTCGTATTTTTTCCCATACAAAATAAAAAAGGGTACTTACCTATTTTCCTGGTCGAAACATCGAACCCATCGTTACAAGAGCGTGCGCACTCTTTACCGTTCGATAAAATAAGCGCCGGCGCGAATCTAGCTACACAGTGGTAGAGAGGACTATACATATATTTTTTTGGGAAATTTGTTGAGTTTAACAAAAGTTGTAGAACAAGAGTTGTTTGTTTATAAATACAGAACAGACCTTAAATGGAAGCAGGCTAACAGTAACCCTGTATATATCTAATGGGACAATGGCATTGGATGGGATTTATAATACGAGTATATAAAATACACGTTTTTCTGCAGGAGTAAAACCAGAGGGAAGGCTTCCAGTCCTGAACCAGCCAAAGATAAAAATGACCACAGCACCGATGCACGGCACTCAGAAGATGACAAGAGAAGTACCAAAGGAAAAAGTGATAAACAACAGACAAAAGTTAAAAGAACACAAGATAAATCCAAAAGTGAGTGAAGTTCGTGTTAATCCTTCTCACCCATGCTTCTTTATGTTATTCTATTCTTCTGACCATAGGACTTCAATCTACCCCGCTGCCTCTAACCTGCCGGCATTCACAGCCACATTTTAACGTAAGCTGTTTTCTAAATTCAAAAAATATTCGTTCAACGGTCAAATTTGGAATGCGTTTTTCAAGGTTTATAAAATGTTATAGTTGGTAACGAGAATTTTCTAAATTAAAAACATTGTTTTAAACTTGCAACTGAAGCAGCTGTAAAGGTTTTGGCTGAAGGTTAAAGATGTGCTGTATAGAAATACCGCACATCTTGACACTCAAAATTGAGCTTATACTCGTAAGGTGTAGATATAATTTTAAATGACTGACGCGCAACTTGCTGCTAAGCTGCCACTGCACTGTGTACCTACAGCGTACGAGTTGAGGCACATATTTTAACGCTCATTTACCCCAGTGCGACGGTGGCACAGTTCAAGCTGAATCTTAACTTAGTATTCCAACACCGCGAATATAGATTGCCTCCATTACACTGTTTTGTGATTTTAATAATAAGGGTTGAATTTTTTTTTAAAGTAAATTAAATTAAGATTTAAAAACACTAAAATCAGATGTTAAAGTAAACAGCCATTTGCTGTTGTAGTTTTATTTTCAATGCATATTCGCGATATTGTGAGAAACATTGAAATGCCAGATGCTTTCTTTAGCTTCGCCAACAACCAAGGTGATCTACTGATTTTTATCGGCAAATTCAAGTAGATACTATACAACGCTTCAGCACCCGTAGCTCCATACTAATCTTTCTTAAATAAAACTACTAAAAAATTAAAATATTTCGGAACTTAATTTTTGTAGGAAATGTTATTTAATGTTTTGATAGCTTTGCAATTGTATACCTACCTTTTTACACGGGGTTAGAACCTTGACTAGAATAAATCTATACTATGAAAATGTAAGAGAAAACGCAGATTTTCTCCACGGATAAATAAATGTTGCATCATTAGAAAAGTATCTGCAGTATAGCAGATGGTCAAAGATTATACATATTTTGCGACTATAAATAAATATACAAGTTAAACAAAGGCATAGGGAAAGTGGGCTCAGATAAACTAAGGACGGCCCTCTGCCTTCCTTAAAAAAAACTTGTTATATCCTTGATTATACTTGAATATGACTACTAGCTAACGGTCTCCTAATACCCGATAAAATAGGAATCTTTATATCGATGTTAGTTGTATTATTAGTTAAGAATGTTGTAATGTTAGTTAAGATTATCTACTCTGTTCGTTTACTGTTAACATCCATGTATTTGTATAAGGATTGCTAGATATTGTTATTGCTGAGTTTTTTCTTCAACGACGATTACCAGGGTTACTAAAACTATACTTGCTGGTGCTCCTTTCTTAATCTTAGGGTGCTACTTAGGCCTCTATCATACATTACTATTTTGTGTAGTCATATTTCGAGGTCTGCTCATCAATATCAAAACATAATACTTTTCTGAAACAAGCATGTTTGTTAAAATAAGCTTCATGCCGAAAAAGTCGCCAACAATTGATTTTAGTATAAGCAAAACACTTCTAAGCCTACAAATTAATTCATTGAATCTAAATGTGTTAGACACATTCATACTTATTCAGAAAGTTGATAGCTTGGTTAACTTAACTTTTAGTAGTGGTAGGACTCTTAACAGAGTCCGCCTGGGGAAGTACCACACTTTTGCCAGTTATTCTACCGCCAAGCAGTTATGTGCAAATATTACTGTGTTCCGGTTTGAAGGGCAATGTTTCCAGAGAATTTACAGGGCTTATATAAAATATCTTAGATCTCTGGGTGATGAGCGCAGTGCAGTGCTAGGTAATGATTTGGACTCTTCATGGTCCAATAGCTGCGTGTCGTTGTGCTGTTATGTGGCAGGCATGTTGTTTACCATCAGGCACATGGCCTGCTCGTCTCGTCACTCTATATTATAAAAAAAACTATCATGGAAATACCACTACTACTATAACAATAGTTCTCGCGTTCCATATTACTCTGTTTGTTCCGCGCAATGTAAATGTAAAATGTATATCTAGATCCCCAAAATAGACGAACTCGTGACCAGAGCAAGTTTGGGCAACCCTGGCATTAGAGCAGAAGATAATAACTACAGTAGTGTGCTTGCGTTTGTAGTACGTAGTAAATATTTATAAATACCAAATATTTACTGTATTACAAATATTTGAACTAGTTACTTTATCAATTTTTTTATTAGCCTCGATGTTTCGGAAAGTTTTTGGAGACTAACCACTATCAGTAATACTTTGAGGACTCTGAAAATTAAAAAAAAAGCGACTGCCGTTCCGGAGTTCCCGGGTTCAAATCCACGCGCACCACTGTCTTTTCGAAGTCACGTGCGTAATCCCGTTAACTTAAAATGGTGAAGGAAAACATCGTGAGGAAACCGACATGAACCTAGAATCTTTCGAAGTCATGTGTCATCCACCAACTCGCACTGGGCCAGCGTGGTGGATTATGGCCTTGACTGTCTCCTTGCGAGAGAAGGCCCCGAGTCCCAGTAGTGGGAACATTTAGTGGGCTACTTATACTTAAGATAAGGCGTAACTGTTTTTTCACCAACTAAAATGGTACACATTCAAAGAATTTTTTCTCTTGTAAACTTAAATCAGCGCTGCCTGTGTTAAGGCCGGTTTGCATTTTGATTAGTGCGAGTGCGATTGCGAGTGCGAGTGAGTAATCGCGACTGATTGCTATATGCACTCGCAATAATTAATCGGTGTCCACACGTGTTTGCTACTAATCACTCAACAGCTGCACTACTTACTCGCACTCGCTCTAATCAAAATGAAAACAGGCCTTTTGCGTCATTCAAAAGATGCAGCGGTAGCGTACTCATTTAGATTGTAAAATAAATGTAGAACCCGTAGATACATTTAAAATTTCAAGCAGGTTCCCTCATCTTTAGATTTGGTAACCGTGGTTTTATTGATTAATATCACTAAATTATTGGATTAAAACATGAGATTAGATTAAAAATGCATGTTTGGAGGTTTTATTGACTTATAGAGATAAGAATATTGTAAATATAACTTATTTTACTACATCATGTATACGAAATTTTAGGGATGTCGTTTTTGTGTAAGGAGTGGAGAAAAGTTTTTATCCAACTGAAGATTTGAAATAGCAAAGTAATATTAAAATAGCGACATTTGTTAACATGTGTAGGTAATTGTAAATATATCCCATTAAATTATTATTGTTGTTGTAATGTTATAACATTTGTGTACAATAATTTATAATGATTAAACACTTAGGCTATACAAGTACTACATGCACTTGTACAATCTCAGTGTTTATCCATATATGTAAATGTTCGTTATCACTTTTACCATTATTTTGTTTTAATTTTAAATTGTTTATTTTTGTAATTACTGCTGTGGGATTACGGCAGCACAATCTAGTTTCTGTAGTTTTTTTCCTCTATTTATAATATGTTACCGATAAACCATAAGTTATTAAATATGTTTATTATTATTTTTAATTTTTTTTACTTTGTCCCTTTTGGTTACCGTAATAACCAATTACTTAATCATAAAACCCATTTAATCCGATTTTATTACAACTAGGCATGGTAGTCAGTATTTCAATAAGTAGGTAGTTATTTTAGTAATTTGCAGTAGGTGTGGCAAACGCTTTAAGTGTTTAATAAATAAGCTGTTTCTACATATAATAGTTCCTGATGATGACCTTTTTGTATTTTTTTAAATAATTTTGGCTCATGTTAATAGCTTTTCTGTATAAATAAGTAGCATTTATTGTCTAATTTTCACTGTTCGGAATTAATTATTCAATTCGTATTTAACTGTTTATTATTTGATTTCGGTTGATTCAAGAAGTATTGGTCATGTCCAGTTAATCTCTCAAAGATACGTTGTCTTTGAGCGATGTACTACACAAATATCTACATTTTGAAATCAGAAACTTAATTTCGCACTGTTTTCATTTTTCAAATTCCCATGACCCACAAGCGGTGTCGCTTGTGTGTTTTTTTTAAATAAAATGGAACCGTAAATGACCAGACGGTCATTCAAAGTATTAGGCTGCGTGACTTAAGGAATGCCACGTTTCTATACTCATTCTATATATCGTTCTATATATCTTCTACATTTTGACTTAATCTATGTGTGTATATTTATAACAAATATCTTTCAACGTTGATATCAATATAAATATCTAAATGTTGCTTTTTTAATATTTCGTTTGCTGAATCGGATTGTGTTCTGGCTTAAAGTTACTATCTTTTGCTAATAGGTACGTAGTTAATATTGATGTATTCATATTTTTTTATTATTTGGCACGTCTTCATCAAACTGAAAGATTCAAACTTTTTTTTGGTTTTTTGAAATAAATGAAACAAATAGTTTGATTTACTTCAAAACTACAAACATCAACCCGTTGTTGATGGCACTTGGCCTCAGTTTTCTACTGCCTACCGAACCTTGGGCTAGATCACTTCTGTTTTTGCGCTGCGCAGGGTCTCACTGACCTACATTTATCAACTAACTGTACTGACGCACATGCGTAGAGCATACGTGCTAATTATATTCCCCGAGAGCTGCTAGCTAAATTTGTGTAACTATTTGAGCCAAGCTGAAAACGTGTCACATAGCTCTCCTGTTATATCCCTACACGGAGGTGCCGACCTGGCTGGTGAGTAGCGGGGCAAACTAAATCCCTAAATTTAGATCACCTGGCAGGCAGATAGTTCCTTGAAAATGATGTCTCTTTTTGAGAATCCCTATTTTTTAATTGTAAATACCACTCAATTTAAATTTCAAATTGCTTCAAACCCATTGTTTGCAAAGCATATTTGTACGCGCGTGGCAATGTTAAAACCTCGTCTAAATACATTCTTTAAACATTAAACCTGGATGGTTGCCTGGAAGAGATTGCTCTTAGCAATAAGGCCGCCACTTGTGGTACTAGTTCATAAGTATTTCACTGTAATTTTATTAATTTGTCTGTATCACAATAAAGAGTTTCTATCTATCTATCTATCTAAACTACAACAGATAAAAACAACATATTGCCTCAAACATTTTCACTGAATAAAAAAATTAAATTAAAAATATAATAATGTGTGGATCCATTTTGTCTCGCCTATCACCAGCCAGGTCTGCACTTCAGAGTTGGGAAATAACAGGAGAGCTATGTGTGACAAGTTTCAACTTGCCTCAAATACCTACCCAAAATTAGTTAGCAGCTCTCGGAATATTGACGTTACATTTTTACGTACCATACTCGCTTACCGCATTCAACGGGTACTCGGGTACTCGGACATAACACCGACTAGTGCAAGTGTACATCACATGGTGCGACGTCGGCATGGAACGCCACCGGTGTGGAACATCTAGAATCGGCCTGGCATCCCGTACGGCGCACCCTACTGCCCTACCCTACTGCGGTGAAGTCGTGGCGCCTGCCGAATTCGAGCCGGTATGTAAAGCACATTATTTATTTATTTTTATCATCTGACGTCGCTGGATTTATTTTTTTGTGATTTTTAGTGACATCGGCTGGCTTATTTTTACAACACATGTAGTACTGGCTGACTGATTCTAATCTCCAGATGTTAGTTAAGTTTTTCCAGAGAAGATTTCCAAACGAATAATTTCAATAAGTATCCCAGTTTTATTTTATTGCACTGTTGGCGTCGGGATGTGACGACCCCACCGCCCACTAACGGTAGTTTTTTGCGACTACCATAGTCGTAAAAACTACCATCAGTGCAATCAGTCCCCCGAGCAATGGCGGGAAAACCATTGCAGACGTCAAAAGTTCTAAGTACAATCACAGAACGGGCAGCAGCGTCTCTGAAGGAAACTTCCGACCAACTGCAAACGCCAACTCGCTTTCCATGAGTAGCGATTACCCACAGCAAACAAATTTCATTCATTCATCCGTCAAAATCACATTTTGAATAATTTGAGTACTGACATTGTCACTCAGTTGTCTTTCTTATATATATTACATATATTTGGTTCTAATCCAGAATACTTTGACCAATTTTGTATGTTTTCTCGAACGAGTTGAAAACTAACATTTTTTATTTGAGAAGACGATGCCAAAGTTTGAATGCCATTTGAATTTTTTTAAATGTAGAGGTATTTTTTTTAGTATGTGTTGTAACAAATAATGTGACTGTTTAAGCATCAATAGTATTAAATACCATGCACCAAGTGATTTGTTTGCTACTAAAAGCTAGTACAATTATTTTTATAATTTGATTTTACGATCATCTTTATCATCCTTTTTTTTTTGCTACGTTTTACGGTTTTAACATAATTATTAGACTTATGTTTTCTCTTTAACAACATGAGGCGTTCTCACGAAATTTATCGAAACCTTTGTTAACGAAATACATTTCTAACAAAATAAAAATACTCCACCTGTGTCGCAACAAAGAACTACTTTTGGCACATTGTTACATTTATCTGATTTATCCTAAAAACGCCTCACTATTTTGTTTCATTTAATTCAGAACAAAAGTAACAGTTTGAGATTTCATTCTTCATAAAATAAATGGCTTACTCATAAACTTTAGTTATACTTTTGGGGTCTATTTTATGTGTGTTGGGTATGTCACGCGTGCACATTTTAATAAATATTATCATTTAATTATTTTAATCTGGTACATAAAATAATATACACATTACTATTTAATTCCTTATTTGAAATGTTTTCAGTCCTTGTTTACTTTATCAAAAATAATGTTATTTATTAAAAAATCCACGAGTTATCCACGATCAGGTACGTATAATACTAAATTATACAATTAGGTGTCCATAAATTGCGCTTTTTTACTTTAATTGAAGTTTTTTTTGTTTTGATGTAGAAGCGTGGATAAGTTTATATTAATGTTGCTATTATTACTATAACTGTCACAATTCATGTGAACCCCGACGAAAAACCAACGAAGTTTAAGAATGTTTTTTTTTGGGATATATTAAATGTTTTTCGTACAACATAAGTACTTTGGTCTGATTAAAACCAATAATAATTGTAAAAATTCCAACCTACACTAATAATGTATTTTTTTAAATTAGTTCATAGCTCCTCACTTGAATAACGTGTGGTGGAGATGCCATGAAACACATACATATATGTAAAGACAAGAGCTATGAACACCCAAACTCAGTCTGAAATGTTAATTCGTCATTTACACGTAGCCTGACTAGTAATCAGTATCAGCTTTTGCTTAGTGTTGAGGTAGATAGTGTCTTGTGTGAGAAGTGCTCATCAATAACTAATAAATGGAAAACAACAACAAATAAATAATATGCTAGACAAATCACCCCGAGAAATTTAAAACTTCTACTGACTAATTTAAAACTATTATGAGGATCTCCAGTGACACAAAATACAAACATGTTTGTACTAAAAATCACTAAAACAAAACCCGTTTTTCATATTATCAGCTAAAATTGCCCCATTGCCAGGCCGATGACACAGATGAACTGTATAATATACAACAACAAAAAATAACAACAGCAACAACAACATTGCGCAACACACCCTGTAGTACCTTGAACCTGTTACTTTAATTTCTTACCGGTTTTTTCACATGTGGCAGAATTTTTGAATTGACTTTTTACTATGTATTTATACAGTGGTTTGAATAGAATCAACCTATTTTCGATGTTAAACATATTTTAACTTTGTCTCTATTCTTAAGTTTACTTCAGTTGATATGTTCATTCAGTTCATTTTCTTAAATCCCTAATACTGATAATTTGGTATTCCTTGATTCAAGGGTAATAATGCATGTACCTCTATCATTGAGTGCAATACTAATATAGAGCCTTACCTGCCCTATTTAAGAAAAATAAGTAGAGAAATCAATTAATATATTCAGAGTATTTTCGTAGATCAAAATACCGCAAGGCGGGGCTATGTGACGAGCCTTCGGTGAGTGGCGACACCGCGTACCCTGATTCCTTGGGGCTAAATGAGACCCCTGACCCTTGGCTTGCTTTAACCGGCCGTCTAAGGGTGGAAATCGCAAGAGCTAAGAACCTGAGCTCCAGGGTGATATTGGCGTAAGGCGCACATTTAAAGCGCAGTACGCCTCTTGATACCCTATGCCATCCACGCTAATTTCGCCCCATAATTTCCAACATACGGTGGGCTGTCTGGGGTCGCAGTGGATGGCAAGTCACCGCCTGCAATGGCCAAGCAGGTGTTTTATTTTTGTTTTTCTGGCATTTACTTTTCTAGTAACTTAATGTTAACAGATACAATAGATTTTAAATTTATAACATAATTTAATACTTCCTGCAAAAAAAAACATATAAAATCAAAAAAAAAAAATGTTATTTGTGATTCAAAAATATATATCAAAAAGCACTATTTGTTACCAAAAATATATATACGTTTATAGTAAAAAAAACTTATTACCTATGTTAGTTACTCATTATTAAAAATATATGAAGTTTATTAGGAATGTTTTGTAAATACTGTAATGATGCATCATTACTATAGATACCAAATATTAAGTAAAATGTTAAAATAAAATAAAAAATAAAAAAATATAACTCAACTGTGATAAACCAAAGTGTTCACTGTTATTAATTAATAAAGAGTTTAAAAAAATCAAAACATTAGTATTAGGATATAATTAAAAAAGCTATAGATTATAAAGTGAATGTAAACAGATACAATATATTTTAAAGCTAAGACATAATTTAATACTTAATACAAAAAAAAACATATAAAATAAAAAATACCATTTGTAGGTAACCAAAAAAAATGCTTGTATATACTCGTAGTATTAATAAGAGGTCGTTATGTATATATGTAACTATTACTTTCTACCTCATCTGAAAAATCATTTTTATGCTTGGCAAAACTTACTTCAATGACTATGATTTGATATTTAAAGCGCACAAATAAGTCATCTTTCTTAGTATGAAAACTGACGTGGTTATTACAC
The DNA here is from genome assembly GCA_963693475.1 of Ectropis crepuscularia. Lineage (NCBI taxonomy): Eukaryota > Metazoa > Arthropoda > Insecta > Lepidoptera > Geometridae > Ectropis > Ectropis crepuscularia. The sequence goes on from OY856338.1 coordinate 41,489,296, forward strand.
ATTTTAAAACAAATACACGGGTAACTCACGTATAAAATAGTCAGAACAGTCCGGCTCGAGTTTCGATCGCGTGCGGCGATCTTCTTCAAGGCGAGTGCGTGCGCATGTTCGCAGCTCGATTAGCACTGCGGGCAGCCGCACGGCGCGCACGCAAGCTTAACGGTTGTTGTCGCGGGGGTGCAGGTGAGGGGGTGCGGGAGGGCTGCGCCGGTGTACACTGGAACTCTTCGTCACTGGACAGCAGCGCGTCGGGAATATTGCAGCACCGAGCTCACCGAGCTCACTGTGTCCTCACTACTTTTCTGTACACACTGCTGAGCCTTTTGGAGGCAAGGTTTCCAAGCGGGCGGCACATGCCATCCACCATTTTCAATTCAATTCATTTATTCGAACCATAAATTCATAAGAACACTTCTTAGTAACGTCAATAACAAAAAGGCATAAGAATCCGTGTACATAATAAGATAAAATACAATGTCAAAATGAATAAAGCGGCGTAAGGAGCCTCGTCAATCAAATGCAGCTGTAAAAAGGCTTTGTCAAAGATAAAATAACAAATAATTAATACATACAGTACACAGATACTACATGAGTACAAACAATGTTCCATCAAAAGTTGTATAAATCTATTATTTTACCTTATTACAAGATTCTAGTTTCAACACATTTCTCTTCCATACGTTACTATCTTTAACAACGTCATCTATATTATAATATGCCTTGCTCAATAGGTAGCTTTTTATTTATTTTTTAAACTTTGTTTCATTATGACCTTCGACTTGTTATTCTGTTAAACGTCAGACGCTTACTAATTTCAATAGCCTCTCTGACTTTACGGGGTATAAAATACTTCTCCCTTGCCAGGACCTCCGCCTTATCAAATCGTATGAAAAGTTGAGCGTCTGAACAGAGAGCATGCTCCGCCACCGCAGAGCTGTTGCCGTCCAAATTCTTAATCGCGCGTATGTGTTCAGTAAGCCTCGTGGACGTCCTACGTGTTTCACCTACATAGCGTCTACCGCAATCACAGGAAACCATGTACACCCCAGGCACACCCAAAGGGTCTTCGTCCTTTGGGGAGCGTACCACTTGCCTTAACTGCCTGAGTGGACGAAACATTGTCTTGATGCAATATCTTCGGCGTAACAAGTGTCCAATGTTATCCGTCACTCCTTTAATATATGGCAGGTAAGTAGCCGCCCTCTCCACCGAAGCTGGACGCGTCCTTGACGATGCATTCACTACCCGCCCTCTCCGCTTCCAGTTATATCCGTTGCGTTTAAGCACGCCTTTCAAGTGATCTATCTCAGTGCCTAGGTGTTCTGGACCACATAGTCTCAAATCTCTATTAATAAGCGTGCGTGGTACTGAGGCTATATGTGCCGGATGGTGGTGTGAATCGGCCCTTAGATACCTCTGTGTGTCTCGGCTTGCGGTAGACCGTATGCGATAATGTTCCGGTAGAATTTTGCATCACCAACACATCCATAAAATGCAGACTGCCATCCCGTTCACGTTCCAACGTTATCGCAATATTCGGGTGAACACTGTTTAAATGTATCAGCAACAGATCAATCTGGTCTCGGCGTACAATAGCGAATATATCATCAATGTACCGCCACCAATGTCTCGGTTTATATGGCGATCTCAAAATTGCCTCCTCTTCGAACCACTCCATGAAGATATTGGCCACGACCGGGGCAATAGAAGAACCCATAGCCACACCTCCAACTTGTATGTAGCGGTCCCCCTTCCACACGAAATAGTCTTTGGTGAGTGTAAATCGTATTAGCTCTGTGTACTCGATAGGTATTTGAATGCACTGTATTAGTTCATTAGGCTGTTGTATTAGGCTATTTCGTGTGGAAGGGGGACCACTACATACAAGTTGGAGGTGTGGCTATGGGTTCTCCTATTGCCCCGGTCGTGGCCAATATCTTCATGGAGTGGTTCGAAAAGGAGGCAATTTTGAGCTCGCCAAATAAACCGAGACATTGGTGGCAGTATGTTGATGATATATTCGCTATTGTACGCCGAGACCAGATTGATCCGTTGCTGAGACATTAAAACAGTGTTCACCCGAATATTGCGATAACGTTGGAACGTGAACGGGATGGCAGTCTGCATTTTCTGGATGTGTTGGTGATGCGAAATTCTACCGGAACATTATCGAATACGGTCTACCGCAAGCCGACACACACATAGGTATCTAAGGGCCGATTCACACCACCATCCGGCACATCTAGCCTCAGTACCACGCACGCTTATTAATAGAGCTTTGAGACTATGTGGTCCAGAACACCTAGGTACTGAGATAGATCACTTGAAAGGCGTGCTTAAACGCAACGGATATAACTGGAAGTAAGGATGGTGGGTAGCGAATGCATCGTCAAGGACACGTCCAGTTTCGGTGGAGAGGGCGGCCACTTACCTGCCATATATTAAAGGAGTGTCGGATAACATTGGACACTTGTTACGCCGAAGATTTTGCATCAAGACAATGTTTCGTCCACTCAGGCAGTTAAGGCAAGTGGTACGCTCCCCAAAGGACGAAGACCCTTTGGGTGTGCCTGGGGTGTACATGATTCCCTGTGATTGCGGTAGAAGCTATATAGGTGAAACACGTAGGAATGTGTCCACGAGGCTTACTGAAAACATACGCGCGATTAAGAATTTGGACGGCAACAGCTCTGCGGTGGCGGAGCATGCTCTCTGTTCAGACGCTCAACATTTCATACGATATGATAAGGCGGACGTCCTGGCAAGGGAGAAGTATTTTATACCCCGTAAAGTCAGAGATGTCCTTAAAATTAGTAAGCGTCCGACGTTTAACAGAGATGGTGGATGGCATGTGCCGCCCGCTTGGAAACCTTGCCTCCAAAAGGCTCAGCAGTGTGTAGAGAAAAGTAGTGAGGACACAGTGAGCTCGGTGTGCTGCAATATTCCCGACGCGTAGCTGCCCAGTGACGAAGAGTTCCAGTGTACACCGGCGCAGCCGAGTCGGACTGTTCTGACTATTTTATACGTGAGTTACCCGTGTATTTGTTTTAAAAAGTCATCTTTCTACTTTATGATTTAGCTAAAGCAATTTCTGCTGTGTGAAGTTTCACCATAATACATATTTGTTTGATATAGTTGTTTTGGCTAGCGCAGTGGAGTCCTCCTGGCAAACATAAATATTATTTTGCTAAAAATGTTATATTTCATTAGGGCTTTCATTTCATTGTCTGTCATTTATTTATTTTACTAGATTTTAAATTATTAAATATAGATAAGAATGTTTTCGTTAAAAAAGACATGTTAGTGATATAGATAAAGTCTGTTCTAAATAGTTTGTATACAATATGTGTATTGTGTATGTATATATGTATATATATTTACCTTAAATTAAGTTACATAAACTTTAAAAATAAAATATCTAATAAATTAAGCGTCATTATACGGGTACCATTATAATAAACTGAATTAGATTTCTTCGTCGGTATTTGTAGGTATAAAAAATAATTAATAATAATGTCATAATTATTATCGTAGTAAATAAGGTTGGTGTAAAGTAAAAATAAATTAATCAAATATTAACATAAAATAGTGGGTATAAAGTCTTCAGGAACCGAATGGTCTACCGCCTTACAAAACTCGTGTTGGTTTTTATATTGCTCTCTCTTTATTTTCACTTGAAATTTTAGAAAAGTCAATGTTAAAGCGTTAACTGATTTAGTTAGGCGGTTGAATGGCAAGAATTACTGAAGACTTTTACTCAAGAGTAAAATTAATTAACACATACATAAGTTGTACATAGTTCGAATAAATGTATAATGACTTTTAAGTTCATCATATAATTAAAAAATTATTAAAACAAACAAAAAAAAACATTATCTGTAAATAATCATTAAAAACTCAAAAAAAAAGTGTTTATATCAATGTTAATAATTTAATATATCTTTAAATAAAATATAAAATAGATTTGAAACTGTTAACAGATTTAATTCGTTTCAAGTTCCTCTAATGGCCGTTTTATCGACTGAGCGTAAAAACTACTAACACTCGTATCTATCTCATTTAACTGTCGACGCTCGGTAAAACTTTAAAAAACTAATTTATTTGAAAACAGACTACCCATATCTTGCTAAATATGTATAAAATCAAAGTCTTCCAAATGCATTTAGATTTATAGTAAAATTCATAATGGGTTTGGCCGGAACCGTCATGGGCGATTAACGTGTAGGTACATAGATAAACTCAAACACTGTGAGAGACACAATCGAACACGTACACGCTTCACGTCAGCTCTGCAGAAAAAAAATCACAACCAGTGGGTTTTTTCGAACTGCGTGCAGTTCAGTTGTTTCAGTGTAACCGGCAACAGTCCAGCGACCCCAGAGCGGTGTATACGGCCCCCAGGACCCCCGGGATAAGGATACATTTTCAAAAACACCCGACAAACAACTGGAAACAAAGGTTAGTTTGTTAGAAATGTCAGAAGACCGGCTAGTTGAGAAGCGAACAAAAGACACGTTTCGTCGCCTACCTTATCTCGTCAGTATAAACATCACCGCCCGCACGTTCCGTTCGCCGTACGCACCAACCCGAAGCACGTCGTTGACAGGCGCCTACGATACCTCCCCCGCCAAGTGTGACGTCACACCCTCTGCACTCTTAACCGATCTCAGAGGCGGACTTAGGAGACAACAACATCATCGTCAGCCTCTGCGCGAAAACTGACTGCTGGTGACTGGACATCTATTGGACAGCCACGTCGAGCGTGTACGTGACCATATTGACAAATTCAATTTTGGGAAAGAAGAAAAAGGGGAATACCCGTGAGTAGGATAAGTAGCTATACGTTAAACCTAATCGAGTTAATAAAACCTAATTAAGTAAATTTGCATAACATAAATATACAATCTAATTAGGAAAATTTTGTAAAATGTCCGACACAACCAAAAAAGCCGCCCCCTCCACTTCTGCCTGCCCTACCTCAGCCACTGGCAAAGCACCCAGACGACCAAGGGTGCTCTCGGTAAGGTCAGTAGCGTCTAACTTACATAAGCGCATCTTTAAAAAAAACCAGCCAGTTAGACCACCGCATCAGATGTGGTGCCGCCAACGCAACACCAGGAGGGGTATACCCCGATGTGCCCGTGGATGTCCCCGAGGTAGAACCAACATCTCATGTCCGGTATCTTGTCCAACATCTCATGTTCTCATGTTTAACTGTATTTATTACATTCCATTGTAAATAGTTGAATAGGATAAATAAATATATGGCCGCGTTTTATCACTAACTATAATAGCAACCTTGATAGCCAAATTGTTTCAAAGTATTTAATAAGGGGCAGGGGCAGCGTTGTGGTGAGCGGTCGGTGAGAGGCGATATCGTGGACTCTGATTCCGTGGGGCTAAATGAGACCCCTGACACCCGGCTGGCCTCCTCCTTCAATTTTTACAGTTTAGATGCTTAATTCTTCTTTCAGAACCCGAATTATAATTTCACATGATAGTTTCATAATTCAATTTCAAAAATTCTATTTAACATCACATTTTTCTAGTTATTTCCTCAATTTCGTTGTGGTACTGAAATAATTTCTGTCAACATCATTGAGTTCTTGTTGTAAGCTACGGTGCCGACCAGTCCCTCAAATTGTAGGTCATTCATTTTCTAGTTTGTATTTATGTTAGGTATTTATAACAATAGGGTCATTCAAACCATATAAGATACTTAGAATGTTCACTTGTAGTTATCAAGCTATCGTTGTTTATATAGGTGACTAGCTGTTACCCGCGACTTCGTCCGCGCGAAATAAATACTAACGTAACTCGGGCAGTACCTATGTTTATACCCAGACATATTTACGGTTACTAAAAACAGCTTATAATAAAACACTTTCATACAATTTAATCAAAATCCCGCCATTTCAACTCCAATCTCATCCCCATACAGTTCGAAATTACAAAATTGCTAGAACAAACATTTATTGGCTTCGTGCCAAGAGCCTATACATATACAGAGTTTCATGGTTTTATCTTCAACGAATGGAAGCTTCCATGTGTATTTTCATCCCCTATTTCAATCCCAATTTCATCCCTATACAGTTTAAAATTTCTAGTTAAAAAAAATTGCTAGAACAAATCTAGGGCTGGCAGACTAGTACATAAGTCAAAATGTCATAGTTTTCAGGAACTAAAAAAAACTGAAATAAAAAAACGCTTTATTGTTTTTTTATTTAATTCGATTTACTGGGGTGTACTAAATTAATTCTAACGTGCATATATGTGTCATTTAATACCACTACAGCAAAAGGCTATTTTTGTGACTTAGGTAATTAAGAACACTTACTTTACCCTTGAAAATAAATTTGTACTTAGGACTTAGGTTATTAGGTAATTTCATAAATAGCTATTTATCGACCTATAAATTAAGTATTGTAACATTAATCTAACTAATCATCATCTTCACTGTCTATAATATCATGGTTAGTATTCCATAAACCGTTTTTAGTGGGCAAATCCATATAAAATGTATAAAAAACATCATCAGGTCAGGTATTACAAAGAGTAAAAAAAGGTAGAGTTCAAATCTTCTTTTTACTCTTTGGATATGGGATGTTACAATATAACTTGAATATTGTCAGCTTTCATGTTTAATTTGAATAATTGAGGTTTTTCTTCTTTCTCTATCCCCCCTAGTGAGAAATTATTCCGAAGTCAGAATCATAGCGCAACCATCTTTAATCGACCCATTTAAATTGTCGTCCACCGTTATCTTTAGTTCTTAATACTAATGGGCCCTTTAGGAGCGAAAAAAAAGTCTAAAATCAGTATTGTGCATTTAACAACTTAATTTTTTTTTTCTGCTCGATGTTATCAGTTGTTTCCAATCATGCGGGTGATAGATTTGCAATCCTGTCTTTTTCTTCTCTATAATCCCGTAATCAGTATTTACTACCAAATGGCTATGGCTGGGATTCATAAACTTATGCTCAGTTAATTTTAAATCTATTTTTTGCAAAGCCCAGGTAAACATTAAACTTACAAGTATATGAGAATTTCTGTTCTGGCTTCCACATCTATCAGAATAAGATATTACAAGTTGTGTGTTCTCAGATAAGCATGTTTGGAGGTGTTCAAAAAGACTTAGATATTATTTCCACCCACAGCTATTGTTTCATACCATGTGTACACAGCTTTTCTGGTTTTGTTGACATAAACACTCAAATTTAATATCCACAACAGACTTAGCTCCGGCTCGTAGCCGGAGCGGGAGTCCCTCGATTTGTCGCGTAGTTTACGCCCCAACTCGCTCACCAAACTTTTGGCCTCAGTTCTCCAACTGCCCAAAGTCTCCACAGCAAATGGGACAAAGTCATATGACGACTCCAACATTGAATACTTCAGCCTCTTCGGGCGTCCTCAGCAGCAGTTGCCGGTGCCAAAATTGATCGACTAAGATGACTGGGCGCCACAGTGCTAACACAATTGGCATCTCATACCAGACACCTGCCATTTTTTCAGAGCAGTAAAGTCATCTCGTCGGGTCTCTTACCATCAGACCTGCTAAAACCCGGTGGCTCAAGCACGCCCATTTTAAATAACATACGAATTCACAATGCTACAACGTACGGCACCAAAAAAATGCACCGTATCAAAACTGATGATGAAAGTGGGTTATTGTCAATGTAAAAGTCTTATCCGCTACCAAATTATTTAATGGAGCTTGAAATAATTATATTATCAAACTTACATTAAGTATTTATATATCTTTTAACACCATCTCAATATTTTTTTCCACGCTGAGAATCCACTATGAGTAGTAGAGATATTAAATTATTAATCAAAGTTAATACAAAACTAAACTAGTGAATGATTGGCTTAGCGGCTCACGTTTGAAACCACTCGGACACTTCTTTATTTTTATTCAATAAATCACATTTTGAAGTACTTACCCTCAAGTTAAAAAAGTGATAACATGGCGCCTTCAATGATCTTTATGACATATGTCATACTTTCAGTCCGCTTAGTGCAAAATTTCATATATTCCTTTTGAACTAAGTCATTATAAGTTATTTATGACGTCACAAGATTTGGAGAATATCATAAGAATGAAAAGGTGTACCATTAGAGTTCAAATTGAAATAGACGGCTTTGACTTACGTGCTTTAGTCGGTCGATATATTAATTTAAAATAATGTTGTGGGTATATTAAAACAAAATGGCATTTTTTTTGACTTAAGTGCTTTAGTCTGCCGACCCTAGAAATATTCGTTTGCTTCGTGTCAAGCGTCTATATTAAGAGTTTGATGGTTTATCTTCAACGGTTAGGAACTTTCATATTGACATTCATCCCCCAATTCAACCCCAATTTCACCCCCGTACAGTTCGAAATTACGAAATTGATAGAACAAACATTCGTTTGCTTCGTGTCAAGTGTCTATTTACAGAGTTTCATGGTTTTATCTTCAACGGTTGGGAACTTCCATATTGACATTCATCCCCCATTTCAACCCCAATTTAACCCCCGTACAGTTCGAAATTACGAAATTGATAGAACAAACATTCGTTTGCTTCGTGTCAAGTGTCTATACAGAGTTTCATGGTTTTTTCTTCAACGGTTGGGAACTTCCATATTGACATTCTCCCCCATTTCAACCCCAATTTAACCCCCGTACAGTTCGAAATTACGGTGGTCTAGTCGGGAGAACGGCGGCTGCCGATCCGGAGACCCCGGGTTCAAACCCCACACGCACCACTGTCTTTTCGAAGTCATGTGCGTAATGCCGCTAACTTAAAACGGTGAAGGAAAACATCGTGAGGAAACCGACATGTACCTAGAATCTTTCGAAGTCATGTGTCATCTGCCAACCCGCACTGGGCCAGCGTGGTGGATTATGGCCTTAACTCTCTCCTTGCGAGAGAAGGCCCCGAGTCCCAGCAGTGGGAACGTTTAGTGGGCTGTTGATGTTGATGACAGTTCGAAATTACGAAATTGATAGAACAAACATTCGTTTGCTGCGTGTCAAGTGTCTATATACAGAGTTTCATGGTTTTATCTTCAACGGTTGGGAACTTCCATATTGACATTCATCCCCCATTTCAACCCCAATTTCACCCCCGTACAGTTCGAAATTACAAAAGTGATAGAACAAATATTTCATTGCTTCGTGTCAAGTGTCTAAATACAAAATTTGATAACTTTGAAAATTACGAATTTTCATACAACCGTTCATCCTTTGTTTCACCCTCTTAGGAGTTGAATTTCGCAAACCCCCGTCTTAGCGAGCGCCTACGTGCTAAAAGGCACCTCCATGCAAAATTTCAAACTCCTAGCATTTATAGTTTCTGAGATTTCGTGATGAGTAACCTTTCGTTTCTATATACATAAATATATTTATAGATTATTAGGCTATTCAAGGTTGTTATTATTTTATTTGATAAAATCACCTACGCACAAAATTACTTTTAAGTAGGTAGGAACTCTAGTTTCGCGTTAATTGCTTGTAAATATTTTCATAGCAAAATTCCCTCCCCCCCCCCCCCCTAAGATTAAGAATGTAAAAAATAAATTTAAATACTGTTCACTGTTCAGAGTATTTTCGTAGATTAAAATACCGCAAGGCGGGGCTATGTGACGAGCCTTCGGTGAGTGGCGACACCGCGTACCCTGATTCCTTGGGGCTAAATGAGACCCCTGACCCTTGGCTTGCTTTAACCGGCCGTCTAAGGGTGGAAATCGCAAGAGCTAAGAACCTGAGCTCCAGGGTGATATTGGCGTAAGGCGCATATTTAAAGCGCAGTACGCCTCTTGATACCCTATGCCATCCACGCTAATTTCACCCCAAAATTTCCAACATACGGTGGACTTTCTGGGGTCGCAGTGGATGGCAAGTCACCGCCTGCAATGGCAGGTGTTTTATTTTTGTTTTTCTGGCATTTACTTTTCCAGAAACTTAATGTTAACAGATATAATAGATTTTAAATTTATAACATAATTTAATACTTCCTGCAAGAAAAACATATCAAATCAAAAAAAACGTATTACCTATGTTAGTTATCCATTATTTAAACTATAAGTAGTTTATTAGGAATGTTTCGTAAATACTGTAATAAGGCATCATTACTATAGATACCAAATATTAAGTAAAATAATAAAAATAAAAATGTGTTCTCATGTTTAACTGTATTACATTCCATTGTAAATAGTTGAATAGGATAAATAAATATATGGCCGCGTTTTATCACTAACTATAATAGCAACCTTGATAGCCAAATTGTTTCAAAGTATTTAATAAGGGGCAGGGGCAGCGTTGTGGTGAGCGGTCGGTGAGAGGCGATATCGTGGACTCTGATTCCGTGGGGCTAAATGAGACCCCTGACACCCGGCTGGCCTCCTCCTTCAATTTTTACAGTTTAGATGCTTAATTCTTCTTTCAGAACCCGAATTATAATTTCACATGATAGTTTCATAATTCAATTTCAAAAATTCTATTTAACATCACATTTTTCTAGTTATTTCCTCAATTTCGTTGTGGTACTGAAATAATTTCTGTCAACATCATTGAGTTCTTGTTGTAAGCTACGGTGCCGACCAGTCCCTCAAATTGTAGGTCATTCATTTTCTAGTTTGTATTTATGTTAGGTATTTATAACAATAGGGTCATTCAAACCATATAAGATACTTAGAATGTTCACTTGTAGTTATCAAGCTATCGTTGTTTATATAGGTGACTAGCTGTTACCCGCGACTTCGTCCGCGCGAAATAAATACTAACGTAACTCGGGCAGTACCTATGTTTATACCCAGACATATTTACGGTTACTAAAAACAGCTTATAATAAAACACTTTCATACAATTTAATCAAAATCCCGCCATTTCAACTCCAATCTCATCCCCATACAGTTCGAAATTACAAAATTGCTAGAACAAACATTTATTGGCTTCGTGCCAAGAGCCTATACATATACAGAGTTTCATGGTTTTATCTTCAACGAATGGAAGCTTCCATGTGTATTTTCATCCCCTATTTCAATCCCAATTTCATCCCTATACAGTTTAAAATTTCTAGTTAAAAAAAATTGCTAGAACAAATCTAGGGCTGGCAGACTAGTACATAAGTCAAAATGTCATAGTTTTCAGGAACTAAAAAAAACTGAAATAAAAAAACGCTTTATTGTTTTTTTATTTAATTCGATTTACTGGGGTGTACTAAATTAATTCTAACGTGCATATATGTGTCATTTAATACCACTACAGCAAAAGGCTATTTTTGTGACTTAGGTAATTAAGAACACTTACTTTACCCTTGAAAATAAATTTGTACTTAGGACTTAGGTTATTAGGTAATTTCATAAATAGCTATTTATCGACCTATAAATTAAGTATTGTAACATTAATCTTACTAATCATCATCTTCACTGTCTATAATATCATGGTTAGTATTCCATAAACCGTTTTTAGTAGGTAAATCCATATAAAATGTTTAAAAAACATCATCAGGTCAGGTATTACAAAGAGTAAAAAAAGGTAGAGTTGAAATCTTCTTTTTACTCTTTGGATATGGGATGTTACAATATAACTTGAATATTGTCAGCTTTCATGTTTAATTTGAAAAATTGAGGTTTTTCTTCTTTCTCTATTCCCCCTAGTGAGAAATTATTCCGAAGTCAGAATCATAGCGCAACCATCTTTAATCGACCCATTTAAATTGTCGTCCACCGTTATCTTTAGTTCTCAATACTAATGGGCCCTTTAGGAGCGAAAAAAAAGTCTAAAATCAGTATTGTGCATTTAACAACTTAAATTTTGTTTCTGCTCGATTTTATCACTTGTTTCCAATCATGCGGGTGATAGATTTGCAATCCTGTCTTTTTCTTCTCTATAATCCCGTAATCAGTATTTACTACCAAATGACTATGGCTGGGATTCATAAACTTATGCTCAGTTAATTTTAAATCTATTTTTTGCAAAGCCCAGGTAAACATTAAACTTACAAGTATATGAGAATTTCTGTTCTGGCTTCCACATCTATCAGAATAAGATATTACAAGTTGTGTGTTCTCAGAAAAGCATGTTTGGAGGTGTTCCAAAAGACCAAGAGATTATTTCCACCCACAGCTATTGTTTCATACCATGTGTTTGAGCTTTTCTGGTTTTGTTGACATAAACACTCAAATTTAATATCCACAACAGACTTAGCTCCGGCTCGTAGCCGGAGCGGGAGTCCCTCGATTTGTCGCGTAGTTTACGCCCCAACTCGCTCACCAAACTTTTGGCCTCAGTTCTCCAACTGCCCAAAGTCTCCACAGCAAATGGGACAAAGTCATATGACGACTCCAACATTGAATACTTCAGCCTCTTCGGGCGTCCTCAGCAGCAGTTGCCGGTGCCAAAATTGATCGACTAAGATGACTGGGCGCCACAGTGCTAACACAATTGGCATCTCATACCAGACACCTGCCATTTTTTCAGAGCAGTAAAGTCATCTCGTCGGGTCTCTTACCATCAGACCTGCTAAAACCCGGTGGCTCAAGCACGCCCATTTTAAATAACATACGAATTCACAATGCTACAACGTACGGCACCAAAAAAATGCACCGTATCAAAACTGATGATGGAAGTGGGTTATTGTCAATGTAAAAGTCTTATCCGCTACCAAATTATTTAATGGAGCTTGAAATAATTATATTATCAAACTTACATTAAGTATTTATAATTATATCTTTTAACACCATCTCAATATTTTTTTCCACGCTGAGAATCCACTATGAGTAGTAGAGATATTAAATTATTAATCAAAGTTAATACAAAACTAAACTAGTGAATGATTGGCTTAGCGGCTCACGTTTGAAACCACTCGGACACTTCTTTATTTTTATTCAATAAATCACATTTTGAAGTACTTACCCTCAAGTTAAAAAAGTGATAACATGGCGCCTTCAATGATCTTTATGACATATGTCATACTTTCAGTCCGCTTAGTGCAAAATTTCATGTGTTCCTTTTGAACTAAGTCATTATAAGTTATTTATGACGTCACAAGATTTGGAGAATATCATAAGAATGAAAAGGTGTACCATTAGAGTTCAAATTGAAATAGACGGCTTTGATTTACGTGCTTTAGTCGGTCGATATATTAATTTAAAATAATGTTGTGGGTATATTAAAACAAAATGGCATTTTTTTGACTTAAGTGCTTTAGTCTGCCGACCCTAGAAATATTCGTTTGCTTCGTGTCAAGCGTCTATATTAAGAGTTTGATGGTTTCTTTTGGATGGATTGGTTTCTTCAACGGTTAGGAACTTTCATATTGACATTCATCCCCCATTTCAACCCCAATTTCACCCCCGTACAGTTCGAAATTACGAAATTGATAGAACAAACATTCGTTTGCTTCGTGTCAAGTGTCTATTTACAGAGTTTCATGGTTTTATCTTCAACGGTTGGGAGCTTCCATATTGACATTCATCCCCCATTTCAACCCCCATTTCACCCCCGTACAGTTTGAAATTACGAAATTGATAGAACAAACATTCGTTTGCTTCGTGTCAAGTGTCTATACAGAGTTTCATGGTTTTTTCTTCAACGGTTGGGAACTTCCATATTGACATTCTCCCCCATTTCAACCCCAATTTAACCCCCGTACAGTTCGAAATTACGAAATTGATAGAACAAACATTCGTTTGCTTCGTGTCAAGTGTCTATATACAGAGTTTCATGGTTTTATCTTCAACGGTTGGGAACTTCCATATTGACATTCATCCCCCATTTCAACCCCAATTTCACCCCCGTACAGTTCGAAATTACAAAAGTGATAGAACAAATATTTCATTGCTTCGTGTCAAGTGTCTAAATACAAAATTTGATAACTTTGAAAATTACGAATTTTCATACAACCGTTCATCCTTTGTTTCACCCTCTTAGAAGTTGAATTTCGCAAACCCCCGTCTTAGCGAGCGCCTACGTGCTAAAAGGCACCTCCATGCAAAATTTCAAACTCCTAGCATTTATAGTTTCTGAGATTTCGTGATGAGTAACCTTTCGCTTCTATATACATAAATATATAGATTATTAGGCTATTCAAGGTTGTTATTATTTTATTTGATAAAATCACCTACGCACAAAATTACTTTTAAGTAGGTAGGAACTCTAGTTTCGCGTTAATTGCTTGTAAATATTTTCATAGCAAAATTCCCTCCCCCCCCCCCCCCTAAGATTAAGAATGTAAAAAATAAATTTAAATACGTGTTCACTGTTCAGAGTATTTTCGTAGATCAAAATACCGCAAGGCGGGGCTATGTGACGAGCCTTCGGTGAGTGGCGACACCGCGTACCCTGATTCCTTGGGGCTACATGAGACCCCTGACCCTTGGCTTGCTTTAACCGGCCGTCTAAGGGTGGAAATCGCAAGAGCTAAGAACCTGAGCTCCAGGGTGATATTGGCGTAAGGCGCATATTTAAAGCGCAGTACGCCTCTTGATACCCTATGCCATCCACGCTAATTTCACCCCATAATTTCCAACATACGGTGGACTTTCTGGGGTCGCAGTGGATGGCAAGTCACCGCCTGCAATGGCAGGTGTTTTATTTTTGTTTTTCTGGCATTTACTTTTCCAGAAACTTAATGTTAGCAGATATAATAGATTTTAAATTTATAACATAATTTAATACTTCCTGCAAGAAAAACATATCAAATCAAAAAAATCTTATTACCTATGTTAGTTATCCATTATTTAAACTATAAGTAGTTTATTAGGAATGTTTCGTAAATACTGTAATAAGGCATCATTACTATAGATACCAAATATTAAGTAAAATAATAAAAATAAAAATGTATATATGTATAACTCAACTGTAAAAAAACAAAATGTTCACAGTTATTAATTAAAAAAATCAAAACAATAGTATTAAACAATAGTTTTATTTTAATGTTATGACATAATTTAATACTTAATACAAAAAAACATATAAAATAAAAAAATACCATTTGTAGGTAACCAAAAAAAAATGCTTGTATATACTCGTAGTATTAATAAGAGGTTGTTATGTAAATATGTAACTATTACTTTCTGTCTCATCTGAAAAATCATTTTTATGCTTGGCAAAACTTACTTCTATGACTATGGTTTGATATTTAAAGCGCACAAATAAGTCATCTTTCTACTTCATGAATTAGCTAAAGCAATTTCTGCTGTGTGAAGTTTCACCATAATACATATTTGATTGACATAGTTGTTTTAGTTAGCGCAGCGGTTAACAAAAATGTTATATTTCATTAGGGCTTTCATTTCATTGTTTGTCAATTATTTATTTTTCTAGATTATAAATTTTTAAATATGGATCAGAATGTTTTCGTTAAAAAAGAGATGTTAATAGATAAAGTATTTTATTAATGTTAACAGATACAATAGATTTTAAATTTATAACATAATTTAATACTTCCTGCAAAAAAACATATAAAATCAATAAAAATAAAAATACATTTGTTATTTGCGATTCAAAAATATATATCAAAAAGCACTATTTGTTACCAAAAATACATTATATACGTTTATAGTAAAAAAAACTTATTACCTATATTAGTTACTCATTATTAAAAATATATGTAGTTTATTAGGAATGTTTTGTAAATACTGTAATGATGCATCATTCATAGATACCAAATATTAAGTAAAATGTTAAAATAAAATAAAAAATAAAAAAAATATAACTCAACTGTGATAAAACAAAGTGTTCACTGTTATTAATTAATAAAGAGTTTAAAAAAATCAAAACATTAGTATTAGGATATAATTAAAAAAGCTATAGATTATAAAGTGAATGTTAACAGATACAATATATTTTATAGTGTTGACATAATTTAATACTTAAAACAAAAAAAAAATCATATAAAATAAAAAATACCATTTGTAGGTAACCAAAAAAAATGCTTGTATATACTCGTAGTATTAATAAGAGGTTGTTATGTAAATATGTAACTATTACTTTCTGTCTCATCTGAAAAATCATTTTTATGCTTGGCAAAACTTACTTCTATGACTATGGTTTGATTTTTAAAGCGCACAAATAAGTCATCTTTCTACTTCATGATTTAGCTAAAGCAATTTCTGCTGTGTGAAGTTTCACCATAATACATATTTGATTGACATAGTTGTTTTAGTTAGCGCAGCGGTTAACAAAAATGTTATATTTCATTAGGGCTTTCATTTCATTGTTTGTCAGTTATATATTTTTCTAGATTATAAATTGTTAAATATGGATAAGAAGGTTTTCGTTAAAAAAGAGATGTTAATAGATACAGTATTTTATTAATGTTAACAGATACAGTAGATTTTAAATTTATAACATAATTTAATACTTCCTGCAAAAAAAAAAAAAAAAGTCAAAAAAAATATTCATGTGTGATTAAATAAAAAAGCACTATTTGTTACCAAAAATACATTATATACGTTTATAGTAAAAAAAAACTTATTACCTATGTTAGTTATTCATTATTAAAAATGTATGTAGTTTATTAGGAATGTTTTGTAAATACTGTAATGATGCATCATTACTATAGATACCAAATATTAAGTAAAATGTTAAAAAAAATAAAAAATAAAATAAAAAAAACTCAACTGTGATAAAACAAAATGTTCACTGTTATTAATTAACAAAAAGTTTAAAAAATATCAAAACAATAGTATTAGGCTACAATTTAAATAAGTTATAGATTATAAAGTTAATGTTAATAGATACAATATATATTATAGTGTTGACATAATTTAATACTTAATACAAAAAAAATCATATAAAATAAAAAAATACCATTTGTAGGTAACCAAAAAAAATGCTTGTATATACTCGTAGTATTAATAAGAGGTCGTTATGTATATATGTAACTATTACTTTCTGTCTCATCTGAAAAATCATTTTTATGCTTGGCAAAACTTACTTCTATGACTATGGTTTGATTTTTAAAGCGCACAAATAAGTCATCTTTCTACATCATGATTTAGCTAAAGCAATTTCTGCTGTGTGAAGTTTCACCATAATACATATTTGATTGACATAGTTGTTTTAGTTAGCGCAGCGGTTAACAAAAATGTTATATTTCATTAGGGTTCTCATTTCATTGTTTGTCAGTTATATATTTTTCTAGATTATAAATTGTTAAATATGGATAAGAATGTTTTCGTTAAAAAAGAGATGTTAATAGATACAGTATTTTATTAATGTTAACAGATACAATAGATTTTAAATTTATAACATAATTTAATACTTCCTGCAAAAAAAACATAAAAAATCAAAAAAAATATTCATGTGTGATTAAATAAAAAAGCACTATTTGTTACCAAAAATACATTATATACGTTTATAGTAAAAAAAAACTTATTACCTATGTTAGTTATTCATTATTAAAAATGTATGTAGTTTATTAGGAATGTTTTGTAAATACTGTAATGATGCATCATTACTATAGATACCAAATATTAAGTAAAATGTTAAAAAAAATAAAAATAAAAAAATAAAAACTCAACTGTGATAAAACAAAATGTTCACTGTTATTAATTAACAAAAAGTTTAAAAAATATCAAAACAATAGTATTAGGATACAATTTAAATAAGTTATAGATTATAAAGTTAATGTTAATAGATACAATATATATTATAGTGTTGATATAATTTAATACTTAATACAAAAAAAATCATATAAAATAAAAAAATACCATTTGTAGGTAACCAAAACAAATGCTTGTATATACTCGTAGTATTAATAAGAGGTCGTTATGTATATATGTAACTATTACTTTCTGTCTCATCTGAAAAATCATTTTTATGCTTGGCAAAACTTACTTCAATGACTATGGTTTGATATTTAAAGCGCACAAATAAGTCATCTTTCTACTTCATGATTTAGCTAAAGCAATTTCTGCTGTGTAAAGTTTGACCATAATACATATTTGATTGACATAGTTGTTTTGGTTACCGCAGCCTTGTTTGTCTGACATTTATTTATTTTACTAGATTTTAAATTGTTAAACATGGATAAGAATGTTTTCGTTAAAAAAGAGATGTTAGCGATATAGATAAAGTCTTTTCTAAATAGTTTGTGTACATTATGTGTATTGTGTATGTATATTTGTATATATATTTACCTTAAACTAAGTTACATAAACTTTAATAATAAAATATCTAATAAATTAAGCGTCATTATACGAGTACTATTATAATAAACTAAATTAGATTTCTTCGTCGGTATTTGTAGGTATAAAAAATAATTAATAATAATGTCATAATTATTATCGTAGTAAATAAGGTTGGTGTAAAGTAAAAATAAATTAATCAAATATTAACATAAAATAGTGGGTATAAAGTCTTCAGGAACCGAATGATGGTCTACCGCCTTACAAAACTGGTGTTGGTTTTTATATTGCTCTCTCTTTATTTTCACTTGAAATTTTAGAAAGGTCAATGGTAAAGCGTTTACTGATTTAGTTAGGCGGTTGAATGGCAAGAATTACTGAAGACTTTTACTGAAGAGTAAAATTAATTAACACATACATAAGTTGTACATAGTTCGAATAAATGTATAATGACTTTTAAGGTAATAATATAATATAAAAATTAATAATAAAAAAAAAACAAAAAAAAACATCATCTGTAAATAACCATTAAAACTCAAAAAAAGTATTTATATATCAATGTTAATAACTTAATATATCTTTAAATTAAATAAAATATAAAATAGATTTGATACTGTTAACAGATTTAATTCGTTTCAAGTTCCTCTAATGGCCGGTTTATTGACTGAGCGTAAACACTACTAACACTCGTTCTAATCTACCTCATTTAACTGTCGACGCTCGGTAAAAGTTTTAAAAATAATTTTAAGTGAATATTTAAAACGCACAAATAGGTTATTTTTCTACTTCACAATTTAGCGTCAAGCAATTCACGCAAATTTTTTGATAATATTTTATTGCCATATTTATTTAGGTAGGTAGTTCTTTTAGTTAGGGCTGCAGAATCCTGGCGATACGCTGTTAGGAAGATAGCGGCCTCGTGCATCTTACCCTTGATCCATCTATCTCCCCAAAGCATCTTAGTTGATATCAAGAAGTATTATATCTATTATTTATCGTTATAATATCTTTTTGAATTTTATTTCCATTCTACCCTTTCAAAGTAACATTTTGGTATTTTATTTATGTTTTATTTATTCTTGAAATTATATACTTATGTCTATAACTTGTAGTGGTGTAAGTTTTTTGTAGAGTCCGCCTGAGGAAGTGTCATTAAGCAGTAATGTGCAAAAGTTACTGTCATCAAGTTCAAAGAGCATTTTTTCTAGACAAATTACAGATCAAAGGGATAAATTATGTTACAACTCCGCATGACGAGTGCTGTGCAGTGATTGGGACTCTTCATGATGGAGACTGTTCAAATGGCAGCGTGGCACTGTCATGTAATGGGCTGGCGTGTAGCTTACCATCAGGCGCATGTTTTACTCGTCCCGTTGCTCTAAATAATAAAACAAATGTTGTATGTTGGATTATCAAAGTGAATATATTTTCATTAGTGATCGTTTTGAGAGTATATTCATCTCTGACGTATTGTTCGGCACGGCAAAATTGATGGGCTTTTTTAAAGCCAAAGTTAGTGGCATTTCATTAGGATAAGATATCAAATAGACACATCAATATTTATTATAAAACCATTAGTACCTAAGAATAAAGTCGACACATCAATGGCCGAAATTGTTGTTCGAACGCTTGTTAAAAAAAGCAAAATAAAAACTATGGCAGCACCATTTTTAAAGACTGCATTATTCCAAAAATTAACGTAAATAAAACGTAAAAATTTTTGATTAATGCTATCCATGAAAAATCGTAGCGTTCGGATCAACTATACAAAATATTTAGCTATGACGGCCTTCTCTCTTGTTGCTGTAAACTATTTGTAACTAAAATTTATCGACCATGCTGAAAAAAATACATCAAACAAATGAATTAAGTACTTCTGTAGTTTAGTCAACAATTTCAAAAACGTACAATATAGACATATAGCTCCTAGAAACATACATCATTCGATACGGAACGACGTCTAGAAAAAAAAATTGTGTTTTTTTTAGCACATAAAAATTGCGATAGTTATTAAACAAATATTTCCTCTTCTTTCAGGATCTTTTTTCAAAATATTCTAAGTATTACTAGTAAGGAAATTATTAACGAAAACTAAATATTTACCTTCATTTTATAATCTAATTTTGTATTATATAGTTATTAACTATAGCAATTTTTATGTGCTAAAAAACCCTTAAAAACTTTATTTCTAGACATAATTCCGAATCGAATGAGGTATCACACATGTTTCTAGGAGCTTTATGTCTGTTTTGCACGTTTTTGCACTTGTTGACTAGACTAGTTTAGGTATTGTTCGTCAATCACGGGTTTCACAATTTTTAAAAGATTAAACTTATTTAATATACCTAACCAAACACAAAACCACATCTTCGTAGTGGAAGCGTAGTGATGAAAATGGCATTCGGTAGACTTACTGTGTATGCCAGAAACTTTACTGCTGTACCAACGGTAATTTGCAAAAACGGATTGCACGCCGTATTTCAAAGCTATGAGTAGGTTTACGGAAACAAAGTTTTAATGCACCTATACTTATCTATAGTTGTTTTGACATTATAACTTTGAACACATACTAGTCAAAAATATTTAAATAATTAACTCAAAAAAAAATTGGCAGGCTTTCGCTTCGTGTTACCCCTTAAAATGCTTACTAAAGAGGTAACGATCTAGCTGATGCTCGATGATTTTCTTAACTCACACAAGGCACTCGTCTTTCGCATATACGAAGATACCACATGTCTCAACTAATTTACAAAGAAATCACGCTACATATTTATTTAACTACTCACACTAAGCATATATTATAGCATACATACAAATAAATAAGCATACCAGTGGAATTTGAGAGAACGTGTCCAGAAAGCTGGGCATGGTCTTTCAAATATCACGCGCGCACATCTTTTTACCGGTAGTCTCAATAAAGACTTGACAGTTCAGACTGACGTACATATTATGTAGGTATATTTAAAAAAATAATTTGAATACTTATTTTTTTTACACAATTCTGTAAAGTGTAGCTAGATCGTATATGTAACCAATATACGATCTAGCTATACTATCAGTGTGTATACTCGTAATATGTAACCAATCACGAAATGAAGGAAGATTTTTTAAGTACTTACATTATCATGCTCATGGTTCTGTGTCATCTCATAGTTGGTAATTCATTCATCTTCTTTTATCTATCTACATCAAGGGCAGATCCAGAGGGGGTCATGGGGGTCACTAATAACAATGCACGCACACACTTGTAGCACTTTTGTGGCTTGATCACGACTATCCCTGGCGCCAAAGCTGGAACGCCCTTGATCTACATACGGAGTTGGATACTGTAATTTTTGTTTGCTATAATTATTAAAAAAAGTAATATTTCAAAAAGCACTCATGTAAATTATCTTTAAATAAATACCTCTACAAATACACTGTGTTATTTTTTAATTCCCTATACATACTACCTAAAGTTACGGCTGGTCTAGTCGGGAGAACGGCGGCTGCCGATTTTCTGTCACCACCACTGTATTTTCGAAGTCATGTGCGTAATGCCGCTAACTTAAAACGGTGAAGGAAAACATTGTGAGGAAACCGACATGTACCTAGAATCTTTCGAAGTCATGTGTCATCCGCCAACCCGCACTGGGCCAACGTGGTGGATTATGGCCTTAACTCTCTCCTTGCGAGAGAAGGCCCCGAGTCCCAGCAGTGGGAACGTTTAGTGGGCTGTTGATGATGATGATGGCTACCTAAATACACATCTAACTTCTTTGTTTGATAGGTTTACGCTTCACCGCCATCTTGTCCGTGGTAAGCAAAGCGACGATGTGACGGTGTGAGCTGGGTGCTGACTGCTGATTCACAACGCAGTCGGAACGATTTCGGCATGAATTACAATGCTAGTCTCTGTCGTTAGTCTAAATGACAAAGACAGAGGCCGAGAGGTTTGATTCCGTGTCGATAACAATCCGATTGTGTTGTGAATCAGGGCATTGAGATGGAGCGCGCTCACACAAAAGAGCAAAAGACACAGATTCACTCACGACTTGAAGGAATTAAAATGTTAAAAAATGGCAATAAATATATTCGTACTGATCTTAGAAATGTACACCGTGACACGGTGAACGTCGACTAACATAGTCAGCCTATTCTAGTCCACAGCTGGACGTAGATTTCTTATCTAGGATAGGTTTGCGCGCGAATTGCCTGATGTTAGCAATAGCGCAGCCTAGTATGTAACACATTTACCTATTTTGTTATGCATTAACGCATACCCTCCCTGGATAGTGAAGCTAAAGCTTTGGTCTGGTCATCATGACGCACAACGCTGCGGTATGCGCCACAACGCAGCGTCACGACGCAGCATTTAGCATCCCTGCGGAGAGGTGGTCATTTGATTTTGCCGCAGCTACCTAATTGTCTTCAAAAAATTCCATATTGACCCGTTACGCACACCGCACACCGCAGCGTTGAACCGAGAATGACGCCGCGTTGTGCGGGAGTACACCTCCCCACTTCACCGCGCTTGCCCCTCGCCGCTGACGCATACTGCGACGGAACACGAGACCATTCTCGACGTTTTTCATATGATTGAGTGTCCGGCGACGCATACCGCAGCGTTGTGCGTCATGATCACCAGACCAAAGCTTAAGAGGAAAATGAGTTGAGGCCGCTCGTCTAGGCTTTGCATCCAAGGCGACGATGATACAGCTACATCTCGAGTTCATCTTTGCTTCACTGTAAGGGACCAGGCTACGGCTATGGAGCTCTGGTCGCAAAACACCTTATGTCTCGAGAAACTAAACACGCCACTGAGGATACAGCGAGAAATTAAATGATACCGACATATCATTAAAATGATAATACCAAAATCGTGCACTTGCTACAGTTGTTAGTCTGCTGGAATGGAGTGGACACCGATCTGAACTAACTAGATTGGGGGTAGCCCCCAACTAAACACCCGAAAGAAAAGAGAAATATCGTATACAATTACGAGTAGATTACATTTTGTCTACCGATACGCGGTCTCCACTCCAGTGCCCTGATTCACAACGCTATTAGATTGATCTAGACACGGAATCAAACCACTCGGTCTTTGTCTTGTCCGTTTAAAATGGCGGAGACAAGGATTCCATTCCGTGTCGAAATCGTTGACACGATTTTGGAAACCTCAGTATGCTGACAGAAATACTTCTTTAAAAATGCAATCCTTCCGAAAAACCATAGTGTTTACATAGCTCACGAAGTGACTTAGAACTTCAGGCCCACATTCGCTGGCAGTGTCCATGTTGCAGTATATCAATACAGGTTGTTTGCTAGTGGAAGACACTGTGGGATCGGTGAAGAGAAGACTCGACGAGATGTCCCAAGCACTGCTCAACCTAGCTGAATTCTTCTCTACTCTCAAAACTATTTTTGAAGTGAAAGCTTCTTTTGGCACACCATAGACAGATTTTTCGTGGGCTGTGAATTGAATTTAGTAGTTTCACTATCAAATTCTGAGTTATAAGTTTTCACTTCTATCGCCAGTTCCTATGACTGCCAATTTTTATCTACGTAGTTCGAGCGTCTGTCTGCCTTAGATGAGTATAGCTCTTAACAATTTCCAGTATTCTATTTGTATAGTCCCTATAGAGTGACCAGACGAGCAGGACATTTGATGTGCCTGATGGTGAGCAACACGCCTGGCCATAACAGTATAGTGACATGCAGCTACTGGAACATGAATAATCCAAATCTTTACCTAGCACTGCACTGCACTCGTCACCTAGAGTTTTTAACTTGAATAGTCAAGTTTGACCGCCATCTCGCCTGATTTTAAACGACGATGAGGTCTACGATGGAGCGTGTTTACCTAGAAGAAACCGATTCACTCTCGATTTGAAGGCACCAAGATTATAATTATCGAGAAAAGCTCACTCAAGCAAACTCATTCCATAGGCTAGACGTTCTTCTCACACACGAGTAGATATTACATGATCCATCTCTATGGCCTGTAATTTCTCTGGAAACATTGCCCTTCAACCCGGAACACAGTGATGTTTTCACATTACTGCTTGGCGGTAGAATAACTGGCAAAGGTGTAGTACTGTCCCAGACGTACTCTGCAAAGAGTCCTACCACTATAAATTAGTACCATTTATGGCAATTGGAGTAACGGCTGGATCCGGAACCCCCCGGGTTCAAATTCCGCCCACACTGTCTCTTTGAAGTCATGTGCATACTACCGCTGTATTAGAAATGGTGGAGGAAAACATCGTGAGGAAACCGACATGTCCCTAGACTCTTTCGAGGTCACGTGTCTTTCATCAACCTCCACTGGCTAGGTGGATTATGGCCTTGACTCTCTCGTTGCGAGAGAAGGCCCCGAGCCCCAGCAGTGGGGACGTTTAGTGGGCTGCTTATGCATGGCAATCAGTCAAAACCGATAAGTTGAGAAGTGTTAGCTAAGCCACCCAACTTTCATTGTAGGTACCTAAATTCTCAAACGATTCAGCCGTTATTACAATGCCCTCCGTAAATCGTAGGTCGTACGTAGGTGACTTTGTGTGCTCGCAATTGATGTTGATGCCAGTGTGTGCCATAACCGCAATTCATTTGTTTTATTCCTCAATTGTTTTTTGTCTTTCGGTTTACAATTTGGAAAACTTAAAATATCGCGTTATTTGCGAGTACGAGTTCAATGAGGATCAGTAAAGTTATAGCAAATTCAATAGATCTATCATCCACGTTATTCTTTATGACATAAGGATCATATATCTTTTTGAATTATCCAAATCGGACCATTACTTACGTAGATATTAAGTAATAAACATATACCGTTCCTGTCGCTAAAAGTCAATGCACGCGGGAGCGTGTGACGTCACTGTGACGGAACCGAGCGCGGCCGGCCGGTCGGCCGGCACATTCAACGTAGCAGCGGCGACGCGCGACTCGGTTGGTCCTTAATATTTCGCAATTTATTTACTTAAAGTCAACACTTTAAGTTGTTATGTTTTGTTGGAGTGTGATTTTGTGAAACTTAAGTATAAAACGTACATAAGTAATATGAGTACTAATAAAGTAGAAGCGGGTTTTGTGCAAGCTCAGTCAGATAATCTTCCAAAGTGGATTCTTTTATGGTATTTGATTATCTAGGTTTCTAGGTAATCATTCCAAATTCACCAGCGTTGAAATCCGTGGTTGGAAACTACAAAGGTAAGGATGCTGCTTATTTATCTACGTACGTAGATACTTATTAGTAATCTTTAATTTGTTAGTTAGTGGTTAAAAAATCATTCGCGAAATGATCTACATATTAATAAACGAAAACAACTATTTCATTATAGTATATACACTACTCTTAAGTTCTGCATATGTCCCTGTACCTACACTTTACATTCATTTTATTACACCTGCCTATGTAATAAATTGAATGTAAAGTGTAGGTACAGGGACATATTCAGAACTTAAAGAGTAGTGTTTATACTATCGAATGTAAATGAAATAATTGTTTTCGTTCATTCATATGTAGATCATTTCGCGAATGATTTTTTAACCTACTTGCGCTTTATTTAGTGCATGGTTCTCTCATTTGCTGATATAGGTATGACAGAATCCAATATAAGATGTCATGGCTGTTTTTTTTGCCATCTCGCGTTTTGTTACAAATCGTTCGTTCAGTATGTACTTAGGTAGGATGACTTGAATATAAAGCAAAAACATTTTTTATGCATATATTTTATTTCTGTTATTTTTATTACCCACGACCCACGACGCAACGCAGACGGTCTATGCGTTTGGGGGGGGGGGGGATGTTTGTTTGTGCAATTCATGTCGCCATTTTTCTCCAAGACTACTTGTCTGATTTTGATGCAGTTTTCAGTTATGGGTTTGGGTTTGATTGGTGCATGTTCTTAGATAGGTGTTACGGTGACAACTAACCAGAAGCCGCTGAAGCAAACATTGTTTGTTCTATGTTGCCATTTTTCTCCAAAACTACTAGTTCCATATCTTGTCTTTTCTTATAACCTGGTCGGTCAATTTTCTTTTTTTGAGGCTTTTGACACTCAAACTTATGAGGCAAAACTCCTTTCTTCAGTTTAAGCTTTCCTCCAACCAACTTAAACTTTACGTAATTTTCCATTTTATCTTCTTCCAACTGAAATATAAAAATACTAGTTAAGCCCCGCTGATGATGATGATTGAAACTTGGTAATCGGTTATGTTCGACCAAGCGGACTGCGCTACGTGTGTTACAATTTAATTTATGCGAGTGTTATATTAGTAGGATATATTAATGAGGAGGATATATTAATGTAGTTGTTTCTAACAGTAAGGCATAGCTGAGGCAGATACATAAATGCACCGCTGTTGTGTAAATGATTAAAAAATATATAAAATATCATTCACTCTTTGATTTTTACCTAAGTACGTTTCTGAGCTTTAACCTTGGAATATTACATAGAAATGAGAACGGGCAAATAGGTAGGTACGTAGGTTTATACACAATACTCAGAAAAAGTAAGAAGGTATGTTTCTATTAATACAGCAGCTTAAAATAAGATAAATAGAAAGGTACACTGCACTTGATACCTAGTAGGTACCACCTTATTTTAATAAATATCAACCAAATAATAGGTATAGTTATGTAGGTACTCACATCGAAATGATCTTCACAGCAATGTCTTGTAGCCTGGGCAGAGGGTGGAGTTTTATGATCTCTTTTTACAACCGAATACCATTTTTACGAAGTTTTGGGTCTTTCGGCACGTTAAAAAATAGTTTTTCTGGCGTTTTAATAGAAGTGTTTATACATTTTGGCACTATACAATATTTATACATAGTTTAAAAAGTGAATTACACACAAATCGGACACTTAATTTGTTTTAAAGTCACAATTAAAGAAACAAAACACTGCGCGCCTTATCGCTGCCAACGGCTAACTGGCGGCATAGAATAGATAATACAGATAGAACGGACACTCCCCACCCCCCGCCAATTTCAAGCTTCCTCCCCCTCGCGGACGCGAGGCGGATTCAACGAAGGGTTATATCGGACGATAATTTTCTATGAGAATACGACCATGATGCTGTATTATTTAACAAAATGGTACCAAATTTTTCGTCTATTATACGAAACAAGAATAAGAGATTTTTCATTTCACAAGAATTTCTACAAAGATTGAATCATTTTTATAAACTGTGTTGAGCTATTATTCTGGTTAGAAGTACGCGCCAACACTGAAGTCCTGTGACGAAATTATTAAACTCTGACGAAATTATTAAACTGGAGTGATTAATTAATATATTGTCAGAATAAAGTTTTCTCTTTGGGTAAGTGTACTTAACTAAAAATCAATTCGTCCATGGTACCTTTATTATCTCCTATTTTGTTTTAAATTTTATCCCTTCTGATTGTTGATGAAAGTTATATTTACCTACATTAAAGATCGAACACTAACTAGGTAAGATTATAGGCCACTTAACACAGGCAGTTGAACTCACGGGTCATAGCTATTCCATAAAATAATTTAGTAACCCTAGATGACACGCACACATGCGTAAATGTGTTCGAACGGCATATGCGTAGTTGTGTGAGTGTAGGTATGTCAACTGCACCGTCTGTATAGATTTTAGGCCGAGTGTCCGGGGTGTGCTGGCGGCGACCGTCACAGTGACGTCACAGCTATCGCGACGGCCACTCGGTGAACTTCGCTAGTAATTCGGTCATAACTTCGTCAATTTTTGTCGTAGAACAAAAATTTTTACACTGTTTGTTAAGGATTTCTTAGCTCTATAAATCTGCATACTCAACTAAAAACGTTACGGATCCTCATTGCTATTTTGTTACCGAAAGAGGAAAAAACAAATGAGTTATGGTTATCAAAACACAAAAACATGAGTATAAACTATCTGTAGAAATTTGATATTGGAATTCCTAACCAAAGAGGAGATATTTGAGATCAAAGTGGCCAGTACGACAAAACACCAATTTCATAAATATGTAAGGACCTAATATTATAGACGCTTAATCACCTCGATGACATCGCTATAAGAACTCCAGAACAGTCCAGTTTTCGACCGAATCAAACGCTTTCTCATAATCCACAAATGCTAAGCAAAGAGTCTCACATGCCGAAGCACATACAGCGCCACGTCATAACACAGGTGCGTACTCGCGACTTTGTATCATCAGCATCAGGCAACATTGACTGGGCCTCACTGCTCGTGAAGCATAATAAGCGTTTCATAAGCGTTTGATCGAGTCTATAATGACGTCTTACTCGAGAAGTTTGCGGCGGTAGGTTTTACTCCAAATTTGTTGAGGCTTTTTTGCAGTTACTTTTCCGATCGAATGCAATATGTTCAGCTGAGCCAATACCGCTCGGAAATGTATGAGACCTGCTCTAGCGGGAGTAAGGGAAGTACCCTGGGTCCTACCCAATTTTCTATAATGGTGAACGATTTGCCTAGTGTTGTCGAGACGGCTAGGTGTCTCGTGTTTGCCGATGATCTAAAGCTGTTCCTGGCCATAGAGATGGATCATCATCATCATCATCAACAGCCCACTAAATGTTCCCACTGCTGCTGGGACTCGGGGCCTTCTCTCGCAAGGAGAGAGTTAAGGCCATAATCCACCACGCTGGCCCAGTGCGGGTTGGCGGATGACACATGACTTCGAAAGATGATGATATTAGATTATACTAGAGATGGATGCCGACTGCGATCTATTTCAAAGGGATATAAATAGGGTTATAATAATAGTCATTTATTGCAGAAAACATAGTTCCATATTACAAATCAAAGATGAAAATAAAAATAAATAAAAATGAAAATGAAATAAAATTCGTCATAATAAATTGCTATAA